>JAVANC010000021.1:52535310-54005310 GCA_033319125.1 Parnassius glacialis | reverse complement strand
ACCTAACCTAACCTAACCTAACCTAACCTAACCTAACCTAACCTAACCTAACCTAACCTAACCTAACCTAACCTAACCTAACCTAACCTAACCTAACCTAACCTAACCTAACCTAACCTAACCTAACCTAACCTAACCTAACCTAACCTAACCTAACCTAACCTAACCTAACCTAACCTAACCTAACCTAACCTAACCTAACCTAACCTAACCTAACCTAACCTAACCTAACCTAACCCAGTCCGGTGTCAATTGCCGTCCCGAACGCCACGTTTTTAAGTCGCTCCGCACTTAAAAATTCAGAAAAATAGGTTTTTTGCAACCGATTTTCGTGAGTGATACGTCAAAAGTTGCGCGTTGACGAGCGGTTCTTAAAAGTGAAAACCGCAAGAAAATCCGAGTTTTTGTGAAAGAGATATTGTGAAAAAAGTGTTTTTCAAAAATTCCAAAAACTTCAAAGTGAAACGCTGAGCGATTAATCGCTTTAACCCCTATTTTTTAAAGTGCGGCCTTGAAGCTACTTGCGGCCCCCACCTGTGTGCAAGAATTGAGATTTCTCGGAGCCATAGTCTCCGAGAAAAAGCCAAAAAAACAAGTGCCACGTGGGCACGTGTTTTGCGAAGCAGAGTCGTGCGGCTATTTTAAAAGTCGGATTCTGTTAGCAAGCGCGGAGAGGAGCCGGGAGCAACTTTCAGAACAATTTAAAGTTAAGTGGTTTATGAGATATTAAACTTTTAAATTTTGACAATAATTGATATCTCACTAACTTTTAATCTAAAGTGAAGACCCCTAGTTTTTAATTTGAAATAGTGTTTAGAACAATAAAAGGAATGTGTATATAAAAAATTTGATTTTTGTTTTAAGTAGTTTTAGAGTTAGGAATTTTTAAAGATTTTAGTAAAAACGTGCTACCCTTATTTTAGCTGTTAGTAAATTAGGAAATAGACATTTAATTAGAGAGTATTAATTTTAATATATGTAAATTTTTATAGAATTTTAAAACTGAATTTAAGCAGTAAAAACCAAATTTTCCTGTAAAATTATAACATATTGTGTTAAATTTAATTATAGGGGCCTTAAAAAGCCACAAGACTTAAAGAAGTGTAAGGTCGACACAGAGACCTATCAAATGAGCCCAAACACGGGCCAAATTGGTTAAAAAACGGCCAAAATAGAATTTTACTGTCTGGACCGGCGGCCATTTTAAAAATTTTTAAAATTCAATAGCTCTGGTTGTAGAAGTCGCATTAAATTGCGGTTTTCGACAATACTACTGTTGGATCGATTTCTACCTACCTACAAGGATTCAGGCTTTTTTGAGCTTGAGTTTTTCAGGGTCCTGAAACCGATCCAATCAGTAAGATTGGACGAAATCTAGTGGTGTTGTCGAAACGCTGGTCTCCTACGATAACTGGAACCAGAGTTATTAACCGTCAAACATCAACTTTGACATTTCGGCAGCCATATTGGAAAACTAAAATAGGCCATAACTTCTGAACTAGGTGTCGTGGAGGACTGGGGTTTTGACCCTAGACACCGGCAAGGAAGGCCGGAACAGACACACTAGTTTTCAGGAAATTTCAGCGCGCAAAAATTTTTATCCTGAAAACTGCACGAAATTGAAGCCCTGGTCGAGCCGAACAAAACGAGCCCAAGCACGGAGCTGTAAGCCTATTCGTTCAGAAGTTATAGCGCTTCAACCATAATTTTGGCAGCCATCTTGTTTTTGTAACCAAAATTCGAAGCGCTATAACTTGGGAACCCTTTGTGCCAGGTATACCGCGTTTGGGTTCTCCGAAAAGGGCTCGAGGAGCGCTCCAAGTTGGTAATTATAAACAGACTCTACGTAGAGCCAAAAATTTGTTGGCATGAAACTCTTTTTCTATAAAGTATTTTTAAATTTTTCTTTAACTTTTTAAGACATCTGAATTCTCGTAGAATACCTGTTTATAGAGCTTGCAGATTAGACATAGATTGACTCTATATAGAGCAATGCAAAGTAAAAATTTTCTGTAAAATATATTAGAACTAGAAGATTAGAATTAAGAGTGACCAGCTATTTGAATTAGAATAGAGACAACTCTAGATAGAGAAATAATTAATTATTATATATAAATATATTAAGTTTACGTATTAAGTGTGTGTTAAGAGTGACAAAACCATAACAAGTAGGGTTACGACTCTACATAGAGAAAACATTTTTTTTTTAGTTTTATTAATTTTATATTTTATAACTTTTCAAAAGGAACGGGACGGGGTGTTTGTGGTTATTTTAAAATTAAGATACTTCCGACCTTTGACCTTTGCATAACCGCCACCTTGTCATATTTCAACATAATTTAAAACTTTTACAAACCTTTTAAATCCTTTAATTTATTGACAAAATTTTATTATTAATTTATTTGGTGATTGTTGAGACCCAAGACGCGTTCCCCTGTCAAAATGTTCGGTTTCCGTACTCCAACTAAAAGTACTGAGGATAGTGCCAAGAACACGAGTCCTCAAGGTTCCCCAATCGCGACAGAGAAGGCAGGACCTTCTACTAACAGAGATCGAACGGTACAGGTCCCTAATGTGCGAAAAAGCATAGGGGAATGGGAAACAGGACAAGTGGATACGGTAGCGGAAAAACAGATATCCCCAAAAAAGGTAGCCCCATTGGCTCGACAAAAACAGAAAATTGCCCTATCCCAGGAAGCAAAAGTAACTGCCCGTAAAGCAGTTGTTGAGGTTGCAGAAATTTCACCAAAAGTGGAGACCAAGAAATATGTGGATCGCCTGACGGAGGCTCGAGCTTGCCTCCACAAAGCCAAACTGCACCTCAACAACTCTCGTAACCTGAGAACCGATATTAAGGTAGAAGTCACTCAGGCTATAGAGAGGCTTTACCAACTGGTAAAAGAAACAGAAAAAGGTAAGAGCACAGAAAATGAAGAAAAATTGAGAGACCAAGGAAAGAGAGAGGAAAGATTGGATGATGGAAATAGAAAAAGGAAAGAAGAAGATCAAAATATAATAAAGAAACTGGAGGAGCATGGAAAACTTCTAGAAGAAAGCAGAAAAGAGATGGAAAAACTAAGGGAAGAGATAAAAAAGCAAGAAAACAAAGAGGATAGAACAACATATGCCAGTATAGTGGCTGGACCACAAAGGGGCTCACCTCCGGAAAATACGGCCATGCATTCGGTGATGGTCACATCAAGCGATGACAAAGAGACAGGAGACCAAGTGATAGACAAGATAAGGAAAGTAATGAATGCTAAAGAAGAGGGACTAAAAATAGACAGGATTAGAAAAGCTAGGGATAGGAAGATAATAGTAGGATGCCGAACGGAGATGGAGATCAATAGAGTTAAGGAAAGACTAAAGATGGCAGGGAAAGACCTCAATGTTGACGACAT
This sequence comes from Parnassius glacialis, assembly GCA_033319125.1. Lineage (NCBI taxonomy): Eukaryota > Metazoa > Arthropoda > Insecta > Lepidoptera > Papilionidae > Parnassius > Parnassius glacialis. Next base: position 54,001,909 of record JAVANC010000021.1, on the reverse strand, counting down.
CAAAAACAAGGATCCGCTTATAATCCTGATGGACGTATTGCAATATAACACGGATGCGGACATACAAAAGGCCATACAAGTGCAGAACAAGCATCTTCTCCAAGATATTCCAGAAAAAGAATTTAGAATGGAAGTTAAGTATAGAAAAAGAACCAGGAACCCACTAACATCCCACATTGTTATAAGAGTCTCACCCCAAATATGGAGCCGCCTAACACAGGCTGGAGTAATCCACGTGGACCTTCAGCGGGTAAGGGTGATGGATCAGTCGCCCTTGGTCCAATGCTCCAGATGTTTGGGCTACGGACACAGTAAACGTACCTGTAGCGAAACCATGAAAGACTGATGTCTGTAGCCATTGCGGAGGCCCACATCTGAAAAGTGAATGCGCTAACTGGCTAGCTGGAGAAATGCCAGACTGTAAAAATTGTAGCAAAGCAAAGTTAGAGAAAAGAGAGCATAACGCATTTAGTGGGGACTGCCCAGTAAGGAAGAAGTGGGAAATACTAGCGAGGTCCACCGTGGCTTACTGCTAAAGTTGTCCCAAGGCTCAATAGGGAACCAGGTACCACAGACCACCGATATCACGTCGCGCAAGTTATGCAAGAGATGCGAGTTAGCCACGGCCGAAATAATAACAGAGGCAATCAAGAAAAAGCTAACGTTCGCCTTGATACAAGAGCCCTACATCGGCAGCATAGGTCAGATGAAGAACTACCCGGGAACCAGGATAGCGCAAAAAGACAGACGCCATGACACCGAAAAGGTGAATAAGGCAGCTATTGCGCTGTTCGACGACACCATCGACATGACCCAATGCCCCAGTCTGACGACGGAGAACATAGCAGTCGCTAAGTTGAGGACGGGGGCATGGGAGATAGGGGTGGTGTCTATCTACTTGGAGGGAGATAAGCCGATTGAACCGTATTTGAGAGAGATTGAAGCGGCCGTGGTTGGATTACGCACCAAAAACGTGATACTCGGTGGGGACGTGAATGCCTGGAATACTTGGTGGGGTAGCCGGAGGACAGATACCAGGGGGATAGAGGTCGCTGCAAAACTCGACGAGCTGGAACTACATATTTTAAATAAAGGAGCTGAACCCACGTTTGACACATACAGAGGTGGGAAGAGGTTCAGCAGCTGTGTGGACATTACTACCTGCTCGACCAGCCTACTCGGTAGGATAAACAACTGGAGATTGTCCGAAGAAATAACCAGCTCTGACCACAGGACAGTCCTATTTGATATAAATTTAGGGAAGTCAATAGGTACGGATATTAAACGAACAACTAGATTATACAACACAAGGAAAGCAAACTGGGTCGAGTTTCGTGAGAAACTCGTCCAGATTTGGAATGATCAACAACTAAATAAAGTAGAAATAGATAAAGTAAAAAATATACCAGAATTAGAAAACAAAATAGAACAATTTATAAACTCAATTACTGACGCATGTGAAAATAGTATACCGAAATTAAATAATAAAAAACAAATGGGACTGCCCTGGTGGACCCATGAGCTGACACAGCGCAAAAAGGAGGTCTCCAGGTTGAAGCGACGAATCGCTTATGCGGCGCCAGTTCGGCGAGAATGGGTGGTCGAGCAGTACAAAACAGCAAAAGAAGAGTACTTGCAAGAAGTAAAAAATGCCCAGACCACCAGCTGGAAAGAGTTTTGCAGCAGACAGGACCGAGAAACAATGTGGGATAGCATCTACAGGGTAATAGGCCGCACAATGGTACGACAAGAAGACACTCCGCTTGTCTGCAATGGTGAGACATTAGAGAGCGAAGAATCAGCCAGGCTCCTGGCGGAGACTTTTTATCCTGACGATCGAATAGAAGATGATGACACGGAACACACACAAATAAGGGAAACAGCTAAGACCGTAAATGAAGGGACACATGATAGTCCATGTGACCCACCCTTTACAGAGTGTGAGCTGATGTGGGCCGTGTCAACCTTCAATCCAAAAAAGGCGCCAGGAGATGACGGTCTTACGGCGGATATTTGTGGGGTGGCTATTGCCCTTGACTCATTGTTGTTCTTGGCACTATTAAATAAATGTCTTAGTTTAGCATACTTCCCCATCCGGTGGAAAAAGGCGACAGTAGTAGCGCTGCGGAAGCCTGGGAAGGAAAATTACGCACACCCCAAATCATACAGGCCGATTGGGCTATTGCCTGTACTGGGGAAAGTCTTCGAGAAACTGGTAATTCGAAGAATAAAGTGGCATACTGTATCAAAAATTAGCCGACAGCAATACGGGTTTATGCCACAGCGCAGCACCGAAGACTCCCTCTATGATATGACGCAGTTAATAAGAACGAAGTTAGCAGACAAAAAACTGATCCTGCTCATATCATTAGACATAGAGGGAGCCTTCGATAATGCCTGGTGGCCGGCAATAAAATGTAGACTCGCGGAAACAGGGTGCCCGGTAAACCTGAGGCGCCTGATTGACAGCTACCTTAAGGATAGAATGGTAAGCGTCAGGTATGCCGGGGCACAATGGGATAAAAAGACCACAAAAGGGTGTGTGCAGGGTTCGATAGGGGGTCCAATTTTCTGGAACTTACTGTTGGACCCACTATTAAAATCGTTGGTCGAAAAAGGAATTCATTGCCAGGCTTTCGCAGACGACGTAGTTCTGATTTTCTCGGGGGACTCAACCAGGCAGGTACAGGAGCAGGCAAATGGGACCCTCGCTCAGGTCCGGAAGTGGGGAGTTAAAAACAAGCTAAAGTTCGCTCCGCAGAAAACAAAAGCGATGCTTATTACAAACAGGCTGAAGTATGACTCACCACTTCTGGAAATGGGCGGGGAGAGCATTGACCTCTCCAGAGAAATCAAAATACTCGGCCTCACAGTTGACGACGGGCTTACCTTCAACGCACATGTTAAGAATGTGTGTTGTAAGGTACAGAACCTGTATCGTCAACTGTCGAGAGCCGCAAAGATTCATTGGGGCCTAAACCCCGAAATAGTTAGGACAATATATGTCGCAGTAGTGGAACCAATAGTGATGTACGCGGCTAGTGCGTGGGCAACAACAAGCAACAAAAACAAAACTAGAAAACAACTTGACATGGTGCAGCGAGGATTTTTACAAAAGATTGTCAAATCTTACAAAACAGCATCACTACACTCGGTCCTACTACTCGCTGGGTTGCTTCCATTGGACATAAGGGTCCGGGAAGCAGCCCTGCTTTATGCAATAAAGAAAGGATTCTCCCAACGAATAGTAGGTGATCGAGAGGTGGAATGCAAATTAGAGTATTCACAGACTCCACATCCCGCAGGTCAGGTCGAGTTGAAGTTTACATGCCTGGAGGACGGTGCACAAATCAACCAATGTGATAATAAGACCCTAAACATCTTCACAGATGGTAGCAAAATAGAGGGGAAAGTCGGCGCGGCGTTATCCATTTGGAATGACGCCGCGGAGATAAGTACCCGGAAACTGAAACTGGAAAATTTTTGCACCGTCTACCAGGCAGAGTTGCTAGCGATACATGAGGCAAGCGAATACGCGCTCAAAGACCCAGCACAAACTTGTAATGTTTATAGCGATTCGATGTCTGCTCTCCAAACAATTGTCCAGGACGTTTCCCTCCATCCCCTAGCGGTGGAAGTTAGAAAAAACATCACGAACATAAATAAAAAAGGAAAAACACTCAACATGTTTTGGGTTAAAGCCCACGCAGGATTGGAGGGAAACGAGAGAGCAGACATACTAGCAAAAGAAGCCGCCACTAAAATTAAAAGGAAACCGGATTATGGGAAGTGTCCTATCTCATACATCAAGCGACAAATCCGATTGGAGTCGCTTGATGAATGGAATAGGCGCTATAGAGAAGGAGAAACGGCCTCCACAACAAAAATGTTTTTCCCAGACGCCATCAATGCATACCATATAATTAGGAAATTAAACTTGGACCCAATGATGGTCCAAGTTATGACAGGACATGGTGGGTTCTCCAAATATTTGTATAGATTCAAATGTAAGGAGAGCCCAGCATGTTCATGCGATCCAACAAAAGAGGAAGACGTAGAACATATTATAACAGAATGTCCAATGTACGGTAGAGAAAGAAGTGATGTAGAAATAGAAATAGATGTAAAAATAAATCTAGAAAATGTCAATGAAATAATTAGAAATAAGCACATTAGAAATAAGTTCCTTAAATTTTGTATACACATAGCAAGCAAAGTAGTAAGTAAGAATAAATAGAATAAGAAAACGGGATCTGTAACATATATATAAGTATATCGTGTAAACAGACCCAATAAAATAAGTAGAAGTAAGAACTTTAATGTAAATAGAAAAACATAAGCAAAATATAAAAAAGTATAGTACAAAAAACAAAAATAAACAAAAAGAATAAACAATAAAAATGGTGAAAAAAGCAACACCAAGATGAAAAAAGTCCTTGATCTCCACACGTCAGGGGAATTAGAAAAAAAAAAAAAAAAAAAAAAAAAAAAAAAACCTAACCTAACCTAACCTAACCTAACCTAACCTAACCTAACCTAACCTAACCTAACCTAACCTAACCTAACCTAACCTAACCTAACCTAACCTAACCTAACCTAACCTAACCTAACCTAACCTAACCTAACCTAACCTAACCTAACCTAACCTAACCTAACCTAACCTTTTTTTTTTTTTTTTTTTACATGGGGAAATGCCTACGCATACCCGCCTCGCGGGGGCAAGGACGGGTTATGTCGGACTCGCACCGACTAAAACCCCATGGTGTTCCACCCTAGTCGCATATTGGCAGGGCCACGGGAACGCTTTTGCACACTTCCGCGGCCCCACCTGCGCTGGCCGCCCCATGGCGGCCCCTCCTCGGGAGAGGAACACTCGTCCCCCATCTCCTTCTCCGGTAAGGCGCACCAGAACACATGGCGCGCCCTCCTCCTCGGCCTCCAATTTCACATGCGCAACGGACGCCCCCGCGTCCGATGCGCGAAGGCCATCGGGCCAGGAAAAACTAGCACTCAGGAGCACCAGCCTTCCCGACCCCAGCGGCGGATCTGGTCTATGGCTCCGCCGCCAACCAAAATTCGGCTGCGGAGGGTAGGGAGAGCGGCGCCTCGCAATACCGACACTCCTCTCCCCCCGCAGCCCCACCACCACCGCATCAATTGACGGTGCGGCCCCATCTGAGTCGCGGAGGATAGGGCGAGTGGCGCATCGCCATACCAGCACTCCTCTTCCTCCGCGACTCCACCTCGGCTGCAGCGGCAGAGGGAGCACTCATCCCTCTCACCGCAGCCCACCGACACACATCCGAAGCGGGCTTCCCAAGCCCACTTGGAGTGGCCACCTCGGGCCGGCCCTACACCTCGGGCCAGCCAAGGGGTTCCTCTTCGTTCACCGCGGTTGACCAAGCCACGGCTACTAAGCCCCCCCACCACGACAAGGCGGGAACCCGTTCGGGGGGGAACCTAACCTAACCTAACCTAACCTAACCTAACCTTTTTTTTTTTTTTTTTTTTTTTACGGGGGGAAATCCTCATGGACTACCTCCGCCTGGGGAAAGGCGGAGGGGCGTGCCGGACTCTTACCGGCTAAAACCACCCCGGTGTCTCCTCGCACGTGCGCGTGGGGCCGCGGGAATCCAAATTCTTCCGCAGCCCCACACTAGTGCTGGCCCGGTCTGTCCGGGCCTCGTCTCCTGCACGGGGTAGTGAGGTGTTTAACTACCCCGTGTATCGCCTCAGGGGCGCGCGCCGACACCCACGCGCGCATCCGCCTCGGGTCCATCGAATAGGGGTGGCGGGGGCTTGCCCAAGTCCCTCGCCCCTGGACCCATTTATGGGGGCCGGAAAAGGGCGTTGTCCGCCCTTCTCCTGCGCCCGGTGCGCCTTCTGCGGCCGGGGAAGGGAGTCGAGATCTCCCTTTCCCGTTCCGCAGTTTCCTTCTGCGACATCACGTCCTCGCAGAAGGACACCACCGCGTCCCACGACTCTGCGCTACCGACCATCTTCCGCACTAAGGCCGGCAGCGACAGATCGCCTCCTACTTTATTTGTGAGGACACGGCGCTGCTCCTCCCAAGCTACGCACTCAACGAGCGTGTGTTGCGCCGTGTCCTCCCCGCAATGGACGCAGTGGTGGCACCGAGCGTCCGGCTCCCTGTCTATGCGGCACAGGTACTTGCCGAAGCAGCCATGCCCCGACAGCACCTGCGTCACCCTAAACGACAGGGAGCCGTGCCTTCTCCCGAGCCAGTCGTCGAGTACTGGCCGGATCGCCTCGACGGTAGCGAGGCCGGCGGTAGGGCGCAGAAGCCTTTGCCGCCATTCCGCCACCAAGACCTGACGGAGCTCCTCTCGGCGCAGCGCGATCTGCCGCTGCACCGGCCTCGAGCCCCGTGCCCGCTCTTCCTCGCGCCATCGATATAATGACGCGAGTACTTTCGCCTCTAGGTCCCAGGGCGGGGATCCGGCCAGGACGCAAGCCGCCTCGTAGGAAATCGTGCGATACCCGCGGACGACTCTGACGGCCATCGCCCTCTGCGGTTTGCGCAGAATGGCGATAGTGCTGGCCGTCATGTCCATCGCCCACACAGGGGCCCCATACAGGGCCATAGACCGCACGATTCCCGCGTACAACCGCCTACAGGCGGCGCTCGGGCCCCCCAAGTTGGGAAGCAACGTTGATAGCGCGCCCGCTGCACCCATCAGCTTGGGCGCCAGCCGCCGGAAGTGGGGTCCGAATTCCCATCGGCTGTCGAGCACCAATCCTAGATACTTCATGGTGGACTCGACAGCTATCCGGGCCCCGCTGACCACGATGTGAGATCCCGACGGCGGGGCGCGTCGAGGGCCATGGAACACCATGGCCTCTGACTTGTTTAGGGCCACCTTCAGGCCCAGGTGCCGGATGCGGTTCACCACTCGTGACACCGCAGCCGTGGCAATCAACGCTGCTTCCCTGTGCGAGCTCCCCCGGGCAGTGACAAGCGTGTCGTCCGCATAACACGTCAAGTCGGCGCCCGACGGGAGTTCACCTCTCAGCACCCAGTCATAGCCGATGTTCCACAGAAGAGGTCCCAAGACCGATCCCTGTGGAACACCGCACGACATGACGCGCCGACCTGCGCCGTCACGTCCCCGATACGTAACGCATCTCTCCTCAAGGTAAGCCCCTATTGTGCGGCGGAGGTAGGGAGGCACGCGATGGTAATTCAGCGCCTCCCGGATACAACTCCAGGGTAGGGTGTTGAAGGCGTTGGATATGTCTAAAGACACCGCCAGCACCACCCCACCCCGGGACACTGTCTCCTCCGCCAGGGCCCTCACGCGCGTAATAGCGTCTATGGTGGAACGCCCGCGACGAAAACCAAACTGGTTCTCGTCCAAGTCCGGCCCCTCTCTGCACAAGTGGCTGACGAGGCGATCTGCGATGATTCGCTCAAAAAGTTTGCCCGCCTCGTCGAGCAGCACTATGGGCCGGTACGCAGACGGTGAGTCCGCGGGGCGCCCCTCCTTCCTGAGCAGGACCAGCCTCCCCTTCTTCCACACACTGGGAAACTGACCCTGCTCGAGACATGCCGTGAAGAGCCCCCTCAGCTGGGGCTCTAGCTCCTTCAGAGCCAGGACGAGAGCTCGACCAGGAACTCCGTCGGGTCCGGGCGCTGTGTTCTTAGCCCGGAGTCGCGACACGGCCGCTCTCGTCTCTGCTTGCGTTACCTCGGGGACTTCGGTGCTCTCCTCTTCTGGAGAGTCTGTGGCTGAGGGCGAAGCCATCGCCGGGGGAACGTGTCCCACTCGCTCAGGGAAGAGAGCCGATACTACCGCCTCTAGCAACTGGGGTTGCATCGCTTGTGTTAGTGGAGGCGCCCAGGGACGCAACTTGCCCCGTACCCAACGGAAGGGGCGCCCCCACGGATCCCGATCTAGGGACCCCAGCAGCTCTTCCCTGGCACGCGACTTTGAGTCGCCGATGGCCAGCCACAGAGTCTCCTTAGACGCGCGGTACACCTCATACAGCGCGTCCTCCTCGGCCGAATCCCGTCGACGCCGCCTCCGGTATCGGGTGTACCGGCGACGAGCCGCAACGCACGCTATGCGCAATTGTGCGATCTCAGCGGTCCACCAGTACACCTGGCGCTTTGCGGACCGTTGGCGGACACGGGGCATGGACGCGTCGCAGATCTGCGTCATCGCCCCGCGAAACCATTGCGCCACCGCTTCGACGTCGACGGGGCCGTCCGTCGTCGACTCCCAGATCCAGGACTGGACTAAGGCAGCTTCCTCGAATAGTTCCCTGTCGATGCGTTTAAGCGCCCAACGCGGGCCGTCGTTAATCGGGGTTGTTGGATGGCGGCCGCTCGCAGTCTGGGCAGAGACGTCGAACCGGATATATCGATGGTCCGACAGCGTCTCCACCTCTGCGGCGACTCGCCAGTCGCGGACTCGGCTGGCGACAGAGGGGCTAGCAAACGAGACGTCCACTATCGACCCACCCCGCTGCCGCACGCACGTGTATTCCGAACCCCGATTCAGGACGACCAGACCAGTCGTCACCGTCCACTCTTCTAGCACCTCGCCCCGAGGGTCAGTGACCGGAGATCCCCACGCCGATGACTTGGCGTTGAGATCCCCGAGCACCAGAACGGGACGAGGGTGATAGCGGCCTACGACGGCGCCCATCTCGACAAGGAAACCCTCAAAGTCGGCGAGACTCTTGTTGGGGGAGAAATACGCCCCTACAATAACGATGCCGCCCGAGACCGCAGCAACCCAGCCGCGGCCCCGAGACGGGTCGATCAGAGTCTCGCCAATAATGGCCACCAAACCGTCAGCGCATCCCAACCAGTTGTCACGGGCGGGAATGAAATACGGTTCGGCGACCACAGCCACGTGAATCGACCACTCTGCCATGCTCTGGAGTAGGAGATCCTGAGCTCTGGCACAGTGGTTGATGTTGCCCTGGAGAAAATGGAGAGAATGGAATTGTGCCATTATTGAATTTCCATCCCCTCGGCAACGGTCCTGGGCCGGGAGTCGGCCGCGGAGCTGCTAGCCTGCGGGGGCAGCGAGGTTAACCCGGCAGGCTTAGTGCTCCTCTTCTTTTCCTTTTTCTTGCTGGTAGGCGCCCCACAGGCCCCTCCGCCTACTCTGTGTTCCGCTGGCCTTCCCGCAGCAGAACAAAGGCTGCAGTTGAACGCAGCGGTGCACGGGGCCGCCTTGTGGCCAGGCTGGCCGCAGCGATAACAGAGGTCACTACGGTCAACCTCGGCGGTGCACTTCGCCCGGACGTGCCCTTTTTCCAGGCACCGGAAGCACTGCAAAGCCCGGGGCTGAAGAAGCTTGGTCCTTGCCGCCACCCAGCCTACCAGCAATCTGCCGCTGTCGGCGATCTTCTTTGCCGACGCCACAGGGCACCGAACCCAGACCGCGCCGAGTCCGGTGGCGTCGGTGCGTATATCGCCAGCCCGCACCTTGTCTGGCGGACACTCTCCGCTTCTAGCAACGGCCGCCACCACCTCCTCAGAGGTCACGGAGTCGTCCAGGCCAGTAATCCGCACCTCTGCGGTTTTCATTGGTCTGGAGACCCGGACGTCCGCAGGGTTGAGGACCTCCCTCATCTTGGCGGCCAGTGCGTCCGCCTTTTCGGCACTGCCGCTCACTGTACCAGCCACCTCGAACAGTCGTGCACCCGTGGCAGCCTGCCTGAGGGTGACGGACTGAAGGCCAAGATCAGATAATTTGATCTTGGCCTTGGCCTCGGCGATGACCGACTGGTAAGTCACGCCACGTTCCACAGCTCCGGGCTGCAACGTTAGCGTTACAGCATTGGACCGCGGAACATGCACAGCCGGTCTCTTGCGACCTCCTTTGGCAGTCCGCCGCGCAGGTTTAGGAGCCGTCTTTGCGGTTCCACCTGGGAACCTAACCTAACCTAACCTAACCTAACCTAACCTTTTTTTTTTTTTTTTCGTGGGGAAATCCTCATGGATACCTCCGGCTGCGGGGGCAACCGGAAGGTTATGCCGGACTCCTACCGGCTAAAACCCCACGGTGCCTCCTCGCACGTGTGCGCAGGGCCGCGGGAATCCAAATTCTTCCGCAGCCCCGCACTAGTGCTGGCCCGGTCTGTCCGGGCCTCGTCTCCTGCACGGGGTAGCGAGGTGTTCAGCTACCCCCCTCCTCAGCCTCCAATTCCACCTGCGTATCGGACCCCCCCGAATCCGATACGCGGAGGCCATGGGGCCAGGAAAATAGAGCGCTTAGTAGTGCCCGCTTTCCCGACCCCAGCGGCGGATCTGGTCTATGGCCCCGCCGCCAACCAAGGTTCGGCTGCAGAGGGTAGGGAGAGCGGCGCCTCGCAATACCGACACTCCTCTCCCCTTGCAGCCCCACCACCACCGCATCAAGGAACGGTGCGGCCCCGTCTGAGTCGCGGAGGATAGGGCGAGTGGCGCATCGCCATACCAGCACTCCTCTTCCCCCGCGACTCCACCCCGGCTGCAGCGGTAGAGGGAGCACTTATCCCTCTCACCGCAGCCCACCGACACACATCCGTAGTGGGCTCGTGAAGCCCACTCGGAGTGGCCACCTCGGGCCGGCCCTACACCTCGGGCCAGCCAAGGGGTTCCTCTTTGTTCACCGCGGTTGACCAAGCCACGGCTACTAAGCCCCCCCGCCACGACAAGGCGGGAACCCGTTCGGGGGGGAACCTAACCTAACCTAACCTAACCTTTTTTTTTTTTTTTTTTTTTGCGTGGGGAAATCCTCATGGATACCTCCGGCTGCGGGGACAACCGGAAGGTTATGCCGGACTCCTACCGGCTAAAACCCCACGGTGCCTCCTCGCACGTGTGCGCGGGGCCGCGGGAATCCAAATTCTTCCGCAGCCCCGCACTAGTGCTGGCCCGGTCTGTCCGGGCCTCGTCTCCTGCACGGGGTAGCGAGGTGGTCAGCTACCCCCCTCCACGGCCTCCAACTCCACCTGCGTATCGGACCTCCCCGAGTCCGATACGCGGAGGCCATGGGGCCAGGAAAAACTAGCACTCAGAAGCACCAGCCTTCCTGACCCCAGCGGCGGATCTGGTCTATGGCTCCGCCGCCAACCAAGATTCGGCTGCGGAGGGTAGGGAGAGCGGCGCCTCGCAATACCGGCACTCCTCTCCCCCCGCAGCCCCACCACCACCGCATCAAGGAACGGTGCGGCCCCGTCTGAGTCGCGGAGGATAGGGCGAGTGGCGCATCGCCATACCAGCACTCCTCTTCCTCCGCGACTCCACCCCGGCTGCAGCGGTAGAGGGAGCACTCATCCCTCTCACCGCAGCCCACCGACACACATCCGTAGTGGGCTCGTGAAGCCCACTCGGAGTGGCCACCTCGGGCCGGCCCTACACCTCGGGCCAGCCAAGGGGTTCCTCTTTGTTCACCGCGGTTGACCAAGCCACGGCTACTAAGCCCCCCCGCCACGACAAGGCGGGAACCCGTTCGGGGGGGAACCTAACCTAACCTAACCTAACCTAACCTAACCTTTTTTTTTTTTTTTTACATGGGGAAATGCCTACGCATACCCGCCTCGCGGGGGCAAGGACGGGTTATGTCGGACTCGCACCGACTAAAACCCCATGGTGTTCCACCCTAGTCGCATATTGGCAGGGCCACGGGAACGCTTTCGCACACTTCCGCGGCCCCACCTGCGCTGGCCGCCCCATGGCGGCTCCTCCTCGGGAGAGGAACACTCCTCCCCCATCTCCTTCTCCGGTAAGGCGCACCAGAACACATGGCGCGCCCTCCTCCTCGGCCTCCAATTTCACATGCGCAACGGACACCCCCGTGTCCGTTGCGCGAAGGCCATGGGGCCAGGAAACACTAGCCCTCAGGAGCACCAGCCTTCCTGACCCCAGCGGCGGATCTGGTCTATGGCTCCGCCGCCAACCAAAATTCGGCTGCGGAGGGTAGGGAGAGCGGCGCCTCGCAATACCGGCACTCCTCTCCCCCCGCAGCCCCACCACCACCGCATCAACGGTGCGGCCCCGTTTGAGTCGCGGAGGATAGGGCGAGTGGCGCATCGCCATACCAACACTCCTCTTCCTCCGCGACTCCACCCCGGCTGCAGAGGTAGGGGTGGGGAGGACACCCCTCTTGCAGCAGCCCACCAACACACATCCGGAGTGGGCTCGTTAAGCCCACTCGGAGTGGCCACCTCGGGCCGGCCCTACACCTCGGGCCAGCCAAGGGGTTCCTCTTCGTTCACCGCGGTTGACCAAGCCACGGCTACTAAGCCCCCCCGCCACGACAAGGCGGGAACCCGTTCGGGGGGGAAACCCGTTCGGGGGGGAACCTAACCTAACCTAACCTAACCTAACCTTTTTTTTTTTTTTTTTTTTTTTTTCGTGGGGAAATCCTCATGGATACCTCCGGCTGCGGGGGCAACCGGAAGGTTATGCCGGACTCTTACCGGCTAAAACCCCACGGTGCCTCCTCGCACATGCGCGCGGGGCCGCGGGAATCCAAATTCTTCCGCAGCCCCGCACTAGTGCTGGCCCGATATGTCCGGGCCTCGTCTCCTGCACGGGGTAGCGAGGTGTTAAGCTACCCCCCTCCACAGCCTCCAACTCCACCTGCGTATCGGACCCCCCCGAGTCCGATACGCGGAGGCCATGGGGCCAGGAAAATCGAGCGCTATGTAGCGTCCGCTTTCCCGACCCCAGCGGCGGATCTGGTCTCGGGCTCCGCCGCCAACCAAGATTCGGCTGCGGAGGGTAGGGAGAGCGGCGCCTCGCAATACCGGCAGTCCTCTCCCCCCGCAGCCCCACCACCACCGCATCACTTAACGGTGCGGCCCCGTCTGAGTCGCGGAGGATAGGGCGAGTGGCGCATCGCCATACCAGCACTCCTCTTCCTCCGCGACTCCACCTCGGCTGCAGCGGTAGAAGGTGCGGACTCCCCTCTCACCGCAGCCCCCCGACACACATCCGAAGTGGGCTTCCCAAGCCCACTCGGAGTGGCCACCTCGGGCCGGCCCTACACCTCGGGCCAGCCAAGGGGTTCCTCTTCGTTCACCGCGGTTGACCAAGCCACGGCTACTAAGCCCCCCCGCCACGACAAGGCGGGAACCCGTTCGGGGGGGAACCTAACCTAACCTAACCTAACCTAACCTTTTTTTTTTTTTTTTTTTTTTCGTGGGGAAATCCTCATGGATACCTCCGGCTGCGGGGTCAACCGGAAAGTTATGCCGGACTCCTACCGGCTAAAACCCCACGGTACCTCCTCGCACGTGTGCGTGGGGCCGCGGGAATCCAAATTCTTCCGCAGCCCCGCACTAGTGCTGGCCCGGTCTGTCCGGGCCTCGTCTCCTGCACGGGGTAGCGAGGTGTTCAGCTACCCCCCTCCACAGCCTCCAATTCCACCTGCGTATCGGACCCCCCCGAATCCGATACGCGGAGGCCATGGGGCCAGGAAAATCGAGCGCTTAGTAGTGCCCGCTTTCCCGACCCCAGCGGCGGATCTGGTCTATGGCTCCGCCGCCAACCAAGATTCGGCTGCGGAGGGTAGGGAGAGCGGCGCCTCGCAATACCGACACTCCTCTCCCCCCGCAGCCCCACCACCACCGCATCACTCAACGGTGCGGCCCCGTCCGAGTCGCGGAGGATAGGGCGAGTGGCGCATCGCCATACCAGCACTCCTCTTCCTCCGCGACTCCACCTCGGCTGCAGCGGTAGAGGGTGCGGACTCCCCTCTCACCGCAGCCCCCCGACACACATCCGAAGTGGGCTTCCCAAGCCCACTCGGAGTGGCCACCTCGGGCCGGCCCTACACCACGGGCCAGCCAAGGGGTTCCTCTTCGTTCACCGCGGCTGACCAAGCCACGGCTACTAAGCCCCCCCGCCACGACAAGGCGGGAACCCGTTCGGGGGGGAACCTAACCTAACCTAACCTTTTTTTTTTTTTTTTTTTCGTGGGGAAATCCTCATGGATACCTCCGGCTGCGGGGGCAACCGGAAGGTTATGCCGGACTCTTACCGGCTAAAACCCCACGGTGCCTCCTCGCACATGCGCGCGGGGCCGCGGGAATCCAAATTCTTCCGCAGCCCCGCACTAGTGCTGGCCCGATATGTCCGGGCCTCGTCTCCTGCACGGGGTAGCGAGGTGTTAAGCTACCCCCCTCCACAGCCTCCAACTCCACCTGCGTATCGGACCCCCCCGAGTCCGATACGCGGAGGCCATGGGGCCAGGATAATCGAGCGCTATGTAGCGTCCGCTTTCCCGACCCCAGCGGCGGATCTGGTCTCGGGCTCCGCCGCCAACCAAGATTCGGCTGCGGAGGGTAGGGAGAGCGGCGCCTCGCAATACCGGCAGTCCTCTCCCCCCGCAGCCCCACCACCACCGCATCACTTAACGGTGCGGCCCCGTCTGAGTCGCGGAGGATAGGGCGAGTGGCGCATCGCCATACCAGCACTCCTCTTCCTCCGCGACTCCACCTCGGCTGCAGCGGTAGAGGGTGCGGACTCCCCTCTCACCGCAGCCCCCCGACACACATCCGAAGTGGGCTTCCCAAGCCCACTCGGAGTGGCCACCTCGGGCCGGCCCTACACCTCGGGCCAGCCAAGGGGTTCCTCTTTGTTCACCGCGGTTGACCAAGCCACGGCTACTAAGCCCCCCTGCCACGACAAGGCGGGAACCCGTTCGGGGGAACCTAACCTAACCTAACCTAACCTAACCTTTTTTTTTTTTTTTTTTTTTTACGTGGGGAAATCCTCATGGATACCTCCGGCTGCGGGGGCAACCGGAAGGTTATGCCGGACTCCTACCGGCTAAAACCCCACGGTACCTCCTCGCACGTGTGCGCGGGGCCGCGGGAATCCAAATTCTTCCGCAGCCCCGCACTAGTGCTGGCCCGGTCTGTCCGGGCCTCGTCTCCTGCACGGGGTAGCGAGGTGTTAAGCTACCCCCCTCCACAGCCTCCAATTCCACCTGCGTATCGGACCCCCCCGAATCCGATACGCGGAGGCCATGGGGCCAGGAAAATCGAGCGCTTAATAGCGCCCGCTTTCCCGACCCCAGCGGCGGATCTGGTCTCGGGTTCCGCCGCCTACCAAGTTTCGGCCGCGGAGGGTAGGGAGAGCGGCGCCTCGCAATACCGACACTCCTCTTCCCCCGCGGCCCCACCACCACCGCATCAATCGACGGTGCGGCCCCGTCTGAGTCGCGGAGGATAGGGCGAGTGGCGCATCGCCATACCAGCACTCCTCTTCCTCCGCGACTCCACCTCGGCTGCAGCGGTAGAGTGTGCGGACTCCCCTCTCACCGCAGCCCCCCGACACACATCCGAAGTGGGCTTCCCAAGCCCACTCGGAGTGGCCACCTCGGGCCGGCCCTACACCACGGGCCAGCCAAGGGGTTCTTCTTTGTTCACCGTGGTTGACCAAGCCACGGCTACTAAGCCCCCCCGCCACGACAAGGCGGGAACCCGTTCGGGGGTAACCTAACCTAACCTAACCGAGTCCAGTGTCAACTGCCGTCCCGAACGCCACGTTTCTGTGTTGCTCCGTACTCTAAAAATCGCAAAAATAGGTTTTTCTCAACCGATTTTGGTGAATTAGGTACCAAAAGTTGCGCCTTGATTCGCCGTTTAAAATAGTGAAATTTGCGGGAAAATCGGAGTTTCTGTGAAAAAGTTACAGTGAAAAAAGTGATTTTCAAGAATTTTCAAATTTTCAAAGTGAAACGCTGCGCGAATAAGCGCTATTACCCATAGTTTTTAAAGTGTGGTCTTCAAGCTATTCGCGGCCCCCACCTATCTGCAAAAGTTGAGATTTTTTGGAGCCATAGTCTTCGAGAAAAAGGCAAAAAAACAAGTGCCACGTGGGCACGTGTTTCTAGAAGCAGAGGCGTGCGGCTGTTTTTGAAGTCGGATTTTGGTAGCGCGCGCAGAGAGGAGCCGGGAGCAACTTTCAGGACAATTTTGCGATAAGTGGCTTAAGAGATATTAACTTTTTAAAAATTAGCAAAAATTGACATTACAATTGATTAAAAACTAAAGTGAAGACCCCCAGTTATTATTTTAAAATAGTGTTAAGGATAGTTCAACGAACCTGTGTAAAAAATTTTAGATTTTTCTGGTCCGTAGTTTTTTAGTTATTATATTCGGTTAACACGTGTTACCCTTATATTAGCGTTGCGGCTTCTTTTGATAAAAGCATATCGAAGTGACTAATTTTAAGTAAATAATTCCGTTTACAGCAAGTTAATATCTATTTTATTTCCAGAGATATTGAATTTTTTAGTATATTTAGCTTAAATCTTTTAAGGGGGGCAACACGCACACTAAATAAGACCACCAACTCATAGGTGGATAAAAGACCTTTTTAACAAGCCCAAACTCGATATATATAGCTTGCGCTGGAGCAAAGTTGAGGACTTTTCGTCAAATCAGCCGCCATCTTGGAATTGTTCCATCTTTGATTTCTTCCTTACCGGGCCATCAGAGATAGTCGAGTTTGGACTTATTTTTGTTGCCTTGACGTGGGGAATCCGATTTCGTGGAAAACTTACTGAAAATTTGGAACCCTACAAATAGCCCACGTGTGGGAAGCTAGCCCTAGCCTTAGTGAAAGGAGCCCAAACACGAGCATTTTTGGACCATAGACAGAGGAGTTGTTCACGTATATATATATTAATCCGCCATTTTGATTTTCTTTTGACCCTGATTTCTGAGGAACCATTCCAGATAAAACCATCGTGCTTGGGCTTAAACTTATCGGCTGAACACGGGGAATCTTTTTCTGCCAAAACTTTTGCAAAAAAGCAGTAACTCGGGAAAAGTCGAGATTCTAACAGCCGGTACCTTCCTCAACAAGAAGAACCCAAACACCGGTACTTTTGGACATTAAATAGCTAAACTATTTAGGTTTTAATTTCATCGAACCGCCATATTTAATTTTTCAATCCTTAATAACTCAACAACTGCTGTGAATAAAATCATCGTGTTTGGGCTTAATCTCTTCAGCAAATTGAGTGGAACTAGATTGAGGGGTAAACTGTGCGGAAATCCAAACTTTGCATTTGGTCGACTCGCCATCTTTGAATTTTGAATTAATTTCTGGGTAACCACTCCACATAAGATCATAGTGTTTGGACTTAATCTTCTCAGCGAGACATAAGGATTACTATTCTGTGGAAAACCTTACGGATTTGTTTAAATCTGGCAAAACACCAACATTTGAGAGCTAGTAGTTGGTAAACGGTGGTTCAGCGATTGAATCAAACATGGCGAGTAAGCCAGGCACCTCAAGCACCAGCCAAGCAAAGGCCAATTTGACATCTAAAACAAGTAAAGGAGTTACCTCAGCAACAAGTAAGGCATTGCGTAAAAAAGTCCTTCTACAAAACGCAGCCTCCTCGGGAAAAACGGCGAAAGGGGAAGCAGATCTCGGCACATTACCTGTTTCGGATGCGATGAATTGTTCGGCGGACACAGTTATACACATGGTTGACCCTGAGGAACAGGCTACAGATGACTATGATAAAATCTTAATAGAGATGGGACAGGAAACAGCCTCTGAAAATCAAAGCTCAATAACTATTGATACGGAAGCCGAATTGGCTGTTTTGGGAAAATGCAAACCATCCCCACGTACTGTCGATGAGTGGTCTGACGCAGATAGTGTAACCAGCCTTAACAGCAGGAGGTCCAGTATACTGCCACCCGCATATAAGCGGGCTGGCATATCAATGGACCTGGCTACACAAAGAGCTAATGACTTCCTGCTCTCAGGCAAGGAAGCACTCGAAAAGGCCGGAAATATGAAACGCCACTGCAAATTAGAGGTACACAACTGCTTGCAGGGATTGTATGAAACCGTGCTCTCCTTATCTGATTCTCGCTCGCGGCATCGCCTTGGGTTAGAGCAGGAACGATGCCGTTCTGCTAAGGAATTGGTAAGAATCGAGCGAGCTCACAACAAGCAGTTGACAGAAAGCCACTCCACAATAATAAATAAACTAACGGAATCCTTTGAAGCAATTCGCAATACAAGTAAGTCTGTTGAAGCTATTCGTAGCTGGTTGAGTTACGAGATGGACGAGCCAATAAAAGCCATTAGCAAAATTCAACTGGAAGTACAGGGACTTGTCACAAAGGCATTACCGCATCCAGCGCCTGAGACAATCATCTCAATACCAGACCAGAGGCAGTCAGAATTAGCAATAAAACTGTCGGTACAGGTAAAAGAAATGACGCAACAAATCAGTATTTTATCCCAAATGATTAAAGAATTCATCAGCATCCATAAGGAGACAGAAAAGAAAACAATTGACCCTGAGGTCATACAAACAGGCACTGATACAGTAATCACAGAGATACAGGAGTTGAAACAAATGATATCGGACTTCAAAGCAACACCACCCTGTATCACTACGACAGTAAATGACCAAAGTGAGGACATTAAAAAAGTCCTAGATCCGATCATCATCACCATGAAAACGATGATGAACGACATAAACGAAATAAAAGAATTTAACACAAGCCAGTTAGCTTTCCAAGGCAATTCAGGCTTGGGAGCAGAATTGGCAATTGCGGAAATTAAGGAGAAGATTGACGAACTAAGGAATTACCCCGGCGCATCACCAATGGAGAGGGTAGTTAACGAACAGGTAGCCCCAGCTTCATATAAGCCATCACAAAAGACTTATGCCGTTGCTGCGAGCACGCCCCGTTTCCCCATGATTCTGGAATCTATTGATCCCCGTTTGACAAGCGAGGACATTGTTAAACAGGTAAAAAGGGGAGTTGATCCAGTAGAACTAGGAATTGGTGTCAATAAGATAACGAAACTAAAAAATCAAAGAGTAGTTATCAGCTGCGACACTCAAGAAGATAGGCAAACTTTAGGAACAGCAATAAGAGATTCGTGCACCAAATTATCTGTGTCTACACCTTCGAACAAAAATCCGCATTTGAGATTGATAGGTGTCATATCCGATCTTAGCGATGAAAAATTGATCAAAGCATTGGTGACACAAAATAGCAACTTGGTATCAGCTATAACAGAACCCCACAGATCAGCCAAAGTACTCCGTAGAACGAAAGGAAGGGTCCGTGAACTAGTCAACATCATACTAGAAGTAACACCACAAATGTGGACAAAACTAAAAGACCAAAGGCTGCGTATAGGATATCAAGTGGTTCCATGCGTTGACCACTCTCCTCTGATCCAATGTTATAAGTGTCTTGGATTTAACCATCTAGCTAGAGACTGTCATAACGGACTAGTTTGCGGTTACTGTTCCGAGGAACATGATACAAGATTATGCACGAATCGGAATCAAACCCCAATTTGTATAAATTGTAAAAAATTACAAAAAGAATCTATAAGCCATCCTGCCTACAGTCCTGAATGTCCTGAGTGGGCAAAATGGGACAGGATTGCAAGATCCTCGGTATCTTATTGTTAAGAGATAATTGATACAACAATAACCTCAGTTAATAACAAAATAAAAATTGTTCAATACAACCTGGATCGTGGGCGTGCGACAACACAAGAGTGTTTACGCGCAGCCACTATGCAGGGATTTTCAATAATACTGATGCAAGAGCCTTATGTTCGAGCGAAAGCTCACGTAACCCTAGGCTCGAATTATCGCGTTATTCAAAAAGTTAGCCATGACAAAAATAAGCCAGTCAGATCGGCAATCGTTGTCTTAGATCCAAACATGCAGTACACTGTAAATCCAGACCTTATTACAGAAGATATTGTAACAATCACTATCAAAGTAGATTATAAAAAAATAGGTATAATTAGTGTCTACTTGCATGAAAAAGGAAATATCGATGAAGATCTTACCATAATTAACCAATTTACGACGAGCATAGGCGCAAGTGACTACATCATAGCAGGAGACGTCAACGCAAAAAGTGTCTGGTGGGGATGCGATGCTGAAGATAAAAGAGGTTCTCAAATAATGGAGACAGTAGCTGAATTAAATTTAGAAGTTCTCAATACTGGCAAAAACCCAACATTCGCAGCTTATAGGATGGGCAAACTTTGCTCCAGTATCATAGATGTAACTGTGTGTTCAGCTTCTTTAATAAACAAGATCAAAAACTGGAGAGTCGATGAAAAATTCAGCACTTTGTCAAACCATAAACCAATATTATATGAGCTTAATCTAGAGAATCCTATACCAGAAAAAACAATTACCAGCACGCGAAAGTTTGATACTAGGAAAGCGAACTGGGAAGTATTTAAACAAGAATTTACGGCAGAATTAAATAGAAACCAAGTGAACAAGGAAATAGTAGAACAAACCAAAACAACACAAGATTTAGACATTATGGTAGATAAGTACACGCAATGCATTTCATCGGCATGTATTAAAGCGATCCCCATTATCAAGCCTAAGAAAACAAAGAAAGCAGCAATATGGTGGACTAAAGAACTTAAACTTAAGAAAGAGGAGATGATTAGGACAAGACGAAGAATTCGGAATGCACACCCTAAAAGACGACAATTTGTCATAGATCTTTATTTAAAAGCAAGAGACGAATACATATACAGCATAGAAACAGCCGCAACACAAAGTTGGAAAGACCTATGCAGTACCGAAGAGAAAGAAAACGTATGGCAACGGACTTATAGAATCCTTAAAGTGTGTTCTAACACCGAAGAAGAGAAACTCTTACGTAATAAAGACGGCACCATTGTCAGTGAAAGGGAATCGGCCAATCTATTGGCCGAAACCTTCTTCCCATGGGACAGCATCGATACCGATACTGAAGAGCAAGCTAAACTAAGGAAGAATACGCAGAAATTAACAAGAATACTAGAAAATAACAGTCCAGAAATAATACAGCCTTTTACATCAGTAGAAATCGAACATATCTTTCACAACATGAATCCGAAAAAGGCAACAGGCGGAGATAGCTTAACATCGGACATCTGCCAGGCGGCGTATGAAAATGATCCAGAAACTGTTTTAAGTCTAATGAACCAATGTCTCAAATTAGGCCATTTTCCAACGAATTGGAAAACAGCAACTATCAAAATCATACCCAAGCCAAATAAAGATGATTATTCCATCCCCAAAGCATACAGACCTATAGGCTTGCTACCAATACTAGGAAAATTACTAGAAAAATTATTTGTAAACAGGCTACAATGGCAACTTGGGCATGAAAAGAAGATGAACAATAGGCAATATGGATTCACACCACAACGGAGTACTGAAGATGCCCTTTACGACACCATCACTGCAATCAAAAACGGACTTTGCAAAAAGGAAATTGTCGCACTAGTGTCACTTGATATTGAAGGTGCATTTGATAATGCTTGGTGGCCAGCAATCCTCAACCAACTACATGCTAAACAAGCAGAAAAAACTATGCTCAGACTTATAACAAGTTACCTGGCCAACAGAGTAATCGATTTGAGATATGCTGGAGAAAAAGTTACGCGACCCACAAATAAGGGATGCATTCAGGGCTCTACATGTGGACCATTATTATGGAATATCCTATTAGACTCGCTTTTACAAGCAACAGAAGATCTAAGCACTCATGTCCAAGCTTTCGCGGACGACATACTCTTAATAGGTACAAACAAAAATGGAGAGCAATTAGAGAAAGATCTTAACCACACCCTTAAATTAATATCAGACTGGGGAAAACAGTACAAGTTAAAATTTGCACCGCATAAAACCCAAGCAATCATTATAACAAAAAAGCTTAAATACCACACTCCTAAATTGTATATGGAAGGAATAGAGCTGAATTATACGGAACATCTAACAATATTAGGTCTTACGATTGATAAGAATTTCAATTTCAAACCACATTTAGACAACATTAGTCGTAAAGCAGCAAATCTTTACAAAATGGTATCTAAAGCGGCACGAGCACAATGGGGACTTAACTCAGACATAGTCCGCACAATATATACAGCTGTAGTAGAACCAACGGTGCTGTATGCGGCGAGCTGCTGGGCTCACACTACGGAAAAAAGATACGTGGATCGATTATTAAACAGACTAACAAGACTCTTCAGTATAAGAATCTGCAAAGGCCACAAAACAAACTCTCTATTATCAAGCACATTACTAGCTAAAATAATCCCTTTAGCACTCAGAGCCAGAGAAAATGCTATTATCTTTGAGATAAAACGTGGGAAACCTATAGATTCATTACCGGGAAGACTGCTGGAGAAAAGAATAAGCCCATTCGACTTACCACATCCCTCTGAACGGAAGAAATATAATTTTGAATACATACATTCTCAGCAAGATATAGACGAAAAAACCAACAACTGGATAAAAGTATATACTGACGGAAGTAAACTCAACAATAAAGTGGGAGCCGCTGCTACCATCTGGAACAATAACACCGAAATAAAAAGTATAAACTTCAAACTTGAAAACTATTGCAGCGTCTACCAAGCCGAACTCGTGGCAATCTTGAGCGCATTAGAATACCTACTAGCTAAAAACCAACTAAACGCAAATATTTTTAGTGACTCTAGATCTGCAATAATGAGTATCAGTGATCCATCATCTCTACACCCGATAGTCGCTGAAATTAAAAATAATATAAAAACAATAGAAATAAAAGGAGGCTCCATCAGACTATACTGGATAAAAGCACATACTGGTATAAGCGGTAACGAAAGAGCTGATGAATTGGCGAAGTACGCAGCTGTCAAAAACAAACAAAAGGCCAGATACGATAGAGTCCCTTTGTCGTACGCAAAGCGCCTCACCAGACAAAATACCCTACAAATGTGGCAGTCAAAATATGAAGAATCTACGGGCAGTGAAGTAACGAAGACTTTTTTCCCTAGTATTGAAAAGGCCTATCAAGTATTAAAAAATATTAAAATGACAAATATGTTGACTCAACTTTTCACGGGTCACGGTGGCAACAAAGCATATTTAAATAGATTCAAACTGTCACCATCTCCACACTGCTTTTGCGATAACGAAAGTCAACAATCCATCGAACATATTTTAATAAACTGCCCACGATTTGCACTCAAACGATTCGAATGCGAGAGCAGAAGGGGGTGGTTATAAATAACGGATCATTATCACTAATTGTTGAAGACAACAATTGCCGAACTGTATTTTTGGAATTCGCACTAAGAGTGTTACAAACAATAAATAAAGAAAATGGTAGTAGGATAATAGACTAGTGTTCGTTTACCTAAAGCAGGGAAATTGTTACTTAAACAATAGCTATGGAGAAAAAAAAATAATAATAACATTATATTCGTATAAAAATTAATATATTAACACGTAGGCAGAAAAATGATAAGAGTAAGTTTGAACAGCATTATCTTGAGAATTGTAATAATAAAAAAAAAAAAAAAATTAGGAATAGAACTAGTATAGATTATTTAAATAATATGTAAGGATGAATGAACAATGTAATAAACATAAAGTCCATAGTATGCCTAAAACAAATAATAAATAAGCCAAACATAGCATTATATAAATATTTGTTACTTAAATTAAAATTAGAATTGAACAATAATAGTAGATTAGAATTAAACACGTAAAAAAAAAAAAATGTTTTAAACATAGCAGCATGTAACTAGAATAAGTATAAATTATATATATAAGGTAATCGCAAATCAAATTTAACATCATAATGTACTTACCGTAAAATCTGTGTAATAATATAGTGAAACAAATTGTAAGCAGTACTGGACTAATAATAAGGACAATATATACATACATATATATATATATATAAAAAAAAAAGATAAAGTATAACAGAAAGAAAGGTACTGCAGAATAGTAGTAGTAAAGTAGGAATATAACAAAAAAAAAAAAAAAACCTAACCTAACCTAACCTAACCTAACCTAACCTAACCTTTTTTTTTTTTTTTTTTTCCGTGGGGAAATCCTCATGGATACCTCCGGCTGCGGGGACAACCGGAAGGTTATGCCGGACTCCTACCGGCTAAAACCCCACGGTGCCTCCTCGCACGTGCGCGCGGGGCCGCGGGAATCCAAATTCTTCCGCAGCCCCACACTAGTGCTGGCCCGGTCTGTCCGGGCCTCGTCTCCTGCACGGGGTAGCGAGGTGGTCAGCTACCCCCCCCCCCCCTCCACGGCCTCCAACTCCACCTGCGTATCGGACCTCCCCGAGTCCGACACGCGGAGGCCATGGGGCCAGGAAAAACTAGCACTCAGAAGCACCAGCCTTCCTGACCCCAGCGGCGGATCTGGTCTATGGCTCCGCCGCTAACCAAGATTCGGCTGCGGAGGGTAGGGAGAGCGGCGCCTCGCAATACCGGCACTCCTCTCCCCCCGCAGCCCCACCACCACCGCATCAATCAACGGTGCGGCCCCGTCTGAGTCGCGGAGGATAGGGCGAGTGGCGCATCGCCATACCAGCACTCCTCTTCCTCCGCGACTCCACCTCGGCTGCAGCGGTAGAGGGTGCGGACTCCCCTCTCACCGCAGCCCCCCGACACACATCCAAAGTGGGCTTCCCAAGCCCACTCGGAGTGGCCACCTCGGGCCGGCCCTACACCACGGGCCAGCCAAGGGGTTCCTCTTCGTTCACCGCGGCTGACCAAGCCACGGCTACTAAGCCCCCCCGCCACGACAAGGCGGGAACCCGTTCGGGGGGGAACCTAACCTAACCTAACCTAACCTAACCAGTTGCACTCCAAACGCCGTCCCGTACGCAGCATTTTTATACCGCTCCGCGCTCTAAAAATCAAAGTGTCGGGTCAAAGTGCTCCAAATTAAAAGATTTTTATATCTTTAGACGCGTCTCGTTGAGACGAAGACATTGGTGTAATAAAAAAGTGATAAAAGTGATCTGTGAAAAAAGTTATTCTCGAAAAACTGGTTTTTATAACCTTCAATATTTTTACAGTGAAACGTAGCTCGATTTTGATCGACAACATATAGTTTTTCTAGTGTCAAAAAAAGCGCCTTGACGAGCCTAAAAGACAAGGCTAATCAGAAAAATTTTCCGACGCCAGCGCGCCGAAATATTGGGGAAAAACAAAAACCACGTGGACACGTGTTTTTTGATTGGAGATCGTGCGGCTGATTTTGACGACGGAATATCGAAGAGGGCATCGAGACGAATCATCCGACACCTCGATCGTCAAAATCGGACGAGAAACAGAGAAGATACGGCTTAGTGAAGAAACAATTTTTCAGCAGAAAACTTCACACGTGAATTTCTCTGAAATTTCAGTGACGACCTAAGTGTTTTTTGTGCTCATCCGAAGAAGGAATCCAGGACCTAATAAAGGACATCAAAAACTAAATTTTTGGAGTGTAATTAGACAAGTAAGGAATTTTATTTTTATTAAGTGTTAACACGTGTTGTCCTGAAAGTGCAGCTGAAAATTCTGAAAAAATTTCATAAATTAGCTTATAGTTAGTTATACTATCCCAAATTTTTTAAAAATTTTTATATTAATATTTTCCGAATTAGAGGCTTTTTGCTGTTGTTGGTTTTTATAAGTTGATTTTCAAAATTAAAAAACTCAAAAAATTTTCAGGACAAAAATTTTTCCAAATTAAGAATATAATAGGCAATTTATCTGTCTATATACAGTATTTTTTTCGGAATTTTTGAGGCAGCGCTTTCGGAGATAGGAATTTATTTGTGTGAGCTGGGATCTCCTGAAAACCGCACGAAAACTTGTTTTTCAGTTTTCAGGAGAACGGAGCCTCCTAGCTCAATTTTAACATTTTTTTCGGGGTCCCCCCCCGTCAAACCCCCACCACACTATCCGGAAAACGGATAGTCTTCGACCCCCACCGGATCATTTTGGCATAATTTCAACCCCCTACCCCTAAGTTGATATATTGACTTAGTCTCTGGGGGATGAAAAATTTAAAACAGCTATAGTGCAATAACTACTGCACCGATTCGGACGGGGTTTTTTGTAAAATTATCTATAATTGCCAAATATTCAGACTACGTATAGACCGACTCTACATAGAGTCTATATTTTTATGCAATTTTTTATTTTTATAAATTAGACTAAGACTTTTTATATAATTAAATTTTTAGAATAAGATTAATAAAGTAGTGTTTTAGACTAGTTTTAACAAAAGAGACTCTTGGTAGAGCCAAGAAAATTTTTAAGTTAAAATTTTTTATTTTTATTTTTATTATTATTGTATTCTCTTAAATCTTTATCTTACTTTTATTGACAGCAGTTCTTATAAATAGACTCTACATAGAGTTAATATATATTAATTTTAAATTAATAAGTTAGACCTAGGGACTTTCTCTTCAATTTAATATTACTAGAATAAGATTAATTAGCTAAGAGTGACTCAGAGAAATAGACTCTTGGTAGAGTCAAGTTGTTTTTGAAGTAAAAAATTAAACTTTTTTGTTTATTTTATTTTATTGTATTATATTTTTATTTCTTTATTTCTTTTAATTGTAGAATTCATTAACAGACTCTACATAGAGTCAGACGGATTTGTACTAAATTGTACAAATAAAAATTTTTTTCGAAATATAGACGTCGAGACACTCTGTATAGAGACGTATATAACGAAGTAGAGTCGACTCTACATAAAAAATTTTTATTACATTATTTTATTTTCTGTTTTATTTTTGTTTGATATATGGTTGGAGATTGGACCGAGGCCTAACCTGAACTTACGATAGCCGTGTCGAACTGCAAAACAAATAGTTATATTTTATTTTTATTTTTAATTCTTTTTACAACTTATACAAATTTACATTTTAAAATATTTTTATACAACTTTTACAATTTTAATTTTATTATTTTGATTTGAGACGCGTTCCCCCTAAATATGTTCGGTATCCGTACCCCCGTCAAAAAGACAGAGACTAGCGCCAAAGACAAGAGCCCTCAAGGCTCACCAACAAGGACAGAGAAGGCAGGACCTTCTCCAAAAAGTAACCAGAGTGCGCTGGTTACCAGTGTAAGGAGAAGTATAGGAGAATGGGAGACGGGGGGGAAAACAGACACAGTAGCCACAACACAGAACTCCCCTAAAAAGGCAGCACCGGCTGTGCGTCCTAAACTAAAAATAGCTGCATCGCAAGAAAGTAAGGGGGCAACTCGCAAAGCATCAGAGCAGGTAACAGAAGGCTCACCGAAGATAGAGACTGCTAGATATGCAGACCGTCTGACGGAGGCCCGAGCCTGTCTCCAGAAAGCTAAGTTGCACCTAAATAATTCCCGAAACTTAAAAACGGACATAAAGAACGAAGTGACACAGGCCATCGAAAGGCTTTACCACTTAGTTAAAGAGGCCGAGACAGGAAAAGATAAAGAAAAAGAGAGTAAGGCAAAGGAACATGAGAAAAAGGAAGAAAGACAGGAAGATGAATATAAAAGAAGACAACTAGAAGAACAAAGTAAACTGATAAAGAAGTTAGACGAACATGGGAAATTACTGGAACAAAACAACAAAGAGATAGAAAAGTTGAGGGATGAAATGAAGAAGAAACAGGAAAAAAAGGCAGAAAGAGGGACGTACGCGAGTGTACTAGCGGGGAAACCGAGCAGATTTCCTACGGAGAGTATGGCTATGCACTCGGTGGCCATCACATCGACAGATGAAATGGAAACAGGGGATCAGGTGATGGAAAAGATCAGGAATGTAATAAATGCGAAAGAAGAGGGTCTTAAGATAGACAAAATAAGGAAAGCGAGAGATAGAAAAGTGATAGTGGGATGTTGCACCCAGGAAGAAATGAATCGAGTCAAAGAAAGATTAAGGAATGCAAACAACCACCTCAATGTAGAGGAAATAAAAAATAAAGACCCGTTAATAATACTTAAAGATGTATTACAATATAACAGTGACGAAGAAGTAATTAAAGCCATAAGAGTCCAAAATAAACAACTGTTCAGGGACTTAAGGGATAAAGAAGACAAAATGGAAATTAAATACAAAAAGAGAACTAGAAATCCGCACACGTCCCACATTGTTATGAGGGTCTCGCCTTTGCTGTGGAACCGTCTCACTGAAATAGGAGTGATTCATATAGATCTCCAACGAGTGAGGGTAGCAGATCAATCCCCACTCGTCCAGTGCTCAAGGTGTTTGGCATATGGACACACAAAGCGCATATGCACTGAGACGCAAGAGGTCTGCAGCCACTGCGGAGGCCCACACCTCAGAACGGAATGCGCCGACTGGCTATCGGGTGAAGTACCATCATGCAAGAATTGCATGAAGGCAAAGATGGACAAGCACGACCACAATGCGTTCAGCTCAGACTGCCCGGTGAGGAGGAGATGGGAGGCCTTGGCAAGATCAACCGTGGCGTATTGCTAAGGTGGTCTCAAGGTCTGTCAGAGACTTCGATTCGGGCGGACACCAGTATCACGCTATCCAGGCCAACTTACAGAGATGTGAGCTAGCCACTGCTGAATTGATCACGGAGGCGACTTGGAAAAAGACATCGTTCGCATTGGTCCAGGAACCTTACATTGGTCGCATTGGAGAAATGAGACACTACCCAGGGACACGAATAATACAATGTCACAGAGTACCCAACACCGGAAGGGTGATCAAAGCTGCCATTGTATTGTTCGACGACACCATTAACGTAACCCAGTGTCCCGACCTAACGACGGAAAATATTGCAGTCGCAAAGTTGAGGACAGGGACCTGGGAGATGGGAGTGGTGTCTGTCTACCTGGAGAGTGATAAGCCAATCGACCCATACCTGGACGTGATCGAAAAGGCAGTGGAAGCCTTAGGGACTGTAAACGTGATACTGGGGGGAGATGTGAACGCATGGAACACCTGGTGGGGTAGCCGGGAGGCGGATACGAGAGGAATAGACTTGGCCGCCAAACTCGACGAATTGGAGCTCCACATACTCAACAGAGGAACGGATCCCACCTTTGATACTATCAGAGGTGGGAGAAGATTCTCTAGTTGTGTCGATATCACTACCTGCTCGACGAACCTATTAGGGAGGGTAGAAAACTGGAGGCTTTCTGAAGAAATAACTGTTTCGGACCACAGAGCAATCCTGTTCGATATAAACCTTGAAAAATCAGTTGGAACTGATGTAAGCAGAACAGCCAGGAAATACAATACAAAAAGGGCAAACTGGAGTGAGTTTCGTGAGAAACTCCTCCAGGTTTGGAACAGCAACACATTAAACAAAACAGAAATAGATAAAATAGAATCAAGACAAGAACTAGAAATAAAAATAGAAGAAGTAACAAAAACAATAACTGAAGCAGCTCATAAACATATACCAAAATTGAAGAACAAAAAGCGAACAGGATTGCCCTGGTGGACCGACGAGTAAACACAGTTCAAGAAGAAAGTCTCCAGGCTAAAACGTCGAATATCATGTGCAGCACCAATTCGTCGGGAATGGGTTGTAGAGCAGTACCTCAGCGCAAAGGAGGATTACCAGCGAGAAGTCAAGAGAGCCCAAACTTCAAGCTGGAAGACATTCTGCAGCAAACAAGAGCGAGAATCAATGTGGGACGGGATTTATAGAGTTATAGGCCGAACAATCAAAAGGCAAGAAGACATTCCCTTAATCATTGACGGCGTAACAATGGGAAACCAGGAATCAGCCAAGGTGTTGGCTGACACATTTTACCCCGAAGATGACACCAGGGGTGACAACGTCGGACACAAACAAGTAAAAGAAGCGGCGAATGCAGTAAACGAAGGGTCACATGATGACTCATGTGACCCACCTTTTACGATAGAGGAGCTGATGTGGTCTGTGTCCAGTTTTAACCCCAAGAAAGCTCCAGGGAAGGACGGCCTCACGGCTGATATCTGCCTAAACTCTATTTCTCTGAACCCGGTAATGTTTTTGGCAATAGTCAATAAATGTCTGAATCTGGCATACTTTCCGAAGAGCTGGAAAGAGGCGGTTGTAGTAGTGCTGCGAAAGCCTGGGAAAGAGAACTACACACATCCCAAATCCTATAGACCTATCGGACTGCTGCCTGTGCTCGGGAAAATCCTCGAGAAAATGTTGATACAAAGAATAAAATGGCATATTTTACCTAATCTTAGCCGGAGACAATACGGATTTATGCCGCAGCGTAGTACCGAAGACTCCCTCTATTATATGATGCAACTAATAAAGAGCAAGCTCAAAGACAGAAAGTTAATAGTTTTAATATCTCTGGACATAGAGGGAGCCTTCGACAACGCATGGTGGCCGGCAATCAGATGTAGATTGGCAGAATCTGGTTGCCCGATTAATCTGAGACGTCTCATAGACAACTATTTCGAGGATAGAACCGTTAGCATCAGGTACGCAGGAGCAGAACACACGAAAACCACTGCTAAGGGGTGTGTGCAGGGCTCAATAGGGGGTCCTATACTTTGGAACCTGCTGATCGACCCTCTATTACACGAACTGAGCATAAATGGGGAATACTGCCAGGCTTTCGCGGACGACGTGGTCCTGATTTTCTCCGGGGACAGGGCACTTGAAGTGCAGGATCGGGCCAACGCGGCCCTCGCGCATGTTTAGAAGTGGGGAGTCGAAAACAAACTCAAATTTGCACCAAACAAAACTAAAGCAATGGTAATAACAAAAAAGATAAAATACGACTCACCACTTTTGAAAATGGGTGGGGAGAGCATTGCGTTGTCCAGAGAAATAAAAATATTAGGGCTTACTATTGACGATAAGCTGACCTTCAACACACATGTAAAAAATGTGTGTTATAAGGTACAAAGTCTATATAAACAGTTAATAAGAGCCGCCAAGATTAGTTGGGGCCTGAACCCGGAGATCATTAGGACCATCTACGTAGCGGTTACGGAGCCGATCATATTGTACGCGGCTAGTGTATGGGCATCGGCCACGTGCAAACAGAATGTTAAAAAGCAGCTCGACATGGCACAACGCGGGTTTGTACAAAAGATAGTAAAGTCTTACAAAACCGTATCCCTCCACTCGGCCCTACTACTCGCTGGGCTGCTTCCTTTGGACCTCAGGGTTCGGGAAGCAGCCTTGCTTTATGAAGTAAAGAAAGGTTACTCCCAGCGAGTAGTAGGAGATCGGGATGTGGAACGGAAATTAGAATACACGAAGACACCTCACCCCGCGAATCAGGTTGGGCTGCAGTTTATATGTCTGGAGGATGGTGCGCAAGTCGACCAATACGACAATAAAGGTCTGAAAATATTTACAGACGGAAGTAAAATCGAGGGGAAAGTCGGCGCTGCGTTATCCATTTGGAATGACGCAGCGGAGGCAAGTAGCCGAAAATTTAAATTGGAAGACTTCTGCACCGTCTACCAGGCGGAGTTGCTGGCCTTATATGAGGCAACAAATTATGCATTGAAAGATCCGGCACCGACCTGTAACATCTATAGCGACTCAAGATCTGCTCTCGAGACAGTAGTCCAGAGCGTTTCCCTCCATCCCCTAGCGGCAAAGACTAGGAAAAACATTACAGAAATAAATAAAAAAGGAAAATCATTAAAATTATTTTGGATTAAGGCACACGCAGGATTGGAGGGAAACGAGAGAGCAGATGAGTTAGCGAAAGAGGCCGCCCTTAAATTAAAACGTAAACCGGATTACGGGAAATGCCCGATTTCATTCGTCAAGCGACAGATTCGTCTGGGTTCGCTTGACGAATGGAACCGACGTTACGTGGAAGGCGAAACAGCCTCCGTAACAAAGGTATTTTTCCCAGACGCCTTAAGCGCTTATCCCATCATAAGAAAACTACATATAGACTCGCTCATGGTGCAAGTGATGACGGGACATGGCGGGTTTTCCGAATACTTGCATCGGTTCAAGTGTAAGGAAAGCCCGGCATGCGTCTGTGACCCGATGAAAGTAGAAAGCACAATGCATATCATAACAGAGTGTACAGTTTATGGTAAGGAAAGAAATGATATAGAAACGGAATTACAAATAAAAATAAGAAAAGAAGACATATGTGAAATAATAAGAAACAAACATGTAAGAAGTAGATTTTTAAAATATTGCAAAGTCATAGCTAATAAGGTAGTACATAAGAATAAAAAATAGTAGAAAAAGGGAACTGTAAATTATATATAGGCATATAATGTAAACAGTCCCGTTAAATATGTATAAATAATTAAAATAAAGTAGATTAAGGTATAATGATAAGTATAATGAATTAACAAAGGAAGACATATGTAATAGAAATAAGAACATTATTGTAAAACTTACAAAAAAGAAAGTAAAAAGAAAAAAGCAAAAAAAGATAAAATAAAAAGGCAAAAGAAAAGAAAAACTAAAGAAATAAAAAATATAAAAAGAGGAAAAAAGTCCCTGATCTCCACGTTAGGGGGAACTAGTATAAAAAAAGAAAAAAAAAAAAAAAAACCTAACCTAACCTAACCTAACCTTTTTTTTTTTTTTTTTTTTTTTCGTGGGGAAATCCTCATGGATACCTCCGGCTGCGGGGGCAACCGGAAGGTTATGCCGGACTCCTACCGGCTAAAACCCCACGTTGCCTCCTCGCACGTGCGCGCGGGGCCGCGGGAATCCAAATTCTTCCGCAGCCCCACACTAGTGCTGGCCCGGTCTGGCCGGGCCTCGTCTCCTGCACGGGGTAGCAAGGTGTTCAGCTACCCCCCTCCACAGCCTCCAACTCCACCTGCGTATCGGACCCCCCCGAGTCCGATACGCGGAGGCCATGGGGCCAGGAAAGTCGAGCGCTTATTAGCGCCCGCTTTCCCGACCCCAGCGGCGGATCTGGTCTATGGCTCCGCCGCGAACCAAGATTCGGCTGCGGAGGGTAGGGAGAGCGGCGCCTCGCAATACCGACACTCCTCTCCCCCCGCAGCCCCACCACCACCGCATCATTAAACGGTGCGGCCCCGTCTGAGTCGCGGAGGATAGGGCGAGTGGCGCATCGCCATACCAGCACTCCTCTTCCTCCGCGACTCCACCTCGGCTGCAGCGGTAGAGGGTGCGGACTCCCCTCTCACCGCAGCCCCCCGATACACATCCGAAGTGGGCTTCCCAAGCCCACTCGGAGTGGCCACCTCGGGCTGCCCTACACCACGGGCCAGCCAAGGGGTTCCTCTTCGTTCACCGCGGTTGACCAAGCCACGGCTACTAAGCCCCCCCGCCACGACAAGGCGGGAACCCGTTCGGGGGGGAACCTAACCTAACCTTTTTTTTTTTTTTTTTTTTTTTTTTTTTACGGGGGGAAATCCTCATGGACTACCTCCGCCTGGGGAAAGGCGGAGGGGCGTGCCGGACTCTTACCGGCTAAAACCACCCCGGTGTCTCCTCGCACGTGCGCGTGGGGCCGCGGGAATCCAAATTCTTCCGCAGCCCCACACTAGTGCTGGCCCGGTCTGTCCGGGCCTCGTCTCCTGCACGGGGTAGTGAGGTGTTTAACTACCCCGTGTATCGCCTCAGGGGCGCGCGCCGACACCCACGCGCGCCTCCGCCTCGGGTCCATCGAATAAGGGTGGCGGGGGCTTCCCCAAGTCCCTCGCCCCTGGACCCATTTATGGGGGCCGGAAAAGGGCGTTGTCCGCCCTTCTCCTGCGCCCGGTGCGCCTTCTGCGGCCGGGGAAGGGAGTCGAGATCTCCCTTTCCCGTTCCGCAGTTTCCTTCTGCGACATCACGTCCTCGCAGAAGGACACCACCGCGTCCCACGACTCTGCGCTACCGACCATCTTCCGCACTAAGGCCGGCAGCGACAGATCGCCTCCTACTTTATTTGTGAGGACACGGCGCTGCTCCTCCCAAGCTACGCACTCAGCGAGCGTGTGTTGCGCCGTGTCCTCCCCGCAATGGACGCAGTGGTGGCACCGAGCGTCCGGCTCCCTGTCTATGCGGCACAGGTACTTGCCGAAGCAGCCATGCCCCGACAGCACCTGCGTCACCCTAAACGACAGGGAGCCGTGCCTTCTCCCGAGCCAGTCGTCGAGTACTGGCCGGATCGCCTCGACGGTAGCGAGGCCGGCGGTAGGGCGCAGAAGCCTTTGCCGCCATTCCGCCACCAAGACCTGACGGAGCTCCTCTCGGCGCAGCGCGATCTGCCGCTGCACCGGCCTCGAGCCCCGTGCCCGCTCTTCCTCGCGCCATCGATATAATGACGCGAGTACTTTCGCCTCTAGGTCCCAGGGCGGGGATCCGGCCAGGACGCAAGCCGCCTCATAGGAAATCGTGCGATACCCGCGGGCGACTCTGACGGCCATCGCCCTCTGCGGTTTGCGCAGAATGGCGATAGTGCTGGCCGTCATGTCCATCGCCCACACAGGGGCCCCATACAGGGCCATGGACCGCACGATTCCCACGTACAACCGCCTACAGGCGGCGCTCGGGCCCCCCAAGTTGGGAAGCAACGTTGATAGCGCGCCCGCTGCACCCATCAGCTTGGGCGCCAGCCGCCGGAAGTGGGGTCCGAATTCCCATCGGCTGTCGAGCACCAATCCTAGATACTTCATGGTGGACTCGACAGCTATCCGGGCCCCGCTGACCACGATGTGTGATCCCGACGGCGGGGCGCGTCGAGGGCCATGGAACACCATGGCCTTTGACTTGTTTAGGGCCACCTTCAGGCCCAGGTGCCGGATGCGGTTCACCACTCGTGACACCGCAGCCGTGGCAATCAACGCTGCTTCCCTGTGCGAGCTCCCCCGGGCAGTGACGAGCGTGTCGTCCGCATAACACGTCAAGTCGGCGCCCGACGGGAGTTCACCTCTCAGCACCCAGTCATAGCCGATGTTCCACAGAAGAGGTCCCAAGACCGATCCCTGTGGAACACCGCACGACATGACGCGCCGACCTGCGCCGTCACGTCCCCGATACGTAACGCATCTCTCCTCAAGGTAAGCCCCTATTGTGCGGCGGAGGTAGGGAGGCACGCGATGGTAATTCAGCGCCTCCCGGATACAACTCCAGGGTAGGGTGTTGAAGGCGTTGGATATGTCTAAAGACACCGCCAGCACCACCCCACCCCGGGACACTGTCTCCTCCGCCAGGGCCCTCACGCGCGTAATAGCGTCTATGGTGGAACGCCCGCGACGAAAACCAAACTGGTTCTCGTCCAAGTCCGGCCCCTCTCTGCACAAGTGGCTGACGAGGCGATCTGCGATGATTCGCTCAAAAAGTTTGCCCGCCTCGTCGAGCAGCACTATGGGCCGGTACGCAGACGGTGAGTCCGCGGGGCGCCCCTCCTTCCTGAGCAGGACCAGCCTTCCCTTCTTCCACACACTGGGAAACTGACCCTGCTCGAGACATGCCGTGAAGAGCCCCCTCAGCTGGGGCTCTAGCTCCTTCAGAGCCAGGACGAGAGCTCGACCAGGAACTCCGTCGGGTCCGGGCGCTGTGTTCTAAGCCCGGAGTCGCGACACGGCCGCTCTCGTCTCTGCTTGCGTTACCTCGGGGACTTCGGTGCTCTCCTCTTCTGGAGAGTCTGTGGCTGAGGGCGAAGCCATCGCCGGGGGAACGTGTCCCACTCGCTCAGGGAAGAGAGCCGATACCACCGCCTCT
Organism: Parnassius glacialis; assembly: GCA_033319125.1. Lineage (NCBI taxonomy): Eukaryota > Metazoa > Arthropoda > Insecta > Lepidoptera > Papilionidae > Parnassius > Parnassius glacialis. Next base: position 53,966,464 of record JAVANC010000021.1, on the reverse strand, counting down.
AGCAACTGGGGTTGCATCGCTTGTGTTAGTGGAGGCGCCCAGGGACGCAACTTGCCCCGTACCCAACGGTAGGGGCGCCCCCACGGATCCCGATCTAGGGACCCCAGCAGCTCTTCCCTGGCACGCGACTTTGAGTCGCCGATGGCCAGCCACAGAGTCTCCTTAGACGCGTGGTACACCTCATACAGTGCGTCCTCCTCGGCCGAATCCCGTCGACGCCGCCTCCGGTATCGGGTGTACCGGCGACGAGCCGCAACGCAAGCTATGCGCAATTGTGCGATCTCAGCGGTCCACCAGTACACCTGGCGCTTTGCGGACCGTTGGCGGACACGGGGCATGGACGCGTCGCAGATCTGCGTCATCGCCCCGCGAAACCATTGCGCCACCGCTTCGACGTCGACGGGGCCGTCCGTCGTCGACTCCCAGATCCAGGACTGGACTAAGGCAGCTTCCTCGAGTAGTTCCCTGTCGATGCGTTTAAGCGCCCAACGCGGGCCGTCGTTAATCGGGGTTGTTGGATGGCGGCCGCTCGCAGTCTGGGCAGAGACGTCGAACCGGATATATCGATGGTCCGACAGCGTCTCCACCTCTGCGGCGACTCGCCAGTCGCGGACTCGGCTGGCGACAGAGGGGCTAGCAAACGAGACGTCCACTATCGACCCACCCCGCTGCCGCACGCACGTGTATTCCGAACCCCGATTCAGGACGACCAGACCAGTCGTCACCGTCCACTCTTCTAGCACCTCGCCCCGAGGGTCAGTGACCGGAGATCCCCACGCCGATGACTTGGCGTTGAGATCCCCGAGCACCAGAGCGGGACGAGGGTGATAGCGGCCTACGACGGCGCCCAACTCGACAAGGAAACCCTCAAAGTCGGCGAGACTCTTGTTGGGGGAGAAATAGGCAACCTAACCTAACCTAACCTAACCTAACCTTTTTTTTTTTTTTTTTTTTTCGGGGGGAAATCCTCATGGACTTCCTCCGCCTGGGGAAAGGCGGAGGGGCGTGCCGGACTCTTACCGGCTAAAACCACCCCGGTGTCTCCTCGCACGTGCGCGTGGGGCCGCGGGAATCCAAATTCTTCCGCAGCCCCACACTAGTGCTGGCCCGGTCTGTCCGGGCCTCGTCTCCTGCACGGGGTAGTGAGGTGTTTAACTACCCCGTGTATCGCCTCAGGGGCGCGCGCCGACACCCACGCGCGCCTCCGCCTCGGGTCCATCGAATAGGGGTGGCGGGGGCTTCCCCAAGTCCCTCGCCCCTGGACCCATTTATGGGGGCCGGAAAAGGGCGTTGTCCGCCCTTCTCCGCAGTTTCCTTCTGCGACATCACGTCCTCGCAGAAGGACACCACCGCGTCCCACGACTCTGCGCTACCGACCATCTTCCGCACTAAGGCCGGCAGCGACAGATCGCCTCCTACTTTGTTTGTGAGGACACGGCGCTGCTCCTCCCAAGCTACGCACTCAGCGAGCGTGTGTTGCGCCGTTTCTTCCCCGCAATGGACGCAGTGGTGGCACCGAGCGTCCGGCTCCCTGTCTATGCGGCACAGGTACTTGCCGAAGCAGCCATGCCCCGACAGCACCTGCGTCACCCTAAACGACAGGGAGCCGTGCCTTCTCCCGAGCCAGTCGTCGAGTACTGGCCGGATCGCCTCGACGGTAGCGAGGCCGGCGGTAGGGCGCAGAAGCCTTTGCCGCCATTCCGCCACCAGGACCTGACGGAGCTCCTCTCGGCGCAGCGCGATCTGCCGCTGCACCGGCCTCGAGCCCCGTGCCCGCTCTTCCTCGCGCCATCGATATAATGACGCGAGTACTTTCGCCTCTAGGTCCCAGGGCGGGGATCCGGCCAGGACACAAGCCGCCTCGTAGGAAATCGTGCGATACCCGCGGACGACTCTGACGGCCATCGCCCTCTGCGGTTTGCGCAGAATGGCGAGAGTGTTGGCCGTCATGTCCATCGCCCACACAGGGGCCCCATACAGGGCCATGGACCGCACGATTCCCACGTACAACCGCCTACAGGCGGCGCTCGGGCCCCCCAAGTTCGGAAGCAACGTTGATAGCGCGCCCGCTGCACCCATCAGCTTGGGCGCCAGCCGCCGGAAGTGGGGTCCGAATTCCCATCGGCTGTCGAGCACCAATCCCAGATACTTCATGGTGGACTCGACAGCTATCCGGGCCCCGCTGACCACGATGTGTGATCCCGGCGGCGGCGCGCGTCGAGGGCCATGGAACACCATGGCCTCCGACTTGTTTAGGGCCACCTTGAGGCCCAGGTGCCGGATGCGGTTCACCACTTGTGACACCGCAGCCGTGGCAACCAACGCTGCTTCCCTGTGCGAGCTCCCCCGGGCAGTGACGAGCGTGTCGTCCGCATAACACGTCAAGTCGGCGCCCGACGGGAGTTCACCTCTCAGCACCCAGTCGTAGCCGATGTTCCACAGAAGCGGTCCCAAGACCGATCCCTGCGGAACACCGCACGACATGACGCGCCGACCTGCGCCGTCACGTCCCCGATACGTAACGCATCTCTCCTCAAGGTAAGCCCCTATTGTGCGGCGGAGGTAGGGAGGCACGCGATGGTAATTCAGCGCCTCCCGGATACAACTCCAGGGTAGGGTGTTGAAGGCGTTGGAGATGTCTAAAGACACCGCCAGCACCACCCCAAACCTAACCTAACCTAACCTAACCTAACCCTCCGAGCTTGCGATGATAATAACAAACAAACTTAAGTACGACGCACCACTTTTGGAGATGGGCGGGAAGAGTATCGGCCTCTCAAGAGAAATAAAAATACTCGGCCTCACAATCGATTACAGGCATACCTTCGACAAACATATAAAAAATGTATGCTGTAAGGTACAGAACCTGTATCATCAGTTGTCGAGAGCCGCAAAGGTTCATTGGGGCCTAAACCCGGAGATTATCAGGACCATATACACTGCGGTGGTGGAGCCGATCGTTTTGTATGCGGCCAGTGCTTGGGTGACAGCAGTTAACAAACAAAAAGTTAAAAAACAACTCGATATGGTGCAGCGTGGATTTGTGCAGAAAATTATAAAATCGTACAGGACAGTATCATTACACTCGGCCCTACTGCTCGCCGGGCTGCTTCCATTGGATCTAAGGATCCGGGAAGCAGCCTCGCTTTATATAATAAAGAAAGGTTTATCCCGACGAATAGTGGGCGACAGAGAGGTAGAAATGAAAACAGAATACGCAAAGACCCCACATCCCGCGGAACAGATTGGGTTGAAGTTCATATGCCTGGAAGACGGTGCACAAATTGACCAATATGACAACAAGGGCCTTAAAATATTCACAGATGGCAGTAAAATTGAGGGAAAAGTCGGCGCGGCGCTATCCATTTGGAATAGCGACACGGAGACGAGTACCCAAAAATTTAAACTGGAAAATTTTTGCACCGTCTACCAGGCAGAACTGCTGGCTATCCTTGAAGCAACCAAATATGTAATTAATACACCGGCGCACAGTTGTTACCTGTACAGTGATTCAAGATCTGCTCTTGAAACAATCGTACAAGACGTTTCCCTCCATCCCCTAGCGACGCAAATAAGAAATAACATCTTAAAGATTAACCAACAAAGTAAAACACTCAATATGTTCTGGATCAAAGCTCACGCAGGATTGGAGGGAAACGAAAGAGCAGATAAGCTAGCTAAAGAAGCCGCCACAAAAATCAAGAGAAAGCCAAATTACGAAAAGTGTCCGGTTTCATACGTCAAGCGACAAATCCGATTGGAGTCGCTTGACAAATGGAATCGGCGCTACATGGAAGGGGAAACGGCCTCCACGACCAAAATGTTCTTTCCCAATGCCATTGAGGCTTATAATATAATAAGAAAATTGGACATGGATCCGATAATTATTCAAGTTATGACAGGCCATGGGGGGTTCTCCGAATATCTGCACAGATTTAAGTGCAAGGAGAGCCCCTCATGTGCCTGTGACCCGAAAAAAAAGGAGGATGTAATGCATGTCATAACCGAATGCCCCATTTACGGAAAAGAAAGATATGATATAGAAGTAGAGATAGAAATAAAAATAAGCAAAGAAAATGTAAAAGAAATAATTAGAAATAAGTATACTAGAGATAAGTTCCTAAAATTTTGTAAAAATATGACAAGAAAAGTAGTAAATAAGAATAAATAGAAATAAGAAAAAAGGGTATTGTAACATATATATTAATATATAATGTAAACAGACCCACAAAAACAATTAGTAATAAGAACTTAAAAGGAAATGTAAAACTAAAAGAAAATGCAAATAGAAAACAATGTATACATATAAACTATAATTAATAAAAGAAAAACAAAACAAAAGAGGTGAAAAAAGAAACACCACATGATGAACAAAGTCCCTGATTTCCTCATGTCAGGGGAACTAGAAAAAAAAAAAAAAAAAACCCTCCGAGCTGCATAAACTGCCGTCCCGAACGCCACGTTTCTAAGTTGCTCCGCACTTAAAAATACGTAAAAATAGGTTTTTTGCATCGGATCTTTGCGTGTAATATACTAAAAGACGCGTCTCGTTTAGTGCTTTAAATAAGTGGAAAGTGCTAGAAAATCGGAGTTTTAGTTGAAAAATTATTCGGAAAAAAGTGATTTTCATAAAGTGAAAAATCTTTGAAGTCGAACGCTGTGCGATTAAGCGCTTTGACCCCAACTTTTTATAGTGCGGTTCTAAAGCTATAAGTGGCCCCCATATATGGGCAAAATTCGTGATTTTTCCGAATTATAGTTTCGGAGAAAAACGTAAAAAAACAAGTGCCACGTGGGCACGTGTTTCGTGATCCGGAATCGTGCGGCTACTTTGAAGTCGCACACCGGTAGCAGACATGGAGAAAAGACTGGGGCAAATTTCGGAACAAACATAAGTTAAGTGGTTTAAGAATTATCGAACTTTTAAATTTTGGCAAAATTTCAAAATTAAATAACTTAAAAACTAAATCAAAGACACCACATTTTTATTGTGCGGCTTTGAAGCTTTTAGTGGCCCCTACAAACGTGGAACATTTTAGATTTTTGTGAGCAATAGTTTCTGAGAAAAACGCAAAAAAACAAGTACCACGTGGGCACGTGCTCTGTGATGCAGAATCGTGCGGCTACTTTAGGAGCCGCATTTTGTTAGCAAACGCGGAGAGGAGCCGGGAGCAGTTTTTAGAACTATCACAAGTTAAGTGGTTGAAGAAATATCGAACTTTTAAATTTTAGAAATATTTGTTAATTTAATTACTAAAAAACGAAATTGAATCTTTTAGTTTTTATTATAAAATAGTGTTAGGATTAATGCATTAAATGTATATAAAAAATTTTGGATTTTTGCAATAGGTAGTTTTTAAGTTAGAAATTTTTAAAATTTTTAGATACCCATATGTTACCTTTAATTACGTGCTAAAAATTGTAAAAATATATATACATAATAAGGATACTCAGTATAACTATTCAAAATTTTTGTAGATTTTTAGAACAAAATTTGGCCGACAAAATCAAAATTTTTTAAAAAATTATTCCTTTTTTGTAAAAAAAATTTATTAAAAGGGGCTTTAAACGCCTAAATATTTATTCAGCTGCAAGTTTGACACCGGGACCTTTCAAACGAGCCCAAACACGGTCCAAATCGGTGAAAAGACGCCCAAAATAACAGTTTGCTGTCTGGACCGGCGGCCATTTTGGAAATCTTTAAACCGAAATAACTTTTGATCCAGGAGTCGTAGCGAGTTGCGGTTTTGGGCATTATTATTGCCCTATTATAGTCTCACTTACAACCACGAAATTTCGCTCTACACAAAATCGCGAAGTGAAGCCTCTTTTAAAACTAAAAAATATAAGGTCGAAAGGGTGCTTTCTGTGGCAACCAAAACCGCGAGTCTCTGCGACAAAAACTGACTAAGTTATAAATAATTTAAATTTTGGTCGCCATTTTGGTCGCCATATTGGAAAGTTTTGACCTGACGTATCTCCGAAAGTTCTGGGTGGATTTCGATGCGGTTTTCAACACACGCGATTGCCTAAGATCCTTTATCTTACCGTCCTATAATTATAGTAACTTGGCGGCCATTTTCGTCGGCCATTTTGTAAAAATTATAACCGCTATATCTTTTGAAGGACTGCAACGATTTCTACCGGATTTTCAAAATATCTTTGACTCTTTATCTAAAAAAAAAATACCCTATATAGAGATAATTGTGCGACCTATGTGCGACTTGGTAGAGCCAAGTAGTTTTTAAGTATATTAATTTTTTATTCTTATTTCACTGTGTCTTATTTCATTGTGTTTTTATTCTCTCGTTACAGACTCTACATAGAGTCATACGGAACTTGTATTAAATTGGACATTTAAAAATATTTTATTAAAATACAGACGCCGAGCCACACCAGTGGTGTAGTAATATAACGAAGTAGAGTCAAGACTCTACATAAAACTTTTATTAATATATTAATTTTGCTTGTTGTATGGACAGAAACTTGACTGAGCCCTAACTTGATTCCACGATAACCGTGTCGAGCTGTAAACACATTCAATTCCATATTTTTATATTTTATATTTTTTACAACTTATACAAATTTACGTTTTTAAATACTTTATTTCAATTTTAATTCAATTGTATCTATATTTTATTTTATTATTGTAATTTGACGCGTTCCCCCTAATATGTTCGGTATCCGTACCCCCGTCAAAAAGACAGAGACCAGCGCCAAAGACATGAGCACTCAGGGTTCTCCAACTAGGACGGAGAAGGCAGGACCTTCTCCAAAAAGTGATCAGAGTTTGTCGGTCACCAGCGTAAGGAGAAGCATAGGCGAATGGGAGACGGGGGGTAAAACAGACACAGCAGCCACAATACACATCTCCCCAAAAAAGGCAGCACAGGCTACGCGTCCGAAACAAAAAATTGCGCTATCACAAGATAGTAAGGGAACAACCCGCAAGGTACCGGAGCAGGTAACAGAAGGCTCACCAAAGACAGAAACTGCAAAATACGCAGATCGTCTGACGGAGGCCCGTGCCTGCCTCAACAAAGCAAAACTTCACCTCAGTAATTCCCGGAACTTAAGAACGGATATAAAAAATGAAGTCACACAGGCCATTGAAAGACTGTACCAGTTAGTTAAAGACGCAGAAACAGGAAAGAGTATAGGAATAGAGAGTAAGTCAAAAGAGCAGGAGAAAAAAGAAGAAAGGCAGGAAGATGAATATAAAAGAAAACATCTAGAAGAACAAAGTAAACTGATACAGAAGTTGGAGCAACACGGGAGACTACTGGAAGTAAACAATAAAGAGATCGAAAAGTTAAGGGATGAAATGAAGAAACAGGAAAATAAGGAGGAGAGAGGAACGTACGCGAGTGTACTAGCGGGGAAACCGAGTAGACCATCCATGGAAAGTATGGCTATGCACTCGGTGGCTATTACATCGACCGACGATATGGAAACGGGAGACCAGGTGATAGAAAAAATAAGAAGTGTAATAAATGCGAAAGAAGAAGGCCTCAAGATAGACAAAATAAGGAAAGCAAGAGACAGGAAAGTGATAGTGGGATGTTGCAGCCAGGAAGAAATAAACCGAGTTAAAGAGAGATTAAAGAACGCAAATAAGCAGCTCAACGTACAGGAAATAAAAAATAAAGACCCATTAATAATATTAAAAGATGTGCTGCAATATAACAGCGACGAGGAAATAGTCAAAGCAATTAGAGCCCAAAACAAACAACTTTTCAGGGATATAAAAGACAACGAAGATCGTATCCAAATAAGATACAAGAAGAAGACTAGGAATCCGCATACGTCCCACATTATAATGAGTGTCTCGCCGCTGCTGTGGAACCGCCTCACAGAGACTGGAGCGATCCACGTGGATCTCCAACGAGTGAGGGTAGCAGATCAATCCCCACTCGTCCAGTGCTCAAGGTGTTTGGCATATGGACACACAAAGCGCATATGTAATGAAACGCAAGAGGTCTGCAGCCACTGCGGAGGCCCACACTTCAGAACGGAATGCGCCGACTGGCTATCGGGTGAAGTACCATCATGCAAGAATTGCATGAAGGCAAAGATGGACAAGCACGACCAAAATGCGTTCAGCTCAGACTGCCCGGTTAGAAGGAGATGGGAGACCTTGGCAAGATCTACCGTAGCGTATTGCTAAGGTGGTCCCAAGGTCTGTCAGAGACTTCGATTCGGGCAGCCACCGGTATCACGTTATCCAGGCCAACTTGCAGAGATGTGAGTTAGCCACTGCCGAATTGATCACCGAGGCGACTTGGAGAAAAACATCTTTCGCGCTGGTCCAGGAACCTTACATTGGTCGCATTGGAGAAATGAGACACTACCCAGGGACACGAATAATACAATGTCACCGAGAACCCAACACCGGAAGGGTGATCAAGGCTGCCATTGTATTGTTCGACGACACCATTGACGTAACCCAGTGTCCCGGTCTAACAACAGAAAATATAGCAGTCGCCAAGTTGAGGACAGGGGCCTGGGAGATGGGAGTGGTGTCTGTCTATCTGGAGGGTGATAAGCCAATCGACCCATACCTGGACGAGATCGAAAAGGCAGTGGAAGCCTTAGGGACTGTAAGCGTGATACTCGGTGGAGATGTGAACGCATGGAATACCTGGTGGGGTAGCCGGGAGGCGAATACAAGAGGAATAGACTTGGCTGCCAAACTCGACGAGTTGGAGCTTCACATACTCAACAGAGGAACGGATCCCACTTTTGATACTATCAGAGGTGGGAGAAGATTCTCTAGTTGTGTGGACATCACTACCTGCACGACGAGCCTATTAGGGAGGGTAGAAAACTGGAGGCTTTCTGAAGAAATAACTGTCTCGGACCACAGAGCAATCCTATTCGATATAAATTTAGAAAAATCAGTTGGAATAGATATAAAAAGAACGACCAGAAGATACAATACCAAAAAGGCAAACTGGAGTGAGTTTCATGAGAAACTCCTCCAGATTTGGAAGAGCAAAGAAATAAACAAAATAGAAATAGAAAAAATTGAAACAAGAGAAGAACTCGAAACCAAACTAGAGAAAATAACACAAACAATAACGAAACATGTGACAAACATATACCTAAATTTAAAAACAAAAAGCGAGTAGGATTGCCCTGGTGGACCGACAATTTAACACAGTTCAAGAAGAAAGTCTCCAGGCTAAAGCGTCGGATATCATGTGCGGCACCAACTCGTCGAGAATGGGTTGTAAAACAGTACCTCAGCGTAAAAGAGGAGTACCAGCTAGAAGTCAAAAGGGCCCAAACTTCTAGTTGGAAGGAGTTCTGCAGCAAGCAGGACAGAGAATCAATGTGGGACGGGATCTATAGAGTTATAGGCCGCACAATCAAGAGGCAAGAGGACATTCCCCTAATTGTAAATGGCGTTACCATGGGTAACCAAGAATCAGCCAAGGTGCTGGCAGACATATTTTACCCAAATGACAACACATGGCATGATAACACAGGGCACAGACTCATTAGAGAAAAAGCGAGTTGTGTAAACGAAGGGTCACATGATGATTCATGTGACCCACCTTTTACGATGGAGGAATTGATGTGGTCTGTGTCTAGTTTTAACCCAAAAAAGGCACCAGGAAATGACGGCTTCACGGCCGACATCTGCGGAATAGCTATCTCTCTAGACCCGGAAATTTTTTTGGCGATAGCAAATAAATGTCTGAGCTTGGCACACTTTCCTAGGAAATGGAAAGAGGCGGTAGTAGTGGTGCTGCGAAATCCTGGGAAAGACAACTACACACATCCCAAGTCCTATAGACCTATTGGACTGCTGCCTGTGCTCGGGAAAATCCTCGAAAAGATGTTAATCAAACGAATAAAATGGCACATAGTACCCAAACTTAGCCGGAGACAGTACGGGTTTATGCCACAGCGTAGCACCGAGGACTCCCTCTATGACCTAATGCAACTAATAAAGAGCAAGCTCAAAGACAAAAAGTTAATAGTATTAATATCTTTGGACATAGAGGGAGCCTTCGATAACGCATGGTGGCCGGCAATCAGATGCAGATTGGCAGAAACTGGTTGCCCGATTAACCTACGTCGTCTCATTGACAGCTATTTCGAGGATAGAACCGTCAGCATTAGGTACGCAGGAGCAGAGCACGTTAAGACCACTGCTAAGGGGTGTGTGCAGGGCTCAATAGGGGGTCCTATATTCTGGAACCTGTTGATCGACCCTCTATTACAGCAACTGAGCGAAAAAGGAGAATATTGCCAGGCTTTCGCGGACGACGTGGTCCTGATTTTCTCTGAGGACAGGGCACTTGAAGTGCAGGATCGGGCCAACGCGGCCCTCGCGCATGTTCAGAAGTGGGGAGTCGAAAACAAGCTCAAATTTGCACCAAAAAAAACAAAAGCAATGTTAATAACAAAAAAGCTAAAATACGACTCACCACTTCTGAAAATGGGTGGGGAGAGCATTGCGTTGTCCACGGAGTTAAAAATATTGGGGCTTACTATAGACGCCAAGTTGACCTTTAACACACATGTGAAAAATGTGTGTTGTAAGGTACAGGGGCTATATGGTCAACTAACAAGAGCCGCAAAAATTAGTTGGGGCCTGAACCCGGAGATCATTAGGACCATTTACGTAGCGGTAACGGAGCCGATCATATTGTACGCGGCTAGTGTATGGGCGTCGGCCACATACAAACAGAATGTAAAAAAGCAGCTCGACAGGGTACAACGCGGGTTTGTTCAGAAAATTATTAAGTCTTATAAAACCGTATCCCTCCACTCGGCCCTACTACTCGCTGGGTTGCTTCCTTTGGACCTTAGGGTTCGGGAAGCAGCCTTAATTTATGAAGTGAAGAAAGGATACTCCCAGCGAGTAGTAGGAGATCGGGACGTGGAACGAAAATTAGAATATATAAAGACACCTCACCCCGCGAATCAGGTTGGGCTGCAGTTTGTATGCCTGGAGGATGGTGCACAGGTCGACCAACACAATAATAGAGGTCTAAAAATTTTCACAGACGGGAGTAAGATCGAGGGGAAAGTCGGCGCTGCGTTATCCATTTGGAATGACGCAACGGAGACAAGTAGCCGAAAATTCAAATTGGAAAACTTCTGCACTGTCTACCAGGCGGAGTTGCTGGCCTTATATGAGGCAACAAATTATGCCCTGAAATATTCGGCACCTAGCTGCAACATCTACAGCGACTCAAGATCTGCTCTCCAGACAGTTGTGCAAAACGTTTCCCTCCATCCCCTAGCGGCAAAAACTAGGAAAAATATTTTGGAAATAAATAAAAAAGGAAAATTAATAAAATTATTTTGGATTAAGGCACACGCAGGATTGGAGGGAAACGAGAGAGCAGATGAGTTAGCAAAAGAAGCCGCCCTTAAATTAAAACGCAAACCGGACTACGATAAATGCCCGATTTTATTCGTCAAGCGACAGATTCGTCTGGGTTCGCTTGACGAATGGAACCGACGCTACGTGGAAGGCGAAACAGCCTCCGTAACGAAGGTATTTTTTCCAGACGCCTTAAGCGCTTATCCCATTGTAAGGAAGCTACATATAGATTCGCTCACTGTGCAAGTGATGACAGGACATGGCGGGTTTTCCGAATACTTGCACCGATTCAAGTGTAAGGAGAGCCCGGCATGTGCCTGTGATCCGATGAAAGAGGAAAGCGTAATACATATTGTAACAGAATGTCCAGTTTATGGTAAGGAGAGAAACGATATTGAAATGGAACTACAAATGAAAATAAGTAAAGAAAACATAAGTATAATAATAAGAAATAAACATGTAAGAAATAGATTTTTAAAATATTGTAAAGTTATAGTCAATAAGGTAGTACACAAGAACAAATAACAGTATAAAAAGGGAACTGTAAATTATATATAGGCATATAATGTAAACAGTCCCATTAAATTTGTATAAATAAGTAAAATAAAGTAGATTAAGACATAATGATAAGTACAATGTATTAGCAAAGTAAGACATATGTAATAGAAATAAGAACACTATTGTATGAAACTTACAAAAAAGAAAGTAAAAAAAAAAAAGCAAAAAAGATAAAAGCAAAAAAGATAAAATAAAAACTAAAAAAGAAAAGAAAAACAACGAAATAAAAAAATATAAAAAGAGGAAAAACGTCCCTGATCTCCACGTTAGGGGGAATCAGAATTAAAAAAAAAAAAAAAAAAAAAACCTAACCTAATCTAACCTAACATAACCTAACCTAACCTTTCTTTTTTTTTTTCGTGGGGAAATCCTCAGGGTTACCTCCGGCTGCGGGGGCAACCGGAAGGTTATGCCGGACTCCTACCGGCTAAAACCCCACGTTGCCTCCTCGCACGTGCGCGCGGGGCCGCGGGAATCCAAATTCTTCCGCAGCCCCACACTAGTGCTGGCCCGGTCTGGCTGGGCCTCGTCTCCTGCACGGGGTAGCAAGGTGTTCAGCTACCCCCCTCCACAGCCTCCAACTCCACCTGCGTATCGGAACCCCCCGAGTCCGATACGCGGAGGCCATGGGGCCAGGAAAATCGAGCGCTTATTAGCGCCCGCTTTCCCGACCCCAGCGGCGGATCTGGTCTATGGCTCCGCCGCGAACCAAGATTCGGCTGCGGAGGGTAGGGAGAGCGGCGCCTCGCAATACCGACACTCCTCTCCCCCCGCAGCCCCACCACCACCGCATCATTAAACGGTGCGGCCCCGTCTGAGTCGCGGAGGATAGGGCGAGTGGCGCATCGCCATACCAGCACTCCTCTTCCTCCGCGACTCCACCTCGGCTGCAGCGGTAGAGGGTGCGGACTCCCCTCTAACCGCAGCCCCCCGACACACATCCGAAGTGGGCTTCCCAAGCCCACTCGGAGTGGCCACCTCGGGCCGGCCCTACACCTCGGGCCAGCCAAGGGGTTCCTCTTTGTTCACCGCGGTTGACCAAGCCACGGCTACTAAGCCCCCCCGCCACGACAAGGCGGGAACCCGTTCGGGGGGGAACCTAAAAGGACCCATTCATGGGGGCCGGAAAAGGGCGTTATCCGCCCTTCTCCTGCGCCCGGTGCGCCTTCTGCGGCTGGGGAAGGGAGTCGAGATCTCCCTTTCCCGTTCCGCAGTTTCCTTCTGCGACATCACGTCCTCGCAGAAGGACACCACCGCGTCCCACGACTCTGCGCTACCGACCATCTTCCGCACTAAGGCCGGCAGCGACAGATCGCCTCCTACTTTGTTTGTGAGGACACGGCGCTGCTCCTCCCAAGCTACGCACTCAGCGAGCGTGTGTTGCGCCGTTTCTTCCCCGCAATGGACGCAGTGGTGGCACCGAGCGTCCGGCTCCCTGTCTATGCGGCACAGGTACTTGCCGAAGCAGCCATGCCCCGACAGCACCTGCGTCACCCTAAACGACAGGGAGCCGTGCCTTCTCCCGAGCCAGTCGTCGAGTACTGGCCGGATCGCCTCGACGGTAGCGAGGCCGGCGGTAGGGCGCAGAAGCCTTTGCCGCCATTCCGCCACCAGGACCTGACGGAGCTCCTCTCGGCGCAGCGCGATCTGCCGCTGCACCGGCCTCGAGCCCCGTGCCCGCTCTTCCTCGCGCCATCGATATAATGACGCGAGTACTTTCGCCTCTAGGTCCCAGGGCGGGGATCCGGCCAGGACACAAGCCGCCTCGTAGGAAATCGTGCGATACCCGCGGACGACTCTGACGGCCATCGCCCTCTGCGGTTTGCGCAGAATGGCGAGAGTGTTGGCCGTCATGTCCATCGCCCACACAGGGGCCCCATACAGGGCCATGGACCGCACGATTCCCACGTACAACCGCCTACAGGCGGCGCTCGGGCCCCCCAAGTTGGGAAGCAACGTTGATAGCGCGCCCGCTGCACCCATCAGCTTGGGCGCCAGCCGCCGGAAGTGGGGTCCGAATTCCCATCGGCTGTCGAGCACCAATCCCAGATACTTCATGGTGGACTCGACAGCTATCCGGGCCCCGCTGACCACGATGTGTGATCCCGGCGGCGGCGCGCGTCGAGGGCCATGGAACACCATGGCCTCCGACTTGTTTAGGGCCACCTTGAGGCCCAGGTGCCGGATGCGGTTCACCACTTGTGACACCGCAGCCGTGGCAACCAACGCTGCTTCCCTGTGCGAGCTCCCCCGGGCAGTGACGAGCGTGTCGTCCGCATAACACGTCAAGTCGGCGCCCGACGGGAGTTCACCTCTCAGCACCCAGTCGTAGCCGATGTTCCACAGAAGCGGTCCCAAGACCGATCCCTGCGGAACACCGCACGACATGACGCGCCGACCTGCGCCGTCACGTCCCCGATACGTAACGCATCTCTCCTCAAGGTAAGCCCCTATTGTGCGGCGGAGGTAGGGAGGCACGCGATGGTAATTCAGCGCCTCCCGGATACAACTCCAGGGTAGGGTGTTGAAGGCGTTGGAGATGTCTAAAGACACCGCCAGCACCACCCCACCCCGGGACACTGTCTCCTCCGCCAGGGCTCTCACGCGCGTAATAGCATCTATGGTGGAGCGCCCGCGACGAAAACCAAACTGGTTCTCGTCCAGGTCCGGCCCCTCTCTGCACAAGTGGCTGACGAGGCGATCTGCGATGATACGCTCAAAAAGTTTGCCCGCCTCGTCAAGCAGCACTATGGGCCGGTACGCGGTCGGTGAGTCCGCGGGGCGCCCCTCCTTCCTGAGCAGGACCAGCCTCCCCTCCTTCCACACACTGGGAAACTGACCCTGCTCGAGACATGCCGTGAAGAGCCCTCTCAGCTGGGGCTCTAGCTCCTTCAGAGCCAGGACGAGAGCTCGACCAGGAACTCCGTCGGGTCCGGGCGCTGTGTTCTTAGCCCGGAGTCGCGACACGGCCGCTCTCGTCTCTGCTTGCGTTACCTCGGGGACTTCGGTGCTCTCCTCTTCTGGAGAGTCTGTGGCTGAGGGCGAAGCCATCGCCGGGGGAACGTGTCCCACTCGCTCAGGGAAGAGAGCCGATACAACCGCCTCTAGCAACTGGGGTTGCATCGTTTGTGCTAGTGGAGGCGCCCAGGGACGCAACTTGCCCCGTACCCAACGGTAGGGGCGCCCCCACGGATCCCGATCTAGGGACCCCATCAGCTCCTCCCTGGCACGCGACTTTGAGTCGCTAATGGCCAGCCACAGAGTCTCCTTAGACGCGCGGTACACCTCATACAGCGCGTCCTCCTCGGCGGAATCCCGTCGACGCCGCCTCCGGTATCGGGTGTACCGGCGACGAGCCGCAACGCACGCTATGCGCAATTGCGCGATCTCGGCGGTCCACCAGTACACCTGGCGCTTTGCGGACCGTTGGCGGACACGGGGCATGGACGCGTCGCAGATCTGCGTCATCGCCCCGCGAAACCATAGCGCCACCGCTTCGACGTCGACGGGGCCGTCCGTCGTCGACTCCCAGATCCAGGACTGGACTAAGGCTGCTTCCTCGAGTAGTTCCCTGTCGATGCGCATAAGCGCCCAACGCGGGCCGTCGTTAATCGGGGTTGTTGGATGGCGGTCGCTCGCAGTCTGGGCAGAGACGTCGAACCGGATATATCGATGGTCCGACAGCGTCTCCACCTCTGCGGCGACTCGCCAGTCGCGGACTCGGCTGGCGACAGAGGGGCTAGCAAACGAGACGTCCACTATCGACCCACCCCGCTGCCGCACGCACGTGTATTCCGAACCCCGATTCAGGACGACCAGACCAGTCGTCACCGTCCACTCTTCTAGCACCTCGCCCCGAAGGTCAGTGACCGGAGATCCCCACGCCGATGACTTGGCGTTGAGATCCCCGAGCACCAGAACGGGACGAGGGTGATAGCGGCCTACGACGGCGCCCAACTCGACAAGGAAACCCTCAAAGTCGGCGAGACTCTTGTTGGGGGAGAAATACGCCCCTACAATAACGATGCCGCCCGAGACCGCAGCAACCCAGCCGTGGCCCCGAGACGGGTCGACCAGAGTCTCGCCAATAATGGCCACCAAACCGTCAGCGCATCCCAACCAGTTGTCACGGGCGGGAATGAAGTACGGTTCGGCGACCACAGCCACGTGAACTGTCGACCACTGTGCCATGCTATGGTGGTTGATGTTGCCCTGGAGAAAATGGAGTTGTGCCGTTACTGGCATTCCATTCCCTCGGCAACGGTCCTGGGCCGGGAGTCGGCCGCGGAGCTACTAGCCTGCGGGGGCAGCGAGGTTAACCCGGCAGGCTTAGTGCTCCTCTTCTTTTGCTTTTTCTTTTGGGCCTTGCTGGCAGGCGCCCCACAGGCCCCTCCACCTACTCTGTGCTCCGCTGGCCTTCCCGCAGCAGAGCAAAGGCTGCAGTTGAGCGCCGCGGTGCACAGGGCAGCCTTGTGGCCAGGCTGGCCGCAGCGATAACAGAGGTCACTACGGTCAACCTCGGCGGTGCACTTCGCCCGGACGTGCCCTTTTTCCAGGCACCGAAAGCACTGCAAAGCCTGGGGCTGTAAGAGCTTTGTCCTTGCCACCACCCAGCCTACCAGCAATCTGCCGTTATCGGCGATCTTCTTCGCCGACGCTACAGGGCACCGAACCCAGACCGCACCGAGTCCGGTGGCGTCGATGCGTATGTCGCCAGCCCGCACCTTGTCCGGCGGACACTCTCCGCTTCTGGCAACGGCCGCCACCACCTCCTCAGAGGTCACGGAGTCATCCAGGCCAGCAATCCGCACCTCTGCGGTTTTCATTGGTCTGGAGACCCGGACGTCCTCAGGGTTGAGAACCTCCCTCATCTTGGCGGCCAGTGCGTCCGCCTTTTCGGCACTGCCGCTCACAGTACCAGCCACCTCGAACAGCCGTGCACCCGTGGCAGCCTGCCTGAGGGTGACGGACTGAAGGCCAAGATCAGATAATTTGATCTTGGCCTTGGCCTCGGCGATGACCGACTGGTACGTCACGCCACGTTCCACAGCTCCGGGCTGCAACGTTAGCGTTACAGCATTGGACCGCGGAACATGCACAGCCGGTCTCTTGCGACCTCCTTTGGCAGTCCGCCGCGCAGGTTTAGGAGCTGTCTTTGCGGTTCCACCTGGGGCGCATGCAGCTGCTGCGGCCTTCTTGGCGGCTTTGCGGGCCTTCTTGCGGCCCACGACTTTTGCCCAGGTCTCACCCTTAGACCCGACAGTCGTGGGCTGCTCGCTCAAAGGAGCTCCCTCCGCGGGCTTTTTCTTACCCTCCGCGGGCTTCCCCTTTTGAGGCGCAAGTCTCGGCGACTCCTCAGTTCTCCGTGTGTCCGCCGCCAAAGGCGGACGGAGGATTTCCGCCGGGAGACGCCGTGAAATCGCCTCCAGCCGAGCGTTAACCATGCTCCCGCACTGGAGCATGCAGATCCGGACAATACGCTCAACCTCTTCGTCGGTACGAGGGCTTGCCGGTTGCGGTGCGGGAGTCGGGGCCACTACAGGCGCGGCATTGGAGGACGTGCGTCGCTGCTGCTCTTCGCTTAGCGCAGCGACTTGCCGCCGGAGGTCCTCTAAGTCGTTTCTGAGGCGGCTGTTTTCCTCCTGTAACTTTGCGACCTCGTCAGAGGCCGTCTTGTTGAGGAAGATGCCAACCGCCTCCCTAATATCCGCGGCAGCCTCCTTTAGGCCACGGGTGAACGTGCCCTTTAGGCTGCCGGACTTGGTGGCAACCTTCAGGACTAAGTCCACCCCATCCAGAGCCAGCTGGCTTAAGGCCACCGCAGATGGCTCTCCCCCTTCCGCCGCAAGAGCAGCTCGTCGCTCGCGAGCACGTCGGGCCATTTCCGACACTTCGTCGGCCGCGACGGCTTTGCGCTGCTCCCTCTTGGCGGCGTTGAGCTCCGCCTTTGAGCTCCCCAGCGAGGCACAGCTTTCACCGCCATCGCCAGGGTCCTCCGTAGTGAACCCCATGTCACTTTCTGCTTCACTAGCCGCCGAGGTATTGGAGCACACGAACCGGCCGTGCTTATCCCTCGGCGGCTGCGAAGCACTTGCCCCTCTCGATGTCTGCCGACCCCTCCCCGAAGTCGGCAACTTGGGGGCCGGCAGGCCTTCCTCTTCTGAAGACCGGCACACTGGACGCTTCCTAGCGGAAGACGTCCCACGCGACCGATTTTCACCGCTCCCAGTATCTGATCCAGCCTCTACTGTTTTTTTGGTTTTTAAGTAATATGATTTTTCCATTTTTATTCCCACGAGTGTGGAGGAAATAATAGTCCATCCGGGCAGCGCCTCCTTTGCCCGGATAAGCCTATGCGTAACCCGTCAAGGGTGTCGGCCGGTACCCCGACGGGGGCAACGCTAACGACTGAACATTTACCCATCAGCCATGCAGCTCCTCACGGCGTGCCACGCTTGAGCTTCGGGTGATTTTTTAAAGAGGTTATCATCCTCGTGACTCCAGGCGGTTAAGCCAAGAGCTCTCGGCCCCTAAGGCGCCGCGAGACGTGATCCACGACACGCCAGAGGGATTCCGAGGTTCGAACGGTGGCAGGGTCGCTACGGGTTCTTCCCATGCCTGCCCAGAGACCGGG
The DNA here is from genome assembly GCA_033319125.1 of Parnassius glacialis. Taxonomy (NCBI): domain Eukaryota; kingdom Metazoa; phylum Arthropoda; class Insecta; order Lepidoptera; family Papilionidae; genus Parnassius; species Parnassius glacialis. The sequence continues at coordinate 53,947,928 of JAVANC010000021.1, read as the reverse complement.
TGAGGGAACACTGAGCCCATTCGGTTTCCTTTTTTACAGGGTGTGGTCCCTGACAACCCCGCAATTACGGGTTGCCCGGCGTCGGCAAAAGCCGAGTGCACCTGGCACCTCACCGCGCATGTCGCATTCTCTGTTCCTCTCAACGGAGAGGATACGGGAAGCAACTATTAGGCCCTCCATTATCCAGACAAGCCCTCAGCCAGCCAGTTTTGGTCCGCGACGGTTTCCCGCTACCACCCATATCTGAGTGGCGTTCCCCTATCCGCCACCTGGGGACGCGCCCGATGGGAGCTCTGGCAACTCCACACGGGAACCTAACCTAACCTAACCTAACCTAACCTTTTTTTTTTTTTACGGGGGGAAATCCTCATGGACTACCTCCGCCTGGGGAAAGGCGGAGGGGCGTGCCGGACTCTTACCGGCTAAAACCACCCCGGTGTCTCCTCGCACGTGCGCGTGGGGCCACGGGAATCCAAATTCTTCCGCAGCCCCACACTAGTGCTGGCCCGGTCTGTCTGGGCCTCATCTCCTGCACGGGGTAGTGAGGTGTTTAACTACCCCGTGTATCGCCTCAGGGGCGCGCGCCGACACCCACGCGCGCCTTCGCCTCGGGTCCATAAAATAGGGGTGGCGGGGGCTTCCCCAAGTCCCTCGCCCCTGGACCCATTTATGGGGGCTGGAAAAGGGCGTTGTCCGCCCTTCTCCTGCGCCCGGTGCGCCTTCTGCGGCCGGGGAAGGGAGTCGAGATCTCCCTTTCCCGTTCCGCAGTTTCCTTCTGCGACATCACGTCCTCGCAGAAGGACACCACCGCGTCCCACGACTCTGCGCTACCGACCATCTTCCAAACCTTTTTTTTTTTTTTTTTTTTCGTGGGGAAATCCTCATGGATACCTCCGGCTGCGGGGGCAACCGGAAGGTTATGCCGGACTCCTACCGGCTAAAACCCCACGGTATCTCCTCGCACGTGTGCGCGGGGCCGCGGGAATCCAAATTCTTCCGCAGCCCCGCACTAGTGCTGGCCCGGTCTGTCCGGGCCTCGTCTCCTGCACGGGGTAGCGAGGTGTTCAGCTACCCCCCTCCACAGCCTCCAATTCCACCTGCGTATCGGACCCCCCCGAATCCGATACGCGGAGGCCATGGGGCCAGGAAAATCGAGCGCTTAGTAGTGCCCGCTTTCCTGACCCCAGCGGCGGATCTGGTCTATGGCTCCGCCGCCAACCAAGATTCGGCTGCGGAGGGTAGGGAGAGCGGCGCCTCGCAATACCGACACTCCTCTCCCCCCGCAGCCCCACCACCACCGCATCACTCAACGGTGCGGCCCCGTCCGAGTCGCGGAGGATAGGGCGAGTGGCGCATCGCCATACCAGCACTCCTCTTCCTCCGCGACTCCACCTCGGCTGCAGCGGTAGAGGGTGCGGACTCCCCTCTCACCGCAGCCCCCCGACACACATCCGAAGTGGGCTTCCTAAGCCCACTCGGAGTGGCCACCTCGGGCCGGCCCTACACCTCGGGCCAGCCAAGGGGTTCCTCTTCGTTCACCGCGGTTGACCAAGCCACGGCTACTAAGCCCCCCCGCCACGACAAGGCGGGAACCCGTTCGGGGGGGACCATCTTCCAAACCTAACCTAACCTAACCTAACCTTTTTTTTTTTTTTTTTTTTTTTCGTGGGGAAATCCTCATGGATACCTCCGGCTGCGGGGACAACCGGAAGGTTATGCCGGACTCCTACCGGCTAAAACCCCACGGTGCCTCCTCGCACGTGCGCGCGGGGCCGCGGGAATCCAAATTCTTCCGCAGCCCCGCACTAGTGCTGGCCCGGTCTGTCCGGGCCTCGTCTCCTGCACGGGGTAGCGAGGTGGTCAGCTACCCCCCTCCACGGCCTCCAACTCCACCTGCGTATCGGACCTCCCCGAGTCCGATACGCGGAGGCCATGGGGCCAGGAAAAACTAGCACTCAGAAGCACCAGCCTTCCTGACCCCAGCGGCGGATCTGGTCTATGGCTCCGCCGCCAACCAAGATTCGGCTGCGGAGGGTAGGGAGAGCGGCGCCTCGCAATACCGGCACTCCTCTCCCCCCGCAGCCCCACCACCACCGCATCAAGGAACGGTGCGGCCCCGTCTGAGTCGCGGAGGATAGGGCGAGTGGCGCATCGCCATACCAGCACTCCTCTTCCTCCGCGACTCCACCCCGGCTGCAGCGGTAGAGGGAGCACTCATCCCTCTCACCGCAGCCCACCGACACACATCCGTAGTGGGCTCGTGAAGCCCACTCGGAGTGGCCACCTCGGGCCGGCCCTACACCTCGGGCCAGCCAAGGGGTTCCTCTTTGTTCACCGCGGTTGACCATGCCACGGCTACTAAGCCCCCCCGCCACGACAAGGCGGGAACCCGTTCGGGGGGGAACCTAACCTAACCTAACCTAATGCTATTAGATAACTGACATAAGCTGTTATTGTGGTGTTGTTCGCTTTAGTAAAGCATTTTTAAATTGGTCTAAATTGCTTTTTTTTTTTTTTTTGAACCGCCTGTATCCCTTCTTTTTTCACTATACCACATGAGTAAAGAAACTGTACAGATTGGTTGGCACAGGATAAAATTAAATAAACAAAACATTTATCAGCATACTAATAGATACTTAAGAAATAATATTTTTTTTTATAAACTACTTTTCCTAATTGTTTTTATTCGTTTTTATTAGTTAATTAACCATGTGACTACCGTATGTAAAAAAAAAAAAAAAAAAAAGTAGTCATTGGACATCGAGGGCGCATTTGACAACGCATGGTGGCCCGCCATTATCAGTGAACTTAGAGCGAAACAAGTGGATACAGCTATGCTAAAACTAATCACTAGTTATCTGTCAAATCGAAAAATCAGTCTCAACTATTTTGGCCAAAATGTATCCTTACCAACTGATAAAGGATGTATTCAATGATAAACATGTGGACCCATGTTGTGGAACATCCTACTAGATTCCCTAATTCAGGCGACGGAAATCCTTGCAGTACACGTCCAGCCCTTCGCTGATGACATCTTTATAGCCTCAAATAAAGATGGACAACAAATAGAAAAGGATATAAATGACGCGCTCAAATTGATAGTAAAGTGGGGGCAAAAATACAAACTTAAATTTGCCCCGCACAAAACGCAAACAACTATCATTACTAAGAAGCTCAAATACCACTGCCCGAGATTACTAATGGACCAAGTTACATTAACATAAACGGATCAACTGAAAGTACTAGGTCTAATTATAAACAAAAATCTCAATTTCAAACCTCATTTAGCATATCTACAACAAAACAGTAAGCCTTTACAAGACAGTATATAGGGCAGCACGGGCAAAATGGTGATTAAACTCTGACATTGTGAGAACGATCCACCTAGCAGTGGTCGAACCTACTGTATTATATGCTGCCAGCTGCTAGGCAGATGCAACGGAGAGGAAATATGTACAGCGAATACTTAATAGGCTGTCAAATATATACTTGACAAGAAGTGTTACAAGGAGAATATACTCAGTGATTCGAGATCAGCAATCATGACTATTTGCAATCCGGCATCACTAAATCCAAACGCCGCAGAAATATCACTAAACTTAAGCGCCATAGAAAGCCATGGCGGAAAACTCCAGTTTTATTGGATAAAAGCCCATTGCAGACTGAAGAGTAATGGAAGAGCAGATGAGCTTGCCAAATATGCCGCCACCAAGAAAAAGCAGAAAGCAGTTTATGATTTATTCCCTTTGTCGTACGCCAAGCACCTCACCAGAGACAACACCTTGCTTAAATGGCAGCGCAAGTATGAAGAGGCGGCGACTAAACGAAAACCTTTTTCCCAAATATTAGAGTCGCGTATAAAATATTAAGGAACATTTAAATAACTAATATTATAACTCAGTTATGTACAGGACATGGCGGCAACACAGCCTATCTTTTCAGATTCAATCTGTCATCATCCCCATACTGCACATGCGACGGCAACGCTCAACAGACTGTAGAACACATTATTATAGACTGTCCGCGTTTTTGTACGAAAAGATACGAGTGTGAGTGCAGTATGGGAATGACCATTTCTAAACAGAATCTCTGTACAATTATGGAGGACAACGATTGCAGATCAAACTTTCTAAATTTCGCCCTCTTAGTATTAAAAACTATAAATAAGAAAAATGGAAGCACTATAATAGACTAGAATTAGAGTATATAGCCAAACTTATAGTGTATAAAGATAGAAATGAATAAGATTCTAAGATATAATTAAAATATAATTATTGTAAAAGGCTGCAGTACGGAACCATCATAAAAAAATGTATATATATATATATATATATATATAAGTATGTATATATAAAAAAATACAAAAAATAAATAAATAAGAAAAACAAGATCAAAATAAATATAAGGAAAAAAACATGAAAGAAAAAAAGGTACTGCAGAATAGTAGTAGTAAGACTTAGGCGTAGTGGCTCGGGTACCCCCATTTCGGCGTAGTATTTATTGCCGCATTTTACAAGAACGCCGGCGTTATCTAGTCTGAGTACGCGAAGACATATCAATAATCTCAGGGAATTAGATGATTTTTGTAAGTTAAAAAATGTTAATGAAGTATGTATAATAAAGAAGGATGGTAATAAGGAATTTATTAAACACTAGTTGAAGAAATCAAATCTATGAATGATAGGACCGTTCCACGTGTAAATATAATAAATTATGTAAAAACTATATATATAATAAGGATGGCAGAAAGGTGATATTAAATGACTTCCATCTCCTACCTAGCAGTGGCCATGCAAGATGTACTATTTATTAGCCTGGGTTAGATAATGATGTAAAAGACTTTGTTAGGCGTTGTGACAAATGTCAGCGTCAGAAGTTTTCGTTACCCGTAACAGAGTCATTAGAAATATCAACGACAGCTAACACAGCGTTTGAAAAGATATATTTAGACCTAGTAGGTCCATTTGAAGTTGATAATAATAATTACTCTTATGCTTTAACGCTACAATGCGAACTCACTAAGTATGTCGAAGCATATCCTTAATTTCTAAAAAAAAACAACGAAGTAGCAAAGAGTTTTGTCACTAAACTACTGACAGAAGGAAAGGGTTCACCGCATCATTATTGAAAGAGATAGATAAATTGCTTCAAATAAAACAATTAATTTCGACTGCTTATCACCACCAATCACTAGGAGCGTTGGAAGTGTCACATAAAAATTTAAATACTTTTCTTCGCATTCAAATTGATAATCACCCTGAAACATGGAGCGATTGGTTACCATTTTGGTCGTTTGCCTATAATAGCATAGTTCATACAGAGACGAAATTCACTCCTTACAAACTTTTCTTTGGTAAAAATGTTTAATCATCATTATAGCCTTTCATATGTCCACTGCTGAACATAGGCCTCCCCCAAGGAATGCGACACAGCACGGTCCTGAGCCACCCGCGTCCATCGACTTCCTGCATGTCTTACCAGGTCGTCACTCCATCTAGCGGAGGGTCGCCCTACACTTCGCCTACCGGTACGAGGCTGCCACTCGAGAACCTTTCTTCCCCATCGGTTGTCGGTTCTTCGAGCTATATGGCCGACCCACTGCCACTTCAGCTTACTAATCCATTGGGCTATGTCGGTTACTCTCGTTCTACTGCGGATATCCTTATTCCTAAGTTTATCACGCAGAGAAACCCCGAGCATAGCTCTCTCCATAGCTCGCTGAGCGACCTTGAGCTTCCTCATACGGCCAGCAGTGAAAGCCCACGTCTCAGATCCGTAAGTCATCACTGGCAACACGCACTGGTTGTACAATTTCGTTTTCAGAGTTTGAGGTATATCTAACGAGAAGATGTGTCGTAGTTTCCCGAACACTGCCCAGCCGAGTTGAATCCGTCGATTGACCTCTCGATCGAAGTTGGACTTACCTAGTCGGACTATTTGTCCCAGGTAAACATACTCGTCAACAACTTCGAGCTTAGTGCTCCCAACAAGTATCGGCATAGGTATGACATGGACATTAAACATGATCTTTATTTTGACCATGTTCATCTTAAGACCTATCCGTTGGGAGACACTGTTGAGGTCATTCAGCATAGTGCTTACGTTCTCCAGCGATTCTGCCATAAGGACTATATCGTCGGCAAATCGAAGGTGAGTGATGTACTCGCCATTGATGTTGATACCGTATCCTTTCCAGTCTAGAAGCTTGAAAACGTCTTCCAATGCAGCGGTGAAGAGTTTCGGGGATATGACGTCACCCTGTCTTACACCTCTCTGCAGTTGGATAGGTTTCGTACTCTGATTCTGTACTCGAATAGCCATCGTAGCTCTACTGTACAAACACTTCAGCACTTCGATATACCGACAGTCAACTTGGCACCGCTGAAGAGACTGCAGCACCGCCCGAATTTCGACGGAATCAAAGGCTTTCTCATAGTCCACATATGCAAAGCAAAGTGGCAGATTATACTCTTCTGTCTTTTGTACAATCTGCCGCAGGCTATGTATGTGGTCTATGGTACTAAAGCCTTTTTGGAAATTGGCTTGTTCGGGAGGCTGGAAGTCGTCAAGTCTACGTGCGAGACGATTTGTAATGACTCTCGAAAACAGCACGTAGATGCGTCTTAGAAGGGAAATCGGTCTGTAGTTCTTCAAGAGAGCGTTGTCGCCTTTCTTGAAGAACAAGACCACCGCACTTCTGCTCCACGTCTCCGGAGTAGTGCCGCACAAAAATATTTACTTACTAGTAATTTGATTGTAGATTTAGAGCCACTTTATAAGTACGGTCACTATCCGTGTGAGCTTAAATACAGGTTACAATTGTCACAAAGAAAGACAAGAAATAATTTGATAAAGTCTAAAGAAAAGAGAAAAATTATATTTGATATATTTATCAAATATAATTTTATAATTTTTTTATAATAATGTATATTTACCAAGCCTGTAAAATACAATAGAAATGATTTAGTACTCTTAAAAAATGGGTCAGGTAATAAACTAAGTGATTTATACTCTGGTCCTTATAAAGTTGTTAAAGATGTAGCACCACATGTAGAAATAATTAAGAATGGTAAAAATGAATTTGTGCATAAAAATCGCATGAAATTGTAAATCCTAAAAAATAATAAGTGTCAAATTTTATCTATTAAAGAATAATTCGTGTCAAATGAAATATAAAAAAGTGTAAATATGGTTTACGTAGATTCAAATCTTATCGAAATCACTGCTGATTTTGTAAATAAAATTGATAATTTGATTGATATCTTAAATTCAAGTACACTGCGATCTCCTAAAAAATATAAACGAGCTTTTCGATGCGATAGTTATCAAATTGAGTTTTTAGAAGAAATGCTAACATTATTCAGAAAACTAAAATGCCATCAAAACCATAACTTGTAAAAAAACCAAGTCTCGCAACTCAGTTCTTCTACCGTAAAAAGTTGTGAGATCGATGTAACATCAAGTCGGTTAATTTATTCAGTCCCTACTTAAGGGCCCTTCTGTCTTAAGTTATTACGTAATTAGCTAAATATAATAAACCCTATAACTTCGTTGTGAATAAAACTAGAAGCCTGAATTTTCACTAACCAAGTAGGAATTATACAAACTCGATATATTTTAAATTTCATTGAATTTGAACCAGTAGTTTAAGAATTATAACTAGTCAAAGTTTCTTAATTTTGTCACTCACTGACTGACCGATCATCAAAACTCTAAGGCACTTCTAGCAGACATAGAAACTTTAAATTTGGAATACAATTATTAATAAATGGCGAAGCTTGCGAAGACACTTATTGATTTCACGATGTCTGTCCGTCTGTCCGTCTGTCCCACGATTATCTCGAGAACGATTTCGAATTTTCAAATTCTGTTTTCAGCAATCGATTACTGATCACCCAGGCATCTGAACCTCCTATTTTGAAACTGATTGCTCAACGGCAACCGTTAGAAACCGCTACAAAGCTGATTGCTTCGCCACTTTGCTATGCTGTTAGCTTGCTAGGTTTATTTAAAAAAACTTTACAATAAATTTAGAATTTACCATTTAATTAAAAGCCACAACTAATTTTATTTATTTATTTATTTATTTTAAAACAGTGTACAAGCTGGCTTACAGTATGCCCAAAACGCCAGCAAGCTAATTTACAAATTACACTTTTAAATAAACCTAGCAAGCTAACAGCATGGCAAAGTGGCGAAGCAATCAGCTTTGTAGCGGTTTCTAACGGTTGCCGTTGAGCAATCAGTTTCAAAATAGGAGGTTCAGATGCCTGGGTGATCAGTAATCGATTGCTGAAAACAGAATTTGAAAATTCGAAATCGTTCTCGAGATAATCGTGGGACAGACGGACAGACGGACAGACATCGTGAAATCAATAAGTGTCTTCGCAAGCTTCGCCACTTAATAATAAGTAGTTGTATAAGATACATGTCCAAATAAAATAAAAAATAAAAAACTACATGCCAAACAGATTAAAAAACACATGCCAAATAGATTACATGTCAAATAGAGTAAGCAAAATGTCATTGTCAAATTAACTAACCTAAGATTAAATTAATATAATATGTCAAAATTGGGTGTCAAAAATAGAAGGGCTTTATTACATAGTTCCCTAAAGCTATCAGCAAATAAGTCAGTCTCGTAATCATTTGCGAGCATATTTCCAATAATTCGTATAGCGCGAGTAGTGCGCACCTGGTGCGCGCCGGCGGCCGCCACAGAAGACGCGGCCGCCGCCGCGGTGCCTCCGCCCCCTCCGCATCATAGCCCAGCCGCTTCGGAGCCAATAACCCCACTCTGCTTAATATCGTCGGGCTATCTATTTTATTATGGATGATTGCTAGATATAATGTTATCAACTGCATAGTCCGCCTAAGTTTAAGAGTGTCCAAACCCACCATACCAGTAACAAATAAACCTAGCAAGCTAACAACATAGCAAAGTGGCGAAGCAATCAGCTTTGTAGCGGTTTCTAACGGTTGCCGTTGAGCAATCAGTTTCAAAATAGGAGGTTCAGATGCCTGGGTGATCAGTAATTGATTGCTGAAAACAGAATTTGAAAATTCCAAACCGTTCTCGAGATAATCGTGGGACAGACGGACAGACGGACAGACATCGTGAAATCAATAAGTGTCTTCGCAAGTTTCGCCACTTAATAAGGACGGATATAGATAGGGGTAATAGCCATAATTCTGCTTATATAGCCATCGTGCATATTTGCGCTGTATTCTCTGTATCATCAAAATATATTTGTCCTCATAGGGATTCCATACAATGGCACCATATTCAAGCTTACTACGAACATATGCATTGTAAACATGGAAATACATGTACTTCGTACAAACTGGAACCCGCACTTTCGAATGACATAAAAAATACAAGAAAACGACCTTGAAATTTTTCATTACCCCTCAGTCTCTTTCTAATTAGGGTGAACTCAAAATACAAGAATTTGGGATATTATGGGGAAACATCAGTTTATTTTTATTATATTCATTTATAAAATTTTAATTTAATTGAAAATACGAGAGTTCCATTGAAACGCATGATATTAGAAAAATTCATAAGGACGAGCCTGCGGGCGGAAGTTTATTAATTAATAATATTTATTCGTGTACTTTTTTGTCAATAAACGAATAAACGAGTGAACTGGATCTATATACAAAACTTTAACTAAAACTTAAATAATTGTTGTCCGAAAATGAACAAAAAATTCGATTTCCTATATAAAATGTATCGGTGACGTGACCAATTTTGTATGGGATGTCAATTTTTTTTAATTTCCAAAAAGAAAATTCTTCGGTACATTACTCAGGATGATGGTTCATGGTTAAAGTTTTCGGAAGGCTGTTTACATCTCTTATAATGTAACATTAGGAAATAATAAAACTAAAATAATCGTATTTATTTACATTTATTATTACAATAGCAATAGTGTCTACAAATTTAAAATATACATAAAACATATATAAAAACATAAACACTCACGCCTGTCACCCAGAGGGGTAGGCAGAGACTATGGAATTCCATTTGGCACGATCCTGACACACCTCTCTCGCTTCCTCCGCATCCATATACCTATGCATACACGCTCGTCGGTTAAAGGTACTCTTAATTTGGCCCATTTTCAATATTTCGCCAATTTGGTCGATAAACTTTCGCCTAGGGCGACCCTTCCCGACTCTGCCATTCACCTCTGCAACATAAATTTGCTTTGTCACTCTTTCCTCATTCATTCTTTCTACATGACCAAACCACCGAAGCATTCCTTTCTTAATCCTAGTCACAACATCATCTTGCAAACTACATATTTCTCTTATCACACTATTTTTCACCCTGTCATTCAGATTCAGCCCTAGCATACTACGTAATGACCGCATTTCTACAGCATTTATTCTACTCTCGTGCTTCTTCTGCCACACCCAACTTTCACTACCATATATTAAAGTAGGCACTAACACAGCATTGTGAATTGCCATACGTGCCTTTTTGGACACATTCTGACTTTTCACAATAGAGTGTAGAGCCCCATTCAATCTATTTCCTGCATTCACTCGTCGTTCTATATCCTTATCATATCTACCATCCCTGCTAAACACACATCCCAAATACACAAACTCATCTACTTGCTCTACCAACTCCCCTTCTATTCTTATTTCACATATCGTTTTACTTTCTTCTCTTTTAAAAACCATAACTTTCGTCTTACTTGCGTTCACTTGCATTCCCTTTTCTTTTAATGTCCTGTTCATTAATGTAACCATCATTTGCAACTCGGCCGCCGACGACGCAAGTATGACTTGATCATCGGCGTACAAAAGGCATTTGACGGTTAACTCACCCATTCTTAACCCGCATTCTTCTGCTTTCAAATTTTCTAAACATAAAATATACAATAATAATAAACCTAGCAAGCTAACAGCATAGCAAAGTGGCGAAGCAATCAGCTTTGTAGCGGTTTCTAACGGTTGCCGTTGAGCAATCAGTTTCAAAATAGGAGGTTCAGATGCCTGGGTGATCAGTAATCGATTGCTGAAAACAGAATTTGAAAATTCGAAATCGTTCTCGAGATAATCGTGGGACAGACGGACAGACGGACAGACATCGTGAAATCAATAAGTGTCTTCGCAAGCTTCGCCACTTAATAATTAGAGGTGAAGGTTTTTACAACAACTCAATTTTTATACATGATTGAATAGTTTTGTGAAATTTTTGTCGCTTGGTACGAACGGCACTCAACTTTTAGTCCATATTTTTTTAGATGCGTTCTGAGACACATGGTCAAAAAAGAGTTTGAAATTCACAGCAACCATTTACCATCAGGTGGACTGTGTGCTCGTTTGTCACCCTATCCTATAAAACAAAATTTAAAATTCTGGATTAATGAAATTAAGAGCAATTAATACTGTCATCCACAGGTTGATTTTTTGTTATAGAATACGGATGACAAACGAGCACACAGTCCAACTGATGGTAAGTGTTTGCTGCGGCCTACATTTATTTATTATGTATTGTGCGATCAAGACATTTACATCTATCCTCTATTACAAATCAAAATGCATCAGAATGCCTCTTTTCCAGTAAAAAGGGTCTCCGGTTCTCTACACTCACCATACGAAAGCGTTAAACTGCTATTTTACGCTGGCATTCCGTGAGAGCGTGGTCGTGGTCGTGGCCGGTCGAGCCGACCCATTCGTGCTACAACTATAGTACTAATATAGCTGCAGCATGGCTCTACCACGTATAGAATATAGTATAGAATACGTATAAATAAAACATTGGTCGCAACTGTGGTGTGAAGTGATGAATAATAATATTGATTAATACATTTTTAATATAAGATTGACTTAGACTATTCATATTTAATGCCCTTTTAAATATTTTATCCGCAAAAAGTATAATTTTGTACACCTCTGCGGATGGAATAAGCAATTTACCTCTATTTACAAATGTTGTTGATGATTGATATTTATTTACATTCAAAACGTATAAATGATCGGTTTGTAAATGAGCTGCAGCAATCAGCAAATTTTTACAATCGTTCCATTTCAGCTGTTTGACGATATTTTTTATTATATAACCGGTAATATAATAAAGAATAGTTTTTTTTTATAATCTGTATGGGTGTTTTGTGTCTCCAAAGCCTGCAAGTGATTTTCGATGCCATCATTAGTATCTGTATCATCAGTATTTGAGATCGGATTTGGATCAGATGAAAAGCTCCACAATTCAATTAAAGAAGGCCAAAGAACGTCTTAAGGTCTCAACGTTTGGCAAAGTTGCATATTGTTTAATAAACTCGTACGCTTTTGACGAGTATAATGTAATGTTAATAATTAGTTCTTCTTTTCGTGATAAATTAATCCTTGCTTGCACACTTATCAGCGCAAAAGATTTGAATGGAGGAAGTGCTTTTGTCCATGACCTGTAAGAGTAAAAAGCTCTTACAACGAATATTTTTATAATGGACTAGTTAGTTGTGAAAATGCTATAGTCAGAAATAAAATCACAATTGAACTTTAAAAAACTGAAAAAATTTAGACATCATATGTAGTTAACAATTTAATAGACCAACAAAGCATGCTGATAAAATTAAAATGTCATTACTATTTTAGATTTTTTTTTATAGGATAAGGGTGACAAACGAGCACACAGTCCACCGGATGGTAATTGGTTGCTGTGACCCATAGACATCTACATTTATCCTCGATTACGAATCAAAATTCAGATGCGTTGTCACCCGTGAGGACTAAGATGGAATGCCTCGTTTCCAGTAAAAAGCGTCTCCGGTTCTCTGCACTCACCATACGAAACACAGCTGCATTAAGCTGCTATTTTACGCAGGTATTCTGTGAGAGCGTGGTCCTTCCCCGGTCGAGCCGACCCATTCGTATTACAACTATACCAGAAATATAGCTGCAGCATGGCTCTACCACGTATAATTTGTCATGAACACTTTATTTTTCATTTTGTCACACTTATCGTACAATTTATCAAAAAAATGGATTTCCTGAGACCGCAATTTTGATGAAATATGTGTAAATTTTCATTTAAAAATTAAATACAATTAAAAACTTAGCAAAATATGGTCAAAATAGCTTGTAATTATTTTTAAAAATTATAGCCTAGTGATATAACATATCAAGCTGTTCCTGTTTTCTAGGTAACAGAATGCATTTTTCTTTCTTTCTCAAACAATTTTTTCTGCGTTTTTTTTTAAATTACTTTTCTTCCCTTGGAAACAAAACATCGCTTTGAATTAAGAAATAACAAGTACCTAACAAAAGCTCATACCTGTACCACAGAACAATCTGCTATTTCATTTAAAAACGATGTGACTCCTTGTCTCAGCGGTTTCACAGTAATCATCTAATTGGTTGATATGAAATAAGTGACAAATCTTTGCTTTTTAAAAAAAGCGTATTTTTAGCTTCACATTGTTTAACCATTCATTAGGTTCTGTTAGATTGGAAGGAAACCTGCAAAAAATTAAGTAATAAAAGATATATATTTATTTTAATTTTGATGTTTCAGTGTATCATCATTCATGTAAACAATATTTCGAAATTTCACGCAAATCTAGCAGAGAGACCATTCGAGAAAACCTTTTCCGTTTGCAATTAAAATTAAAATAATTACAATGTATGGTCACCCTAGTCGAAGTTATAATACAAACATGAATCGTTAATTATTAAGCAAATAGCGAAATAAAGTTGGAAATACCGAACCAAAATTAACATCTAAACCAAAATACCCATTGGTCTATACAGAAATAACAGCAATTAAATTCAAAATATCACTAAAATTAGTTTCACATGACGCGCAGTATTTGCATGGTGTTTTGTACTTACGAATGAAATATAATATTACATTCTGGATGCCACTCACTTTTACAACCGCGCACAATACATTTAATGACAATTTTACTAGTTTTGCCTCTGCATTATTCCAAAATTCAAAAACAAACATGCGAAATGAACATAAACATCCGCCATGTAGAGTAAAAATTATTTGACAAACAGATTTTGGGTTGTCATATAACGGCTTTTAAGAATAAATTTAAAACAGGGGAAATATGACATATGACATATATTACAAGAAACAGAAAAATAAGAAAGTTGTGTTTGTTCCAATAAATGAACATCGCTTGGAGAGGTTTAGAAGTAATATAATAAAAAGACTTCCATCACTTTCATTTAAAAACAGTGCTAATTATTTGTATGGTACGTTATTTAAAATTATAACTTGTGAATTTAGTAGGATATTTACTTCTAAAACTTTCTCTTTTAACAGTCGCAAATCATTTAATGAATGGGCGACAGTAGGAATTTATAAGAGTAGGCGAAGGTTATACGAGCTTTATAATGAAAGATCATATAATAGTAGTGTTATATTTAGAGATTATGTAAAAACATATTCTAAAATATTTAAAAAAGTGTGCGCCACAGCTAAGGCTTTACATTTAAGTAACAAAATTAAAACTGCATCAAACAAAATTAAAATGACCTGGAGAATAATAAATAGTGAAACGGGCAAGGTCAAACCGCGCAACTCGGATTTTCAATTGAATATTAACAATAATTTAACCCGATCTGATCAAGAAGTTGCTATGGCTTTTGAGAAACATTTTACTGATGTTCCTTTTTTGACAACTAAATCATTAAACTCTTCTCCTACTGTCGCCGAATCATTGCTTAAACAAAATGTAAAGGCTTGTTCAAATACTTTTAAATTCCATAGAGTACTGCCAAAAGATATCGATAAATATTTTAAAACTATTGATGTTAAGAAAACGGCAGATTTATGGGGGATTTCCGTTAAAGTTATTTTATCTATAATAGATATAATAGCACCTTATCTAGCCACTATATTTAATACAAGCGTCGAATCTGGTGTGTTTCCTGATTTAATGAAACTTAGTAAAGTCATACCTTTATATAAATCTGGTAGTACATTAGACCCCGCCAATTTTAGACCAATTTCTGTACTACCAACATTTAGTAAAATTTTTGAAAAAATAATTTTAGATCAAATGTTAAGTTTCTTTAATATTAATAAATTGCTACATAGAAATCAATTCGGTTTTACAAGGGGTCGCTCAACAACTGACGCTGGAGTTGAGCTTATTAAACATATTTTTTGTGCATGGGAGAATTCAGGGGATGCTTTGGGTATATTTTGTGACCTTTCCAAGGCCTTCGACTGCGTTCACCATGAGACATTAATCAGGAAGCTACAGTACTATGGTGTCAAGAACACAGCGCTTAAACTTATAATTTCATATTTAAGTAATAGAATGCAGAAAGTTATTATTAATGGTAAAAGTTCTTCCGGCTCACCTGTACTAATGGGTGTCCCTCAGGGCTCAATTCTCGGCCCATTCTTGTTTCTAGTGTATATTAATGACTTACCTTCTATTGTAGAGGATAATCATGATATAGTATTATTTGCTGATGATACTTCTTTGATTTTTAAACTTAAACGTAAATCATTTAAATGTGACGAAGTGAATAATGCTATATCAAAATTAGTGCATTGGTTTAACGTTAATAATTTACATTTAAACGGAAATAAAACTAAATGTATTAAATTTACAACAACGAATGATAGAAATCTGAGTACCAATGTGTTTTTAAATGGGGAAGAACTGAGCCCTGTTGAATCCACTGTTTTTCTTGGCATCACTCTCGACGCAAAGCTTCAGTGGGGCCCCCATATATCCAAACTAGCAAGCAGACTAAGTTCTGCAGCCTATGCTGTAAAAAAGATTAGAGGTCTCACTAGTGTCGAGACAGCTAGATTAGTTTATTTCAGTTATTTCCATAGCATAATGTCTTATGGGATTTTGTTATGGGGACATGCGGCTGATTCAGAAACTATTTTTGTTTTACAGAAGAGGGCCATTAGAGCTATTTACAACCTAAAACTGAGAGAGTCTCTTAGAGATAAATTTAAAGAAATAAATATATTAACTTTGGCCTCTCAGTATATTTACGAAAATTTAATGTATGTTCACAAAAACAAAGGTAGTTTTAGTAAAAAAAGTGATGTGCATTCTGTAAACACTAGGAACAAACACAAGCTAGTGATACCAGTTTCTCGACTCCACAGAGTCAGTAATTCATTCTTGGGGCAATGTATACGCTATTACAACAAGGTCCCGGAAAGTGTACAGGCTCTCTCCATTAGCAAGTTTAAATGTTTTGTTAAGTTGAGACTGTATAAAAAGGGTTATTATAGTATAAATGAATACATGGTTGATAATAACCCCTGGGAATGAGGTGATCGCTTCCAAGCTGTTTCTAAAATAAATTTTGTACTTATATAGTTAGTACAACCATTATTGTAAAATTTGCTTTAAAAAAAAAAGTCCCGCTGGGTTTCTTGCTGGTTCTTCCCAGGACAGAGGTTTTATTTTTCGAACCAGTGGTAAAGTAAAAAATGACTTTCAATAAGTATTACACATGTGATCTATATTGAATAAAAAATTATTCTATTCTATTCAATGTAGGAAGCTAGGCAAATAGTTCATAGTAAATCTTTATTAAGTGTTTAAAAGAAAAAGAAAAAACTTGCGTGAAAATCGTTTTGTCAAGTTTTATTATCATTTTTTACTTATAAATCTTGCCATACTGACAATTAAACTTATACTGAAATTAATGATGGCTGTCAATGGGGTAATATCAGTCATCACGCTGGCTATCCTGTAGGGAAAACAGGGGTTACTCAAGGTCATTTGATTATTCCTAATGTTGATATTAGGAGTGTGGGTTCCAGTTTGTCTATACTTCCGTGATTGTAAAGTACCAAAGCGACCCCTATTCTGTCGAACTGTGAAGAAGTGCGAATAATGAAGTCAAGCATTTTACTGGCTTTTTTACATACAGTAGTCACATGGTTAATTAACTAATAAAAACGAATAAAAACAATTAGGAAAAGTAGTTTATAAAAAAAATATTATTTCTTAAGTATCTATTAGTATGCTGATAAATGTTTTGTTTATTTAATTTTATCCTGTGCCAACCCTACCAAAATATGTAAAACTTTTGACAGCTCCTTAGAAGCTTTGCCTCTGTACAGTTTCTTTACTCATGTGGTATAGTGAAAAAAGAAGGGATACAGGCGGTTCAAAAAAAAAAAGCAATTTAGACCAATTTAATAAAATGCTTTAATAAAGCGAACAACACCACAATAACAGCTTATGTCAGTTATCTAATAGCATTAACTAAAGTACAATTTTAAACACTATTAATCATAACATAATTAATTAGAAAAATTTTTAGAAGTAGTACGTCTTATTGCACATTTGGTTTTTCTTTAAAAAATGTCATTACTCATAAGTATAGGTTTTTATTAGCCATTCGTATTCGACAACCAAATTGTATTCTCCAAACTCATTACATAATATAGACAAAAATAGTGGACCATTAGCTTAACAGCATATACAAGTCCACTGCTGAATATAAACAACAGCCATAGATTGCCTCAAAGTGAGAATATTTTCCATAGTTGCCACGCTTGGCAGGTAGTTTGGCAACCGTAGTTTATTTTTTATTTTAATCTGTTATTAGGAAAACTCTGCTGCCTATCTCCTGATTTGTTTCCCACTGTCGCTTCTTACGGCACCTATGGGACGATACGGGGTAGTGGATATTTTTACACCGCCACTACAGGGTTAAACAAAAATAAAATAACTAATAATTTATTTATAAATTTTGAGTAACACAAATTCACTGAAACTCTTATTGATTTCAAGTCGAATAAGAATTACTTCGATTGAAAAACATGAACTTTTTGTACATTAAATAAATATATATGTACAGTTGTAACACTAAATATATAACCTATGATAAACAACAAAACTATGTATTATGAGTATGTAATATAATTACACAATTTAAAATAAATAACATTAGCTGCTGTTCGCATTTCTGTATTTTGAAAACAAAAGAGTTGCCGGGTAGCAATGGAGACTTTATGAACTTCTCACATACGCGCTCATTTGAAATGTTACGTAAGACAAATAAAGGAAATGCTCGAAAGAACATATTTATTTGAAATCTTAAGTTCGATAGCTTATTCCGTCGAGTTACACAAAATTTTTCTACTTACTGATTGACTGAGACAATTATACACAATTTTATATTTATGCTCTTTTAATATACTTTAATAACAGACTAGGAATTTCGAATAGGTCGGTAGTTGTTTTCTTGCTTGGATTAACGTTTTCGGCGCATTTAGCATATATCATGATAAAGGTAATAAACCACTTATCACTGATTAATAAACATGTGCGGATGTAAAGTGTAAAAAATAAAAATTAAGTCTATAGATTTAAATACAATCGAAATTGCAAATATTATACCTATGACATAAATATACCTATTTTAATTTGAAATCATCAACGGATGCGTAGAGACTGAATATACTAAATTTATTGCTTATTGTAATATGGCACTTGGGAGCCTCGGTCTACTCATGCCAAGCTGAGGAAGTAGAAGGCGAGCAGCGCGAGAGCGTAGAACGCGCCACTGACTGCAAGTAGTGTGCGCACGACGGCGCGCTGCCGGGCCGCCCGCCCCCACCCCCGCCCCGCTCCCCGCCCCGCTCCCCGCCCCGCTCCCCGCCCCGCTCTCCGCTCCACCGGCAGGCCTGCCACCACGTTGTTGTAGCGCTCTGTGTTGAGCACCTTGCGGCGCAGCGCCTTGCCCGCCGTCTTGTCGCCGGTCGCAGCCGCGTCCGCCACGTTGGCGCCGAGCGGCGGCGTCTCCTTCGCCAGCGCGTCGTACGCGCGCTCGTGGGCCACGTTTGCCGCGTCGGCGCGGCGCTGCGCCGCCTCCTCGTCGGGCAGCGCGAACTCTGGCCGCGGCGCCTCCGACGCCACCGAGCGCGCCGGCGACGGAGCGCGGGCTCGCGGCTCCCGCGCCACCGACACGCGACGCGGCGCCGGCGCATCCTGCGTCGCGCCGCCCGCCGGCTGCCGGTAGTCCGGCGTGAGAGCACGCGCGCGGTACTCGCCAGTCGGCGCCACGCCGAATCGCAGCGTCGTCGACACTACGAATACGCGAGGGACGTCGCGACGAAGGCGAACAAGCGGTGCATACCTAGGATTTGGCGCGACCGGGCGCTCGCTAGCTTCCCGCAGCAAGCCCGCGTCGGCCGCATTCCGTGAGGTCGAAGCTTGCAACGGCATGTAGTGATGCGAACACGGCGGGCGGGCGCGTTCGATGGAGTCGGCGAGTGGCGAATCTGTGAGGCGAGCGTGCAGCGGCAGGCCGTAACGGAAGTAGCGGTCACTGTAGACGACCGTGGCTAGTGCGCCGCCGCGGCCCTGCAGCAGGTTGTAGACGGCGTGCGACAGGGGGTCGCGTGAGCGGGGACGGGGGCGGGGGCGGGCGCGCGGGCGGGCGGCGCGGCGCGGCAGCAGGCGGCGCAGCGCGGGCGCGCGGCGCGGCGCCGGCTCGTGCGGCTCGTACGGCTCGGCGTACAGCGGCGCGCGGAGCCGCGGCTCGGCGGCGCGCGCGGCGTGGCGCAGGCGGCGCGGCCGGCGTCAGTCCGCCGGCGCCGGCACGGCGGGGCCCAGCGCACGCCGCGCCACCTCCAGCTCGTGCAGCGCCTCCAGCGCCGTCCCCGAGCTCCAGGCCTGCGAGCGGCACGAGTCCGCACAGTACGCGCCGCCCGCGTTGCACAACTCGGGCACGCCCCGCCACGGCGACGCGCGCAACTCACTCACGAGTGGCGCCAGAGCCGCGTACGACGCGGCCACCGTCTTTGCGTACACGCCGTTCTCCTGTGCAAACGCAAGACGCGCCCGCAGATAGAACCCGAGCGGCCACACCCATTCGGGGCCTTGGTGATAGTTGTATCCGTGGGCAACGTTCGGGTCATCGCTGTTGTTCGAGTTGTCGTAGTCGCCGCGGTACGCCCAATCGGCAGGGTCGAGCGTCTTCAGGCCGAGCGGGCCCAGCAGCAGCCGCTCGACGTTGTCGAGCGCGAGCCAGGCGTGCTTTGGATCAAAGAGTTCGGGTGCGATGGCCATGGCGACGGGGAAGTTGCAGCGCAGCTGGTAGTCGGCCCAGGGGCGCGTGGCACCGTGCGTGTCCTTGTAGATGGCGCGGCGGTGCACGAGGTCGGGGCGCAAGTCGGCGGCGCTGGGCGCAGCCGGCACCCAGAAAAAGCGTTCGAAGTTGCGGCGGATGCGCTCGGCCCACTGCGCGTAGGTCCAGGCGGTAAGCGCGCCGCCGCGGTGGCGTCGCGCCACGCCGGCGTGCGGAAAGCGCGCGGCGCGGTGCTGCGCCGCCAGCCAGGCCGCCACGCTGTAGGCGAGCGCCACCAGCTCCACAGCGCTGCCGTCGCGTGGCGTGGCCGGCCGCCCGCGCGTACCCGCCGCCTCTGACGAGCCCATCTTGTCCATCCAAGTGCCGCAGTTGTAATCGTTACCCCCAAACGGGAATCCGGTCTCGGGGTCGATACCGATTTGCACGTTGAATCCTTTATCGGTCATGTGGGCGTCGATGGCGCGCCCGGCGTTTCGCTCTCGGAACACAAGGCCCTGAAATATGTTTAGAAGTTTAACTCGATTGCTCGCTATTGGCTCGCAGGATACGGTGGAGGGGATCGAGTTTCACCTGAAAGTGCGTGTCGAGCGCCTCCTGCATGACATCGTGCAGCGGCTGTGTGCGGGGTGCGGGCTCGCCTTCACGCGCGAACAAGCGCGCCACAGGCTCGCCCAGCAGCGCATAGCCTTGTGGCGCCTCGCTGCAGTACTGCGCAGGCCACATCGGACTTTGAATTAGTCTCAGAACATCTTCCATAAGTTTACAAAAACACCGCATAACGTAAAAGATGGTCTTTTAAAATTATTCTTTAATGATATATGACAAACCACTTACACTCTAAGAATAATAATTAAATAATAGCAAAAATTGTGTTCGAAGAAATATTTACATGTGAGTGAGTACTTTACGATAAGGTCAAGAAATGCTTGTATATAGTATATCAAAATTAACATGTATTCTTTGTTAAACAATTTATTGAACAACAAATGACAAATATGCTGGACTACGAAATGAATGTCGTACTCTGTGCCATACGAATGGTCTAAAATTTACTATATTAATTATATTGTAGGTTTTAGAATTTTACCTGTTTTATACTTTGCAACCACCACCAGACTGCGTCACGACAGTTGAAGCGAGCGTTATGACCACCATCAAGCAGATTAGGTAAGAGCCCGTGTCTTAAGCAAGCAGCGTACGCCAGGATGTGGGCTCGTGCATCCTGAAAGCAGAAACTGTTACTAAAATAACATAGAATTGAGGCGTAATTGTATCTATTATTAACTTAATGACTGACTTAATAAATGAATCTTTTGACGACGCGACAATAAAAGTTTTGACCAAAGGTATGTGTTACGGCCAGCAGCTGCTTATCTAACAGTAGAGTCTCCCGGGCCCATACAGGAAGAACCTACAAGCAGATGTTGGTCGGGCCTCCTACAGGCCAAAGTGGAAAGTTTCTAATTACAATAAACAATCAGGGGGGAGCGTTCTATTCTATTAAACCGAGCTATCTTACCTCTATCCAAGGCGACTGGTCCCTCAGGGTTCGGTCAGGTCGCATGTGGTTGTATAGTGCTAGGAAAGTAAGGGTCAGTGATGTGTATCTGGGTGTGGCTGGTAGTGTTATTGACCTTATTAGACCGTTACTCTCTGCTGCAGTTCGGACCTCAGCACCGCTCCCACTGCGGCTCCGTCCACAGTCACTTTCTTCGTTTTCTACGATTACAGTCCATTAACTCTGTCGTACGATTAACTACCTTACAGAAGCCACTAACTCTCGTTTGTTATAACACTTAACCCGCGAAACGAACACGGAACGTACGGATCAAAGGTCGCTACCGTTTCGCGTGGCCACTGTTATTTCTATAATATCAAATACCACACTAGCTATTATTGTCGCATGCACTCATACAGATTCTCAGTTAGATACAACAAGTCCCGGGTGAAGCTATCAAGCAAGGAATGCGCGTTACGTATCCTAAACCGTATATTTCCTAGATGCGCGTGCCGTATTCCGCTTCCGATTTCCCGACCAAAAGACAGCGTGCCGCCTATCGCAGCGCTGAATTTGGACTCCTATTTTTTCTAGCGCGTTCTCGACACCCACCGCTCAACACGCTCGGCCGAACTTTATCCCGTATCGCGCCGAGCCGAGTGTCATCTAGTGTCGATTCTTGACATTAGCGCTTTGGCGCGAACAGTATGAATTTCGCAATAACACCGCGAATCACGTATGAAGATATTATCTGTAGTGTTGAGGATTTCTGTATAAAAATAATATTGGTATTGAAGATTTAGAGGCTATAAGTCATGACATTTCGTCTATGTTACGTCGAAGCTCAGCGCCAAAATTAAATATTCCCAAAAATGAATTTAATGCATTGAAAAACTTACGCAACATACCAGATCTCACGATTCTCCGCGCAGATAAAGGTAATGCTACGGTTATAATGGATACGTCGGATTACAATTTTAAAATACAACTTTTATCGGATGAAAGTATGTACGTAAAGGTCAAAACAGACCCTACAATTAATACACATAAAACAACTAGCGATCTAATTAAGAAATACCCTGAGAAATTGAACCCAGACGTTAATTCGATAATACCTGCGTGTGCCAATCAACCGAAGTTGTATGTGTAACCAAAAATACACAAACCGAACGCTCCATTACGTCCAATAGTGAGTCAGATCGATTCGCCAACTTACAGATAGACTCAACACTTAGCAAAAATACTATCACCACTCAGAGGATACACAAGAGCACACACTAAGAATTCATACCATTTTGTCAGTGAGATAAAAGACCCGTGTCTCACTGACAATGAAACCATAGTAAGTTTTGATGTTCCGTCTCTATTTACATGCCGACCTGTTGAAAACTGCATCTCAATTGTAACTAGGAAACTAGAGAAAAACAACATGCCAGCAGAATATTCAGTATTACTCAGACATAACCTTACATCTGGCTATCTATTGTCGAAGGAAGAGTTTTACAAGCAAGTAGATGGTGTTGCGATGGGCTCACCGGTATCTCCCATTGTCGACGATATATTCATGGAGGATTTTGAGGAGAAAGCCCTACTTACCGCACCTGTAACTCCAAGGTTCTACAAGCGGTACGTAGACGACACTTTCACAATTTTACCATCAGACAAAGTAACTGCATTTTTGGAACATATTAATTTCATAAACTCTAAATTTAAATTTACTATGGAGTTAGAGGCAAATAATTCTTTAGCTTTCCTAGATGTGGTAGTCATCCGAAGTCCTAACAACGCCATCGGTCACACACTTTTTTTATAGGATAGGCTGACAATCGAGCACACAGTCCACTTGATGGTAGGTGGTTGCTGTGGTGACCCATAGACATCTACATCTATCCTCAATAATCAAAACGCAGATGTGTTGTTACCCGTGAGGACTAAGATAGAATGCCTCTTTTCTAGTAAAAAGAGTCTCTGGTTCTCTACACTTACCATAAGAAACACAGCAGTGTTAAGCTGCTATTTTACGCTGGTATTCTGTGAGAGCGTGATTCTTCCCCCAGCCGTCCCAATCGAGCTACAACCATACTACTAATATGCCTGCAGGATGGCTCTACTACGTAAAGACCCTATACGAACCGATATTTACATGATGAATCCACCATCATCCTTCACAGATAGCTACCGTGGGCAAATCTTTGTTACAGAGAGCACGAGGGATGTGTGACAGCAAATGCCTGGCCGCCGAACTTCACCACATCAAGCAGGTTCTGCACGACAACAAGCTTCGGGTCCCACGCTTACGTCACAGTGACCGAGTGAAGCTGGCTACAGTCGAGCGTGTGCCTGCTTTACCACCATATGTCAGAAGTGTCACAGACAAGATAATTACATCTTGAAGCGAGCTTCTATTAGAAAATTCTTCAAGCCGCCGAAGAAAATTAGTCAGTTCTTACCATACGTCAAGTGCAATTTCCCTCTACAAGATGCAAGAGTGTACAAGTGTGATTGTGAATGTGGTCTCTGATATATAGGGCAAACAAAACGATCTTTCAAAATCCGCGTAAAAGATCACATAGCTAACGTGAAACACCAACGTTCTGCAGTTAGCTGAGGATTCAGAAATGCTTTTATTTGTGTTAGCGATGAATTCTTCAGCCTCCTACTTGTTCTAGTGAGTGCCTGAAGTCAAGTCTCCGACGAAAATTTTTATTTTTTCTTTTTTTTCAAAGTAAGTGTAAGTGATTTTTTTTATATATAGGATAGCGTGACAAACGAGCACACAGTCCACCTGATGGTAAGTGATTACTGTGACCCATAGACATCTACATCTATCCTCAATAAAGATTCAAAATGCAGATGCGTTGTCACCCGTGAGGACTAAGATGGAATG
This sequence comes from Parnassius glacialis, assembly GCA_033319125.1. NCBI lineage: Eukaryota > Metazoa > Arthropoda > Insecta > Lepidoptera > Papilionidae > Parnassius > Parnassius glacialis. The sequence continues at coordinate 53,923,485 of JAVANC010000021.1, read as the reverse complement.
CCACTTTTCCAGTAAAAAGGGTCTCCAGTTCTCTACACTCACCATACGAAACACAGCAGTGTTAAGCTGCTAGTTTACGCTGGTATTCTGTGAAAGCGTGTTCCTTCCCCGGTCGAGCCGACCCATTCGTGCTACAACTATACTACTAATAGAGCTGCAGCATGGCTCTACCACGTTTAACTAGTTGACTAACGCCGCCAATGAACAACCGCAACACCAGGGGAATTGCAGGTGCGTTGCCGGCCTTTTAGATAGTAGTAAGGTCTTTTCTTGAAGGTCCCTTAGTCGTATCGGTTCGGAAAAATCGCCGGTGGTAAACAATTCCACAGGAAGAAAACTCTTAGTAAAACGCACAGTGGTGGACCACCAAGCATCCAGATCATGAGAATGGTATCGCGGATTTTGACGCGATGTGCGTTCGTCAAATTTGGCGGCTGGAATTAATCCGAACAATTCATCAAAGCACTCTTCGTGGTAGATGTGATAGAAAATGCAAAGAGATGCAACATCCCTTACACAGCGCAAGTGAATCGAGCCGATCAAAAAGAACTCGGTCTTTGACGATTTGAACCGCTCTGCGCTAGATGCGTTCAAGTGGAAGGAGCTGGCATGTGAAGCTGAACTTGCGCTTTACAAAATTGCAAGCGAGTTGCCGGCATGAAATACTGTCCCACTCTGCTGGACATGCCAAGCACGACCAACATAACGAATAATCTGGCAGATATAAAATATTCTCCACCCTTATCACCTGCGAGTCACATCAAAGTTTTGAGAGCATGTTAATGTGTTTTTTTTTGTATACACTTGTATAAATATTGCATGCCGTAAGCGCTCTAAGCGCGTTGGTATGTTCTACTAGGGCCTAAAAATTAAGATTCAAACGTTTTGTCGCATGAAATCGTATCTAGCAATCATATTGTACATATGAGTGATTTAAAAAGCACATTGTCAGAAAGATAAATGATTGTTGAACTTATTACTATTTTTTTAAATCGATTAATTACTATTTTTACATAAAAAAGGGGTTTTAGTGGTGTATAGTGTGGATTTATCAAGTTCGCAAGGCTTGTAAACACGATAACTTTTGAAAATATCAATTGTTCAACTCAATATATTTTTAATGGCGAAAGTTTCGGTGTATTCGTCAGCCTTGTATGAGTAATTTATTACTAGATAGAGACTGCGTCACTCAGTTCTGCGTCAGTCGCTGTCGTGAGTGAACACTGTTTCGGTGGTTTGCAGTGGCTCACAAAGATCGCTGTACAAATACACAATATTCGAATAACCAAATTTCTTATAATATAATATTATAATAATAATGAGATTTTTTTATTACAATATTTTAAAAGCACAGAATAAATAATAGTAGTACGTACTAAAAGTAAGTAGTATCAATTTTTTCGTCATGGGAGTCATTTTCATGGTTGTCGAGGGTGTTGAAGCCGATAGGGTTGTTGAAATGTAAATCCAAGATGGCGGCTGCAATAGGTATCAATATTTTCATCATGGGTGTCATTTTCAAGGTTTTCGAGGGTGCTAAATCCGATAGTGCTGTAGAAATGTAAATCCAAGATGGCGGCTGCAATAGGTATCAATTTTTTCAACGTGGGTGTCATTTTCATGGGTTTCGAGGGTGTTGTAGCCGATAGTGCTGTCGAAATGTAAATCCAAGGTGGCGGCTGCAATAGGTATCAATATTTTCATCATGGGTGTCATTTTCATGGTTTTCGCGGGTGTTGAAGCCGAAAGTGCTGTCGAAAGGTAAACCCAAGGTGGCGGCTGCAATTGGTATCAATTTTTTCATCATGGGTGTCATTTTCATGGTTTTCGAGGGTGTTGAAGCCGATAGTGCTGTCGAAATGTAAATCGAAGATGGCGGCTGCAATAGGTATCAATTTTTTCAACGTGGGTGTCATTTTCATGGTTTTCGAGGGTGTTGTAGCTGATAGTGCTGTCGAAATGTAAATCCAAGATGGCGGCTGAAATAGGTATCAATTTTTTCATCATGGGTGTCATTTTCATGGGTTTCGAGGGTGTTGAAGCCGATAGTGCTGTCGAAATGTAAATCCAAGATGGCGGCTGCAACTGGTATCAATTTTTTCATCATGGGTGTCATTTTCATGGTTTTCTCGGGTGTTGAAGCCGATAGTCCTGTCGAAATGTAAACCCAAGGTGGCGGCTGCAATAGGTATCAATTTTTTCATCATGGGTGTTATTTTCATGGTTTTCGAGGGTGTTGAAGCCGATAGTGCAGTCGAAATGTAAATCCAAGATGGCGGCTGAAATAGGTATCAATTTTTTCATCATGGGTGTTATTTTCATAGGTTTCGAGGGTGTTGAAGCCGATAGTGCTGTCGAAATGTAAATCCAAGGTGGCAGCTGAAATTGGTATCAGTTATTTCATCATGGGTGTAATTTTCATGGTTTTCGAGGTCGTTGAAGCCGATAGTGCAGTCGAAATGTAAATCCAAGATGGCGGCTGAAATAGGTATCAATTTTTTAATCATGGGTGTTATTTTCATAGGTTTCGAGGGTGTTGAAGCCGATAGTGCTGTCGAAATGTAAATCCAAGGTGGCGGCTGAAATTGGTATCAGTTATTTCATCATGGGTGTAATTTTCATGGTTTTCGAGGTCGTTGAAGCCGATAGTGCTGTCGAAATGTAAATCCAAGGTGGCGGCTGCAATAGGTATCGTATTTTTCATCATGGGTGTCATTTTTATGGTTTTTGAGGGTGTTGAAGCCGATAGTGCTGTCGAAATGTAAATTCAAGATGGCGGCTGAAATAGCTATCAATTTTGTCTTCTTGGGTGTCATTTTCATGGTTTTCGAGGGTGCTGAAGCCGATGGAGCTGTCGAAATGTAAATATTCTTAAAAAAATCCGGATAATCATGTTATACGTAATTTTTTTAATGCGCTTAGGGCATGCCCAATTGGATTTACCAATTTATTTAGCTTCTGTTTATTATTTAGTATAATTATTTATAGGATAAAATGGTTGTATGAGTTTTAGTGCAATTTATATGTTTATTATTGAAAATACATTCATTATCAATTTTGAAAACATAATTATGAAAAAACAGCAAATAATTTACTAAAATAATTAAGCATTTATTTAAAATTATACGTCTGGTTTAGATATTTTTCCACTCTTAAATTTAATATCGGTTATTTAAGAGACGTTAAAAAATATAGGACATTGTGTTAAAGTAAAACATTTGTAAATTAAATAAATAATAATCAAAAATTATTATATATGTACTGTATATTTCATTATTTGTTGAAAGCCCTGGGTAGGAAATATCGTTCGTGACGTAGAAGGAGAAAAGATGCAAATACATATGAACATTTTCGCGCAGCGATAAAGTTAATTTAGATTGCATGCCTGATTTGTCTAACTAATAATAATTTTGTAGGCTATTAAAACGTCGGCAAGTAGTCAACGTTAGTGAATTGCTAATTCTGTACGTAGTACTATCATTTATTCTGTGGTTGAAAGTAAGCTAAAAAATATTGATCATACTCTATACAATCAATTATAATGTTGTGTATTTTTATAAGTGTTAAATATTTTTATAATAAAATTTTGTCTTATGAAATAATAATTTTTATGTCGATTACATACTTTAACAACATCGTAATTTAAGATATCCGTATTTAAATATCTACTATTTAAAATAGTTTAAAGTATTTCTATCGTAAATAATAATTTTGTCTGATAATTAATAGCATCGATTGAGAACAGGTTGGCGGATAATAAAGTGAAGTTTCATACTTGGTAGCGACCGGTGAGGAGATAGAGGCCGCGCAGCGCGATGAATGTGTCGCGGCCCCAGCAGCGCATGTAGCCGGTGACGAAGTGCGGCAGGCCGGCCGACAGCGAGGCGCGCGCGCGGCCGCCCGGCAGCGGCGCCGAGCGCACGGCGGCCGTCAGCTGCACGCCCGTCAGCGCCAGCTCGCGCACCGCGCGCCCGCCGCCGCCGCGCGCCCAGGCGGCCAGCCGCGCCGCCGCCGCGCGCTCCACGGCCGCGTGCAGCGCGCGCACCGCCGCCTCGAAGTACGTGGGCAGCAGGAAGCGCGGCAGCCCCGCCAGCGGGGCCAGCGCCGCGCGGTAGCACGCCGCCACGCCGCCCAGCCGCCCCTCCGCCTCCAGCCGCCGCCACTGGTACTCCACCAGCCAGTCGCCGGCGCGCAGGTTGTCGCACACCGGGTGCCCGAGGTCATCCCGCGCCACCACCTTGTACACGCGATACTCACGCTGCAGCTATATTATGCTTGTAGGACGAATGTCTCGGCACGAAAAACCACGCTCCACAGAATACCAGCGTAAAATACCAGCTTAATGCTGCTATGTTTTGTATAGTAAGTGTATAAAACCAGATACCCTTTTTAATGGAAACGAGACTTTCCATTTTAATCCTCGAGGTGACAATGCATGTATATTTTGATAACTTAATCAAGGATAAATTATGGATGTCTATGGCCACATATGCCGTATAGTGACGGTGTAAGAAAGTCCACTACCCTATATCTTGCCACGGGTGTCGTAAGAGGAGAAAGAGGGAACGACGATATAGTCTTATATCCGAGTACTGGGACAAACTTGTGTCTGAAGTCGAGTCTTTGCTTAAGAAAGTCTCGGATTGGGAGCGACTAAATCTAATCCAGTTTAATCCCCAGAAGACACAAGTTTGCGCGTTTACCGCTAAAAAGAACCCCTTTGTCCTATCTCCTCAGTTTCAAGGCACTCTCCTCAGCTAGCATCGAAATCCTTGGCGTCGAAATATCGAATAGTGTGCATTTTCGTAGTCACTTGGAAAGGGAGGCCAAATTGACCTCTAAAAAGCTTGGCGTGCTCAGCAGAACGAGACAGTATTTCATGCCGGCACATCGCTTGCAACTATACAAACCGCAAGTTTGGCCTCACATGGAATACTATTCTCATCTCTGAGCCGGGGCACCCCAAAGTCAGCTCCTTCTACTTGACCGCATCCAGCGCAGAGCGGTTCGAATCGTCGACAACCGAGTTCTTTCTGATCGGCTCGATAGACTGGCACTGCGTAGAGATGTTGCATCTCTTTGCGTATTTTATCGCATCTATCACGGGGAGTGCTCTAAGGAATTGTTCGGACTAATTCCAGCCGCTCAATTTCACCATCGCACATCGCGTCAAAACTCGCGTTACCATCCATAACATCTGGATGATTGGCGGTCCACCACTGTGCGATTTAGAAGAAGTTTTTTCCCTCGCACAACTTCCTTGTGAAATCGATTACCACCAGCGATTTTTCCGGACCAATACGACTTAGGAACCTACAAGAAAAGAGATTACACCTTTCTAAAAGGCTGTCAACGCATCTGCAATTCGCCTGGTGTTGCGGTTGTTCATGGGCGGCGGTAGTCACTTACCATCAGGTGAGCCTCATGCTCGTTTGCCCCCTCTTCTATAAAAAAAAATCCTTATAGTCAGTAGAATCGCTGCAGGACCTCATGATTTCATGAAATGGAAAATATTCAAAAATTTAAAAAAGAATTTAAAACATTTCTAATTGAGAAATGCTACTACTCAAATGATGAATATTTAAGCGACGCATCAATAGGCGTATTATAATGGCATTGCATAAAATATAATTTTTGCCATTCGATTAGACTATATATTATTGTAAATAATTTCTAATTAATAATTACATCACTGTTGAATATTTGAATATAAATATGATATAAATAATATAATGAAATAATTTAAATGTGGCAATGTATTAGATGAAATTGTTGCTATAATATTTGTACACCTACGGGTTGAATGCAGCGAACATCATTTTTTTTTAAAGATCTATTGAGACTCATTACCTATATACACAAATAAATAAAAATTTGAATTAAAATTTGAATTTGAATTAAAAATTTGACCTAATCGCTATGCTCAATGACCTCAAGTGCCTCCCAACGGATAATTCTTAAGATGAACACGGACAAAATAATGATCATTTGTAACGTCTATATCACTCCTATGCCTATGCCGGTAGTTCTTGGGAACACTACGCACGAAGTTTTCGACGAGGATGTTTACCTAGGAAAATAGTCCAACTACGTAAGTCTAACTTCGACCAGGAGGTCAATTGACGAATTCAACGAGGCTGAGCAGCGTTAGAGAGATTACGACACATCTTCTCGTCAGGTATAACTCAAAACCTATAAGCAAAATTGTAGAACCAGTGCGTGTTGCCAGTGATGACTTATTGCTCTGAGACGTGGGCTTTCATTACTAACCGTATAAGGAAATTCAAGGTCGCTCAGCGAGCTATGCTTTGGGTTTATCTGAGCCATATATTTAAAAATAAGGATAACTGCAGTAGAACCAGAGTTACCGACATAGCCAAAAAGATGAGAATAAAAAAGATAAGAAGTTGAAGGCAATGGGCCGCCCATATATGTAGCTTGAAACACCGACTACCGATGGGGGAGAAAGGTTCTCCAGAAGCAGCTTCGTACCGATAGGCAAAGTGTAGAGCAGCCCTCCTCTAGATGGAGTGACGACCTGGTAAGATATGCCGAAAATCGATAGATGGAGGTGGTTCAGCATTGTGCTTTGTGGCATTTTTTGGCAGTGGGCTTGTGAAGGGCTGTAATGAATGAACGATGTGCCACAGCATCCACTTACCATCAGGTGGACTGTGTGCTCGTTTGCCACTCTTATTCTATAAAAATATAATATCTTATTCTATAAAATATACCTCGTCGAGCAGCGACACGACGCCCTGCAGGCCGGCGTACACGAGCGGGCCGTAGCCGGGCACGTCGTACACGCCGCCGCCGCAGCGCTCGCGCTCCTCCGCGTCGCAGCAGTACAGCAGCGTGTTGAAGTCGGCGAGGTCGAGGTAGGCGAGCGCGGGCGCCAGCGCGGCGGCCAGCGCGTGCGGCGCAACGTTGCGCGACGCGGCCAGCGCGGCGGCGTGCGGCGCGTCCGGCGACACGCGCAGCGCCACCACGGCGCCCGGCCCGAGCGCGCGGAACTCCAGCACGGTGTGCGCGCCCTCGCGCCGCGCGCCCGCGAACACGCTCGACTGCGCCAGCGCCACGCTCCGCTGCACGCACACCTCGTACTCGCTCAGCCCGTTTATGTACTGAGCGTGTTTCGTGAACGAGCTCGGCGGTTTGAACGGCTGCCCGCTCGTTCTGAAATAGACCGAAAAGTCTTTCATTATTTTTACTGTATTAATAATCATAAGAAATTTATATAATTTGTTTATATTATTAAACGTTTTTTTTGAACACGAACAGCAATAGTGCATAGCTATTAAAACATATTCCCATATGTAAATTAAAATGTACATAGATTATATCACACTTCACGTTTGTTTTTAATACAAAATACCTGTAATCAACATGGCGCATGTTCGCCTCGAAAATGATCTCGTCCAATTGTCCTTCGAAACGCAAAGGTTTAACGTAGCGGCCGCCGAATGAGGGATCGGGTGCGTTGAAAGCCGTGAATGCAACTAAAATTACTGACTGTAAAAGAAAAAAATATTTACTTATTAAAGTAATGATGATTATTGCTATCTAATATAAAACGTTTAGAAAGACGGATTTCATACATTTTTGCATTCTGTCCCAGTCAAAATACAAGTTGTGCCACATATCGACGTGTAGCAAAAAATGGGTGATAGCGAAGTCATGATAATTATCAGAAAAATAGGATTAAAAAATTAAATTATGAATGAAAATCTACAAACACTGATCTTTTAATCTTTTAACTCCTGTTACTACAAATCTTTAGTTTTATTTATTTTTTATTATGTAATCCTGAATAATGCCTCTGTAAGTTGTTACCCAATTTTTTTTATTGTTCATAGAAATATAAACAGAAGTTCTCAGATCCTTAACGCAAATTACAGGTTCTTACGTTATATACACACTATCGCTTGTTAATTGACAAATTAGCTTAGCTTAGCTTAGCTTAGCTTATCTTCACGGACAATCCCTGACGGGGTAGCCAGAGAGAGCAGATCGCCAAGTGTCACGATCCTTACATACCACTTTCGCTTCTTTCAGATTCATTATCTTCTTCATACATGCACGTCTAGCTATCCGAGTACTCTTGACCCTCCCCTCTTCGAGCAATTTGCTCACCTGGTCTTCGAAAGTTAGTCTCGGTCTACCTCGACACCTTTTAATATTAACTTTCGCGCTATATATTTTCTTCACTTCACTCATTCGCTCAACGTGCCCAAACCATCGAAGCACGCCCTTATCAATTTTTGTGATAAGGTCATCTTTCAAACCTACCATATTGCGAATCTTTTCGTTTCGCTTTCGGTCGGCCATGGTAACGCCGCACATTTTACGAAGAGATCGCATCTCCACTGCATTCAACTTGCTTTTATGCTTCTTCTGGCATACCCAGGTTTCGCTGCCATATAACAAAGTCGGTACCAACACTGCGTTATGTATTGCAAGGCGTGCACCCTTCACTACACCTTGCCTTTTGACTAACGCAGTCAGGGCACCATTGACTTTGTTCCCGGCAGCGACACGCCTGTCCACATCTAAATCGCATCTTCCATCCCGGCTAAAAGCACTCCCCAAGTATACAATTTCATTTACCTGTTCTAGACATTCCTGATTTACCCATATTTCACACTTCGTTCTCTCTTCGTCCCTTTCAAATACCAGAACCTTAGTTTTATTAGCATTCAAACGGAGACCTTTAATTTCATATTCCTCTTTCATACACGTGACTAATGCATGCAGTTCTGCTTCTGATGGTGCAATAATCACTGCATCATCAGCATACAGCAGACAATTTACTTTTATGTCACCCAATTTCACACCCAAACAGCTATCTTTCAGCTTCTGTAAACAGCTGTCGAGATACAGTATAAACAGCCAGGAAGACATGACACAACCCTGTTTTACGCCCGTTTGGACGCTAAACATGGGTGACAGGTCATGCCCTACTCGCACACAGGCTTTAAACTCACAGTAAAGTGACTGCACAGCCCTTAGCAATCTACCATCCATACCGTACCCCGGCAACAGTTCCCACACTTTCTTCCTTACAACCTTATCAAATGCTTTCTCAAGATCCACAAAAGCACAGAAAATCTTCTGGTTAGCAGCCAGAAGCTTTTCCGTGATCATGCGAAGAGAAAACATTTGATCCGTGCATCCTCTTCCAGGTCTAAATCCGCATTGTGCCTCCCATAGAAATCTTTCCGATTTCTCTTGCATCCTACGTGTCAAAACCTTCGAGTAAACTTTACTTGCTAAACTGGTCAAGCTGATCGCCCGATAGCACCCGCAGTCAAAATGTGAACCTTTACCTTTATATAAAGGCACAATGACTGCGGATCGCCAAGCATCCGGGACATCCCCCGTCCGCCAGCACAAATTGCATAGCAGATGAAAGCTGTCCCAGAAGCGAGGCCCACCATACTTGACCATTTCAGCAGTAACTCTGTCTAGTCCCGCAGCCTTACCACATTTCAAACTTCGAATCGCACGTTCAATCTCTTTCATACTGATGACCTCAGTGTCATCGAGGTCCGGGTCTGGCGTATCTGTCACGGTGTCATCCCCGGATCCCTCACTAAGATCATTACACGCATACATTTCTCTATAAAATTCGCTCCACCGCTGCATGACGTCCGATTTTTCTGAGAGGACGTCATTAGTTCTCGAAAGCACTTTGTTCATTCTTAAGGCCGTCGCACCACTTCGGGTCCTTCCAACCTCTTTCCAGAAGAGTTTGGAGTTCTCCTTAAAGTTGTGCGACAACCTTTCCTCCGCTTCCATTCTACACCTTTCACGCACTTCCTCAATCAATGCTTTCGTGTGAACTTTCTGCAGCTTATATCTTTCTTTCATCTTTTCTCTCATATCCTTATCGTTACTAGAGGCCAAGTAGTCTAACCATGCTTTCTTCTTCTTCTTCACAGCTTCTTTTACTTCATCATTCCACCATGCATCTCTTCTTTTACTACTGCCTCTTTTTATTGTTCCACACACTTCTTCCGCTGTACTTACCATTCCATCCCTAAGGTTCTGCCATGTTCTTTCCACACATTCTTTTCTGCCATCGATGGTGTCAAGCTTTTCGGCTACCCTCGCATGATATTTGTCCCTAGTATCCGCTTCCTGAAGCTTCCAGCTTCGGATGCGACAGACCGACTGTGGTTCTGTCACTGCCGTCCGGTAGCGCCAACCCGCGAACAGACCCTAAATCTAGTAACCACTAGATAGTGATCCGTTCCCAAGTCAGCACCCCTGAAAACTCGCGTATCCATCACCTGTTTTTGCAGTCGGTCATCCACCAGGAACAAATCGATCATACTTCTCTCATTCTTTCTTTCTCTAGTATACATATGGATTTTCTTGTGATTAAACATAGTGTTTGTCACAAGAAGACCCTTTTCCTTGCATACCGCCAGTATAAGCTTGCCAGCATCATTAACCCTTTTATCGCCAAACTTTCCAAGAACCGACTCGTACCCTGGTCGAGCGGTACCAACCCATCCATTCAAATTACCACATACAACAATTCTTTCGTTTCCCCTAGCCAAATCTAGAACATCTCTTACATTATCCCAAAACTCCTCCAGCTCAGCCCTGGACGACGAAGCTACCGGTACATAAACATTAATGATATTAATTATACAGTCCATAGATCTTTTAGTTATCTTAAAAATAAATTTATACAAAAAAACAGGCAATAAGCAAGGAAAAAAAAGAATATTACACAACAACTGTCTGACTATACAATTAATAATTAACAGAAATGAAATGAAATTGTGTGTGTGTGTGTGTGTGTATGTGTGTGTGTGTGTGTGTGTGTGTGTGTTTGTGTTTGTGTGTGTGTGTGTGTGTGTATATGTGTGTGCGTGTGTGCGTGTGCGTGTGTGTGTGTGTGTGTGTGTGTGTGTGTGTGTGTGTGTGTGTGTGTGTGTGTGTGTGTCTGTGTTAGATTATCTCTTGCTTAATGATAAAATAATTTCTTTCTTAAAGACTGATGGTTTGGTGGAGGATGTCAGTCGAATAAAAGTCTTTTTATAACTATTAAGTATGTGTGCATCATTTTAGGAACTTGAAGGAACATTTTTTAATGTTTTATTTTCAGATCGAAAACTCAAAGCCTTAAAATAAATTTTGTTTATTTCGTTCTATTTCGTGTATGTATATTATATAATTTGGATTCCACACAACACTGTAATATTCCATAACACTATGGATGTAAGAATAATAGGTAACGTAAGAACGTTATGCATGCCTTTGTAACCATTGCCGAGATATGATCAGATATCATCATTTAAGAATAAAAATCTGCACCGAAGTCGTTGGTTTTATCAGTGTGTTCTAAAGATACGTTGTTCAAATACTATTGAGATTTTTTCTCCTATTGCAAGTAAAGCTAATTTGGAAACATTTAGATACATTCACGCCAATATGGTTATCACGGCAGTAACTGCAAAACCGATATAAGTCGTTCTGTAGCTTATAAGCATCTGATTCTGATTTCATGTAAGCGTAAATTTTCATGTCATCAGCGTACATCAAAATCTTAGCAAAATGAAAACAATTGCCGACATCGTAAGTATACCGCATACAACAAGGACCCCAACATTGAACCTTGTGGGTTCCTGACCGGACGCCCACAACATTCAAGTGGTACCCAGCCACTACGACTGCCTATGAGGGATCTTTAACAGTGGTAGAGCCACGCGGCAGATTTTGCTGTCGCACGGATGGGCCGGCTCGAACCGGGGTGGTACCACGACCTCACAGAATACCAGCGTGAAGTACAGGTTTACCTCTGCGTTTCGCTTGGTGAGTGCAGGTGGCCGGAGGCCCTTTTTACTGGAAATGAGGCATTCCATCTTAGTCCTCACGGGTGACAACGCATCTGCATTTTGATTCGCAAACGAGGATAGATGTAGATGTCTATGGGCCGCAGCAACCACTTACCATCAGGTGGACTGTGTGCTCGTTTGTCACCCTTATCCTATAAAAAAAAATCACGCAGATACAATTCCATGCATCGGAGAAGATTATCACGTATTTCTAACTCCTGAAACTTTTTAAGAAAAGTGATATAATCAACGTGGTTAAAAGCCTTTTCAAAGTCCGTATATAACCATCAATTTAGAGACCACTATTCATCCCCCTAAGAACATCATTGCTAAAGATTAGTGCTAGTAGAGCGACCACGTAAAAAGCCATGTTGTTGGGAGGGAATATATCGAATAACTAACGGGTATATTTGTTTATGGACTACTATTTTCATAACTTTACATTCAGTATTGATATTGGCCTATAATTCCATCACAACCGGCGACTTTGGAACAATTAAGACTTTTTAGAAAATTCATTGTGTCGGTAATTGAGATTTGTATACCACTCATAATATTACACCATGTCACTCTCTCTTCAGATATTTCACTATATAGTTGTGCTGGTAGAATAAAATTTCTGCTAAAAAGTTGTTAAAAGCATTGCAGGTATCTAATTCATTAACGACATTACTACCATTTAACTGCATTACATGGGGATAATTAGATCGGTTTTTTTTATTTTTTATTTTATGTAACTCCAAAATAATTTAGGCAATGATTTGATATTTTCTTGAAATAATTTCATACGAGAGAAATAGCATTATTTTTCGAGTTTCTTAACCCTAGATCGTATTGTGTAAAAAAGGACATAACTGCTGGAATACATATATTTTTTCCAGAGATACTGTGATACTTAGCCTTTTCTTTTATTCATTTTATAAGTGTATTACTATACCACACAGGGTATATATGAATGAGAATGTTTTGTGTATGTAAAAATGACCAATCGCAATCAGAAAATATGTATTTAAACTGTGATAATCTGCTTTACGAAATAAATTTCTTTTGTTATTAGATGGTTTTATTAGAAGTATTAAAATATTACAAAAACATATAATAGTATGTTTCAACAGTGGTAGAGCCATGCGGCAGCTTTTGCTGTCGCACGGATGGGCCGCTCAAACCTGGGTACCACGACCTCACAGAAAACCAGCGTGTAGTAGAGGTTTATCTCTGCGTTTCGCTTGGATAGTGTAGGTGGCTGGAGGCCCTTTTTACTGGAAATGAGGCATTCCATCTTAGTCCTCACGGGTGACAACGCAACAACATTTTGATTTGTAATAGAGGATAGATGTAGATGTCTATGGGCCGCAGCAACCACTTACCATCAGGTGGACTGTGTGCTCGTTTGTCACCCTTATCCTATAAAAAAAAATCTGTAACATCTCAATTGCACGATGACACACATCCTCATTAACTAATGGACATGGGCTTTTGTCAATTATTATAGGCACGTTGGAAAATATTAAACCTAGTACATTTCCGTATGTATTATGGAAATAATTATAATGAGATAAACCAAAGTAGGATGATAAATTTAACAATTCAGTTGCGGTGTTTTGAATTTGCACACTTCCTTTTTTTAATACTGTTGCATACTCAATTTTCCAATTAATACAGGGTATATTATAATCACCGGCTATAATAAAATAATCATTTGGTTGAAAATTGAATAAATATATGTCAGTAGTTCAGTAAATTTACTAATTCGCGATGAAAGGACTCGGTTTGGAGGAATCATGGTGACAACTCATTGTATGCGCAGGTATAGTCATACAAATGCATTTGAGATCTTCACGGTCAAGGTGAGGATGCCTGTGCACCCCAAGTCAAGATGCGCCAGCAACCGTCACTCCTTCGCCTAGCATCCCACGATCACGACGGAATAGATCGTACTTACCTGAGCTGCACAGCTCAGTGTCGAGAATCATCATCATCATCATCATTACTGCCTTTCATAAGTCCACTGCTGAACAAAGGCCTCCCCCAAGGAATGCCACAAAGCACGGTCCTGAACCACCTGCATCCATCGACCTGCATGCCTTACCAGGTCGTCAATCCATCTAGTGGGAGGTTGCCCTACATTTCGTCTACCGGTACGAGGCTGCCACTCTAGAACCTTTCTTCCCCATCGGTTGTCGGTTTTTCGAGCTATATGGCCGGCCTACTGCCACTTCAGCTTACTAATCCGTTGGGCTATGTCGGTAACTTTGGTTCTACTGCGGATATCCTCATTTCTAAGTTTATCACGCAGAGAAACCCCGAGCATAGCCCTCTCCATAGCTCGCTGAGTGACCTTGAGCTTTCTCATACGGCCAGCAGTGAAAGACCACGTCTCAGATCCGTAAGTCATCACTGGCAACACACACTGATTGTACAATTTCGTTTTCAGGTTTTGAGGTATGTCTAACGAGAAGATGTGTCGTAGTTTACCCGAACGCTGCCCAGCCGAGTTGAAAAGGTCGAAGTTGAACTTACATAGTCGGTCTATTTGTCCCAGGTAAACATACTCGTCAACAACTTCGAGCTTAGTGTTCCCAACAACAACAACCGGCATAGGTGTGACATTGACGTTATACATGATTTTTGTTTTGTCCATGTTCATCTTAAGATCTATCCGTTGGGAGACACTATTGAGGTCATTGAGCATAGTGGTTAGGTCCTCTGGCGATTCTGCCATAAGTACTATATCGTCAGGAAATCGTGTAAAGTGATGTACTCGCCATTGATGTTAATACCGCATCTTTTCCAGTCCAATAGCTTGAAAACGTCTTCCAATGCAGCGGTGAAGAGTTTTGGGGATATAACGTCACCCTGTCTTACACCTCTCTGCAATTGGATAGGTTTCGTACTCTGGTTCTGTACTCGGATAACCATCGTAGCCCTGCTGTACAAGCACTTCAGCACTTCGATATACCGACAGTCAACTTGGCACCGCTGAAGGGACTGCAGCACCGCCCGAATTTTGACGGAATCATAGGCTTTCTCATAGTCCATATACGCAAGGCAAAGTGGCAGATTATACTCTTCTGCCTTCTGTACATTTAGAATAGAATAGAATAGAATAGAATAGAATAGAATAGAATAATTTTTTATTCAATATAGATCACATGTGTAATACTTATTGAAAGTCATTTTTTACTTTACCACTGGTTCGAAAAAAAAACCTCTGTCCTGGGAAGAACCAGCAAGAAACCCAGCGGGACTTTTTTTTAAAGCAAATTTTACAATAATGGTTGTACTAACTATATAAGTACAAAATTTATTTTAGAAACAGCTTGGAAGCGATCACCTCATTCCCAGGGGTTATTATCAACCATGTATTCATTTATACTATAATAACCCTTTTTATACAGTTTCAACTTAACAAAACATTTAAACTTGCTAATGGAGAGAGCCTGTACACTTTCCGGGACCTTGTTGTAATAGCGTATACATTGCCCCAAGAATGAATTACTGACTCTGTGGAGTCGAGAAACAGGTATCACTAGCTTGTGTTTGTTCCTAGTGTTTACAGAATGCACATCACTTTTTTTACTAAAACTACCTTTGTTTTTGTGAACATACATTAAATTTTCGTAAATATACTGAGAGGCCAAAGTTAAAATATTTATTTCTTTAAATTTATCTCTAAGAGACTCTCTCAGTTTTAGGTTGTAAATAGCTCTAATGGCCCTCTTCTGTAAAACAAAAATAGTTTCTGAATCAGCCGCATGTCCCCATAGCAAAATCCCATAAGACATTATGCTATGGAAATAACTGAAATAAACTAATCTAGCTGTCTCGACACTAGTGAGATCTCTAATCTTTTTTACAGCATAGGCTGCAGAACTTAGTCTGCTTGCTAGTTTGGATATATGGGGGCCCCACTGAAGCTTTGCGTCGAGAGTGATGCCAAGAAAAACAGTGGATTCAACAGGGCTCAGTTCTTCCCCATTTAAAAACACATTGGTACTCAGATTTCTAACATTCGTTGTTGTAAATTTAATACATTTAGTTTTATTTCCGTTTAAATGTAAATTATTAACGTTAAACCAATGCACTAATTTTGATATAGCATTATTCACTTCGTCACATTTAAATGATTGACGTTTAAGTTTAAAAATCAAGGAAGTATCATCAGCAAATAAAACTATATCATGACTATCCCCTACAAGGTGAGGTAAGTCATTAATATACACCAGAAACAGGAATGGGCCGAGAATCGAGCCCTGAGGAACACCCATTAGTACAGGTGACCTGGAAGAACTTTTACCATTGATAATAACCTTCTGCTTTCTATTACTTAAATATGAAATAATAAGTTTAAGCGCTGTGTTCTTGACACCATAGTACTGTAGCTTCCTGATTAATGTCTCATGGTGAACACAGTCGAAGGCCTTGGAAAGGTCACAAAATATACCCAAAGCATCCTCTGAATTCTCCCATGCACAAAAAATATGTTTAATAAGCTCAACTCCAGCGTCAGTTGTCGAGCGACCCCTTGTAAAACCGAATTGATTTTTATGTGGCAATTTATTAATATTAAAGAAACTTAACATCTGATCTAAAATAATTTTTTCAAAAATTTTACTTAATGTTGGTAGTACAGAAATTGGTCTAAAATTGGCGGGGTCTATTGTACTACCAGATTTAAATAAAGGTATGACTTTACTATGTTTCATTAAATCAGGAAACACACCAGATTCGACGCTTGTATTAAATATAGTGGCTAGATAAGGTGCTATTATATCTATTATAGATAAAATAACTTTAACGGAAATCCCCCATAAATCTGCCGTTTTCTTAACATCAATAGTTTTAAAATATTTAACGATATCTTTTGGCAGTACTCTATGGAATTTAAAAGTATTTGAACAAGCCTTTACATTTGGTTTAAGCAATGATTCGGCGACAGTAGGAGAAGAGTTTAATGATTTAGTTGTCAAAAAAGGAACATCAGTAAAATGTTTCTCAAAAGCCATAGCAACTTCTTGATCAGATCGGGTTAAATTATTGTTAATATTCAATTGAAAATCCGAGTTGCGCGGTTTGACCTTGCCCGTTTCACTATTTATTATTCTCCAGGTTATTTTAATTTTGTTTGATGCAGTTTTAATTTTGTTACTTAAATGTAAAGCCTTAGCTGTGGCGCACACTTTTTTAAATATTTTAGAATATGTTTTTACATAATCTCTAAATATAACACTACTATTAAATGATCTTTCATTATAAAGCTCGTATAACCTTCGCTTACTCTTATAAATTCATACTGTCGCCCATTCATTAAGTGATGTGCGACTGTTAAAAGAGAAAGTTTTAGAAGTAAATATCCTACTAAATTCACAAGTTATAATTTTAAATAAATTAATTAAATTTTTTAGAGCTAAACTTAATACTAATGGAAGAAGTTTCAAGGAGATTGATGTTAAAGTCTCCACATATTACAACAGACTTGTTCTGTTTACTAAGTTTGAGCAAAACTTCTTCCACAATTCTTTCAAAATAGTCATAAGTAGCACATGGGGGTCTGTAAACACTCACAACAATGAGGTGCTCGAGCTCGACACAAGCCATTTCTACAGTTCGCTCAACAGAGAGGCTCACTATATCCTTACGTTCTTTATATAATAATGATTTATCTGCTAGTATTAAGGAGCCACCACGTAAACTTTTTTCTCTATTGAAGGAACTGACCACCTGGTGATTTCTGAAATTAAACATGAAATTATAATCTTTTAGCCAATTTTCAGTAATACAGAGAATATGTATGTTGTTACTATTTAAAAACAATTCAACTTCTAATTCTTTGCCCATCATGCCTTGTATATTTTGATGCACCAGGTGTAAACAATTTTTATTACTTATTTGTGGGCTACATTCAAAGTTAATTAAACTCTCATTATTGCTAGAGATTGCCTCTATTGTCGCATTTACTAATTTAAATTAGTTGGAACTGATTCCAAATTAATTGTCAAATAATTATGCTGCCCAATAAAAGCAGTCTTGGTAGCCAAAAACTTGTCTGAGTTACAATTTGCCGAAGGGTGTGTATGTGGTCTATAGTACTAAAGCCTTTTCGGAAACCGGCTTATTCGGGACGCTGGAAGTCGTAAAGTCTGCGTGCGAGACGATTCGTAATGACTCTCGAAAAGAGCACGTAGACGCGGCTCAGAAAGGAAATCGTTCTGTAGTTTTTTAAGAGAGCTTTTCTTGAAAAACAAGACCACCGCACTTATGCTCCACACCTCCGGAGTAGTGCCACCATGGAGGACAGAATCAAAGAGCTTCTGAAGGACTTCAATTACCGGTTTTTTACCCGGTTTCAAAAGCTCCGCTGTAATTCCATCCTCACCTGGGGCCCTGCCGTTTAACGTCCTGGAAAACCATTCTAATTTCGCTCAGACTGACGTCCGAGATATCTCCGGAATAGTGTCGGATAACACTCGCTCTTGGGTCGTTACTCACACTTGCGTGTGGCTTCAACGATGACGTGTACAGCTACCAATAAAACCTCTCAATCTCACTTAAAATCTCAGGTGTCCCGGAAACGGTGCTGCCACACCTGCTCTTCAGCTTTGACAGTTGGCTCTTTCTGGCAGACAGATCTCTGACAAAGACTTTGGAGCCTTGGTTCCGCTCGATTGCTTCTTCAATACAAGCTGTATTGAAGTTGTGTAAGTCCCGCCGCATACATTTTGAGGTCTGTCTGTTCAGTTGCCTGTATGCTGTCAAATCTGTTAAAGACTGTAGTTTCGTCTCCCGTCTAACAGCCATGAGATTAAGAATGTGATCGGAGAGTTTTTGTGTTCTTCTGTGGCGGGTCTTGCAGAACTGCTCCGACCGCATGGACAGTTTCCACGAGTTGTCATTCATATCGTCCACTTTATTGCAGTCTCCTCGGCACTGAAAACTTAAAGTCAACTGCTCCAGCTTGGAAGACAATGTCACTTTTAGCCCTACTTAGTATTCAAAGTTAATACTTCGGCCAATGTTAACTAACTGTACTAAAACTTCCTAACTAACTAACTAACTTCCTAAATAATTTACTGCCATCTCAGTTTCGAACAAATTTTTATTACTTAAATGATTCTAGTGCACCCAAGGCTTTCTTTTCCTCAAGACCGTAAGTTTAAGATTTTAAGTGAGATAGAGAAGTGTGAGTACAATACAAAATAGCGTCAGTTTTACGGTAGCAATTGACGTAAATATTGCAAAAATAATTGATTTTCAATAAATTTTTTTTTTCAAAAAGTACGCGTTTCCGCATGTTGAAACATCATTGCGTGTGTGCTTATAATAATGTAACCTTTCTGTAAAAAAATTATCAACCCGCAACTCGACAGACGTCAATAGAAAGTCGTACCCATGCCGGCACACCGCTTGCAACTTGACAAGGCGCGGGTTCGACCCCACATGAAATGCTGTTCCCATCTCTGGGCCGAGGCTCCCCAGTGCCATTACTTCCATTTGACCGCATCCAGTCGTATGAATCGTCGACTACAGAGTTCTTTCCGGTCAACTTGACTCACTGGCACTGCGTAGAGTTGAAGAGATATTGCATCTCTTTGCGTATTTTATCGCATCTACCACGAGGAGTGCTTTAAGGAATTGTTCGGACTAATTCCAGCCGCTCAATTTCACCTACGCACATCACGATAAAACTCACGATACCATCCATACCACCTGGATGATTGGCGGCCCACCACTGTACGATTTAGAAGAAGATTTTGTCCTCGCACAACTTCCTTGTGGAATCGATTACCCACAGCAATTTTTCCGGGCGATACGACTTAGGGACCTTCAAGAAAAGGGCCTACTACTTTTTAAAAGACTGGTAACCCATCTGCAATTGCCCTGGCCTAGTAGTTGTTCATGAACGGCGGTAGGCACTTACCATCAGGTTAACTGCATGCTCGTGTGGCCGGTGGAAGGAAAAGGAGAGATCTCCCGCCGGGCAAGGTGTTCTGCCCAGGGAGCGGCCAACGCTCCTGAGGACGATGACGAAAGTTTTGAAGTTGTAGTATCCGAAGGTTGTTGGTTGCGTGTTCATATCACGTCGGGTGGTCACCAATGTAGCTGGTGGAAGAAAAAAGGGAGATCTCCCGCCGGGCAAGGTGTTCTGCCTGGGGAGCGGCCAACGCTCTTTAGAACGATCACGAAGGTTTTGAAGTTGTAGTATCCGAAGGTTTGTTGGTTGCGTGTTCATATCATGTCGGGGTCATCATTGTGGCGGGTAGAAGGAAAAAAGGATATCTCCCACCGGGCAAGGTGTTCTGCCCTGGGAGCGGCCAACGCTACGAGTGGTAGTTCAGAGCTATTCTATATATACTGCTTTAACTTTGGAACTTTGTTAGCGCGGATTAGGCTTCGATGTGTTTCGCTTGTGGCGCGACGACAGCGCCGCCACATCACCACCCGTTCAGACCGGAGGTCGATAGTGCAGTCTGATTGCCGGTGCATCCTTAATGCCGGTGGGGAATGCATGCTGTGTGCGTAAGGGCAAGTGACGCCGGTGCGAACGATATGCCGGTGTGTAATGCATGCCATACTACACACTTGCAAGTGATGTCGGTGAGAACGATGAGCCCGAGCAAGTGCCCAGGGATTGCCTTGTAGTCTGCGGTGAGTCGAGAAGAAGGCAAGTAATCTGCGAGAGTGCCGTGAAGCAGAGGCGAGCAGTAAGGCTCAGAGGCGTACCGAACACTGTAGCGCAGAAAGTAGCTTGAAGGAACAGGAAGGGGGGGACGAGGCTGCTCGCGGCCGTAGGAAATACTTCAAATCTGACAGCCTACACGTTCCCCCCGGGTAGTGCTAAACGAGGAGCACCAATTCCGGTGGTAGGTTTCAGCCGCTGGCTTTTCGGTTACCATCCACCAATGCAAAGTCTTGCCGCCAAATGACTTTGTCATGTTCCGGCATGATGCCTGGTGAAGCCATACGGAGAATGGGTCTGAACAGTAGCGTTGTGTATGTAAACCAGATACGAAGCGTCAGTTGTTGCTGTGTCGGCTGCTTGTTCGTGGAGGGTAGCGGGATCCAAAGCACGGTGTTCCGCTGGCTGACCGCAGGTAGTTGGGGGCCCAATTAGTGAATTAGCTACCCATGAAAGGCTGCCTCGCCAATTGGCAAAAAATCCCAGGGTGGCCCCATCGTGCCGGTAAGCGACCCAGCGAGAGGACCCGATGGCGACCTCTGGGAGGGGTTCGGGCGTCCCCGCAGTCTCCAGATCAAGCTCACATGGGCACAGTAACTATGATAGTATCGTTTGGTTGCTAATGCAACGCCTCGCTCAACTGCCATTCTCCATCCTTATTCATTCTCAACACTTAATATGTACCTTAAAAAGAAAAGTAGTCTTGAACAGCGGTTGCACATCCTCTCACTAAAAGTGCACCTCATTAATATTTGAGGATTGCACTCTAATCTCAGCGCAGTCCATCACCATCTTGAGACTGAAAAGCCGCACCTCTTTTTCTTGACAGAGACGCAAATTGGATGTCCATTGAGTGCAGCGTACCTTGACTATCCTGGATTCTCCCTGGAGCACAAATTCTATCCACGTGCCGGAGTATGTGTGTTTGTCCACAACGACATCTGCTTCCAGTGTCTCTGCCACCTTGAAGACCCCACTTTTTCGACAATCTGGGTGATGGTAGATCCAGGTATTAATAAAATCCTTTATGCCTGTGTCTATCGATCGCACTGCGGTGACCAGAAGACAACACGATTATTTGATCACCTTAGTGAGGCTGCTGACGTGGCCCTAAATCGGTATCCTACTGCACAGTTTGTCTTTCTGGGGGACTTTAACGCTTGTTACCAAGACTGGCTGTTCCCATACCAAAAGACCGACCATGCTGGAAGAGAAGCGTGGAATTTTGCTTTGACGCTAGGTCTTTCTTAGATGGTAAAGGTGGTGACTAGGGTACCCGATGTAGACGGTCACACAGCGAATTGCTTGGACCTTCTCCTGACTACCGAACCAGACAGATATGGAGTACAGGTTACTTCTCCTTTGGGTACATCTGACCACTGTCTGGTGAAATCTGTGTCGTCATATTCTCCACCTGATTATGAGTCCCAAGGTGTTCGACGAATATGGCGGTATAAGTCAGCTGATTGGGATTAGATGCGACACTTTTTGCATCTTATCCTTGGCGGGAGGTCTGTTTCTCATTTGCGGATCCGTCGAACTGCGCGGTTGTGATAACGGATGTGTTGCGTCAAGCTATGGAGTACATTTTCCCCTTCTCTGACGCTCCCACCGGTAGCAAAGCTCGCCCATGGTTTAACGCTGAATGCGCCCAAGCTGGAAAGCGCAAGCATTTAGCTTACCTATACTGGGCTGACGCTCGAAACCGCAAAGCTCCGGATATTAGCCCCAGGAAGAGAACTTTCAACCAGACCACCAAGTCCTACAAAAAAGCATTACGGAAAGCTAGTCTCGATCGCATTAAACATATTGGCGCAAAACTCTCTGCCAGACCATCCAGCACTAGAGCTTTTTAGTCTCTCGCCAAAGCGGTCGAGACAAACTTCTGACGGCCTACACTGCCTCCGTTGGTAAAACCGGATGGCACACTGGCGCATACGGCTAAGGATAACGCGGAATTGATCGCGTCTCTCTTTGCCTAAAATTCACGTCTGGACACTGGCAACAACGTTCCACCAAAATTACCTCAATGCGGGACCTCTATGTCGGAGATTCGTATAAAGAATAAGGAGGTTCTTAAAACCTTGCGGTGTCTAGACGTGAATAAAGCTAGTGGACCAGGTGGTATACCAGCTATAGTCCTAAAGGCTTGTGCACCTGAGTTATCCCCTGTGTTGACACGCTTGTTCCGCCTCTCATTTAGTACTGGAAAAGTGCCAAAATCCTGGAAACTGGCCAACGTGCAGCCTGTTCCAAAAAAAAGGCAGCCACACCGGCTTTGTCTATTATCGGCCAATCTCAATTACCTCCATACTATGCAAGATTATGGAGCGTATATTGAATGCCCGCTTAATGGCATACCTAGAACAGAATGACCTCCTTGGTGACCAGCAATATGGGTTTCGCCAAAATCGGTCAGATGGGGACCTTCTAGCATATGCTACACAAGTATGGAGCGAGGCACTCGAAAACAGTGGGGAAGCACTTGCTGTCTTGTCTTGTCTTGATGTCTCGAAGACCTTTGATAGAGTTTGGCACACTACCCTTTTGGGAAGCTTCCAGCGTACGGATTATCTCCTAGTTTGATTGAATGGGTAAAGGACTTTCTGAGTGAACGGTAGCTCCGGGTCGTCGTCGATGGCTGCTCATCCGATCCTATGGCGACTAACGTTGATGTTCCTCAGGGGTCCGTTCTCTCCGCAACTCTCTTCGTGTTGCAGATTAATGATCTGCTTATGCCCGGTATGCAAACGATAGCACAGTTGTTGAGAGATACCAACCAAGTCCTCGGGCCAGTCGTGATCAAATCCACTCTGAAAGAGTGAGTGCTATGGTAGAGTGTGTGAATCTCACACTACAGGCAGTCTCCGATTGGGGCGATGCCAATCTTGTGAAGTTCAATGCCTCCAAAACACAAGCGTGTCTCTTCACTGCAAAAAGGAGCCAGCTCACTTTGGCTCCTTCTTTCCGAAATGTATCACTGAAATATACCGACCGCCTTCAGTTGTTAGGGTTTGAAATATCCTCAAATTTGAACTTCGGGCGGTTCATTGAGTCCAAGGCCAAAGCAGCTGCAAGGAAGCTGGGAGTCTTTGCAAAGGTGCGGCGATACTTCACGCCGGAACAGCTGCTTACTTTATATAAAGCGCAAGTCCGGTCGTGCATGGATTATTGCTGCCATATATGTGCTGGTGCTGCAAAATGCCATCTAGCAGCTTGGGACTCAATGGAAAGGCTAATTGCTGACTCGAATTTAGTTAAAACAAATCTTACCAGCCTCGAACACAGACGTAAAGTAGCCAGCGTTTCGGTTTTCTACAGGATGCATTTCGGAGAGTGTGCGCAAGTAATTTAATTCCCCCCTCTCCCTTCCACCATCGGACAACCAGACGTTCGGCCAGTTTCCACCCTTTCATTGTTGACTTACAACCATTCGAACCAAGCGGTTCGTCAAGTCGTTCATCATGCGTACAGCAAAGGAGTGGAATAAGTTGCCAGCATCTGTCTTTCCATCCGATTACAGTGTGGGTGTCTTCAAGACAAGAGTTAAGCTTTTATTAAGTCAGTGCACTTCACCATCTTAGGCTACATCACCAATTAGCATCAGGTGGGATCTTAGACAAGCTCTGGCATAGTAGAATATAAAAAAAGCATTATTATTCCAGTGCTGCGATGAACCTTGCTAAAGCTAGATGACTTGCAGAATGTGAAGACTGCAGACAATATCAGCTCGGAAGCGAATGAATGGGGTACTTGAGGAAGATGAAGGTTTGAAGGTGTAGTTTCCGAAGGTTTGTTGGTTGCGTGTTCAGATCACGTCGGGTGGTCATCACTGTAGCGGGTGGAAGGAAAAGGGGAGATCTCCCGCCGGGCAAGGTGTTCTGCCCGGGGAGCGGCCAACGGTCCGAGTGGTAGTTTGGAGCTATTCTATATAATATACTGCTTTAACTTCGAAACTTTGTTAGCGCGATTGAGGCTTCGATGTGTTTCGCTTGTGGCGCGATGACAGCGCCGCCACACTCGTTTGCTCCCTATCCTATATAAAAAAATCACACCATAAAATTTTCTCGAAGAATCGCGGATTCATATTTCGTAAAATTACTTTCTCCGTCTCTCTCCGTCTCTGGCACATTAGTAAAAGTGGCGTCACTATCTGTCTCGCTAGCACTTCATAAAATGACTCTCTCTGTCTCTCTCCATCTCACTCAAACTAGAATCTTGAGGAAAGCCTTGTCCACACTAGAATCATTTTAAGTAAATAAGAAAAAAGGGTTCAATACTGGTTTTCTTTACAAAATAAAATTTGTCCAAGAAATAATCTAGCAAGTGTCATATCATTTTGGAATCCTTATTAGATGCGCCAACTTTTAAAGTTA
The DNA here is from genome assembly GCA_033319125.1 of Parnassius glacialis. NCBI lineage: Eukaryota > Metazoa > Arthropoda > Insecta > Lepidoptera > Papilionidae > Parnassius > Parnassius glacialis. The sequence goes on along the minus strand of JAVANC010000021.1, from coordinate 53,898,583 downwards.
CTTGCCAAGCTAGCGTAGTAATTTTTCTTTCATTACAGTCAGTTAAAATTGGGCGAAGTATTAACTTTGAATACTCAGTTTAAAATGATATTTTCTTCCAAGCTGGAAGTTGTCTTTAAATTTTAGCCAACATCTTACAGAAGCATTATTCAGAATTACATAATACAAAAAATAAAAAAAATACAGATTTGTAGTAACGGCAGCTAAAAGACTCACAGGCTGTAGATTTTCTAGATTGTTTGAAAATACATTACTTATAGTTTTATTTTATTTTTCTGATAACTATCATGACTTGGCCTGTCTCCCGTTTCCGGCTTGACGTCAATTTCTGGGACACATATATCTCACTTTTTAATACTCAAGTGCTAAACTTACGCTTTGTATATATACCAACTATTATATATTTATTTTAATTACAGAATATAAGAAGTTACACTTTAACATAACACACACATATGGATTTTATTTTTGTTAAATAAAAAAAATCCATTTTGAAAAAGTACTACATTATTAACTAACCTTTCTAGAACGAGGTTCATGTCTGGTTACAGCTATGACATCCGCATCCATCTGATCGACATACACCTGCATATAATAATAGTATGGTTAATAAGCAGTATATCTGTTTCCTATTTTTTTTACTTTCATATCTTTCCTAGATTTTTCATGAAAATCGGCGGAATTCGAAAATCGTAGTTTTTGACCGACACTAACATAAAGTGACGATGTCGGCAAATATCTTCGATATTAAAAGGAACAACACTAACGTAATTGGACTAATGTTATGATATCATTGTTCTTTCACAAGTTCTACATAATTGTTTATGATGTGTGCGGCAACTTTCTGCAGGTTTGTCTTAACGTTAGCGGTGTTAAATTATTATATATAGGTATTACCAGTCGCTTGATGCTGAATATTTGTTTCGCCATAATGACCATAATTTTTAGGGTAACGAACATTTAAGCGGATAGGCATATGTCGGGATGTTTTGCTATTGAATTTAGAAGTTTACGTATAAAATTGTCGGTTACTTGACTGCTTAAGAACGATTCTTATTACGCATTTATGCAGGTCTTTATTATTATTACAATATTTAGATATACTGTAAGAATGTACAAAATACGTATAAAAGCACTAACCTCGCTGTAGCCGTCGACGGCGAGCTGGTAGTGCAGCTCGTTGAGCGCACGGCGCGCTGCCAGCAGCCCGCTGCCGCCCCCCACCCGCCCCTCCGCCGCGCCCACCCCCGCACCCTCGCCCTCCCCATCCTCGCCCCACTCGCAGTACAGCCGCGACTCCTCCACCACGTGGATCTGCGCAGCATCCATCGAACAAATATATAATTAAATTACCAAATTGGTGCATACAAAGTTAGATACACGTTTTTTTTTATCCAAATTGCAACAAACAGAAACGAAATGTTTACGTGGTAGAATCACACTGCAGCACTTATATTATGGTTGTAGCACGAATGGGTCAGTCCAGGCGATAGAGACCATGGTCTCACCAAACACCAACGTAAAAGAGCAACTAAATTCTTGTTTCGTATGGTGTCCGTAAAGAACCGGAAACCCTTTTTACTGGAAACGATTTCATCTTAGTCCTCAGGAGTGACAACGCATCTGCATTTTGATTCTCAGTAGAAAATAAATGTACCTGCCTTATAGATCATAACATCCATCAGATGAACTGTGTACACGTTAGTCACTGTTATGGCCAAATACTCAAACGCTACCCAATTTTAAGATGTCGGTAAGCCTCGTGGTATCATAGTGAGTTTAGACTTAAAGTGATAGAGACAGCACGAAACTTAACGCCATCTTAAAATTGAGTAGCGTTTGAGTATTTGAGCATAATTCTATTTTAAAAAAATGGGCGAGCACAGGGCTGGTGGCACTCACGTGGTGCGGCACCAGCTCGTCGTAGCCGCGCGTGCTGCCGGTGGCACAGCACGCCATGGCCACCAGCGCCGCCGTCGGCAGCATGTCGAACACGCATCTGCACGTAGGGAAACATCTACTTAGATATATGATTCGCGACATCAAACATTGGCTTGATAAAGTTTAATTATACATACTATATATTAATACCGTGTAGTGGCGGTGTAAGAATATCCACCATATCGTCCCGTGGATATCGTAACAGGCGACAGAGGGAAATAAATCAGGAGATGGATAACAGCGTTTTCCTAATACCAATCAAAATACACAAAAAATCTGCGGTTGTCAACCCGTCTGCCTAACGTGGCAACCATAGCAAATATTATTGAGGCAATTAATAAGGGAGACCTATGTTCAGTAGTGGATTTTTGATGAGGTTTTAACGGTATATTTTGTATAATATAATATACAAAAATAAACTATTGGTAAATCCAATTGTGCATGCCCTACGCGCATTAAAAAATTACGTATATGATTATACGGAATATTTAAAAGTAGTATAAATACACACAAGTTTTCACTAATAACCTTATTATACTTCCAATTTTCCGATAATTTTATGTCAAACTTCAATTTAAAAAAAAGGTTTGGAAAATTCAAAAGTGCACGACTCATAATGCTCATATAATCATGGTTTTTCGAATATTTTGTATTTGTACAGCGATCTTTTTGAGCCGCTGCAAACAACCGATACAGTATCCACTAACGACGGCGGTTGACGCCGACCTAAGTGAGTGAGGTAGTCTATTTAATAAAATAAATTCATACAAGGCTGCTAAAACACCGAAAATTACGAGATTTCGCAGCCGAAAAAAAATAATTATAACTAAAGAAAACAAAATCAAACTGCTATTTACATTAAATGGCTTCCCACGTGATAGACGAAGAGTTCAAAAATAGATTGAGTTGAACAATTGATATTTTCAAAAGTTATCGTGTTTACGCCGCCATGCGGACTTGGGAAATTCACATCATAAGCCACTAAAACCCCTTTTTTATGTAAATACAGCAATTACTCGATTTAAAAAAATATTAATAAGTTCAACAATCATTTATCTTTCTGACAATGTGCTTTTTATATCATTTATATGTATAATATGATTGCTAGATACGATTTCATGCGACAAAACGTTGGAATCTTAATTTTTAGGCCCTAGTAGAACATATCTGCGCGCTTTTTTTTTTAAATTTGCGCTTTGCGCTTAAGGTATGCAATAAATAAAATTGAAGTGTCTCTTGGTAATGTCAAAATAAAAGCTTTAATTTTTTTTAAATACCGGGTTATTTTTCAAGGAGTGGTCAAATTTTAAACTTAAGTTCAAATATATAAATAATGATATATCGTTGTAGTAGATTTTGAAAAGACGAGTAAATAAGACTTTTACTTTTATTTGAACTTATCTCAAATTGAATGTGATTTATGAGCATCAACGTTTTTGCCTACCGATCGACTCTTACGAATGTGTGCGTGCGCAGTAAAATGAGTGAAAATAATGCATTACTACGCATTTTAAATTTAAGAAATAAAAATGACATAATATTTGAGATTATATTAATAAATTTTTCTTTACTATTTGCCTATATTATTTATTCTGAAACTTCTCTGCAAATTGGGCCGGTTATTAAAAAATAACATAAACAGGGTTATAAAAAACAATTTAACAAAATATTTGTTTATTTGTTTGTCTGTTTGTTCCGGCTAAACTCCGAAGTTTTTTTTTGAAGTTTTTACTTCAAAAAATGATATTATGTGGGTGTTTTTTTATATAGTCGAGAATTTATTTGTGAATGCGACGGAGTACCGCTTGTCGAGCGGCGACGGGTTGTCGTGCGTGAGGTCGAGGAACATGGCGTGCGCGACGCGCGGCGCGGCGGCGCGGCGCGGCGCCAGCGCCAGCGAGCCGACGGCGCGCCCGCCGAACCGGTGCACCAGCCGCCCCTGCTCCTGCGCGTCCCACGCGCTCTGCGCCTCTGCACGCGTCGCATCACACGTCACACATCACACATATGCCCAACCGCTTATTTATTATATTTTATTCATATTTATTCATTGTGAACGAGTACTGATGGTGTAAAGCTGAACGCACGTTTATCAGCATCGTACGCGCCGTACGCGCCGCATTTTACTCATGGCCTCTCACATTTGCTCGTACGCAAATCTTTTGTATTGCCAACAACTTTTGCAATTCTTTCCAGCCACTGGTGTGAAACGGTACAGTGACATTGATCGCTCGGAATCGCGCGGATCGCTATGGAAAAAAATATTGTGATAGCCTGTTTATTGGTAGAAGAAGAAGAAAATAAAAAAATTCCAAAAACGATGATTCTGGATTCATAATATTAATTTAAAAAGGCAAGTTGTATGTAGAATTTTAAACTTTATTGAAAGACTTATTAGATGATTGTTTTAGATATTTGCTTTTAACATACAAGAAGGGCATAGAAATGCAGAAGTATTAAGACAGTAATCACAAAAGTCACTAATAACAGTAAATACTCCTGGAATGAAGTAAAATATAACTCTAAACAAAAGTCATATTAGACAACACTCAGTATCAGCACGCTCCGAACGTGCCGCGTTATATGACGTCATCAGCATGCGTCCTTCAATATTCGGATACCTAACGCATTTTATAAAATTCGGCGCAAACGGTACGGGTGTAATGTGCGAGGTTTAATATGATTTCAAACAACAAATTCTAAAATGCGGCGTGTACAGCGCATACAGCACGCAAAGTGCTGACAAATGTGCGTTCAGCTTAAGAATATCTACTACCTCATATCATCCCGTGGTCGTCGTAAGAGGTGACAAAACTAAACAAACCAAGAAATGGGCATCAGGATCTTTCTGATAACATAGAAAAACTGCGGTTGCTAACTCGCTTTGCCAAGCGTGACATCTATAGCAATATACCCCTCATGAATTTTCAGCACAATTTTTGTCATAAGGTATAATGAAACTACCCACCGTCCCCGTCAACCCCGCTTTTCCTGGTTACGGTGGCTGCTAAAAATCTCAGATAGAGGTTCAGTTTCCTACTAGCTTAGACCACTGACGGTCTGTAGAGAAAATTCTAGAGCTGCAAGAAGAGATAGATAAGTGCGCTAGATCTTATATGATTATCTGAAGTCCAACGAGGTGGGAGAACATAATAATCTTTGAATCTGACAATTTATTCTATCAACGGGAGAAAACTCATGTGTCCCAAGGAAGTGTCGAATTTATCGTACACAAGTCTCTGGTAACAATGTTGTAAAGATTGATAATGCGTCAACAAGAGTTGGATACCTTAGACCCAGAATCACCAAACGGTAATCGTCAGAGGCCAAACAGATTTACGCCACCAACCTCGACATATACCGATGAAGAGGTAGAGGAAATATGAGGCTGCGTTAATGGGGACTTCAACACAAAACTAGCTACAAGAGAGAACTGTTATCTAAAGTTAGGGAAATTTTGAATAGGGCAACGGAATCCAAGGTGTCAACAGCTAGCGGACTTTATAGCGAATAAGGAACTCTTTATTATGAACTATTTTAGTCAGAAGTGGCTCCATTAAAAGTGGACCCGGCGATAGTTCGAGGAAATATGAAATTGACTTCATAATAACGACCTGACGGCGGTTGTTCAGTGATGTCTCAGAAGGTAAAAACTAGTAACGATCACCGAATGGTAAACCACTTGAACCTTAATGTGAAGTTGGAGAGGCCACGTCTAATGAAGTCAACGCTCCGTCTCCTTCATGATCTAATTCAAAACCCCAAAAACTTTCATGTCGAGTTACAAAGTTGTTTTCAGTGCCTCGAAGTTGTCGTCGAGTATGTTTACCACGGAAAAATTCCAGGTCAATCAACGGATTCAACTCGGTTAGGCAGAGTTTGAAAGATTACGACACATCTTTTTGCCACGTGCGTGCCAGTAATTCGAGTTCAATCCCCTAACACCAATAAAATTATTAGTTATTATTTTAAGTGCTGCAAAATAGACTGTAGACTATTATTCCTATATCACAATACTAAAATTTTGCTAGCCTCTTTTCTTTTATTTTTACTCATCCCTTTTCTTTTGATATTATTATTACTATAAAAATAAATTTCAAAAAGATGTAACTAAAACCAAATTTACCTCGGATAAGTGACGTAATACCGAGTCGATTCACAAATATATTATCCACATGGTCCGAGTTCGTAAACAACTCGGCCACTACATACAAGTCGGGCTTCACATTTCTAGCACAGTCCAGCATATACTCCGCTACCTGAAAACATATGTTATAATAATATAATAATAGAAGTAGGAGAGAATAATATCATATAAAATACACCAGGAGCTCGCCCTAAAATACGGTGTCGTGGATCGGAAACTGCCTTAATATAAGTACTTGCCGGAAGCCGTGCTCGGAAATGATCGCGCCAGGCTCTACTAGACCGGGCTATCATCAGAGACAGGACTATTCTTGCGAATTAGCCTGATATTGTGCTGATGGATCGAGCATAGTGAAGAATATTTTTGATCGACATTACCATTTCGTAATATGAGAACCTCGTGAAAGTCGAAACAGATAAGTGAACTAAATATCTAGACCTAGCTCACGAGGTGACTGAAATGTGGAGTGGTCTGCCGACACAAATTATTTCTGCAGTCGTTTCTGCGAACGGGCTAATCTCGGTCATGTTTACGGGTCATCTGAGGTGGCTAGGACTCCGTGACGGACCGCTCCAGGCTGAAATGCAGAAGGCGGTGTTCCTCGACACCGCCCGCATCGTCCGCCGGTTTTTATACCGAACCTTTGACCTTTTCTTGTTATTATACCGAAAGAAAAGAAAGTGTGAGAAACGAGAATTTTGACACATTGCATACGTACATGAAGCGGGGTCGAGTGGCAGTTGTCGAGGCGCAGGCCGTCGAACACTTCGGCCGTCAGCTCCACGTACTCGCGCATGTGCGCCCACAGGAACGGACTGTCCTCCGGCTTTTCACCGTATCTGTAGGATATTTTTTTAAAACGTTACCCCCACACTAGGATTTTCTCCTGTATCGTGGAGGCAGTTTACAAACACAAATTGCACAAGGACAAACATCCAGACCCGGGACAATTACTTGTAGGCCATACAAATACTTGTTCCGTGCGGGATTCGAACCCGCAGCCCCCAGCGCAGCAACTCATTGCTAAGCCACTGCACCACGAAGCCGTCAAGATTATTATTATTAGTATTAAAAAGATGCATATAATTTTATTCTTAGTTTTCAGAGTGACTTTACTTTTTTTATGAATACATTTTCCATTTCTCCCCGTGAGTTTTGTAAGAGGCGACTATTCTTTATATATTTCAAAGAGATCCTATATCTTTGGATAGCACGATCTCTCTAGCAACAGGCGTAAGGAAATCGAAACAGGCAACAGGAAGCAATGTTGGCGCGAAACGTCTAGTTTTGCGATTGTAGTGTATTATGTGTAGGATCATATTATAATGTAGAGTTACAGGAAAAGGCTTTAGTACAGAATAGAATCATTTTTATTTAATAGAAGAATAACCAGCAAGAAATCCAGCGGGATATTTCTTTTAAATAAGATTAATTTACAATAAATAACTATACGATTATGAAATACACAGATTACATTGATAAGAACAGAGCTAATCAACTATAAATTGTACTGAGACTAATTTTATAGTTGAGAATTGTACAGAACACCTTTAAATGATATATGCACTGTTCAAAAATAATAATTAATTAATTTGCACGAATTAATTAACCAATGTGTCAAGGATGAGCTAGTAGTGGGACCACTCCCTTCTCCCATCACGGCGGTTGCTCCATTTGTTTTTACAAGCAAAACAAGCCACACTTGCACCACCGCAGGTATGCTGTGCACGTGTTATTTACAAGAATTCTGGTTAGCCACACAGGCGCCGCCGAACGTGCAATGACGCAGGCGCCGTCTTATGTATATTAGGCCTCATGCCCACGAGACGGTTTTGATGGTTGATATTTTTTTATAGAATAAAGGTGACGAGCGAACACACAGTCCACCTGATGGTAAGTGGTTGCTGTGGCCCATAGACATCTACATATATCCTCGATTACGAATCAAGATGCAGATGCGTTCTCACCCGTGAGGACTAAGGTGGAATGCCTCGTTTCCAGTAAAAAAGATCTCCGGTACTCTACACTCACCATACGAAACACAGCAACATTAAGCTGCTATTTTACGCTGATATTCTGTGAGAGCGTGATCTTTCCCCGGTCGAGCCAACCCATTCGTGCTACAACTATACCAGTAATATAACTTCAGCATGGCTATATTACGTACATACCCACGTAGTTGTATAGTTGTACAACTAAGATAGCTGCAGCATGGCTCTACCACGTACGAATGATATGGACACTATGAAGCCAATCACACGACGCCAGTAATAGCGCTGGTTCATCACTCAGCCGGGTGCAGTGCTCGCCACGGTTTCATGGAGGCGTCGTATATAAACCGTCGTCTAGTGTGCAAGCTCGGACGGTTTTAACGTGACGCCGGCAAAAAACCGGATTGTGTTAAAATCGTCTCGTGAGCTGGAGCCCTTAATGTTAAGTTTAGAATTTGTAGCAGTATAATTAAAGTCATAGTAAGAACAACACCTTTCCTAAATTACACGACTGTAACACGTGATGATGAGGGGATTTTTTTTTTATAATGATAAGTAGACTTTTACGGGCTGAAAATAAAGGCGATGCACGGCAAATTATTAAAAAATACTGAAATGCTCTGTCAGCTCGTTATGCATTTTTTTTTATAAAACTATGATGACAATCAACAACCTACAGTTCACATGATCTGGGTCATCACAATCTACATCTATCCTTATGACTAAGATGGAATGCCTCGATTCCAGTAAAAATTCTTCGGTTCTCTACTTTCGCCATACGAAACATAGCAACATTAATACAAACTATTTTACGCTGGCATTTTGCGAAATCATGTTCCACCACCGGTCGAGCTGACCCATTCGTACTACAACCATAATAAAGCTTCAGCGTGGCTCTGAAAGTTGCAGCCTATATACGTCCCACTGCTTGGCACTGGCCTCCTCTCATTTCTGAGAGGGTTTTAGGGCAAGGAAATGTCCGCCACGCTGCCCCAATGCATGTTGGCGAACTTCACATGTTTTAGAGATAATTTTTTTTATTTCTCAAACATGCAAGTTTCCTCACGATGTTTTCCTTCAGCGTTGAGCACGTGGTAAATCAGCACTTAAAACTGCAATTAACAATTTCATTGGTGCCGGCGGGGATCGAATCCGGGTTACTCGTGTACTGTGAAACTTACAGCGCGCGCTAACCATCTGACCTACCACGGTTAGCGCGTGGCGTACCAGCGTGGCTCTAACACGTATGAAAAATTCGTATGGTGGGTGTAGAGAACCTAAGATTTGTTAATGGGTACGAGGCATTCCATTCTATTGATCAAGGGTGACAACGCATTTATATTTTGTTTCGTAATTGAGGAGAGATGTAGATATCTATGAGTCTCAACATCCACTTACTTGTACTCGTTTGTCATCCATATCTTATAATAAAAACTTTATGGCACACCGTATAATTTTAAAAAATACAACTCTCCCTGATATAATAGTTCTAATGAAAAATATACTCACATATCCTCACTTTTTAGAGTGATGTTGATTTTAAAATGTTGCTAGCACAATTAAATCGCCTTCCTTCGGGAGCCCGTGCATTCTGGTCTATTGCCAAGGCTGTCCAAGGGAATTTCTGTCAGCCATCTCTTCCATCTCTGCACAGGGAGAGCGACTCACTGGCCCATGCCGCAAATGAGAAAGCCGATCTGCTAGCTTCTTTCTTTGCGTCCAACTCGACTCTCAATGACGGGGGAACACACCGCTGACCATCCCACGGTGTGAACGCTCCATGCCAGATGTGCGGTTCACACAGCGCTCGGTTCGCAAAGTACTCCTCACACCTGGACATCCACAAGACGAGTGGGCCTGGCGGAATCCCACTAATTGTGCTGAGGACGTGTGCTCCGGAGTTGGTACCGGTTCTAACGCGTCTTTTTCGGTACTCCCATTCCTTCGGCGTAGTCCCGAAAACATAAAAGACGGCTTTTGTCCACCCGATCCCTAAAAAAGGCGACCGCTCATACCCGTCTAACTACAGGCCTATCGCCATCACCTCCTTGTTCTCTAAAATAATGGAATCCGTTATAAACTGCCAGCTCATGCAGTACCTTGAGGATCACCAGCTGATTAGTGACCACCAATACGGTTTTCATCGGGGTCGATCAGCTGGTGATCTTCTGATCTACCTGACAAATATATGGTCAAATATATGACAAATATATAACAAATAATGGAGGAGAAGTTTAGATTACCGAGCATAGCGAGGAGAATATCATGGTCAACCATGTTGAAGGCTTTAGAAAAGTCCACGAGAACAAGCACAGTGACCTTTCTATTCTCCAAGCCTTCCCGAATGTCCTCTGTAACTTTAAGAAGTGCAGTGGTGGTGCTATGTCCGGGACGAAAGCCCGACTGAAATTGAGTGAGCAAGTTATTATTATATATAAAACCTGATACTTGCCGGTGAACTATAGACTCCAGGATCTTTGATAAGAATGGAAGAATAGAAATAGGTCTATAATTATTGTCCATGTATAATTATTGGATGGGCGGAGGCAGTAGGCTCCAAGAGGAGGCATTGGTCGTTAGTTTGTACATTACGAAGGCCTTCGATCGGGTTTGGCACAAAGCACTTCTTTCGAAGCTGCCTTCCTATGGGCTTCCCGAGAAATTGTGCAACTGGATCACCAGCTTTCTTGCAGATCGGAGCATCAAGGTTCTTGTAGACGGTGCATGCTCCGAATACAAGCCTATTAATGCCGGTGTTCCACAAGGCTGCGTGCTATTACCAACGCTGTTTCTTCTGCATATCAATGATATGTTGCGAAGCGGTAACATTCATTGGTATGCGGATGACAGCACTGATGATGCTCTATACACCGTCCGTGCCAATATTTCTCGGGAAAACGTCGATGAGTGCCGGAACAAACTTGTGTCTGAAGTCGAGTTTTTGCTGAACAAAGTCTCGGATTGGGGGCGACTAAATCTAGTTCAGTTTAAACCTCAGAAGACACAAGTTTGCGCGTTTCCGCTAAAAATAACCCCTTTGTCGTATCTCCTCAGTTTCGAGGCACTCCCCTTGTTGCCTCAGCCAGTATCGGAATCCTCGGCATCAACTTATCGAGTGACGTGCAGTTTCACGGTCACTTGGAAGAGAAGGCCAAATTGACCTCTTAAAAGCTTGGCGTGCTCAGCAGAGCGGAACAGTATTTCATGCCTGCAATTCACATAGAATAAAGGCGCAAAAAAGGCGCAGGTTTGACCTCACATGGAATACTGTTCACATCTCTGGGCTCGAGCTCCCCAGTGCCAGCTTCTTCCACTTGATCGCATCCAGCGCAGATAGGCTCGAATCGTCGACGACCGAGTCCTAACCGATCGGCTCGATTCACTAGAGCTGCGAAGAGATGTTGCACCCTTTTGCATTTTCTTTGCATTTACCACGGGGAGTGCTCTGAGCATTTGTTCGGATTAATCCCGGCCGCCAAATTTCACGAGCGCTCATCGCGGAAAAACTCTCGATATCGTCCACAAAATCTGTATGCATGGCGGTCCACCACTGTACGTCTCACTAAGAGTTTTCTTCCGCATACAACTTCTCTGTGGAATCATTTACCACCGATGATTTACTCGGACCGATACGACTTAGGGACCTTAAAAAAAAGAGCTTACTCTTTTTTAAAAGGCCGGCAATGCACCTGCAATTCCCTTGGTGTAGCAATTGTTCATGGGTGGTGGTAGTCACTTACCATCAGGTGACCCATATACTCGTTTGCCGAATCAAACCCCCGTTCGCCCCTCTCCTATAAAAAAAGTGAATGGTACTGGTTTCACAGTGATGAGAGCGACGAGGTAAAACTAACCTGAGCTTGACGCTGTCGCCCCAGGCGATGAGCTCGCGGCGCAGGTACACGCGGCCGCCGGCGGCGCGCGCCGCGAAATCCTGCAGCGGGTCAGCGTCCATCACCCAGCCGTTGTGCGCCATCACGAACCGGCCCTCGTCCGAGTAGATGAGCGCCTCCATCTCCGCCAGGGAACCCACCGGACACGGGTATGTGAAATACCTGTTATTTATAAAATCAAAATATGATAAAATCAACGTTTTCGGGCAAACGCTACGTTACGTTTCTGCGAAGAGCGTAGTATGGTTCGAAATAAACAACTCAAAAAAAAATAAGGCCCACCACGTTTTAAGGCTGTCATCAAAAAGTATTTATGTTTATTTATTTTTTTATGGGCAGATGTGTTTAGGCTAGGGATTAAGAAAATATAATCAATATTAAAAGTTATTTATTTGTTTAAAACCACAAAACCACTTTTAAGGGATATTGCATCAAAATATCGAATAACCAAAACTTAACCTATAACTATTTTCTGCCGACTTCCAAAAAGGAGACGGTACTCAATTCGAGTGTATGTTTTTTTTTTGTTTTTTTTATGTGTGTTACCTTATAACTTCGTACTGGACGAACCGATTTCGATGATTCTTTTTTTATATGAAAGCTGATAGTTCTCGTGTAGTCCTATATGAATTTGATCAAGGTCAGATCAATGATTATTGAGTTATTCTTAAATAACCTATATTGAAGTCGCTTATATTGAAGTCGGTTGTTCAAAATTTTTAATTTTAAATTATTGTGATTATTGTTTGAGGAATGTTATGGTTAGTAGCGAGTGGGGCTACCTCTACTCCTTCAATGAGATGGGTAACATTTTCTTCCGATATTCATTCCCAACAGACTTTTAGCGCGTTTTATAAGTTCCTGTTGACTATTCACCTGACTATAGTTCTCTTTGAGGATTATTTTCAGTTGATCACAATGTGGACGAGCATTATCTTGCGTTAAAACAAAACCAGCACCTACTCTTTATGAAAATGGAATGACATGAAGTCGGATTACTCGCTCAACGTAGTTGGTAGGTGTTACAGAACTTTCATCCAGAATTACCAGCTTTGTTTTGCTTACTAAGCTTATTCCACCCCTCAACGTAACACTTGGACCCCCGAAATGGTCTGTTCCACGGATGCAGGGTTCTGTAAATCGTTCGCCTTCTTTTCTCCATACGTGTATCCGTTCGTCATCACCGTAAACTTGACCTTACATTTATCTTTGAAGAGTACCGTGCCTCAGTTATCCACGTTCCAGTCCAAATTTTCGCGAGCATACCTTAAACGAGTTACACGATAAGCCCTTGTCAGTTTGAGTCGAACAGCACGTACTCTGGAACGTTGGCAATCTTCGTGGAGTCGATTACGAATGGTTTGATCACTGACATATCTACCATTAGATTGCCGCAGTCGGGTTTGTAAGGCCCGGGCGGTTACGGTACGCTCCCGACGTGCAGTTAACCTGATAAAGCGGTTTTCATGAGCAGTTGTAGCTCTAGCTCTTCCTGTACCAGGTTTCCTAGCCACACTCCCGGTTTCCTAGTAGCGCTCCCACACGTTTCGGATAGCCCTTCGCGATATACCGACACGTATTGCTACAGAATACAGAATTCTGAGACTCTCCTTATTCAAGCAAAGCAACTACTCTAGCTGCACTTTCCATGTTCATATGACGTCGAGAATTAGCCATAGTGTTCAGAATTAACACAAAAATCAAACTAAAATGTTCAGGAAAGCAACGTTCAACAACTGCACTTGATAACACAAGTGACAAAATTTCTGCATTTCATGTCTTTTTCGAGCACGATACAAGTATGTAGATGGAGGATGAGTTTAATTTACCCGTCTAGTCCATCATATAGGGTATCGTAATATAGGTCTTTTAAAAATACTGGGGGTGTGGAACAACATCTTTTTTCAAGTCATGCGTCCTCCTGATCATTTGGACATTGAGTTATAATTTTGAGAGCATTTCTGTACAACTATCTAAACACTTTGATTGATAGTTATCGGGCAATACATAAACAACTCCAACGTGTTAATTAGAGATAAAGCGTATATACTAGAAGGGATCTAGGCACTAGGTATTAAACGAGACTAGATTGCACCTGTTCCAGCTTTCAAGCAAATGATCCACCTTGTCTCACTATGCCTACGCGTCGCACGGCACAATGCGGCGGCCGCTTGAATCGAAGAAGTAGAAGTACCGGCGCAGCAAAGCGAGATAGTATTTTGTTGCCGTAGTTACTAACTAGTCTGCTTTGCCGCTCACTCGTGTTTGCCTAAATCATTCGTGTGTCAGTTATTTGAATTTGAACTATATTTCAATGTGTATAAAAGTAACACGACACGCACTCGTGTTGTGCAAGAATATATTCTGTCCTTTTTTAACTACACTATTCCGCAGTCTTTCTATCTTTGTCAGTCAATACTAGAGACTAGACGGGACTAGTCCCGGGGACTTCAACCAAATACTAGGCAGATTTTGTAGACTAGGTACTAGTAAGTACTCGATGCTTATGGAGACCGTATGATGCAGTCGAGTGTCTAGTACGGACTCATGCAAATGTGATCTCGGCACCGTCTTGAATGATTTCGAAGTTATTTTATGTATAGTATGTGCCAAATCGATTGAGAAAAACGGACAATGACCTTTCGGTCGTTTAACCAGGGGTTACAAACCTTCAATATATAGGCACATTTTATATGTAGTACTTTCTTTATTTATAATGATTTTTTTATAATGATTGATATAATATATATTTATTAACTATTATTAAAAAGTTATGTGAAAGATCGCTGTAGAAGAAAAATCATCTATTGTTATAAAGTACTTTATTCATTTAACAACAAAAAACATTAATTTATAACACATATAAAGATTCGAGTGATAACGACACCGAATAAGTACGTACTTATGCAAAAGATAAAACTTTATTTTTAATATTATATAAGAACTTTATTTTTATTCGGTGCAATCATCACTCGTATCTTCACTTGATGAACTATCTGTAACATTAATTATAAAGCGATCTGCAGTTTGGTCAATTCTATCATCCATGCCACGCATTTTTTGTTCAACCTTAAGGACATGCTGAACACAGTTTTTCCATTTATCTGGCGTGATTTGAGTTAAACCATCTTTAAGTAAATTTTTAACATCTTTTAACTTGAAAGTTGTATTTTTTCGTGCAACGTACCCTTTCACATCTGCCCACACAAGTTCAATGGGGTTAAGCTCACAGTGATAAGGAGGTAACCTTACCACTGTGATGCTTTTTTCTTTTGCCATCTCGTCGGTGACGTAACTTCGATAGTTATCTTTAACTGCCTTTATTTTTTCCATTAAGTGGGTCTTTGTGTCCGAGGGCACGTATGCGATCTGTTTAGATTCTAGCCATTCCTGCATATTTTGTTTCCGCCAAGACATTGTTGGGGTTTTTTCTAAACGTCTGGAATGGTAACTAGCGTTATCCATAACTATGACATCGCCGCTTTGCAGTTTTTCTATTACTTTTCTAAACCAGTCCTCGAAATGGAGAGCGTCCATACTCTCATGGTAGTCACCAGTAGATGATGATTCAAATACCCAATCACATCCCTCCAAAAAGCCATTTTCATTGCCAACGTGTACAACTATTAATCGCTTTCCTTTACCCGAAGGGGCTTTCGCGCCAGTAGAGTAGCCTTCTAACCGTGATTGACGAGAAGATTCAATTGTGGTGTCTTCCCATACCTTTCCCATAGTATGACCTGCGTTAATCCATGTTTCGTCAAGGTAAAAAATGTTACGTCCCTCGTTTCTTAATATTTGTATTTCTCTCAAATATCTGGTACGCCACAGAACTATCTCTGGGCGATCTATTAGACCACTTTTTCTGTTTCTCTTTATATATTTGAATTTTAAATGGCGCAACACACGTCGCAGGGAAGTTTTGCTCAAGTTTGGCAACTGGTCATCTTGATTTATACTGAGCAAAATTTTGTCTAAAGTCGGTAATTCTCCTGCAAGAAAGAACTGATGCACTTTCGCTCTTATAGCCGATTTATCAAAATCGTCCAACTTGTCAATTACAGACTTTTTTCTTTTATTAATTATTCCCTTTTCTGGTATTTTATGGGAATCTCTATACACGCTTAATACGCGATATATAGTGCTCTTGCTGACTCCTGAGATCTCCGAAACCTTTTCTACCATATTAACGTTTGAAGGATACACGTCTTCGGGCCAGGTGTTTTTGACATATTTGTATACATTAATGATAATCTCTTGTTCCCCGACCGACAAAGTGGTAGGTTTTCTCTTTTTTACTGGTGACGTTAAAGGTGCTCCAGAAGATGGGCCTGTAAATAAATGACAAAAATATACTACCATAGTACTACATCACATAAATACATATTGTTTTAGAAAATAAATACCACATGGTCACATAAAAAGAGCGCTTTAAGAAATAGAAAGGCTACGTCGTCGCATTTGTACCTATTTGTACGTACCTGCTACGTTTATTATGGGTCGGCGACGTCTCTTTCCACTTGATGTTGAAGGACCGGGTCCTTCACCAAATTCTCCTGAACTCATGTCGATTTAGTAACGACCGTCACAGTAAAACTAATATAACAGATTCAAAAAACAAAAACTTAACGATATAACAAATTTAACAGTAAAAACTCAACTAAAACAATGCAATGAATGCTATGAATTACCCGAGACGTACACACGCAAGCGCTATCCGAACACGAATGAAAACAAAATGGCGGACCGGCCCAAAAAAGGTGACGCATCTCTGGCTGCCATTGTCACGTTTCTTTTAGAACGAACTGACGTAACGCGCGTTTTGTTTATTTTAAAGGGATGAATTTGCAAAAGCTCAATATGGTGATTATATTGCTTCAAATATTTTTTTAATATGAAACTGTTATTAAATGAATTGCTGCGTTACTTACCATAAATTGAAATATAAAATATAACACATTTTTCGCGATGTACCGTAAGATTTTACTATGTTTATAGGAACCACAGACAATATTATTTAAGAAACAAAAAAACAAAACATATGTGCTGACCTAGAAGTGGGAATAATATCAATATTTAAATATTGTTATCACATCTAAATTGAGATTTTGTAAGTTACGCCTTTTGACACTCGGCTCATATCTGAGGTCATTGTCCGTTTTTCTCAATCGATATGGCACATACTATAGTTAAAGAACTTTCACTTTTTTTATTAGACATTAAAGTGTTTATTGTTTAAAAAACGGCAGTGTCGCTTGGTGTCATTTTACGGACAAATGCCAACAAATGTCTGAGTGTAACATTTGTAAAATATAATTTAGTTTTAAAAACTCTTAAGACTGATTTTTCGCGCGTATGTAAAAAACAATAATTGTAGATAGCTAATTAAAAAAAACATCAAAGACAAAAATCGGATTAGTCTTAAATAAA
Organism: Parnassius glacialis; assembly: GCA_033319125.1. NCBI lineage: Eukaryota > Metazoa > Arthropoda > Insecta > Lepidoptera > Papilionidae > Parnassius > Parnassius glacialis. The sequence goes on along the minus strand of JAVANC010000021.1, from coordinate 53,881,181 downwards.
AAATGAATGGAAATCTTTTAAATACGCCAACAATCTAGAATGTACATAAATCTTAACGTTGATCAGTCATAGCCTGTGTAAAGTATGGACGATTGATTACTATTCATTACCTTCACGTATCGGGATCGGCTGTACGTAAAGACTAAGCGTACTTTAAAGTGTGTACTATTCCAACAATACCAAATTATGCGTACTTCATGGACTAGGTGGAACAGGTATTTGGATCGAGTATTTGTACGGAATCGGACTAAGTGCACCTAGTACATAATTTACCTAGTACGATTCATCTCTAGTGTTAATTACGTCTATCTTGACAACTTAAATATTTTCCTAGTACTGTTACCACCGCCTTATATATAATGTATTCTGTGACTGTTACCCACAAACATTCGAGATATCTACATCTACACATCCATTCTGTCCGTTCTTGAGCTTCTAATTGTGTATAAGTACAAATCATGGTCCCTCCACCCTTCTTTTTATGAGAAGATGTTTTATTCCTATCATACCTAAATATGTCGTACCTGTTGTCACATAATTCAGCATTGTAAATACCATCTGTCAACCAAGTTTCAGTAATGAGTATTATAGAAGTTATTACTAATAATACTGTCTCGAAAATGCCTAGTTTTAGTTCGCAAGCCACAGACTTTTTGATAGAATACGTACATTGAGTTATAAGACACTTTTTGCGTGATTTAGGTATCATTGTGTTGTAATTAACTAATAAAAAATATATTTATCATAGTAATTAATAATAATGAACATAATAATTATAATATTATGTAACAGAAGCAATACAGACTGAGAGCCGTGAGAGATGGTTTTGTCACTGGAAGGAATTTTATTTTTATACAAGGTAAGAAATGATAGCTTATACATTTCTTTTGTATGGCTTATTGGTGTATATATTCAGTATTACTGTAGATTTTAAAATATGTGTGTGAGTGCAAGATTTTGATGTATGTAATAATGGATGTGTAAATCGTGAGTGTTATTTTATGTTATGTGTGGCTATTAATATTAAAACATTGCATGGTAATACTATCAAAATCAATCTAATCATATTATTTTCAATAAATTTTTTTTCGGAATTAATAGTGATAGCAAGAGATTCCTCGTTTTTCTTTAAAAAAAATGTGGCAGTTTCTCACCCAGATAAACTTATTTGGTTTTTGATTGGTTTTTGATTGATTTGGCCATTGCTAGAAATTTTAATATCTTCAATCGTTGCTTATTCGCAGTGTTGCTTATTCTCAGTTAACAAAAAACCTTTTGGCTGGTAAACCAATATCGGAAATAGTAATTCCTTTAGTTTTGCGTAGCCCTGAAATAACATTATCTTTAATAAAAAATAGGGGTTGGCTATAGATATCCGGTACTTGATTTTAATTACGTTTTCAGTTTAGGAGGCTTGTCTGGGCTAAGCATGAACCTTTTACACTGTTTTTGAATGTCGGAAATGAGTTTTGAATTAATTACGATAAAAATAAATTTCACTAAAAATTCCGTATAACGAAACGCAAATATGACATTTTGTATAGTGTTATGAGATTAGATGTCAATAATTGATGTAAAAAAGTGTGAAACGGGACGGTGTTGTCGGCCATAATTTGGGCAACCGTAAATGTCAAATATAATATATTATCTATGATGTCAAATGTCAATTGTCATTCCGTTTTTCTAGTGGTGACCTGAATGTTCTCTCTTGTGCTTAGTGGTGTGTTTTCCCTGTTTTTTTCGACGACTTCGGCTCTGTTTTTGAACTTATTCGATTTAAAATTACATTGTTTCATTTATCACTATCATAGCAGAGTTTAGGGAAACCTGACTTTATAGATAAGATAGATCGAATTTGTACTAAAACTGAATCAGAACACCCCGACTCCACGTAGTCTTGTCTGCCCTACCCCTAGAGTGTTTTTGTAAGCCGTAGGCGCGGAGGGAGAGCAGCCCCCGCCCGCTGTAGCAAATCGCAGGCCCCTGTGTGAGCCGTAGCGGCTGAGGCTGGTCGCCGAAGGCGACCAATAAGCCGAAGCTGCGGAGGTGAGCATGGGTGCCTGCGATTTGCTACGCAAGGGCGAAGGGGCTGCACTTCCCGCAGCGCCGAAGCCGTTGCAGAAGTAACTTTGTGTCAATATTCCTGTGTAAAAAAGTGAGGTTATGATTTTACAAAAAAAATTAATACTCATAAACTATACATTTCCGCAACGGGGGAAGGGTAGGGGAGGCTTCCCCTGAACCCTCACCCTCCCCCCTCCCCCTCCCATCCCTGTACGCGAGTACCGGATGTCTATAGTTTAACCAAAAATAGTCCCGCTGGGTTTCTTGCTGGTTCATCACAGGACAGAGGTTTTTTTCGAACCAGTGGTAATTAAACAAAAGAGTGACTTTCAATAAGTATTGTTACGAGCTTGGGGTTCGAGACAATTACAAACTGCCAATTGAATTACCAAAATTGACTATTTTATTACACAACACTATTCCTGTTTCAACATTGCGATTCTGAAGTTTGACTACAATGTCTTTTTGGCAACCTTCAACATTCTGCATAGGCTGAACTCGGTACGCAACAACAATTTCATCATCCGTAAGCTTTATTTCTGCATTGCTGGCTATTTTGATAGTTAATTCAGAAGTAAATTATTTTGATCCTAATGGTAGACGAACAATCTCTAAATTCGCCAGTTTCATTTCGCCATCCTTGATATTTTGTGGAAGTTTTTCAAAATTACTTTTGAGGTTGTACATAATACTTTTTTCCCATAGATTGTTGATGTTTTCCCATAGGTGCTTAAGAATTTATTTCTTTTTCTCGTCTTAATTTCATTTTATGTAACTTTTGAGACGGAAATAATAGGAAACACTTTATACTGAACTAGCTGTTCACCGCGGTATCACCCGCATATATCTCGGGTCTGAGCCGCGCGATATGACACCTTGCTTATAGAGGCGTTCACTGTTAGTTTCTCTCGGCTCTCATCGGATGGCTAGGCGACCTTTGCGCGCCAAACCAAGTGCTGAATTATTTTAATTTTTCAATATCTCTTAAACTATGTGTACCAATAACATACTATAAAGAGCAAAGTTTACCTTCATAAAATTGTCTTGCTAATGAAGTAACTTTCGTTCGCAAGGATTAAATTTTTTATAGGATATGGGTCACAAACGAGCACACAGTCCACCTGATGGTAAGATTGCTGTGGCCCATGCACATTATTAAATTAATTATTATTACTATTATTAAATACACGTCAACAATAAATACTGCATCTTAAGCTAATGTCACGAAATAAACTATATATATATATATATATATATATATATATATATATATATATATATATATATATAAAAACAAACTAAAAATGTCGACATCATCGGGTTATCATAATATCATGTCAAATATATAATAAGCGAAGTGTAGGGCGTCCCCCCACGAGATGGAGTGACGACCTGGTAAGACATGCAGGAAGTCGATGGATGCAGGTGGCTCAGGACCGTGCTTTGTGGCATTCTTTGGGGGAGGCCTATGTTCAGCAGTGGACTTGTGAAGGGCTGTAATGATGATGATGATGAAATATATAATATGTGGTATGTCAAATCAAATACACATATTATGATTATTTAATTTTTATGTCATTAAGATATTCATTAATAGAATAGTAAGATTTATTAATTAATAAAGTTTTTAATGATTTTTAAAGCCTTGTATATTATTTATTTTCTTTATATTATTAGGTATTTTATTATAGATAGGTATGGATAGGCAAAATATTTTTCAACAATGATAGTTTTCTATAGACAAACACAGCCGTCTCATAGATAAAAAGACAGGGAAAAGTTAGAATTTGTAGCTCTTTAAAATGTGGTTTACAGCTGTCTGTCCAGTGTAGATTTTTGATTTTTTTTTTTTTATAGGATAAGGGTGACAAACGAGCACACAGTCCACCTGATGGTAAGTGGTTGCTGCGGCCCATAGACATCTACATCCATCCTCTATTACAAATCAAACTGTAGATGCGTTGTCACCCGTGAGGACTAAGATGGAATGCCTCATTTCCAGTAAAAAGGGCCTCCGGCCACCTGCACTCACCAAGCGAAACGCAGAGGTAAACCTCTACTTCACGCTGGTTTTCTGTGAGGTCGTGGTACCACCCCGGTTCGAGCCGGCCCATCCGTGCGACAGCAAAAGCTGCCACGTGGCTCTACCACTGTTGATTGCTCGAATGCACTTCTTTTGAGCTTTGAATACCTTTTCCCGATTCCGTGAGTTTCCCCAAAACATTACCCCATACCTAAGTGTTGAATCAACGTATCCAAAATATGCTATACGAAGTGTTTGCGTATTTGCTCTTTTATTTAACTTATACAAAGCGTATGAAAATTTATATATTTTGCCTTCCAGTTCAGTTGGTCATCAATAATAATTCCTAAAAATTTAGTTTCTATCGTTTAAGTAGTAATGTGTCATGCATAATAATAACGCTCATAAATTACTTTTTAAATTTTAATATTTTTGTCACCAAAAACTTTATTGTGGCTTATGTATAAGAAATAGGCCTATGGTATCGCGGAGTTTTTTTTTAGATGAATAAAGATCTATATTTTTGTAGAAAATAGTATTTACGTGTCACTAATCATTACGCCAGCGTACGAGGATAAAGCAGTTTGGGAGCGCTTTTTCTTCAGACTTCATCATCATCATCATCATTACAGCCTTTCATAAGTCCACTGCTGAACATAGGCCTCCCCCAAGGAATGCCACAAAGCACGGTCCTGAGCCACCTGCATCCATCGACTTCCTGCATGTCTTACCAGGTCATCACTCCATCTCGTGGGGGGTCACCCTACACTTCGCCTACCGGTACGAGGCTGCCACTCAAGAACCTTTCTTCCCCATCGGTTGTCGGTTCTTCGAGCTATATGGCCGGCCCACTGCCACTTCAGCTTACTAATCCGTTGGGCTATGTCGGTTACTCTGGTTCTACTGCGGATATCCTCATTCCTAAGTTTATCACGCAGAGAAACTCCGAGCATAGCCCTCTCCATAGCTCGCTGAGGGACCTTGAGCTTCCTCATACGGCCAGCAGTGAAGGACCACGTCTCAGATCCGTAAGTCATCACTGGCAACACGCACTGGTTGTACAATTTCGTTTTAAGGTCTTGAGGTATGTCTAACGAGAAGATGTGTCGTAGCTTCCCGAACGCTGCCCAGCCGAGTTGAATCCGTCAATTGACCTCTCGGTCGAAGTTGGACTTACCTAGTCGGAGTATTTGTCCCAGGTAAATAGAATAGAAGAGAAGAGAATAGAATAGAATAATTTTTTATTCAATATCGATTATTACATAATTTTTATTGAAAGTCATTTTTTATTTACCACTGGTTCGGAAAATACCTCTGTCCTGGGAAGAACCAGCAAGAAACCCAGCGGGACTTTTTTTTTCAAACATATTTCACTTAACAATAATTTCATTTATACAATTTTTAAATGATTTTTAATAGAACCAGCATGGTGGCGATCACCTTATTCCCAGGGGTTATTTTCATTCATGTATTCCTTGATATTATAATAACCCTTTTTGTACAGTTTTTCTTTAATAAAACTTTTAAACTTGTTTATTGATAAACTTTGAATATGTTCTGGGATTTTGTTGTAAAAGCGTATACATTGCCCTATAAATGAATTACTGATTCTGTGGAGTCTAGTAACTGGTATTACAAGCTTATGTTTGTTCCTAGTGTTTAAAGTATGCACATCCTTATTCTTATTAAAGCTATTTATGTTTTTATGTACATACATTAGATTTTCATAAATATATTGCGATGCCGAAGTTAATATGTTTATTTCTTTAAATTTTTGTCTGAGGGACTCTTTACAATTTAGGTTATAAATCGCCCGTACGGCTCTCTTTTGCAAAACAAATATAGCTTCAATATCAGTCGCATTACCCCATAGCAAAATTCCATAAGACATTACGCTATGAAAGTAACTAAAATACACTAATCTAGCTGTCTCAACATCTGTGAGACTTCTAATCTTTCTTACAGCATATGCTGCAGAACTAAGTCTGCTTGCTAATTTAGATATATGGGGGCCCCATTGAAGTTTCGCGTCAATAGTAATACCGAGAAAAACAGTGGTATCCACAAGACTCAACTCCTCCACATTTAATAGCACATTGGTACTCGAATGTTTTACATTAGGTATTGTAAATTTAATACACTTAGTCTTATTGCCGTTTAAGAGCATATTGTTGGCGTTAAACCAATGTACTAATTTCGATAGAGCATTATTTACATCGCCATAACTAATTAATTGCCGTTTGAGTTTGAAAATTAAAGAGGTATCGTCAGCAAATAATGCTATATCGTGATTGTCCCCTACAAGATAAGGTAAGTCATTAATATAGATTAAAAACAGGAATGGGCCAAGAATCGAGCCCTGAGGAACGCCCATAGATACTACCGATCCGGAGGAACCTTTACCATTTATCACGTAAACATACTCGTCAACAACTTCGAGCTTAGTGCTCCCAACAACTACCGGCATAGTCCAAGGACCGGCATGTACATTAAACATAATCTTTGTTTTGTCCATGTTCATCTTAAGACCTATCCGTTGGGAGACACTATTGAGGTCATTGAGCATAGTGCTTAGGTCCTCCAGCGATTCTGCCATAAGGACTATATCGCCGGCAAATCGAAGGTGAGTGATGTACTCGCCATTGGTGTTAATACCGTATCCTTCACCACCGCTGAAGAGACTGCAGCACTGCCCGAATTTCAACGGAATCAAAGGCTTTCTCATAGTCCACATACGCCAGGCATAGTGGCAAATTGTACTCCTCGGACTTCTGTACAACTTGTCGAAGGGTCTCTATGTGGTATATGGTACTAAAGCCCTTTCGGAAACCGGCTTGTTCGGAAGGCTGGAAGTCGTCAAGTCTGCGTGCGAGACGATTCGTAATGACTCTCGAAAACATCACGTAGACGCGACTCAGAAGGGAAATCGGTCTGTAGTTCTTCAAGAGAGTATTGTCACCTTTCTTGAAGAACAAGACCACCGCACTTCTGCTCCATGCCTCCGGTGTAATGCCACCATGGAGGACGGAATTAAATAGAAGAAAGAGATTGGAGATCTGTCTGTTCAGTTGCCTGTATGCTGTCAAATCTGTTGAAGAATGTAGCTTCATCTCCCGTCTAACAGCCATGAGATTGAGAGTATGATCGGAGAGTTTTTGTGTTCGTCTGCGGCGGGTCTTGCAGAACTTAGCTCCGACCGCATGGACAGTTTCCACGAGCTTGTCATTCATATCGTCCACTTCATTGCAGTCTTCTAGGCACTGAAAACGGTTCTGTAACTCGAGCTGAAAGGTTCAGGACTTTGGAACAGAGCACGAGGGGGACGAATCGTTGACTTCATTAGACGAGACCTCTCCAACTTAACGTTTAGGTTCAGTGTGCCTCTAACCATTCGGTGATCGCTACCAGTTTTCACCCTCGCGTTCACGGAGACATCACTGAACAGTTGTCGTCTGGTCGTCATAATGAAGTCAATCTCATTTTTGTCGAACCGTTGTGACTCGACCAGGTCCACTTCCTGTGGGGCCGCTTCAGGAAGAAAGAGTTCATCATAAATAGTCTCTTTTTCTCCATGAAGTCGGCCAGCTGCTGGCCCTTTGGGTTCCGTTGCCCTATTCCAAATTTCCCTACTTTCAGCTTACTTTCAGACTTGCTTAACAATATTTAAGACTAGCTGAAAGGTATAGTCTAATGCTAGATAGCCTATACTATTTCTCATGAAACTGGCTATCATATACGATAAGAATTTATTAAATCGGACTGGTAGTTCCAGAGATTAGCGTATTTAAACAAAGAAAAACCTCTTCGATTTATTATATTGGTATAGATTCTATCTCATTCTCTCGTAGGCCTATCTTATCGGATTTATACATTTGTCTCTTTTTAGTGTAGCTTTTTTGTTTGCTTTTTCAAATCACAATAATGCGAAAAAAGTTTTTACTTCAAAAATTGAGAAGGAGATGTAAGGAGTTATAATGAAATGTACACTCACCTAGGCACCAGTGGGTGTTTCTCGCTAACTTCCTCAATTTTGGGTCCGTCCGGTTGCAGGCGATAGTATCTGGTTGACATAGAAAGGATTAAAACGGTTATATAAAAGCCGATTAGGGTTAAAAATGGATGTATTTTTGCACAAGGAGAGTACTTACACTCGTTGTGCAAAACTACTTACAAAATTACATGCAATGTGACGCAATACGCAACTGGCTGTCGTAACAATATCCTTTGCAAGGCTTAGGTGGACAGTAGTCAGTGGTATTGTTACTAAATACATAAAGTTTTCGTATACAGAACTCCTGATCTGCACAGGAACCTCTTTGGGTAGGTATCACTCTCTTACCTTTATCTGCCGCCAAGTAGCAAGTGATGTGTTCTGGTCTGAAGGGTATAGAGAGTCGGGATAGTAACAGACTGTGAGACATTATATCTTAGTATTTAGAGGCGACAACGCATCTGCAGATTTCTTTGTTTAAAGTGTATTGTAAGTGTCCAAGTGAGTCACGCTGTGACTTACGCTTTTATAGTATACCAGAGTAAAATAGCAGCTTAATGCTGTTGTGCTCTGTATGGTGAGTGTAGATCTCTACACTGGTGACAGTTTTTATTGGAAACGAAGCATTTCACCTTAGTACTCAGGGATGACAATACATTTACATGATGTGCGTGCGACCAAAATATATCCAAAACAGCAGGGACTGGCTGAAAAACAGTGCTGAGCATAATGCCCAGCGAATACTGAGCCTGTGCCCGTTGCCTCACATTATAATCGTATACTGAGTAATATTAGTTAATCTGTTAATTGTGAATGTTTATTTTTTTTTTAATTTTAAGTCTAATCATTTTTATGTGTATACTTACTTTGTAAACTTTTCATTTGTAAACTTATTATTGTGTGGCAATAAATATTTATTATTATTATTATTATTATTATTATTATTTGCTTTGTGATTCTTAAATATTAGAATTGATGTAGATGTCTATGGGCAACAGCATTCACTTATCATCAAGTGGACTGTGTGATCGTTTGTTACCTATTATCTATAAAAAAGGTCGCTTCGTCGCCAGCTCGCTCGCACCCGCGCCTCCTCCCTACACAACAACACACTCACCTCATGGCGGCCAGGCAGTTGGCTGCGGCTTCACGCAGGTGCGCGCGCAGCTCGTCAGTCCGTGCCGCGTTGAGGCGCGTCAGCTCGCTCGCACCCACGCCTCCCCCCTACACAACAACACTCTCACCTCATGGCGGCCAGGCAGTTGGCTGCGGCTGCACGCAGGTGCGCGCGCAGCTGGTCGACCTGTGCCGCGTTGAGGCGCGCCAGCTCGCTCGCACCCGCGCCTCCCCCCTACACAACAACACACTCACCTCATGGCGGCCAGGCAGTTGGCTGCGGCTGCACGCAGGTGCGCGTGCAGCTCGTCGGCCTGTGCCGCGTTAAGGTGCGCCAGCTCGCTCGCACCCGCGCCTCCTCCCTACACAACAACACACTCACCTCATGGCGGCCAGGCAGTTGGCTGCGGCTGCACGCAGGTGCGCGCGCAGCTTGTCGGCCTGTGCCACGTTGAGGCGTGCCAGCTCGCTCGCACCCGCGCCTCCCCCCTACACAACAACACACTCACCTCATGGCGGCCAGGCAGTTGGCTGCGGCTGCACGCAAGTGCGCGCGCAGCTCGTCCACCTGTGCCGCGTTAAGGCGCGGCAGCTCGCTCGCACCCGCGCCTCCCCCCTACACAACAACACACTCACCTCATGGCGGCCAGGCAGTTGGCTGCGGCTGCACGCAGGTGCGCGCGCAGCTCCTCGGCCTGTGCCACGTTGAGGCGTGCCAGCTCGCTCGCACCCGCGCCTCCTCCCTACACAACAACACACTCACCTCATGGCGGCCAGGCAGTTGGCTGCGGCTGCACGCAGGTGCGCGCGCAGCTCCTCGGCCTGTGCCACGTTGAGGCGTGCCAGCTCGCTCGCACCCGCGCCTCCCCCCTACACAAAAACACACTCACCTCATGGCGGCCAGGCAGTTGGCTGCGGCTGCACGCAGGTGCGCGCGCAGCTCGTCGGCCTGTGCCGCGTTGAGACGCGCCAGCTCGCTCGTACCCGCGCCTCCCCCCTACACAACAACACACTCACCTCATGGCGGCCAGGCAGTTGGCTGCGGCTGCACGCAGGTGCGCGCGCAGCTCGTCGGCCTGTGCCGCGTTGAGACGCGCCAGCTCGCTCGTACCCGCACCTCCCCCCTACACAACATCACTCTCACCTCATGGCGGCCAGGCAGTTGGCTGCGGCTGCACGCAGGTGCGCGCGCAGCTCGTCGGCCTGTGCCGCGTTGAGACGCGCCAGCTCGCTCGTACCCGCGCCTCCCCCCTACACAACAACACTCTCACCTCATGGCGGCCAGGCAGTTGGCTGCGGCTGCACGCAGGTGCGCGCGCAGCTCGTCGGCCTGTGCCGCGTTGAGACGCGCCAGCTCGCTCGTACCCGCGCCTCCCCCCTACACAACAACACTCTCACCTCATGGCGGCCAGGCAGTTGGCTGCGGCTGCACGCAGGTGCGCGCGCAGCTCGTCGGCCTGTGCCGCGTTGAGACGCGCCAGCTCGCTCGTACCCGCGCCTCCCCCCTACACAACAACACTCTCACCTCATGGCGGCCAGGCAGTTGGCTGCGGCTGCACGCAGGTGCGCGCGCAGCTCGTCGGCCTGTGCCGCGTTGAGGTGCGCCAGGCGCTGCGCCAGCGCCTCGCCGCACGCGCGCACACGGGCCTCCTCGTCGCCGCACTCCGGCCTGCACAATAACACGACATCTGCGTTATAACTCAGCATACAATTTATTACTGTAAGTGCCTCTGTACCTCCCACTGTGCACAGGCAATACCTGTGACCAAATATGACATCATCACTGTTGAACAAACGCCTCCTCCATCATTGAAATTATTTTTATTTCTAGGACATGTGTTGCACTTAATACTTGTCAAAAAATGTTTAAGTACATAGATTTGAAAGAACGTTAAGTATACTTAATAAAGTACAGAAAAAAAATAAAACCTTTACCAAAACAAAATAACACAAACATAAAATACATAAGAGATTAATATAAAAATAAACTATTGATTGAATGATATGGTCAGACAAGACTTTGGCGAATGACTAATCCATTCAAACATGTCGAATCCACTACGCTCTTCAAACCACCTGCAATTTATTTTTAATACATAATACAAAGTAGTGATAAGTGGTGTGAAGTATAGTGGTAGCGTCAGATGGGTGAAGATAGGTACCTGTAGACGTTGTATAGGCGCAACGCCAGATCCATATCTATGGTGGCGCGCAGGCGACGGTACAGCGGGTCAGGCTGCAGCTGCAGTGCGTCTTCCCCCTCCCCCGCAACCCCCGTTCCCTCCACGCGCATCGCTGGCACCCTGCCGCAACAACGCTAATATAATACACAGATACAATAACAAATGAACCCACATCCACGGCGGTAATTTTTACTGCAGCCCCAGAACATCCGAGATCATTGCCCTGTAGTGGCGGAGCTACATTACATTGAAATAATATGTAATAATTACTAGAAAAGATGCCTAGAGTTGGTTGTTTGCAACACGCGTTAGAGCTCGCAGACTCAAACTTACTAAGTCTGTACCGTAAAAAGGCACTTGTTGCCTCCGACCACGCATCTCACACTGCCGCACAGATTACGTCTGCGGTGTCTGGTCTAGTCCGTAGTATATCTTACTTCAATGCTACCTTAATAGAAATATCAAAAAATCTTATGGCTTCCGACGTATGGCAAATTATTCTTCGTGCTTCGTCCTCTAGATTAGTAACTGGAACTTATTAAACACATGCAGTATCACGTCTAGGAGTCACCACTCGCACTATAGTTGAGAATCTAAAATTTTAAAATCCCCTCCTTTCCCCTTCTTCCTCCGGTAACGGAAGTGGGGAGAACCCCACTCCGCCTTAGGTTAGACCAATGAGGAACCACTAAAGGAGCTTAAAGGCAACCCTAACAACATTTGCTGTAAAAAAGATTAGAGTTCTCACTAGTGTAGAGACAGCTAGATTAGTTTATTTCAGTTATTTCCATAGCACAATGTCTAAGGGGAGTTTGCTATAGGAAAATGCGGTTGCTTTGGAAACTATTTTTCTTTTGCAGAAGAGGGCCTTAAGAGCTATTTACAACCTTAAACCGAGAGTCTCTTAGAGAAAAATTTAAAGAAATAAATATATTAACTTTGGCTTCTTAGTATATTTACGAAAATTTTATGTATGTTCACAAAAACAAAGATAGTTTAGTAAAAAAGTGAGATACATTCTGTAAACACTAGAAACAAACATAAGCTAGTGGTACCAGTCACTCGACTCCACAGAGTCAGTAATTCATTATTACGGCAATGTATACGCTATTACAACAAAGTCCTGGAAAATATACAAGGTCTCTCTATTACCAAGTTCAAATATTTAATTTAACAAAAATTGTACAAAAAGGGTTATTATAATATTAATGAATTCATGGTTGATAATAAACCCTGGGAATGAGGTGGTCGCTTCCAAGCTGATTCTAAAATAAATTTTGTAAATAGTTTGTAACCGTTTACTTATATTGTAAAGTTTATTTTTAAAAAAAATTCCCGCTGGGTTTCTTACTGCTTCTTCCCAGGACAGAGGTTTTTTTTCCGAACCAGTGGTGAAGTAAAAAAATGACTTTCAATAAGAATTACTTGTAATCAATATTGAATAAAAATTATTCTGTTCTATTCTATTCTAAATATATACAGTTAGTATTATTCATCAATATAACGTAGCAAATATATATTAAAGTAAATTTCAACATGACATAAGCAATAGATTCTTGTTGCTTAATTATTGATTACATAAGTTTTCTACGGGCTGCAGCACGTACATTTTACCGTTACCGTGTAGTGGCCGTGTAAGAATATCCACTAACCCATATCACCCCGTGGGTGTCGTAAGAGACGACAGAAGGAAAAAAATCAGGAGATGGGATCAGCAGCGTCTTCCTAATAACGACTAAAAATAAAATCTGCGGTTGCCAAGCCGCTTGCTAAGAGTGGCAACTATGGCAAATATCCTCTTCATGAGGCAACCTTTGGGGAGACCTAATATGTTCAGCAGTGAACTTTAATAGGTTGTAACGGAAACGGTAAGTTTATAGTGTATCCAGACTGCGTCTTGACAGTTGGCACATACTTGTTGCGGGCCAGGCTCTGAAACTGTTCCACCAGCGCGTCTACGTCGCACATGAACAGCTCGTGGAGGCGGGCCTCCACCAGCCGCTGTGTCTCCAGGATGTGAATCACGCCCTGCGAAATGCAAACAAACCTTTTTACAAACAACTTATAGAAATCTTTACTAGCACATTTGCAGGAGGAAAATCAACTGAAGCCGCTGTAGAAGCCGTAACGTCTGTAGTTGTTGTTAATCTTGATAAAAAGTCAAACTGCCTCACGGTGTTTCTTGACCTTAAAAAGGCATTTGACACCGTGTCTATCCCCATTCTTTTGCAGAAGTCAGAAAACGGTGGGATCAGAGGTGTGCCCCTTGACTTTTTGAAAAGTTACATGACTGGTAGGCTTCAGAGCGTAAAAATAGTGAACCTATTTTTAATTAATTTCAGAATATTGAAGACATCCTAGCTAATGCAACCAATGGAACAATTTACGTTAGTTTTGGTTTGAATCTGATAGATAGCACAATGACGACGAAGAATTTGCAGCAATTCCTGCAAGCTTTCAAAACGATACCTCAGAAAGTGCTGTGGAAGTTGGAAAACACTAGCCTTCCAGCTGGCAACGACAATATATATATGAGGCTTGTAAATGTTAAACTTACAAGCCTCGTATATACAATGTGTCTATAAAATCTGCTCGTATATAAAATCTGCGTGCATACTCTACAACAGCTCTATTTGCACTCCCGTTACACAATCCATACACGAAATGGATGTCAGCGATATGCTGGCTTGAGTACTCGTTCATTGCAATAAACAAAAAGTAACAGTTCAACAACAAAACAAAAACGTAACAAAGTCTAACAACAAACAATAATTATGTACAGTAAGTAGATTTACTTAAAACCAGGAATGTTATCACAACGCAGAGCGAGCGACGACTGCTCGACGGCACAAGCGCACACTGCACCCTTTTTACCTGGAGACAGCCGTTATTCTGTCTCGCTCGCACTGTTGTGCACAGCGCTTTTTACCTGCTCACACAAAGGATGCTATTGTGCTTGCTTACGATTCCTTGAATTATTGAAGAATTTTATCTTACTCACTGGAATGGGTGTTTAGTTATCTAATATCGGGGTAGAGGCACTTTGAACAGTTACATTCAAATTATCATAGCTCCTAAACTATCTAACTCAGAGTTAAGATTTAAATGTGCATTTATAGCAAATATCCTGTATTATAATAAAAACAAGTAAAAAAAATTGGTTAACACGATGGTTTTTTTTTAAAGCTAAGAATCTGAAAAACAACATCAATTTGTTGTCTAATTTATTTTTTCAAAAATGTTTTTTACTAATACTGAAAAATTAAAAAATAATATTTTGAATCTAGATTTATTGTCTACACTATTAACTAACATTTGAGACCAATTTTGTTTTTGAAAGTCTTCTACTTGGGTAGATATTGTTAAATTAATACAAGCATCTATGCTTCGCCCACAATTTTTTTTAAAGTGCTGCCATTTTTTATTGATGGCGAAAAAAAATCATTGATCCCTGATTTGTCGATAAAATTAATTGTATTTTAACCCCTTAAAGTATCGGACATCGGAAACCGGACATCCTGTATATTGTTAAATGTAAATTAAACTTCTATTCGAAGGTAATAATATAATATATATTTATATAATCCACAAGAGATTTCCACCGATGTACTGACTCATCACGATATCTCTGGAACCATAAGGCATAGAGACTTGAAATTTGGTAGAAATATTCCTTTTGCCAGGCCTCTGTCACTCTTGCTACCTGCGTGAAATAATCACCTACAATCGCGAGCTACCCCAGGGGTAGATCGCAGTTGGGGCTAGCGCGCTCTAGGCGATTGAATGTAAAAGTTTTTTTTAACGCTGTTTACGTAAATAATTTTTTGTAAATACTTGTTGAAATATTCATCAAAATAGTTTTTGTTTAGTGTTTAGTATATTTAAGTGTAGGATTAAATAGTTTCAAAAGTTTTAATGTAATTTAAGAATAATATATTTTTTTTATAGGATAAGGGTGACAAACGAGCACACAGTCCACCTGATGGTAAGTGGTTGCTGCGGCCCATAGACATCTACATCTATCCTCTATTACAAATCAAAATGTAGATGCGTTGTCACCCATGAGGACTAAGATGGAATGCCTCATTTCCAGTAAAAAGGGCCTCCGGCCACCTGCACTCACCAAGCGAAACGCAGAGGTAAACCTTTACTTCACGCTGGTTTTCTGTGAGGTCATGGTACCACCCCGGTTCGAGCCGGCCCATCCGTGCGACAGCAAAAGTTGCCGCGTGGCTCTACCACTGTTAAAAAATATAACAATAATGTATGACTTACGGAACTGAGACGTGGTCCTTCACTGCTGGCCGTATGAGGAAGCTCAAGGTCGCTCAGCGAGCTATGGAGAGGGCTATGCTCGGAGTTTCTCTTCGTGATAAACTTAGGAATGAGGATATCCGCAGTAGAACCAGAGTAACCGACATAGCCCAACGGATTAGTAAGCTGAAGTGGCAGTGGGCCGGCCATATAGCTCGAAGAACTGACAACCGATGGGGAAGAAAGGTTCTCGAGTGGCAGCCTCGTACCGGTAAGCGAAGTGTAGGGCGTCCCCCCACAAGATGGAGTGACGACCTGGTAAGACATGCAGGAAGTCGATGGATGCAGGTGGCTCAGGACCGTGCTTTGTGGCATTCTTTGGGGGAGGCCTATGTTCAGCAGTGGACTTGTGAAGGGCTGTAATGATGATGATGGTAATGATATAATGTATATTACCTATCTATTTGATAAATTATAATGGCAAAACGTCGTTCCTACAATAATTGTGGCGGGAATGGATGCTTAATGAGCAATTAAAGGGATTCAGATATATCATTTTTTGAGTTACCGAAGGATAATTAAAGGTAAATTTATTTCATTTTTTGTTAGATAGGTACTTATAGCGAAAAAATAATTAAGTAATAATTTAACTACAGAAGTAATACCTAAGTACTTTATTAAAACTTAGTTGAAATTTACTTCACTACCCAAGTACCTACTTACATACTGTTGCGTGACACTAGTTACCTCTAGCGCCCTCTAGTATCGAGTACCAGAACTAGGAGGGTTAAGTTTTAAGGTATTGTTACGTTTTTATTTTCGTTGAACAATTTATGCTGGACGCTTAACCTTCTACTTCGTCGTATAGGCGTGAATAAGAAAGTGTATCGTCAAAAAAAAGATATGATCATGAACGCTTACAAATATGTACATACTGAAAAGAATACCGAATCTCCAACCGAGACCGAAAAAAAACGAATATTTACAAAAAATAAAGCAGTATCGTAGGGAAGGTCGCCTTATATATTATCAAGAAGAAACGTGGATTAATGAAGGTTGTTTACTAACGTTATCATCTAATAGTAGTAGCTGTGTTTGTACCTGTCCGGGCAGTTTGGGGGCCTGGCAGTTTTACCTCCTGGTAGCAATCTTGCAGCTATACCTGATGGAGCCACGGCAAGAGCAATTTTACGCTGATTTCGAACATAAGCTGATATTAATTTAGTCTAAAAGGTTTTCATAGTTCCTCCAGGTGCATCTAAAAACCATATTGTTCCCAAATTATTCTGAACACTCTCGCACACGCGATCATAGACTGAACGTTGTTCTGCAGTCATCATTGGGACACCGTTTTCTAATGTTGCCAGCAGTTCCATTGAGTTGTAACCAATCTCTGCAGAATATTCCCTATTGGTAACTTCTCCGACTGAGGTTGGTGTTGGCAAACCATATTCACAGAGTGGTTTACCGCCTACTGCTGTTAAGTCTTCCTGAAGAGCTAATAAGCACAGATTTATGGTAAGATCACGGAAATTATCATTAGTTGCGCCTTCATCATTGTGAGATTTATTCCAAAGAAAGTCTTCTGCAAATTTTTCTTTATATTTTTCCCATAATTGTACAGCATCTGACAAATTACAAAATGTGAGTAATGTTACAAATAAATGGCGTAACCGTCGTGAATTATCACTAACACAGGATTCTGCTAAAGCGTCATCCCAATGCTGATCATTTTCAAGCAAACGACGCGCTTGGCAAGCTGCATGATAAGTTGGATAAACAACATCGTCTACTTTTCTCAAATCTATAAATGATGTTGGTCCTCACATTGTATGTAATAATAATCGCAAATAGAAACACTCAGCGTTGTTAGGATGAACGGTATACACTCTACCAAGAACATGTTCTCTGTAAATACCTGACTCGCCATCTACAGGCCTGCCACGGCGTCTACGATTAAAGACACCTCGTTGCTTATCGTAGGTATAATACGATGGAACTTCCTCATACAAAAGAGATTTTACAAAATCATCAGTTTGGTAAAGTCGAAAGAATGCTAATAAAGTTGTTTGTCTAGGGTTCTCTAATCGTTCTGTAACATTTTCGGCGTTGAAATATATACGTTGACCGCCTTCAAGAACATCCAGATGAGTCACAGGTGGATATCTTTCGTGAATGTTGAAACTTAAGATCCGCCACACAGCTTCAAAAGAGCTGATATATCTGCCTGACTGAAATATAGTAACTTCTCAACAAGTTAGTTAGTTAGTAAAGTAGTTAATTTCTCAACGCAAATCTAGCTTGGTCACTGCCCTTGTTAATATACTTACAAATATATTTTATTGACTCTACACTATTACACATTTCAACATTTATGTGAGCTTGAAATGCTCTAGACATCACAGGCGAATACGGAACGACCCACCTATTATCTAAAGTAACCTGTTGTCCAGACACTCGCTTTTCAACAGTAAAACCACCATTGTCTCTTGAACGGCGACGATATAATGGGTATCCATCATGTCCTGTTACAGTTTCATCCACTAATGCTTTTGGATATCTTTTAGTGCAACGACCATCTTGCATGCAAGGAGCATTCCCGTTAAATGCACCACATGGACCATGTATGATATGAGTTTTAACACTGTCGTATAACACGGGATCTGCAGTCGGATCTGGAATTTCAGCACTGATTGATCTGTCTACATCATTAGGTCGAACCTTATCTTTTAACCAAAGCAGGATATGTGCGTGAGGTAAGCCGCGTTTTTGCCACTCAACACTATACATATTACACAATACATCTCCAAAAATGTTATCTTTGGTAAGTAGATCTATCATTGATTTTAATTTTAAATGAAAAACTCTTGCGATAATATCATGGCGGTCATGCGGTGCTTAACTCTCAATAAGCTCCCGAGTGATTTCATCCCACTTGGGATACCAATCCCAGTTACAGTAATAAATAAGTCGGGACGTCCATATTTTCTTACGTAACAAAAAGCATCTTGAGTACGTTCGTGCATGTAGCGTGGACCACCAGTAAAAGAAGAGGTTTAAATAACTAAACGGCCCATATTCACCGTATCATTATCTTGCTGCATGGCGTCGCGAAGGTGCACGTATTCTTCAGCGCGCAGCTGCCTTTGATTAGATCGTATATAAACTAATCTTTCGGTTTCAATTTTTCGTACATGTCAACAATAAACTGATTGAATAAGCCACGAAAACGTTGAAAGTATATGACGGCACCTGCACCATTGCAGGCGCGGTGGCGTCGGTCTAGCTAGACAGAATTCTTGTAAACGACACGTGTAGCGCACACCTGCGGCATTGCACCTGCGGTGCCGCTCCGTCCGTTTATAGGAAGTGTAATTGAGTATAGTACAGAGACTAATTTTGTAGTAAGGAATAACTTATTTTACTAAGTTACTAGTTTATCCTCGACTCGTTGTATAATTAATTCGTGTAAACGAATTAATTATCCAACGAGTCGAGGATAGACTAGTAACGGAATACGACAAACACATCGTTCCACGTCAGAGCCAAGACTACTTTAACGGCGGCCGCTCCGTCCGTTTTATACAAGCAGGACGGGCGGCACCGCAGGTGCAATGCCGCAGGTGTGCGGTACACGTGTCGTTTACAAGAATTCTGTCTAGCTAGACCGACGCCGCCGCACCTGCAACGGTGCAGGTGCCGTCATATACAAATCTATTCCGTCTCACTTGCAAGTGGTAACAATAAAATTGAAGGCATGACAAATTTTTATTATAATTAGGTGCGCCTGTACGCGGATCAGTTTGGTATAAAGCGAAATTATAACCATCTTCCCCTCGAGAGTATATCAAAGGATATTGCAAACTGTCGTAAGCCCTGTGGGTTTCGTAAATACGTTGCAAACGATTGTCTCTGGAACGGATAACGATATCACGCCTACCACATTCCTGGTCGACCAATACTACAGCAACTACATTCGTGGATAGAACGTTATAACGCCCAGGGTGTTCCAGAGTAGGACGCCTATCGGCATTTATAACAATTTTATAATTGTTATCATCATCTTGAGGAAGAGCTTCTAATGCCGATTTAAAACTGCATACATACGAATTAACCTGATGCAACATGTTCTGAAGTTGTGAAATAAGTTCAGTATTTAAATTCGGGAAATATTGATTTCCTATATTCGACTGTTCGTTGTAGTCGGATACAAAATATATTTGAAGAAACTTAGGTTGGTCTTCAGGCAAAAGGGATCCTATCAAATGGTAAACCTGACCTTGTATCTTAAAAGTAGGCATGAAAGGACCTTCTGAGATTTGTTGAGCACCAAAGGATGTCATTTGAAACGCACTATTATAAGTGTGAATATTGTCTAATAACTGGTTAGATTGCACATGTTCCCCTAAAAGTAGTGACTTCAAAGGTTCCGGTGGATCTTCGAACGAAGTCAAATTTATTTTACCTCCAGAACAACAGAAACCAGCTGACTCCTTACTCCACTTTGAAGCTTTACAAAAAGAACATACTACGTTCATATCGCCTATTACAGAAGATGATCTGTAATCAATTGTGAGGTTATAAGCAAACCCACTTTTATATTTGTCGGACCACGCCACCGAATTTGTAGATTAATCTTCTATGTGTACATCTAAGTCATTAAGACTATGTCGAAATGTGTCTGCAGTAAGACAGACCTCTCGCTGTTCGTCCGTTTCAAGAGACCGAATATTTTCAATTCTTAATCTTTCATTAGACAAACTTATTAATCGTTCTTGTCTCAAAGAATTGTAATGTTCGCGTCCCGACTCTAGTCGTTGTTCATGCTCATGTTCATCTTCAAGAGATCGAATAATATTATGGTGCACCCTATCATTTGTCAAACGGTCTTCATATTGAGTAAAAGTTTCAGATTCTCGAGATAAAATATGACGTTCGCGATCAGCTGTAAGACGTAATTCCCTCTCAGTGTAGGTTTCGGACTCGCGAGATAATGTTTGCCGTTCGCGGTCAGCTATGAGACGTAATTCCCTCTCAGTCTAGGTTTCTGACTCACGAAATAGTACATGCCGTTCGCGATCAGCTGTGAGACGTAATTCCCTCTCAGTGAAGGTTTCGGACTCACGGAATAGTACATGCCGTTCGCGATCAGCTGTGAGACGTAATTCCATCTCAGTGTAGGTTTCGGACCCGCGAGATAATGTATGCCGTTCGCAGTCAGCTGTGAGACGTAATTCCCTCTCAGTGTAGGTTTCGAACTCGCGAGATAATGTATGCCGTTCGCGGTCAGCTGTGAGCTGCAATTCTCGTTGTGAAGCAGTTTCAGCTTCTCGGGATAACACATGTTGTTCTTGGTCAATGGTAAACCTTAGCTCTCGTTGAGAAGAACTTTGAGACGCCCGTGATGTAGCTCGTCTCGCTCTGTCAGCTGCTAATCGCATCTCTCTTTCTGGAGAGCTTTCATTGGCTCGAGAAGTTGAGGCACTAATACTCATAGAGTTTAACCGATGTGCTCTTTCCTCTGCCGATTCTTGAGAACGCACATTTCTCATTCTCTTAGCTTCTCTCGAATTTCGAGATAAAGATAATCGTTGTTTAGGTGGCATTGTGTATTTTATTTTTAATCAACGGCATTCAGTTACCTAACAAAATAATCTACGTTAGAGGTCCTAACTGTAGCTACCATACACTTAAAAAAATCTAAATGCCTACTTAAATAATAAAACGGATCCTAAATAAATCCTTAAATCCAAAATTAAATTCTTAAAAATATATAAGTAGGTACCTAAACTACGGGTAATAGAATGAAATAACCTATTTGATACCTAGGTACCTATTTAAAACTACAGCTAAATTAAAAAAAAACGTTTAATTTATAATTAAGCTAATACTAAGAAATATTTAAACACTACCAAAATAACTAATACCTATTTTATAAAATAACATCCAAAGAAATCTAAAAATAAATTATTAAACCTAAGAGTAGACTAAAAGTCGCGCTGATAAGCACGGTTTGTTAAAATCAATTATTGTCTGTCAATAAGGTCGCATAATAAATAATACGCATAGTAAATAATGTCGCATCAACAGCCAAATATTGTATGAAGCTCGCACTCGGACCCCCCGCATTTTTATACCTCCCGCCGCGAGCCGTGTCGAGCGCGGCGACCGTTACACAAAAATAATCCTTATAGCATGATTCAGTATTCACGCGCGATGGCTTAGTAGCGTATTTCATGTATAACTTTGGTGTTTCTATACCGATTTCTATGATTCTTTTTTATTGGATAGATAATAATGTTAACTTTTTTTAATTAGTGATGAGTGAGAGTGTTATAAACGTAAAAGTAGACAGATATAATCAGAAAGCTCCGAACTGCTAAGCTATCGGGAGTTACATGTGTTGTTGTGAGTCAACCATAAAATATAGACATATGCTGTCGTGGGATATTTGTTATATAATTTAAAGGAGAACATTTCCGTTATACATGATTTCTGTGTAGCTTTAACCATTAAGGCTGCACACGCGACGGAAGCTTAAAAAATGGAGTAATTTCTCCCGTTTCCCCAACATTTACCTTCACTGCTCTGCTCCTATTGATCGTAGCGTGATGAAAAGTATATTATAACCTGCCCAGAAGTATGAAGAATGATTGTACCAAGTTTCGTTAAAATCCGTTGAATAGTTTTTGTTTCTATAACGAACATACAGACAGACAGATAGACAGATAAAAATTTTACTGTTTGCATTTTTGGCATCAGTATCGATCACTTATCACCCCCTGATAGTTATTTTGGAAATATATTTCATGTACAGAATTGACCTCTCGACAGATTTATTATCAGTATAGACGATAGAATATAAGCATTTACTTGTTTCTCTTTATAATATCATTATTTACTTTTATTATTATTTTGTTCACATAATAAGCACTGGGTGGATACCAGTGTGCAATCGTCACGTCAGGCTTTTTTAAAACACCTAATCACTTGTTACGGCCTGCAACTACCTATCCCAGGAGTAGAGTTCTCCGCGGCCCATAGATGAAGAACCTACGAGCAGGAGCAGGTCGGGCGTCCTAACGCCAAGGGTAAAAAGTTTCTAATTACAATAAACAATCTGGGGGGAGCGTTCTATTCTAATAAACGGAGCTTACTTATCTCCATCCAAGGCGACTGGTCCCTCAGGATTCGGTCAGGTCGCATGTGGTTGTATAGTGCTAGGAAAGTAAGGGTCAGGGATGTGTATCTGGGTGTGGCTGGTAGTGTTATTGACCTTATTACACCGTTACATTCTGCAGCAGTTCGAACCTCAGCACCTCTCCACCTCACGTCACTTTCTTCGTTAGTCACGATGACGGTCCAGTAACTCAGTCGTACGATTAACTACCTTACAGAAGCCACTAACTCTGGTTTGTTATAACGCCTTGTTATAACTCGCGAAACGAACACAGAACGTACGGATCAAAGGTCACTACCGTTTCGCGTGGCCACATTTATTTCTAGAATATCAAATACCGCACTAGTACGAGTAGCTAATACAGTCGAATCCACTTATACGGACTCAGCGTTGAACCCAAAAGTCCCGGGTGAAGCTCTCAGCAAGGAATATGCGCTACAATTCCCAGTCAGTATATTTACTATACGCGCCTACCATTACGAGTTCCCGACAAAAATGGACCGCGTGCTATCTATCGCAGCGATGAATTTGGACTGTCAATTTTTCTAGCGCGTTCTCGACACCCACCGTTCAACACGCTCGGACGAACTCCATCCCGTATCGCGCCGAGCCGAGTGCCATCTAGCGTCGATGCTTGACGTTAGCGCTTTTGCGCGAACACACTGGATTAAAACGGCCTTCAGGCATGGGGAGATGACTAGTAGCGTCCCATGTTCCACGCGAAGAGAGTTTCGTGGATGACGGTCTACTAGTTTTTGAAGCAAAAAGGGGGCTAGATGATTACCGCAAGCAGATGAAATCTGATCAATATGAAAACTGGTTAAAAAATATTCTCCTGAAATTAAAAGACAACACAGTTCTTGTAATAGATAATGCTCCATATCACACCAGGAAACTGAAATCGTTACCTACTACTAGTTGGCGAAAAGAGCAAATTCAAGACTGGCTAAAATCAATAGATATTCCTTATGGAGATATAATGTTAAAAACGATTTTGTTTAAATTAAAGGAAATGCGGAAAAAAGCCTGTGAAAAGTATGTCGTCGATGAGATGGCTGCTAAACAGGATGTCATTATTTTGCGACTGCCTCCTTAGCACGGCGAGCTAAACCCAATTGAGTTGGTCTGGGCTCAAGTAAAGGGGCATGTCGCTAAAAATAATAAAACATTTATGTTTGGTTACACCACACATTTTTATTTAGTAAACGCTGCAACCTACTTTTAGCCACGCGTCGCGTGTGTTTAAATTTACTTAATTAATTGCAATCTCACAATCGGCAGTATGCCAACAACCGTCCTTCTAAACACCAAATACTCAAGGAAAGATTTGCCACTCTAACTTTATAACTATTTTACTTTTATTAAACTTTTAACTTTGGTGATCTTTTCCTTCTGACGTGCTCATTAACTAACGACAACTCTACTTCTTGAAAGTGTGTGGCCTTACAAACCATACAATTAAAATTAAATGAAGTATGAAGTTTTTTTGAAGAAGGGATTCGTTAAGTGACTCCGCAGTGGTGGTAAGACTATATAATGTGCTATTAAAATTGAAGATAAAATGTGTCATCAAGGCCAATATATATTCAACGACATTACTGACAGATTTATTATTATTTCAGATCTGGAATACTCGTCATCAGAAGTAGGTGTAGTAGGGTGGATGCCCCTATTGCCAATCCCGCCCCTAATACCAGCCTTTTCGCCTTTTTACTTAAAAAATAATGTTTCTAGTGGTTTTTACTATAAATATTGTCAATATGCAAGTCATCAAGTAAGAGTTTCTTATATGTGTGTATTATCCAGTGTGCAATGTGCAAAGTGCAGTGTGCAAAGTGCAGTATCCAGTATAGAGTGTGCAGTGTGGATGGTGCAGTGTGGAGTTGTGGAGTATGCAGTGTGGAGTGTGCAGTATGGAGTGTGCAGTATGGAGTGTGCAGTGGGCAGTGTGCGGTGTGGAATGTGGAATATGCAGAGTGGAGTGTAGAGTGTGCAGTGGGGAGTGTGCAGTGTGGAATATGGAATATGCAGAGTGGAGTGTGGAGTGTGGAGTGTGCCAAGTGCCGTGTGTAGAGTGTAGAGTGTAGTATAGAGTGAAGGGGCGTGCCTCGAGCTGGTCGGCCTGCGTGAGGCGACGCGGCGCCAGGTCGGTGGCGAGGCGCGTCAGCACGACGTCGAGCAGCGCGGCGAGGCGCAGGTGTAGGGTAGAGTAGAGTGTAGAGTGTAGTGTGTAATGTGGAGTGCAGAGTGAAGAGTGAAGGGGCGTGCCTCGAGCTGTTCGGGCTGCGTGAGGCGGCGCGGCGCCAGGTCGGCGGCGAGGCGCGTCAGCACGACGTCGAGCAGCGCGGCGAGGCGCAGGTGTAGAGTAGAGTAGAGTGTAGAGTGTAATGTAGAGTCCAGAGTGAAGAGTGAAGGGGTGTGCCTCGAGCTGTTCGGGCTGCGTGAGGCGGCGCGGCGCCAGGTCGGCGCGAGGTGCGCCAGCACGACGTCGAGCAGCGCGACGAGGCGCAGGTGTAGAGTAGAGTAGAGTGTAGGGTGTAGAGTGTAATGTGGAGTGCAGAGTGAAGAATGAAGGGGCGTGCCTCGAGCTGGTCGTGCTGCGTGAGGCGGCGCGGTGCCAGGTCGGCGGCGAGGCGCGCCAGCACTACATCGAGCAGCGCGACGAGGCGCAGGTGTAGAGTAGAGTAGAGTGTAGAGTGTAGTGTGTAATGTGGAGTGCAGAGTGAAGGGGCGTGCCTCTAGCTGGTCGGGCTGCGTGAGGCGGCGCGGCGCCAGGTCGGCGGCGAGGCGCGCCAGCACGACGTCGAGCAGCGCGACGAAGCGCAGGTGTAGAGTAGAGTAGAGTGTAGAGTGTAGTGTGTAATGTGGAGTGCAGAGTGAAGAGTGAAGGGGCGTGCCTCTAGCTGGTCGGGCTGCGTGAGGCGGCGCGGCGCCAGGTCGGCGGCGAGGCGCGCCAGCACTACGTCGAGCAGCGCGGCGGGGCGCAGGTGCGGGCAGTTGAGGCAGTTGTACGTCGCCTCGGGCGCCGTCGCCAGCCACGCCGTCTCGTTGGCCGTGTGGTTCAGCACCACGTCGCAGATAGACACCATCTAAATAATTTATCTATGTCATAACTTCTGGTATGTATACTACTAGGAGGGCTCTGCGGCCGCAGAGTTTAACTTTAACTTTTAAAGTTATAGTTAAAATTACAGTCTATATGGCTGGGCACAGACCTCTTCTCATTACTGAGAGCGTTTTAGGGCAAGAAAATTCCCGCCGAGCTGCCCTGATGCATGTTAGCGAACTTCACATGTTTTCGAAATATTTGTTTTTCTTTTTATTTCTCAGACATGTAGGTTTCCTGACGACGTTTTCCTTCACCGCCGAGCACGTGTTAAATCAGCACTTAAAATTGCAATTAACAATTTCACTGGTGCCGGCGGGGATTGAACCCGGGTTAATACTTACCAGCAGGTTACTGTGAAATTTACAGCCCATAAGCTACCACGGCATTGCGCTTTGTTACGTTCAGTACTCCGTTATCCCTTTAGCCGACTGCGAGCGGGCGTAAAGACCAGTTCTTTCTCTTGACGTTGCTTTCGACAATCTAACATCGATTTTGTTTAATGTGACTAAGAAAACGCTGTCATTGTTTATAAGTGCACTTAGTCAACGTGATTTAAAGTTTATTTCAGATAAGTACCTATGTAACTTTATTTCGTATTTTTTTTAAAAACACGTCTGTTTTCTAGATCTTGACAACAACGCTACTTACAGCGGTCCAATTGTGAGTGTGCGTGTTTATCAACATCGGCCCAGCCGGTCTCAACGATGATCTTTCATACATGCGGCAATTGATTTTAATTTATGTAGATTTACCATTTGTTAAGCTGAAAACCTGTTCGGAAAGTATTTCGAAATCATTCTGTTAAAGCAGGATCTTGATAATGCCGTGTATCGCTGGCGTAAAATAAACTACTAACTCCAACCAAATAATATATATTATTACTTAGAAGCTCTAAGACCCCATACCTTCCCATAAAAAATCGTAAAAGACGACATAGGGAAATGAAACAGGAGACACATAAAGTATCTTCCCTATAACAACTTGAAATAATAAAAAAAAATGCGGTTACCAAAATACTTGCTAAGAGACTATGGCAAATATTCCCCCCAAGTTCAGCAGTAGACTTTGATAAACTGGAATTAATGAATTAATGATGGAGGAAAACGGGTAATACGTTCGTAATCAATTTATTGGTAGTGGTGATCTAGCGACAAATGAGAAGGCAGACCACGGTCGTGCTGTTGTTATTGTTCTATCGTAGCAGTGCCCTCTGTGTACGTCCCGTGAAGCAAAACGAGTGTGGATTAAACAAACACAGTTATTATTCTCTGTGAAATGCATAATAAGTCTAAGTATAATTTGGCGGAAATATACAGGCTGAAATTAAGTAGATTTCATAGTGACCTTTTCACGATATACATATTTTAAATTATACAACGATAGTACGAAATTCCGCATTATTTGACTACGTTTTTGTTGTAAGATGTCAGATCACAGAACACAATTACTCTCTACCAAGAGTGTCAGATGAAGCTTCCATAAACTTTCATTGATTTAAATAAGTATTTCGAATCGGACAAATAAAACTATTTTACTACGTCATAGACTAAAATAATTTATAGCAAGGAGGTTATAATATAACTACAATCTCCTTGATTTATCGACAATGTTTTTTGTTTCGCTAATAACACATCTATAGAGGCGTCAATGGAATGGAAAAACGGCAAAAACCTTGTAAAAGCAAGAAAGTGAGAATAATATAGCTATCTTATTTTGTGCCATGTTAAACGTCATATGTATAAAGTGTTCACCTATAAGAATTTTGTTCTTAATTTAGGACTCTACGCTAGTTAATTACTCTGTGCATAAATAATAATAATAAAAATAATAAAGGTTTTGTCTGTGCGATACAAGATCAGGTTATTAAGACCAACAATTATCGGAGATACATCCTAAAGGATGGCACCGTTGACGTCTGTCGAGCTTGTCGCCATTCCGGTGAATCACTTAGGCATGTCATCTCCGGTTGTTCGGAGCTTTCTAACTCTGAGTATTTGCACAGGCACAACTTAGTAGCCAGGTTTCTACACCAGGAGCTCGCTCTGAAATACGGTCTCGTGGATCGGAAACTGCCGTATTATAAGTACTTGCCGGAAGCCGTGCTCGAAAATGACCGCGCCAGGCTCTACTGGGACCGGGCCATCATCACAGACAGGACTATTCTTGCGAATAAGCCTGATAATGTGCTGATGGACCGGGCACAGTCAAGAATATTTTTGGTCGACATTACCATTCCTTATGACAAGAACCTCGTGAAAGCCGAAACAGATAAGCTTACTAAATATCTGGACCTGGTTCACGAGGTGACCGACATGTGGGGTGGATTGCCGGCCGAAATTATTTCTGTGGTCGTTTCTGCGAACGGGTTAATCCCAGTCAGCCTCTCGGGTCATCTGAGACGACTGGGACTCCGTGACGGACCGCTCCAAGCTCAAATGCAGAAGGCGGTGCTTCTCGATACCGCCCGCATAATCCGCCGGTTTCTTTCCCTTTCCCCCTAACCATCGGCCGTTTGGTCTCCCCTGCCGAGGGCTTCCATCTGGTTGGGTTTTTATTTATTTATGTATTGTTTATGTATTTATTTTATTTTGTTGATATTTATGTATGTTTATCATTTTCATTTACAATTATATATTTATACAGCCCAACCAGAAGAGAAAACTATATAGATACCCCTATAATAATAAAACATCACACACAAATCACAAACATGCCACACCTCTTCACATCCTTCCCTACACTACTTGCACTTCACTACTTACATTTAAAAATCACACACACACATACACTTAACCTTATACTTACTAAATCAAAACACTACTAGATATACACATATGCAATGTGTTTTGTAAAATGCGTACCTTAAAATACCCATAAATATCTTCAAATATGTTGGTAATTGTCAAATGTTGTTTCTATAATATATTCATACAGTTATAGCGATATGTTATAAGATTATTTTTATATGAAGTAAGAACCTGTAATTGGCAGTAAAAAAAATGTAAATATTTACTAACTAATCAAGATTCGAAATTGACTCAGGACGTTTTTTAAAAGACTTTATTTTAAACTTATTACTATTAATGTGCAATACATAACTTATATACTACTTAATTAATCCGCGATGGATTCGAACTTAAATCTACATGTCCGATACATGTGGGAGCCTAACTATGACTATCCTAATTCTTATTCGAATTAGAATATAAAATTAGGAACGACATAAATAAACTATCATTTGAAATGAATTGTGAATTAGTAGCAATAGAATTAAGATCCTCAAAAACAATTCTGTGGTCCAAGTTGTGGAATTGCGAATTTAAAATACGATTGATTATTATTAGATAAAATATTAACGCTTTGTTGGGGTTTGAAACTTTGGAATGCTGTATTCTGTTTCGTTTTATTTTTAGCATTGTATTGGTTCATGAAGTTCACTTCCTCGGTTACGACACTTAAAGCGGACTCTAAACTAGTACACTGTCTAAGACGCACGATACGAATTAAATCCTCAGGTAAATTATAAAGGAATACATTTAGTGACATATTATTATACACTATCATTTTAGCAGCTTTTAGTCCTTCATCTTGTATTAGATTAACTTTTGCAAATAAGGTACTACGTATATGTTGTATCCTATGACAAAAATCGATAAATAATTCGCCAGACTTAATTTTCATTTGTTCTAACTCGACAGCTATGCAATCTTCCGAACGCGGATCGCCAAAATGTTGAATTAAAATATCTTTAAAAGTATTCCAACAATTAATATCATCACGCTCACTTAACAAATGTGCTGCTTTACCTGTTAATCGGCTGCTTATCGCATGGAATACATATAAAGTTTGTGTGGCATTATTAGGGTCTGCGAAAGACCTGTACGTGTATTGAGCTTTCTTAATAAATAAATTTAATAATCCTTCCTCTCCTTCAAACTTAGGTATAAGACAAAGTAAATCCTTAGGTATTACACGTAATTGTTCCATTTTATTAAATATTAATATAACAATTTATATAATTATTAATTTTATTTCTTTAATATATTCCTTTAATTGTTTAATTATGTAATTTTTATTTTTTTATAACACAATTTAATAAATTTTATTTCATCATCATCATTTTTTTTAAAGGATAAGGGTGACAAACGAGCATACAGTCCACCTGATGGTAAGTGGTTGCTGCGGCCCATAGACATCTACATCTATCCTCGTTTGCGAATCAAAATGCAGATGCGTTGTCACCCGTGAGGACTGAGATGGAATGCCTCATTTCCAGTAAAAAGGGCCTCCGGCCACCTGCACTCACCAAGCGAAACGCAGAGGTAAACCTGTACTTCACGCTGGTATTCTGTGAGGTCGTGGTACCACCCCGGTTCGAGCCGGCCCATCCGTGCGACAGCAAAAGCTGCAGCATCATCATTACAGTCTTTCATAAGTCCACTGCTCAACATAGGCTTCCCCCAAGGAATGCCACAAAACACGGTCCTGAGCCACCTGCATCCACCGACTTCCTCCATGCCTTACCAGGTCGTCACTCCATCTCGTGGGGGGTCGCCCTACACTTCGCCTACCGGTACGAGGCTGCCACTCGAGAACCTTTCTTCCCCATCGGTTGTCGGTTCTTCGAGCTATATGGCCGGCCCACTGCCACTTCAGCTTACTAATCTGTTGGGCTATGTCGGTTACTCTAGTTCTACTGCGGATATCCTCATTTCTAAGTTTATCACGCAGAGAAACTCCGAGCATAGCCCTCTCCATAGCTCGCTGAGCGACCTTGAGCTTCCTCATACGGCCAGCAGTGAAAGACCACGTCTCAGATCCGTAAGTCATCACTGGCAACACGCACTGGTTGTACAATTTCGTTTTAAGGTTTTGAGGTATGTCTAACGAGAAGATGTGTCGTAGCTTCCCGAACGCTGCCCAGCCGAGTTGAATCCGTCGATTGACCTCTCGGTCGAAGTTGGACTTACCTAGTCGGACTATTTGTGCCAGGTAAACATACTTGTCAACAACTTCGAGCTTAGTGCTCCCAACAACTACCGGCATAGGTGTGACATGGACATTAAACATAATCTTTGTTTTGTCCATGTTCATCTTAAGACCTATCCGTTGGGAGACACTATTGACGTCATTGAGCATAGTGCTTAGGTCCTCCAGCGATTCTGCCATAAGGATTATATCGTCGGCAAATCGAAGGTGAGTGATGTACTCGCCATTGATGTTGATACCGTATCCTTTCCAGTCCAGAAGCTTGAAAACTTCTTCCAATGCAGCGGTGAAGAGTTTCGGGAATATGACGTCACCCTGTCTTACACCTCTCTGCAATTGGATAGGTTTCGTACTCTGGTTCTGTACTCGGATAGCCATCGTAGCTCTACTGTACAAACACTTCAGCACTTCGATATACCGACAGTCAACTTGGCACCGCTGAAGAGACTGCAGCACCGCCCAAATTTCGACGGAATCAAAAGCTTTCTCATAGTCCACATACGCCACACATAGTGGCAACTTGTACTCTTCGGACTTCTGTACCATTTGCCGAAGGGTATGTATGTGGTCTATGGTGCTACAACCCTTTCGGAAACCGGCTTGTTAGGGAGGCTGGAAGTCGTCAAGTCTGCGCGCGAGACGATTCGTAATGACTCTCGAAAACAGCACGTAGACGCGGCTCAGAAGGGAAATCGGTCTGTAGTACTTCAAGAGAGCGTTGTCACCTTTCTTGAAGAAACAGACCACCGCACTTCTGCTCCACGCCTCCGGTGTAATGCCACCATGGAGGACGGAATTAAAGAGCTTCTGAAGGACTTCAAGTACCGGTCTTCCACCCGCTTTCAGAAGCTCCGCTGTAATTCCATCCTCGCCTAGGGCCTTACCGTTTTTAAGGTGCTAGAGAACCATTCTAATCTCGCTCAGACTGACGTCCGGGATATCTTCGGAATAGTGTCGGATGAGACTCGCTCTTGGATCGTTACTCACACTTGCGTGTGGCTCCAACGATGACGTGTACAGCTGCCCATAGAACCTCTCAATCTCACTCAAAATCTCAGGTGTCCCGGAAACGATGATGCCACATTCTGTCTTCAGCTTTGACGGTTGGCTCTTTCTGGCAGACAGATCTCTGGCAAAGACTTTGGAGCCTTGGTTCCGCTAGATCACTTCTTCAATACGAGCTGTACTGAAGTTGCGTAAGTCCCGCCGCATGCATTTGGAGATCTGTCTGTTCAGATGCCTGTATGCTGTCAAGCTGCCGTGTAGTGGCGGTCAAGAATATTCACTACCCCATATCCTCCCGTGGGTGTCGTAAAAGGCGACAAAGGGAAACAGGCAGGAGATGGGCAGCAGCATCTTCCTGATAATAGCCAAAATTACAATAAAAAAACTGCGGTAGCCAACCCGCTCGCCAAGCGTGGCAACTATGGCAAATACCCCCCAATGATTAAAGCAACAAACAGACGGCCCCCAGTCCCCGGCGGCCCCGCTATTCCTGGCTACGGTGGCGACCATGGTAACGGTGGGGCAGGGGGTGCTAAGAATCTCCGGTGGAGGTTCGGTTGCCACCTTAGACGACTCGACCTGGCAACGTACAACGCACGCACCCTGAGGACTGACGAGAAGATCGTGGAGCTGGAAGAATAGATAGACAAGTTGCACTGGCATATTATAGGATTATCCGAAGTCCGAAGAGAGTGGGAGGACACGGTAATCCTCGAATCCGGCAACTTGCTCTATCACCGGGAGGGCGACCATCTGTCCCAAGGAGGTGTCGGATTTATCGTCCACAAGTCTCTTGTTAACAACGTTGTAAAGATCGGGAGTGTGTCGACGAGGGTTGCGTACCTTATACTCAGAATCACCAAACGGTATTCGCTGAAGGTCATACAGGTTTACGCACCAACCTCGGCACACCCCGATGAGGAGGTGGAGGAAATGTATGAGGATATCTCTAGAGCCATGCCACCAATTGCCATTTCCATTGCCTCCATTCCTCCAAAACCCAATATACGGTGTTAATGGGAGACTTCAATGCAAAACTAGGCACAAGAGAGAACGGTGAGCTGAAAGTAGGGAAATTTGGAAGAGGGCAACGGAACCCAAGGGGCGAGCAGCTGGCCGACTTCATGGAGAAAGAGGGACTCTTTATGATGAACTCTTTCTTCCAGAAGCGGCCCCACAGGAAGTGGACCTGGTCGAGCCCCGACGGTTCGACAAAAAATGAGATTGACTTCATTATGACGACCAGACGACAACTGTTTAGTGATGTCTCCGTGATCGCGAGGGTGAAAACTGGTAGCGATCACCGAATGGTTAGAGGCACACTGAACCTAAACGTTAAGTTGGAGAGGTCTCGTCTAATGAAGTCAACGCTCCGTCCCCCTCGTGCTCTGTTCCAAAATCCCGAAACCTTTCAGCTCGAATTACAAAACCGTTTTCAGTGCTAAGTTCTACAAGGCCCGCCGCAGAAGAACACAAAAACTCTCCGATCACACTCTTAATCTCATGGCTGTTAGACGGGAGATGAAGCTACATTCTTCAACAAATTTTATTTATTTAAAATTAATTTTCAATATTTAATTATTAAACTTAATGATATAGAATAAATTGCCTATGCTTGTGCAATTTATTCTGTTCGATTTAGGAAAAGTCAAATAACACTAAAATTCTAGCAAGCAAAAATGGGAACAGAGATGGACGTGAAAAGGTTTACTCACAGTACACTCGAACTCATCCTTCCGCCTGGGCTAGGAAGTCTTCTTTCTTGATGTCCTGATTAGAATTCGACAAAATTTCGGTTCGTAGATTTCGCGCAAGTGCAAGACGGCACCGTAAACTGCTTCACGACTACTGATTTGGAAGTCTTCTTATATGAGCAAGCTTTACACGTGAAATCCTACCGGCTGCGCCAGTCAATATTCGAAATTGACTCAGGACGTTTCTTAAAAGACTTTATTTTAAACTTATTACTATTAATGTGCAATACATAACTTATATACTACTTAATTAATCCGCGATGGATTCGAACTTAAATCTACATGTCCGATACATGTGAGAGCCTAACTATGACTATCCTAATTCTTATTCTAGATCTTTAAGCTAAAAAAGAGTTATCGGTATTCACACGAAAGACCACCCGTTGTCCAGACGCAATTCAGCAATCTACGCCCACGCTTACGCTTGAATTGTGATGGTCTCCGGTGCAGTTCCGGGAATACCGGGATGCATAACTACACTTGACAATAAAAATAAAATAAAATAAAATATAGAGTAAGTTACGTACATTCCACTCGTTCCGTATTTTGGCCACGAAGTTTTCAACGTCCGCGAATGTGGCTTCACGCGAACCGTCATCGGTGAAGCGCGGGTTCAGGCGGAGTTGGTTCGCGATACTGTAGCTTGAATTGGACGCGCCCAGCTCCTGTTTATACCAATCAAATTATTAACATCTTCGGCTGCATCAGCACTTACCATCTGCTGTGATAGTAGTCAAGCACTAGCCTATAATATTAAAAATTTCTTAAGTCTAGATTATAAATAAAACGTATTGAAAGTAATATTTAGATCAATATACCATGCCTTGGAAAATAGCTCTGTCATGAGAAGAACGAGCAAGACATCCATTTTCGGTGACGATGACATGTTCGGGTATGTTACATAATAGTCAAACTATACTGATTGCTTTGCTTAAATGTTAACTCCAGCAGTAATGTATTCCTTAAAGTATACTTAGAGTATAATACTTTAGGCATTCACCATTTTGTTTGAGTCAATGCAATATTTTTGCCAAGTAGCCACTAATGTTACAACTGGCTTATAACAATATTTTCAAATAATTATAACAATATAAACGTTAACATAAAAACCTTTCGTTCTTTTTTCGTTCCTTTTCTGATCTAATTTTACACAATACGGATAAAATAATTAAAGTCCGTACCTGCACAGAGCACAGTGCGTAGCGCAGCATGTTATGACGCAGAGCACGCTCCCAGCACGACAGCGGCCCCAGACACTTGGCACTTGGCCAGCGCGGTCTGGCACAGAGTGTACCAGTTGAGTGCATGCGTACCTGCACGGGCGTGAAGTGCAGCATGTTGTAGCACGCCTCGCAAGCGGGACGCAGCGCACGCTCCCAGCGTGACAGCGGCCCCAGGCACTTGGCACTTGGCCAGCGCGGTCTGGCACAGAGTGTACCAGGTGAGTGCATGCGTACCTGCACGGGCGTGAAGTGCAGCATGTTGTAGCACACCTCGCGGGCGGGACGCAGCGCACGCTCCCAGCGCGACAGCGGCCCTAGGCACTTGGCACTTGGCCAGCGCGGTCTGGCACAGAGTGTACCAGGTGAGTGCATGCGTACCTGCACGGGTGTAAAGTGCAGCATGTTGTAGCGCGCCTCGTGGGCGGGACGCAGCGCACGCTCCCAGCGCGACAACGGCCCCAGGCACTTGGCCAGCACGGTCTGGCACATGATCGCGTCCGGAGTCAGCACGTGCTCGCCCGCTCGTAGCGTCGGAGTCACGTGGAACCAGCCAGAGCCCTGCCAATTAGTTTTTTTTTATTGAAAAGTCGTAAGTGGACCCTTAGGCATAGACATGAAGAATCCAATCAATATTCCCCTGGCGTTGCAGTTGTTCATGGGCGGCGCGGCGGTATGCACTTACCATCAGGTGAGCTACATGCTCGTTTGCCCTCTCTTCTATAAAAAAAAATCAAAATGCATGTGCATAATTTTATTATCTACTTCTATTCTACCTTTTTATTCAATTTAGATAATTAAATAATACTTATTGAAAGTCACTCTTATGTTTATTTTACCACTGGTTCGAAAAATACCTCTGTCCTGGAAAGAACCAGCAAGAAATCCAGCGGGAAATATATTTTTTTGAAAAAGAAGAATTGTTTACAATCAGTGAGGTTACACAATAATTAACAACACGAAAAAAACTAGAAATAGCTTGGTAGCAACCACCTCATTACCAGGAGTTATTATCATCCATATATTGCTTAATATTAGAATGACCCTTTTTAGACAATCTTTATTTAATAAAGTTTTCTAATTTGGTGGAAGTCAGATTTTGTGTATTTTCTGGGATTTTGTTATGAAAGCGCAAACAAGAATGGAATACTGACTCGTTGAAGTCGATTAACTGGTACTACTATACTCGTACTGCTGTACTAGGTTGTCTGTTCCTAGTATTTGCAATATGAATATCAGTTATATTTTTAAAACTATTAATATGTTTGTGTATGTACCGTACATTTTCGTAAATGTATTGAGAGGTCAATGTTAATATATTAATTTCAATATATTAATATATATATATATATATATATATATAAATATTAATGTTAATATATTAAATTAAATTTTTGTCTTAAAGACTCTAGGTTTTAAATCATAGATTGCTCTTATGGCTCTCATCTGCAAAACAAATATAATTTGAGTGTCAGTCAAGTGTCTTTATAGCAAAATAACATGAAAATAGCTAAAATAAACCAGTTCAGTTGTTTTAACACTGGTAAGGTTTAAGATATGTAATATTTTACAGCATACGATGCAGAACTAACTCTGCATGCTAGTTTACATATATGAGCACATTGAAGCTTCACATCTGATTAAGGTAATTTCTTTTCTTTGCTGTGGCAACCCTAGTGATAAGTTGTAAAAGTAATTGGAGTTTTGGCGGGAACTTGATCGGCGGCGATTTTCTGCTCCTGTTTTATAGTTTAAATAATAGTTTGAAGTGGATTTTGATATGTAAAAGTGGTGCGATTTTATGTATTAACTGTCTACGCATGTGAACTATTAGTGGAAACGGTGAAACAAGTGCTCTGATGGTGATGGATTCTCAAGATAGCGGTTTGCATAGGCGCCTGCTGTCTGCTGGCTCAAGTTGCCGTCAAAATCTCCCAAGGGCTGCACAATGTGACGCATCAACATATTGTGAAGTAGTGAACTATGAAGGATAATTATACATTTGGAGAAATTATAATAAACCGAATAAAAATACTCAAGACTTGGCCTAAAGGTCTAGATACCTAAAGGTCGTGTACCCGCGCGCGTTGTACGATAACAGTGTCTATCAGCTGATCCGTGACATTTTAATCTAAATGTATAGTTGAACTTTACGTAATTTAACAATTTTGGTACATAATATAGTCATTATAAAGAAGTGATAAGTGTTTGGATCGTCGAAATCGGTGCAAGGGTTCGTGAGTAATCGCATTTTGCATTTACAAAACATCGGTAAATCAAAAACTCCCTGACCTAGGGCAACCCGCGATCGCCCCACATCTACGACACACCACATTTAATTGCATGTAAGCGCCTGTTAAATAAACTATAGCAAGTCACCGTATTAACTTTTTGCTAACTTTACCACACCTGTTCCGCAAAGATGAGTACAAAAACCTTGAGAAACAAAAAATGTGGCGCGTGCTCTGAAGAACTTATCGCGCAAGAGCAGCTTAAATGTATTACATGCAGTCTTAAATACCATTACGATTGTATAAACACCAGCAGCAAAAAATATAAAGAACTTTCTACTGATTTAAAAAACAATTGGGTTTGCCCGACTTGCCGAGCAAAGCAACCAAAATGTGATAATTCTGACACGCCTATTCGCAGCTCTGGAATCTCACCTCGAGACACGAGCAGTAACATCACAATAAGACGCATACAACCTACGCACTTAACTCAAAGTCAGGAATCTCTCACTCTTGAGAGTATAAAGCACATAATTCATGATGAGATGAATGCATTTATAAACAAAATTGAAAGCAATATCAGCAAAATTATAGAAAATAAAATAAAGGGACTAACCAAGGAAATCACTGATCTAAAAGAATCTGTACTTTTCATTACTAACCAATACGAAGATTTAAAAAAGGATATGCAAGTAAAATTTAAAGATGTAAAACAACTAAAAGAAGAAAATGATTGCCTTAAATCAACAGTAAAAGACCTCAATAGTCGCTTAAGCATAATGGAGCAGCATTCAAGAATGAGCAACCTAGAGATACAATGTGTTCCGGAACATAGGGCCGAAAATATACCTAATATTATTACACAAATAGGGAAGATTACTGGCACTAAAATATCCGACGCTGAAATCCATAAATGTACAAGAATCACCAAGGTTAATCCAGTAAATGCACGACCGTGATCTATTATTGTGAAGTTTGCTTGTCCACGGGTTCGTGATACATTCTTAACCGGAGTAATAAATTTCAATAAAAGAAACACCAATGAAAAACTAAATACAAGCCACATCGGGATAGGTGGCGACAAAAAACCGATATTTGTAGTCGAACATTTGACCCCGGAGCTGAAGAAAATCCACGCCCTTGCCAGAGCGACAGCAAAGAAATTAAAATACAAATTTGTCTGGATTAAAAATGGTCGTATCTTTTTAAGAAAAATCGATAATTCTGAACATATTGTCGTGCGTAACATCGAGCAACTCGAAGAATTACAATAGTAAAGTACTTATCTGTCTAGTCTCTTATCGAAATTCTGTTAAAATACGATACATTAAATAAATATTACCAAAACGTAAGGGGGATTCGTAGTAAAGCGCGTGATGTAAAACTTAACATACTATGTAGTGATTTCGACATCTTAATTTTTAGAGAACCTTGGCATAATGACGGCGTGTTCGATAGTGAGTTTATTGATGATCGCTATACGGTATACAGAAGAGACAGGGAGCAATTAGACCCAAAAAGAATCAAAAATGGGGGAGGTGTAATGACAGCCGTTAAAAATACCTTAAAATCAAGCCGTTGCCTGCATTGGGAGAGTAACTGCGAAGATTTATGGATTACGGTTGATGCAATTGTAGATGGTAAACCAAGTCATGTTGAAATCTGCGTAGTATACTTGCCACCTCCGATGAATAGCAATGTGCTAAGTGAATTCTTAGAAAATGCGTACAAAGCTATTAATACAAATGAATACGTCATGCTAACGGGGGATTTTAATATTAGTAGTATTTCTTGGTCGAAAGTACCGGAATTAAATTGTCTACACCCCTTTAGTAGTTCTAACTTAGCGTCTAGTTTTGTTGATTTTATCGAGGAACACAATTTAAAACAATTCAATTCAATATTTAACGCAAATGGCAGGTTGCTTGATTTGGTTCTTTCAAATCATACTCATGTGACAGTTAGTCAAAACTTCAATCCAATCAGCATAATCGATAATCATCATCCGTCACTTAACATAAATCTCGATTTCTTGAAGATTTATACGATCAATGCACAGCTCAATGAAAGGTACAACTTCTTTAGAGCAGATTATGAGGCCATTAATAATGAATTAGATGGTACAAATTGGTCAGAACTTTTACTAAATTGCGATTCAGTTAACTCAATGCTTAATGAATTTTATCATAAATTAAAATCAATAATTGAAAAACACGTGCCAAAGACTAAGCCTAAAAGTACAAAGTTTCCTTTATGGTATAATAATAAATTAATTTATATGTTAAAAATTAAAAATAAATATCGAGTAAAAAGTAGAATTTACAATAACCCTCTAGACATACTCAAATTTAAATCACTAAGGTTTAGCTGTATTAAATTAATTAAAGCAAGTTATAATAATTATATTGAATGCGTTGAAAGTAACCTACAAAAAAATCCTAAATATTTCTGGACACACTTAAAAAACTTAAAAAAACCATCAAACACGTACCCAGCCAGAATGGTACTTAACAATAAAGTTCCTACCGATGACCCAGGAGTGTGCAATCTCTTTGCTGAATCCTTTGCTTCCGTATACGAGAGGAGAGACCTACCCTGCAGAAACATTCCCCTACAAACAGTTACCGAAAACAATCTCTGTTTAATAAACATCAATGTTAAGGAAGTAATAAAAAAAATAAAAAGACTTGACGCAAAGAAAGGTGCTGGACCCGACGATCTTCCTCCATCGTTTATTAAAAAGTGTGCTAAAGTGTTGTCTTTGCCTATCTGTATTATCTTTAATACATCCCTCAGTACCGGGGTCTTCCCAGATATGTGTAAACTTGCAAGAATAGTGCCTGTGTACAAAAAAGGGAATCGAGATAATATTGCCAACTACAGACCCATATCAATATTATCAGTTGTCTCTAAAGTCTTCGAGTCCTTGATCTCACCTATATTGTCACGCCATGTCCGCCACGCTATCTCAGACACCCAACACGGATTTATGACATCTCGATCTACTGTCACAAACCTTACATGTTTTTTGAATTTTATAACACCCTACGTCGACTCACCTTTTCAAGTAGATGCTATCTAAACCGATTTCTCCAAAGCCTTCGACAGGGTGAATCACCGTTGTTAATAGCGAAACTATCATCTTTCGGAATCGGAGGGCCATTACTTTCGTGGTTTGCTTCATATTTAAAAGACAGATTTTCATACGTAGTGATCAGAGGCCACTTTTCTCAGAAATATGGGTGCACCTCGGGAGTACCTCAGGTATCCATATTAGGACCCTTATTATTTAATATTTTCGTAAATGATGTAACTAATTGTGTACATAATTCAAAATGTTTCATCTTTGCGGACGATCTGAAACTCGCAAAAGCAATTCTTAACGATCATGATGCACAATATCTACAAGAAGATGTCGATAGAATTGCTCGTTGGAGCAAGTTAAATGGCATGGATCTCAACGCTTCTAAATGTTCATATATCAACTTTACGCGTAAGCATACTGCATCAGAAACCCAATACACGTTGAACAATAATCCACTTCAGAAGCTTGAATCCATCCGAGACTTAGGAATTACAATCGATGCTAAATTAAGATTTAATATTCACATTGAAAATATTTGTAGATCAACACGCAAAATGCTCGGGTTTTTATACAGGAATTCAAAATGTTTTAAAAAAATCAAAACAAAAAGCTTCTTTACACTTCCTTAGTTAGAAGTAAATTAGAGTACGGCACCATCATATGGAGCCCTAATTATCAAATACACAAAGATCGTATAGAAAGCATTCAAAGACGATTCACTCAATATTGTTCTAGGCATCATCTATACAAGGCATGATGGGCAAAGAATTAGAAATTGAATTATTTTTAAATAGTAACAACATACATATCTTGTATTATTTGTATTACTGAATATTGGCTAAAAGATTATAGTTTCATGATAATTTCAGAAATCACCAGGTGGTCAGTTCCTTCAGTAGAGAAAAATTTTTACGTGGTGGCGCCTTAATACTAACAGATAAATCATTATATAAAGAACTTAAGGATATAGTGAGCCTCTCTGTTGAGCGAACTGTAGAAATGGCTTGTGTCGAGTTCGAGCACGTCATTTTTGTAAGTGTTTACAGACCCCCATGTGCTACTTATGACTATTTTGAAAGGATTGTGGAAAAAGTTTTGCTTAAACTTAGTAAACAGAACAATTCTGTTGTAATATGTGGTGTTACGGCCAACAGCTGCC
This sequence comes from Parnassius glacialis, assembly GCA_033319125.1. Taxonomy (NCBI): domain Eukaryota; kingdom Metazoa; phylum Arthropoda; class Insecta; order Lepidoptera; family Papilionidae; genus Parnassius; species Parnassius glacialis. Next base: position 53,839,818 of record JAVANC010000021.1, on the reverse strand, counting down.
CATCCCAGGAGTAGAATCCTTCGCGGCCCATAGACGAAGAAGCTACGGGCAGCTGCTGGTCGGGCGTCCTCACGCCACGGGTTAAAAGTCTAATTACACTAAACAATCCGGGGGGAGCGTTACAATTATTGAACAGAGCTTACTTACCTCTATTCAAGGCGACTGGTCCCTCAGGATTCGGTCAGGTCTCGTGTGGATGTATTGTGCTAGAAAGTAAAGGTCAGTGATGTGTATTTGGGTGTGGCTGGTAGTGTTATTGACCTTATTTGACCGTTCCCCCTGCAGCAGTTCGGCCCTCAGCTCCTCTCCAAGCTAAGGTCGCCTTCCGCAGTCACTTTCTTCCTTTGTTACGATTGACTCGCGAAAATGAACACAGAACGTACGGGTCAAAGATCACCGTTATTTCTAGAATATTAACTACCGCACTAGTAACTAATACAGTCGAATCCACTTATACAGATTCTGCGTTAAACCTAAAGTCCCGGGTAAACTCTCAACACGCGCTACCATTCCCAGTGGTATATTTACTATACGCGCCTAACATAAAATTAGATCTAAGAGCTCCCAAACACAACGGACTGCCTTCTCTTTTGACGCGAAGAAGACATCTAATCTTTCGCTCTCGACTCCCACCGTTCAGTAAGCTTGGACGTTCAACACGCACGAACGTCATCCCGTATCAGTCGAGCCGAGAGCCATCTAACGTCGATGCCTGACACCAACGCTTTTGCGTAAACAAACCCCCGTCCCGGACGTAAGGATTTAGGTCCGCGAGCAAACCGGTCAGCGGGACAGGGTCGCGACGGCAAGTTGCAAGATCGAATCTACAACCAAACTAGGCCACCCTACACACCCAATCAGATCTTGCAACCCTTACCAACGCCTCAAAATTACAGCCCCAACGTGGGCTAGCCGGAGAGTTGAACTGGATGCCCTTCCTGGTCATCGCAGCACATAAATAAGTCCTATTTCTAGACAGAAGTCAGACGACCTCCTTCAAACACCTATCTGCGCTCCTATGATTAGTTCCGCAACTCGACCGGATCAGGTCTGCAAACAGCGACGCGACACGAAGCGGCCCAGAGGGACCTTCAAGCTTCAGTGCAGAGAGCACCCCCAAATTCCCCATGAACGTCGTCTGTGGAGAGCTGAACGAAACGCACAGATGGTCCCTAGCAGGTGATCCTATGCTCATATTTCAACTAATTTTTCAAAAGCATCAATGTTCAATTACAGAATTAATTAAAACAAGTAATCACCGATGCACATAGGTCAACTTGGCAAAGTAAACAAAACAATAAACGTAAGGGACAGCCCTATTTCTTATTTCAAATAAATATCTTAGACAGTGCCAACAAAATCTAAACCAAAAGAGAATTGACTTCTATTTCCTTCGGCAACCACAGGGTTATCTAATTTCAACCTTCCTTATCACAAAGCAAAATGATTAAACACTATCACAAGCATTAAAAAAGGGCACACAATTTAGTCTCAATTTTCCGTGCAACAATAAACGCAGTGATCAAATGTATTTACAAAACATATGCAGCAGCATTTAAAGGAGTATTTTAAATTCAATTCTCTTAATCATAACCGCTACAATATGAATTTCGCGGAAAACCCAAAAGCATTTTAATTTAAATTTAAAGAATTTTTAACTAAGTGCTCGACCAAACCAAATCCAATACCCCTTGAGAGCGTGATTCAACTCTCCAGGGGACCCTAATCTTCCCACCTCCAAGTGGAGGCCACACCGCGTGAACCCGATACTAACAGAGCGCAACCGCTAACAGTCGTCACTCGGGTTGTACGCCCTCACTGAGGCCGTCGGCAACAGAACAGCTTGACAAGTGGACTGTTGACGGCTTAAGGCTCAGTAGAGGCAGCCATGGTGGGAGCTAAGGCGGCAGCTAGCTAGGGCCGCCTCCATCAAATGGGGTACAGTGGTCCACCAGTCGCGGCCACTCAGCTAACGGGAGTGCGAAGGGTCCAGCGGACTGATGAGTGGCCGTGAAGTTCCTCTCCGCACGCTGAGGGGGTGTGATGACACCCCCGCCCCTGGGGGAATTACCCCCCAACTGGTCGGGGGAGGGACCCCTTTCAAACCTAGGGGCCTGGTGGCTAGCCGGCGGGCGCCGAGCGTCGCCCGTCAAAGGGCATGGCGGAGCGCCCCCGCCCGTGGGGGTCGAGGGCCTGGCAGCGCCCCGAGAGGAGACGCCGTTCGCACCCAGGCACAGTACGGCATGGTGATTACCCTGGCAATGCAGACAGGGCCGCCGGTGCGGACAGTCTCGCTGGAGGTGCCCTTCCAAACAGGAGTAGCACCAGCGGCGCTCCTTGGCGATAGTTCGCCTCGCCGGACTCGGCTTACCTAATAATTTTGGGCAAGACGTTACCCGGTGATCAGATGCTCGACAATAGGAGCAGGGGGGGGTTGACGACGACTTGCCCGGCGGATTTCGCCTCTCACTGGGCACGGCTCGTAAGTCGTCGACGGTGCCCGCCGCGTGCTCGATCTGTCGGCACTGCTCCTCCAAAAACCGCAGCAGGTCATAGAAGGGCGGAATATAGGAGGCCTCGTCCCCGCCGTACCTCTCCTCAAAATGCATTTGAAGGTCGAGAGGTAGACGGGACAGCACGATGCGGAGCAACAAGAAGGCCCATTCGCCCACTGGTAAATCCAGCCGCCTCAACGTATTACAGGCCACCAAGACTGGATCCAACAGGTCCGGACGTAGTCGGGCCCGGTCACTAAGCAGCGGAAGGCTTAGAAGCTGCTTAACATGTTCGTCGGCAATTCGCCGGACGTTGGCGTATCTTCTGGCTAGGAGGTCCCGAGCAGTCTGGTAGGCGTCGTCCGACAATCTCAAATGGCTGACAACGCCCAGGGCCTCCCCCTCCAGTGAGGCCAGGAGGTACGCCATCTTCTGGCTCGGGGTCAAGTCACTCCGGGCGTCCACTAGGCCGTCGAAAAGACCAATGAAGGTCAGCCATTCGGAAAGGACCCCGGAGAACCTTGGCAAGTCCAGAGTTGGGAGTCGTCCCAACAGCTCCGGCTGAGGCTGCTTCTGAAAGGACTCGGGCAGGCCACTCGTCCGAGCTTCACGCGCCTCCTCTGCATACCTGCCTTCAGACTCGATCAACTCGTCCGTGAGCCACAAGAACTGCTCGTAGTCTGCGAAGCAGGAGTCCAGGACTCCCTTTTCCACATCCGAATCCTCGAGCTCAGCGTAAGCCTCCTCCACTGCAGCCCTTCGAGCATCGACCTGCTCGAACCGCTTCATCAAATTATGGACCCTATCCGATCGACCTATCAAAGCATGGGCAAGCTAACAAAGAAAGGAATTTTATTATTACGTATATAATAAAAAAAAATATTTTTACGTATTACGGACGGACGTGATTGTAGACACAAAATTAAACCAATCAACCCAACGCTCCCTGCCACCAAAATTATTTAATTTTTATCAAATACTATGGTCGGTGGATCGACCGGGAATCGATCCCAGCACCGCGTTCTGCTACCAAATGTTACGGCCAACAGCTGCCCATCCCAGGAGTAGAATCCTTCGCGGCCCATAGACGAAGAAGCTACTGGCAGCTGCTGGTCGGGCGTCCTCACGCCACGGGTTAAAAGTCTAATTACACTAAACAATCCGGGGGGAGCGTTACAATTATTGAACAGAGCTTACTTACCTCTATTCAAGGCGACTGGTCCCTCAGGATTCGGTCAGGTCTCGTGTGGATGTATTGTGCTAGAAAGTAAAGGTCAGTGATGTGTATTTGGGTGTGGCTGGTAGTGTTATTGACCTTATTTGACCGTTCCCCCTGCAGCAGTTCGGCCCTCAGCTCCTCTCCAAGCTAAGGTCGCCTTCCGCAGTCACTTTCTTCCTTTGTTACGATTGACTCGCGAAAATGAACACAGAACGTACGGGTCAAAGATCACCGTTATTTCTAGAATATTAACTACCGCACTAGTAACTAATACAGTCGAATCCACTTATACAGATTCTGCGTTAAACCTAAAGTCCCGGGTAAACTCTCAACACGCGCTACCATTCCCAGTGGTATATTTACTATACGCGCCTAACATAAAATTAGATCTAAGAGCTCCCAAACACAACGGACTGCCTTCTCTTTTGACGCGAAGAAGACATCTAATCTTTCGCTCTCGACTCCCACCGTTCAGTAAGCTTGGACGTTCAACACGCACGAACGTCATCCCGTATCAGTCGAGCCGAGAGCCATCTAACGTCGATGCCTGACACCAACGCTTTTGCGTAAACAAACCCCCGTCCCGGACGTAAGGATTTAGGTCCGCGAGCAAACCGGTCAGCGGGACAGGGTCGCGACGGCAAGTTGCAAGATCGAATCTACAACCAAACTAGGCCACCCTACGCACCCAATCAGATCTTGCAACCCTTACCAACGCCTCAAAATTACAGCCCCAACGTGGGCTAGCCGGAGAGTTGAACTGGATGCCCTTCCTGGTCATCGCAGCACATAAATAAGTCCTATTTCTAGACAGAAGTCAGACGACCTCCTTCAAACACCTATCTGCGCTCCTATGATTAGTTCCGCAACTCGACCGGATCAGGTCTGCAAACAGCGACGCGACACGAAGCGGCCCAGAGGGACCTTCAAGCTTCAGTGCAGAGAGCACCCCCAAATTCCCCATGAACGTCGTCTGTGGAGAGCTGAACGAAACGCACAGATGGTCCCTAGCAGGTGATCCTATGCTCATATTTCAACTAATTTTTCAAAAGCATCAATGTTCAATTACAGAATTAATTAAAACAAGTAATCACCGATGCACATAGGTCAACTTGGCAAAGTAAACAAAACAATAAACGTAAGGGACAGCCCTATTTCTTATTTCAAATAAATATCTTAGACAGTGCCAACAAAATCTAAACCAAAAGAGAATTGACTTCTATTTCCTTCGGCAACCACAGGGTTATCTAATTTCAACCTTCCTTATCACAAAGCAAAATGATTAAACACTATCACAAGCATTAAAAAAGGGCACACAATTTAGTCTCAATTTTCCGTGCAACAATAAACGCAGTGATCAAATGTATTTACAAAACATATGCAGCAGCATTTAAAGGAGTATTTTAAATTCAATTCTCTTAATCATAACCGCTACAATATGAATTTCGCGGAAAACCCAAAAGCATTTTAATTTAAATTTAAAGAATTTTTAACTAAGTGCTCGACCAAACCAAATCCAATACCCCTTGAGAGCGTGATTCAACTCTCCAGGGGACCCTAATCTTCCCACCTCCAAGTGGAGGCCACACCGCGTGAACCCGATACTAACAGAGCGCAACCGCTAACAGTCGTCACTCGGGTTGTACGCCCTCACTGAGGCCGTCGGCAACAGAACAGCTTGACAAGTGGACTGTTGACGGCTTAAGGCTCAGTAGAGGCAGCCATGGTGGGAGCTAAGGCGGCAGCTAGCTAGGGCCGCCTCCATCAAATGGGGTACAGTGGTCCACCAGTCGCGGCCACTCAGCTAACGGGAGTGCGAAGGGTCCAGCGGACTGATGAGTGGCCGTGAAGTTCCTCTCCGCACGCTGAGGGGGTGTGATGACACCCCCGCCCCTGGGGGAATTACCCCCCAACTGGTCGGGGGAGGGACCCCTTTCAAACCTAGGGGCCTGGTGGCTAGCCGGCGGGCGCCGAGCGTCGCCCGTCAAAGGGCATGGCGGAGCGCCCCCGCCCGTGGGGGTCGAGGGCCTGGCAGCGCCCCGAGAGGAGACGCCGTTCGCACCCAGGCACAGTACGGCATGGTGATTACCCTGGCAATGCAGACAGGGCCGCCGGTGCGGACAGTCTCGCTGGAGGTGCCCTTCCAAACAGGAGTAGCACCAGCGGCGCTCCTTGGCGATAGTTCGCCTCGCCGGACTCGGCTTACCTAATAATTTTGGGCAAGACGTTACCCGGTGATCAGATGCTCGACAATAGGAGCAGGGGGGGGTTGACGACGACTTGCCCGGCGGATTTCGCCTCTCACTGGGCACGGCTCGTAAGTCGTCGACGGTGCCCGCCGCGTGCTCGATCTGTCGGCACTGCTCCTCCAAAAACCGCAGCAGGTCATAGAAGGGCGGAATATAGGAGGCCTCGTCCCCGCCGTACCTCTCCTCAAAATGCATTTGAAGGTCGAGAGGTAGACGGGACAGCACGATGCGGAGCAACAAGAAGGCCCATTCGCCCACTGGTAAATCCAGCCGCCTTAACGTATTACAGGCCACCAAGACTGCATCCAACAGGTCCGGACGTAGTCGGGCCCGGTCACTAAGCAGCGGAAGGCTTAGAAGCTGCTTAACATGTTCGTCGGCAATTCGCCGGACGTTGGCGTATCTTCTGGCTAGGAGGTCCCGAGCAGTCTGGTAGGCGTCGTCCGACAATCTCAAATGGCTGACAACGCCCAGGGCCTCCCCCTCCAGTGAGGCCAGGAGTTACGCCATCTTCTGGCTCGGGGTCAAGTCACTCCGGGCGTCCACTAGGCCGTCGAAAAGACCAATGAAGGTCAGCCATTCGGAAAGGACCCCGGAGAACCTTGGCAAGTCCAGAGTTGGGAGTCGTCCCAACAGCTCCGGCTGAGGCTGCTTCTGAAAGGACTCGGGCAGGCCACTCGTCCGAGCTTCACGCGCCTCCTCTGCATACCTGCCTTCAGACTCGATCAACTCGTCCGTGAGCCACAAGAACTGCTCGTAGTCTGCGAAGCAGGAGTCCAGGACTCCCTTTTCCACATCCGAATCCTCGAGCTCAGCGTAAGCCTCCTCCACTGCAGCCCTTCGAGCATCGACCTGCTCGAACCGCTTCATCAAATTATGGACCCTATCCGATCGACCTATCAAAGCATGGGCAAGCTAACAAAGAAAGGAATTTTATTATTACGTATATAATAAAAAAAAATATTTTTACGTATTACGGACGGGCGTGATTGTAGACACAAAATTAAACCAATCAACCCAACGCTCCCTGCCACCAAAATTATTTAATTTTTTTCAAATACTATGGTCGGTGGATCGACCGGGAATCGATCCCAGCACCGCGTTCTGCTACCAAATGTTACGGCCAACAGCTGCCCATCCCAGGAGTAGAATCCTTCGCGGCCCATAGACGAAGAAACTACTGGCAGCTGCTGGTCGGGCGTCCTCACGCCACGGGTTAAAAGTCTAATTACACTAAACAATCCGGGGGGAGCGTTACAATTATTGAACAGAGCTTACTTACCTCTATTCAAGGCGACTGGTCCCTCAGGATTCGGTCAGGTCTCGTGTGGATGTATTGTGCTAGAAAGTAAAGGTCAGTGATGTGTATTTGGGTGTGGCTGGTAGTGTTATTGACCTTATTTGACCGTTCCCCCTGCAGCAGTTCGGCCCTCAGCTCCTCTCCAAGCTAAGGTCGCCTTCCGCAGTCACTTTCTTCCTTTGTTACGATTGACTCGCGAAAATGAACACAGAACGTACGGGTCAAAGATCACCGTTATTTCTAGAATATTAACTACCGCACTAGTAACTAATACAGTCGAATCCACTTATACAGATTCTGCGTTAAACCTAAAGTCCCCGGTAAACTCTCAACACGCGCTACCATTCCCAGTGGTATATTTACTATACGCGCCTAACATAAAATTAGATCTAAGAGCTCCCAAACACAACGGACTGCCTTCTCTTTTGACGCGAAGAAGACATCTAATCTTTCGCTCTCGACTCCCACCGTTCAGTAAGCTCGGACGTTCAACACGCACAAACGTCATCCCGTATCAGCCGAGCCGAGAGCCATCTAACGTCGATGCCTGACACCAACGCTTTTGCGTAAACATGTGGAGACTTTAACATTAATCTCCTTGAAACTTCTGCCATTAATATTAAGTTTAGCTCATTGTTTAAATCGTATAATCTTGTTAATTTATTCTTAGAACCATCACGTATTGCTGGACCTAGTGTGACCTTTATAGATAACATTTTTACAGATGTTAAGCCCTTGCATAAATCAGTTATACAAAATTTAAGTTCAGATCACTGTGGACAGTTGGTATCATTGACTTACATACACAAGAAACAGAAAAATAAGAAAGTTGTGTTTGTTCCTATAAATGAACATCGCTTGGAGAGGTTTAGAAGTAATATAATTAAAATACTTCCATCACTTTCATTTAAAAATAGTGCTAATTATTTGTATTGTACGTTATTTAAAACTATAACTTGTGAATTTAGTAGGATATTTACTTCTAAAACTTTCTCTTTTAACAAGCGCAAATCATTTATGAATGGGCGACAGTAGGAATCAATAAAAGCAGGCGAAGGTTATATGACCTTTATAAGGAAAGATCATAAAATAGTAGTGTTATATTTAGAGATTATGTAAAAACATATTCTAAAATATTTAAAAAAAGTGTGCTACACAGCAAAGGCTTTACATTTAAGTAACAAAATTAAAACTGCATCTAACAAAATTAAAATGACCTGGAAAATAATAAATAGTGAAATGGGCAAGTTCAAACCGCGCAACTCGAGTTTTCAATTGAATATTAACAATAATTTAACTCGATCTGATCAAGAAGTTGCTATGGCTTTTGAGAAACATTTAACTGATGTTCCTTTTTTGACAACTAAATCATTAAATTCTTCTCCTACTGTCGCCGAATCATTGCTTAAACAAAATGTAAAGGCTTCTTCAAATACTTTTAAATTCCATAGAGTACTGCCAAAAGATTTTTTTTTAATTATTTTAAAACTATTGATGTTAAGAAAACGGCAGACTTATGGGGGATTTCCGTTAAAGTTATTTTATCTATAATAGATATAATAGCACCGTATCTAGCCACTATATTTAATACAAGCGTCTAATCTGGTGTGTTTCCTGATTTAATGAAACATAGTAAAGTCATACCTTTATTTAAATCTGGTAGTACATTAGACCCCGCCAATTTTAGACCAATTTCTGTACTACCAACATTTAGTAAAATTTTTGAAAAAATAATTTTGGATCAGATGTTAAGTTTCTTTAATATTAATATATTGCTACATAAAAATCAATTCGGTTTTGCAAGGGGTTGCTCGACAAATGACGCTGGAGTTGAGCTTATTAAACATATTTTTTGTGCATGGGAGAATTCAGAGGATGCTTTGGGTATATTTTGTGACCTTTCCAAGGCCTTCGACTGCGTTCACCATGAGACATTAATCAGGAAGCTACAGTACTATGATGTCAAGAACACAGCGCTTAAACTTATTATTTCATATTTAAGTAATAGAATGCAGAAAGTTATTATCAATGGTAAAAGTTATTCCGGGTTACCTGTACCAATGGGTGTCCCTCAGGGCTCCACGGCCCATTCCTATTTCTAGTGTATATTAATGACTTACCTTCTCTTGTAGGGGATAATCATGATATAGTATTATTTGCTGATGATACTTCCTTGATTTTTAAACATAAACGTCAATTATTTAAATGTGATGAAGTGAATAATGCTATATCAAAATTAATACATTGGTTTAACATTAATAATCTACATTTAAACGGAAATAAAACTAAATGTATTAAATTTACAACAACGAATGTTAAAAATCTGAGTACCAATGTGTTTTTAAATGGGAAAGAGCTGAGCCCTGTTGAATCCACTGTTTTTCTTGGCATCACCCTTCACGCAAAGCTTCAGTGGGGCCCCCATATATCCAAACTAGTAAGCAGACTAAGTTCTGCAGCCTATGCTGTAAAAAAGATTAGAGGTCTCACTAGTGTCGAGACAGCTAGATAAGTTTATTTCAGTTATTACCATAGCATTATATCTTATGGGATTTTGCTATGGGGAAATGCGGCTGATTCAGAAACTATTTTTGTTTTACAGAAGAGGGCCATTAGAGCTATTAAAACCTAAAACCGAGAGAGTCTCTTAGAGATAAATTTAAAGAAATAAATATATTAACTTTGGCCTCTCAGTATATTTACGAAAATTTAATGTATGTTCAGAAAAACAAAGGTAGTTTTAATAAAAAAAAGAGATGTACATTCTGTGAACACTAGGAAAAAACAAGCTAGTGATACCAGTTTGTCGACTCCACAGAGTCAGTAATTCATTCATGGGGCAATGTATACGCTATTACAACAGGGTCCCGGATAATGTACAAGCTCTCTCTATTGTTTTGTTAAGTTGAAACTGTATAAAAAGGGTTATTATAGTATAAATGATTACATGGTTGATAATAACCCCTGGGAATAAGGTGGTCGCTTCCAAGCTGTTTCTAAAATAAATTTTGAATCTACCAATCATTAATGTAAAATATACTTACTTACTTACTTACTTATCGTCACGCACAATCCCTGACGGGGTAGCCAGAGAGAACAGATCGCCAAGTGTCACGATCCTTACATACCTCTTTCGCTTCTTTCAGATTCATCATCTTCTTCATACGTGCACGTCTAGGTATCCGAGTACTATTGACCCTCCCCTCTTCGAGCAATTTGCTCACATGGTCTTCGAAAGTTAGTCTCGGTCTACCTCGACACCTTTTAATATTAACTTTCGCGCTATATATTTTCTTCACTATTCGGTCTTCACTCATTCGCTCAACGTGCCCAAACCATCGAAGCACGCCCTTATCAATTTTTGTGATATGGTCATCTTTCAAACCTGCCATATTGCGAATCTCTTCGTTTCGCTTTCGGTCAGCCATGGTGACGCCGCACATTTTACGAAGAGATCGCATCTCCACTGCATTCAACTTGCTTTTATGCTTCTTCTGGCATACCCAGGTTTCGCTGCCATATAACAAAGTCGGTACCAACACTGCGTTATGTATTGCAAGGCGTGCACTCTTCACTACGCCTTGCCTTTTGACTAACGCAGTCAGGGCACCATTGACTTTGTTCCCGGCAGCGACACGCCTGTCCACATCTAAATCACATCTTCCATCCCGGCTAAAAGCACTCCCCAAGTATACAATTTCATTTACCTGTTCTAGACATTCCTGATTTACCCATATTTCACACTTCGTTCTCTCTTCGTCCTTTTCAAATACCAGAACCTTAGTTTTATTAGCATTCAAGCGGAGACCTTTAATTTCACATTCCCCTTTCATACACGTGACTAATGCCTGCAGTTCTGCCTCTGATGGTGCAATAAGCACTGCATCATCAGCATACAGCAGACAATTTACTTTAATGTCACCCAATTTCACACCCAAACAGCTATCTTTCAGTTTCTGTAAACAGCTGTCGAGATACAGTATGAACAGCCAGGAAGACATGACACAACCCTGTTTTACGCCCGTTTGGACGCTAAACATGGGTGACAGGTCATGCCCTACCCGCACACAGGCTTTACAGTCACAGTAAAGTGACTGCACAGCCCTTAGCAATCGACCATCCACACCATACCCCGGCAACAGTTCCCACATTTTCTTCCTTACAACCTTATCAAATGCTTTCTCAAGATCCACAAAAGCACAGAAAATCTTCTGGTTAGCAGCCAGAAGCTTCTCCGTGATCATGCGGAGAGAAAACATTTGATCCGTGCATCCTCTTCCAGGTCTAAATCCGCATTGTGCCTCCCATAGAAATCTTTCCGATTTCTCTTGCATCCTACGTGTCAAAACCTTCGAATAAACTTTACTTGCTAAACTGGTCAAGCTGATCGCCCGATAGCACCCGCAGTCAAAATGTGAACCTTTACCTTTATATAAAGGCACAATGACTGCGGATCGCCAATCATCCGGGACATCCCCCGTCCGCCAGCACAAATTGCACAGCAGATGAAAGCTGTCCCAGACGCGAGGCCCACCATACTTGACCATTTCAGCAGTAACTCTGTCTAGTCCCGCAGCCTTACCACATTTCAAACTTCGAATCGCACGTTCAATCTCTTTCATACTGATGACCTCAGTGTCATCAGTATGAAAGAGAGTTATCAATGTAAAATATGCTTTTAAAAAAAGTCCCGCTGGGTTTCTTGCTGGTTCTTCCCAGAACAGAGGTTTTTCTTTCGAACCAGTGGTGAAGTAAAAAATGACTTTCAATAAGAATTACACATGTGATCTATATTGAATAAAAAATTATTCTATTCTATTCAATTCAAAGAAAATGGTGGAATCGACAAGACTCAACTCCTCATTTAAAATTACACTAGCATTTAGATGTTTGACATTTGGAGTTATGAATTTCACTGTCTAAATGGATTTTAAAATTTGTAGCTCCTAAGTAGTTCATCCTTTCTAATGGTGTCCAAACAAAAACAATAAAAATCGGTCTAGTGCATGTTATGTCCAATTAACAAACAACAGTTTCACACTATGAAGCCAGGGCTTACTACTACTACTACACACACTCTACATTGCTTCTTGCCACTGACTTCAGAATGAGAAATTATTTTATTAGTTTTATTAGTTCTTTGAAGTCGGTTTTTACTTTTTATTAAAATAAGTTTTTGAAAGATATATCGAAGGTATTATCAGACTCTCGCACCTGGGGACCGAGATGTGACTCCGCGCTGTCGTACACGAAGTAGTAGTGGAAGCTGCCGGCGCGCGCCAGCTGCAACGCGCAGTACACGTCGGTGTCCGTGACCAGCAGGCCGCTGCCCAGCGGTGAGCCGCCCGCCCCCTCCCCCGCCTCCCCCTCGTCGTCAGAGCCGCGCCTCCACTCCAGCCCGTAGTACTGGTTACGCACGAACTCTGTTTCTTCGCACTTCTCATTTTCTACACACAATAGGGAAAAAGAATGTAACCAGTTTAACTTGTTTTATAACACGAAAATAATATTGTAATTATATTACGAAATGATATGCTTTTTTGTTTTGTACTACTCATGGTCGAAGACGCTGACGGCTGTAACACAGTTTATACTAGTATAACCGTTAACGCTAACTTCTTTTAAATGTAGTTTTGTAATTAAATATATACAACACAAAAATAAATGATTATTCTTATTATTAATAACACTTATTAGACAGAATACATAAAGATCCGGTACTCACGGGTGTCGGTAGCAACATAATTGGTATACAAGAAGACTTTCCGCCCGAGTAGACTTGGACCTGGAGAAAAATGTATGTAGCAACCTTTCTCGAATCTGGAAGTTACAAAAGAATCATGTAAACCATCAATAAGAATATAGGGCTAGACGAGATGTTCTTCCACATGAAGGGTTTGTCGTAGTCACTACGTTATCAAACCTTGGTGATTGCAACACCAGATGTCTGTCTAGATAAGTATAATTTGTGTAGTCACATTTAGATTGGTAAACACTTCTGATAATTCCGCCATATTTCAAAGACCTTGAGATATTTGTCGTCTCCACAGGACGAAGTAGAGTGATTGATTCCCATATTATGTTACTAACGTCTAAGAAATTAAATATGCTTATATGCTAACTATATTATACTTTCGCGCTTGGACTGCCTCCTTGGTGTAGTAGTCATTAATGTGGTTATTGATCATGGGTTCAGCTACCGGGTCTGGTCAAAATCAGTTATTGGGTTTGTCTGTCAATAAATTCTCAGCAGCAGCCAGGAGTAACGAAGCTGGCGGTGTTTCACCCCCGAGGTCCTGCGCCTGATATATCTCCAGTCGTGTTGGTTACCATCCCATCGGACTATGAGGGAATAGAGAATGCACTTGTGCTTGCGCATACACTTGGGCACTATAATCCTGTTCCGCACAGACACCCAGTTAGGACTGGTCACGATTACCGAAATTCGTTCTGGAGTACATTATATATTTTGGCTAGTTCAGTGGCTAGTTTGGCTAGTAGTTAGTTTACCGTGTAGTGCCGGTGTAAGAATATCCATTACAATTACACCAGATCGTCCCGTGGGTGCTGTTAAAGGCGACAGGAGGAAACTGAAACAGGAGATGGGCAACAGCATCTTCCTGATAACAACTCAAAATTATAAAAAAAACTGCGGTTGCCAACTCTCTTGCCAGGCGTCTCTCTTTCTTATTCAAAACTGCGATTATATTAACGAAGGGCGGATAAACAGGGTCGTGGGGGCACGAGGCTGACTATGCCAGCCCTCCAAGTTGTCCTTAGATCTGGTAACATAGTTGTATGATATGAGCTCGCGTTCTCCTGCTGACGTTTACGCTGTCGTTATAACATTAAGCAGTAATGTTAATAGAATTACTATAGTATTTAAAAAAAAGTGAGTGTAGCAACTGTCAAAAGACATAAACTTCTTCCAATGCACCGTTGAACAGTTTCGGGAATCTAATAACGTCACCCTCTCTGCAATTAAATAAGTTTCAACCTCTTATCCCATTCTCGAATAGCCATCGTAGATTTACTGAGCAAACACTTCAGCACCTCATACAAGTCCCATAGCGCCACTGAAGAGTTTGTAACACCGCCCAAATTTCATCGGAATCAAAGAGTTTCTCAAAGTCGTATATGCAAGATAATGTGGCAGAATGTTAATCTTCAGTCGTCTTGTGTACAATTCACCGAAGAGTATGTAAAAAATGTACATGTAAATATTTGGCCATTCTAACTCTGCCTTGCCATGTTGCCAACATTATGTTACCGTGTAGCGGCGGTGTAGGAATATTCACTAACCCATATCATCCAGTTATTTAAGAGGCGACAGAGTGAAACAAATCGGGAGATGAGCAACAGCGTCCTTTTAATAACGACTAAAAATAAAAAATCCGTTTGCCAAGTGTGGCAACAATGGCAAATATCCCCCCTATAAAGCAATCTATGGGGGAAGCCTATATTCAGCTTTAAAGGCCGTAATGGTTGCCAACAATAGAACGTAGGTATTTAACAATTTATTAAAATTGTCTAATACCTATTGGGAGACTCAGGAAACAGAACACCAACAACTCAAGACAAAACCATTAATCAATGGACTATCTGACGAATAGATAAAAGTACACATAAGGTTGTCTTATATTTTAAATTCAAAATGCGTGGTAATTCATTATTTTACCTGATTATCATTCATAAATATTTAACGCCTACAGCACACAGCCCACCTTATAGTAGGTGGATGCTGTGGCCCATAGCCTCATACGTCTATCCTCGATTAAGAATCAAGATGAAGATACGTTGTCACCCCTGAGGACTAAGATGTAATGCCTCGTATCCAATAAAAAGGGTCTCCGGTTCCCTACACTCACTCACCCTACAAAACACACCAGGATTAAGCAGCTAGCTGGAGAGCCAGCAGTAAAGTATGACACAACTAAGGTGTTATATCGATGTATCTGATCATTTAGTTATATATTAAAATTAGTTATTTGTACAACTTCTTGCATCAATGTAAAGATCAATTTTACTGTAGTAAAGTTAGTTAAATACTCTAAGAGTAAAATGTGTAGTAGTAAAGTGCCCTATATAGTATATTATCATTATGGTAGTAACAAATAAATATTCGTGGTCTTGAAGTCGTACCCAGTGATTGGTTTTACAAAGTTTGCCGATGCGATTTCTCAGTTGTGCCATACTTATACTTATTAACGCGGCGCGTATTGTAAAGAGTTTCCTCTCTCTCGAGCCCTGACCGCCACCAGTAGCTTGGACCCCGTCCCCAATGCTTTTCATATTTTGGTGATTTTAATGAAAATAAAAAAAAATGATTTTATATGTTTCTAAACATATTTAAAAATATAATTTGTAAATTTTTGAAAATGAATAAAGGATTTTAATCAGTGTTTTTCCTAGAAACTGTCGAACAAAAAAAAATAGAAATAAATAGTCCTTATGTATTTCTTACTTTGAATAAAGGTAATTTTGTAAAAGCACAAATTTTAAAAAAAATATTTCCAACCTTGGTAACAGGTCAGTGCGGTAACAAAATATTTCCAACATTATTCAATTAAAATAAACCACATGGAAATTGTTATTCCATCAATTATGACATTCTATCTTCGTCCTTAAAAGTGATAACGCATCTGTAGCGTTTTGATGAAAGTTGGTTGCAGTCATCCATGGTTTGCAGTAAACTTTAACCGGATAGGATGGATATTTAGCTCGTTTACAAATCTAATGTTAAAACACAACCATCTCATACCGGTAGATGGTGGCGTCCTGATGCTCGCCGTGGTTGAGCGTGAGCACGCGCACTTCTGTCGGCGCAGGCTCTACGCTCTCCTGCGACTCCCGGCTCTCCCTGCCGTCCCTCCCCACCTGCGCCTCGCTCGCGTGGCTTTCCACCGCCATTTGTCTCTAGAATATAAAACAAATGTCACTTATACTTAACCTTATGAAATAAAGTTATTTATTTTTATCGTCGAAACCGTATCTTAAACGTGAACTATGCCGTCTAAACAATGGTCGTTAACCTTTTCGATAACGGCCTTTTCCTGCACTTTGCGAACGTAGTCGCTCTTCTCGCGAGATATCATGCTTTGCGAGATGAGTGCGTGCGTGTCGCGGCGCGGTGTGACGTCACAGGGTGCGTGCAGGTGCAGGAGCCGCGCGTGTGCTGCGGCGCGGCGCTGTCGACACAGTGGCCGCGCCGCCGACACGCACACCTATATGCACAGTGCGAACACTGGGCACTGTCGGACCGTGACCACCGTGTGACCCGACACCACGCGACCAGGATCGCTTTCATACCATTGTGCGCCTGCCGCCCACCGCCTGTACGTTACATGCGACTTGCTCTATACGTATCTCTGAGGTACTTTCTAGCACCTTTGAAATTAAACAATAAAAAGAAATTAAATGCCACAAAGCATAGACTACACAGTCAACAGAATGACAAGCGGATATATTCTACATACATCTTTTTCATTTTAAAGCACTTTTATACGGCTTCGTGGCGCAGTAGCTTAGCAATGAGTTGCCGCGCTAAGGGCCCCGAGTTCGAATCCCCCACGAAACAAGTATTTGTATGGCTAACAAATAATTGTTCCGAGTCTGGATGTACACATGTCCTTGTGAAATTTATGTATGTAATCTGCCCCCGCAATACAGGAGACAATCCTAGTGAGGAGGTAACGTCGTATAAAGAACAAATAAAGATATAAAAAATAAATAAATACCAGTTTATCGATATTTTCTAGTTCCACATATAATACGATGAATGGTTTACTTCATAGTGAGTCAAGTCACCGTCACCCTAATGAAATAAAAAATAAATAAATAAATGCGAATTGATCAGGACGAATTAAAATTCTCAAATCGTGTAGCCCTATGCATTCATCATATCATACTGTTTGGGGATGGTTCCTCTTGACATCTTTTTTTACAATTTGTCTTTTTTTAACCGGCTGCCAAGGAAGGGCTATGTTTATCGCGCATATCTTTTATGTATGTATGTTTGTAAATTTCTTTATTACCTAGTATCTTCCAAACGGCTGGATGGATTTCGACAGTTAAGATAGATACCTATTGTTATATTCGTCTTAAAAACTCAAGTGTTTTAAATAGCTGTTTGAAAAAAATGGTGGATTTTTGGCGCGAAAAAGTTATACGTTCATCATCATTACAGGCCTTCACAAGTCCACTGCTGAACATAGGCCTCCTCCAAGGAATGCCTCAAAGCACGGTCCTGAGCCACCTGCATCCATCGACTTCCTGCATGTCTCACCAGGTCTTCACTCCATCTAGTGGGGGGTCGCCCTACACTTCGCCTATCAGTACGAAGCTGCCACTCGAGAACTTTTCTTCCCCATCGGTTGTCGGTTCTTCGAGCTATATGGCCGGTCCACTGCCACTTCAGCTTACTAATCCGTTGGGCTATGTCGGTTACTCTGGTTCTACTGCGGATATCCTCATTTTTAAGTTTATCACGCAGAGACACCCTGAGCATAGCCCTCTCCATAGCTCGCAGAGCGACCTTGAGCTTCCTCATACGGTCAGCAGTGAAGACCACGTCTCAGATCCGTAAGTCATCACTGGCAACACGCACTGGTTGTTCAACTTCATTTTCAGGTTTTCAGGTATGTCTAACGAGAAGATCTGTCGTAGTTTCCCGAACGCTGCCCAGCTGAGTTGAATCCGTCGATTGACCTCTCGGTCGAAGTTGGACTTACCTAGTCGGACTATTTGTGCCAGGTAAACATACTTGTCAACAACTTCGAGCTTAGTGCTCCCAACAACTACCGGCATAGGTATGACATGGACATTAAACATAATCTTTGTTTTGTCCATGTTCATCTTAAGACCTATCCGTTGGGAGACACTATTGAGGTCATTGAGCATAGTGCTTAGGTCCTCCAGCGATTCTTCCATAAAGACTATATCGTCAGCAAATCGAAGGTGAGTGATGTACTCGCCATTGATATTACTGATATTGGACTTTCCAGTCCAGTAGCTTGAAAACGTCTTCCGATGCAGCGGTGAAGAGTATCGGGGGTATAACGTCACCCTGTCTTACACCTCTCTACAGTTGGATAGGTTTCATACTCTGATTCTGTAATCGGATAGCCATCGTAGCTCTACTGTACAAAGATTTCAGCACTTCGATATACCGACAGTCAACTTGGCACCGCTGAAGGGACTGCAGCACCGCCCAAATTTCGACGGAATTAAAGGCTTTCTCATAGTCCACATACGCAAGGCACAGTGGCAGATTATACTCCTCTGTCTTCTGTACAATCTGCCGCAGGGTATGCATGTGGTCTATGGTACTAAAGCCTTTTCGGAAACCGGCTTGTTCGGGGGGCTGGAAGTCGTCAAGTCTGCGTGCGAGACGATTCGTAACGACTCTCGAAAACAGCACGTAAACGCGGCTCAGAAGGGAAATCGGTCTGTAGTTCTTCAAGAGAGCGTTGTCGCCTTGCCAGACACTTACCAGACAGATCTCTGGCAAAGACTTTGGAGCCTTGGTTCGACTCGATCGCTTCTTTAATACAAGCTGTATTGAAGTTGCGTAAGTCCCGCCGCATGCATTTGGAGATCTATCTGTTCAGGTGCCTGTATGCTATCAAATCTGTTGAAGAGTGTAGCTTCATCTCCCGTCTAACAACCATGAGATTAAGAGTGTGATCGGAGAGTTTTTGTGATCTACTGCGGCGGGTCTTGCACTTAGCTCCAACCGCATGGACAGTTTCCACGAGCTTGTCATTCATATCGTCGACTTCATTGCAGTCTTCTAGGCACTGAAAACGGTTTTGTAACTCGAGCTGAAAGGTTTCGGGACTTTGGAACAGAGCACGAGGGGGACGGGGCGTTGACTTCATTAGACGAGACCTCTCTAACTTAACGTTTGTGGTTCAGTGTGCCTCTAACCATTCGGTGATCGCTACCAGTTTTCACCTTGGCGATCACGGAGACATCACTGAACAGTTGTCGTCTGGTCGTCATAATGAAGTCAATCTCATTTTTTGTCCAACCGTCGGAGCTCGACCAGGTCCACTTCCTGTGAGGCCGCTTCTGGAAGAAAGAGTTCATCATAAAGAGTCCCTCTTTCTCCATGAATTCGGCCAGCTGCTGGCCCCTTGGGTTTCGTTGCCCTATTCCAAATTTCCCTACTTTCAGCTCACCGTTCTCTCTTGTGCCTAGTTTTGCATTGAAGTCTCCCATTAACACCGTATAGTGGGTTTTGGAGGAATGCATGGCTCTAGAGATATCCTCATACATTTCCTCCTCCTCCTGATCGGGGTGTAGCAAGGTTGGTGCGTAAACCTGTATGACCTTCAGCGAATACCGTTTGGTGATTCTGAGTATAAGGTACGCAACTCTCGTCGACACACCCTCAATCTTTACAACGTTGTTAACGAGAGACTTGTGGACGATAAATCCGACACCTCCTTGGGACAGATGGTCACCCTCCCGATTATAGAACAAGTTGCCGGATTCGAGGATTACCGTGTCGTCCCCCTCTCTTCGGACCTCAGATAATCTTATAATATGCCAGCGTAACTTGTCTATCTCTTCTTCCAGCTCCACGATCTTCTCGTCAGTCCTCAGGATGCGTGCGTTGTATGTTGCCAGGTCGAGTCGTTTTAGGTGGCAACCGAACCTCCACCGGAGATTCTTAGCACCCCCTGCCCCGCTGTTACCATGGTCGCCAGGAATAGCGGGGCCACCGGGGACTAGGGGCCGTCTCTTTGTTGCTCTCATCATTGGGGGGTATTTGCCATAGTTTCCACGCTTGGCGAGCGGGTTGGCAATCGCAGTTTTATATTGTACTTTTGCTATTATCAGGAAGATGCTGCCTGTTACCCTTTGTCGCCTTTTACGACACCTACGGGAAGATATGGGGTAGTGGATATTTTTAACCGCCACTACACGGTAACCGAACCTATCGAGTATGGTATCAAAATAAAGAAAATTAAATTGCGGATTACAAAAATATATATAAGTTATATGTTCAAATTTAATTAGGAATAATAAATTGATTTAAAAAGTTTGTGAAAGCGTAAAAATGGGCCATGTTTGTGTCGGACCTTGTGTTATCAAATGAAATTTAGTTCATAAGAGTGAGGCGGGACCCAATTGCAAATTATAAACCGAAAGAAAATTAATGGGATGCAATTGGGCCTGGGCTTTTGGAGTTATGCAATAGCCCTGCAGATTAGATGTTGACTAGTACAAAAACGTCATCAGAGGATAAAACATATTTCCGGAGTAGTAAACTAACTTATATTGGTAAATCCAATTGTGCATGCCTCAAGCGTATTACCTATAACGTAATTTTTTAAAGTAGTTTAATTACACACAAGTTTTCACTAAAAACCTTATAATTATTACTATACTTCAAATTTTTCGATCATTTTATGTCAAATTTAATGTTTTAATATTTTAATAATGTTAATAAATTAATAACTCACAAAACGAGCCCAAACTCGGCACATTTAATTCTCCTCATCGAGGAGTTCCAGACGCAGTCATCAAAGTACACTTTCAAGTCACCCTATTAAGTCCGCGGGTAAGGTCTCGTCATAACTAACAAAACGAGCCCAAACTCGGCACATCTTGTTCTCCTCGTCGAGGAGTACCTGTAGCAGTCATCAAAGTACACTTTCAAGTCACTCTATCAAGTCCGCAGGTAAGGTCTCCTCATAACTAACAAAACGAGTCCAAACTCGGCACATCTGGTTCTCCTCGTCGAGGAGTTCCTGTAGCAGTCATCAAAGTTCATTTTCAAGTCACTCTATCAAGTCTGGAGGTAAGGTTTCATCATAACTTAGAAAACGAGGCCAGACTCGGCACATCTAGTTCTCCTCGTCGAGAAGTTCCAGTAGCAGTCATCAAAGTACACTTTCAAGTCACTCTATTAAGTCCGGGGGTAAGTTCTCGTCATAACTAACAAAACGAGCCCAAACTCGGCACATCTAGTTCTCCTCATCGAGGAGTTCCTGTAGCAGTCATCAAAGTTCATTTTTAAGTCACTCTGTCAAGTCTGGAGGTAAGGTCTCATCATAACTAACAAAACGAGGCCAGAATCGGCACATCTGGTTCTCCTCGTCGAGAAGTTCCAGTAGCAGTCATCAAAGTACACTTTCAAGTCACTCTATTAAGTCCGGGGGTAAGTTGTCGTCATAACTAACAAAACGAGCCCAAACTCGACACATCTAGTTCTCGTCGAGAAATTCCAGTAGGAGTCATCAAAGTACACTTTCAAGTCACTCTATTAAGTTCGGGGGTAAGGTCTCGTCATAACTAACAAAACGAGCCCAAATTCGGCAATCTAGTTCTCCTCGTCGAAGAGTTCCTGTAGCAGTCATCAAAGTACACTTTCAAATCAGTCTATTAAGTTCGGGGGTAAGGTCTCATCACAACTAACAAAACGAGGCCAAATTCGGCACTTCTAGTTCTCCTCGTCGAGGAGTTCCAGTAGCAGATACCGAAGTACACTTTCAGGTCTATAAAGTCCAAGACGTATGAGTATCTTTATATATAAAAAGTACGTGTCACGTTGTTTGTCCGCGATGGACTCCTAAACGACTAAACTGATTTCAATGAAATTTTTGGTCAATGTGCAGTTTGGTCCAACTTAAAAGATAGGATAGCTTACATCTTAATTTATAGTCGCAATACAATATTATTTAATTGAAAATTATTTGTCTATTATTTGACAGTCACAATTATCTGTTAGCTCCAAACGATTCTGTCAGATGACGATATCTGTTGACTGGATTGAGTAAATATTTCATAGATGGCGCTATGTTAAAAATGCAAACGTTTAATATAAGCTACAATTTAGTAGTATAACCACCACGTGTTGCTGTAAGTATTCAACAAATAGAACCGATTTCAAAGGAAATTTGCAGACTGTATGCATTTTGGTCCAACTTGAGAGATAGGATAGTTTTTATCCCGATAAGTGACCCTCAATTTTTTTTGCATGAACACCGAAAATTTCGACAATTTGCAGCCGAAAAAAAATTAATTATAACTAAAGAAAACAAAATTAAACTGCCATTTACATTCAATGGCTTTCCACATGATAGATAAAGAGTTTTAAAAATAGATTGAGTTGAACAATGGATGTTTTCAAAAGTTATCGTGTTTACGAAGCCATGCGGGCTTGATAAATACACACCATAAGCTACTATAACCTTACTTAACCTTTTTTTATGTAAAAATAGCAATTAATCGATTTAAAAAGTATATTAACTGATTCGTTGCGGCACCAATTTTCAACAACTTTTAACTGTGGCGGCGAACATATATTTCATGACACGCCACAGAAGTTGATGACACGCCTATTGTGCCATCAGCCATGTGTAAAAAAAATTATCTTTCTTAAGCTTTTTTCACTTGTTTAGACCTAATTCAAGAGACCTTTCAAAATTCAAGACCTAAGACAAGAGAGAACGGTGAGCTGAAAGTAGGGAAATTCGGAATAGGGCAACGGAACCCAAGGCCAGCAGCTGGCCGACTTCATGGAGAAAGAGGGACTCTTAATGACGAACTCTTTCTTTCAGAAGCGGCCCCACAGGAAGTGGAGCTGGTCGAGCCCCAACGGTTCCACAAAAAATGAGATTGACTTCATTATGATGACCAGACGACAACTGTTCAGTGATTTTAAACAGTGGTAGAGCCACGCGGCTGCTTTTGCTGTCGCACGGATGGCCCGGCTCGAACCGGGGTGGTACCACGACCTCACAGAAAACCAGCGTGAAGTAGAGTTTTACCTCTGCGTTTCGCTTGTTGAGTGCAGGTGGCCGGAGGCCCTTTTTACTGGAAATGAGGCATTCCATCTTAGTCCTCACGGGTGACAACGTATCTACATTTTGACTTGTAATTGAGGATAGATGTAGATGTCTATGGGCCGCAGCAACCACTTACCATCAGGTGGGCTGTGTGCTCGTTTGTCACTCTTATACTATAAAAAAAAATGTCTCCGTGATCGCGAGGGTGAAAACTGGTAGCGATCACCGAATGGTTAGAGGCACACTGAATCTGGAGAGGTCTCGTCTAATGAAGTCAACGCCCTGTCCCTCTCGTGCTCTGTTCCAAAGTCCCGAAACCTTTCAGCTCGAGTTACAAAACCGTTTTCAGTGCAGAAACTGTCCATGCGGTCGGAGCTAAGTTCTGCAAGACCCGCAGCAGACGAACACAAAAACTGTCCGATTACACTCTCAATCTCATGGCTGTTAGACGGGAGATGAAGCTACATTCTTCAACAGATTTGACAGCATACAGGCAACTGAACAGACAGATCTCCAAATGCATGCGACGGGACTTACGCAACTTCAATACAGCTTGTATTGAAGAAGTGATCGAGCGGAACCAAGGCTCCAAAGTCTTTGCCAGAGACCTGTCTGCCAGAAAGAGCCAACTGTCAAGGCTGAAGACCGAATATGGCAGCTTCGTTTCCGGGGCACCTGAGATTTTGAGTGAGATTGAGAGGTTCTGTGGGCAGCTGTACACGTCATCGTTGGAGCCACACGCAAGTGTGAGTAACGATCCAAGAGCGAGTCTTATCCGACACTATTCCGAAGATATCCCGGACGTCAGTCTGAGCGAGATTAGAATGGCTCTCCAGCACCTTAAAAACAACAAGGATGGAATTACAGCGGAGCTTCTGAAAGCGGGTGGAAGACCGTTACTTGAAGTCCTTCAGAGGCTCTTTAATTACGTCCTCCATAGTGGCGTTACACCGAAGGCGTGGAGCAGAAGTGCGGTGGTCTTGTTCTTCAAGAAAGGTGACAACGCTCTCTTGAAGAATTACTGACCGATTTCCCTTCTGAGCCGCGTCTACGTGCTGTTTTCGAGAGTCATTACGAATCGTCTCGCGCGGAAACTTGACAACTTCCAGCCTCCCGAACAAGCCGGTTTCCGAAAGGGTTGTAGCACCATAGACCACATACATACCCTCTGGCAAATTGTACTGAAGTCCGAGGAGTACAATTTGCCACTATGTCTGGCGTATGTAGAATATGAGAAAGCCTTTAATTCCGTCGAAATTTGGGCGGTGCTGCAGTCCCTTTAGCGGTGCCAAGTTTACTGTCGGTATATCGAAGTGCTGAAGTGTTTATACAGTAGATTACGATGGCTATCCGAGTCTAGAACCAGAGTACGAAACCTATCCAATTGCAGAGAGGTGTAAGATAGGATGATGTTATATCCCCGAAACTCTTCACCGCTGCATTGGAAGACGTTTTCAAGCTACTGGACTGGAAAGGATGCGGTATTAACATCAATGGCGAGTACATCACTGACCTTCGATTTACTGACGATATAGTCCTTATGGAAGAATCGCTTGAGGACCTAAGCACTATGCTCAATGACCTCAATAGTGTCTCCCAACGGATAGGTCTTAAGATGAACATGGACAAAACAAAAATCATGTTTAACGTCCATGTCACACCTATGCCGGTAGTTGTTGGGAGCACTAAGCTCGAAGTTGTTGACGAGTATGTTTACCTGGGACAAATAGTCCGACTAGGTAAGTCCAACTTCGACCGAGAGGTCAATCGACAGATTCAACTCGGCTGGGCAGTGTTCGGGAAACTACGACACATCTTCTCGTCAAACGTACCTCAAAACCTTCAAACGAAATTGTACAACCAGTGTATGTTGCCAGTGATGAATAACGGATCTGAGACGTGGTCCTTCACTGCTGGCCATATGAGGAAGCTCAAGGTCATTCAGCGAGCTATGGAGAGGGCTATGCTCGGGGTTACTCTGCGTGATAAACTTAGAAATGAGTATATCCGCAGTAGAACCAGAGTAACCGACATAGCCCAACGGATTAGTAAGCTGAAGTGTCAGTGGGCCGGCCATATAGCTCGAAGAACCGACAACCGATGGGGAAGAAAGGTTCTTGAGTGGTAGCCTCATACCGGTAGGCGAAGTGTAGGGCGACCCCCCACGAGATGGAGTGACAACCTGGTAAGACATGCAGGAAGTCGATGGATGCAGGTGGCTCAGGACCGTGCTTTGTGGCATTCCTTGGGGGAGGCCTATGTTCAGCAGTGGACTTATGAAAGGCTGTAATGATAATGATGATGAGACCTAATTAAGTTTAGTTGACATCACACATCAATTACAAACGAAAGGATACTTGTTTTTAGTGCGTAACTACGTGTTTTTCTACGTATTTTCTTTGAAATTGAGAGTAAGTGACTTTTTTTATGCAGAGATTACAAACATTTTGTACTATTTTTTGTTTTATAAAAAATATATTTATATAAGTAGGTACAGCTAAGTCAGGGTGATTTATCGCAATGAGTGCTATTATTTGTTACTTATTTGACTATTTTTCCACAACATGATTGAAAACCCACAAAGTAAAAAGAGTACCAGTTTAAAAAAGGTTGTCAACCCCTGAAAATTTCAAATTTTCAAAATATCCATAAACGAAGCCGCAGGCATGAACTACTTGCAAAATAATGAATATTTTGTTCTGGATAAATTTTCCAAAAACGCAATTTGAGCGAGTTATTTTATTTTTATTTTATTAACGTTATTTTTAAAAAGACACGACTCGTGTGTCATACGCCACACGCAAAAGTAATCGATGGCACGCCTGGCGTGCCATTCGCACTGAACCGGTTAATAAGTTTAACAAACATTTATCTTTCTGACAATGTGCTCTTTATATCATTTATATGTATATTATGATTGCTAGATATGATTTCATGCGACAAAACGTAGGAATCTTGATTTTAAGCTATAGTAGCTGCAGAACATACGTACCTACGCGCTTTGCGCTTACGGCATGCAATATGCGACGCCTCATAAATATTATTAATAAATAATTATTTTTAATATAAAGACCGCTATACGTGGAATTTCGGCTACTGACGTCTTAGTAGCGTGCTTCTATGATACGTTGGTGGTATTTTTAGTTAACAACATTATCAATTTTGTTACCAAAATCGAAGGGATCATGTGGGTGTGTTGTGAGGGGGCGCCATCCGTATGATAGTTGCATTAATGCTTACTGCTACTTGCAGTATTGCGTCTTGTGATGGATCTGCGGGTTTGCTGCACCTAATTCGACGCATCTTATGGTTCTGGTCGATGGAGGTATGCGGGTGGTGATGTCTGCTGGAGCTGTATGGGGGATCTTGGGATGGTGTAAGCCGACGATAGTCGTATTGATGCTTGTTGAGTTTTGCAGCATTGCGTCTCTGCGATGGTTGTTTGGCAACTTGTTGGTGGGTGAGACAAACATGATCGAAAAATTCATATACTCAATGTCAGTGACACAAACCCTTTCTGATGGCGAATTATTACTATTATCTTATAACTGCCTATTGGATATATCTGCCATTGTATTGGTTGGTGGAGCATATGGGTCGACCTCATGCGGGTGGTAGCTGGAGGGAGAATCTGAGGAGGCTCTCAAGGCTGCGGCCGAAAGCCGCGCAACGTGGGACCCCATTCCCTTGAGGTCAGCGGTAGACTCATAACACACTCTGCGGCCAAATGGCCGTGCTGATCATGCAATTGGTGGTGATGCCTTACACTTACATCACGTCTGCAGGAACGACGGTCTTGCAGGTGCTGGCGATCACGGAGGGCTTTTTATGACCAGTGTGCCTATTGTTGCCTAACCCGTGTGACGTACATTCACTGTGGCTGGATTTGATCGTATTCTGTATGGCGTTTACACGCATTGACATGCGCGACTTCGGTCGATGTTTGTGCTTACGCACTATCAAGGGGCCAAGTCCTCTTTTACTGGTTCGCCAGTTATTTTGCTGTGGACTACGGTCCAGTTCCCAATTTAACGTTTCCTTTGGGGGAGTGCATTAAAATGGTTGGCGCTCACCGCGCACGGCGTGTGTGGAGCAGTGTGCCTCCTCCAATTTTTTTTTAAGTGTGGCAAAGCCCTTGTATCTGGTATTTGATATTTTTTTATAGGATAAGGGTGACAATCGAGCACACAGTCCACCTGATGGTAAGTGGTTGCTGCGGCCCATAGACATCTACAACTATCCTCGTTTGCGAATCCGTGAGGACTAAGATGGAATGCCTTATTTCCAGTAAAAAGGGCCTCCGGCCACCTGCATTCACCAAGCGAAACTCAGAGGTAAACCTCTACTTCACGCTGGTATTCTGTGAGGTCGTGGTACCACCCCGGTTCGAGCCGGCCCATCCGTGCGACAGCAAAAGCTGCTGCGTGGCTCTACCAGTGTTTAGTTTTTTTTTAATATAAATATTTGAGAGCATTTTTCAATCGGGAAGGGATTAAATAATATGGAATTGACTGTTGTGAACCTGATACAAGTGGAATAGGGACAATTTATTGTTCTTAACCTTTTTTGAGCTCTGACTTCGTTAACGGGGTTCTTTAGCTTATAAGACGCTACCAACAGCTTTCGATTGCTCTCGTGAAAATTCATTCTTCTAATGGCGGCTCTTCGCGTTGGCCAACATAGTGGCGAAGATATATTGGCCAAGAATTTGTGATCGCATCCACACGTTGGAAGGTCGTTCAGTTTGCTTCGGTTCAGGCCAATGTACGGACGAATTTATTAAAATGACTGTTAAACAACATGTTGAAATTTGAACTTTGAAGTATCGGACACCTTTCAAATACAAATTTAAAAATAAACAAAGTACATACTTAGATAATTATATTATTTATTACCAAGCAGGCCGCCACCAACAACAACGTAAATTAGAACAAACAGTGATAAAGCTTTGATACTGATAACTACCACTAAATGCTCGTTAAGTAGGTACAGATAACCTATTGAAATGTAGAATAAATTGAAAACAAAATTAGAAAATACAGTATGCATTTTCTTACAGCTGTTTTAGAGAGACCGCCGCCCGCCGCCCGGTGCCGTTAGAGTAGTGTCTGACAGAAGGTCGATTTCTGGCCGAAGCCGAAGTCAATTAATCGGCAATCGCCACAACCTTCGGCCGAAGCCAAAGCCTTAAAAACCCGAAGAACTTCAGTTCAAGGTTGGCTAAGATTAATAATAAGTATAAATGATTTTAAAACTTTTAAATTAAAAGTTTATATTGACTGCATAATATAAAAAGGTAATTTTAACCATCTCTAGAAGTCGATCTAGAGAGATTAAAAATTGCGTCGCACGTCCATCGCGCTCTCAGTCATTCGTAACAGTTCGTTCAATTTCAGCGTTTTCTGGAAATCTTCGGCTTCAGCTGAAACTTCGCCCCATTTTGGCCGTAGTCCAAGGTGGTATTTTAGGCCGAAGCCGAAGTAAAAGCTTCGGTCGAACACTACGTTAGAGCTAAAACTCCCGCTCCTCACATCCTCCCTTGTTTTCGCAAATATGCCTCATATATGGCGCTTCAAAGAGTCTTCGATCTATACAAGGTTCAGTGTGATATCCTCAAACATTGTTTGAGACAATGGAGGAAGATACGAGCTTGTCACCGTCTGGAACTCTCCTTGAACTAATCCCTTAGCTCCAGGAGAGGATTTCCCGAGGCCATAGCATGGCTTCACTTCCCCCCATCTGCTCTACGCAAGTGGAGTAACGAACAACTTTTTTTTCACACGTGATGGACATACGCAGCAGCTTATGTCCATCACGCCACGAATAGTTTAGCTAAACCGAGAAAGGACCACGCTCTCACAGAATAACAACGTCAAACATCAGTTTTATGCTACGTATTTCAAATGGTAAATGTAGAGAACCGGAGGCTCTTTTTACTGAAAACGAGGCACTCTATCTTAGTCCTCAAGGGTAACAACACAGTAGTAAAATACAGTAGTATTTTGATTCTTAAGAGGCGTATTACAAAAAAACGCGAAATTACAAGGTTTCCTCGTTGAAATTTTATGTTTATCGTTCATTTCTTGAAATAACAATTACCTGGTAAAAATAGTTCGTTTTCTCTTCTCAAATAAGTTCGGAATGGATTTTAGATAACTTATTTATTTGATCAGTAATAATCATTCTCCCGATGCATGTTTAGGCAAAAACTCTCGAAGACATGATTTGGGAGCTCTAATTTGTAGATTCTATTGAATATCGACCATCAAAAAAAATATTTTTATCTCCCAAATATCCTTCACTTGAATAATAATGGAATACATTTTCGTTATATGCTTTTCACAATAGGAAAAAAAATCGACATAATTCAAAAAACGACCAAAAAAGCTTCGATGCAAGCCTCTATATTTCCGAAGTTCTACATCACTTAGACGTAAAATTTATACCAAAATAATCATCAACATTTGCTTAAACTATGCTATTATTTTTACTTTTAAAATCGTTACTATTATATTATAATTAATTAAATAAAAGTACTATATATTTAACTGTGTCGGCCATCTGAGATCATTAACGCGCGAGCGCTTGCCGAGGGTGGACCTGCGTCATTTATTTCGGGCGCTGCATGGTTACGATACTACCGTAGTGTGCGTCGATTACTATCGTAGTGTGCGTCGATTGCCTGCATACTAGAACATTGTCAACTACGACCGCAATTTTTGATCGATCGGTTTAAAAATATTTTATATAGTTATAATTTAGATCACGTCTCTTCCATTAAACATGGTAGGGACAACGAGTCTGCAGCATGTGCACAATTGAGCAAACAAAAAAATATTATTATAGAAAAATGTGGTCTATTCATTGACCTAGATCATTGTTATTTGAGGGCTTCACCTAATGGTTTATACAGCAACGGTCTTATTGAAGTTAAATATCCTATTTCAGCTTTCGGAATAGATTTTGATACGGCCTTTCGACAAAAAAGAAGTTAAAAGTTATAAATTCAGTGATTCAAGTGTAACATTAAATCAAAATAATGACTGGTTTTACCAAATCCAAGGCCAGCTTCATTTAGCAAATAAAAATGTCTGAATACTTGCCATAATATGTATTGGCCCAGATTAATGCAGTAAAAGTACTAAAAATTTACAAATACGACCAATTTTAGATTTTCAATATGTTACCCAAGTTACAAGCTTTTTATGAAAAGTGTGTACTGCCTGAAATTATCGAATCGAGAAAAGTTCGGTCAATGCCGTCGCAGCAAATATTTTTCTTATAGGCGGCCCATAGACATCTACATCTATCCTCTATTACAATTCAAAATGCAGATGCGTTGTCACCCGTGAGGACTAAGATGGAATGCCTCATTTGGCCTATGCCTCATATGGAAGTAAAAAGGGCCTCCGGCCACCTGCACTCACCAAGCGAAACGCAGAGGTGAACCTCTACTTCACGCTGGTTTTCTGTGAGGTCGTGGTACCACCCCGGTTCGAGCCGGCCCATCCGTGCGACAGCAAAAGTTGCCGCGTGGCTCTACCACTGTTTATAGTAATTGACTGTAAGTACCGATTAAAAAAATATTAGTTACATTTGGTTGTTATATTTATTAAAACAGGTTGCAACCGTTTATTTATTTATACCACTATTCTACCGGTAGTAGACATAATCGATTATTAACATTCGATTACAGCGTAACAATTAAAATATTTATGTGTACTTATTTTGACACTAAATTTCATAAATAATGAATAATATATAAATAATAAATTATATAATAATATAATAATAAATTAATAAGATAAAATTAAAATGACACACCAAAAAATATTCCATCCACTGAAGTCCATCCTAAGAAAACTTTGTATTATGGAAGATCAAGATCGTTTAATCGCCATACTCACAGTATTATAGTGCGAGCGAGTGAATAGATATGAAAGAAAGTATCGGTCGCG
Organism: Parnassius glacialis; assembly: GCA_033319125.1. Taxonomy (NCBI): domain Eukaryota; kingdom Metazoa; phylum Arthropoda; class Insecta; order Lepidoptera; family Papilionidae; genus Parnassius; species Parnassius glacialis. The sequence goes on along the minus strand of JAVANC010000021.1, from coordinate 53,808,797 downwards.
TAGTTCACCGCCCGCTTGGTGCGTAAAATACCTAAATTTGCGAAACGCCGAAATGTAAGAGGGCTCTTAACTAAAGACAGGTGTAAATGTTTATGGGCCATAGTATCCACTAACCATCTGGTGGACTTTGTGCTCTTTTATCTCCCATAATCTATAAAAAAAGCTTACAGTCTAATATAGCATGGACTCCTGAATTCAACTTCTAAGATTACAGAGACGTTGTAACTCCTGAAGATTAAGGTAGAATGACTCACAGCCTATTTTTTTATAGGATAAGGGAGACAAACGAGAACACAGTCCACGCCTGTAATTATACTGGCACCTTTATTGTTTAAATAAAAATAAAAATAATATCTCCCAGACCGAATTTCAACCACAGCAGCCAGTCTAAATAGAGACTAGCCATCTGCGCAGGACAAGAATATAGTGCACGCGTATATATAGTATAGATTTACTGTGGATATAGTATGTGCAAACACAAGTGCACTCTCAATTCCTTCACAATCACAGTCCAAAGCTCCAAAGGGCCGACAATCCGACACGACAAGAGAGAGATCAGTCGCAGGACCAACGGCTGGCTACTAATGAGAATTTCTGGACAGAAAAACACAACAACTGATTTTGATCCGACCCCGGATTCGAACCGGGGAGACGTGATCAACAGCCGTGTTTACGACCACTAAAAATCGACCCCATTAATTTTATTATTACTTATTCATTTATCAAATAAATTACTTATAAATATTAATTTACACTTAATATTTACTGAATTTTATATCTATTTATTTTATTAAATTTTGATGAGAAAATTATGTCAAGTTTACTCACTTAACCAACCGCAAAGTTTTTAAATTTGTAAGCATTTTGTATCAATAGGAAAAAAACTAGAGATGGCATTTTAAAGTAATTTGGGTATGGGGGTCTGTGGTATCAGTTAAATTTGGAATCTTGCCCAAAATAGTTTGGGAATCCCTGTTCTACATAATCAATTCTGCATAACAGAAGCTTTCAGACTATTCAGTTTCAGTCTATTGCTTTCAATTGTTTCAGTTACTAAAGACACTTATGCCCGAAGTTTCTGAGGTGAAAACAATATCGTGTAATAGATGTAAACGTAAACACGATAAAATTCGTAAAAATTTGTTTAATTCATATATGTGTGCTACACATACACATGCAACCTAAAAAATATATAGTTTATGTAAAATACTTCACTCCTCTATGAGAATAAATAAAAGAACACAATTTTGAGAAAAATTATATTGACAATTATTATCTATTATTAAAAATGCTAACCATTACAAAGCCATTACATACCTTCACGTCGGTGAAAATAAGTCGCGATAAGCAAGAAAACATTATAATTCATTGATAGCCACTATATATACTCGTAGGTACCGGTAACCGCGGTGATTCTTCTCGTAATGAACATAACTTAGAAACGCTCCAAAAGAAATTCAATTAAGTTCATATGCAAAAGTTATTACCTACAGGTAATGGAAATTTGCATGTGTATACCAAGTAAAACATAAATTCACAATGCACATGGCACATTATAGAATTAAGTTATAATAATAGGTACCTACGAGTACAAATTGGCACGAAAGCAGTACAACTTAAAAAAATCATTTCATTTAAGAAGACAACTCTCAGACGCTACGGAATACACTTCATTCGATCGAATCTGCGTGAGTATCTGAAGGTAATTATTAGAAATTATGTAAGCCCAATACCGCGAATGGATTTGATTTCGTTGATCAAATATGAACTCGCACAACCCACAAGGCAACAAACCACAAGTTTAGGGCACAAATATTTTACACTAGCAACCGCTGGCAGCTTCGCTTTTTTGAAATTGAACATTACGGCAATTTTGTTAATAGTGGATATACTTTTTTATCATAGGGTTACTGTACCGTATGTGCTTACTGGACTTACTGGACAGTCTACTCGTGTATCCTTAGACTTATTATCTTATTATATACTGCGTGTTGACCGGGTCATTGAACTTTAAAGCAAAAAGATATATCCTCTTTCTTCCTTATCTACTTTATAAAGAGACTCAGCTTACTAGGTCCGAAGATTTGCGCTTGGCGTTGATGTGTCAGTGAGGGATTAATGTGAGAGTGAGTGTATCGGGATTTGTCTTTTCATATTATTGCACTATGTCCAAATGTAAAGAGTGGCTTTAGAACAAATACAATAAAATTTCCATCTTCCGGTTCAAAATTTGTTCATTTTGTCCCCGAACAAAAAATTAGTTTTTTGTTCGGGGACAAAATGAAAACCTACATAGGTAATTCTTTCACACAGTTAGAAAATCTAACACAAAAAAGTGTTATAATAAAAGAAGAATTTGTTTACGTGTACTTAATAAATTTGTATGAATACTTTGTTGCCTTGTTCAGTGTAATGCGGTCCCAAACTGTAGTGGTAGACAGCCTCACATCCCGTGGACGCTAATGTTGTGGCTGATACTGTTACCGTGAATAATACTCCATAAGGTCAGGATTCAGTCAATGAAGTAATTTGGGACCCCTCCGTTTTATCATTATGACGAACGACTTACATGAGGGGATCATAGAATCAACGTGCCTTTTTATTTGCTGCCGACCGGTTTTGGAAATAAGGAATACTTTACACCACGCTAGATTGCAGCGGGATATAAATGAGGTCATGAAGTGAGACCGAGAGCAATGTAAGTACTTTATTTTAACGTGAGCAAATACACGATGTTGTCATAAGGACCGTTCATTAATTACATAAGGGTCCCGAGGGGAGCGGGTTAAAAAATCTCTGCATATCCTTATCTTGGGGAAGGGGGCTAAAACCCATTCTTACGTAATATTTTGAAAGCCTAAAATTAGGAATCTAGTTCCATTTCAGATGCCGAATAGTTTTCTTCATTCTATAATATACACTTCGATTTAGATACATCTTATTTTACAAATTTTTGTTGTTTATTAAAATTTTACAATCTTAAATGTGTTAATTTTTTCTGTTCATCCATTTTAAATGTTATAAATAATTATTACAGTACGTTCTTCCCGCGTATTAATCTTATTTTAATTATTTGGAATATAAAAAATGATTAAAATTTTCTATTCGATCTTTATCTTAAAAGTATTATTCGTTTGTAGATTGCTTAACTGATTTATGTTTGCTCACTCTTATTTAAAAACTTACTTTTAATTATAATAATTATTAATATAATAATGATATTATAGTCCATGGGGACCAGATACTATCTCAACTAGTTGTCTAATAATAATATAATGGTAATATATATAATTATGAAACAAGTATACGAGGGTGACACTGAAAGTTCTTAGAGAATCAAAAACTGAACAAACTAGTTATTAGTTTTATTATACCTTTTCAAAATGGTGTTCATTTGTTTTTTGGTTCTTTTTTGTTTTTGTTTTTTTAAATGTTACCTCCACTCTAGGATTTTCTCCTGTATCGTGGAGGCAGTTTACAAACACAAATTGCACAAGGACAAACATCCAGACCCGGAACAATTATTTGTAGGCTATACAAATACTTGTTCCGTGCGGGATTTACATCAATACATCGCTGCATCCGATTCCGATGGAACCACTGAGAAAAGCACTTTGCCCACTCGTCCTTAGGGGTCTCTTCCGCAGCATTTTGAAACGCAACCACTGCTTCCTCGGCATCCATAAAACGTTTTCCTCGAAGTTTTTCTTTTATTTTCGGAAATAAATAAAAATCGCAAGGTGCGAGGTCGGGACTATAGGACGGGTGACCCAGTAATTCCACGTCTGACGTCGCCAAGTAGTCAATTGTTTGCTTGCGGTGTGCGACGAGGCGTTGTCGTGGTGAAGAAGGATCCTACTACGAGGTCGTTTCTACCGAACTTTTTTCAAGACAAGAGGCAAAGAATTTTTAGTGTACCACTCTGCATTAAGTGTATTTAGATTCTCTAAAACAATTGTAGCGTTATGGACCTGTCCTTCCGAAGAACGAGGCTACCATCTTTTTTCCCACGTTTCGCAACCTCTATTCACTTTAGTTGGCAACTCCTCCACGAACGAATTCCGCTTTCGTCACCCGTAAATATGTCGAACACAGCATTTGAGTCACCTCCGTTAAATCTTTGAACCATTTCACGACACCAATCAAAACGACGGAGTTTTTGGGCCTCTGTCAAATTATGAAGTATCCACCGGGCACAAAGCTTCCTGACCGCTAAATGTTAATGGAGGATTTTGTGTACTTGACTCATACCGATGCCTAAGCTTGTCCAAATCTACTGATAAGTCACTTTTTTATCAGTCTCTATCATACGCCGCACAACACTGATGTTATCTTCAGTCGTCGCCGTAGAAGGCCGTCCCTCACGCAGATCATCGGTGAGATTAGTGCGACCACATTTCATTAAACCAGTTGTAAACAGTGGCACGAGATGGGGCTTCATCGTGAAAGGCCAATTGAAGTCTATCATAACTTTCTTGTTGGTTTAAATGACATCTAAAGTCATAAAAAATCATTGTACGAATATTTTCTCGCGTTAAATTCATGCTGACGTGACACAGACCATTTTCAATTTGCCGCCAAATCGTAAACAAGTGACAAATTAATAAAATACATACACAATAATATTGGCAAAGAGTTCGATTTTTAAAAATTGAACTTATTTTTTTATTATATCGTTTACAAGTAAACTAAATTATCTGTTATAAACTAAAAATCTTTGATTTACGTCAAACTGTGGAGTTTTAGTGTAACTGATCCTTTTCTAACATTTTATTATTCTAAAAAACGAGATAGAATCTTACGTAAGAAAGGGGGGGGGAGAAATCTTATGTACCTTTACATGGGGGTGCGGCGGATCAAAAATTGCCAAAATCATCCTTACGTAATCAATGAATGGCCCCTCAGATACTCATTTTTTCCTTAAAGTTACCTGTATCGTTACGGTGTTTTACATTAGTAAACTGCATATAGACAAACGCCCAGACTGGAAACAATTATTTTTAACTCACGCAGCCACGCAGTGCCACTACGACCACAAGCTTAGCGACTGCAGTAAGCGGTAACCGATCCATTTTGTTTGTTGGTTTCAACGAAAGGCGGCGCTGCTTTCTGGATGTATCTTCTATTGTTGTATAGATAAACCTTTCGATTTCATTTAAAAAAAGAGAGCACAGCTAATTCACTTAAGCTACATGAGGCTAATGCAATTTTGTAAAACCTAACGAACGTTAGTTGTTTTAACTAGCCTTTCGGTCAGCAACTCTGAGATCACTGCTCAGATCCGCATCTACAGAGACGATCTCACGGATATGAATGGTCTTAATACCTTCGGTCCACGATGGAGTACCTTTGTAGTTTTAAAATTAACTGTTAGAGAGAACAGAGAACTAAAGCTAAGAAGAATAAAATAATTTCATTGTGAAGTCGGTGCTAGTTAAATAGTGAAGTTATTTTTTTACCATTTTGAGTGAATAAATCAATATCACAATATTTTAAATAGTTACATGAAAAACTTTACCTCTATTTACCTAGTTACCCTAGCTAATTTAGGGCCATATTTGTTTCCGAATTCATATGGAACCACCCCTGATCCTTCTTAATTAAAAAAGAATCATCAAATCTTTTCATTATTGTTATAATTTACACATTATTTACGTGGTAGAGCCATGCTGCAGCTATATTATTAGTATAGTTTTAGCACGAATGGGTCGGCTCGACCGGGGAAGGACCACGCTCTCACAGAATACCAGCGTAAAATAGCAGCTTAATGCTGCTGTGTTCCGTATGGTGAGTGTAGAGAACCGGAGACCCATTTTACTGGAAAAGAGGCATTCTATCTTAGTCCTCACAGCTGACAACGCATCTGCATTTTAATTCGCAAACGAAGATAGATGTAGATGTCTATGGGCCACAGTAACCACTTACCATCAGGTGGACTGTGTGCTCGTTTGTCACCCTTATTCTATAAAATAAAAATAAACTATTGACCAAGGTATCGCATAACATACAATTAAATTGCAAACCTAACCCTGGAAATGTAAAATTATGTTGAAGCAGCCATAGATATATACAGCCGGTATAAAATTCAAATCAACTTTGGTTTAAAAATTAAACTTGGTTTGAAACCATATTTTTCATATAAAACTGTTTGAGCCATTTTGGTGATTTAAAATTGTTAAAACTACGCTTTAACAAAATGTTTACTGTGTGATTTGATGAGCCAAACTATGAAGCAGCAAATGATGTCGTGTTCGATATGTTCTCTAGCCCGATTAAAATTAACTTAAAATGTTTCTCATTAATTATTTGTTTCTTAACACTAATAATTAATTAAAAAACCTCGCTGCGTAAAAATTGTTTCTGAAAAATGAAAATTTTATACCCTATGTAACTTCCACAACTAACACGAATTTAACGACGCCTCATATGTTAAAACTAGCTGTGCCCGCGGCGTAGCACGCGTATATAGGTTTTACATAAAGAATTTGTCGTTTAGGTAAGAGAATATTAAATGGTTTATATCATTACTGTATCAATAGTGGTAACAAAATAAATCATTATCATCAAAGTTCTAAGTCGTTTATGATAGAGCTTCTGTGTAAACGACGTTAGAAGAAGGCTTAGCCGGGGTGTACACAAAAAGGTTACGGGGGCTACTTACGTAGAGATGAAGCGTATATACTAGAACAGATCTAGGCACTAGGTATTAAACAAGACTAGGTTGCACCTGTTCCAGCTTTTAAAATACTTGATCCACCTAATCTCACTGTGCAAATCGAAGAAGTAGACACAGGTGCGGCAAAGCGAGATAGCATTTTGTTGCCATAGTCCCATAGTTACTAGTCTGCTTTGCTGGTCACTCGTGTTTGCCTAAATCATTCGTGTGTCAGTCATTTGAATTTGGACTATATTTCAATGTGTATAAAAGTAACACGACGCGCACTCGTGTTGTGCAAGAATATATTCTGTCCTTTTTTTAACCACACTATTCCGCAGTCTTTCTATCTTTGTCAATACTCGAGACTAGTCGGGACTAGTCCCGGGGACTTCAACCAAATACTAGGCAGATTTTATAGACTAGGTACTAGTAAATACTCGATGCGAATGGAGACCATATGATGCAGTCGAGTGTCTACTACCTTACTGTGCCCTGTTTGTATATTCTTACTTTACTCACTGATCTTGTCAAACATCCGAATAGATATGAAACTGATGATGAAATGGCAAGAAGATACGACACGGGACGAAAGAATATACCCAATGTCTTCAAAACAAAACTACAGGTTGTTGAGCATAGCGTTAGAAATCAAGCTGTAAAACTTTTTAATAGACTACCTAATGGTCTAAAAACCATAAATAATGTTAAAATTTTTAAACAAAGGTTAAAGTCTTTTTTATTGGAAAAATGTTTCTATTCGGTGAATGATTACATTGAGTTTGGTAAAAGTTAATATTGCATGCATTATTTAATTAATAATTAAGTTGTAGACAGTTTTAGGATACACGTATAATGCTAATTAATTTAATTTAATATTTTATGTTACAATTAAGTTTTCCCACACAATGTATATTGTTTTTGGAATAAATGACTATGACTATGACTATGACTACTACGGACTCATGCGAATGTGATCTAGGCACCGTATAGAATGATACCTAATCGATTTATTTACTAATAAGTTTTCGTAACAAAGTTTTGTTATGTGGTTAAAGAACTTTCTTTTTTTTATTAGACATTAAAGTTTTTATTGTTTAAAAAAATTGCAACAGTGTCGCTTGGGATCATTTTAAGGACAAATGCTAACAAATGTCTGAGTGTAACATTTATAAAATATATAATTTAACTTTAAAAACTCTTATGACTGATTTTTCGCACGTATGTAAAAACAATAATTAAAAAAAACCTACAATTAAATTCGAAACAAAAATAATAAAGAAAAAATAAACGAAAAAAAGACAAAAATCGGATTACTCTTAAATAAAAAATGAATTGAAATCTTTTAAATACGCGAACAAACTAGAATGTAGATAACTCTTAACGTTGACCAGTCATAAGCCTGTGTAAAGTATGAACCAGGGGGGGTACACTTTCATACTGTAAGTAGGGATCCAATAATCTGCAAAGACACTAGTGCCATCTTATACGATATCCGCATAAACTTTCGAACATCAAATTCTAAAAGGTGCGCTAGATGGCGGCTACACCAATTCTAGTTATTGGATATGGAGTTTAATGGAATTCTCTAAAGTTGTAACATAAATATAAAATATTAATAATTATACGGGCATTCAAAAACCTCTTTAAAAATATATTGAATAAATATATTTATTTTGTCGGTCTGAGATGCAATAAGTTTCTCGTTTTGGCAAGTGGCAACTTTATTACTTTATCACATAATGGCAGGGGGGGTACACTTTCATACTTTAGATAGGGATCCAATAATCTGCAAAGACACTAGTGCCATCTTATACGATATCCGCATAAACTTTCGAACATCAAATTCTAAAAGGTGCGCTAGATGGCGATTACACCAATTCTAGTTATTGGGTATAGAGTTTAATGGAATTCTCTATAGTTGTAACATAAATATAAAATATTAATAATTATACGGGTATCCAAAAACCTCTTTAAAAATATATTGAATAAAAATATTTATTTTTTCAGTCTGAGATGCAATAAGCTTCTCGTTTTTGGCAAGTGGCAACTTTATTACTTTATCACATAATGGCTACCGGCGTGTGAGCATGTCGTTGTTTTCACGAACGCTTTTGCCATTTATGTAATTTTCGGTTGTTGTTGCTATTTACAATAAGTTTGGTTGAGTTGAGATTAGCCCTCATCCCGTCTTATCGTTTAGTTTTTCATGCTGGAACCACATTGTATGTACATTTATGTAGTGTTGTGCGAAATATTTAACAACAAATATTTAATTTGGTTTGGTGTTGTATTGTGCGGAATAGATGATTTTACATCTTGTTTGTTAAAATGCCGAGGACTTGTGCTATTGGATGTACATAAAACAAAGTTAAATCAATATTTCATTGGTGTTACAAATAATATACGTTTTCACGAACGCTTCTGCCATTTATGTAATTTTAGGTTGCTGTAAATAAATGTTTAAATTACTGAAATCTGTAATACATCTTTCATAGAACCCTAATACCTTAAAATATAAATATAACTGCCTATAGTATAAATAGCTATATATGCATAACTACATATAACTATCTATAGCCAAAATTTTGAGATTAGTTCAACGGATATGATACCAGACGGCGACACTGTGCCACTATTTGTATTGGGTGACAAAAAATCCTCGAAGATGGCTCTCTATTCCTGTATATATTACTCTACTCTATGGTATGAACTGAACGATTGATTACTATTCATTACCTTCACGTATCGGGATCATCTGTACGTAAAGACTAAGCGTACCTACTTTAAAGGGACTTTACTTTATTCCAACAATACCAAACTATGCGTACTTCATGGACTAGGTAGAACAGGTATTTGGATCAAGTATTTGTACGGAATTGGGCTACGTGCACCTAGTAAATAATTTACCTAGTACGACTCATCTCTATACTAACGCGGGAAAAAGCAACATAGAGTTGGCCACGTGCAAAACAGTCAGTACTGAGGTGCACTCCTACAACGCGTAAAGTTTGACCTTGCGCTTTATTTACGGTCATCGCATAACACACGCTGACTGTCACTGGGAACTGAACGCGCTTAAAACTGAAAGGAAAGTTATTTCTTAATAGAGGGATTTTGGGCAGTGCTGCCAGATCAAAAAACTCATTCAGCGCTAGGACAACACAAAAAGCGCTAGATTTCATGAAAACAGCGATTTAAGAAAGCCCTAGATTTCGCGCTAAATTAACTACAAACAAAGTTTTTGTTTTTTATTATAATTTATAATTCAAGAAAATATAATCATAATAAAGAAAACAACATTAAGTTTTTTTCTGGAAATATTTTTTTGATGTATCAATACTTCGCAGGACATCGACTTATAATTATGGCAATTGCTGTCAACAGTAGATAGTACTGTACGAACAATTAAAATGTCATTGTTTTAAAGTGCAATGTATTTCGCAACTTAGTTTCAGATGTCAGCATCTGATTGCGGTTGCTACACAGTTTCTTTGTGTTCTAACTTCTAAGTAACTTTTAACTCAGCTGTGCTCTAAACAACTGACTGAAACTGAATTAAGCAAAATAAATGCGTTGCGAAAACCATGAACGAAAACTTTAATAAAGAAGATTTCCTCGCTTATAGTCGTCGGTAAAAAAAATCAAGTTGATCATCCTAAAGGGGGAGCCGGGAGATCCATAGCACAGGGTATCCTGGTAGTAGTTATAGTTTGGACTCGTCTCCCATGCTCTTTGTTTTGTGAAAAAAATATGTTTGAAAAATATAAACTGCAATGTACTATTTGTGGGAAAAAATAATAAAGGTCATTATTATTACTATCGGTAATGTGGACTAACAGTGCTGCTATAAAAGAGTTAGATAACCCGCTAGACGCTACAATTTTAAAATGTGTGCTAAATACACCAAAAAGCGCTGGATTAAGCGCTAGGTGTTAAATTTTTGAAATGCGCGCTATACAGTCCAAAAAAGCGCTAGATCTAGTTCACAAAGCGCTAAAATGGCAGCACTGATTTTGCGTATATTATAAATACAATATCACCGACATTTCGTTGCAGTTTTGTTACTTTTGGTCGGGTTCCGTTGTATGGCTTCGGTAGATACCAATTTCTTCAGTAAGTCTCAATACGATTCACCGACGGAGAATCAGAAAAGGTTGTAATTTGTACAACTCTATTTATTACGTCCTTTGTGTGAGAAAACATCCTTTTGCATACCTTAAGCGAAAGCGTAGGTATGTTCTACTATCGCCTAAAAATTAAGATTCCAACGTTTTATCGAATAAAATCGTATCTAGCAATCATATTATACATATAAATGATATAAAAAGCACATTGTTAGAAAGATAAATGATTGTTGAACTTATTAATATTTATTTTAAATCGATTAATTGCTATTTTTAAATAAAAAGAGGGTTTTAGTGGCTTATGGTGTGGATTTATCATGTCCCTGTGGCTTGTTAACACGATAACTTTTGAAAATATCAATTGTTTAACTCAATCTATTTTTTAATCTCTTCATCTATCATGTGGGAAGCCACTGAATGTAAATGGCAGTGTAATTTTGTTTTGTTTAGCTGTAATAAATTTTTTTCGGCTCCAAAATGGCGAAATTTTCGATGTTTTGGTAGCCTTGTATGTAACTTATTTCTGTAAATGGGGAGCTACAGCCACAGAGTAGTTTAGTTTGGCTTCAGTCGCCGTCGTGAGTGGTCATTGTTTCGGTTGTTAGCAGCGGCTCAAAAAGATCGCTGTACAAATACACAATATTCGAATAACCAAATTTCTTAAATACTTGATTATAATAATAATAAGAGATTTTTTTTATTACAATATTTTAAAAGCACAGAATAAATAATAGTAGACGTACTAAAAGTAAGTAGAATATTTTTTTTTGTCATGGGTGATATTTTCATGGTTTTCGAGGGTGTTGAAACAGTTGTGTACCGCTAGCAACGCAAAGTCGGGAATTTGCATTTGGAAAAATCCAAAATTAGGGGCTTTTTAGGTGCTAATTAGGTGCCAAGTTTAAAAATTAGGTGCTCTAAAATTTTCACCGCAACGAACTGTTGAAATTTGCGTTGCTAGCAAAACGTCTCGCTAGCAACGCAATGCAGTTATTGCATATAAGATAAATATTAATAGCAAAGAATTAAGTGCTAATTAGGTGCTGCAAGTATACGCAATAACAAGGCGCCCCTAGTAAAACTAAAGTCGTTATTCAGAACATAGCAGATGCAAAATTCAGATTTCCTGAAAATCAAAATAGAATCAAAATTGCTTTCAGAAAAGTCCAAATTAGGGGCTTTTTAGGTGCTAATTAAGAACCAAGTTTAAAAATTTGTTGCTCTAAAATTTTCACCGCAACGAAACGTTGAAATTTGCGTTGCTGACAAAACGTATCGCTGGCAACGCAATGAAGTTATTAGATATACGATAAATATTACTATCAAGGAATTAAGTGCTAATTAAGTGCTGAGCGATTATTGAAACCCGATACAGATTAAAATATTATTCTGGGAATTATGGGGTCCACGACCACCATTACCTTATCATAATGTAAGAACGGTATTTTTTGTTCTTTATCAGTGCCAAAAAATTAAGTGCTAATTAGGTGCTGAAAGATTATTGAGGTCGCATGTAGATGACGGTAATATTCTGGAAATTATCGGTTTTAAAACCACGATTACCTTACTATAAGGTATGAACGGCATTTTTTGTTTTTCAGATTTAATATGATTATATTTGAAAATGGCTGAAAATTGGTTGAAAGTTATATTAAATAATATTATAGATTTATAATATTATTCAATATAATTTTCAACCAAATAAATGTTACAATTCTTATTTTTAGACATGTGAAGCCTAAACTTTAGTGTACTAAATCGAAAGGATATTTTCTTTCCAGTAAATTGCTTTGTAATATATATCGCCATCTACAAAGTTCTATAGTTCTAGTCATTTTATCGAATCAAAATCGATGGACTCTCAAGGTGGTAAGTACGATAGACGCTAGATGGCACAAACACAAAGACCTGGTTTTTGCATTTGCTTTGCAGAATAATTTTCTGAATAACGACTTTATTTTTATCTGGGGCGCCTTGTCATTGCCTAATGCAGCACCTAATTAGCACTTAATTCCTTGCTATTAATATTTATCGTATATCTAATAACTTCATTGCGTTGCCAGCGATACGTTTTGTCAGCAACGCAAATTTCAACAGTTCGTTGCGGTGAAAATTTTAGAGCAACAAATTTTTAAACTTGGTTCTTAATTAGCACCTAAAAAGCCCCTAATTTGGACTTTACTGAAAGCAATTTTGATTCTATTTTGATTTTCAGGAAATCTGAATTTTGCATCTGCTATGTTCTGAATAACGACTTTAGTTTTACTAGGGGCGCCTTGTTATTGCGTATACTTGCAGCACCTAATTAGCACTTAATTCTTTGCTATTAATATTTATCTTATATGCAATAACTGCATTGCGTTGCTAGCGAGACGTTTTGCTAGCAACGCAAATTTCAACAGTTCGTTGCGGTGAAAATTTTAGAGCACCTAATTTTTAAACTTGGCACTTAATTAGCACCTAAAAAGCCCCTAATTTTGGATTTTTCCAAATGCAAATTCCCGACTTTGCGTTGCTAGCGATACACAACTTGTTGAAACCGATAGGGTTGTCGAAATGTAAATCTAAGATGGCGGCCGCAATATGTATAAATTTTTTCATCATAGGTGTCATTTTCATAGTTTTCGAGGGTGCTGAAGCCGATAGTGCTGTCGAAATGTAAATCCAAGATGGCGGCTGCAATAGGTATCAATTTTTTCATCATGGGTGTCATTTTCATGGTTTTCGAGGGTGTTGAAGCCGATAGTACTGTCGAAATGTAAATTCAAGATGGCGGCTGCAATAGGTATCAATTTTTTCATCATGGGTGTCATTTTCTTGGTTTTCGAGAGAGTTGAAGTCGATAGTGCTGTCGAAATGTAAATCCAAGATGGCGGCTGCAATAAATATCAATTTTTTCATCATGGGTGTCATTCTCATGGTTTTCGCGGGTGTTGAAGCCGATAGTGCTGTCGAAATGTAAATCCAAGGTGGCGGCTGCAATGGGTATCAATTTTTTCATCATGGGTGTCATTTTCATGGGTTTCGAGGGTGTTGCAGCTGATACTGCTGTCGAAATGTAAATCCAAGATGGCGGCTGCAATAGGTATCAATTTTTTCATCATGGGTGTCATTTTCATGAGTTTCAAGGGTGTTGAAGCCGATAGTGCTGTCGAAATGTAAATCCAAGATGGCGGCTGTAATAGGTATCAATTTTTTCATCATGGGTGTCATTTTCATGGTTTTCGAGAGAGTTGAAGCCGATAGGGTTGTCGAAATGTAAATCCAAGATGGCGGCAGCAATGGGTATCAATTTTTTCATCATAGGTGTCATTTTCATGGGTTTCGAGGGTGTTGAAGCAGATAGTGCTGACAAAATGTATTTAAACTACATACTTTAGAAATTCCGTATAATCATGTTATACGTAATTTTTTTAATGCGCTTAAGGTATGCCCAATTGGATTTACCAATATATTTTAATCTCTTTTTGTGTTTTAAGTATAAATATATTAATTATTATGGAACGTTTTTTTACACACAAATCTTTTTATTACTATTTCGCAGATTTTATGGCGCCATTGAACAAATTCGAACCTATATTTCAAAATAATAATCATTACTTTCGATAGAATTAATCAATTTTAATAAAACAAAGATTAAATGTAACTCGAAGATACGCTTTACGATATTCTTAATGATTTCTTTGAAAAAAAAAGATGTTAACTTTAGACTTAATGCGTTCATAAAAAACAGACAAACAGACAGACAGACAATTCTACATATTATAAAAATGTACTTATAAAATTATTTTCAGTTCCCCATAAAGATTTTAGCCACAAAAATATAGTATACAATGTCCAGAAATAGACATAATATTGTTATCATCATTTTTATTATATGAATATATTTAAAGAGAGATGACGCTGCTAACATCAATTCTAAAAACAAAAGAGATTAATTGACGCGATTGATACATTATATAAAACTTAAAAGAACTTATAAATCAGTGCCTGCACAGTAAGCAAAAAATAAAGTTTGATCCTCGCCAAAACCAACGCAATTGTTAATAGCCCTTTTAAAATTTGATTTACCACATAGAATACTCGGCGGTAAAGAATAAATTGAGTTTGGCAACATGCAGCAGGGCAGCGGTAATATAAAGATTAGCAGTAAATATGAAAACTCATCTACAGGAAAAAACCACAACCTGTCTTTTTGCATTACATTTGCACAGCACCGCCATCTATCGATAAAATTGGTTAACTATTGTACTTTTCGATTTAGTTAATAAGGATAATATATTTTTGTATAATATATTTAATACGTTCTTTAACACTTTTGCTTACTGCGTTTTAGATATACATAATTATATTATTATAGAACATTATTTTACATCATTTAATTATGATTTATGATATGATATTAGTTTAAAATGCACTTGATGACTCAACTAAATCCACCCTTGAGCAAATTCGTACCTATACTTCCCTACCCATACTTCAGAATATTTATCATAACTTTTGATGGAATGAACTGCTTTTAATGAAATAAAGCTAAATGTAACCCGAAGATACACTCTATAATTGCCTTAACAATTCTTATGATATAAATTAGTACTTTATACGTGATACGTTAACAAACAAACAGACAGACAGCAGACAGAAAATTCTAAAAATGGTAGAAATGTATTTAATTACTTATTTTTAGTACCCCTCAATCACTTTTATTACAAAAATATAAAATGTACAGACATCTGCTATTTACATTTTTATTATGTGTATAGATTGGTTAAAATACACCAAGATGTTTAGGCTACAGAGCGTGCCAAAGAAATAGAGATACACATACACATAAACACACTATAAATATTACTCTCATTCTGGGGCAGTCGGGTAAAAATTTAATTACAGCCTATTTACGTACACAGGCCTCTCCTGATTTCGGAGGGGGTTTTGAAGAAAATAGTCCGACGCGCCGTTCTTGTGGTGCGTGTTGAGGGACTTCACATCAAGTCTGCGAAATATTTTATTCCTCCGGCCGAACATATGATAAATCAGCACTTAAAATTTGTATCGGTGGGTATCGAACCCGGGTTACTCTATCTTATCTCTATTTAATTTAAAATAGCAGTTTTATCAACTGTATATGTTGATTTATTAATTATTTACTTAAAAATTTAATGTTTTGTTACACATTTCTAATAATTAAAGTAAACAATTACTAATATAAGTACCTATTTTTTCGTAATATACAAAAATTTGTTTAGTGGATAGTTTAGGTATTATGAGTGTAGAATCACTTTTTGTTAGTGGTTTAAAAGTTGAATTTGGTGAACAGCAAGTTTAATTGTTGGCAACACTGCTTCGCATCGTTGTTGTTCCGACCAAACCAACAGTGAATCTACAGCTACACTGTGTGCCTAGTGCGAGATGTTGTTTTACGCGCTCGATACCGAGAAAGTTAACTACAATTTCTATGGAATAAAATCAGCGCCAACTAGTGGCAATAATCGGAATCACCATCGAGAATTGACTCTCATTCGTCAGTGAGAACGTTAACGCACGTGATTGGTTGGAGCGGCAATTTCGATCATTCGAGACGTAAAATTTTACGCGGTCGATATCGAAAAAGTTTTCACCTAAATTTTTACAGTGAGATAGAAGAGTCAGAATAATTGTTGAAGAGTTAATTTTATTTCATTTTGTGAGAACGATATATAATTTAGGCAGGCCGTTTTTTTTTCGTTAGGAGGATGTTTGCAGCCACAAAGACATTTAAATAAAACTAATTTTACGGATTCTATCGCGTATATTAACTTATTTTATATTCCCGACGTTTCGAGCACTTTACAGCACTCATGGTCACGGGGGGGACTAAGGTGTATGACGTCCCAATGTCATAGTTAACCACGGCTACCTCCAGATTAAAAATTATTAAGTTTTGTTCCGATCCACGCAGTATGAACTTACAGTATCATGAAGTCTTGCAGTTGTATGCTTGGGTTGGGATTTAATTTTATTAATTATGGGATCCCAAGCAGATGGTAGCACCCAGCCATCTTCTCTATTGAAATTAGGATGTTTCTTGATTTCAATAGCCTCGCGAATCATCCTTGGAAGGAATCGGTGTTCTTTAGTGAGGGTTTGTGGTCTATCAAATCTAATGTAGTGACGGGGGCGATCCTGTACGTGTTCACAGACTGCAGACTTCCCGGAGCGTCTATTCTTCACATCAGCATCAGCAGAGCCTCTGCAAGATGCAGGAGTGTACAAGCTTGATTGTGAATGTGGTCTCTCTTATATAGGACAAACTAAAAGATCTATAAAAACCCGTGTTAAAGAACACATAGCTGATGTGAAGAATAGACGCTCCGGGAAGTCTGCAGTCTGTGAACACGTACAGGATCGCCCCCGTCACTACATTAGATTTGATAGACCACAAACCCTCACTAAAGAACACCGATTCCTTCCAAGGATGATTCGCGAGGCTATTGAAATCAAGAAACATCCTAATTTCAATAGAGAAGATGGCTGGGTGCTACCATCTGCTTGGGATCCCATAATTAATAAAATTAAATCCCAACCCAAGCATACAACTGCAAGACTTCATGATACTGTAAGTTCATACTGCGTGGATCGGAACAAAACTTAATAATTTTTAATCTGGAGGTAGCCGTGGTTAACTATGACATTGGGACGTCATACACCTTAGTCCCCCCCGTGACCATGGGTGCTGTAAAGTGCTCGAAACGTCGGGAATATAAAATAAGTTAATATACGCGATAGAATCCGTAAAATTAGTTTTATTTAAATGTGTAGTGTTCGCGTAAATATAAGAAATCATTAGCCACAAAGACATTAATAACTAATAATAATAGATGACTACTATTATAAAGCCAGTGCTGAAGCAAGAGCTTGTGCATATTTTAGTCCGTTGTTACACCCTAATGACAGGTAGGTAATTGTGCACGACGCAAACAGCGTGATACAAACGAAAGACATTGTAACCGGCACTAGTTGAACAACCTAGGAGCAGTGGGCATGACGACGGTGTAATTATCGGGCCACGCCTCCGGTTCGACAACTAGCTGGGGTTGTGCGGAAGAACTGGCGCAGCTTTATGCGGGATTTAAAATATAACTTTATGTAAATAACTGTAAACCTTATACTGCACGATAAAAAATAATGTTGTTTAATAACTATGTTTAAGGTTGAGTTGTAACTATGCAATAACTCTCCAAATAAAGGCACCATATGAACAGGGAGAGTTAGCATAGACTTATAATGTAAAATATAATTGTTAAATATAGTAAATATTACCTTTTTATAAAATAAATATATTAAGCCATTAGGCACATAAAATAATATGACCAAAGAGCATGTTATCACGACGCGGCCGCGGAGCAAATGAAGCCACGCGCGCCGCTATTTTCTGTGATGTTAGCGCTGTTAACCTATGCGGTTCTTACAGCTTCATCGGACGCAGGGCTCGCGGCCTGAAAGGCCGCGAGCTATTTAAAAGTGGAAAGGCGATAGTTGGGATGAGGATGATGATGGTTTATGATTTGGTATTGTTACCAATCATCATGTCCCCTCCGTAGAGGATTATTTTGAGCTATCTAACCGCTGTCCGAGGGGGGGATCGCGAACCCCAGCCTCTGACTGCTTAGCTCGTATCGGTCGATGTTCTGGGCGGTGAGAACCGCCCAGGCACGCGGGTGTACGGTGTGTACGCGGTGTGAGTTGGAACGCGTCGTGCCCGCCTACGGGTGCGACGCGCCCCATCCGTTGTCCTATTAGTGTTTGTCCCATTTGGTGTGGGTGTAGTGTCTGTGTGTGATGTGCCTACGACGTTTGGGTCAACGGGATCGAGCGAGCGCGGTTGCTCTATTAATACGTTACGCGGTCTACGGAGAAACGGCGCGACGTTCGGTATCGGGACGTAGTTGGCTGCGTTTACCACTAGGGGGTTCGGATGAGCTTCAGCGCTAATAAAGTAGCGCTGGGACGCCTCTTTAAAATATTCGGAGATAGAGGGGGAGTTGACAATCACTGTGTAAATCAGAGTTCCGTTGATACCACCGTGCTCCAGTGGCTTTACGGATGAATAAGTTTTGAACTTTCTGTAGTTCGTCTAGGTGGGACTTATATGTTGCGTAAGACATGATAGGTCTAACGCAGGCTTTGTACAGGTGGAGTTTGTGTCTTAGAGACAGCTTACTCTTACTGTTCACAAGAGGGTGGAGACGGCCAATGACTGACTTGGCTTTGTTGCGGACTATACTAATGTGATTCGCGAAACTCATGCTGGCGTTGAACGTGACGCCCAGATATTTGGCCGAATGTTCCCATGGGATGGGGCGGCCATATAGGGTAATGACGTCCCGTAAAAACCTTCAATCGGTTTTTACGGGACTGTGTTAGATTCCGTTGAAAGAGTATTGCTACACTTTTTTCGGGATTCACTTCAATTCTCCATTGGCGGAACCATTCACCTAAGCGATTGGTAGCTTTTTGAAGTTTTGAAATGAGAATATTCCTATTGTAGTCTGATACAAAGAGAGCCGTATCGTCGGCGAAGAGAGCGGTGTTGACCGCTGGATCTTTTGGGATGTCACTCGTAAAAAGTGTAAACAGAATTGGAGACAGGGCGGAGCCTTGTGGGACACCGGCCTTAAGAAAGCGTTTCGAAGAACGGGTTCCCTCCACTCGATAGCGAAAAGAACGGTTTGAAAGGAAGGCTCGGATGATGTGTACGAGCCTGTCAGGCACGTTTAGTTTATACAGCTTGTAGAGCAAGCCGTCGTGCCAGACCTTGTCAAATGCCTTTGCGACATCAAAGAAGAGGGCTCCCGTGCTTTGAGATTTTTTCTTTGTCGGGTGATGATTAAAGCCAGACAGAATATATTCTGTTAGGCGATGGATTTGGTTAGTACACGAATGTTTGGCTCTAAATCCAAACTGTTCATCAGGTAGGAGTCTGTTTGTTTCCGTGAAGTGACGGAGACGCTTAAGAATAGTGTGCTCATATAATTTACCCAAAGTATTGAGTAGGCTGATGGGCCTGTAACTGGTGGGTCGGTTGCGCGGTTTGCCTGGTTTATGGATCCCTATTACGTCTGCTTCTTTCCAGATATCCGGGAAAGAGCAGCTCGAGAGAAGCGCGTTGAAAATTCCTACGAGGAGATAAATTAACGGTGCCGGAAGAGATTTGATCACCTTGTTACTGATGCCGTCTGGCCCAGGGGCTGATCTTATCTTGAGGCTTTTTATGGTTTTGGTGACTTCTTCGAAAGTCACGGGATCGAGTGGATCGCCCGCTGGCGGTAACGCAGCCCTACGTTCGATTTCCGCTTCTACCTCTAGTAGGTGAGCGGGATCTGTTGGTACGCTGGATGGGGTACACTGGCTCTCTAGACTGTCGGCTAGGCATTCAGCTTTTTCGAGATCGTCTAAGGCGAGATCGGGGTGGTCGAGCCTAACTAGAGGCGGCATGGGAGCAATTTGCTCTGCTTTTATGGCTTTAGTCAGCCTCCAAAAGGCATCTTGAGATGGTTCTAATCCCTCTAAGAGGTTATCCCATTTATCATTTCTAAATTCGACAACGCGTTGTTTAATCTCGTTCTGCAGAGAACGTAGCCGGAATTTGTTATCTTCCGTGCGATAACGGTCATATGTTTTTAGCGCGGTGTTTTTCGCTCTAATCAGCCGTCGAACGTCTGCCGGAAGCTTTGTGTACCGATCGCTCGACACACGAACCTTACGGGAGCACTCTTCGACGGCTGAAGTGAGGTGAGTCGATAGGGCGCTAATCGCCCTATTGGCTTCCTCCGGCGAGTCTATCTTGTCCGGTATGGAGTCTAAATGCTGGGAGTTCGTAGACTCAAGTTTGACCTTGAGCTTACGCCAGTCGACGATGGTTTTGGTCTGAGGGACCTCACCAGCCGACCGGCCCAGTTCTAATACGACGGGCCTATGGTCCGAGCATAGTTCGACAAAAGTTTCGATTGAATTAATATTAAGCCGGATGTCTTTTAGTATAACTACGTCAAGGACGTCCGGTTGGTGACTAGTCACAAATGGGTAGTGAGTTGGGCTCTCAGGAGCGATAACGTCGAAGTTAAGTCTCTCCGTGAGGCCGCATAATATGATTCCGTTTGGATTATTTACGTTAGCGTTCCAACTAACGTGTTTACTGTTTAGGTCTCCCGCGATTACTACGCTGGGGCCTAGATTTAGTAGTGCCGAGATGTCGGCTTCTAATAAGAGTTTCTGCGGTGACTGATATGCCGAGGCAATTATGACGGGCGGATGGCCCGTAAGTGCTATTCTACAAACCGATGCTTCTAAGTTAGCAAGCGGTGGGGTGTCTATCGGTATACAGTGCAAGGACCTTTTGTAGTAGATCAAGGTGCCGCCTTTAGGTCCGGTCAGCCTATCATTTCTTACTAAGGTATAATTAGCTATTTTGGGATCGCGCACGCTAGGTTTCAAGAAGGTCTCCTGCACTAGCATGATGTCGACATCATGATCGCGTAAAAAGTACACGATTTCTTCCTTTTGATCTCTGATGCCGTTTGCGTTAAAGAAAGCGACAGTCAGTGAGCTAGGTTTAGTTCTACCTGTATGTTGTACTGCCATTTTGATTTAAAGGGTTATAATTTAGGCGCATTGGAATGAACCGATCGCGTCGATGAGATTAATATGCTCAATGGTGGCATTGAGCTTATCTTGAGCGGATTTGGCCTCGCGTAGTTTGCGGGCCAGGGAAGTCACTTCGGCAACATTAATATTGCTGATGAAGCTGCAGACTAACGAGAAGTCAGCAGCGAAGTTAGAAGATGCCTGAGGGGCAAGTTTGGGCTTTTGCGCCTGGAGAGAGGGCGCTGGCCGTGAGGCGGCCGCGCTAACTATCGCCGGGGGCTTAACCCATGCGTTCGATACTGGTGCTGAAGGCACCGACGAGCTTACACCTTGCCCGGAAGTCCCCTTAGCGGGGGCGGGTTTGGCGGGAGGCTGAAGGGGCGCGGGTTGAGACACCGAGATCGGTGCGACATAAGGGGCATGTTGCCGAGGACGGGACCTGCTAGCGCTAGCCGTTCGTCCGCGCCGGTTTGCACCTCCGCGCCACTTTCTACGCGGCGCTTTGGTACACCCGCAATAGTTCGCTGGGTGTCCCGCTTCGCCGCACAGAACGCAGCTCGGAGGGCCTTCCGACTCGGGCGTTCGGGTGCACTCAGGTGTGCCGTGGTCTCCTAGACACTTAACGCATCTAGGTTTGGCATAGCAATTTTTGGCCGAGTGGCCATAAAGTTGGCATCGGTGGCATTGACCAACGATGCCCCTATTACGGGGGGCCTCTACCGTAATCCCAGTGAGATTACAGATTCGGCGAATATTGTAGATTTCTTTCCCTTCCGGGGACAGGTCTAAGATAACTAGACAAAGGTCTAGGTATCTTTTTTTTGTCGGTGGGGTGGTGCATTCTGTGCACTTCCCTAACCGGGAGATTCTGCGATTTAAGATCGCTTAATATGTGCTCGGTTTCGAGCTCCTTTGGGAGCCCGCGAACGACTACGCGGAGGTTGCGTTCATCCGCAAGGGCGTAGGTATGGAAGCTCAGTTTCTGAGCTTTAAGATGCGCAGTTAAAGCGCGGAAGTCGTCCGTCGTTGAGACGTGGATACGAATGCCCTGACCACCATTGTGGACCTTGGGGCAGAAGATTTTTTTGGAGTCAATCCAATGCGAAAGGTTGCTCCATCGGGATTTATCCTGAAGGATGATCGGCGACGGCGGTTTTTCCTTGCGCACCGCGGCGGGTTCCGGGTTCGCGACCTTGGCAGATTTAGGGCGCGCAGAAGGCGCGTTCTTTTTAGCCGGAGTGGCGTTAGGCGATGACGACGGGGACGAAGGGGCCGAGTGAGGCTCGGCGCCCTTATTCGCGGCGGGACGTTTTCGTTTTTTGCCCGAGACTAAGGTGAAGCCTTCGTCATCGGGCTTGGCGGGTTTCGCGACGTCGTATTCCATTTCGGAGCCCGTCTCGGCGTCCGAGAACGCCGGGGACGGTCCACGGGTGGAGAGCGCAGAAGGCGCGGGGGATGCTACGTCATATAGCGTATCTACAGACGCGGGGGTCGCGGGTCCGGTGCTGGGCGACATAGGGTCGTCCACAAGTACGGTCGGACGTTCAGCAGCGGACGATTGGCGTTGGGCTAGGAAGGTCGCCCAAACGTCGGGGCACGCACGACTGAAAAAGTCGGCGAGTTCGGCTATGGTAATAGCCGCCATCTTGTCAGTTTTAACAAAAACACTTGTGTACCAAACTCCCCCACCTAACGGCGGGGGAGGTGTATGCTTAAACGAACACCTATATACCTAACGCGTTGGTACGTTAGGGTGTGTACCTAGCTGTCGCCTAATGCGACAAGCGAACACAAGGATTAATACAATACAATAGAATAGCCGCCTCTGAGGCGGCACGGCGGTGTGTAATAAACTACTTACAGTTTTTACTGGCAATTGGCAGAGCGTGGGGCACTACACTAATCACTAACACTACAGAACAATGGGCCGGCGGGCCGGTGCAGCCTGACGGCGGCAATGACGCACAACACCACTGAAGCACTTCGAGATTATCCTTTTATTGTCCTTGTTTTTCGCACAATTGCACTGAGTCACTCGGGAGCGCATGGGCTCGACCGAAGAAATACGTCCGCGCGGCTTGAGCGCAGACAACCGAATCTCCCACGCGCGCCGCGCCACGACGTTATATATTTATAGTGCTGAGGCGGGGGGAAGAATCCTCCGCCTAAAGCAGCTAAAAATTATAATTTAACACTGTAAATAAATGAAAAGATTGTTATGTACACCTTAGTCTAATAAGTAGTTGTAAGAATATTATATAGTGAGTTATGTTTATTACTTTGTAAGGTTATTAGAGAAATAAAAATAGGCGCGGGGGTGAGGCAAAGGTCCGCTGGCCGGCAGCGGCCAAATAATATAAAAGACGGGCCGGCCGCTAGGGTCGGCAGTCGCTCTCCAGCCACCGAAAAGGCACCAGCAAGAAAAGAAAGTACAAGTTCCTCCTCACCGCCGCTTGCCTCCAGTTAAAAGCAAGACCAGCGCGTTTTATTCCATTTTTCGCACGGCATTACGGCGATCCGTAATAGTAATTTAAGGATAGATATCGCCTTTTCCAAGAAAGTATTCAAGTTTTTGTGTAAATAGCGTTTGATAAATCCAAGTTCCTACCATCAATATTTAATAAATAAGTCTAAGTAAGTATCATAAGTTCACTTAACACTAAGTAACTAAATTACATTTACTGCTCCATAAATGTCAACATAAAATCATATTAGAATGAAAACATCTTCATGTTTTTATGCTTTCAATTTAATACTTTCAATAATTAACATTAAAATAAAATGGCTAATTCTCAATCTCATAATACTAACACAAACTGACGAAACCTTGATCAAATTACGAAACATAAACAAATAACTAATAATGAATTGTGATTCCGATTATTGCCACTAGTTGGCGCTGATTTTATTATATACAAATCGTAGTTAAGCCCGCTTTTCACTACGGGATATAATATAATACAGTGTGAGTCTTTATAAAGTGCACATATCAAAACCAGGGAAACTACATATAATTTCATCGACGGAAAAATTATTAAAAAAAATATAAAAAAAATTTTTTTTATGAATATTTTAAAATTCGAAATTGCAGCTGCTAACCCTATTTAAATAAATTGTTATAACTTTTAAACTGAATGTCCTATCAAAGTGAAATAAATTTTTAAATGATTGTTAATAATAAGCCATGCCAATAAAGTAAATAATTCTAAAAAAAAGAAACGCCATAAAATTAGAATAAAGAGCTAATTGATGAAAATCTGGTATTTTTTTTCATCTTTTTTACAATAACTTTAAAATTTCTCGAAAAATCGTCATCTTAATCCTACTTTTTTTAAATCTTATGTTTTTCTACATCGTGTTAGCTTTCTAATGGTAAAAAATGCACGTTTATTACACAGATACAACTTTATTAATAAGCATTTTAAAAAAAGCACACAACTCAGTTAAGCACCGTAGCAGGTAGAGAGAACTACATTTTTAGGAATAAAACTAGATTTTATCTACATAAATCATTTATTTATTAAAACAATTTGAAAACAAAAAGCCTAGTGAAGCAAATGTTCAAAATGAAGACCCCGTTGTTCAAACACATTGTGGCGCGAAGCAAAATTTGCTCTGTGGCTCTACGTATCATTTCGGGGTCATTTCGAATTTCATTAGCAACACGCAAAACTCTTTCTTCGAGTTCCGCTTCGCTGTTTATGGGACTGTTATACACCCTTTGTTTCATTGTCCCCCATAAAAAATAGTCGAGCGGCGTCAGATCAGGGGAACGCGCCGGCCACCCAACAGGTCCTTGTCGGCCGATCCAGCGGCGCGGATAATTTTCGTTCAAAAATGTCCTGACAATTCGGGAGTAAAGTGCAGGGCATCCGTCTATTTGCAGCATCATTCTTCGACGCGTTAGCAGCGGCACATACTCCAACAGCAACGGCAATTCGTCCCTTAAAAGTTTAAGAAATCTCTCTCCAGTTAGGGTCTTGGACCAATCAAAATGTTGTCAATTAGTGCGGCCCACACATTTAATAAGAATTTAACTTGATATGTTGAAGCCCTTTTCAGCTTAGGGTTTTCACCTTTTGGACACCACTTATGTAAATTACGACAGTTTACGATTCCGTCTCTCGTGAAATGAGCTTCATCCATCCACAAAATTGTTTTAGAGTATTCGGGATTGTCGGATTGTCGGTGATAGTTCGGAGCGACTAAAATTTATTAATTTGTCCTTCGACTTCGACTGGACACGTGTCTACAGCCCGCCTGCCTCTACAATGAATAACATCTAAAAAAAAGGGTCTCTACCTGCCTGATAAACAACGGCGGGTGCGTAGCTAAACGATGCGCAAACGAAAGGGCTTTTTCAAACACTCATAAAAATGGTTGCATTAGAGTAATAAACGCGCATTTTTTACCATTGGAAAGCTGATACGGTGTAAAACAACATAAGATTAAAAAAAGTAGGATTAAGAGGACGATTTTTCGAGAAATTTTAAAGTTATTGTAAAAAAGATGAAAAAAAATACCAGATTTTTCATCAAATACCTCTTTATTCTAGTTTTATGGCGTTTCTTTTTTTGGAATTATTTACTTTATTGGCATTGCTTATTATTAACAATCATTTAAAAATTTATTTTACTTTGATAGGACATTCAGTTTAAAAGTTATAACAATTTATTTAAATAGGGTTAGCAGCTGCAATTTCAAATTTTAAAATATTCATAAAAAAATAAATAATTTTTTATATTTTTTTTTAATAATTTTTCCGTCGATGAAATTATATGTAGTTTCCCTGGTTTTGATATGTGCACTTTATAAAGACTCACACTGTATATAAAATTACATCTCGAGATATAAATTAATATCGCTCCCATACATTTTATATGGAACCGTTTACACTGTGCTATAATATATATTACATCTTAAGCTATAAATATTTTTTCCATCGACCGAGCGATATGTTCATATTATATTTCGCCCCCTGTACCCCGCACACCGTTCCGTGCCACCGCAGACGGTGTACGGGGTAAAGGGGGGTAATCCAATGACCAATGACGAATGCACACTGGTTAAAAGATATATCTCACAGTGTGAAAGCCAATCACGGGATGTAATTTATATTTCGGGATATAATATATATTATATCCCATAGTGAAAAGCCAGCCTTAACGTTCTCGATATCGAACGCGTAAAAACAAAATCTCGCACTAGGCACACTGATCACTGATTTGAATCCAAAGAGATTTAAAATATATTAAATGTCTTTGTTTGAATCAAATAGATTTTATATTTGGGAGCGCATCGCAGCATCTCGTGAAAGTCGGTGCCAAGCCATTGCGTAGGTATAGAACAGTTTAAAGCCCCGAGTTCAAAAACAATGATGTGGAAATTATTTTATTATTTTTAGTTCTTTAAAATTCCCTCGCAGTACAAGTTTATTTTTTATAGGCAAAGGGTCACCCTTAGCTAGCACACAGTCCACCTGATAGTAAGTGGTAGCTGCGGCCCATAGACATCTACATCTATCCTCGTTTGCGAATCAAAAAGCAGATGCGTTGTCAGCCCTGAGGACTAAGATGGAATGCCTCTTTTCCAGTAAAAATGGGTCTTCGATTCTCTACACTCACCATACGAAACACAGTAGCATTAAGCTGCTATTTTACTCTGGTATTATGTGAGAGCGTGGTCTTTCCCCGGTCGAGCCGACCCATTCGTGCAACAACTATACAATTAACGTAGCTGCAGCTTGGCTCTACCACGTTAAAAAAGTGCAGTACAAGTGCCGTATAGTGGCGGTGTAAGAATATCCACTACCCCATATCATTCCGTGGGTGTCGCAAGCGGCAACAGAGGGAAACAAATCAGCATATGGGCAGCAGCGTCTTCCTAATAACGACTAAAAATTAAAAAAAACTGCGGCTGCCAACCCGTTTGCCAAGAGTGACAACTATGGCAAATATCCATTTAACTTTAACTTATTAGGGAGAGGCCTATTATCTATTATTAGAGACGGATTATTTTTTTATAATTATAATTTTGAGGAGTATGTCTGTGTGTATGTCCATACTCAACTTGCGAATAGACATCTTTATCACAATATTATGTTGTACCTACATCACAATTTAATTTTTTTATTTTAAATAGCGTTTATAAAACAATTGATAATGGACGATAATGAACTGATGAAAAAAAGTAAAACTTTATTAGTAGGTAATGAAACCGCGAAGTATTTACTGAGAGGTTTATGTTTTTCAAACACATAAATCATACCTAATCACTAATAATGTGTAGGTACAGTACCTATTAATTTAACTTATTAATTTTATAAATTAAATTGTTGTAAAAAAAAATTACAGGCATAATAAAATATGTTAGAATTTAAAATAGAAATAAGGAAAAAACAATAAATTTATTTAAGACTTTATTTATAATAAATGTATGCTACTACAAGCAAGCTGAAGTATCTTATGAATTCATTAAAAAAATAAAGTTATTATTCCACATCCATCTACATTATCAAAACCATTATCCACCAAGCATGACCATGCATTTTTCAGATGTAAGTAAATATGAACATCATCTTGTTTCTATATAACTATGTAATTTAAAATTATGCCCAATTTGTTAATTTAAACCATATCATAGTTCTCTTCCACTTCTGCTAATAGGGAATTGAAATCTGTACAGAAATTGTTATGTAACTAAACACACACATACATCTAACTACTTATTTACTATGTTTAATATATTAACCGATTCGTTGCGGCGCCGATTTTCGACAACTTTAAGCTGTGGCGGCGAACAAATATTTCATAACACGCCTGGCGTGTCAAGCGCCACAGAAGTAGTTTTCGGAAAATTTAAACAGAACAAAATATTCATTATTTTGCACGTAGTTCATGCCTACGGCTTTGTTTATGTATATTTTGAAATTTATAGGAGTTGACAACCTTTTCTTACTTGTACACTTTTTACTTTGTGGGTTTTCAATCATGTTGTGGAAAAATAGTCTAATAAGTAACAAATAATAGCACTCATTGCGATCGCTCACAAACTCAAGTTGTAAATAAATTTCTGGAAAACAAGTCTCCTGTTAAAAAAACAATGCGTTTGTCTTATTGTTTAATTTTGCTTAAAATGGTTGAACTGCCGTCTTATTACTATAATATGGCCGAATAGACCTACGAAGTACCATGTGCTCTTGTGATATGGTATAAGGTTTAATTTTGCTTGAAACAGTTTGAAACCGTTCATGCATGAAAAACTTCGCTAATAAAAAGTCTTTTGTCAAACCGCCGCCGTATAGCGCCGGCATTTGTTTCCTTTTGAAAACACTTGTTTTGCTAATCTTACTAATTAGACGTTTTCAAATCGACTTTACTTTTACATTTGTATAACATTAAATAATATTTAACATTTGTAAATATTAATGAATCATAAACCTTATTTTTTTCCAAATTAAGGTTCTTGATTGTTTGATATTTACAAATATTATTATTAGGTGAAAATTTAATTTAATAAAAACCAAGGTTTTCCAGGGTGATTTAGCTGTACCTACTTATATAAATGATTATTTTATAAAACAAAAAATAGTACAAAATGTTTGTAATCACTGCATAAAAAATGTCACTTACTCTCAATTTCTATGAAAACACGTAGAAAAACACGTAGTTACCCACTAAAAACAAGTATCCTTCCGTTTATAACGGATGTTTGATGTTAACTAAACTTAATTAGGTCTAAACAAGTGAAAAAAGCATAAAAAAGATAATTATTTTTACACATGGCTGATGGCACAATAGGCGTGTCGTCAACTTCTGTGGCGCATAGCGCAAAATTAAATAATAAGACAAACGCATTGTTTTTTTAACAGGAGACTTGTTTTCCAGAAATTTATTTACAACTTGAGTTTGTGAGCGATCGCAATGAGTGCTATTATTTGTTACTTATTAGACTATTTTTCCACAACATGATTGAAAACCCACAAAGTAAAAAGTGTACAAGATAGAAAAGGTTGTCAACCCCTAAAAATTTCAAATTTTCAAAATATACAAAAACGAAGCCGTAGGCGTGAACTACGTGCAAAATAATTAATATTTTGTTCTGGATAAATTTTGAAATATTTGTTCGCCGCCACAGCTAAAAGTTGTAGAAAATTGGTTCCGCAACGAATCGGTTAAATGAGGCTAACCAAAAAAACAATGTAATGTAATACAGTTGAGACAATGTTCTGGAATATGGTTTTTATGTCTATGATACATTAGAACGCAGGACATATAGGGTAACTGCTATAGTAATTGGCCACGCTATAGTAACTGGCCACTCACAACAAAAGAGGTAGAAACAAGGTAATGCAAGCAAGTCCATGAATGAAAAAGACAAAATATATTCCTGTATCTATTGTATTTTCGTTTTAGTTTATAAAATGTGACCTAGGTGGCGATATACAACATTCGAATAGTCAGTTTGAAAAAGTTGTGACAGATGTGGGTGGTTTGTTAAGAAAAAAATAAGGTAAGAGTCTTGGAACAATTTGATGTGGTGTGCAACTTACTTTTCAAGTGCCTAAATATTATGTGTTTCTATTAGTATATTAGGTGAAGTTTAATTCTGTGTAATTTTAAAGTTCGCAAGTTTGTTAATAACCTTAAATGCTTACTGGCTAATAACTAAATTCAAATTTGGCTGAATTTCAGTTATTGGCCTTCACTGGCCAATTACTAATTTTTCATTATATGTTTTTTCAAAGCAGTTTCGACCTTATAAGGGTATAATATACCGAATACAAAAATTATATTGTTATAAATTCAATGAATCAGTTATTAGCCGGGGTGGCCAATAGCTAGCAAGTAATGTGGCCAATTACTAAATACTTTTTTTTATTTTTTTCAGACTGCTTCAACATGCCAAAGATACCGCAATATACCAAAGAACAAGTAGACAAAGCTTTAGAAGACGTTAGTCAAGGTATATCAGTCCGTACAGCGGCCAAAAAATATGGTATACCTAGCGCAACACTACAATTTAAATTGAAACACCCGGAGAGCAAGAGTGAATTTGGACCAGAACCCTACTTGACTAGAGAAGAAGAAAAACAGTTAGAAGAATGGTTGTGCGATATGGGCAAAAAAGGGTTTCCTAGAAATGCCGAAGACATTCTAGATTCTGTTCAAAATTTTCTGAATAAAAACCCCAGAGAGACCTGGAAAAGGATGGTTGAAAGGTTTTTTAAAACGCCATCCTAGGATAACTAAAAGAACGTGTGAAGCTGTTACGCAGGCAAGCGCATGTGTATCCGAATCTGACATCAGAAACTGGTTTGATCAAATCAAGGATCAGATAAACAAGTCTAATCTAACCCACATTTTAGATGACCCTTCCAGAATTTTTAATGCTGATGAAAGCGGTTTTCAAACCTGTCCATCTACCGGAAAAGTCTTTTCTGAAAAAGGAGAGAAGAATGTTTACATTATTAATAAAGAAAATGCCAAAGAAAATATGACAGTACTGTTTACAATATCTGCTGATGGACAGATGGTGTTGCCTACGATTGTGTACCCCTATCAACGTTTACCTGAGAGAATCAAACAAACTGTACCTGATGACTGGGGTGTAGCAACTAGTAGTTCAGGTTGGATGACGGCTGATACATTTAAATATATTATCGAGCATGTTTTTTACCCTTTTTTAGTGAGAAATAACATCCAGCTACCAATTTTATTATTTGTTGACGGACACAAATCTCATTTAACCTACGACTTAAGTGTACTAGCTCGCTCTCTTCAAATAGAAATATTTGCTCTGTATCCAAACGCCACTAGGATCCTTCAGCCAGCTGATGTGTCACTATTTAGACCTATAAAACAGTTCTGGAAATTGGCAGTTAGAGAATGGCTGTTTGAAAACATTGGTGAAGTTGTTTCTAAGCAAAATTTTGCTTTCGTTCTAAAAAAAGTTACTGACAAAATTAGTTCTGCCTGTATTGTAAATGGCTTTCGAGCTTGCGGCCTCTACCCTTTTGATCCAAATGCTGTCGATTATTCTAAATGCTTAGCCAAGTATCAAGCATCCAGATCTGAAGATACTGTACGCATTTCAAATGATGAACAAGAAAAACTATTATCATTGACAAAATTTTCAGAAATCGTAGGTGCAGAGATGATTAATAAATTTAAAGACATTAAAAATATAATGCAAGATGTGCAAAATAATGAATCATTCTTCACTCTTTATCAAATATAGAACTTTTATCATTCGAATACAGAAAATATTACAGAGAATACTTATGCAAGTGAGGAAGGAGAATACAATGACACGGACCCCGAACTGACAAATACACAAGAAGAAAACTATAACATAACAGTCATTGATAACAATACTTCTGAAAAGGAAAGTCAAAATATAATCATGGAAACACACCAAAGCCTTGAAAAACTCCAGGATGAACAAAATAGCGCGAGAAATGACCATCAGACCGGTGAATATGAAAACTTTCCTTACCCTGACGAAGAACCCTTTACAATTCAACCTTTAAATAATGAACAAACCAACATTATTAGTGGTCTACAGAATAACGACCAAGAACTTGTAACTTTAGTAGACCTAGGAATAGCAAATGATGATGACATCCATGACAAAAATCTACCATCTTGTTCAACAACAAAACTTAAAGATTTTTTGGCAATGTCTTCAGAACCAACCAGAAAAGGGAAACGTAACATTGAGAGGCTACCTTACCACATATCAGGACCAGAATACCAAAAGATTTTAGAAGAAAAATCCAAAGAAAAGAATAGACTAGAGAAGGAAAAGAAGGCAAAAAAGTTATGAGAGAGCAAAAAAAAGAAGAAAGAAAGAGGAAACTAGAGGAAATAAAAACAAAAAAGTTGGAAAAGACTAGAAAAATTGAATCTATTTCTTGCTGTGGTGTGTGTAAAAGAGTGGTAAAGAGGCATAAAATTGAAATGTTGTGAATGTCAGAAAGCATATCATAAATTGTGTATTCCTAAATCTCACCTTATGCATATACCTCAGGAAGAATGTGACAATTTCTTATGCCATAACTGCTTTTGCACGATAAATGATGAAAGTATTTCTGCGAACGAGGAGAATGAAAGTGACGAAGAAAATCAAGAATTTTTAAATATAATAAGATCAGGACAAAAAGAATTAGGTTTGAGCTGCGTAAAATTTTAATTTAGATTAAAAAAGAGTACTAAAATTTCATAATTAAATCGTTTGGCCAATTACTGTGCCTTGATATGATAATTACTGTGGTTTCATGGCCAATTGCTAAATTTCTTAAGTGATTGAATTTAATTGAGATTTTTCACCAGTAAATATGTGATTTTATTTATTTATTTTTTATTACCCATGACCCTATCCCATTCTCTTTTATTTGGTATATAATAAGTGTATGTGACTTTATCAACATGTTCTTTTATTGATGTCAGAAAATAAATTTTACGTTAAGTGGCCAATAACTACAGCATTCACCCTATATAACTTCCATATTTTTAAAAAGAAGTAGGGGAAAATTAAAATAATTAAAAATTATTGAATTTAATTTTTAATTATTTTAATTTTCTACTTTCAGTAAAACTCTGCATCATATATTATATTGCACAAAGTGTAACTGCTCATCCATGTTTCTTTCATCTTCTTCATTGCCAGCATGAGTCCAAACTGAACATGATTGAACAACAGGATTGGCCGTAATCCCACACTTGGCAGCTGGTGGACAATCTGAAATCTGAAGTAGGGTCTAAACGAACGCTGGACATACATGTTTATAATTACTACAATAAAAAGGTAATTAGGTAAAAATACTCACTGCAAATTCATCAAGTCGTCAAAACAGTATGTCCTGAATAAAACTAATTTTACGAATTTTATTGCATTTTATAATTTTAAATTTTTATTTTTTCCTTTAAGATTTTTAAATCACGTCATTTTGGGTGCCAAACAGCATTCATGTTCACAGGGGGTTGGATCGTTTGACATCCTGATGTCATAATTAACCATTGCTACATTCAGCTTTTAAAGTTAATTTTAGGACCAATCTACGCATATCACTACACTACGAATGAGTTACATTATCTTGAAATCTTGTAGAGGTAATCTTAGGTTTAGATTTAATTCAATTAAATATGAGATCCCAAGCACATGATAACACCAAGCTATCAGCATCTCTATTGAAAATTGAATAGTTTAAATTTCTGCAGTCTATGAACATGATTAGGAACCTGTCACAAGCTTGTGATGTCACAAATCCTCACAAAAGAACACTGTTTCCAACCAAGCATGATTTACAAAGCTATTGAAATTAAAGAAACATCCAAATTTCAACAGAGAAGGCTGGATGTTACCATTTGCTTGAGATCCTATATTTTTAATTAAATATATTATGTATAAAATATTATATTAAACGTCACCCTAAAGGTCGAGAATTAAAAAAATTAAAACTAAATGTGATAAAAACTGTAAAATATATTTTATTGAATGTGTAGCATTTGCGTTAAGATGAGAAATCATTATGTGAACTAGCTCTACATTCTACCATTAACAACATTACACTACAATACTTTCAAACTATACATAAATATTTAAAAATTAAAATTTTGTAAAACCGACTTCAATATATATTATTAAAGATAACTCAAAAACTATTACTTAGACCTTATTCAATGGATGGGACTACATGAGAAGCATCAGCTTTCAAATAAAAAAAGAATCGTCAAACTTGGCTCACGTAGAACGATGTTAAGTTATGTGGTAACACACATAAAAACATACGGTAGAATTGAGTACCTCCTCCTTTTTCCAACAGATCTGTCCACTGATGGATCTGTTGCCACCTTAAAACAAAGGTGATATTAGTCACCTCTGAAGACTAAGATGAAATGCCTCTCAGCCTACAATTATACTGACTCTCTACGCCCACCTTTCAGACCGTACATGCACTGCTATTTGGCAGTAAATATATCAAAGTAGCTGCCCTGACCCACTTTTAACCAAAAAAGGAGCCCTAGTTTAGTTTAGTTTAGTTTATGATGGGCTGTTTTCCGCAACTCTCACATCTATGTGCATATTTCGCATGTGGGCAGGAATAATGTGATTATTCGAGCCATCAGAGAGTAGGAGCCCTATCATCTAGTAAAAAAGTGTAGTAGAAAAAATTCTATCCAACATTATTCTTTACTTTCTCTAATATTTTGTATTATTATGTATCAATGGTATTTTGTATATGCATATTGTAAATATAATATTTAGCTTTTGATATTTTTGTTTACACATTTTTATTTTGAAGTTATTATATCAATAAATATATTTTATTTTAATTATCTCTGGTATGGTGGTATGATTGTGTAACTTAAAGTACTCTAACAAATGAGGTCACATCACATAATATTATATTTGTTTGATTGTTGATTGTTCATAGCTATGCAAGGATAGGATAGGTGAAGCTGTAGTAAAGTTGTAAACAAGTTCTATATTTATGGACCAAAATTATTCC
The DNA here is from genome assembly GCA_033319125.1 of Parnassius glacialis. Classification (NCBI taxonomy): domain Eukaryota; kingdom Metazoa; phylum Arthropoda; class Insecta; order Lepidoptera; family Papilionidae; genus Parnassius; species Parnassius glacialis. The sequence continues at coordinate 53,773,879 of JAVANC010000021.1, read as the reverse complement.
AAGAAAGAAAATCACAAAATCTCAACCTTTTAGGTGGCTCTGTGGTTGAGTTATTAATTAATTTTATATATACACCATTAAAAGTTAGGAGCAGAGAACGCAAATATTTGCATGCACTGGTCCAGAATCAATTCATATTGAAATTCATTGCATCACATACCAGAAACGACAGAAAAATGTTTACAGAGTGTGCTAGTTATAATATAATAATATTATTACAAATTGTATTTAATTTATGTTATATAGTATCTCATTTATTACTACTTATTATATTTAATAACCTTTACACACTACACCTGCCAACGTTTTCAAAATTACATTGAAATAATTAAATAATAATAAATAATTAAATTCCCTTATATTATTTAATGGCAATTTGAGAAACTAATATAATTAGGATATCCACCCACTGTTACATACTCAAAGCACTTATCATGAAAGCACTACTTAAAGCAGTATTTAATAAATAATATATTTACATAAATTCTACTTTACATAATAATAAAACTATAATATTTACTTACAAGTTAAATAATGTTTTTCACTGAACCATTAGACTTAATATAACTACTGCTAACTATACGTAAAAGACACAAATTATTGATATATTAGTGATAAAACAAATACTGTATCCTGCTTAAACTTGAATACTATTTTGAAATTTGAAATGAACACAGCTGTGACTCCTTGAAAGAAGCAATCCATTTATTTCTGACAGTTATCACCTCTGTTTGACCTTCAATTGCGTTTTGTTCTACCTACCAATTTGATATTTAATAAGAATAATATATTTGTTAGATACATATATTTTTCGGATCATTAAAAACCATTAATAGGAAGTCAAAAGTAATATATAAATTATATATGTATATTTATAGTATAAAGTAATATTCCTCAGTATATATAAAAAATACTCTTAGGTATTAGGTAATATTAAAACTTAAGTATGCAAGATAAGAAAAACGTAATATAAAGGCGGCTACTGACCTGCCTGCCCCAGGGGCAATCTAGGGAGCACAGCGATCGGAGCCATATCGAAGGTCGCAGGGCCGACTTAAAAAATTGCCCCTGCTTGCCTACTCACATCTTAAGGGTCATCCCCACTCCTACACTCTAGATTGCCCCTGCGGCAGGCAGGTCAGTAGACACCTTAAGAGTGAGGGTAGGGCTGCCATCGGTCCGGGTTTCTGCTGGTGCTTTGTCTAGTTGAGCGTCCGTGACCAGGGATTGTCACAAAAAAGTCAAGGTTACGAAGACAACCGATATCAATCAATAAATTAAAAGAAATTTAAAACAAACTTTTACAAATGTAGGTATATTGGAAAGGAAGATAGGTATTTTAGCAAAAGTTAAGATAAGTGAAAAAATTAACTTAGTTTTAAATACTATTTCAACGTTTAAAAATTCCACCCCTCAAAAATTTGCCTCATAGGAGTAATATTTGCTATGATTACCATCCTTGGCAAAGTAAAAAATCTGCGCTTGTCAACCAAGCGGTGCCAACCAAGTTTATTTTTATTCAGCTGTAATCAGGATGATTCTGCTGCTCGATAGAATAAAGGTGATAAAAGAGCACACAGTTCACCAAATGATAAGGGGATCCTATGATTCATAGACATCTACCTACATTTATCCTCAATTAAAATCAAAATGCGTTGTTACCCCTGAGGACTAAGTTGAAATGCTTGTTTCCAGTAAAAAGGGTCTCCGGTTCTGTACACTCACCATACTAAACATAACAGCGGCAAGCTGCTATTTTACGCTGGTAACATTCGTGCTACAACCATAATAAAGCTGCAGCGGGACTCTACCACTTATAAACCATCTCCTAGTTTACGTTCACGGTACCCATGAAATGATATGGGGTAGTAGATATTCTTACCGCCACTACACGGTTAAGTGCATATCTCGTTAAAATGTAGAATTTGTTTTTTAAATTACAATAAATAATAAATACAATAAATAATATTCGTGATGCTAAATTGGTGTCTATATTTAAAAGACTTGTTAAAGAGCACTATCATTCTCTCCATAATTATTAAATCGTAATGTGTTGGTATGCATATAAGTAACATTAAAAATATATATTGAATTATATATATTTATTTATAATATATATAATATTTATTTATATATGTATATACGTATATATGTTTGTATATATTTGTATAGTATATGTATATTTATGCAAGTGCACACTTTGACTAAGTACTTCTATTTCCTTCAACTATCCTTCAATAGGCCTGCTGGAAGAAATTTCATTATGAAATAAGCAGTGCCTTTGTACATAATTATGTTTTTACCATTTTCCTATCGAATTATGTGTGTACATAAACTGTTAAATAAATAAATAAATAAATAAATATTAAGGGTACCTACATTTTGAGTATCTACGTGGGGAAATCTAGCTATAACAACATGGTGTTCATATCTTCGCCCTTTTTCGGGGCTAGGGGAACACTCTTTCGCACACAATTGAGCACCGACGACGACAGTAAGCATACAGGCTCTTTACCGTTGAATGCAGTAGAGCGGGGGTTCTCCACCCATTCTTCATGGGGGGCATGCGGGAACATTAAATGCGCCATCTAGTGGCCTTACGTTTGGGGCGATGAACCACCCCCGAGTCCTATACTTAGGGCTTTATTATGGGTCTGGGATCTTATTCCTTTCCACTTTACCACTCGTACCCCCCTTTACCTCTCGTTTGGCCCCTTTTATATAAAAAGTACCTAGTGTATCAGTTATATTTCATATGAGTTTATTTTATTGATTTTGATGTTTTATCTAATTATATATATTTATATGTTCTCTATATCCCTATAATTCACAGCCAGACGGGAACACTATGAAATAGGTAGGTAAGTTAAATAATAATAATTAATTTACTTTAGACCAAATACCTATTAATATTTCTCAGTAATATATTATAATTATAACCTAAAGACTTGTAAGCTTGTAACCTAATGTCAGTACCTAATCAGTAATCAGTAATTACATTAAAATTAACGAGGAATTAAAATTGCATTTAAATAATAAATGATTATCCAAGGTCAGGACGTGTCTAATTGGCTTTACATATTACACATATATTACATACATAACCAGTAGGTTTTTTTTTTAATGTAAACTCTAATCATGAACTTCATAACTCTAATATAGTTTTTATTCACTTTTAAACCATTAAATGTCGTACAGTGAATACAATTAAAATATGAGTATTTATGGTATAGGTAATTTAATGGAAATTAAAGAGAAAAGTACAAAGTTTCGTTTTTTTATCGTTTATTTTCTACAGACTCTTCTTCAATGAATATCCGAATGATTTCAGCGAAATTGCGATCTGCAACAAAGCCAAGACGTAGAGCGCGTGATACGTCGAATTCATGGGGGAAACTGGTCACGATGCGGGCTACAGTGTCGTCGTGTGCGAAGGTGACGCGCTCCGCCACCGCGTCGCCCGCGACCTCGCGCAGCGCGCTCAGCATGTCGCGCACGGACACGCTCAAGCCTGGCAGATTGAACACTCGCCAAGCGGACAGAACGGCGGGCGGCAGGGCGGCTGCGTGCAGGAGATTGCGCACGGCGGCCCGGGGGCTGCACACCCACAGCCTCTGCGTGGCCGCCACCGGGCACACGGCCTCCTGGCCCCGCAAGGGCTCGCGCACGACGGCGCTCGCGAACGACGTCACCGCGCGGTTGGGCGCGCCGCCTCGCACCGCTACCGTCGGCAGCCGCAGCGCGCGCCCGTCCACGAAGCCGCGACGCGAGTACTCGTTCACGAGCAGCTCGCTCATCGCCTTCCCGACGCCGTACGTGTTCTGCGGCGTGGCGGCGGTCGAGTCTCCGACCACGGCCGGCAACTCCCCGCCGAACACGCCCACCGTGCTCGCGAAGATGAAACACAACGAGGGCGCGCACTTCCGCGCCGCCTCGAGCAACGCGCGTGTTACGTCGAAATTGACGGCGAAGCCGAGATCGAAATCCGCTTCGGCGTGACCGCTGACTACGGCGGCGAGGTGAAACAGAACATGCAGGTCGGGGGTCACCAGGATTTCCGCGGCTCTGGGCGTCGTCAAATCGAGTGCAAGTGTCCGTACACGCGAATCGCTACGAAAGCGTGGCTCTCGCGTGTCTACTAGCAAGAGGCTCGCTACATCTAACGGCGATTCTTCAGACAGCAGAGCGTCGGCGAGTCTATCGCCCAGAAACCCCGCGGCTCCCGTTACAGCAATATTCATCTCTAAGTTAACCTAAAATTGTAAATAATACAACTTTGAGTACTTTATGCTTTTAACTTTAAATGTTAAACAGTGAATGACATAAAAAATTCGTAAAATAAAATATAAGATAAACTTTTTACCTCTGACACTGATATTGGTCAGGCTACCTCCGACACATTCTAATGTTAAATTCTGTACTCGACTGGCGTGTTCTAGGTACATATCACTTACTATTATGTAAACTATAAAGTCATTAATTTGATAAAATAAGATAATTAAACGTAAATAATAAATATTTACCATGTGAACATCAACTTTTCTTATTCTTTGGACCTTCTTTAGACTGCAATAAAATGTAAATTGTCTTTTAAATAACAACTTATTTAATTTCTTATATATTAGTACCCATGTTGGTGCAAGGTAGCATTTAGCATTTAATTATATAAATATGGTGAGCTTTTTACTACAGTTACCCTTTGTTCGGATTAACATTGTTGTTACGGTTTATATACGTACACGTATACCACGTATGTGTATATACTCGTAATATAGGCGGACACAATAAACAAAATAATAACCTGAGGCTTTCTCTACCAGTGTCTGCCTTGGTTTATGGAATCCCTTCACCTATTTCAACTGTGTCTGAAATGTAAAAAGGATATCATCGCTTCCGCGATAGATGGCAGTGTTATAACTAAGTATTTTATATATGCCTCGTCCTTAAAACATCAAAACTGGCGATTACGATGCAGTAGACAGACAGGCCCGGGGACAATCACGACGCAACCAGATTTGAAAACTAACAGTTTGTGTTTTTTTCAGGTGCTAAGCGCTCGCTGTAAATTTCACAGTACGCGAGCAACCCGGGTTCGATCCCCGCCGGCACCGATGAAGTTTTTAATTGCAGTTTTAAGTGCAGTTTTATCACGTGCTTGGCGGTTAAGGAAAACATCGCGAGGAAACCGGCATAGCTGAGATACAAGAAAAAAATATTTCGAAAACGTGAAGTTCGCCAACACACATTGGGGCTGCCCGACGGACATTTCCTTGCCTAAACCTGACATAAACCCTCTCAGAAATGAGAGGAGGCCTGTGCACAGCAGTGGGACGTATATACGAGTAGGCTGTAACTTTAAACAATTTGCAAACACCCAGCTGGGATTCGAACAAAGAATCCGAAAGTATACCGACCACTAGGTTGCATCGTCGTCAACTCGTCAATATAATATTGGACTTATATGAAATTAAATAGTTTATCAGAATGATAACCTTCTGTGCAATGATCTCTAGGATTCTCTATATTTACGCACCAACTGCACTACACATGTACCTACTAACCTGTCTAAAACGCTTGGCGTGCTCAGCAAAGCGAGATCGTATTTCATGTCGGCACATCGTTTGTAACTTTACAAGGCGCAAGTTCGGCCTCACTTGGAATACTTAATTTGCAAGCATAGTAGATCGGGGACTGGCGACTGCAGTCGCCAGTCCCCGACAAGCAATGATTTTTAAAAAAAATCCGCGTTACAAGAGGCCTATGTTCAGTTGTGTGTAGTGCTTGTAACACTATAACACTACTACACTAACGTGACAGTTTAGTTTAAACTTTTTTATAATATTATGTACCTATTGTAAAAATCCGATAACAACCTTCAACATGCTGGGCTGAATATTATTTTCATTATACGTATACTAAACTAGCAATTCGCCCCGCCCGCTAGTATCTATTAATGCATCATTGATAAAAGCATTTAATTCATCACTTGGTTTTTTTAAATGTCCAAAGTTCTTGAATAAAATATAGCCTAGATCACTCTTGGAATTGCTCTAGTTATCTCTTAGTGAAGTTTTATTACAATTTGCTATTGGTTTAGCCATTCCGAAGAGTAGCCCAGACAGATTTAAAAATGGTTATTCCTTCTTTTATAGCATGTAAATAACCTCCTGAGCGCAATATAAGACAGTTATTACGATATTACAGACAGACACTTCAATTTTATTTTTATATATAGGTTCATATTTCATGATTTCAATAGATGCATGTCAGTTGGTGCATTCTTGAAAAGGTGTAATCTAGCACTGAATTAAAAGAAGCTGGTGGTGTTATGGATTTACTTTTATATTTCGCCATTATTACAAAATATAAAAAGTCAACTGCAGTTTTCATTATTTTGTTGCCTAGAAGACACCGCCAGCTTAAGAAAATCCACTTTTTCATATCTTTCGTGATTGTCGCAAGAGGCGACAGAAGGAAATTGAAACAGGGAATGGGCAGCAGTATCTTCTTGATAAAACTATGACCTGACAAATGTAGCAACTATGACAAATATTCCACCTGTAAGGCAATCTACAGTGGAGACCTACAGCAGTGGAATTTTCATAGGTTGTAAGAAATGGATGGATAATTAAAAGATATAGTAGTAAAATGTAAGTGTAATAAGAGTAGAAACTTAAGAATGCATAAAATGCTTTGTATCTAGCTTGTATATGTTGCATATTTAAATAAATAAGTTAATCAAAAGCTATAGGTATGAATTATACGGTAAAGTAAATAATGTTACTTCATGTTAAAAATCAAATAAAATATAGCAGCTCAAAATATGTATGTATTATCAAAACACACAAAATATATCCAACTAAAAATATAACATTTAATCTTAACAACTAATAAGTTACTAAAAGCTAAAAAGTTGCTTTTCTATTGCCTTTTCAGATTCCCCATTTTCATCAGTGTCTGGGTCATGTTTTAATCGTTTTATTAACTTTGGAGATGTTTCACCTCCTTGTGAAAGCTTGCGCTTTCTTTTCTTATGAGGTACTTCCAAAGTTTCCGGATCTGGTTTACTTTCTTGTTCATTATCAGATAGATTTTCTTTTTTGTTCTTTTTCATCTTCTTTTTTCTCTTTTCATTACTAGTTGATATCGATTTGACCTCTGAAGGGTTGAGACGTAGAATGATGTGTTTTGGAAGTTTTATGGCATGCTTATAATTTGCACCAAAAAGTGGATGTCGGCACTTAATCTCTGGTAAAGGTATGAAATTAGTTTGATTGTTCACCATGGTATTATCTTCAATAAAATGAGCTTTCGGAATTCTTTTATGAAAATTAACTGTTCCACTAAGAGGTATGTTTTTTATAACTGGTACATTTTTGTCCACAGTTAAAATAGTCACTCTGTCGCTACTGTTTTCTACCAAACCCACATAAGTCTGACTGTCTACTTTAAATTTACACTTGTTGTCTAACAATATACTAGTGTCTTTTAGATTTTTTACATCAATTTCATGTGGACACTTCAGGACCCAAATCTCATCATCTTGTGAGATTATAGAATCACTCTGAAAAGTTGGAGAAATCCTATTTAAATGGGGATTAATTTTAATATAGCTTTGCAGCTGTGTTGAATGTGCTATGCTACTCTTTTTATTACTTAAGTCTTGGCAGTGTAAATCTAAACTGTCTTCATCTTCAAATCTTATTCTGTCAGAAATTTTAGAAGCTTTTGGAGTCACTTTATTGCTAATACTACTAGAGCTTAGTATTGTTTCATCATTAAAAGTCACATTTCCTAACACACTGTTTTTCTTTGTTTTTGTTTTGCTTGAATCAATGTTGCTGATAACATCTTCATTTACATCAACTAAACTTTGTTCATTACTTTCATACAATACACTATTGTTCTTTAGATTATCATTATTCTCTTTCACTGTATCCTGATTGTCTGTTATATTATTTCCTGAAATATGCCCATTTGGCACTCTTTCTTCAACTACGGTTTCTTCTGCACTAAACTTTTCTTCGACAATCATATCTTCCAAATCAATTTTTTCTTTCTTTTTCTTTGCTTTCTTTTTTTTAGTTCTATTAATTTCTGTATCTTGCAGTTCTTCTTTAACACTAGATATATTTTCACACTGCGAAGTAGAATTTGTGAATGATTCTGACTGGCCATCATAAGTATCTAGACTTTCATGGATACTCTCTTTATGTTTTTTCTTTTTCTTTGACTTTAGCTTAGGTGATTGTTCTTCATTAGGAGACTGCTCTTCTTTTACCTTCAAATTCAGAAAATCTTCATCTTGTACTGTATTATTAGAAACTGAAATTTTACGCTTTTTCTTTTTATGTCGCACATCTAAGTCACTTTCTGGTTCTGTTTTTATGTGCTTACAGTTAGATTCTTCTTTATAACTGCTGTCTAAGTCTATATTCTTCCTTTTTTTAGATTTTTTTGAATTATTTGTTTCCAGTCCAGAATTTTCTTGCTGAATATTAAACAACTCTTTTTGAATTTTTTTCTTATAACTGTATCCCGATTCCGACTCATCATCATAATTGTGTTCCTTTATATTCAAATCCCTGTAATTAACATTGTAAATATTAAATATTTTAAACGATATTTGGTAGAATTAAATAAATAAAAACAGAAATATATCATTTCTAAACAGAGTAAATAAGTTATTTTAACAAACTGTATTAACATTTTGGTATCATTGTTGCTTGAAGCATCTGACCAAACAAAGTTATCATCTGACGAGTCCATTTATAATGATTTTTGAATTTGTAAAACGTAAAATAAAATTTCAATTCAACAACAATTGGTTGATTCAACATAACCTCAAACCAGGCACCTCACATGTCACTTTATTTTATAACTGGCTTTACGGCTCTGGATTCTAGCCCTTCTGAGCCTGACGTTACAATGTATAATTATCTTTCATAGTACACTGCTTCACAATGTGTTGATGTTTCACATTGTGCAGTCCTTGAGAGATTTTGACGGCAACTTGAGCCAGCACAGTTAACAGTTGGCAACGGTATCTCAAGGCGCCTAAGCGGACACCGTATCTTGAGAATCACATTACCTTTAGAGCACTTGTTTCACCGTTTCCACTAATTTACGTGGTAGAGCCATGCTGCATTATATTTCTAGCATAGTTGTAGCACGAATGGATCGGCTCGACCGGGGAAGGACCATGCTCTCACAGAATACCAGCGTAAAATAGCAGCTTGATGCAGCTGTGTTTCGTATGGTGAGTGTAGAGGACCGGAGACCCTTTTTACTGGAAACGAGGCATTCCATCTTAGTCCTCACGGGTGACAACGCATCTGCATTTTGATTCGTAATCGAGGATAAATATAGATGTCTATGGGCCACAGCAACCATTTACCATCAAGTGGACTGTGTGCTCGTTTGTCACCCTTATCCAAAAAAAAAATTCACATGCGTAGACACTTAATACACAAAATCGCACCACTTTTCCATATAAAAGTCCACTTCAAACCATTATTTAAACAATAATACAGGAACAGCAAACCGCCGTCGGTCAAATTCCCGCCCAAAGAGTATAGTAACTGTTCTATTTCCGCCATAACCTAAAAATTCTGTCTCACATGTCACCCTCACGAAGTTATAGATAAAGATGGAGACCACACTCCGAATACCTACTTGAAGCAAAAAATATGTATTACTATCTCGTTCTCTGTGGGCAGACCCTCCCTTTCTAAGTAGGTAACCTTTATTTTATTTTTCCCAGGATATCGCTATAAGTAGTTGAGTTACATTGTTTTATTTATAAATATCTATATCTCTGTTTAAACTAAGACCTAGCCTATATAGATTATATATTTTTGTACAATTTTTTTGGGAATTGACTAGTTTTATGAAGATAGGTTTTCATGTCCATGGGCAGAACCGGTATTAAAATATGACCACGCATTTCCGTCACAACCCATATAATGCCGAGCCTATTTAGAAAATGTGGAAAATAAATATATCAGAGAATATTTTATAACTACCATTTCGATAATGTATTTTCTGGTTATTGTATACAATTCCTAAACGGTACCAACGAAATATAAAATTAAAATTTATTATAACCCCGGGTGATCAATGAATTGGGCAAAATATACCTGATTTATTGTTCAGACAGACTAAATCTATTTCTGGACAATTATTTAAAAAAAATATCACGAGGACTAAAGCAGCGTAGCGGAGCTCCTGCCTTAGCCTTCTGACCTAACCCATGCGAGTCAGGTTGCTCTGAGCTGAAATGTGTATAATACTATATCCCACACATCCAGTTCATTTTAAGAATTATCTACAATTCCTAGGAATTCTATATAATAACGGATTTCATAGATTTTTAGTAACATATGTACTATAATAGGAATGATAATATATTATTATTTTGAGTTGTTATCAGGAAGATGCCACTGCCCATCTCCTGTTTCATTTTCCCTCTGACATCTCTTACAACACCCTCGGAATGATATGGGGTAATGGATATTCTCACACCGCCACTACATGGTTTGTTAAAAACCTTAAAAAAATAAATAAAAACACTTTCCATATTAAAATTATTTATTGAAATTTTTCACACCATGTTGATTACTCTGTGGCTTTTTGAAGTCCTTACAGATATGAGCAAAATGCCCTTGAATAATATTTTCAATTTCTGACTGACCCGTATACTTTTTAATAGTGTCCATTAAAAAAGACCTATCCTGAATTTTTTAGTTTGGCGCGCCACTTTTTGCTTAAGAATCTTAGTTTTCGTCTCAAGCATTTCTTCTTTAGTACACTTTATTTTCACTTGCACGCCCCTATCAATCTTCGCGGGATCGTCGTATTCACTGCTGACCTAAGAAAACAAGAAAACTTTATGAAATCAGTATTTTTAGCATCGTACATCGTATTGCTCCGTTCATAAGGGTCGTAGCGTGATGTTAGATAGCCTTCCTGAAAAATTGGTTTTAAAGATGGAAAAAAATATTTTCAAATCAGACTGGTATAGTTCCAGAGATTAGAGAACTCAAACAAAAAAAAAGAAACAAATAACTCTTCTACATCATAATGTCAGTACAAATTTACATCACTTAATAGGTAAAACATAATACACTGGAGCGCGCCTTCACGAGCACGCATAAATGAAGCATCAAACAAGAAGCTTTATGCTTAGTGTCGTAGTGACGGTTACCACACTGCGATTGGCACTAAAGAGTTTAAATATGTATGTGTTTTAAGCTATATAATACATTATGTAATGTAATATTAAAGTCATAATAAATACAAACAAAAGGTATGTATTTAGTAATAAAGGAAAAGGAAACTTACAGGTAATTTGTTAAGATTGCATAAATTTTCAAGAATTTTTCGACATTGTTTTTTACTAGTTTGCTCTTAAATATTACAGCCAATACATTTTCACTTCTGTTTCCTTAAGTGCAGAACTACTTTCATAAATGCCAGAACTAGTGCTTGGTACAGCCAGAGCAGCTATTTGCCAATAGACTCTTCATGTAATGCACTTGTTGTCTGCAAATAATAACAAATTTTACAAAATGTTGTTTTATAACATACTTTTAAACTACTACATTTCTAAATACATAATTATTATAAACGTAATTAAAGTATCAGAATAATGAGAAACAAAGACTAAATAAAAATAAATTGTCTACCAAAAGAATATATTATGTTACTAATTTTTAATTTAATATTATGAAATCTATGAAATCCGTCATTATATAGAATATATAGGAAGTGTACATAATTCCTAAATTTCATGCATTTCCGGTAACATAATAAGAAACATGTACATATAATTAGTTAAGGTCACACGGAAAGTCTCAGATACATCGTCAATATGCTCACACTACTTCACTGCGATTTCTTTTAAACGAAAACAATAAAATTGTTCAAACTTAATTAAATTCAATGTAAAACTATTTGATTTTGCCAAAGTTATAATTTACTAATATGTTTAAAACACTGATAAAACGTTTCTGCAAAAAATTAAGTGAAAATACAAAAAAGTATGTTTACAAGTATTCAATGCCAGAAGTCACTATTTAAACACACGTGTGAAATCTTATATCACCTCCTGGACACCAACTACTGCCGCAACCACGTACTACACAAGTTTGCACCATTTCTTGAATTATAACAATAATTAACTTTAAAATATCTCAAACTACGCTGTGAACAGCTAAGTAAACAACCGCCATATTTGTCTAATTTATGTTGACATATAGGGCTAATGTTGCCACATTACCGAACCCTTAGGAAATGGGAGTGTAATTCATTGATTTGTTAACCCGATAATGCATACGAGACCTTCAATTTTGGAATTTTTAATGTAACTAATCGTGGATCAACTATTTATTTATTGGTACATTATTTTACAGAGCTTAACTTCTGATTTAGTTAGTGTGGAAATTATTTCTAAGAATTTACCGGGAGATCCAAATATTACATAGCAATATTGTGTTCCACACTAAAAAGAGAAGTCAGACCACAGAGAGTGAGATAAAGATACGTAGGTATTTGACTCAAGCTGTTGTTCCAAGTGTGGCCTCCATCTTTATATATAACTTCATGGTCACCCTCACCCTTAGTCATAGATTATTGTATATATACTAGCGATGGATCAACTCGACTTACTATAATTATATATATTATATAATTCGAGTTAAATTGAGTTACGCTCAACTCGAGTGGATACTCACTAACTCGAGTCCGGGTTGGGACTGGCGTGGCGGCATTTGCGTGAAAGATGCGTGTAAGCGAGGACAGGATTCGTTCATCGTCCGTTTATATTATATAATACTAATATATTGACTAAGTATATTTTGTGATAGTTAAATTATTAATAACATAAATACCTACGTAATAAAGTTAGTGATATTATTTTTTGAAGATTTTTTATACGGAAACCAAAAATATATATTATGATAATAGTTTTGTGTTTATCAATTACTAGCTGTGCCCCGCGGTTTCACCCGCGTCATCACGTGTCGGACATGACCTAGTTCAAGCATTATATAATTGCAATTAAATATTTTATTTGATAGCAATGGATGGAAAAATTGGCATAATTAATGGAGTACTTTTATCTGTCGGCATATTATGTATGATGCAGAGCGAAGTTTTATTCACTTTCCTTCCCTCTTCCGGTTGAGGCGCCCCCCCCCCCCCCCCCCCCCGCCACAGAAACTGACCCGAAGCGCGGTTTTTTCTAGTTTTAAAGAAAACCGTACACGATACATGAAAAGAGTGTAGGCATGAAATGATTCTTGAGCTATCAAACTCTTATACTTATTATACAATTAAAATTTCAAAATACCATAGCAACATGAAATAAAAGAGTTCAGAAATAAAGATGTAACTAATCATTGTCATAAAAGTACTCAATTAATTTTTAATTTATTTCAGCTATAACGATTGAACTAACCTCGCTCTTAGCAGCTTTCTATACTGGCTTCTCGCAGTTCTCACCGGGCGGCTATGCGTCATTCGCGCGCCCGGCCACGTATTGAATTATTTTAATTTTACATTATCTCTTAAACTATGCGTTCAAATAACATGGTATAAAGAACAAAGTTTATCTTCATAAAATTGTATTGATGATGAAGTAACATTCTTTCGTAAGGATAAATAGGCCATGCCTAATAATAACGCTCATAAATCACTTTTAAATTTTCAATATTTTTTTGTCACATAATACTTAATTATGGCTTATGTATAAGAAATAAACATATGGTATCGCGGAGTTTGAGGAAGCTCAAGGTCGCTCAGCGAGCTATGGAGAGGGTTATGCTCGGAGTTCTCTGCGTGATAAACTTAGGAATGAGGATATCCGCAGTAGCACCAAAGTAACCGACATAGCCCAACGGATTAGTAAGCTGAAGTAGTAGTGGGCCTGCCATATAGCTCGAAGAACCGACAACCGATGGGGAAGAAAGGTTCTTGAGTGGCAGCCTCGTATCGGTAGGTGAAGTGTAGGGCAACCCCCACGAGATGTAGTGACGACCTGGTAAGACATGCAGGAAGTCGATAGATGCAGGTGGCTCAGGACCGTGCTTTGTAGCATTCCTTGGGGGAGGCTTATGTTCAGCAGTGGTCTTATGAAAGGCTGTAATGATGATGATGATGATCGCGGACTGTTAGACGTATTAAAGATCTATATTTTTCTAGAACATTGTATTTACGTAACCCTAACGATAACACCAGCGTACGCGGATAAATAATTTCGGGCGTGCTTTTTCTTCTGACTTGCTTAACAAATATCCATATTTAAGGCTAGTTGAGTGATATAGCCTAATGCTAGATAGCCTATACTATTTCACATAAATTTGGCATTAATATACATAAATAATTATTCAAATCGGACTGGTAGTTCCAGAGATTAGCGCGTTTAAACAAACAAAAAAACAAAAAAACTCTTCCGCTTTATTATATTATAATATAAGTACAGATTTTGTACTGGAAGCCCATGCGTTTTAAAATGGTTCTCAATGACTCTATACTACCATTGTGCAAGCCGGTATCTACTAAACTTTCTTGCAACTTTGTCGAAGTAGTATATTCGCCCCTAGTGAAATAGACATGGTTTCTAACAGCATCTGCATTGAACTAATCTATATCTGTTACTATTATTTGTTCTTTTTCGTTTTTTCGGCGTGTGGAATAAATTTTTCTCACTGCCTGAAGGCCTGTGATTTTAAGTGATGATCGTGGCAACGATATGTTTGCCAATTCTAAGTACTTTACTGATCCGAGCCCGCAATTGTGTCGCTGGTAAAAAGAGCCCACCGTTTTGTGACTCACGTTCGAAATATACGTGTTTATTTTACCACCAGTGCATGAGCATGACTGTTTAAAGTGCGACTACAACAACTACGACCTCTTTTTGACATTATGATCACTTACTTAATCAGAGTCCAGTATATAACTTGCCAAGGTCAACGGGTATAGTAGAATCAGCCCGAAAACAAAATCAAGCATAAAAAGACAATTAGCGAGACTAAAGACCTACATATGGCAGACAATGAAACTATGGTCAGTTTTAATGTGCAGTCTCTGTTCACATGCTTACTTGTTGAAGACTGCATCTCGATTGTTACTAGAAGGCTAGAGGAAAACAACATGCCCGTAGAATATGCAGTATTACTCAGACACTGCCTTACATCTGCCTACCTATTGTGGAAGTAAGAGTTCTACAAGCAAGTAGATGGAGTGGCGATGTGCTCACCTGTATCTCCCATGTCGCCGATATCTTCATGGAGGACTTTGTAAACCCAAGATTCTACAAGCGGTACGTAGACGAGACACTTTCACAATTCTACCTTTAGATAAAGTAACTGCATTTTTAGACCACCTTAACTCCTTAAATTCTAAAATTCAGTTCACAATGGAGTTAGAGGCAAACAATTCTTTAGCTTTTCTGGATGTGTTAGTAATTCGGAATCCTGATAACACCTTGAGCCACACTGTGTATAGAAAAACGGTCCATACAGATAGATATTTAAACAGTGATTCTCCCCACCATCCTTCACAATTAACTACCGTAGGTAAATCTTTGTTTCAGAGAGCACGAGGGATCTGTGACAGTAAACACCTGGGCGCCGAGCTCCAACACGTCAAGCAAGTTTTGCACGACGATTAGCTTCGGGTCCCGTGCCTACGTCACAGTGAATGTGTGAAGCCAGCCACAGTCGAGCGAGTGCCTGCTGTACTGCCATATGTCAGAGTTGTCACTGACAAGATTGGCTACATCTTGAAGCGTGCTTCCATTAAAACATACTTCAAGCCGCCGAAGAAGATTAGTCAGTTTTTACCATCACTCTAGTGTAATGATCCTCTGCAAGATGCAGGAGTGTACAAGCTTGATTGTGATTGTGGTCTCTCTTATATAGGACAAACTAAAAGATCCATAAAAACCCGCGTTAAAGAACACATTGCTGATGTGAAAAATTGACACTCCGGGAAGTCTGCAGTCTGTGAACACGTACAGGATCGCCCCCGTCACATTAGATTTGATAGACCACAAATCCTCGCTAAATAACATCGATTCATTCCAAGGATGATTTGCGAGGCTATTGAAATCAAAAAAACATCCTAATTTCAATAGAGAAGATAGCTGGGTGCTACCATCTGCTTGGGATCCCATAATTAATAAAATTAAATCCCAACCCAAGCTTACAACTGCAAGATTTCATGATACTGTAAGTTCATACTGCGTAGATCGGAACAAAAATTAACATTGGACCTTAGAGTGAATACTCTAAGCATTGGACCCACCCTACGGCAGCCTACAAAAATGGGGTAAATAAAACAAAAAAAAAATATCAACAGACGTATTTTAAATAGCACTTTCCAAAATTGTTTATTATTGTAATAGCACCCCCGTAGATTGTGAATAAAAAATAGGTAAAGATCGCGGATCTTATAACGTCGATACCACTTGAAATAATTAAAATTTTGTAGGTTTTGCAACTTAAAAAAACTTCACCCTTCGTGAATGAGGGCATCCACGACTTTTTCTGCCACCAGGGCGGCGCCACTTTACAGTGAGGTAAATTATTTGACACATTTCATAGCGGGGACGATAATTTCTTAGTAAAATGTAATATTTAAGGTTTCTTTCTGTATTATTTGTTATATTTTATATTAATTACATTAAAAATGAATAAACCAAACTATAAATATATCTAAACGCTGATTTTTTAAAAAAAGAGTTATAAAGTGCAAGAAACTTAAAATCAAACCACTGACGCATTGTGTTGTGTATTAATATAATACTCTAGATAATGATAAACTATTATTTAAAACTAATTTCTCAATTAACTGACACTGTGTAACAAAAAACTTTACCTCAGTCACAACTAGCGACATCTGGTGAGTGGAAGATTATTAGCCCTCATTAAACTTCACCACCATCGAAAATCCATGAAATGCAATATTAAGTGCAATTATTTAATAAAACTTATTTTGTCAATTGCCGAATGCACATGGAGTGTTGGCGCATGCGCGGCACGTATAATCTAGGATTTTTCTTCGGAGGATCTTTCGCGGTAAGTTCACGCCTATCTCTATTTTCTCTATTTGAATAGTAAATTGCGTGTAAGAGGTTAACTCATACGTTTCTATCTTAATCTTAATTAATAAATTAAGCTGAAGAAGAAAATTACAAATTTAGATCGAGCGCATTTCAAGATGACTTAAAACACTAGCTGAAAGATGGTATTTCATTTACTACACTTATTTATAATGTTAAGAGCGTTTTCTAAAAAATGACTTTATTTTTGTTTTGTATCCATACAGAAAAAGTCGTTCAACCTGCGACTTTTCTTAAAATTTTATCACAGTGGGTCGAAGAAGGATCATGGATGGCAGATTTAAGTATTTCCAGACCAGCAAATAGATCTCCTTAGGGTATACCTACACCATGTGATCCAAATCAAACGATATATGTATGGCTTGATGCTTTAGTAAACTATTTAACAGACTTAGGCTATCCCGATGAGAAATTCACAGAGTTTTGGCCACCAACGTACAGCACAAGTATGTTTTTCTTTATTAAGGTGTATGAAATAAGCACGCGTTATGTGCACTTTTTTAAAAGCAGCTGTAAACCTATGGTGTTTTATGCACTTGGCATGTATATTTATGAATCAACATCAGGTTTTCTTAATTTAATTTCAAAAGTTCATTATCATCCCATTATTTTTTATGACAATCAATGTTAATTATATGAAAAAACGTATTAACCATCTGCACTAGAATTTACATAACTTTTGCTTAATAGAACATTTTCTCTCTCATTCTCACCATCAACGGTCCAATGCGAATGACAAAACAAAGTTTTTGGAGGTTCTAACCCAGCTGCTATTAAAAAATGCAGGTCAATATATGCCATGGAACTTTAAAATGTCTTTTAACTTTGCCAATCACCTGGGCTCTTTTCTTTTTTTTTCTATTTTTCATATTCACACATATCCAATGCAATCACACAGCTCTCACGGACCACACGTTTTTCGTCGTCCAAATACTTCTTTAGAATGTCTAAGCAGTAAGGAGTAGCGATTGCACCAAGGGCTTCGGCACATTCATGTCTAACCATTTCATTTTCATTTGCATCTTCGAGAGACTCTTTCAAGTGAGGGATACTCACTTCTTCTTGCAACTGACCAAGTACAAATGCAACCTCATGCCGGAACAGTGCACTGCCTGCCTTCAAACCTAAAAATTAAAATTCATTGATTCTTATGAATTGAAACTTAAAAAAAAATGTATGGTATCATCCATGTTGTCATTTATAATAACCTTTTGCAAAAAGGTAAAGAACACTTTCCTCTGTTCTCAAATTTCTCAATGAGAACTTTGCTAGGTATCTCTCGAAGAGAGATGGTTTATAATAATAATAATAATAATAATAAGTGTTTATTTCAGACGTAAGGAACATCCATAGATTGTTAGTATGTTAGTAACAATTTTCCTTAACTTCTAAGTTAGTATTGTTAGTTAATGTGAATTATTTACAAATTATTTTTTTCGCCCAATAGCTACCGTCATACAGTGGTGCAGTATGGGGCAGTCGGGCCTGGCAGCAATTACCCTTAGGATGCCGTTGTTGCTGGTACGTAAGCGCTGCAGGAGAGACGCTGCTTTTCTACGCATTATGGCGAAAAAGTCGTTAGTGTGTGCGTCTGCGAACATTTTAGAGGCACTACAGCGCCACGGCAGCCTCAACAGCATTCTAAAGGCGTTGTTATATTGAACACGCAGGGCGCTGTAGGTCCGGCGCGTATAAGTCACCCACAGACCACCGGTATAGAAAGACTGACAGAACGCTTTAAATAAAGTTACTTTCACGTCTGCAGTGCACCGGGCGAATCTGCGGGCAAGCATATTGCCCCTTACCGACAACGCTCTGCGCTCTCGCTCAATATCCTCATCATCTCCTAGGTCGCTCGTAACTATATGACCGAGATATTTGAACTTCTGTACAACTTTCAGAGGTACACCATCGAGACATACGGGTGGCACATGTCGTGGCTTCCGTTTCGGTGCCTTAAATACTAATATTTCACCCTTTTTTGAGTTGTATTTAAGGCCATGCTCCTCCGCATATGTCTCGCAGATAGAAAGCAGTTTCCTCAGTCCTGCTATAGAAGGACTGAGCAGCACCATGTCGTCAGCATAGCTTATGTTGTTGACACATATGTCATCGATGTGGCATCCAATATGTGTGCTGCTAAGCCGTTCAATCAGTTGGTTTACATACAGGTTGAACAAGAGTGGAGAGCTTAAGCCACCCTGCCTTACACCGCATTCCAGCCTGTATTCCTCCGACAGAGCTCCAACCCACCTCACCTGGTTACGCTGGTTAGCATACCAGTATCTTAGTAGAGCCATGTACTCCGCCGGCACACCCGCGTCCCTCAACTTGCCCCACAGCATGTCGTATGAGACCAGGTCAAAAGCTTTCGATAAGTCGAGGAAACACGCGTACACCGGCGTCCGCCTTACAGTGTAGTATTTGACAGTGTGTTTCAGACAGTAAATCGCGCTCTCCGTCGATAAATTCGGCTTAAATCCAAATTGTGCATCGTTTATTACTACGTATTTGTTGAGACACACATTTAACAGACTATCAAACACCTTGGCTGCAGTGGTTGCAAGCGAGATAGGTCGGTAATTACCCATGTCGGATGTGTCCCCAGTTTTATTTTTAACAACGGGTACTACAATAGTCCTCATCAGTGGCTCGGGTAAGTAAGAGTGACCCAAACACAGGCTGTAAAACAGTGAAAGGACTCGCGGAAGATGCACCCCAGCATATCCGAAGTGTTCGATGCTGAGACCATCATAACCAGGCGATTTTCCTCTTACCATCTCTTTAATTATTTTATCTATTTTTTTTTTGCAGTGACAGACTATGCAGTGGTCCAGCCACCTGTTACAACCATGAGCCTCACTATGAAAAGTAAACGTATTTTTATCACACATACTTGCGTCCACACAAATCCAGCTCTCTTCATTACAAAAATCTATCATTTCATTATAAAATAATTCCCTAGGATGAGCATTAAAGTCCCCTAGTATATAAAAAGCTTCAATTCCCTTATTTTCCTCTATTTCTATTATCGATCGGATCGAACCGGGACACGTACAGAACTCGGGTAAGTTTTCATAAGAGTTTGTGGGTATATATACACTAAATATAACTACAGATCTACTACTTACAGTTACTTTTATGGCACAGATTCGCACGTTGTCACACTCTATCACTGACACTGATTCAAACACATTTTTACGCCACAATATTGCAACTCCACCATAAGGCCTCCCACTCACTAGGCCTCCCTCCGTGTCCACCGCAGATGTGCCTGTGGACCCAAATTCTTCATTGATCGTGCTGAGAAATGATAAGTCATGTGGAAGAATCCACGTTTCCTGGAGGCACAACACGTCGGCTGACCGGCACAACTCTCTTACACCTTCCGCTGACCTCTTGATCGATTTACAGTTGAAACTTATAATGTTACTAAGATTATCCATATATGTATTAATTTTTATCTATATTAATTAACTATTTATTTATTTGGTATTTTTATTGAAATGTGTTTAGTATATTCAATATATTCATTTATTATCTAAATTATTTATTTGTTTCAAAATGTATGTAGTATATGTAGCACGTATTTATTATTCAGTATGTTCAACTGTCCTGTTTATGCTGTTCCTTATTATTGATTTTACCTTTTTGTTTATCGTAAAAATTCACAAAACGACGAAACGTTATGCCTGATGGCCACAGTTTATCATCTAGGAATGTCTCAATTTTATGCTTAGATACCAAGACCTTATAGGCATCATACCCTTTCTGCCGTCTCATATTGATTTTCACCAGTGAAACCTTTTCATGCGTTTTGTTATACACATAATCAATAATATCCTGCCCTGATACCTCCTTGGCAACATTCGAGATAAACAGAGGCACCTTTATATCCGCTGCCCTAAACTTTTGACTAGTTGACTCAGACTCAATGGCACAGCCTCTTTGACTAGTAAAGCGGTTTCTAAGCCTACGTTTTTGGTACAAAACCCACCCCTCGTTTTTTTCAGGCTCTTTCCATTCGCCATCTTTCCTTACTAAATCCGAGAAAGACGCAATTTTTCCATTTTTAATATCAGTTTCAGCCTGATTGATAATATTATTACCGTAATACACCGGGCTACACTGATGCTCAGGCGATCTAGTCATCGCAACTCGGCCCTGTTGCTCTTCATCAGAGCCCGCACGTACTATTTCATGATCGATTTTTGACGCATTCACGCGCTCGGATGCTTGCGCAGGCACCGTTTGCAATTCCTCGCTCACACTCGCTACACTTGCGGGCGAGCGGTTGTTTGAGTGGTAAGACGAATTACCCTCCTTACGCGAGTGAGACGCGCATTCGTCAAAGTAAGTTGAAATTGCCATGGGACCACTATCAAAATAACTAACATCACCGCCTCTCTTCATATTTACATTATTTTGGCTCGTATGCACGCAAGTACTTTTACAGTATTCGGTTAATTGGTTGTTCAGATCTTTTTTCGTAACATAGTCGCTTTGAATGCGTTGAACAGAACTTTCTAATACTAATATTTATTACTGTCATTCAAAATTTGCCCACAGATATGATTTCTTTTTCTTGAATGGATAACATTTTGATTTTTTACTTGAGTGAACTGTGCGAAATTAAAAGTAAAAATGTTCTATTAAGCAAAAATTATGTAAATTCTAGTGCAGATGGTTAATACGTTTTTTCATATAATTAACATTGATTGTCATAAAAAATAATGGGATGATAATGAACTTTTGAAATTAAATTAAGAAAACCTGATGTTGATTCATAAATATACATGCCAAGTGCATAAAACACCATAGGTTTACAGCTGCTTTTAAAAAAGTGCACATAACGCGTGCTTATTTCATACACCTTAATAAAGAAAAACATACTTGTGCTGTACGTTGGTGGCCAAAACTCTGTGAATTTCTCATCGGGATAGCCTAAGTCTGTTAAATAGTTTACTAAAGCATCAAGCCATACATATATCGTTTGATTTGGATCACATGGTGTAGGTATACCCTAAGGAGATCTATTTGCTGGTCTGGAAATACTTAAATCTGCCATCCATGATCCTTCTTCGACCCACTGTGATAAAATTTTAAGAAAAGTCGCAGGTTGAACGACTTTTTCTGTATGGATACAAAACAAAAATAAAGTCATTTTTTAGAAAACGCTCTTAACATTATAAATAAGTGTAGTAAATGAAATACCATCTTTCAGCTAGTGTTTTAAGTCATCTTGAAATGCGCTCGATCTAAATTTGTAATTTTCTTCTTCAGCTTAATTTATTAATTAAGATTAAGATAGAAACGTATGAGTTAACCTCTTACACGCAATTTACTATTCAAATAGAGAAAATAGAGATAGGCGTGAACTTACCGCGAAAGATCCTCCGAAGAAAAATCCTAGATTATACGTGCCGCGCATGCGCCAACACTCCATGTGCATTCGGCAATTGACAAAATAAGTTTTATTAAATAATTGCACTTAATATTGCATTTCATGGATTTTCGATGGTGGTGAAGTTTAATTCACGAAGGGTGAAGTTTTTTTAAGTTGCAAAACCTACAAAATTTTAATTATTTCAAGTGGTATCGACGTTATAAGATCCGCGATCTTTACCTATTTTTTGTTCACAATCTACGGGGGTGCTATTACAATAATAAACAATTTTGGAAAGTGCTATTTAAAATACGTCTGTTGGTATTTTTTTTATTTTATTTACCCCATTTTTGTAGGCTGGGGTAGGGTGGGTTGACATTGGGACGTCATTCACCTCAATCTTCCTGTATAGGACAGTTACTCTTTGCCTCAGTCCCTCCCTCCCCCGTGACCATGGGTGCTATAAAGTGTGCGAAATTCGAAACGTCGGGAATATAAAATAAGTTAATATACGCGATAAAATCCGTAAAATTAGTTTTATTTAAATGTGTAGTTTTCACGTAAATATAATAAATTATTAAGATTTGTCAATCTAGGAGCTGAGTTATTGTAGAGTAAGTAAAAGTGAGATTATCTATTTTTTATTTATTTATATATTTTATTTTTTATATATTTTATTTTTTTGGGGGATGAGTCGCTCGCGTCCGTAGGCTTTGACCACCTAATCCTAGGCCCACCCTACACGTGTCCCCCGGGTGGTGCTAAACAAGCGACAAAGCCGAAAGAACTGACTCGGCTCCTCGCCGTGTGGTAGCGGCGTAAAA
Organism: Parnassius glacialis; assembly: GCA_033319125.1. Classification (NCBI taxonomy): domain Eukaryota; kingdom Metazoa; phylum Arthropoda; class Insecta; order Lepidoptera; family Papilionidae; genus Parnassius; species Parnassius glacialis. Next base: position 53,750,544 of record JAVANC010000021.1, on the reverse strand, counting down.
AATACCACACCCTACTTTCGCACCATGAGGCATAAAATTAAAGAAATGGCCCCGAGTTCCCGGCGCCCCTTTAATGGGGCAGGGGTGCGAAGAACCTCCGGGAGGAAAACCGGCGACGAGGTTCGCCACCCGTCACGTTCTGTCCCCCGGAGGGGCGAAAAGTGTATAGCGGAAGCCCGTCTGGCTACATTGAATGTATGTGGAGGAATGAATGATAAGATGGATGAAGTATGCGATATGATGCATGATAGAGGAATAGACGTGTTATGTGTAAATGAGACGAAACGGAAGGGAAAGGATGCCACTATACATGGCATGTATACCGCGTACTGGTCTGGTGTAGACGAGACCGAGCGGGCATGCCAGGGAGTCGGTATCATCCTTTCAGAAAGAATGGGTCCTTGTGTGAAAGAGTATGAATGTGTAAGCCCGAGACTGCTATGGATACGAATGAAAGTGGGCTTAAAGAAGTTGTTTGTTTTAGGGGTCTACGCCCCAGACATGTCTAAGCCCACTTATATCCGAGAGCAGTTTTGGGAGTTGGTAAGGATGGTGCTAATGAAATGCAAGGTTAATGAAAATATTGTGATATTAGGCGATTTTAATGGAAGGGTTGGGGTGAGGAGGCTTGGTTATGAAAGGATATTGGGAACGTTTGGTGATGAAAGTATAAATGAGAATGGTGAAAGCCTTCTCGCCGTATGCGTGGAGAAGAATCTTTTTGTGACGAACATTTTCTTTCGTCATAAGAAGATTCACACGTATACATGGGAAAGAGGTGATGATAAAAGTATGATAGATTTCATAATTGTTGATGAAAGAATGAGGAGCGCGGTGGTAGATACAAGAGTTTACCGGGGCTCTAACGTAGAGATGGATCATTACTTGGTCTTATGCCGAATTAATGGTCTTTTCAGACGTTGGAGGCATCGGACATCTGTGTCTACCACTGCGTTACATCGTATAAGAACAGAGAGGTTACAAGATGAAGGTGTGAGAGAGAAGTTCAAATACAGATTGAGAGAAAATATAAGTGGTATGGCTGAATTGTGTATGAATGATTTAGACTTGGAGACTGTGTGGTATAATGTCAAGAAAGGTTTAGTGGATGCAGCTACCGAAGTATGTGGTGTAAGTAAGAGAACGAATGAAAGGAAAATTAACACGTTATGGTGGGATGATGAGGTACGGATGGAAGTTGAAGCAAAGAAGAAAGCATGGCTAGATTTACTCGCAACCAAGGCTAGTAATTCTAGCAGTATGAATGATGATATTGAAAGGAAAAGGGCAGTCTTAAGACACCTAAATAAGAGAGTAAAAGAAGTAGTTGAAAGGAAAAAGCAAGAAAGAACGGATAAGAATGATAGAAGAATATCGGATAACTTCCAGGCAAACATTAAAATGTTCTGGAAACTCGTAAGAATTACCAGGGGACATTCAAAACAGCCTAGAATGAATGCTATACGAGACCAGAATGGCTGTATTATGAATGACGAAGTTTTGAGTTTAAGGAGATGGAAGGAGTACTTTGAAAGCGTGTTTATGAGTGATGAGACGTTTGAATTAAATGAAATAGAAATTCGGGAAGAAGAGGAAATAGATAGAGATATAAGTATAGATGAAATAATGAAAGTAATGAAAAGTATAAAAGCAGGTTATGATAGAGTATCTCTCGAAATGCTAAGGGCTGGAGAAGGAGTGGTGGCAGACCTGCTGTACACCTTGTTTAATTTATGTTGGGAACTTAAGCGGGTACCGGGAGACTGGTGCAAAGCCGTGATAGTCCCAATATATAAAGGAAAAGGATCACAGCAGGACTGTAAAAACTACCATGGTATCAGCCTTCTTAGCATTGTTGGGAAACTGTATGCTAAGGTACTAATTGAAAGAGTTATGAAAGAAACTGATGGAAAAATTTGGGATGTGCAAGCGGGATATAGAAAGGGAATGGGATGTACGGATCAGGTCTTTTCCATGCGCATGATCGCGGAGAAGTTTTTGGCCAAAAATCAAAGAGTTTTTTGTGCGTTCATAGACTTGGAGAAGGCTTATGGCAGAGTGGACAGGGATGTGTTATGGCAAACACTGAACTCATTTGGGTTGAGCGCTGGCTTGATACAGGCATTGAAGTCTCTATATAGGGACTCTAGTGCTTGTGTCAGGATCAACGGGGCTTATTCGGACTGGTTTGGCATCCATAAAGGTGTTAGACAGGGCTGTGTGGCTTCCCCGTGGCTGTTCAACCTATTTATGGACAGTTGTTTAGAAAATTTGAAAGCAGAAGAATGCGGGTTAAGAATGGGTGAGTTAACCGTCAAATGCCTTTTGTACGCCGATGATCACGTTATACTTGCGTCGTTGGCAGCCGAGTTGCAAATGATGGTTACATTAATGAACAGGACATTAAAAGAAAAGGGAATGAAAGTGAACGCAAGTAAGACGAAAGTTATGGTTTTTGAAAGAGAAGAAAGTAAAACGATATGTGAAATAAGAATAGAAGGGGAGTTGGTAGAGCAAGTAGATGAGTTTGTGTATTTGGGATGTGTGTTTAGCAGGGATGGTAGATATGATAAGGATATAGAACGACGAGTGAATGCAGGAAATAGATTGAATGGGGCTCTACACTCTATTGTGAAAAGTCAGAATGTGTCCAAAAAGGCACGTTTGGCAATTCACAATGCTGTGTTAGTGCCTACTTTAATGTATGGTAGTGAAAGTTGGGTGTGGCAGAAGAAGCACGAGGGTAGAATAAATGCCGTAGAAATGCGGTCATTACGTAGTATGCTAGGGCTGAATCTGAATGAAAGGGTGAGAAATAGTGTGATAAGAGAAATGTGTGGTTTGCAAGATGATGTTGTGACTAGGATTAAGAAAGAAATGCTTCGGTGGTTTGGTCATGTAGAAAGAATGAATGAGGAAAGTGTGACAAAGCAAATTTATGTTGCAGAGGTGAATGGCAGAGTCGGGAAGGGTCGCCCTAGGCGAAAGTTTATCGACCAAATTGGCGATATATTGAAAATGGGCCAAATTAAGAGTACCTTTAACCGACGAGCGTGTATGCGTAGGTATATGGATGTGGAGGAAGCGAGAGAGGTGTGTCAGGATCGTGCCAAATGGAATTTCATAGTCTCTGCCTACCCCTCTGGGTGACAGGCGTGAGTGTTTATGTATGTATTATGTATCTATTTTTTCACTGTTATTACACTGTAACAGGCTATTTTTCACTATAATTACTTAAAAGCAGAATCAGTATAAAATTGCCAAAAAAGCTGTCGTTAGTAATGAAATGAAACGGTGAAACGATTAACAAAAGTTAAAACAACAACAAATAAGTGAAGTGAATATTAGGGATATCGATCTGAGATCGATTACTTGAATTGTTGTTGTAACTGTTACTTGTTGGAATTTTGTATTTTTTATTATTATTTTGTAGATATGTACGCAATTTTTTTATCTCCCTAATTATTGATATTGATATCCCTAGATATTGAAATGCTCAATTTAATCGAGAATCGATTATATTGCGCTCGTTTCTAATCGAATCGAAAAATCGTCTTATCCTTTTAAGCAAATAGTTTGAACTTTGAACTGTCAAGTCAAGTTTCAAAATGAGAAGTCCTTTATTGGAAGATAACATTCAGAAACGAGTTTCACTAGTGTATTACTTATTGCTATGATTTTCTAACTTATTTCTTTTTTTATTGTTTTTTCGAAATCTAGATTGTAAAAAGAGCTACTTTTATTGTATTTTAAAAAAATATGGCCAATTTTTTAAAGTATAAACCAATTAGTTAACTTCGGGCCTAAAAATCCCATTCTCTACGCTAACAAAGTAGGAAATTATAAAAAAATATTGACTTGTTTTATTCATGGTCATATAATTTAAGCAATATTAAAGATAAAAAATTAAATAAACAAATAAAAAAGCGCCATATATTTGTAACAACGTCAGACAAAAAGTTGGCTTTGGTAATTTCTTTTTATTTCGCTTTTTTTGAAAGATTCGAACTCGATTGAAAAAGAACTATACATGTTGTAATGAAATATAGATTACCTCACAATTATTGGGATTTATGTAAAAGGTTATTTTAAATCATCTCAGCAAATGCGCTAACGTCATATTAGTCTGTGCCCAACAAGAAGTTGGATGGAAGAAGAAATATATAAATAATTTCTAAGAAATTGATACAGCTTCGTTCCGCCAAGTCGAATTGCGGAACTCGAAATATGTGAATATCAAATCGAAATAACTCGAGTTGAGTTTCTTCCGAGTTGGCACATCTCTTTTCACCGTAGACCGTAGACAGAGAAATATAGATCTCTGCATAGACTTAGTATGGATCTTTTTTTTTTATAGGATAAGGGTGACAAACGAGCATACAGTCCACCTGATGGTAAGTGGTTGCTGCGGCCCATAGACATCTACATCTATCCTCTATTACAATTCAAAATGTAGATGCGTTGTCACCCGTGAGAACCAAGATGGAACGCCTCATTTCCAGTAAAAAGGGCCTCCGGCCACTTGCACTCACCAAGCGAAACGCAGAGGTGAACCTCTACTTCACGCTGGTTTTCTGTGAGGTCGTGGTACCACCGCGGTTCGAGCCGGCCCATCCGTGTGAAACTGTTAAAAATCTCTGTCTCCGCTGCAGACAGAGAATAGTTTTCTCTATCTACGCTTTCCACCAAGGAGATTGTAAAACTTTGTGTGTGTCATATTATGTTATTGTCAAGATCTTAACCACAGAGTATACCTTTCTACGTTGTCAACGTAGAGAATAAAATACTGGAGACACAAATGTAAGTTCTCTGTGTACGGTAGCATAGATGCACTTCTTATTAGTTTGTGGCATAGATGGAACCTAAAATTCTACATAAATTTACGAAAATTTAATGTATGTTCACAAAAACAAAGATAGTTTTAGTAAAAAAAGTGATATACATTCTATAAATACTAGGAACAAACACTAGGAACAAACACAAGCTAGTGATGCCAGTTTCTCGACTCCACAGAGTCAGTAACTCATTCTTGGGGTAATGTATACGCTATTACAACATGGTCCCGGAAAGTGTACAGGTTCTCTCTATTACCAAGTTTAAATGTTTTATTAAACTGAAACTGTATAAAAAAGGGTTATTATAGTATAAATGAATACATGGTTGATAATAACCCCTGGGAATGAGGTGGTCGCTTTCAAGCAGTTTCTAAAATAAATTTTGTAAATAGTTCGTAATCATTTATATTGTACAATTTATTTAAAAAAAAGTCTTGCTGGGTTTCTTGCTGGTTCTTCCCAGGAGAGAGGGTTTTTTTTCGAACCAGTGGAAAAGTAAAAAATGACTTTCAATAAGAATTACACATGTAATGTATATTGAATAAAAATTATTCTATTCTGTCAATATACTTGTCTCGCTATTTCTAATTTAATTTTCTAATAAGGCAAAAAGAAGAACGGTATTGACTTGATTATTTATATGTGAACTTGTTTCAAAAGACATGACATTTCTTTAATCCATAGTGATTTCATTCTCAATGTTACCAATAATCGATATCGATATAGTCGTTTTTATTACAGTAGGATCGTTTTTATTACAGAGTTATTACAGTAGGATTTATATACAGTAGGAATTTATAAAAGCAGACGAAGGTTATATGACCTTTACCATGAAAGATCATATAATCTTTCCGATGCTTTTAAAAAATATGTTAAAAATTATTCTAAAATGTTTAAAAGAGTTTGCTCCACAGCCAAATCGTTACATATTAGCAACAAAATTAAGACGGTTAAGAATAAAATTAAAATGACGTGGAGTATAATTAATAATGAAACCAGTAAAGACAAACCTCGTAACTCAAACTATCAATTAAAAATTAACAATGAATTGACTAAATCAAATCAAAAAGTCGCAGCGGTGTTTGAGAAATATTTCACTGATATTCCTATCTTGACAACCGAGTCATTGAATACTTCTCCAACTGTCGCCGAGTCATTACTCAAACAGAATGTTAACACCTGTTTAAAAGAATTTAGATTTGAAAAAGTATTATCGCAAGATGTTGTAAAATACTTCAAAACCATTGATGTAAAGAAGACCGCAGATTTGTGGGGGATTTCCGTTACAGTTATTGCGTCCATAATAGATTTAATTGCACCTCATCTTGCTATTATTTTTAATACTTGTATCGATTCTGGTGTGTTTCCTGATTTAATGAAGTATAGTAAAGTAATACCTTTATTTAAATCTGGTAGTACATTGGACCCCGCTAATTTTAGACCTATTTCTGTACTACCAACTCTCAGTAAAATTTTTGAAAAAATAATTTTGGATCAATTGTTAACTTTTTTTAATACAAATAAATTACTTCATAAAAACCAATTTGGTTTTACAAGGGGTCTCTCGACGTCGGACGCCGGTGTTGAGCTTATGAAATATATTTTTAATGTCTGGGAGAATTCACAAGATGCCTTAGGTATTTTCTGTGATCTTTCCAAGACTTTCTATTGTGTTCATCATGAGACATTAATCAGGAAACTACAACATTACGGTGTAAAAAATTTAGCGCTTAGACTTATTACTTCATATTTAAGTAACAGAATTCAAAAAGTAGTGATTAATGGTAAAGGTTCCTCCGGATCGGTAGTATCAATGGGCGTTCCTCAGGGCTCGATTCTTGGCCCATTCCTGTTTTTAATCTATATTAATGACTTACCTTATCTTGTAGGGGACAATCACGATATAGTATTATTTGCTGACGATACCTCTTTGATTTTAAAACTCAAACGACAGTTAATTAGTTATGACGATGTAAATAATGCTCTATCGAAATTGGTACATTGGTTTAACGCCAACAATATGCTCTTAAACGGCAATAAGACAAAGTGTATTAAATTTACAATACCTAATGTAAAACATTCGAATACCAATGTGCTGTTAAATGGGGAGGAGTTGAGTCTTGTGGATACCACTGTTTTTCTTGGTATTACTATTGACGCGAAACGTCAATGGGGCCCCCATATATCTAAATTAGCAAGCAAACTTAGTTCTGCAGCATATGCTGTAAGAAAGATTAGAAGTCTCACAGATGTAGAGATAGCTAGATTAGTGTATTTTAGTTACTTTCATAGCGTAATGTCTTATGGAATTTTGCTATGGGGTAATGCGACTGATATTGAAGCTATATTTGTTTTGCAAAAGAGAGCCGTACGGGCGATTTATAACCTAAATTGTAAAGAGTCCCTCAGAGAAAAATTTAAAGAAATAAACATATTAACTTTTGCATCGCAATATATTTATGAGAATGTAATGTATGTGCATAAAAACATAAATAGCTTTAATAAGAATAAGAATGTGCATACTTTAAATACTAGGAGCAAACATAAGCTTGTAATGACAGTTACTAGACTCCACAGAATCAGTAATTCATTTATGGGGCAATGTATACGCTTTTACAACAAAATCCCAGAACATATTCAAAGTTTGTCAATAAACAAATTTAAAAGTTTTATTAAAGAAAAACTGTACAAGAAGGGTTATTATAATATCAAGGAATACATGAATGAAAATAACCCCTGGGAAGAGGGTGATCGCCACCATGCTGGTTCTATGAAAATATCATTTAAAAATTGTATAAACAAAATTATTGTTAAGTGAAATTATGTTTAAAAAAAGTCCCGCTGGGTTTCTTGCTGGTTCTTCCCAGGACTGAGGTATTTTCCGAACCAGCGGTAAATAAAAAATGACTTTCAATAAGTATTATGTAATAATCAATATTGAATAAAAAAATTATTCTATTCTATTCTATTCTATTTATTTATTAATTTTTTAAGTTCAATAAATGTCAAAATATAAAAATAAAATAGAACTAGAAGTTCTGGGACTTTGTCTAGACTAGAAGTTCTGGTACTTACCATGAACCCAGAATCTTAAAATTTGGTACGAAGCAACGTATTATAACACTGATAAAGGGTAAATTGCGAAAAGCATAAATTTTTAGTTACATCATATAATAAAAATAATTTTAATAATTTTAAACTTATATACCTACGGATTTGTTCGGAACCCGCGGTGCGCGAGTCCGACTCGCACTTTGCGTGTTTTTTTTTATCATCAGAAATGCGTGGAGTAAAGCTCTAAAGGTAAATTACTAATAAAAGATTACGAAAAGTATACAGCTTTACCATTGACTAGTAATTAGGCAGTAATACATAGGTAGGTATTAATTGACTGAACCTCGAAGTTGCACATGATTTACAACGACATAAAATGAAAAAACTTACTTAAACTTACTAATGCAGTGAGTATTAATCAACTCGTTCTGTTATTTAGTACCTAGTGACACGTGAAGAAATTTTGTTGGTTACGTAGTTCGTCAGTGGTTGCAAACATGTGGTCCTAGATTTACTTTGACTTACTTTGGAATAAACTGATTGCGGTATGGCGTTGGTAGTTGGTAGTAAGGATACCGAAAGGTAATATATTATTATTTATAGGTAGATCTAGATAATTAGGTACTTAGTCACTGACACCATAGTTTTTTTTATAGAATAAGGATGACAAACGAGCACACAGTCCACCTGGTGGTAAGTGGTTGATAGATATAGACATCTACATCTATCTTCGTTTGGGAATTAAAATGCAGATGCGTTGTCACCCGTGAGGATTATGATAGAATGCCTCTTTTCCAGTAAAAAGGGTCTCTGGTTCTCTACACTCACCATACGAAACACAGCAGCATTAAGCTGCTATTTCACGCTGGTATTCTGTGAGAGCGTGGTCCTTCCCCGGTCGAGCCGACCCATTCGTGCTACAACTATACTATTAATATAGCTGCAGCATGGCTCTACCACGTACAGAATTATATCTATTCTGTTTTGAAAATGCAATGGTCACAAACATTCAATGCATGTAATACTAAACTGATTTTGATGAAATTTGCATAAAGGTATAACATGATCTACAGGATTTTATCTTCTCATATGGAACTTTTATTCCCAAGGAGCGTGATATAAAAGAAATTAAAAAAAAGAAAATAAAGGTTACTGATAAAGAAATAACATGACAACAAAAATATGGAATAATAAATATGGAGAAAATAAGAAAAATATAACAATAAAGACTACTGGTGGCTTTGACGTGTCTATTTGTGACGTCACACCACTTTACACATCAATCTTTCAGTCATTTTTAAAGGTAGAAAAAGAATAAGATTATAGTATAATTCCTAATTTTTTATACACTTTTTTGATACCTTTAACAAAATTGGGTGGCCAAACCCATTATATATTCTGTCTCTGTTGTTGTTGATTAGTGTGTTTATCTCTCATATCATTTGCAAGAAATTCTTATATTCGTCTTTTGTTTAAGGGTTAATCAAATTTATGTAATTAAATGTCCAAAGTAAACTAAAAAAAAATATTTACAAACCCTAATTCTTGTTTGTTAACCTCAAAATAAACAGCATATTAGAATCACGAATCTTTTTATTGGAATAATGATTCCCACAGAAATTTTTGTACTTATATATAATTCTATTAATGTGGTCCTTTAAAATGTCACTGTTTGTTTATCAATATTCTTCAAGATCCCAATTATTTTAGAAAATAATTTTACGGACCATTTTTGTTATATTTTAATAATTTTTCACATTTCTTGCAACTTCTTTATTCATTGAAATATGCTGAAACGACGATTTTGTAGAAAATGATTTGTGTCGGGAGCAATCGCTGTTCATACAAAATTTATCAAAGTGTAAAACGCAGAGTAATCAACATTGAGTTCACGTATTTAAAATTGACCCTTTTTCTGGTAAGTAGGCATTCCATCTTATTCCTTAAGGTTTACACAACGCATCTGCATTTTGATTCTTAGTCGAGAATAGATGTAATGTCTATAGGCCACAGACTGACTGTGTGCCCGCTTGTTGCCTTTATTCTTTTTATTACAATGTTAAATTTAATCTTAATGTTGTATAAATAATAGTTTCAGTCAAAGTTTAATCTCATCATCATCATTACAGCCTTTCATAAGTCCACTGCTGAACATAGGCCCCCCCCCCCAAGGAATGCCACAAAGCACGGTCCTGAGCCACCTGCATCCATCGACTTCCTGCATGTCTTACCAGGTCGTCGCTCCATCTCGTAGGGGGTCGCCCTATACTTCGCCTACCGGTACGAGGCTGCCACTCGAGAACCATTCTTCCCCATCGGTTGTCGGTTCTTCGAGCTATATGGCCGACCCACTGCCACTTCAGCTTACTAATCCGTTGGGCTATGTCGGTTACTCTGGTTCTACTGCGGATATCCTCATTCCTAAGTTTATCACGAAGAGAAACTCCGAGCATAGCCCTCTTCATAGCTCGCTGAGCGACCTTGAGCTTCATCATACGGCCAGCAGTGAAGGACCAAGTCTCAGATCCGTAAGTCATCACTGGCAACACGCACTGGTTGTACAATTTCGTTTTAAGGTTTTGAGGTATGTCTGACGAGAAGATGTGTCGTAGCTTCCCGAACGCTGCCCAGCCGAGTTTAATCCGTCGATTGACCTCTCGGTCTAAGTTGGACTTACTTAGTTGGACTATTTTTTCCAAGTAAACATACTCGTCAACAACTTCGAGCTTAGTGCTCCCAACAACTACCAGCATAGTCCAAGGACCGGCATTGACATTAAACATAATCTTTGTTTTGTCCATGTTCATATTAACACCTATCCTTTGGGAGACACTATTGAGGTCATTGAGCATAGTGCTTAGATCCTCCAGCGATTCTGCCATAAGGACCATATCGTCGGCAAATCGAAGGTGAGTGATGTACTCGCCATTGATGTTAATACCGTATCCTTTCCAGTCCAGAAGCTTGAAAACGTCTTCCAATGCAGCGGTGAAGAGTTTCGGGGATATAACGTCACCCTGTCTTACACCTCTCTGCAATTGGATAGGTTTCGTACTCTGGTTCTGTACTCGGATAGCCATCGTAGTTCTACTGTACAAGCTCTTCAGCACTTCGATATACCGACATTTAACTTGGCATCGCTAAAGGGACTGCAGCACCACACAAATTTCGACGGAATCAAAGGCTTTCTCATAGTCCACATACGCAAGGAAAAGTTGCAGATTATATTCCTCTCTCTTCTGTACAATTTGCCGAAGGGTATGACGCGGCTCAGAAGGGAAATCGGTCTGTAGTTCTTCAAGAGAGCATTGTCACCTTTCTTTAAGAACAAGACCTACGCACTTCTGCTCCACGCCTCCGGTGTAATGCCTCCATGGAGGACGGAATTAAAGAGCCTCTGAAGGACTTCCAGTACCGGTTTTCCACCCGCTTTCAGAAGCTCTGCTGTAATTCCGTTCTCGCCTGGGCCCTTGCTGTTTTTAAGATGCTGGAGAGCCATTCTAATCTCGCTCAGACTGACGTCCGGGATATCTTCGGAATAGTGTCGGATAAGACTCGCTCTTGGATCGTTACACACACTTGCGTGTGGCTCCAACGATGACGTGTACAGCTGTCCATAGAACCTCTCAATCTCACTCAAAATCTCAGGTGCCCCGGAAACAATGCTGCCACACTCGGTCTGTAGCTTTGACAGTTGGCTCTTTCTGGCAGACCGATCTCTCGAAAAGACTTTGTAGCCTTGGTTCCGCTCGATCGCTTCTACAATGCAAGCTGTATTGAAGTTGCGTAAGTCCCGCCGCATGCATTTGGAGATCTGTCTGTTCAGTTGCCTGTATGCTGTCAAATCTGTTGAAGAATGTAGCTTCATCTCCCGTCTAACAGCCATGAGATTAAGAGTGTGATCGGAGAGTTTTTGTGTTCTTCTGCGGCGGGTCTTGCAGAACTTAACTCCGACCGCATGGACAGTTTCCACGAGCTTGTCATTCATATCGTCCACTTCATTGCAGTCTTCTAGGCACTGAAAACAGTTTTGTAACTCGAGCTGAAAGGTTTCAGGACTTTGGAACAGAGCACGAGGGGGACGAAGCGTTGACTTCATTAGACGAGACCTCTCCAACTTAACGTTTAGGTTTAGTGTGCCTCTAACCATTCGGTGATCGCTACCAGTTTTCACCCTCGCGATAACGGAGACATCACTGAACAGTTGTCGTCTGGTCGTCATAGTGAAGTCAATCTCATTTTATGTCGAACCGTCGGGGCGAAAGTTTTATCTGCAGGCATCAAATTAAGGAACATTGTCTAAGTACATAATATGATTAAATGACTACTCTTGTGGTTGTTTTGCGAAGTATGGTTGCTCTTTTTTAGTCTTTTTCCTATGAAATTCGGTGCTTTTGAATCGGCAGTCAAAACCAAAATGATCACATAAAGAAAACTGGTACACTAACAACATTCTGTAAAGCCATCAGAGTTCATGAAAGAAACTCACACGTTTGCCGACTGTCTAATGATGCTGTGGTCCGTGGTTATGATGAATTATGGTTCGTTTCGTCGAGAGTTATATAGAAATAAGGGTCACAAGCGAACACACAGGTCAACGGATGATTATTGGATCCTAGGGTGTAATACACTTTTTTACATGGTAAAAGCCTACGCACACCCACCTCACAGGGACAAGGACGGGTTATGTCGGACCCGCACCAACTAAAACTCCATGATGTTCCACCTTCGTCGCATATTGGCCACGGGAATACATGGCGCACCTTCCTCCGCGGCCTCCAACTTCACCTGCGCAACAGACGTCCCCGTATCCTGTTCGCGAAGGCCAGTAGTGTATGTGCCTCTACCCCACTAGTAGTGTAAGAAATACATGTACCTACTCATAAGTTTATTAAGCAGTATAACTAAAGTTTTGGAGCAACACGTATACTTTTCATTCAACACCTTCCGACCCTGCCAGGCGGTGCGCTGCTGCAACGCACGTCTTGGCCTATTTAAAATTAAAAAGTAAATATAAATACTACAAAATTAATTAATTAAGTGAAACGATTGACAAAAAAAAATATTAACGGAATGGACGCAATACTTATAATGAAAAATTAAAAAGTATAATGTATTCGTTTATGAAGTAATATAATGTATATGTATAAAAGTACTATTTTTTTTATCACTATTTATTAAAAAAATGCAATCATAATACAATATCAAAAATTAAGCACATTACATTTTAAGTACTTATTTAAGATTATCTCCTTTGCAGACGATACCGCGCTAACTTTCTCAGCCTGCTCCTGGAAAGATACCTTCCAACTTGCCCAATCCGGTTTAGACTTAGTCTCCCTCTGGCTCCTTACAAATCTACTCACTCTCAATTCCAAAAAAACTCAGTATATCACCTTTTCCCTTCGCAGCATTCCACTCAATGCATTTGACAATTTTCGCTTAATTGCTCATTCCCATTCTGACCTCCCCTCCTTCTCATGTAACTGTCTACCTCTTACCTCTTCCGATTCCACAAAATATTTAGGTATTATTATAGACAGTAAACTGACCTTCCAGCCCCACATCAACCTCACCGCTTGTAGACTCCGAAAACTCATGTTTGTTTTTAAAAATCTTCGCCAAGTCGCAGATCCGTGTCTGGTCAGATCAGTCTACTTAGCACTTTGTCAGTCACTTATAGTTTACTGTTTAACAACCTGGGGTGGCGCGAGTAAGTCAATACTAATCAAGTTGGAAAGAGCCCAAAGAGCGGTCCTCAAAGTCTGTACGTTTAAGCCCCTGTTATCACCAACCTTCGATCTTTACCAGTATTGTGAGGTTCTTTCCGTGCGCCAACTCTTTATTTTATTAATTGTCCTCAAACAACATAGTAGTTGCAGCTATGATCCCTCTTTACTGTCTTCCCAGAGAAATCACCTGGTAGTACGTTCAACCTCGTTCAAAACCGTGACCTCACAACGATTTTTCTGTTTCTTGGGCCCCTTCCTTTACAATAGACTACAACGTGAGCTCAACATCTTTCCTCTTACAAAACTGTTATGCAAATCTAAAGTCTCTAATTATTTGCAGACTATGAACTATGAGGAGACCGAATCTCTCCTTCATCCTTTCAGGTAGGAAATATACTACCCCACACCCACTCCGACACACACACACACACACACACACACCCAACCACACACCCACCCACACACATACGCCATTCACGCGCACACCCACCCTCTTACACACACACACACACACACACACACACACACACACACACACACACACACACACACACACACAAAACATTTCCTTCTTTTTTTCTCTTTTTTTTGTTACTAGTTTCATCATATTCTGTACCAATATGACCTACATCCTGTGAGGAGAGACCTGGTGCTCTGAAACACAGGCTTTCAGCCTATCTCAGACGCCAGTCTTTCACAATCTAAATAATTTTGTTCCTTGGTGTTAACCCCAGTTCATAACTTTATTAGTTTTTAGATTGTGGAGAAAATAAAGAATTTTTATTATTATTATTATTATTTATTAAGTTGATTTTATATTCTCGGCTAGCCGGGAAGAGCTGATAACACGGGCCTAAGCCAAGTGAGTATCAGTTGGATTAAATTTGGTCACGTGTAGAAAATTGCACAGAAAATGGTGGCGTATTTGTGTTTTGATCTGGGTTTTCTGGTTCACATTGCAGAAACTTTCTAACAAGTCTACATGTGTTTAGTATCGCGGCCTTCTGCAGCAGATGATAGGTATTTGTAGGTAAATTGAGGGAATTCAGGGACTGGTGAAGCTGTTTCGGTATTACTCCTGTTGTAGACAATACTATTGGTACTATTGTAACTTTTTGCAGATGCCAGAGTCGGGCTACTTCATCTTTTAATTCAGTGTATTTGCTCAGTTTTTCTGCTATTGTTGTCTGCAAATTATGGGTATTTGGTATAGCAATATCTATTAAATATCCAGTTTTGTTGATCTTGTTAATAAGTGTAATATCTGGTCTATTGAAATGGATTGTCCGATCGGTAAGAATGGCGCGGTCAAAATATAGTTTTGTTGAGGGGTTCTCTAATACAATTTCTGGATTGTATTTGTAGTAAGGTGTAACGGAATCTATAAGTTTGTACTGGTGTGCTAATTTTTGGTGTATAATGTTGGCTACTTGATCGTGTCTATGTTTGTAGTCTGTTTGGGTTATTGACTTGCACGCGCCTGTTATATGTTGAATCGTTTCTGGAGAGCTATGGCATTTCCTACATGTGTCATTATTTAAATTCTTTATGATAAATTTTCTGTAATTTTTGGTTTCAACTACCTGATCCTGTATAGCAAGCATGAACCCTTCAGTCTCCGGGAAGAGTTCGCCTCGATTTAACCATGCGTTCGACGCCTCTTTGTCGACATTTATCTGGCATAAGTCTTGTCGATGTCTTCCATGTAGAGATTTCTGCGTCCATTCTAAAAGCTTGGTTTTGTCCTCAATTACTTTCTCATTTTTCTGTTCAGTTGTATCTTTTAAATTTAGGGGTGTTAAGTTTTGGTCGTTCTGTGATATAATTTTATGAAGAATAGAGGTTTCAGTTTTTGAGAAAAAGAATTGTCTAAGTGCTTTTATCTGTCTGTTATGAAGGTTTAGGATATCAATTAGTCCTCTACCTCCTTCTTTCCGCGGCAGTGTTAACCTCTGCAGACATGACCGTGGGTGGTGTTTGCGGAGTTTGGTCATTGTGGTATTAATTTTTCGTTGAAGGTTTTTGAGATCGGTTTTGGTCCAATTGATTATCCCAAAAGAATATGTGAGAACCGGTATAGCAAAGGTGTTGATTGCTTTGATAGTATTTCGAGAATATAGTTGCGTTTTCAGAATTGTGTTTAGTCTATGTTGAAATTGTAGTGTTAATTTTTGTTTAGTTTCTTTATAGTGTATCTGTCGTGATTGTGTGTAGCCAAGGTATTTATAACTATCTTGTTCCTCTAATGGTTCTATCTGTTCTCCTGTTCCTAAAGTGTATTGGTGTTGGTAATTCTGTCCTGCTCTAATTGAATTTATTTTACATTTATCTATGCCGAATTCCATTTTTATATCTTTTGAGAATTGTTCTGTCAAGTTTGCTAGTTCACAGAGTTGAGTCTCACTTTTGGCGTATAGTTTGATATCATCCATGTACAACAGATGATTTAATTCTATTGTTTGAATTTCATTTTGCCCTTCGGTATTTGTATTTTTTAACGGGATTCCTAAAGTAGTTGTGTTTAATATATTAGATAGGGGATTTAGAGCAAGACAGAACCACAGTGGGCTTAAAGCATCTCCCTGAAAGATCCCTCTCTGAATTTTTATTGGGATGGTTTCTATTATTTTACTAGGCGAAGTTAGTCTTAATACAGTGGTCCAAGTTGTCATCATTACCTTGAGGAATGTTACTATAGTTGGATGTATTTTGTATATCTCTAAAACTTTTACAAGCCATGAATGGGGAACAGAGTCGTATGCTTTTTTGTAGTCAATATACATGCTAAACAGATCGGTTTTGGTTTTTTGTACTTTTTGAAGGATAACTGAGTCTATGATTAATTGTTCCTTGCAGCCTTGGCTGAATTTGCGACATCCTTTCTGTTGTTCGGCTAAGATATTATTAGTGTCGATGTGTTGATATATTAGCTCCGATATACAAGACGTGATAATTTTGTATAAGGTCTGCAAGCATGTTATTGGTCGGTATTTTGCTGGATTTGAGAGATCATTACGATCTTTAGGTATCATAAAAGTTGTACCTGAAGTTACGTAGGACGGTATTGTTTTAGGATCATGTATGAAAGTATTTATGTAATTATAGAGAAAACTATGGGTAGATGTAAATTTTTTGTACCAATAACTATGAATGTTGTCTGAACCGGGTGCTTTCCAGTTATGTAAACGAGAAAGTACTTTATAGAAAATTACTGGGGATATGTGATCAAATGTCATTGCTTGAATATTTGTGTTGCTGTTTGTCAGTTCTGTTTGTATCCACTCTGCTTGGGCGTTATGTTCGATTGGTTGTTCCCAAATTCCTGTCCAGAAGTTTTGTAACGTCTCTGAGTCAGGGTAATTATGATCATCATCATGATGGTTGTTATCCTGAACGTTAGATGTCGCCTGTCTAATATTACGGTAGAAGAGTTTTTCATTGTGGGTGAATTGAGTGTTTTGTAGTTTTCTTTGGGCACAAGCTTTGTATCGTTGTAGTCGGCCTGCTACGACTGACAGTTTTTGTTTAAGCGTGTCTAATGTGTGAGCTGCTTGTTTATTTGGTTCTTCATGAGCAGTGTGGATTCTATATTGTTCTAGTATATTGTTAACGTGTTTAATTATTTTCCTACTTCTATTGCCATTGATGAATTGTGTCATTTGTGCTATCTTTGAACGTAAATCATTTAATTTTCGTTCTAATCGTGTCTCCCAGTTAGGTTTATATTCTTTTTTTGCCCTTTGGGTGACTTCTCTTGGTTGAAGGGTTATCTTTGCTCCGTTAACTTTTGCCGCAGTCCATGCTGCACAATATATAGTAGTTTGTAAGGTATAGAAGTCGGTTTCTTTGTTTACGTTTTCTGGTAATATTATTTTGTTTAGGTAAGTAACTATACGCGCTAGTTTTTTAGAAGGTTTTTGTTTAGGAATAAAACATCTTTTTGTAGGGCTAGTTTCTTTATAATATTGGAATGCTTGTTGGAACGTCTCATCTATTAGTGGATCCCTATCTGGGTTTGCTTGTGGGTTAGGTAGTATTTCTTCTGCAATGTTGATTTCAGTATAATTTGAAGTAAGTGAAGGTTCTTGTGTTGAGCTGATGTCAATGCTGTTTATAAATTGAGTTTCAGAATTACTGTTGTGGCTTGGGTTTACTAGCGTCGTTTCGCTTGTAAAGTTGGTATAGTTACAACTATGTAGTCGTAATTCTTCAGATATTTCAAGTTTTAATGAATTTAACCTGTCACTAGTGATGTAATTATTGTTTACAATTGCTCTCCTTTGATCAGCTATTCGTTGTTCGTTAAGATGATCAAGTGAAGGAAATCTGTTGATAAAATCTTCATACATGCGTCTTCTATATACTGTTTCGTTTCTGCCTAAATCGGTAACTCTATAATAAGAACGCATTATAGCTTCATTTAGTTCACTAGTCCATCTCATTCGGGTCTGCGTTCTATTTTTAGTACTATGTGTTTCTGGGGTTCTAGGTTGCATTTGGATAGATTGTGTGGGAGTTAGTATTTGTTGTACATGGTCGATAGAGTTATATGACTGTTGGGTTGAATGATTAAACTGTAGACGATCTAACTCTTCTTTTACGTCGTTTCGTATCTCTTCTATAGTTTTCTGTGGAAGTAGTTTATTGTTTATTATGGCTCTACGTTGGTCTCCTATTCTCTGTCGACTAACCTGCATGTTCGGGTATTTTTCTATAAATTTTATGTGGAGTGGTTCAAGATAAGTTTTTCTGTCTGTATCTAGTGCAGTCAATTGAAGGTAAGTGCGCAGTATGAACTTATTCATTTCAGGTGTCCATCGTCTGCGCGTACGTGGGGCGCTTGTGGTGGGTGCAAGCTCAGAATCAAGATTGACTTCCTGCACAACACTATCAAGCGTGCTGGTGGTGGACAAGCTAACTGATTTTCTTGTCACGTAAGAGGGGCGAGTCGAAGGGATGGATGAAAATAATGAAATAGTATCATCGCCTGTGGAATCGGCTGTGGCTTCTACGTAGTGAACCCGCCTGCTCAACTCACTACGACCAGCTGTAGCAGTTTTTTCGGTGGGAGCCCGCTTGCTCAACTCCTCACCGCCGATGGTTCGCATTCTGTGGCACCCAGCATCGGCTCCAGATGCGCCCCGGCGCTCCCCGGGCAGCGACCGTAAATTATATACTCTCTTATTACTCATCTCCATAAAGGGTTACCTTTCCTTGTTAGCCGCGCAAGTTTTTTGTACTGTTGTACAGTACGCGTGTCCGCCCCCCACGTAGCTAGGTGTTCAGCTTGGACGTAAGGTAGGATTTTAGGGGGCTTATTATTATTATTATTATGGCATCTGTATTAAGGCTTTAAGGCACAAGACAATTTTATATTCACTTTATTCAGTTATTGTTTTATATTATTTTTATTACCGTGTTCTGAAAAAAAAGAAATAATATGATGTATTACATTTTTGATGGAGAGGGCTTCCGACCGCCGTAGGGATCGGATGCAATTCGCATCGCTAGTGACTTGTGGACTACTGGTGGACAGCCGGTGTACGGGTTGTCGACTGGTGTACTGCTGGTGGACAGCCGGGTGATAACTGGTGACTGGTTGTCAATTCGGTTGTCATCTGGTGGACAGTCGGTGGACAGATGGTGGACAACCAGTGCTAAGTGATTAAAGAGTGGACAATTTGTGGACTATCGGCGGACAACCGGTGTATGGGTTGGTGGACTAACAGTGGACAATAAGTGTACATCAAGTTGATGACAGCGAATTGTGATAAGAGCTATGTTGTCTATATAGCGATAAATGTGACAAAATTAACAAGTGACAGTGAGAGAGAGAGGGCGCTACTGAGCCATGATAAACATCGGTTCCGTATTTAGTGTAATATAAAAATAAAAACAAGTGATATTTGACATTAAAAACAAGTGGAGTGGAATAATAAACAAGTGACTATCGAAAAACATTGTGGACAAGGTCCGAAAACAGTGAATAGCAAACTATTACAAGTGCAAAACAGTGAAGTGAAAAAGACCTCAAAACTAAACTATTAACAATATTTCCCACATTAGATTGTCAACAGTAGTCTAAAAACAAATGAACGAAGTGCAAAACTATAATTTACATTATTCAAGTGCAAAACTTACAAAACACAATTAAATTAGGCATGATTTTGCATTTTTGATCAATAAAACAGTGCCATCTAGAGAAAATACTCAAAACTATAAAGACTATCACGCACCAAACAACTGTCCCGTCCTCTAGTTCCTAATCGAGCCAGCAGAGGACAGCACAAGTTGCAAAACGACAAAAAAATATTCACAACACTATATTATCGTAAAATATATCCAACAAATATGGAGGAAGTAATGAATATGCTTAGAAAAATTCAAAATGAGCTGAATGAACAAAAAGCAACAATTGTGCAATCAGCTGACAAAGTTACGGAACAAGTTACGCAAAATATAAACTCCATATTGGAGGAAAAGTTCAAAGCAATAGATATAAAATACGAAAACCTTAAGGAGAAGCTGGAAAACCAGGAAAAAAGATTATACTTTTTAGAAAAACAGTCAAGACAGAGGAACATCGTTATTTTTGGCTTAGCGGAAACTGATACATCATATGCAAATTTAGAAAAAACCGTATTAAGTTTCATAAATCAATACTTCTCTGTAGGACTAGAACACAGAGATATACAAGAAACTAGGAGAATAGGGAAGAAAGGAGAAAAACCACGGCCGATTACCGTAACGTTTACTTCATTGGGCACGAAAATAGAAATCTTTAAACACAGGAGAGTATTGAAAGATACCACTTATTACATAAAAGAAGACTTTCCACAACATATTTTAGAGAAAAGAAGGGAACTGCAAGAGCAAGCAAAAATTGAAAAAGAGAAAGGAAACTCCGCCACTATCAAGTACGATAAACTGATAATACACTACAAAAATGCAAATACATCAGGCAACATGAAAAGAACTCTACCAACATCACCAAACTACAATGATTTTACGCAACCAGAACCAAAGACACAAGCTAATAAAAAGAACAAAACTCAAACAGGACTACGAAGATCGTCGAGTTTATCAGAGGGAGTTATGAAACCAGGAATACTTAGTTTCCTAACAACTAAAAACCAAACCACCAACAACCAAAATAACCTACCATACGACCAAACAAACAAAAATAACGAACAATAACAATTACAGCCCTCTCTCACGGAAAACACACCACAAATAATAACAAACACTAAACCACATCTTCCAAGCCGGCTGGTCCCCGTGGAAGATTACGACCGAAACCCTCCAGAGGAAACATTAGCAGGTTCGTCAAAGACTACTAAAAACAAGTATCATAACCACCTATATATATCGACCTACAACGTTAAAACCCTATCGACTTATTCACGACTACTGGAACTAACAGAATCATTAAAAAACGTAAAGTACGATATTATTGGTCTCTCAGAAGTCAGAAAACTCGGTAACAAAATAGAAGAACATGATGAGTTTATTTTCTACCACATTGGAGAAACGCCGGGATTATATGGAGTAGGCTTTATTGTCAAAAAACAGCTGAAAAAATACATAAAAAGTTTCAATGGACTGTCAGAAAGAGTGGCCCTGCTAAGAATGCATACCAACAATTTAGACTTAAGCATCATTCAAGTTTACGCCCCAACAGAGGCCTCGAAGGAAGAAGAACTAGAGCTATTCTACAGTACTGTCGACAAAGCCATACAACTTTCAGGAAATAATATAATAGTCATGGGTGACTTTAACGCCAAAATTGGTCAACCCAAACCAAACGAAACCATTACGGGAAGTTACGGCTATGGTAATAGAAACTGAGGAGACAGACTCATCGAGTTTGCGTACGAGAACAATCTAGCTATTATGAATACTTTTTTCAAAAAGAACAACAAACAGAGATGGACTTGGAAACCACCCGATGACTCTGGAGGAGGCCTTTACCCTCCGTTGAGAGGGGTTCTTGCAATTGTACAAAAACAAAAAAAAAACTTTCATTATGCATTGTTATAATTGTCTAAGACAACTACTAGAAGTAAGAAGATAAATTATCTTGTTCTATATTATTCTATTACATATCTATCTATCAAAATTAAGTATATTCCTTACTAAATAAACGTTATATTCCTAACTATTAAAAGTAATATATACCAAAATACTAAGTTTTTTTTGTAACACTAGATTAATTATTTTTTTTTGCATGCACACTGTTTTAAAATTGTAAATTTCTACTTTGAAGCAAGAAATAAAAGGCTTTTTTATTTTTTATTTTTATTTGTTTTTATTACATTTTTACATACCATGTCAATATTCATATTTTTTAGTTGTAAGTTGTAACACATCAGTAATAGATTCCGTAGTTTTTTTCGGTAGCAAATTTCATTTAAATGTAAACAATTTTAACAGAGGTTGTAAACAATTCGCTATTACTATAAGTTTTTTTCTTTTCTAATGAAATCTTAAAGTTTTATATAAACCTTCTTAAAAATTAATATATTTTTTAATGTACCGATAAATTAATGTTTTGTTTATAAACTTGATAGCTGTTATAGTGATTACCAATTGTTTTCTGTATACGATTTAATAATCATCATATTTCTAGCAATCCTAAATTAAAAAAAAGCTAATGCATTTTTTGATGTAAGTAAATGTAATATAACTATTAACGATGTAGCTATCTAACCTTCTGTGTCAATTACAAAATATTTAAAACTATCATTTTTAGGTACTAAGGAAAAAATAATTATAAAAGCTTTTAATATTTAATGTTTCATACCAAAGTTGAACACAGACAGACCCATTTTGTACAAAATTAGAAAGTATGTACTTAAAAGGTGTGAGGGATGATAGAAAGGAATGTTCAAGATAGAGGTCACGTCTTTCATTGGATCATAGTGTGAACTTAGTTTTCCTCTGTGACAATTGTTGGAGTCTTTTTAAAATGACTTATACGTAGGCTACAAGGTTGTGCGCACAACCTAAGGTACACTTTTACCTTGATATAGTATGATAAAAAAAGTTTATGTACGAAGAAAATGAAATGAATGTAATAAAAATGTAATAATATAATACCCAACTAAATGGGGGCTCATATCGTCGCTCGGCATTCAGTACCACGAATGTGAAAATATTGCAAATTTTTATTTTTTGTTGTTTCGATAGTATTCAATCAAATACGCGATTTTGTATTTAAAATATGACCAAAAACCTTTCAAAAATAGATTTAGAAATACTAAAAAAACTCTTTCCAACAAATAGTAAAGCATACATTATAAATAAATCAGTTTTTTGTCTCTCCTGTAAAGTGACTCAATTACACATTCGCGGTACTGAATGCCGAACGAAGATATGTATAAAGTAACCGCGTGATAAATATCATGAAATAAAATATAAATTACGTGAATTAAAACTCCGATTCCCAATATTAATAAAGCTAGGTAAGGTCATAAATATTAACAAATAACTAAAATAAGTACAACAATTAGGCAAAAAGCCCTGACAATCAAAAAGGAATGTAATGAGATGTGTTAGTATGAAAATAATTAACAAGCAGGGACATGAGAACAATTAAAATGAGGTAATAATGGGATCCCTGGCTAAATCTGAAAAGAGAGATATTATATACTACATTGCTACCAAAAATGCTACTTACAAATTACACATCTAGTAACTATATATATAAGATCGATCCACACAACTACACGTAAAAAAAAAGAAAAATCAAACATGATAAATACATTTTCGCGTAGATATATTTACGCGAACACTACACATTGAATAAAACTATTTTTTTTACGAATTTTATCGCGTTTAATTTACTATTTTAATTTCCGACGTTTCGGATGCTTTGTAACAACCATGAAGCTAATACAAAGGGGAGACGGCATAATCAACTGTGCACTGTGATTCTAAGTAGGTCCTGACGTCATCATAGTGGGCGTGGCTTTAATTAGTATCACAGAACACTAGTACCCTTAGGACTAGTACCCTTAGGCGGGAAGAATGTCAACTCCAAACAAAGAAAATGGCACCCATAATGCACGCCATCTCTGTGGTGCCCCCTAAAACTTTTTTGCGCGGGAATTTTGATACGTGATTTTTTTTTATTTGGCATCTTGGTTGTTTCGTTTCAAAAATGGCTTAAGAATGTAAAATACCATATAGATAGATATAGCTTGTAGTTTTTCGTTTCAATGATATATATTGCTAAATTAAAACGAAAACAAAAGCACAAAGTTATTTGTAAACTGTACTTTACATTCATAAACCACTTTTGAAACGACTAGCAATCATTTTAATATAAAAAAGGAACTATTTTTCAAGTAAAAGTGGTTTTTGAAATACATAATTTTTATTTACATTACATACTTGTCCACATTGGTACATAGAACAACCGTTGGTACATTGATGGACGTAAGTGACGGAGTAATTAACAAATTTTTAACTTTATGCATGTATGAGTTCTCAACAGCTCTTAACTAAATATCGATTTAATAGTTAAGTAGTTATGTAAAGCAGAATAGTCTATTTTTAAGAGGTAGGCGTGTTTTAGCGAAGTATAGGAAATAAGCATTCTCGTAACTTCGCTAAAACACGTGTCAACGATTATTACTTTATAGCTACTTAGTTCATCACTTCACCTATTAAGTAAACGGCATATGTAACATGACATTTAAGCAAAATGGAAAGTAAAGGTACATTGGTTTTATATAAAAAAAGATTAGACAATCTAATATAAACACTTCTTTCTAACAAGAAAACATTATTTACCTTCACATTCTACAAACAAGGCAATATAAAACACGTGTCAACGATTATTACTTTATAGCTACTTAGTTCATCACTTCACCTATTAAGTAAACGGCATATGTAACATGACATTTAAGCAAAATGGAAAGTAAAGGTACATTGGTTTTATATAAAAAAAGATTAGACAATCTAATATAAACACTTCTTTCTAACAAGAAAACATTATTTACCTTCACATTCTACAAACAAGGCAATATAAAACACGTGTCAACGATTATTAGTTTATAGGTAATTACTTCATCACTTCACCTATTAAGTAAACGGCATATGTAACATGACATTTAAGCAAAATGGAAAGTAAAGGTACATTGGTTTTATATAAAAAAAGATTAGACAATCTAATATAAACACTTCTTTCTAACAAGAAAACATTATTTCCCTTCACTTTCTACAAACAAGGCAATAGCTTTGCAATATTATGTCTAAACTCCAATAACCTGATTATATTATAGATGCCCCCAATAATATTACATTTGTAGATATTATTTTCGTTACATTATTGTTATTGACTGCATTAAAAATAATAAGTCAACATTTTCATGTCATTAATTAGCATGTATTTGAGCCTGTTGCGGGTCCGTCAAAATTTATACAACCCTTGTGTGAGAATGTGCATTATAAGACCATTCCTGACAAAACTAATGTTATTCCTCAAGTAACTGTGAATATCAACACTATTGCTGCTGCAAATCCATCCACGAAAAACAAAAAGGATAAAGATATGTTGATAAAAATGAAATATCATCAGAGAAAAATTAACATTCAAAAAACTGTAAAGCATCTAAAAAATGAAGCATTTCTCAAAGTATTGAGCAAAAATGATTCAGTAAATGAAATATTAAAGTGTAAAATATCCCTCTCTTTTGCATTATTTTTGCAAGGAGAATTGCAAAACTATAACAAAAATCAAATAAAATTCAAAAATGGCTTAAGAATGTAAAATACCATATAGATAGATATAGCTTGTAGTTTTTCGTTTCAATGATATATATTGCTAAATTAAAACGAAAACAAAAGCACAAAGTTATTTGTAAATTATGGCACTTTACATTCATAAACCACTTTTGAAACGATTAGCAATCATTTTAATATAAAAAAGGAACTATTTTTCAAGTAAAAGTGGTTTTTGAAATACATATTTTTTATTTACATTACATACTTGTCCACATTGGTACATTGATGGACGTAAGTAACGGAGTAATTAACTAATTTTTAATTATATTATGTATGTAATTATGCATGTAAACAGTTCTCAACAGCTCTTAACTAAATATCGATTTAATAGTTAAGTAGTTATGTAAAGCAGAATAGTCTATTTTTAAGAGGTAGGCGTGTTTTAGCGAACTATAAGAAATAAGCATTCTCGTAACTTCGCTAAAACACGTGTCAACGATTATTAGTTTATAGGTAATTACTTCATCACTTCACCTATTAAGTAAACGGCATATGTAACATGACATTTAAGCAAAATGGAAAGTAAAGGTACATTGGTTTTATATAAAAAAGATTAGACAATCTAATATAAACACTTTTTTCTAACAAGAAAACATTATTTACCTTCACATTCTACAAACAAGACAATAGCTTTGCAATATTATGTCTAAACTCCAATAACCTGATTATATTATAGATGCCACCAATAATATTACATTTGTAGAAATTATTTTCGTTATATTATTGTTATTGACTGCATTAAAAAATAATAAGTCAACATTTTCATGTCATTAATTAGCACTACCTACAAGTGTAATTTCTTTAGCCCTGCTGCAGTGTAAATATGGTCCTAAAATTAAAATCGGTTTTACCTGAGACTGACCAAATGCAAATAAATATATCTTACACAACAAAATGATACTAAATCACAAATAAAAGATAAGGAAATTATTGCGTCGGTCTCCAGAAAAATTATTTAATTTTAAGCTATGCAAAATTTAACATGTTAAACACATCCTAAGACACCCTATTTAGAATATTGAGTTAAAAGCACAATACAGTAACCAAAAATGTATTGTATTAAAGTTGTAACTACTTTCATTTTATGAAGATAGTGTTATCTTTAACATATTAACTGCATTTGACATAGCCGAATAACTGAAAAATTGTCCACATTAAAAATTCAGTGTATGTTTATTATGTTACATGTGGTAATTACTACCCAGGACAAAGTAGTCTGCATTAACTGGTACAATCAACCTAACATTAAAATGTCACCACCGAAGTGATTATGACTGTACATACAGAAAAAGTAGTTTCATGTAATATCCTATTTATTCTGCAAGATATCAATTTTTCTTGAGCAGATGCAGAGTACTCTTCTGCAAATTGCCGATTTTTCAAAATACAAAATCTCTTCATACAAATGTGAAATACGCTATTAAATAAGTAATCTATATTCATATCTTTATGTTCTGGACATTTATCGAGAAACTCCAAATTTATTGAGTTTTTTAACAAAACTTTAATTGTCCCTTTTAATTTTTTTTTATATGCTTCTGCCTCTAAAAAATCATAAATAATCGTAGCACTACTTTCAATACAGTTAATGAGGTTTGTAGAGGCGTATTTCAGGGAATTTTTTTAGATCACTATATTCTTTAGTCAATAAAAGTATGTGATCTGTCTTGTGTCTCAGATACAACATTTTTTTTACAAATTTCACATTTGTTGAGATTATTTTTTACTATAAACCCACAGACATACGCACATGCTTGTATTTCGCCACTGCTTTCTTCCAAGCTACATTCAAATGTAGAATTTACACTTTCTTCTAACTCATCGGTTGAAATTGTGGCATAAGCAGTGTGTGTGTCTGTAGGTGGAGACAATAAAGTTTTAAAATTTGTCAATATAACTTGATTTTGGTCTTCTTCACAATTTCCTGTCCCAATAAAAGATAAGTTGCTAAGGACAGTCGTTTTAAGACCCGCAACAAACTGCCCAGCAGTGGGATTTGAATTGCAGCCGCAATTGGCCTGAATGCATCCAAAAAGATTTTCTAACGGGTAAAAAATTTCTTCATTAAAATGAAATGTGTGAGATGTGGTGTATTATTTGTCATGTTTGTCGAAAATTGTTTCCCCCTTCTTAGGTCTGGTGTGCATGCGTTGACACAATCAAACAGCTTGTCCATATTTGCAATAACATTAGCTGTAGTGACCGCCTCTGAAGAGTTCCCCTGTTAAAGAAATATGATTTAAAGTATGTTACAAGACAACTCAAAAAAAATATCACATATCACACAATAAAAACCCTCCTAAATTTCCCTTCCTCTAGAACTAAGTCCTATTCTCACTCTTTCACAGTACATGCAGTTAGGTTATGGAATTCTCTTCCTGCTGCAATTCGAGAGACTTAAACAGTGTCCGTGTTCAAAAGGCGAGTCAAAGAGCACTATCTTTCTTTGTCGTCCCAATGATTATATATATAATATATTATTATATTTATATGTATATATATATATGTATATATATATATATATATATATATGTATATATGAGTGTGTGTGTGTATGTGTGTATATGTATTTATAGTGGTATTTAGTTATATGTATGTTTAAATATAAAATATAAAATTTTATATTTAAACATACATATTTTAATATAAAATTTTATTATGAGAGTGCACACTAGATCAGCTTCTCTTTTAATTTGTTCAGTATCAGGCCTGCTGGAAGAAATTTCAATATGAAATAAGCAGTGCCTTTGTACAAAATATCTTTTTTTTTTCTTCATTGTAACATTATTTTGTGTGTACATAAATTGTTAAATAAATAAACAATAATTTGTACTTGGGAGAGCCTAGTTCCTTTTTAACCGATTCGTTGCGGCACCGATTTTCGACAACTTTTAGCTGTGGTGGCAAATAGATATTTCATTGACGCGCCACAGACATTGATGACACGCCTGTTGTGCCATCAGCCATGTGTAAAAGTAATGTTCTTTTTTATGCTTTTATTACTTCTTCAGACCTAATTAAGTTTATTTGACATCAAACATAAGTTACAAATGGAAGGATACTTGTTTTTAGTGGGTAACTACGTGTTTTTTTACGTGTTTTCTTTGAAATTGAGAGTAAGTGACTTTTTTTATGAAGAGATTACAAACCTTTTGTACTATTTATTGTTTTATAAAAAAAATATTTATATAAGTAGGTACAGCTAAATCACCTTGAAAAACCTTGGTTTTTATTAAATTAAATTTTCACCTAATAATAATATTTGTAAATATCAAACAATCAAGAACCTTAATTTGGAAAAAAATAAGGTTTATAATTCATTAATATTTACAAATGTTAAATATTATTTAATGTTATACAAATGTAAAAGTAAAGTCGATTCGAAAACGTCTAATTAGTAGGAATAGCAAGACAAGTGTGCATTTTCTTTGGCATCTACCACGGGGAGTGCTCGGAGGAATTGTTCGTATTAATCCCAGCCGCCAAATTTCACGAACGCACATCGCGGCAGAACTCCCGATACCATCCACACCATCTGGATGATTGGCGGTCCATCACTGTGCGATTTAGAAGATGTTTTCTTCCTCGCACGACTTCCTTGTGGAATCGATTACCATCAGCGATTTTTCCGGACCGATACGACTTAGGGACCTTCAAGAAAAGAGCGTACTCCTTTTTAAAAGGCCGGCAACGCATCTGCCATTCCCTCCCTGGTGTTGCAGTTGTTCATGGGCGGCGGTAGTCACTTACCATCAGGTGAGCCGCATGCTCGTTTGCCCCCTCTCCTATAAAAAAGTGTTTTCAAAAGGAAACAAACGCCGGCGCTATACGGCGGCAGATTGACAAAAGACTATTTATTAGCGATTTTTTTATGCATGAACGGTTTCAAACTGTTTCAAGCAAAAATAAACCTTATACCATATCACAAGAGCACATGGTACTTCGTAGGTCTATTCGGCCATATGATAGTAATAGACGGCAGTTCAACCATTTTAAGCAAAATTAAACAATCAGACAAACGCATTGTTTTTTTTTAACAGGACACGTGTTTTCCAGAAATTTATTTACGACTAGGGTTTGTGAGCGATCGCAATGAGTGCTATTATTTGTTACTTATTAGACTATTTTTCCACAACATGATTGAAAACCTACAAAGTAAAAAGAGTACCATGTACAAGTTAAATAAGGTTGTCAACCCCTAAAAATTTCAAATTTTCAAAATATCCAGAAACGAAGCCGCATGCATGAAGTACTTGCAAAATAATGAATATTTTGTTCTGGATAAATTTTCCAAAAACGCAATTTGAGCGAGTTATAACGATTTTTAAAAAGACACGACTCGCGTGTCATACGCCACACGCAAAAGTAATCGATGACACGCCTGGCGTACCATCCGCACTGAACCGGTTAAGTTAATAATTATTTTAATGGGTGGACATATGTTTAAATATTATACTTTAAATTATAAATTTAATTTACCTTGTGAAATTTTAGCATACATTCCTGCAGCAACTGAGTGGCTTAACACTTGTGCAGCTAGCTTCACCTTCATCTTCTGCTTCGTATTTGGATTTAAATGCTCTTGTTTTAAGCAAGGTGCACACACAAAATTGGGATTGGTGTTATCTGTTTCATAAAACTCCTTTATATAGCTCCATTTAGCAACACCTGTAAAAAAACATTTGTGTAAATATCCAGTAAATTGGAAATATGTATAATATTATGATTGTAATAAAACAAAATATCTTACCAAATCCAATTTGATCATTTGATGTTATATTTGTTGGACATTTAATGTCATATTTTAAAAACATATTTCTAAAGTATTTGAGAAAATGTGGAGTATCAAAAAAGGTAACCACTTCTCGATTACTTAGCAGAATATATGGCTGTTCTACAGATGCTCCCAAGATACTTAAAGCTCTCTTATTCACACCATCCATATCACACACTGTAGCTGAAATATTAATTCCAGCATCAAAACAATGTTGCAGGACCTAGAATGATAAAAGGGTAAATTAATATAGTAAAAAAGTACTACTACATATCGCTGGCGTAGAAGCGAAATTAGATAACTAACAAAACCATTTTTGTGAGAAAAAGCTGATTTAGTGTTTTTTTTTTATAAAAACCGATATAAATATTTTGCTGTAAATATTTTTACTGTCGGTTTTTTTTATGTTAATAAATGGTTCATTGTGTATATTTTGTGTTTATTGTAAAACCCATACCATGTTATCTAAATATTTCAAATAGCATTTAGAAGTTATCTAATTTTGCTTTACCGAGTTTTCGGAATTAACATATAGTTATCTACTTTATTGTGTTAGTTGTTCAGTTTTGCCCGTTAGTTGAAAGAACATCAGGTTGAAAATCGACATGATAAGTAACATTATTCAATTATTACACTGCAATAACAATTTATTAAAAACTTTTGTCTACTTTTTTCGGATATGCCAGAATAAAAAATCTTTGGTTATAGATGATTGAGAATTACTATTTATTACTTTAAATAAAATTAAACACTAGGAAGTTAGTGAGATCAGTGTATTTTGTTTTAATTAAAAAAAAAAGTAACATCAAATTCTTTGTTAGACAAATAAAATAAATTAAAGAAGCCGAATGTTTATTAAAAATAATCATTTTCTAAACATTCTGCTGTAACGTTTAAGTAAAACCCTTAAATAACTAAATAAACTATAAATATCAACAGCACTTTAGCTTTAGGTTAACTCGTTAACTTTGGACTTAGTTATTTATTCTCAATTTCTTAACTTATTCTGAATCGGAGCTAATAACTGACTGACTTGTTGATGGCAAGCTTTCATACCATGGGTGCAACTCAACTGGTATATTTTTTTTTTTTGCACAAATTTATCAAATCCTTTTTTTTCGCTTCTGAAATAGGTAGAAGTTGTTTGTATGCCTTTTCTAAGTTTATTCTTGAAATATCTAATACTGTAGTTGCCCTGTTTCTTGTCTGCCTAGTTTTACATGTCTTTGAACTTGTGTCCATCAATAAATATGGTCCCTCATAGTCATACCGGAATTGAACTACTCCAGGTAGAGCCTTTTCGAATCGGAGGCATTTTATTTTTAGCCAATTGGCTTTGCTTCCGTCGGAGCAAACCGTTTTGTTTACCAGTATTTGGGATGCTAAAGCTTTGACATCAATCATCTCATGGAAAAAAAGTTCTTTTACTTGATATGGACGCGTATTTTTATTATGTCGATTAGAGCGAGCCCTATGCATGATACCTTTCCAGTCAATCACTGAATAGACATCGGAAAATCTTTTTTCTTTTTCAATGGCACTATGCATCGAATCAACTTCCATAAACGTGTGCCCACTTTCTAGATATTTTTGTTCAATTACATGTAAATTAGGGCTCACTTGAACTAAATGTAACAAAAATGCTGTTATATATTGATTTCTGTTCTGTCCAGAACAGGTGTCGGAATAAATCGTGACTTCAGTTACATTTTCTGGTATTGATTTGATCCATGTGTTAATGGCTGAAGCAATTTCGATGCTTCCTCTTTTTCCGTTAAGCTCGGTCCAAATAATACAGTGTGCATTATTTTCTAGGGGCTTAAACTCATAAATCGAAAGATTGTATAAGTTCAACTTCCGACTATAGTACATAAGGTTATCTGAAGTGGATGGTATCTGTACAAACTCTGCAAGTCCATTGTAATACAAAGAAAAGTTTCATCACGCTCAGACCTTTGTTTATCAATATCTTTTGATACAAAAGATGCTTCTTTTCTTTTGATATGATCGTCGTATTCTTTCTTCAGCACATTATCTGGATTCGGTGTGCGATAATATCGATTGCACAGACAACATTGGTCTTTTTTTGGGTGAAAAAAAGCTAAATTATACTCTGTTCCAAAAAATTTTTTATATACGTTAAATTTCACTGGTATTTTGTTTTCATTTTTCATTTTGCTCTCATATAGTTGATACATTTTACTTATAGATAGGTTTTCACTTAAGTATTGTCGTGTTGTATCTTTTCAACAGTAATGAGAATCCTTTTTGGAAAACTTTCGATGTGTTCTTTTATTTCTTTAACTTTGTCTTCTGGAGTTTTATTTGCTGGTTTTCTTTTGCCTCGAGAGTCATTGCCCTGAAATGATCCATTTTCATTGATATTTTTAATTGCCGTTTCAATTGGACCATTTGAAATACACAATGTAGTAGTGAAAAAGCTTTTACAAACTTTCATAAGTTTATTGTCCTTGTAAAACCCAAACTCTCTACTTGAAGATCGTTGCTTATCTAGCGGCAAGTTCTTAATAGGTCTAGCAACTGGTTTAACTATGATACGCTTCAACAAGTACTCTTTTTGCAAGCGAAAATCATCAATAGCCCAATACTCCTTACATAAGTCTAAACGCGCTGTTTCTGAAAATAGTTCTGTGCATTTATTTCGGCAAAAAACACCACATTTTGGAGATTTCGGTAATTTGGGCGCTAACAATTTCCCTTTACTATTTTGATATTGCAAACATTGACGTTTCTTTTTTTGTTCTTTTACTCTTTTCCACTCCGATTTGTTACTGCTTTTCCATCTTACAATTTTTTTCGTCTGTGTATTTTGTATCTGTGTCGGTTCTTTATTCTCTCTAGTGTCTTCGTTTTCTCTAGCTTCTTCATTTTCTCTACCTTCTTCATTCTCTCTAGCTTCTTTATTTTCTTCATTTTCCCTAGCTTCTTCATTTCCTCTAGCTTTTTCATTTTCTCTCGGTTCTCCATTCTCTCTCTGTTCTTTTTTGTCCCTCAGTTCCTCATAGTCTGTTTCACAGTCTGTTGTTTCAGCGACCGTGCGATTATTAGAAATAGTGTTTCCTTTTCCATCGAGTCTAACGTCTTTTTCATTGCTAACGTTACTTCTAGCGTTTTTAGTGATTCTTTTAATATGGGATTCATCATCAGTCTCACCAGAAGAGCTTGTAGGGGTTTTGCTAAAATCTTTTCTCATTTTCTTACATTTTGTCTTCTTTTTGTATTTTGTTTCATATGATAGTTTTACCTCGTTTTCTGGACTTGAGTCACTAACTGTAAATTTCCATTTTCGTTTTTTCCTTGTTTCTTCGTCCGATTCTAGTAACCACGACGTTTCTGAATCTACAAATGCTTCTTCATCTGACAATGGGAAAACTCCAGATATGGGAGAGCCTCTGATCGGTGATGTGTCATTACTAGCTCCTTCAACAGCTTCGCAACTTATGTTTACGGATATGGGACTAATAACTGTATTGATAGGCAAAGGGGCTGACATTGGTGCAAGTATTTGGTCGTATCGCTCAACAGAAGTTGGTGCAGATATTTGTGTATTAAATCGCAAAAAAGATTCAAAATTATTTTCTGAGCTCATTGGTTGTATTTGATTAAAATATGCTGTATTTTTTTCTAAAGAGAAATTAATAATATTAATATCATTTTCTTTAGGAATTTCATTGCTTTTAGACACGTTTTTGGTTTTGTGGGATTCGAAATAAGTTGTTCTGTTAATAGTTTCTTCATTATCCTGTAAAAAAAATCAAGCAATTACTTCATAACCAAATAAGTATGCAATAGCTTTATTTTCTAGGGGGATTTGAGATCTATTTTTTTATAGGATAGGGTAACAAACGAGCACACAGTCCACCTGATGGTAAGTGGTTACTGTGGCGCATAGACATTTACATCTATCCTCATTTGTGAATCAAAATGCAGATGCGTTGTCACCCGTGAGGAATAAGATGGAATGCCTCTTTTCCAGTAAAAAGGGTCTCCGGTTCTCTACACTCACCATACGAAACACAGCAGTGCTAAGCTGCTATTTACGCTGGTAGTCTGTGAGAGCGTGGTCCTTCCCCGGTCGAGCCGACCCATTCGTGCTACAACTATACTACTAATTTAGCTGCAGCATGGCTCTACCACTTATAAAATATAATAAATAAATATAAAAATAAATAAAAAGTAATAAATAAAAAATAAATATTTATTCAGGACATCATTGTCTAAAATTTTACAAGGGTTAATGAATTAATACAGGCCGCCGCACGGATTTGCTGGACGCCTAAGTGTTCCTGTTTTACTAAGGATCTTTGTTTGACAATTAAAAAAACCCCGACTTTTAAAAATTCATCCCTCATCATTTTAAAACCGCTGAACCGATTTTCATCAAAGATAAGAACCATCTCAACAAACAAGGTTTTACCCGCGTGATTCCCGTTTCCGTGGAATTACCGGGACAAAAAGTCGGGAAAAAAGTATTCAATGTCCTTCTCCGAGGTGCCTATCTATCTCTGTACCAAATTTTATCAAAATCGGTTAAGTAGTTTAGGCGCGGAAACATAACAGACAGAGTAACTCTGTATGTTCTACTGGTAGTACTGTAACACCTACTACATAATATCAATATAATAGGTATATCAGTTATGTTAGGACCCATAATACAAGCAATCAATCAATCAATCAATTATTTGATTTGATTGATTGATAATACAAGCTACACATAGCTTACTTTTATTTATTTTTATTTGACATTTATTATTATTATGTAAAACACAAATTACCTAGAACCTTACCTCAATTATCGATTTATGTAGTTGAGTTTTACCACGCGATAGTTCCACCATAGCTCTTCCTCGGGAGTTCATACTGACGTGATTTTACCCGCTCGTCAATAAAATACCACACTGTTTCGTACACTGCCGCTCGTGATAAACAAGAAGTCCGAAGTGAGCGAGTTCAAATTCAAAGTGTCGCGGCGCCCGCGCGCGCCCCGCTGCTCGCGCCTTTCGCCTCAATGGTGGCCTTGCATCGTGGGTGTAATTATAGCAATTCACGGCAATTTTAAAACAATTGTTTGTTATTTTAAAATATATCAAAAACTTAAAGAATATTTAAATTTATTAATTAAATATGTAATAATATATTCAATTCGTTAATTAATTTCAAAATTAAATAAACGAAAATAATGTAGTTGACTGTTCTGAATAAATGAACAACTGAAGTATAAATGTATAATTGAAATTCAATATTTTATTATAAAATTTGTGAAATAGACAAAAAATGATTATGTACATTGTCCTTTTTTCACATAATATATTTTTCGCTTTTCTAATATTTGCGTTGGGGCGAAACTGATTAACGCTCATTATGCATTATATCTGAGACCATAATGTGTTTCTAGAAAGTTAATCATTTATTGGTCATTTATTCAATTGTTCTTCTCAATTTATACTTCCATTATTAAATGTTCATTTCTGTTACAAAATCTTATTTTTAAATAAATCTTTGGAACGAAACAAGATATCAAAGCGAGGATAAGATCAAAAGATGCGGCCTACTTTAAACTTTAATCAAATGCAATAAAGTTGATTTTGAACAAAGTGCTAGTTATTCGATTTCGCTTCTACGGCAGCGATATATTGACATAATAACAAATAAAAGACCATAATACTCACCTCCTTTATAAGAACTGACAGCCTATCTGCAGTCACAGATCCGCTAGAAAAATAATAAGCAATTGGTTGTTTCAGCTTTTTACAGATTCCGCCAATCATGAACACAAGGGCATGTGTTGCCATTTGTGGTGACCTGCCCTGCAATACATGGTCTTGATAACACCCAATTATGTCCTCCTTTTTGTTGTAAAACAAATTCTTTTTTATTGACATCTCATCAAACATAAGGATATACTCATTGTCTGAGGGAGTTTGTTGCTTCATTGTTTTTTTTCAAAACATTAAAAATTTGGTGATTAATACCAACTTTCATTTGAAAGTTGCTTAATAACGCTTTTAATGAACTAGGTGTTGGCAGGCAAATCATCCTTCTTAATAATTTGTAACACCTAGGTGACCTTTTATACAGTCTTAGTACTATTATTTTGGAGTCCATGTCCCATCTTCGACTTTTGGTTTTTTTTTATAGTTTTGCAATTCTCCTAGCAAAAATAATGCAAAAGAGGGGGATATTTTACATTTTAATATTTCATTTACTGAATCATTTTTGCTCAATACTTTGAGAAATGCTTCATTCTTCAGATGCTTTAGTTTTTTTAAAACCTGTTAATTTTTCTCAGATGATATTTAATTTTATCTTTATCCTTTATGTTTTTTGTGGATGGATTTGCAGCAGCAACATGGTTGATATTCTCAGTTACTTGAGAAATAGCACTAGTTTTGTCAGGAATGGTCTTATAATGCACATTCTCAGACAAGGGTTGTATAAATTTTGACGGACCCGCAACAGGCTCAAATACATTTGGAACAGTTATAGTGTTCTGAATATTTTCAGACAGTGGTTGTTTAGTAGTTGATGGACCTGCAATATGCTGAATCACATCCATTTGTTCCAAATGAAGGTCAGCTAATGTGATCTGAAAATTAGAGATTATCAAATCATTATTTATATCATGTATCCCAGCATTGGTCAACCAATCTCTAAATTTCAAACAGCCTTATAAATTTATAAACATTAAATACAACTTGTTTTTATTAATGAATGTTGCTTTAACCCATTACCACCACCATCCTATTTTTAAGACACTATATTAACAATTTCTTTTATTTGTAAATATATTCTGTAAGTAACTAAATTATAATCATGTCATTTAAACAACATTGACAGCTCGCGGTGCAGTGGCTTAGCATTGAGTTGCGGCACTAAAGGTCACAGGTTCGAATGCTGCATAGAACAAGTATTTGTTTGGCCTATAAATAATTGTGCCGGGGGATGTTTGTCCTTATCCAATTTATGTTTGTAAACTGCCTCCACAATACAGGAGAAAATCCTAGTATGGATAAGGTTTTTTTTTTAAATAAAAGATAACATATTTTTTTTTAAGTTTATATCTTTTGTTGTTTTATGGCTACGTCGCATACCCTTATAAATCACCACTCAATCTGTTACCACCATTTGTTAACGAGATAATCTTTTCACTGTAGTATGAGAAAAGCCACACAAAAGAAAAAATGTAGATAGTAACAAAAGAAAAATTAACTAACCTTATCACATTCCTCATCATGTACTGCAGATTTGACTAGCCTCTTTCCAAAATTATCAATGAATGATGATTTCTTAAAATGTTTAGTGCACAACATTAAATGCCTAGAATAAAGCTTGTTTTGAAATTCTGGTGACCACCAAGTCATGAGGAAAACAGTATTTCGCCCATAATTCACATCTGAAAAAATACAATTAGATAATAATATACTACTGAGGTGCTAAAAACATGCTTGGTAGAAGAGTGCAATACAAGAGATTGTTCCTTTCAAACAATGTGATTGTATTGTATACATACATAAATATTATTCCACAAGTTATTTCTATGTGTACCAATACATCTATAACTACTTTATTATGTTATGATTTCTATGTGATACACCTCATGCTGTTCTGCATAATTTCTCTTTAATTTTCAGATTTATTTGCACACGTTTTTAAAACGCTTAATGTATCTTATGTTTTATTAGCCGATGCGGCCCATAATAATTTTTATTTCTGTTACTTTATTAATTCAGTGGTTCAAATTTAAACATTTTAAAACTGTTTTAATCAGTAATCAAAAAGCTATTTAGCATACGTACCGTAAGCTATTTGTTCTCCCAGGCTTAGGAAAACGACGCATGGTGAGGTTACGATCATGAGCACGAGTACCTCCACACTTGTAACATTTCCTTTCGTTTTCTTTCATGATGAAAGATAAAATTGAGTCTCTGTCTCTTTAGCACAATGCACAGCACTTGTTTTTGAGTCTCTTTCTCACTGTAAACACTAAAACGGAGGAACGGGATATTCAACTCAACGTTAGTAATGTAAGAAATAAGTTCATATCAAAATATAAACTTAATTTGCAACACAAATAAACAACAACACAACCGCAAGCGCATGGGATCTGCCATTTTGATTTGTATTTCTATTTTGTTATTTTGTTTATTTACTGTTGCCATAACTTGCCTTTTGTTATAGTATGCAGTTTCATATTCATACATTTTGTTACTTCAATAAAGTCGTAATAAATATATGTTAAACGAAATATATTATATATTAAAGTATTATAATTATTAAATAAAAAAAATGATTAAAATGATGTGTCATTTAAAATAATATTTCTTTCATGGCAAGATAACATAAAGTGCGAGGGAGATAGATATTAATCCATCTCGTTTCCTTAAAGCCCCCCAAGGTCATCTCCAGGTACCAAATTGCTATTAGGAAGTTGACTGGCCCTGATTAGTATACTGTCAGCATTCGTCCTGTGCGCTTATGTGTTGAAAAAATCGCAAATCGGTGTATTTTCGTAGTATTAAGAAGAAAAGGATGAAGTATTGTGTTTTATTGTGTAAAAACTACTCAGATAGACGCTCTGATGTTATGGATGGCATCACATTTCATTTGTAAATAATTTTACACCTAATTTATTAAAATAGTTCTAGAAAAATCTCTGCGTCGGCTTTCAAATATAAATAAATATATTCGACACTAGATGGCGACACTTTGTAGCATGTGAACTAAAAATATAAAGGTCCGTAGAGCTCAGTATTGGTAAAATAATCAAACGAAGGTGCTGAAATTTGTTTTGCATTCAGACATAAAGAAATTTTAATCACAAAATATTATTTTTATAGTTTATAATCATTTTGAGAACAGGTCGTATTCTCGTCAAGTAAACCTCATAAAAATAACAAAAAGACAGGGCCCTAATTAGAATTCAATTATTTTTCCCAGTAATCCACAACTTTTAATATTAAAATGCAGGAAATTGTACTTAGGCTGATTTTTACGAAATGTTTAAGTTATATTTAAGTGACATTCTATATACAAAGAATCACTTAAATAAAATTTAATGTTCTTAGATTGGCATTCAAAAAGTGCATTCGGATGCCTAATTTGGAATAAAATATTTATATTTTAATTGATTTGTAAATAAAATTATATTAATTATAATAATTTGTCTATTATTTGTTCTCTCTCAGAGCCCACACATAAATAATAGTCCAGCCGTTACTGCGTGAAAAAATTACACATACACAGTACATACTTAGTGTGAAATAAGCTCAAGGAGACAGAAAGAACACACAAAACGTCGCCTTTATAATATTAGTGAGATAAGTAGTGTACGGTCTTTACAAACCGCACATTTTTGCACTTAAGCATTTTTACCATATTGTATCATTTTTCATTCTCATCCATTCAGTACGCAATCATTCGCCGTCGCGCATTGTACTCACTATCAATAATATCAGAATAAATTACATAATCAGTTCAAGTCTTTATCATTTTTATCAACTTCTAAGATTGTACAGCACAGCAGCTCGTACATCTTAATGGTCCTTCGAGCATTGATCTAATGCCGGTAAGAGAAAAGCGGGACCACGCGGTTCGACAACGTGACTTCGTTTCGCCGTTTAGTGCTGCCCACGTATTACCGCCTACTTAGCAAAAACGCTACAAGTTATTTTTAAAAGCTATTGCGCAGTGAACAATTTTCTGCTACCGCATACATCATCACCAGCAGCAGTGATTGGTAAACATCACGCCATCACTCACGAAAAACATTTTTTGTCTTGTGTTTCTGTGTCTGAAGTGCAATAGCGAATCGGTCGAGTCGGCCTCCCACAAGCGGGTCTCACCGACGAGATTGAGAAGGCGCATATATTGCATTAGGATACCGGAGCACTTAGCAACAGCATCACCTCCGTGACTCGGAAGCATCCGTCACCGGATTATCAATCAAATCGTCCATTAATCAAATAAAAATGGAAGATTTACTATCAACTCAGCAACAACTTCTTCAAGCAATGGAGCAGTTATTCACCAACTTCAAGAAAGATGGAGCTGAAAGAAAAACCCCATCTTACATATCAAGGCGACTAGAGACTCTGGATCAGTACTGGAGAGAGTTCCAAGCCAATCATGTCAAGTTGTGTGAGTACGAGGACCAAGACTACACTTATTTCTTGGAAAATCACTTCGAAAAAGCAAAGTCATATTACACCGACTGTCGGAGAATTATTCAGCAACACCTATCTACTGATCAAGAAAAGAAGTCAGTTCTGAGACCTGCTACTCCTTTAGCCGGCGTGACTACAGATTGGCGTCCACCATCAACGGCTGCAACAGCGTCCCCATCAGGTCAGGCCAGCACCAGCCGAGTAGACAGAGGTAACCACAGCAAACTTGACGAGATGTACCGGAAACAAAAAAGCAATTTTAAAGCACTAGAACGAGCAATCAATGCCACTAATCTCGAGTTACTTACCGAAAAGTGGGAGCTCGAGGACAGCTTACGTGACTTACAACTTCGCTGGAATGCCGTGGACTCCTTACACTGGGAGATCGACAGCGAGCTTACCACAGAAGATGTGCAGTACGAAAAAACATACTACATGTTCGAAGACAGCTACAAAAAGATCAAAAAATCAATCAACAGCAAGATGTGGTCCGTATCTCATCAAAAGCATTCTACGCCAAAAATGGAAATCCCTACGTTCAGCGGCAACTATCAGCAGTGGTCATCTTTCAAAGATCTCTTCATGGAAATGATCCACAAGAATAAATTCATTTCAAATGTGCAAAAAATGCAACATTTAAAAAGCAAGGTCAAGGGAGAAGCCGAGAAACTAATACAACATCTAAATATTAGTTCAGAAAACTATGAAACATGCTGGGAAATTCTGAATCATCGGTATAACAACAAACGATTGATTTTTAGTTCTCACATGAACACGCTTTTTGGCTTGCCAACAATACAACACCAATCATCATTTGCCCTGAAAAAATTGCACGACACCACAAAAGAGTGTCTAAGTGCCGTAAAAAACTTAGGCGTGAATACATCAAGTTGGGATCCTTTGGTGGTACATTTGTTGATGCAGAAATTGGACACTGATACACACAATGACTACTTCGAATATCTTGAAGATCCGAGGGAATTGCCTACGCTATCAGGATTTCTAACTTTTTTGGAAATGCGATTCACAGCATTAGAATCGTCTCGACGCAAGCAAGAAGCGCCGCGGAGCAATCAGCAAGCTACCTATCAAGATTCCAAAAAAGCTCAATATTCCAAGGCATACCCGGGTGCATCAACTAAGGCATTTATCAATCATACAAATGTGAAGTCATTGAAATCGTTAGCAAGGAATAAATACACGTGTCCATTGTGCAATGAACAACACGGAATTTTCCACTGTAAATCGTTTCTAGGTCAGACACCAGAATTAAAACGAAAAACAGTGGCAAAATTGAATTTATGCGAAAACTGTCTTTTTGATCATAAAGGCAAGGACTGTTTTTCCGACAAAAGATGCGCGCATTGCAAATGCGGTCACAATACTTTATTGCACGAAGCATACGCATCAAATATCAACGCGAGCGAGCGAGACAGCAACAAAAGAGTTACACAGCAAAGAAACGTGACACATGTTTCACAAGAAAACGTCGCCGAAATCCTCCTGGCAACAGCCCAAATCAAGGTGCTATCAGCTGATGGAAGCTATCTGACGATGCGAGCGCTGATTGATCAAGGGTCACAAACATCACTTATAAGCGAAAATGCCGCTCAAAGACTTGGCCTTCCACGACAACGTTGCAAGGGTATTATTTTCGGGATTGGCACAAAGGAAAATAACTGCAAAGGTATCATCACTATAACAGCATCATCTATGAATTCAGAATACACATTCAATACTGACGTCATCATCATGAAAAGTTTGGTAAACAATCTACCGAACAGATCCTTTGACAAACCGTCATGGAAACGTCTTGAAGGCATACGGCTTGCTGATCCAGACTTCAATATCAGCCGTCCCATAGACATATTACTGGGTGCGAACATCTACTCGAACATCATCATGAGTGGAATCATCAGAAAAGATGAAAATCAACCGATTGTTCAGCAATCACGACTCGGTTGGATCATCTGCGGCAACCTGAAGTCTTATCAGTGTAATGTTGTTCTGCACGATTTACAAAATATTCAGAGGTTTTGGACAATCGAAGACATAGCAGACAACAAAATAACAATATCATCCGAGGATCAATACTGCTTGGAGCATTATAACAACACAACAACACGACGAGAAGACGGTCGATATGTTGTACGTCTGCCCATGAAACCAGGCTTCGAAGAAAAGCTGGGTGATTCAAAGCAGAAGGCCGTGGCACAACTTTATCAGCTGGAAAAGAAATTCGCCAAAAACGAAGACCTCGCAGCAATGTATAAAAACTTTATGCGCGAATACATTGAATTAGAACATATGCAGCAATGTACTCGTAACAGAAACACGATCCCGGCAACGAGTTGCTACCTGCCACATCATTGTGTACAGCGCGCCGAATCGCTTACAACTGCATTACGCGTCGTATTTAACGCGTCATCAAAGACGTCATCAGGCTACAGCCTAAACGACTTGATGTACAACGGACCCAATCTGCAAGCAGACTTACTATCATTGATCATAAGTTGGAGACAGTATAAGGTCGCCTTCACTGCAGACATCGAAAAAATGTTTCGAGCGATCCTCTGCAATAATAACGACAAACATCTACAAAAAATCATATGGCGTGAATCATCAAATCAGCCACTTCAAGAATACGAACTATTAACTGTGACGTACGGGACGAAAGCAGCGCCGTTCCTGGCAATGAACACACTAAAGCAATTAGCACGCGACGAAGGACAGCATTTCCCTGAAGCAGCTAAGGTGTTGAAGAGAGACTTTTTCATGGACGATGTCTTAAGCGGTCAGCACAGCATCCCAGCTGCTCTAAAATTAAAAACAGATCTGATCAACCTACTCAGATCAGGGGGGTTTAATCTACGAAGGTGGTGCTCAAACAGCAATGAGTTACTACAAGCAGCAGGATCAGACACAGATAGCAATCATCAAATTGGGTTTGATTTCAAGCAGAAAGAATCAACAAAGACCCTGGGACTGCGCTGGAACCCTCAGAAGGACGTCTTCACCTTTGAGCTCAAAATCAACACATCAACAGACAAACCAGCCTCAAAAAGGTCACTACTTTCAGACATCTCAAAGGTTTTCGACCCGGCCGGGTGGCTCTGTCCTGTAACAACAAGATTGAAACTCTTATTCCAATCAGTCTGGAAAGAAGATTTGAAGTGGGATGACCAACTTCCACTAAGCATTGAAGAAGAGTGGTCTAAGATCAAACATGACCTCGAAGGCATCAATCAAATCCAAGTACCAAGATGGCTTCAAAGTTATGAGAACGACGACATTGAGCTACACGGGTTCTGCGATTCCTCAGAACGTGCCTACGCTTGTGTTATCTACAGCAAAATCAAGAGCAAGAAACAAGGTGAACAAGCAGTAGTTCTGATAGCAGCAAAATCAAAACTAGTTCCGACATCAAAAATCATATCATTGCCGAAATTAGAACTGTG
Source organism: Parnassius glacialis (assembly GCA_033319125.1). Classification (NCBI taxonomy): domain Eukaryota; kingdom Metazoa; phylum Arthropoda; class Insecta; order Lepidoptera; family Papilionidae; genus Parnassius; species Parnassius glacialis. The sequence continues at coordinate 53,706,717 of JAVANC010000021.1, read as the reverse complement.
TGCCGCTCACTTATTATCAAGACTCATGCAGACAGTCAAACACAGTCTATCAGAGCAAAACATCAAGACCTTCGGCTGGTCAGACTCAACAGCTGTGCTCGGCTGGATCCAAGGCGACATCAATCGCTGGAAGCCATTCGTCGCCAACCGTGTACAACAAATCAAAGAAATCATACCTGCGGACTGTTGGCAGTATGTCAAGTCGACTGATAATCCAGCAGACTGCGCCAGCCGTGGGGTATCAACAGCAATCCTCAAAAATCATCCCTTGTGGTGGCAAGGCCCATCATGGCTGAAAACATATCAAAAAGAAACCACCACAAAAACATACACTACGAATCAAGAAGTGAAGAAAGCAATGCAAACCAACGTCACTATTCAACGTCACAGCTCTGACGTAATCGAAGCGTTGATAAACAAACATAGCTGTATGACGCGAGTGACGCGTATACTTACCTGGGTATTGCGGGCGGTGTCGAATTCCAAACCGAAGACGCCGTATCTAACTGCACCTGAAATCAAACAAGCAAAATACATTATTATAAAGCACATACAAGAAAAGTATTTTTATGAAGAAATACTTACCATCAAGAAGCAGGGGAAAGTGAAGCGTAACAACAAACTGCTGTCCCTTAATCCATTCTTGGATAAAAACGATCTTCTAAGAGTTGGTGGCAGGATCAATAATGCAAGCATCGATGAAAACATGAAGCATCCTCTCATCGTGCCACACAGCGGACACTTCACTGAGCTCATAATCGATCAGGCACACAAGGCCACCTTCCACGGTGGAGCCCGCCTGACTCTATCGCATCTGAGACAGCATTACTGGATTATTGGCGGCAACAGGGCTGTCAAAAAACGCATCCGTGAATGTGTTGTCTGCAGAAGACACAACCCAATCAAACAGACTCAAATCATGGGAGACCTACCGTCAGCAAGATGTAACCCAACCAGGCCATTTTACCACGTTGGTACCGATTACACCGGTTTCATCGACGTGAAAGCAAACAAAGGACGAGGCATAAAAACGACGAAAGGATACGTCGCAGTTTTTGTGTGTATGGTCACTAAGGCCGTACACCTGGAAATGGTATCAGACCTCTCCTCATCAGCATTCCTCGCAGCACTCCGACGAATGGCAGCGCGCCGTGGAGCACCGCGTCACCTGTACAGCGACAACGGGACCAACTTCGTCGGCGCCTACAAACACTTACAGCAGGAATTCATCAATCTTCGACAAGCCTTGGACGATGATTTCTTCGCAGCAATATCAGACATGGAGATCGAATGGCACTTCAACGCCCCCTCGTGGCCTAGTGCAGGAGGTCTATGGGAAGCGGCGGTGAAAAGCCTAAAATTCCACTTACGAAGAGTCATCGGAGCACAAAAGCTTACATTTGAGGAGCTATCAACATTGTTGTCACAGCTGGAAGCGTGCCTGAACTCAAGGCCACTGTGCGCCCTGAGCGAAGATCCCGAGGACATCAACTTCCTCACCCCGTCACATTTTCTGGCGAGTGGCCCCACCCTCACCATCATCGAAACCGAAAGGGACGAGCGCACACGTTGGCAACTGGTACAGAAAATCTTCTACGACATATGGAAGAGATGGCAGTCCGAGTTCCTGTGCCAATTATCAGCTAGAAGCAAGTGGCAACAGAAGCAAAGAAACATGGAAATTGGTGACGTTGTCGTCATACATGACGTCAACTTACCTCCCGGCAAGTGGGCGCTCGCTAGAGTTGTTGAACTTCACCCTGGAAAGGACGATCTGGTCCGAGTGGTGTCCCTGAAAACTAAAAACAACATTATCAAGAGGCCTATTACAAAAATATCACCACTTCTATCAGATGATTACGTTGGTAGCGAGCAAAATTCGGAATCAAGCAATAAGGAGTCTACAGCAAAAAGCACCAAAGCAAAAAGAACGCGAAGCAAAAAATCATGCAACTTCATAGCTTTAGCAATGTTGACTTTACTTACCATCATTTCACCCGTTCAGTGTGCCTTCAACCTACTTAGTCTAAGCAATAATCAGAGCATTTATTTGGACAAAATTTCCAACATGCACCTTGTCAGAGATCAGTGGAAACTCATTGTCTACTACGAAATGAATCCGTACTGGCAAGGCATTGAATTGTATCGCAAGTACTTCGATTATTTGGATAACATATGCTCCAAGATATCCAAACAAACAAAATGTGACGTAATGTTGTCACAACTACGTCATGAGGCCACTGAACTGGACTACTATCATCATATGTTGCTCGGTCAGCAATACACGCGCTCGAGACGCCGGCGCGGGCTTATCAACGGTGTCGGATACCTAGCGCACAGCTTGTTCGGTGTGTTAGACGAAGAGTTTGCTCAAAAATACGAGAGAGACATCAATATAATCAGGATGAATCAGAAACATCTTGCTCTTTTATGGAAAAATCAAACATCCGTGGTTGAAGCTGAATATAACCTTTTGAGTCGAATCGAAGAGTCTATTAACAAGCAGTACAAGATCTTCAATGCCCACATCATAGAGCTAGAAAAAGAAGCCAACATCATAACAAAGGAAATTCAGACCGAAAAAATCATCAATGAATTTATTCTCTCATCCATGATAGCAAACAACATTTTGGCCAATCTTAAAAACATTCAAGAAACGTTGGTGGAGACCATCACAGACATCCACTATGGGCAGTTTAATGTTTATTTATTAACGCCTGAACAACTGAATGAAGAGTTAAATATTATCTCTGGCCAATTATCAAAGGAATTAGCTCTGCCTATAAACAACATCCAAAACAACTTATCCAGACTCTATCATTTACTGGAAGTAAAAGCAAGGATGACAAGCCAATACTTTATTTTCGAGATCAAAATCCCGTTGGTAAGCAGGGATACCTACGAGATTTACAGGCTTATATCTATCCCGCAGCAAGTACAAAAACAGATGGTCCGCATCACTCCTATCGCAGATCATATCGCGATCAACATCCAAAAGGACTCGTACGTACCATTATCAGAAGAAGAAGTTCGAAGATGTACACAGTTCAACGCTGAGACTCACCTTTGCCCGCTACAGAAACCTATTTTCCATATGAATTCGGACGATATTCTCTGCATCAAAAATGAAGACACAGGTCAGTGTGAAATCAAAACTTCGCCCTGCAAGGATATATGGGTTGAACTTAACAAACTAAATACGTACCTGTACTTTTGCTGTTATCAAAGGATGATAAGAATAATATGCGAGCATCATGTTACAGCGCAACGACTTAGCAAGGCCGGTATTATCATTCTCGAGGACGGCTGTTTCATTAAAAGTGAAATATTGACAATATTTTCACACAGAAAGCAGGTCACTAATTATAATATCAAGCCCGACCTTGCAAAGATAGACATACCTCCAATCAATGATGTCATCAACCTATCTATTCCTCTCCAAAGGCTCGAGAAATTCGACGAGTCAGAAAATGAGGAGAATCGAAAACACTTGTCAAGTATTGGACACCAAATAGAGCAGCTGAAGACAAGCAACGCTGATACAGAGATGGTAAATCAGTTATCAAACCACGACCTACATCAATATGTGCTTATTTATCTTCTGCTGGGAGCAGCTATACTAGCATCAACATTAATCGCCTTGCGGAGTCTACGCCGCAGATGCGCCGCACGTATACAAGGTCCCTCTCAAAGCGAAAGATCAGCTGGCTTGAATGTACAGTTCACTGGCACGAACCGAAACACAGAGCAAGCAACATCGGTCGAGCCCCGCGGTATCGCAGTTACGTCATCGGGTGAACTGAGTGCACGCGCACTGGATAAGTCGACGTCGCCTACAGTTTGCAAACGTTTTTGTGATCTTAGTGCAGTGTAGTGAAGTGTGAAATTTATAAGTTTTTTAATTGAAATTTATAAGCTAATTTTTATAGTATAATCATCGTTATCAATTAGTATCAATTTGTAATCGCCTATCAATCATCATCTGTTCTCTCTCTCTCTCCCCGCAGCATGTACGGTCTTTACAAACCGCACATTTTTGCACTTAAGCATTTTTACCATATTGTATCATTTTTCATTCTCATCCATTCAGTACGCAATCATTCGCCGTCGCGCATTGTACTCACTATCAATAATATCAGAATAAATTACATAATCAGTTCAAGTCTTTATCATTTTTATCAACTTCTAAGATTGTACAGCACAGCAGCTCGTACAAGTAGGATATTTAGTTCCAAATTAAATATCCTACTTAATATTGAACATAGAATATTTAGTTTCAAAGAGACTATTTTATGGATAAAATAAATATTTCTTGAAGGTTGACTTTCACGAAATGATAAACATATTTAAATTGTATTTAAGTGATTCTTTGCATATAGAATGTCACTTAAATATAACTTAAACATTTCGTAAAAATCAGCCAAGTACAATTTCCTTCATTTTAATATTGAATGCTGGGTTACTGGGTAAAATAATTGAATTCTAATTGCGGCCCTGTCTTTTTGTTATTTTTATGAGGTTTACTTGACGATAGATGGCGGCTTGTTCCCAAAATTATTATGAAAACTATAAAAAAATTACTTTGGCGATTAAAATTTCTTTGTCTGAATGTATTTGCTTCATGAGATAGACGCTCCGATGCTATGGATAGCATCACATTTCATTTGTAAGTAATTTTACATCTAATTTATTAAAATAGTTCTAGAAAAATCTCTTTGCGTCGGCTTTCAAATATAATTAAATATATTCCACACTAGATAGCGACACTTTGTGTCCTGTGAACTAAAAATATAAAGGTATGTAGAGCTCAGTAATGATAAAATAATCATACGAAGGTGCTGAAATTTGTTTTGCATTCAGACATAAAGAAAGTTTAATCGCCAAAATATTATTTTTATACTTTATAACATTTTGTGGACATGCCGCCATCTACCGTCAAGGTAGCTAAGCTACATTGCAACATCGATATGGAATGATTCGAGTAGTTTTACTATTTATCGGTAGATGTAGATAATGTAAAGTAGGCGGGGCTTTGCATCCCCTCACCCCGCAAATTGTCACGCGTTGTTACATAGTGAAATTTAATTACAACGTCTCCTCTTTGTATTTGCTTCATGGTAACAACCCATGGTCACGGGGGGACTAACATGTTTAACGTCCCGATGTCGCAGTTAGCCCGGCTACTAGACGTGGGTCGTTACGTCATTTTCAAGAAACGTAACGAAACCAGTGACTTGGTCGGCGTCACCTGTTTCAAAACTAGTGATTTTTGTAACTGGCTATTTTTATTCGGCTACTGTGATTGTTTGCATAAATACCACTACGAACTATACAGTTACACACGAAACAAAAATAAATTTCATCACTACCTAAGTGTTTGTAGCTATACAGTTAAATCAATAAATTAACTTCCCTTCATACTTTATTCAGGCTCAGAAGTGATTGCATTAAATGTATTTATGATTGATTTGTATTTACAATGAAACTAAGATTTTCATAAAATTATTAATGCAGGGGTATTTACAAGTCAATTTGATTGTATCTATATAATCTATAATCTATAAACACTCACGCCTGTCACCCAGAGGGGTAGGCAGAGACTATGGACTTCCATTTGGCACGATCCTGACAGACCTCTCTCGCTTCCTCCACATCCATATACCTACGCATACACGCTCGTCGGTTAAAGGTACACTTGATTTGGCCCATTTTCAACATATCGCCAATTTGGTCGATAAACTATCGCCTATGGCGACCCTTTCCGACTCTGCCGTTGATTGTATATACAATGATTATTGATATTCACAGTTTATTTAAACTTGTACAATCCACACTAATTTTATTTATATAATAACAAAGAAACGTTACAGTAAATGTACATAAAATACCAAAATGACATATAAATATTAATTTTTACAAGATAGTATTCAAAATTATACACAAGTACAACGATGAACTAAAACAAACTAAATTATTTTACTTAAATTCAATGTGACTATCGCTTCCCGGAATCGCAAACCATTGAAATTATTTACAAACAAAGATCACTCAATTTATATTGTCTATATCTATAGTTTTACGTATGAAAATTAAACGTACAATAATACTGTTACATACGCTGCTTTGTTTATTGTTGTATGCCACATGTGCGCTTTGCGCTTGACCGACCGACAGTCGACTCTCGCAACAATCACAGTTAAGAGTAATAACGCACTTACAAAAATCACTACTTGTAATGTGACTCTAAACTAGTGATTCGGTTACATGCCGCGTAGCCAGTTATTGTAACTAGTGACGTGAAATAACGCCCACGTCTACCGGCTACCTTAAGGTGAAAGCTCCAGGGTGGCCCGCGATATTCCAATTTTCTTACGTTTTTTGCAATTTGCAGGTCAGTGTCAGGTTGTATGTTTAACAAAATGTGATTCGCGAGCGTAACGAGTATGTATTTACAGAATTATAATCATTATAATCATCGGAATTTTGGTACAACTTCATAAGATATGTCCCATCCTTGCATTTTCGTTCCGTTGACCATATTACAAGTTACCTTTGAACATAATTATATCTAGGTACCTATCTGCATCTATTGTTCCATTATATTATACATAATACACGTACACTAAGTCATTCACTGCAAATGTAACTTTGTAATCCTATATATTTATATACGATTACAAAGTTATTTACGCAGTTGTTGTATCTAGAAAACTGGAACGAAATTACAAAATATTTTAATTTTCCTTGATTTATACACTAAACACTAATTGTATTCTAAATTTGAAGCTTCTACGTCTGCTAGAAGTGCCTTAGACATTTGATGATCGGTCAGTCAGTGAGTGACAAAATTAAGAAACTTTGACTAGTTATAATTCTTGAACTACTGGTTCACATTGAATGAAATTTGAAATATACCGTGTATGTACAATGTATGCTTGGTTACTGAAAATTCAGGTTTCTAGTTTTATTCACAACGAAGTTTTAGGGGATCGAAACTGCTTCGAGAAAAGGATGGTACGGCCGTGCCGCGTTTTTGTTCGACTTGGCGATGGCACTGCCGAGCTTCCAGATAATATTTTACTCGTTTAGATTTGTACAAAAGTTTCGATAATATTTAAATATAAAGATTTTTTTAAAATTGGATTCTTGAGTATTATTATTTATCTTTAGTCGCTTGAGTTCTTTAATTAGGACAGTCTTAAGTGTTAGGTTGAAACAAATATAAATTTTGTAAAATCACAAGTGTTTGGAGATTTGAGGAGACCACGTTAAACCATCTTAACTTTTATTTAATTATTTCATTAATTTGTTTGTTTCCCTATCCCTAGCCTAAAAATATTTTTTCTTTGTTACATTTGAACGCATCGATAAATTTTATTTGACATCTGTGCCGTTTGACAGTTCGTGTGTCTTTTTTGTGATTAGTGTAGTCCAACATGGTGAGTTTATGTTTAATTTCTGTGATAAATCAAATAAAATCTGAGATTGTGAACATTTAAAATTGTTTTTCTTCTTATGAACTGTTTCTTATTTAATATAAAAGTTTACAGGCTGCTATATTTTTAGTTACTTTACTAAACTTTTGGTTTTAAACGAGTTTACCGTATAGGTAGTTTTCTTAAAGATCTCGTATTGTACAATAAATCTATTATATATTATATTTGAAAGAAATGGTGAATACTATTAACAATATACGTCGCTATTATTTATAATTTAATTTGATTAGCTTTATGAGTTAGATATATAGGTTATATAGAATATATTTGAATATATGTTTGTGTGTACAGGCTCGTGGTCCGAAAAAACATTTAAAGCGTTTAAACGCTCCTAAAGCATGGATGTTGGACAAACTTGGTGGCGTGTACGCGCCGCGACCATCCACAGGTCCACACAAGCTGCGTGAATGTTTGCCGCTAGTCATCTTCCTACGAAACAGACTCAAATATGCCCTGACCGGTAATGAGGTTCTCAAGATAGTTAAACAGCGTCTCATTAAAGTAGATGGCAAAGTGCGAACAGACCCCACATATCCTGCTGGATTTATGGGTAAGTAAATAAGTAAATTTGTTTGCAGTATTTACAGGTCAAATGTCTATATATTTCTCATGTTCATGCTTTAAGGTGTTTGCAACACACCTTTCCATTTAGTTGTTACTCTAGCTTGTTGGACATTAATAAACACATTGAATCCAAATTTGTTTAGTGCACAAGATTCATGTGTGTAGTTTAATATTCTAGTTCAAATCTTTAGTTAGTAGAGTTAGCTGTATCAGTAGAATATTTGTAACAAAAGTATGACATATAACAAAAAAAAATAATTATAATAGAAATATTTAAGTGGTAATATATCCCTAAGAACCCATAGCTCATTGGAAAGAAAAGTTCTTGCATGTCACCCTCTTACCAGTAAGCAGTGTAGGGTGTCTCCCTACTAGATGGAGTGACAACCTAGTAAGAGATGGAGGTAGTAGATGGATGCAGGTGGCTTAGGACCATGCTTTGCGACTCATGTGAAGGGCTGTAATCTAAGATATAAAAAATAATGTTTCTTTATTCAGATTTTATGAGCTGCCATACCATTCATCATGCCAGCAATAACTTTGTCAAGTTATTGCTGGTACTTTTGTATTTGTTATAGGCATAGTATAACTATAACTTATAGTATAGGTGGCTTACATATGGTATTGACAAATTTATTTGAAACTTATGTATCATTCAACTTCAGTAAATGTATAATCATTCTAAATTTGAAACAATACATATTTTAACTATTATTCTAATTAAAACTTGAAAATTTCATTATTTGTATGTGGTAGAGTCAAGCTACAACTATATTTATAGTATAGTTGTAGCACTAATGGGTTGGTTTGAAGGGGAAGGACCACACTCTCACAGAATACTAGTGTAAAATAGCAGCTTAATGCTGCTGTGTTTTGTATGGTGAGTGTAGAGAACCAGAGACCCTTTTTACTGGAAAAGAGGCATTCCATCTTAGTGCTCAAGGCTGACAGTGCATCTGCATTTTGATTAACAAACGAGGATAGATGTAGATGTCAATGGAGCACAGCTACCACTTACCATCAGATGGACTGTGTGCTCGTTTGTCACCAAAAGCAGATTAATAACTCTGATATGGAAGCTTAGAGTTATCTAATAATGTCACTGGAATTACAAATGATATTGCAGTTAGAAATATATGATATTGTGTTTTCCATCCTCCCATTACAGCCCATAAAAGTCTATTGCTGAACATAGCCCAATAGATTGACACAGAGAATATTTGGGTACGACTTTCCATTGACTCCCATCGAGTTTGGTGTTGATACGTATTTTTACAGAAAGGTTACATTTTTATAAGCACACACACAATGTTTAAATATGTGGAAACACATACTTTTTGAGAAATAAATTAATAAAAATCACTTATGTTAACAATATTTTGTTGTTTTTTTTTAATTGGCTTTACGGCTCTGGGTTCTAGCCCTTCTGAGCCTATTTTATTACGAATTTCCATTGACATTTGTCGAATTGAGGGGGGAGGGGGAGGGAGAGGAGGTGTAGGGGGACTATTTCTGTATCTATTTTGAGACTGCAACGTCTTAGGCGCTGCGGGAAGAGCAGCCTCTACACCTTTGCGTAACAAATCGTAGGCATCGGATGAGCCGGATTGGCTGAGGTTGGTTGCCGAAGGCGACTAATAAGCCGAAGCTGCGGAGGCGAGGCTGCTCCCCCTACGCGGCTCCGGTTCTATATAACCACTCTAGGGGTAGGACAGACTCGTACCACGTGTGGAGTCGGGGTCAATAAGTTTGGTTCTTTGACATAAGTAGAACCTAACCTATTTTATTTATTATATGCCCTAATAGGTACTGTTAAAACTGATTTTACTGATAAGAGATCATTTATTGTATTATCTTTCTTTTTTTCCATAAGAAATAATTTATTATGGTATCTTATAAATGCAAACAGGAAAATATATCTATATTATAGAAATTCATTTTTTGTGATATCACGACAGCTTACCATTGGAATCGATTTAAAAATCTTATCTTTTTCGGAAAGAATCGACATCCGTACTGACGACGACAATGACATTACAAAATGGCGCCAGTTTTATGCTAGGAATGTAACATAAACATTCTCGATTGTGCTGACACATGTTATCTCAATTGAAGAAAAAATGAGGGGATGCTTAATAAACTTGAGCGCATTCAGAATCTATGCATACGGTTCATATTTGGACTTCGAAAATATGACCATGTCTCCGAATATCGCGAAAAACAAGTGGCTTCCGATCCATCTTCGCAGGAATACTCACATTCTTTCTCTTTTATACTGTATACTATTCAATCCCGCTTCTCCTACTTACCTTAAAGAGCGGTTTGAGTTTCTTGGTGACACTCACTGTCACTCTCTTTGCTCTGATAGAAACCTCACCCTAAAAATTCCATCTCATAACACTTCCTTCTATTCTAAATCCTTTTCTGTTGAAGCTGTTAGGCTCTGGAACTCCCTACCGCTACTTATTAGAAGTGTGCAGTCTATTGATAAGTTTAAAAAACTTGTCAAAGCGCACTTCTTTCCTCCTTAAATAGTCATTCCTCTAAAAATTACTACCTACTCATTTTTCCTTACGTTTAGGCTTTGACTTCACTTGTTTAATCCTTTCTGCTCTCGTATATGTATGTATATATTTTTGTATTTAAAATGTATTTATTTATTTATAGTATGTATGTATTTATGGATTATATTATATATGTCGTGTGTATTTTCTAACAATCTACGTACACTCTTACCCTTTCTCACAGGTCATTTTATCCTCTGCAATGTGGTTGCCTGGTAGAGATCGCTCCCAAGCGATAAGGCCGCCAATTGTACCTTTAAATAAATTATGTTCTTTTTTTTCTCATATGTATTATTGGTGTACAATAAAGTATATTTCATTTCATTTCATAAACATTGCAAAAGTAATTGATTTACAAATAATGTTTTTTTCTCAAAAAGTATGCGTTTCCGCATATTGAAACTTTATGTGTGTGCTTATAATAGTGTAACTTTTCTGTAAAACTACATATCAACCCCCAACTCGATGGGAGTCAATGGAAAGCTAAGCCCAAACTAAAAAGAGTAAATTAATTGTAATGTCTAAATAATAGTTCTAAAGTAGCTGCTAAGACATACGAGTATAGAAAAAGTAAAGCCTTGACCTCAAAAGTGTGGAAATTATTTTATTCTTTTTGTCTTTGAAGTCTGCTTTTACTTTTTAATTTTTAACCCTTTTAAATGGATATTATAAATTACAAGCCAACATATTATTCAACTACAATGTCATGTAAATAGTTAAATTAAATAATTTCAGCCCCTATTTTGGCACCTTGTTCTTTAACTTTTAGTTTTTATATTTTTAATAAGAAGTAATTATATTCAATCTGTAAATAATTTTGTCAATATGACAGTGTGTATTGAATAGCATTTCGTGACTTTTTATTGTTGTTCCTGCTGGATTTCTATTCTGTTAAAGTAAAACAATAACATATTTAATTATTTGTGGTTTCAGATGTTGTGTCTATTGAAAAAACCAATGAATTGTTCAGATTAATTTATGATGTAAAGGGTCGCTTTACAATTCACCGCATCACACCAGAAGAAGCTAAGGTTAGAGTTTTTAATAATTATAATGACTGCAAAAATATACTTCTGTGTTCAAGATTAATTACTTATAATTAGGCCACCAAATGGTTACAGGTAAGGCTAGTTGGAATAAGTGTTACATTAGATTTAAGTAGGCTAGATTGAATGAGGATTAACATGTACACATCACGTGGCATTGAAATATCAAATTAGTAGACAACTATCACTAGCATTTGGGAGATTATGCTGTGTTTTAATGGGGCGATTCTCATACTTAGTTTTTAATGATGTATGGGTGTAAGGAGAAATACGAACTTCAACTTAAATAATGGTGGTGGCAATAAGAATTTCAAAAGCGAGTTCTTAAATCTGCATTTTGAACCTGTTTGTCCAGCACAGAGAGTTATTGTTTTATCATAAAGATATGTATTTGCTCCACTGTATTATTGAGAGGGCCCATGGCCAGTTCTATAAGAATGGGGTAACAGATGCAGTACAAGTTGTCAATTTTACATAAAAGGTCTTCACACTGAATGTTCTATTTCTTACCATTGTCATTTTTATACAAAATTGATTTTTAATATATTTTTTACTTCATCACAACTGTCTCTTTTTAATACTTGGGTATTGAAATACCCAAGTCTTAAAGAACAATTTTATGGTGAGTTTTGGTTTTATATAAGTGATATATTTGATCTGCCAAACTGTGAACTAATATGTGTACATGGTCAAGCCAAGTTGTAGCTATACTATAGTTGTAGCACGAATTTGTTGATTCGATCAGGGTAGCTCTCACAGAATACCAATGTAAAATAGCAGCTTAATGCTGCTGTATTTCGTATGGTGAGTGTAAAGTACTGGAGACCCTTTTTACTGGAAACAAAGCATTCCATGTCAGTCCTCAGGGATGACACTGCATCTGCGTTTTGATTTGCAATTGAAGATAAATGAAGATGTCTGGAAGGTGAACCGAGTAGTACTCATTTGGCACCATTATACTATTAAAAAAATTAATAAGTTATACTGTTAAATAAGTTGTCTGAGAAAAGGCTTTTATTATTATTATATTGCTGAGAGGGCGTATGGGTATGGTGGATGAGTGCAGTAGTGGTACAGCGGGGCGTGGGTTGGTTGCAGTACAAGCTGTGCAAGGTGCGCGCGGTGGGCACGGGGCCCAAGAGCGTGCCGTACCTGGTGACGCACGACGGCCGCACCGTGCGCTACCCCGACCCGCTCATCAAGGTCAACGACTCCGTGCAGCTCGACATTGCCACCTCCAAGATCATGGACTTCATCAAGTTCGAGTCAGGTCTGCCATGTTATATTCAAACCCATCCTTTTTTATACAAGTGAAGCAATGTGGCTCACCTGGCTGGTAAGTGACTACCGCCGCCCAAAAACAAGTGCAACGTGAAGCAGGTATTTTGAAAATGAAAGCGCGACAGAAACTATACCTCGCTAATCTTCTATTTGATGTTGTTAAAACTAAGTTACCCCTATATTTATATGATAAACTTATATGGAGAAATCGACAAAACACCATTAGGTCTTGTACGAACCCGCTTGCCAATCCCACTTACTGTTCTGCAGCTTTCAGAGGTAGTTTTAAATATATAGCTACAAGGTGCTGGAACGACATTCCTCCACCTATTCGTGAGTGTAATTCAAAGTACAATTTTAAATCCCATTATAAAAATCATTTATTACACTCACAAAAAGCTCAACCTTGAGCCTATCTTCCAGCATCGTTGAGCATTATATGTTTGTTTTTAGTGTGCATTTTCAAAGCTTATTGTTACGCTTAGTTTTATGTTTTTGGAACCTTTTTAGTTTTATATAGAATATAATGTGATATGAAAATATTTTTATGTATAATATGTCTTGTATGTATGTATGTGTGTATATCCCTAAATGTATATGTAGGTATATTTATTAGCACGGAAATAATTCAATTTATAAAATAATTATTGAAATGTATGTCATAAACACTTCCAGGCGGATCGTGCGTGTTTCTGTGGTTATGGCAGAATTATCAGCGCTGTAGGTTACCCTGCAGCATTACGCTGAGTCATAACCTTTTCACTGGCTCGATACACTCTTGTAATTTTAATCTTTTAACTTTTTATTTTTTATTTTTGTGATGTGTACAGTTCCAGTGAATAAATGTCTTTCTTTCTTTCTTTAAAATACGCAAAGAGATGCAACATCTCTACGCAGTGCCAGTGTATCGAGCCGATCAGAAATAACTCGGTCGTCGACGATTCGAACCGCTCTGTGCTGGATGCGGTCAAGTGGAAGGAGCTGGCACTGGGGTGCCCCGGCCCAGAGATGAGAACAGTATTCCATGTGGGTCCGAACTTGCGCTTTGTAAAGTTGCAAGCGATGTGCCGGCATGAAATACTGTCTCGCTCTGCTGAGCACGCCAAGCTTTTAAGACGCCAATTTGGCCTTCCCTTCCAAGTGACCACGAAACTGCACACTATTCGATATGTCGACGCCAAGGATTCCGATACTGGCTGAGGCAGTAAGGGGAGTGCCTTGAAACTGAGGAGATACGACAAAGGGGTTCTTTTTAGCGGTAAATGCGCAAACTTGTGTCTTCACTGGCAGATAGCTGATGTCATAAGGAGTAACATAGGCTAATTTTATTTTAGAAAAAGAATTAGGGTTTCGCACAAAAAACTAAAATCTAAAAAGCTTAAAGCTAGTGTATTCATAAACTTTTAATCCTACTATGTCAGTGTTACCAACTCGTGAATTTCAAATATACAAAAAAAAATCAAAAAAATCATGATTTTTTAAAAAAAAATCATGATTTTTAAAAAAAAAATCAGCATAATTTGATTAAAATTAAAAAAATCATGACTTTTTCCATCCCTGATATAAATAAAATGATATGATGCTTAAGATCCACAAAACATTTATCAGGCCAATATTAGAATATGCATTTCAAGTCTGGAATCCATACTTTATCAAGGACATTAAAGCGTTGGAAAAAGTACAGTGTAGCTTCACTAAAGTACCACGGCTATTGAAACGGCAGTCTTATGAAGAACGTATGAAAGTTTTAAAACTTACAACATTAAAAAGCCGTAGGGACCGAGGAGATCAGACCTTTAAGATCTTAAATGGGCATTATGACATTGAGGAGTTTGACAAATTGTTTATTCGTAATGAAAACACTCACCTCAGGGGCCACCATCTTAAGCTATGTACCAGCTTTTCAAACAGCAACCCCCACAAACACTTCATTTGTAACCGTGTAGTCACTGAGTGAAATAAGCTTCCAGAGAACGTAGTCTCAGCTCAAAACATGAACCAATTCAAAAATAGATTAGATAATCACTTTCTGAACTGTGGACAAAAACAGGATACAGGCATTATCAGTTGTCTCAACTGCCTGCCTGTTAATATAATAATAATAATAAAAAATTGTACAGTTTCGGGACTTCCTCGGGCAGTGTATGGGGCAATGGAGTACGATCTTTTGTCATCTAGGCGAGCGGATGATGGCTGTGGAGAACCACATAAGGATAAGAAGGGGTATCTTCCAGGGCGATTGTTTGAGTCCAATCTGGTTCTGTCTCTCTCTGAACCATCTCAGTACCTTACTGGGGGGCTCCGGAAGGGGATTTCAGCTTCGGAAAGGAGGTACAAAAGTGACCCACCTTTTCTATATGGATGATCTCAAGTTATTCGCCTCCAGTCACTCATCTTATGGAATTGCTAAACATCACTTGTGATTTTAGCAATTCTATTAGAATGGAGCTGGGGACGGATAAGTGTGCGGTCCTCCATGTTGAAAGTGGAAGGGTTGCTAACTCTGAGGGCTTAAACTTACCTATGCCCATCAACATAAGGAACCTTTCCGAGGCTGAAACATACTGATACCTGGGTATGTCACAGAACATCTCTGTAGATGAGGCGAGTATGAAACAGTCAGTTAGCGATGTGTTTTATGCACGCTTGACCAAAGTTCTTAACAGCCTTTTGTCCGGTGTGAATAAGACGCACGCATATAACGGTTGGATCATGCCTGTTCTCATGTATACCTTTAGCATGCTCAGGTGGACTCAGACCGAACTGAACGCTCTGGACAGAAAAGTCCGCACTATAATGACGTCCCACAGGATGCATCATCCGAGATCGTTAATGAGGCTGTACTTGCCGCGGAAGCATGGTGGGCGCGGCTTTTTAAGCGCGCTTACCATGCATAATCGCGAAGTGTGCAGCCTCCTTAATTACTTTCTGACGAGAGCGGATGATCCATACTATAGGGACGTTATTTCTTGTGATAAAGGACTTACCCCTCTATCCTTAGCCAACGAGCAATGGCAAGACCCGGCAGTATAGAGCATTTCCGACCGGGAGACCGTATGGAAGGAGAAGGAGCTCCACAGGAGGTTCTACAAGGCTCTACATGAGCCTTTTGTAGACACAGTCACCTCCCTCCACTGGCTACGTTTCGGTGACCTCTTTGGGGAAACCGAGGGTTTTGTCTGTGCGATACAGGATCAGGTTATTAAGACCAACAATTATCGGAGATACATCCTAAAGGATGGCACCGTTGATGTCTGTCGAGCTTGTCGCCATCCCGGTGAGTCACTTAGGCATGTCATCTCCGGTTGTTCGACGCTTTCTAACTCTGAGTATTTATTTGCACAGGCACAACTTAGTAGCCAGGATTCTACACCAGGAGCTCGCTCTGAAATACGGTCTCGTGGATCGGAAACTACCGTATTATAAGTTCTTGCCGGAAGCCGTGCTCGAAAATGACCGCGCCGGGCTCTACTGGGACCGGGCCATCATCACAGACAGGACTATTCTTGTGAATAAGCCTGATATTGTGCTGATGGACCGGGCACAGTCAAGGATAATTTTGGTCGACATTACCATTCCTTATGACGAGAACCTCGTGAAAGCCGAAACAGATAAGCTGATTAAATATCTGGACCTGGCTCACGAGGTGACCGACATGTGGGGTGGATTGCCGGCCGAAATTATACCTGTAGTCGTCTCTGCGAATGGGTTAATTCCTGTCAGCCTCTCGGGTCATCTGAGGCGACTGGAATTCCGTGACGGACCGCTCCAAGCTCAAATGCAGAAGGCGGTGCTCCTCGATACCGTCCGCATCGTCCGCCGGTTTCTTTCCCTTTCCCCCTAACCCTCGGCCGTCTGGTCTCCTCTGCCGAGGGTTTCCATCTGGTTGGGTTTTTATATATTTATGTATTTTTTATGTATTTATTTTATTTTATTGATTTTTATGTACGTTTACCATGTTTATTTACAATTGTATATTTATATTGCCCAACCAGATGAGAAAACTTTATAGATACCCCATAATAATGATAATAATATATAAGTTTGCAGTTATGCGCGCATCACGGAAAACTACTGGATAGATTTCAAATTAGGTTTTCTAAGTTATATTTCTTAGGCTGGACTCATAACTCTCTGAATTCAGAATCGGTATTCATATTTGAATTTCGGCTAGCTGCCTCACACATATCTTAAAAATTCAGATTAACCAGTAGTCTTGTGTTTCTCAGTTTAGATAAACATCTTAGATATAGAAGTGGACTTAATCACATTACTTTTAGCTTAAATAATGAAAAAAAGATAAGCAAACGAAAACACTGTTCAACCTTTTTATGTGAGGCTTTATGTACAGAGTAAGGGAAAGTCGGTTCTTACATTACAAATTTACAAGTCTCAACACGTCAAGCTGTTACTGCTCGCAGTGTCGACTGATGTTCAAATGTATAGAAAAAAGCGCGTTATGAAATCATAATCTTAAATATTCCGATTCGAAATTCAGAACGCTCGAATGTCATTCCTACAGATCGATTTGAGAAAATTATAATCTTGAATAATCTGAATGTGTGGAGAGCATTCTTACACAATATTTCTTGTTCAGTATGCGGTTGATAATTTCTACCAATATTAAAAAGTTGTCAAGAGTGAAACTGGCCAGTAACATAGCGTGTATAATTATGGTACTATCTGGCAATATTTATTAGAGGTTGTTTGTCATAATAAGTGGTTAAGTGAGTGATTGTGTTATGCAGGCAACTTGTGCATGATCACGGGCGGACGTAACTTGGGTCGAGTGGGCACCATCGTGTCCCGCGAGCGACATCCCGGTTCCTTCGACATCGTGCACATACGTGACTCCACTGGACACACATTCGCTACCAGGTACACTTCCGCTCACTTAAAATACGTCATATCTTCACTCCAGATGGGCTTTTGTTTTTTGTTTTGTTTTATAGAATAAGAGCATCAATCAAGCAAAGAGTCCACCAGAAAGTAAATGAATACTGTGGTCCTTAGATATTTCATCTATCCTCAGTTAAGAATCAAAATACAGATGCATTGTCTTCACTGAAGACTTAAGATTGAATGCCTCATATTTTAGGCTGGTATTCTGTGTGTGGTCCTTCCTACTTGCTATAAACTCTGAGAAAAGTTCTTTGATGAGATTGTATCATGTAGTAAGCTGCGTATTGGTCTTCTTCTTCTTCTCCATCAGCTTATTAAAGTCCTCATCTGGACTATGTCAAGCTGGGCCTCATCAGTCCGGAAGGATTTACTTTGTAACATTTGTCTGGCGAATTAACACCGGCCTAAGTTTGTAGGCTTGCGTTTAGAGTCGGGCACTGTAATGGCTAGTGTCGGGCGGAGGAGTGACGAGGCCGCTGGCGTGTGTTGCAGGATGAACAACGTGTTCATCATCGGCAAGGGCACGAAGGCGTACATCTCGCTGCCGCGCGGCAAGGGCGTGCGCCTCACCATCGCCGAGGAGCGCGACAAGCGCATCGCCGCCAAGGTGGCCGCGCACTGACCGCACTCTCCGCCTCGTCTAGAATACAACTATACAACATACTACACGACTTTTATTGTACCCTCTACACCCGTCCCCATATCGACAACTACAAATTACAACATGATAATAGAATCAGGCGTTACTTTGCGAAAATCAGTTTTATTAAAGATGTTAATAATTAGTTAGATCTGCACATCCATGTCTGTGTCTACTTAACCTGAAGATGCTTCGTTTAGATGCGAAACACGTGTCGTATTATCGACAGTGGTGTCTTTCCTAGTGTCATAGTATAAAGAGATGGGAAGTACGTTATCTTCATACAAACGCACTGCGCGCGGCTTGTATGTGTGCGCCATAGTATCTATGAGGCGCCGCACGCACACTTAAACACAATCTCGAAGTATTTCTCAGTGCGCCAGTCGAGGCTAACACCGCACGAGGTTCGCGCGTCACGTAAGCGAGTCACTTATTATAGCATATAATTTTTACTTGACGATGAGATACCTACTTACTTATTTTTGTTGTATTAGTTGTCTATCAGACAGAGGAAGAATAGTAACTAAGTACCTACACTTACGGTTATAAAATCGTAATTAAAAATAAATAATTGACTAATTGTGAATCAGATAAATAGAGCAAAGTTAGAATAATAACAGAACAAAAAATTGATTACAGTCTAAGAGGCAGGCGTTAGTAATTTTATGTTATTGTACGATGTTTTTTTTTTACAATATTTTAGTCGCTTTATTCAATTTTTTTATTATTATATATATATTTATTATACTGCTCTGAATCTTAATACATTTCTGTATTTGTTAGGAAAACCATTGTTGAACTTTATCGACTAATGATCACTGAATTAGTTATACAGAGATGTATTATCTTTGGCAAGGGCCGGGTTTTAAACTAATGATTTGGTGACAGTGACAACCCTGAGACAATAGGCAATTATATCGCGGATTAGGCCGCAGATAACCTACTTGGCCTCTCTTTATACTATGCTAGTGTAGACAATTGAGAATGAGCTAGAGGTGCTCTTCGAACCAGGTAAAACACGCTATTTTATTTTAACCGACATAGCCCAACGGATTAGTAAGCTGAAGTGGCAGTGGGCCGGTCATAAAGCTCGAAGAACCGACAACCGATGGGGAAGAAAGGTTCTTGAGTGGCAGCCTTGTACCAGTAGGCGAAGTGTAAGAGGACCCCCCACGAGATGGAGTGACGACCTGGTAAGACATGCAAGAAGTCGATGGATGCAGGTTTTTTTTTTATAGGATAAGGGTGACAAACGAGCACAGTCCACCTGATGGAAAGTAGTTGCTGCGGCCCATAGACATCTACATCTATCCTCTATTCCAAATCAAAATGTAGATGCGTTGTCACCCGTGAGGACTAAGATGGAATGCCTCGTTTACAGTAAAAAGGGCCTCCGGCCACCTGCACTCACCAAGCGAAACGCAGAGGTAAACCTCTACTTCACGCTGGTATTCTGTGAGGTCGTGGTACCACCCCGGTTCGAGCCGGCCCATCCGTGCGACAGCAAAAGCTGCCGCCTGGCTCTACCACTGTTATTGTGGCTCAGGACCGTGCTTTGTGGCTTTCCTTGGGGGAGGCATATGTTCAGCAGTGGACTTATGAAAGGCTGTAATGATGATATTATTCATATATTTTATTATTACACAATAAATACGCATACACATCTGCTGGACTCGATACGGGGTTTTTTTTTTTATTTCGGGACCGCCCAGTTATTACCCACCTGAGCTATTATAACCTTTTACGTAGTGGCGAAATTTACCTTCGTATTCTAATGATACTCTAGCAGTTTTTCATTGCCTGAAAACACAGATAAAACGGCATTTTTTAAAAATAAATGTTCAATAAATATTAATAACAATGATCCATGATGCATCCACGACTTTTCCTGACACCAGGGCGGCGCCACTATAGAGTGAGGTAAAATATTTGACAGATTTCATAGCAGAGACGACAATTTCTTAAGAAAATGTAATCTTTAAGGTTTCTTTCTGTATTATTAGTTATATTTTATATTAATTACATTAGAAATGAATAAACCAAACTATAAATATAACTAATAGACGACTTGTTAAAAAAAAGAGTTATAATTTGCAAAATATTAAAAATAAAACCACTGACGCATTGGTGACCACTACTAAATGCGTAGTGCACATGGATCATTGCGTATACATTAGGGTGGAACGAAAAAAAAAATTTCAGAATTTTATTTTGGAATAGTTGTATTATGTTGCCTAATGACATTAGTTAGCTCCATTTAAAATATAAATATTATCAGACAGCGGTAAAAGCCCCCGCCAGGACACAAAACATTTACAAAAATGATGATTTTGGGGCTATTTACACAGCCTACAAAATAGTACAGAATTCATTACAATTCGTTTATTTTATTCAAAAACATATTCAAATATAGTAGTTAACTAACTGTTGCAATTAAACATTTCATTATTTTAATATAATTTGGCGCTGGGACAGAGAAGAAAAGTGCGGGACGAAGCGGGGGGCGGCACGTGATAATCTACGAATTGCAGTGTTTTGTTTTAACCAGTGTCGATAATTGTCTCAAGGTGAAAGGTCGCGCGTCAATTATTTTCACGAGTACTTATTAGTTTACGTTTTTAAGTGTATTAACATGACTTCTACGAGACAAAAGTTAAAATGTCCAATATTTGGTGAAAGTGCAGAGTTGAAAGAGAATATTCTTCCTACGTATGAAAATGTGATGAAATTCTATGATTGGGTACGACAAGACTTAAAAGTAAGAAATAACACAAGAAAAGAACCTACGTTTTTGGAAATTGCCGAAATAGTTGCTACGAAAATCGAAGAATTGTGGATAAAATCTTCTATTCCAATTGTCACACATAAACGAGTTTTACAGCTAATAAAAAGTTATCACTCAAAATGTTATAATTTGAAAAAGTCTTTGAAGAAACTTAAGGCAGAAAAGTTAAAAGAGTTTAGAGTACAAAGTAGAAAGCTTTTTGACATAGCTGCATGTAAATGTAAAAAATATATAAGCTGTACCTGTGTGAGAGAAAAAAAGGTACCAAAAGAGGAACAAATATTTTTAGAAGACCAACGCTCTAACAGACTAATGGTTCTAGGAAGAACGGATCTCGTCCAGAGTAAAAAATTACAGAATAGAAGATTACGTGCTCTTAAACATGAAATCAGGCATAATTCAAATATAATTAAAGAAATTCCTTCTACTTCGTATCGGCTAAATAGATCTGAAGTTTGTTCTAATGTCGACCTTCCTTCTTGCTCGTCGACCGCAGATGGTATTGACACCACTCAAACAGTGGATCAAAAGCCTATAAAGCTCACGGATGCCAGTCTTCATAGTTTGACGACTGTATGCGATAGGTACGGAGTATCAGACAGAGCTGCAGCAGCTATCGTATCATCTGTTCTATGTTCTGCTTCTGATGCCGACTCTGAGGCACAGTCTACTAACGTTGTGGACAGGATGAAACTAAGAAGAATAAGACAGAAAGTACGCGAGCAAATTTTAACAGAAGAAAGAGTTATAGAAATTCCTGCATTATATTTCGATGGAAGAAAAGACAAGACGGCTAAAACTGTATTAAAAGGATCAAAGAGGTTTAGAGTGATTGTACAAGAGGAACATATTTCGATTATAAAAGAACCAGGTTCTGTTTACGTTGGGTATGTTGTTCCAGCATCGGGCAGTGCAAGAAATATTGAAAGAGCTATCCACAGCTTTTTGACGATTGAAAAGATATCACTAGAGAGTATAATGGCAGTTGGCTGTGATGGAACAAACACAAATACAGGAAAAGTGGGAGGCGTTATTCGTCTTTTGGAAAATAGACTATCCCGACCATTGCAATGGATAATTTGTCTCTTACACGCCAATGAGTTGCCATTGAGGCATTTGTTTACCTATTTGGATGGCCCTACTTCAGGACCTAAATCATTTGCGGGGCAAATTGGTAAAGCATTAGAGACATGCGAGACGTTGTCGTTGGCCCACTTTAAGAAGATAGACTGTGATCTACCTCCACAAATAATAACAGATCTCAGTACAGACCAAAAATATCTACTAGAAATTATTACTGCTGTCATAAGTGGATCCTGCTCTCCCGATTTATTAAACCGAAGCCCAGGTAAGCTATCCCATGCCCGCTGGTTAACAAGAGCTAATCGCATACTGCGTTTATATATTTCTACTGAAAATCCACAAGAAAATCTTGTAATTTTAGCTACGTTTGTCGTAAAATCGTACGCCCCTCTCTGGTTCGCTATCAAAACACATTCATCCTGCAAAGATGGTTCAAAACATTTATGGAAGCTCATTAACAGCACTAGGTATTTGTCCAGCGAGTTGTTGGCGATAGTGGACCCTGTTTTAATTCGAAACAGTTACTTTGCTCATCCCGAAAACATGTTGTTAAGTATGATAACAGATTCACGGAAGCATATTAGAGAACTCGCTGCAAGACGCATTTTAAAAGCTCGTCAAGCTAATAAAAATTCTGTTCCGCGCATGTTTGAGGTGCCAAAAGTGAACCTTAATTCACGTTGTTACATAGACTTGATTGACTGGCAACAAAATATATACGAACCGCCAATACTAAAGAATATTTCTGATGAGCAGTTGCAAGATCTCATTGAAAATGGAGGAGATGCAGTTTTGGAGTTTATGAGACTGCCTTGCCACACCCAGGCTGTGGAAAGATCAGTCAAAGTTGTGACAGAAGCAGCTCTAAGTGTGTGCGAAAAGAAAAGAAGAGAGGGATTCATAAAATCTAAATTAGCATCTCGAAAAGTCATGCCAAAGTTTGAGACGAAAAAGGATTTCTGCTTTAAAAAATAACATTATTCATAGAGTCATAACTTTTTTAACTTGTATTCACATTGAAAATAAACTATTTTATTAATGAAAACAATCTTTATTTTATTATTTCCATGCATAACATATAACATTTACTTCTAATTTTGTATGTAGGGTGTACTATACAACGCGTCTATAAAAACTTGAAAAATGAAATTTCAAGTCTATGGCGGGAGTTCAAGCAGTCGAGTTAGAGTTTTTATATTAAGGTATATTATTTACAATTACATAAAGCAACTTTTACATGGTATTCCGAAAAGATTCTAGAAAAAAAATTTTTTTTCATACAAAAGTGTTCCACCCTAGTATACATAGAGTTAACCGATTCATTACGGCACCAATATTTGACAATTATTAGATGTGGCGGCGAACAAATATTTCATGGCACGCCTGGCCACAGACATTGATGACACGCCTATTGTGCCATCAGCCATGTGTAAAAATAATTATCTTTTTTATGCATTTGCGCTTGTTTAGATCTAATTATTGACATCAAACATCAGTTACAAACGGAAGGATACTTGTTTTTAGTGGGTAACGACGTGTGTTTCTACGTGTTTTCTTTGAAATTGAGAGTAAGTGAGTTTTTTATGCAGAGATTACAAATATTTTGTACTATTTTTTGTTTTATAAAAAAATCATTTATATAAGTAGGTACAGCTAAATCACCCCGGAAAACCTTGGTTTTTATTAAATTAAATTTTCATGTAACAACAATATTTGTAAATATCAAACAATCAAGAACCTTAATTTGGAAAAAATAACGTTTATGATTCATTAATATTTACAAATGTTAAATATAAATAATATTTAACATTTTTTTTTCTTTTTAAAAAACGTTACCCCCACACTAGGATTTTCTCCTGTATCGTGGAGGCAGTTTACAAACATAAATTGCACAAGGACAAACATCCAGACCCGGAACAATTATTTATAGGCCATACAAATACTTGTTCCGTGCGGGATTCGAACCCGCAGCCCCAAGCGCTGCTAAGCCACTGCGCCACGGAGCCGTCAAACATTTGTAAATATTAACCTGTTATACAAATGTAAAAGTAAAGTCGATTTGAAAACGTCTAATTTGTAAGAATAGCAAAACAAGTGTTTTCAAAGGGAAACAAACGCCGGCGCTATACGGCGGCGGATTGACGAAAGACTATTTATTATACCATATCACAAGGGCACATGGTACTTCGTAAGTCTATTCGGCCATACGATAGTAATTAGATGGCAGTTCAACCATTTTAAACAATAAGACAAACGCATTGTTTTTTTAACAGGAGACTTGTTTTCCAGAAGTTTATTTACAACTTGAGTTTGTGAGCGATCGCAATAAGTGCTATTATTTGTTACTTATTAGACTATTTTTCCACAACATGATTGAAAACCCACAAAGTAAAAAGAGTACATGACAAGTTAAAAAAAGGTTGTAAACCCCTAAAAAATTCAAATTTTCAAAATATCCAGAAACGAAGCTACAGGGATGAACTATGTACTTGTAAAATAATGAATGTTTTGTTCGGGATACATTTTCCAAAAACGCAATTTGCGCGAGTTATACGATTTTTAAAAAGACACTACTCGTGTTATACATACGCCACACACAAAAGTAATGATGGCACGCCTGGCGGGTCATCCGCACTGAACCGGTTAATATATAAGTGTGCCCTCTAGTAAGATTAAAATAAGTCTAGTCTAGCACTTCGGAATGTAGATGGAAGCACATAAATCGTATCATTTTGTTCGTAAAATAATGTTCTAAGTAAACGTAGTGGCTATATTCTCTTTGGTTCTAAGTTGCATGCCCATGATTATTATAATTTACCCAGTTGAAACGCAGTTTAGTACAAAACAAGAGCGTCAAAGTGACGCAAGGTTATTATGTTAGTGTGCACGAGTCGTATGTGCCTACGCTCATCATACGCACACATACACGGCATTCAGTGATACCAGTTTTATAAACACGATAATGATGGTACTAATATAACTTATTATACATATTTTAATGGTACAAAAATGCAGACGTAATAAAAATTAAGGATATTATGTTATACACAATTATTCGATCGAATGCAATAAGGACATCGTGTAATTATTTAATTTTAACCAATCAAAAAAAATAGTACCTCCTTTTTTTCAGTTCAGTGTTTTTTATATTTGTTATCTTAGAATTCCGTCATATATATTATATATATATATATATATATATATATATGGCCGTGTAGTGGCGGTCAAGAATATCCACTACCCCATATCCTCCCGTGGGTGTCGTAAAAGGCGACAAAGGGAAAAAGGCGGGAGATGGGCAGCAGCATCTTCCTGATAATAGCCAAAATTACAATAAAAAAACTGCGGTTGCCAACCCGCTCGCCAAGCGTGGCAACTATGGCAAATACCCTCCAATGATCAAAACAACAAACAGACGGCCCCCAGTCCCCGGCGGCCCCGCTATTCCTGGCTACGGTGGCGACCATGGTAACGGCGGGGCAGGGGGTGCTAAGAATCTCCGGTGGAGGTCCGGTTGCCACCTACGACGACTCGACCTGGCAACGTACAACGCACGCACCATGAGGACTGACGAGAAGATCGTGGAGCTGGAAGAAGAGATAGACAAGTTACGCTGGCATATTATAGGATTATCCGAAGTCCGAAGAGAGGGGGAGGACACGGTAATCCTCGAATCCGGCAACTTGCTCTATCACCGGGAGGGCGACCATCTGTCCCAAAGAGGTGTCGGATTTATCGTCCACAAGTCTCTCGTTAACAACGTTGTAAA
This sequence comes from Parnassius glacialis, assembly GCA_033319125.1. Lineage (NCBI taxonomy): Eukaryota > Metazoa > Arthropoda > Insecta > Lepidoptera > Papilionidae > Parnassius > Parnassius glacialis. The sequence continues at coordinate 53,680,587 of JAVANC010000021.1, read as the reverse complement.
GATCGGGAGTGTGTCGTCGAGGGTTGCGTACCTTATACTCAGAATCACCAAACGGTGTTCGCTGAAGGTCATACAGGTTTACGCACCAACCTCGGCACACCCCGATGAGGAGGTGGAGGAAATGTATGAGGATATCTCTAGAGCCATGCATTCCTCCAAAACCCAATATACGGTGTTAATGGGAGACTTCAATGCAAAACTAGGCACAAGAGAGAACGGTGAGCTGAAAGTAGGGAAATTTGGAATAGGGCAACGGAACCCAAGGGGCCAGCAGCTGGCCGACTTCATGGAGAAAGAGGGACTCTTTATGATGAACTCTTTCTTCAAGAAGCGGCCCCACAGGAAGTGGACCTAGTCGAGCCCCGACGGTTCGACAAAAAATGAGATTGACTTCATTATGACGACCAGACGACAACTGTTCAGTGATGTCTCAGTGATCGCGAGGGTGAAAACCGGCAGCGATCACCGAATGGTTAGAGGCACACTGAACCTAAATGTTAAGTTGGAGAGGTCTCGTTTGATGAAGTCAACGCTCCGCCCCCCTCGTGCTCTAATCCAAAGTCCCGGAAACTTTCAGCTCGAGTTACAAAACCGTTTTCAGTGCCTAGAAGACTGCAATAAAGTAGACGATATGAATGAAAAGCTCGTGGAAACTGTCCATGCGGTCGGAGCTAAGTTCTGCAAGACCCGCCGCAGAAGAACACAAAAACTCTCCGATCACTCTCTTAATCTCATGGCTGTTAGACGGGAGATGAGGCTACATTCTTCAACAGATTTGACAGCATACAGGCAACTGAACAGACAGATCTCCAAATGCATGCGGCGAGACTTACGCAACTTCAATACAGCTCGTATTGAAGAAGCGATCGAGCGGAACCAAGGCTCCAAAGTCTTTGCTAGAGATCTGTCTGCCAGAAAGAGCCAACTGTCAAAGCTGAAGACCGAATGGGGCAGCATCGTTTCCGGGGCACCTGAGATTTTGAGTGAGATTGAGAGGTTCTATAGGCAGCTGTACACGTCATCGTTGGAGCCACACGCAAGTGTGAGTAACGATCCAAGAGCGAGTCTTATCCGACACTATTCTGAAGATATCCCGGACGTCAGTCTGAGCGAGATTAGAATGGCTCTCCAGCACCTTAAAAACGGCAAGGCCCCAGGCGAGGATGGAATTACAGCGGAGCTTCTGAAAGCGGGTGGAAGACCGGTACTTGAAGTCTTTCAGAAGCTCTTTAATTCCGTCCTCCATGGTGGCATTACACCGGAGGCGTGGAGCAGAAGTGCGGTGGTCTTGTTCTTCAAGAAAGGTGACAACGCTCTCTTGAAGAACTACAGACCGATTTCCCTTCTGAGCCGCGTCTACGTGCTGTTTTCGAGAGTCATTACGAATCGTCTCGCGCGCAGACTTGACGACTTCCAGCCTCCCGAACAAGCCGGTTTCCGAAAGGGCTTTAGCACCATAGACCACATACATACCCTACGGCAAATTGTACAGAAGTCCGAAGAGTACAATTTGTCACTATGTCTGGCGTATGTGGACTATGAGAAAGCCTTTGATTCCGTCGAAATTTGGGCGGTGCTGCAGTCCCTTCAGCGGTGCCAAGTTGACTGTCGGTATATCGAAGTGCTGAAGTGTTTGTACAGTAGAGCTACGATGGCTATCCGAGTACAGAACCAGAGTACGAAACCTATCCAATTGCAGAGAGGTGACGTTATATCCCCGAAACTCTTCACCGCTGCATTGGAAGACGTTTTCAAGCCACTGGACTGGAAAGGATACGGTATTAACATCAATGGCGAGTACATCACTCACCTTCGATTTGCCGACGATATAGTCCTCATGGCAGAATCGCTGGAGGAACTAAGCACTATGCTCAATGACCTCAATAGTGTCTCCCAACGGATAGGTCTTAAGATGAACATGGACAAAACAAAGATTATGTTTAATGTCCATGTCACACCTATGCCGGTAGTTGTTGGGAGCACTAAGCTCGAAGTTGTTGACGAGTATGTTTACCTGGGACAAATAGTCCGACTAGGTAAGTCCAACTTCGACCGAGAGGTCAATCGACGGATTCAACTCGGCTGGGCAGCGTTCGGGAAGCTACGACACATCTTCTTGTCAGAAATACCTCAAAACCTTAAAACAAAATTGTACAACCAGTGCGTGTTGCCAGTGATGACTTACGGAACTGAGACGTGGTCCTTCACTGCTGGCCGTATGAGGAAGCTCAAGATCGCTCAGCGAGCTATGGAGAGGGCTATGCTCGGAGTTTCTCTGCGTGATAAACTTAGGAATGAGGATATCCGCAGTGGAACCAGAGTAACCGACATAGCCCAACGGATTAGTAAGCTGAAGTGGCAGTGGGCCGGCCATATAGCTCGAAGAACCGACAACCGATGGGGAAGAAAGGTTCTCGAGTGGCAGCCTCGTACCGGTAGGCGAAGTGTAGGGCGTCCCCCCACAAGATGGAGTGACGACCTGGTAAGACATGCAGGAAGTCGATGGATGCAGGTGGCTCAGGACCGTGCTTTGTGGCATTCTTTAGGGGAGGCCTATGTTCAGCAGTGGACTTGTGAAGGGCTGTAATGATGATGATGATGAAGATATATATATATATATATATATATATATATATATATATATATATATATATATATATATATATATATATATAATTTATATGCGATAAAATATATAATATTTTAAATACATAATTTGGGGATTTTTTCTTATTTGAAAGAATATATACACGCTAAAATTTTAATGGTTGTTTTTAAAGTTACTCGCTTTTAATTGATAGTAAATAAAATGTCTTTATACTATGGTCTAAAACTTGGTCAATGAACAACGCAATAAAAATAAAATAGCGTTAAAAATAGGCACCCATGAGGCACCAATTGTTTATATTGTCAAATTTTTAATTGTGGTAGAGCCACGCGGCAGCTTTTGCTGTCGCACGGATGGGCCGGCTCGAACCGGGGTGGTACCACGACCTCACAGAAAACCAGCGTGAAGTAGAGGTTCACCTCTGCGTTTCGCTTGGTGAGTGCAGGTGGCCGGAGGCCCTATTTACTGGAAATGAGGCATTCCATCTTAGTCCTCACGGGTGACAACGCATCTACAGTTTGAATTGTAATAGAAGATAGATGTAGATGTCTATGGGACGCAGCAACCACTTACCATCAGGTGGACTGTGTGCTCGTTTGTCACCCAATCCTATAAAAAAAAAAAATTTTTTCTCACAACTAGCAACATTTGTATCATGATAGTTTAGGTATTTTTTTGATTTTACGAGTGATTTACGTAATAATAATGAATTAAATATATGAAATTATCTCTGAAATGTAATACAATTACTTTTTTATGTTTATCATCACTGTGTGAGAATATTTTAAGTAATTTTTACAATTTGTCGCGAGCTCGTAAGACGAGGACGATGCGCACTGACGGGTCGCTGAGTGAACTTACGCGGTTTCGCGTTAATTAGACTTGCTTCACTTTCGGTGCGCGTACTAGGAATTTTTACGTAATAATTCTATGCTTGTAGTCTTAAAGGAGTAATCCATAGATTATTGTATAGTATATATCCATAGATTATTGTATAGTATATATCCATAGATTATAGTATAGTATATAATCCAACAATAATAAACGGCCCCCAGTCCCCGGCGGCCCCGCTATTCCTGGCTACGGTGGCGACCATGGTAACGGCGGGGCAGGGGGTGCTAAGAATCTCCGGTGGAGGTTCGGTTGCCACCTTAGACGACTCGACCTGGCAACGTACAACGCACGCACCCTGAGGACTGACGAGAAGATCGTGGAGCTGGAAGAAGAGATAGACAAGTTGCGCTGGCATATTATAGGATTATCCGAAGTCCGAAGAGAGGGGGAGGACACGGTAATCCTCGAATCCGGCAACTTGTTCTATCACCGGGAGGGCGACCATCTGTTCCAAGGAGGTGTCGGATTTATCGTCCACAAGTCTCTCGTTAACAACGTTGTAAAGATCGGGAGTGTGTCGACGAGGGTTGCGTACCTTATACTCAGAATCACCAAACGGTATTCGCTGAAGGTCATACAGGTTTACGCACCAACCTCGGCACACCCCGATGAGGAGGTGGAGGAAATGTATGAGGATATCTCTAGAGCCATGCATTCCTCCAAAACCCAATATACGGTGTTAATGGGAGACTTCAATGCAAAACTAGGCACAAGAGAGAACGGTGAGCTGAAAGTAGGGAAATTTGGAATAGGGCAACGGAACCCAAGGGGCCAGCAGCTGGCCGGCTTCATGGAGAAAGAGGGACTCTTTATGATGAACTCTTTCTTCAAGAAGCGGCCCCACAGGAAGTGGACCTGGTCGAGCCCCGACGGTTCGACAAAAAATGAGATTGACTTCATTATGACGACCAGACGACAACTGTTCAGTGATGTCTCAGTGATCGCGAGGGTGAAAACCGGCAGCGATCACCGAATGGTTAGAGGCACACTGAACCTAAATGTTAAGTTGGAGAGGTCTCGTCTGATGAAGTCAACGCTCCGTCCCCCTCGTGCTCTAATCCAAAGTCCCGAAACCTTTCAGCTCGAGTTACAAAACCGTTTTCAGTGCCTAGAAGACTGCAATGAAGTGGACGATATGAATGACAAGCTCGTGGAAACTGTCCATGCGGTCGGAGCTAAGTTCTGCAAGACCCACCGCAGAAGAACACAAAAACTCTCCGATCACACTCTTAATCTCATGGCTGTTAGACGGGAGATGAGGCTACATTCTTCAACAGATTTGACAGCATACAGGCAACTGAACAGACAGATCTCCAAATTCATGCGGCGAGACTTACGCAACTTCAATACAGCTCGTATTGAAGAAGCGATCGAGCGGAACCAAGGCTCCAAAGTCTTTGCCAGAGATCTGTCTGCCAGAAAGAGCCAACTGTCAAAGCTGAAGACCGAATGTGGCAGCATCGTTTCCGGGACACCTGAGATTTTGAGTGAGATCGAGAGGTTCTATGGGCAGCTGTACACGTCATCGTTGGAGCCACACGCAAGTGTGAGTAACGATCCAAGAGCGAGTCTTATTCGACACTATTCCGAAGATATCCCGGACGTCAGTCTGAGCGAGATTAGAATGGCTCTCCAGCACCTTAAAAACGGCAAGGCCCCAGGCGAGGATGGAATTACAGCGGAGCTTCTGAAAGCGGGTGGAAGACCGGTACTTGAAGTCCTTCAGAAGCTCTTTAATTCCGTCCTCCATGGTGGCATTACACCGGAGGCGTGGAGCAGAAGTGCGGTGGTCTTGTTCTTCAAGAAAGGTGACAACGCTCTCTTGAAGAACTACAGACCGATTTCCCTTCTGAGCCGCGTCTACGTGCTGTTTTCGAGAGTCATTACGAATCGTCTCGCGCGCAGACTTGACGACTTCCAGCCTCCCGAACAAGCCGGTTTCCGAAAGGGCTTTAGCACCATAGACCACATACATACCCTACGGCAAATTGTACAGAAGTCCGAAGAGTACAATTTGCCACTATGTCTGGCGTATGTGGACTATGAGAAAGCCTTTGATTCCGTCGAAATTTGGGCGGTGCTGCAGTCCCTTCAGCGGTGCCAAGTTGACTGTCGGTATATCGAAGTGTTGAAGTGCTTGTACAGTAGGGCTACGATGGCTATCCGAGTACAGAACCAGAGTACGAAACCTATCCAATTGCAGAGAGGTGTAAGACAGGGTGATGTTATATCCCCGAAACTCTTCACCGCTGCATTGGAAGACGTTTTCAAGCTTCTGGACTGGAAAGGATACGGAATTAACATCAATGGCGAGTACATCACTCACCTTCGATTTGCCGACGATATAGTCCTCATGGCAGAATCGCTGGAGGAGCTAAGCACTATGCTCAATGACCTCAATAGTGTCTCCCAACGGATAGGTCTTAAGATGAACATGGACAAAACAAAGATTATGTTTAATGTCCATGTCACACCTATGCCGGTAGTTGTTGGGAGCACTAAGCTCGAAGTTGTTGACGAGTATGTTTACCTGGGACAAATAGTCCGACTAGGTAAGTCCAACTTCGACCAAGAGGTCAATCGACGGATTCAACTCGGCTGGGCAGCGTTCGGGAAGCTACGACACATCTTCTCGTCAGAAATACCTCAAAACCTTAAAACAAAATTGTACAACCAGTGCGTGTTGCCAGTGATGACTTACGGAACTGAGACGTGGTCCTTCACTGCTGGCCGTATGAGGAAGCTCAAGGTCGCTCAGCGAGCTATGGAGAGGGCTATGCTCGGAGTTTCTCTGCGTGATAAACTTAGGAATAAGGATATCCGCAGTAGAACCAGAGTAACCGACATAGCCCAACGGATTAGTAAGCTGAAGTGGCAGTGGGCCGGCCATATAGCTCGAAGAACCGACAACCGATGGGGAAGAAAGGTTCTCGAGTGGCAGCCTCGTACCGGTAGGCGAAGTGTAGGGCGTCCCCCCACAAGATGGAGTGACGACCTGGTAAGACATGCAGGAAGTCGATGGATGCAGGTGGCTCAGGACCGTGCTTTGTGGCATTCCTTGGGGGAGGCCTATGTTCAGCAGTGGACTTGTGAAGGGCTGTAATAATGATGAATGATGATATAATCCATCACGAGCATATAGAAACTAGATACGGGAAAACGAAAACAAAACAAAAACCGCTTTCAACTTCATTATCTCTCTACGTTTAACGTAGAGGGAGTAGGTATACCCACACAAAAAGGGGGAAGGTTGTAATGACCTGATCACCACCGATTTGAAAATCGGTGCCGCAACGAATCGGTTAATAAAACAGTGTTTCTTGTTTATAACCTTCGTTTTATTAATTTATTTTAATCATAATCAAACAGTACAGACCATTTTATAAATGCCATTTGATAAGCAAGGCTACGGACTTCTTTAGTGGATAGTACATAAAATTTTAATGTAAATTCTTTGATATATTCTTTCAGTGCTTTTTTTTTTGGTAATTTGTTAATATTTTGTTGACATCATCACTGCTTGTTTTGTAAATCCGCAGTACTGTTACATTTTTTTTATATAACGTTGTAGTGTCGGATAGCTTAAGTTAAATAAATAAACAAATAAATTTTATTAGAACTCAAATAAATGTTACACTTGTTCCGATTGAGCCCTAGCTCCTGAACTAGGAATCCTGTATGTCAGGAGCTAGTCCCTTCCATACATTATGCACAAACAATATTAACATTAATAATTGTATTTCAATTTAATTTAATTATACTTAATTATATTCTACTTTATTTTATTTAAAATAGACAAAAAACAGCTTAAATAAATTATTAAATTAAATTAAAGATAAACATTAAAAAAAATAATATTAAAAAATGTAAGTATAATAATATGTGGTAAGCATTGAGTTATACAAAACATGTGTAACATATAAATCAATGGTGGTAAGTGACTAAGTAATATGACAAATGTGTGGGTGCATGTATGTGTTTTGTGTATGTAAGTAAAAGTAAATATTTTATTTGTTTTTGGTTAAGTTTCCTTAGTTTTATTATTTTGTTTAACTTACTATAAGTATGGGACCTGAAAATTATAAAATTTCCTAGCATAGGGCGTTCTAAAGGTGGGAATGGGATAGTTATCAACCCTTTTTTCTGTGGTTGGAACGGTTGGCGCAGTAACACAATGATATCTCATTATGCTGTGAAAAACATAGGTCTTACGTATACTTAATACTTTAAACTTCTTATACACTGATGTGGTAGGATGCTTGTAGGGCAAACACATAATAACCTTTAACAAACTTCTCTGTGCGCGTTCTAATTCAATCATATGTCTTTTATGTGTCCCAACGCCAAGTACAAACACAGTAGGAAATTAAACTATGACAAAGCGAATTATAAATTTGTAACATTAGGTCTTTGTTAGCAATCCCGCGTAATTTTTAAAAAGAAAAATAAGTTTCCTAACTCTCTTGGCTACATTTTGAATATGCAACTTCCAACTTAGTGCGTCATCAACATGAATGCCTAAATATTTTAAAGTGTTCGTTCTTTCTAATACAGCACATTTACAGTCACGAATCTCCTTAGTGTTTCTATTACACGGGTAAGTGTGAACTTTCATGATGAAGACGCCAAGATTGTATTCGGACGGAAAGATAGACGCCGGCAAATTATTCTACTCCTTTGCTGTACGCATTACAAAAGACGAAGCAAACCGTTTGGTTCTAATGCGTGGGATATTGACAACAAAGGGATGAAGACGCGCCGACCGCCTGGTTGTCTGATGGTGGAAAGGAGAGGGAGGAGTTAAAGCGTGTAATTCCTGCGCACACTCACCGTAATGCATCCTATAGAATACCGAGAGATTGGCTACTCTGCGCCTGTGCTCGAGGCTGACAAGTTTGGTTTCAACTAAAACTTAAATTAACAGTGGTAGAGCCACGCGGCAGCTTTTGCTGTCGCACGGATGGGCCGGCTCGAACCGGGGTGGTACCACGACCTCACAAAATACCAGCGTGAAGTAGAGGTTTACCTCTGCGTTTCGCTTGGTGAGTGCAGGTGGCCGGAGGCCCTTTTTACTGGAAATGAGGCATTCCATCTTAGTCTTCACGGGTGACAACGCATCTGCATTTTGATTCGCAAACGAGGATAGATGTAGATTGTCTATGGGCCGCAGCAACCACTTACCATCAGGTGGACTGTGTGCTCGTTTGTCACCCTTATCCTATATAAAAAAAACTAAATCAAGGTCACCAATGAGCCTCTTAGCACGTCCCTCCACTGAGTCCAACGCTGCCAGGTGGTATTTTGTAGCACCAGCCCATATGTGACAGCAGTATTTCATGCACGACCGGACTTGCGCTTTATATTTTTTTTATAGGATAGGGTGACAAACGAGCACACAGTCCACCTGACGGTAAGTGGTTGCTGTGGTCCATAGACATCTATATTTATCCTCGTTTGCGAATCAAAATGCAGAAGCGTTGTCACCCGTGAGGACTAAGATGGAATGCCTCTTCTCCAGTAAAAAGGGTCTCCGGTTCTCTACACTCACCATACGAAACACAGCAGTGTTAAGCTGCTATTTGACGCTGATATTCTGTGAGAGCGTGGTCCTTCCTCGGTCGAGCCGACCCATTCGTGCTACAACTATACTACTAATTATAGCTGCAGCATAGCTCTACCACGTACAAATAGCGGAGAGAACGGACCCCTGAGGAACACCGGCGTTAGTTGTCACAGTATCGGATGAGCAGCCATCAACGAGGACCCGGAGAGACCGTTCTTTCAAAAAGTCCTTCACCCAGGCAATCAGGCCAGAGGATAAGCCGTACGCTGAAAGCTTGCCCAATAGACTAGCGTGCCCAACCCTGTCAAAGGCCTTCGAAACATAGAGGAAGTCCTGAAAAAAAGTCCAGTTGTCTCCTGTGTTGACACGCTTGTACGGCCTGAGAGGCAGGCAGGCAACACAGGAGACAACTTAGGTGCACATACCTTTAGAACTATAGCTGGTATACTATCAGGTCCACTAGTTTTGTTCATGTCTAGACTTTGCAAGGTTTTAAGAACCTCCTTGTTGGTGGTACGGAACTCGGACATAGAGGTACCGCAGTGAGGTAATTGAAATGGTACGCTGTTGCTACTGTTCAGACGCGAATTGCAAGCAAAAAGAGAAGCATATAAGTCCGCTTTCTCCTTAGGCGCATGCGTCAGTGAGCCATCTGGTTTTACCAGCGGAGGCAGTGTAGACCGACAGAAGTTTGTCTCGACTGCTTTTGGCGAGAGACCAAAAAGCTCTACTGCCAGATGGTTTAACAGAGAGTTTTGTGCCGATGCGCTTAATGCGGTCGAAACTGGCTTGGCGTGATGCCTTTTTGCAGGACTTGGCGGTATGGTTAAAGGCTCTCTTCTTAAGGCTAACATCCGGAGCTTTACGGTCTCGAGCATTAACCCAGGATAAGTAAGCCATATGCTTGTACTTTTCAGCACGAGCACACTCTGCGTTATACCATGGGCGAGCTTTACTACCAATGGGCACGTCAGCATAGGGGATAAAATACTCCATCGCTTGACGTATCATATTGGTTATGGCATCCACGCAGCTCGATGGGTCTTCAGAGGAGAAGCAGACCTGCCACCAATGATAAGATGCAAAGAAATGCCGCATCTCATCCCAATCTGCTGACTTGTATCGCCACATTCGTCGCACTCCGTGGAAATCGTAGTTAGGCGGGGAACATAACGACACAGATTTCACCAGTCAGTGGTCAGAAGTTTCAAGGGTGAGGTAACCTGAACATCGTACCTGTCTGGATCGGTCGTTAGCAGAAGGTCGAGGCAGTTGGCTATGTGCCCATCCACATCAGGTACCCTAGTCTCTTGTTGTACCAGCTGGGACAGCCCCAGCGACAAGGCAAAATTTCACGCCTCTCTTCCAGCGTGGTCGGTCTTCTGGTATGGGAACAGCCAGTCCTGATGACAGGCATTAAAGTCCCTCAGAAAAAGCAACTGTGCATTAAGGTACCGAATTAGAGCCACATCACTGAGGTGTTCAAACAGCCTAGTTATCTCCTGGTCACCGTTGTGCGATCATTAGACACAAAAATAAATAATTTTATCCATTCCTGTGTCTATCAATACCCAGATCGTAGAGAAAGTCGGGTCTTCAAGGTGACGGAGACGCTTACAGCAGATGTCGTTGCGGACGTAAACACAGACACCGGCGCGCTGATGGAAATTATGCTCCAATGTGTACCCAGGGTAGTAAGGGTACGCCACATCTAGAGAACATCTGATGTGCGTCTCAGTCAAGAAGAGTAAGTGCGGTTTGTCAGTCTCAAGGTGGTAATGGACTGCATTGAGATTACAGTGCAGGCCTCGAATGTTTGTGAGGTTCACTTTGATGGAGAGGGAGTGCAACCTCTGTACAAACTTACTCTTCTTTTTTCTTTTTTCATTAATGGTGGGAGTGAATAGGGCGAGAGAATGGCAGGTGGACGAGCCGTCACACATATAACCTAGGGACGCAAACAGAGTCACAGCATCGATGGTACTTAGCATGGAGATCGCGGCGACGCCCGAACCCCCCCTGGAAATCGCCACCAGGTCCTCTCCTCCGGTCGCCAACCGGCATGGTGGAACCATCCCAGGATTTTTCATAAAATGGCGGGACAGCCTTTCATGAATGGCTGGCCCATTAATTGGGCCCCCAACTATCTACGATCGCTGGCCGAGTTCGGCCAGTGGTGCGGTCCTTCGAATCCCGCTAACTTCCATAAGCAGGCACGTGACACTAAGAAACGGCCGCGTCGCAACCGGTCCGTATGCGCAACGCAACTGTCCAGACCCATTCTCCCTAAGAAATGGGTTTCACCTAACATCATACCGGAACACGATCTGCATCATTTGGCGGTATGTCTTTGCCAGGTGGGTGGTAACTAACCCTGGGCCGGGCCTCTCACTAGTAGAGGACCAACCTACCATCAGTATGTAGTACTGCTCGTTTAGCACTACCCAGGGGATACGTGTAGGGAATCAGGATTCAAGTACTTTCTACGGACGCGAGTAACTTCATCCCCCTTAATCATCTAAATCCTTCCAGTAGTTTTTACTTTGAAGCGTAACAAACAAACTTTCACATTTATTATATTACTAGCAACCCGCGCCGGCTTCGCACGTGTACTGCACGTAATTGAGAGAGCGGGTGGCGCTCTTCAAACTAGTTAAGACAAATAATTGTTATTTTAAAAATAGTAATTGTTATTTTAAAAAGTTACAGTAATTTTTTTTTATAGAATAGGGGGCAAACGAGCATGCGGCTCACCTGATGGTAAGTGACTACCGCCGACCATGAACAACCGCAACACCAGGGGAATTGCAGATGCGTTGCCGACCTTTTAGAAAGATGTAAGCTCTTTTCTTGAAGGTTCCTAAGTCGTATCGGTCCGGAAAATTCGCTGGTGGTAATTGATTCCACAAGGAAGTCGTGCGAGGGAGAAAACTTCTTCTAAATCGCACAGTGGTGGACCGCCAATCATCCAGATGGTATGGATGGTAACGCGAGTTTTGTCGCGATGTGCGATGGTGAAATTGAGCGGCTGGAATTAGTCCGAACAATTCCTCAGAGCACTCCCCGTGATAAATGCGATAAAATACGCAAAGAGATGCAACATCTCTACGCAGTGCCAGTGTATCGAGCCGATCAGAAAGAACTCGGTCGTCGACGATTCGAACCGCTCTGCGCTGGATGCGGTCAAGTGGAAGGAGCTGGCGGTGGGGTGCCCCGGCCCAGAGATGAGAACAGTATTCCATGTGGGGCCGAACTTGCGCTTTGTAAAGTTGCAAGCGATGTGCCGGCATGAAATACTGTCTCGCTCTGCTGAGCACGCCAAGCTTTTTAGAGGCCAATTTGGCCTTCCCTTCCAAGTGACCACGAAACTGCACACTATTCGATATGTCGACGCCAAGGATTCCGATACTGGCTGAGGCAGTAAGGGGAGTGCCTTGAAACTGAGGAGATACGACAAAGGGGTTCTTTTTAGCGGTAAACGCGCAAACTTGTGTTTTCTGGGGATTGAACTGGACTAGATTTAGTCGCCCCCAATCCGAGATTTTGTTAAGCAAAGACTCGACTTCAGACACAAGTTTGTCCCGGTACTCGGCGACGTTTTCCCGAGAAATATTGGCACGGCCGGTATATAAGGCATCACCAGTGCTGTCGTCCGCATAGCAATGAATGCTGCCAGTTAGCAACATATCATTGATATGCAGGAGAAACAGCGTTGGTGATAGCACGCAGCCTTGTGGAACACCAGCGTTGATAGGCTTGAGATCAGAGCATGCACCGTCTACTACGACCTTGATGCTCCGATCAGCAAGGAAACTGGTGATCCATTTGCACAATTTCTCGGGAAGCCCATAGGAAGGAAGCTTCGAAAGAAGCGCTTTGTGCCAGACCCGATCAAAGGCCTTCGCTACGTCCAAACTAACGGCTAATGCCTCCCCCTTGGACTCTACTGCCTCCGCCCATCTATGAGTTAAGTAGACTAGAAGATCACCAGCTGATCGACCCCGACGAAAACCGTACTGGCGGTCACTAATCAGCTGGTGATCCTCAAGGTACCTCATGAGCTGGCAGTTTATAATGGCTTCCATTATTTTGGAGAACAAGGAGGTGATGGCGATAGGCCTGTAGTTGGACGGGTCTGAGCGGTCGCCTTTTTTAGGGATCGGGTGCACCAAAGCTGTCTTCCATGAGTTCGGGACTACGCCTTGGGAGTAGGAGTACCGGAAAAGACGCGTTAAAACCGGTGTCAACTCCGGAGCACACGTCTTCAGCACAATGGGAGGGACTCCATCGGGCCCACTCGACTTGCTGACGTCCAGGGAGAAGAGTGCTTTGCGGACCGAGCGCTGTGTAAATCGCACATCCGGCATGGAGCACTCACATCGCGGGATGGTCGGCGGTGTGTTCCCCCCGTCATCTAGAGTCGAGTTGGACGCAAAAAGAGAGCTCAACAGATCGGCTTTCTCCTTTGCGGCATGGGCCAGTGAGTCGTCCTCTCTGTGCAGAGATGGAAGAGATGGCTGACAGAAGTTCCCTTGGACAGCCTTGGCGAGAGACCAGAATGCACGGGTTCCCGAAGGAAGGCGAACTAGCTTCTCGCCAATTCTGCCGATGTGCTCAGACCTTGCCTTGGCAATGACGCTTTTGAAGGACCTGGAGGCGGAATTATACTTCTTTTTAAGTGCGCTGGTGTTTGCATCCCGAGACGTTGATGCGTCAGCCCAGGCCTGGTAGCACTCCTGCTTATAGCGTGATGCTATTTTACAGGAGCGACCAAACCATGGCTGCGATCTGCCTCCGATGGGCACCACAGAGAATGGAATAAAAAGTTCCATACCCTGAAGTACCACATCAGCAACAGAATCGGCAACAACGCTGGGATCTTCCGGCGAGAAGCAAACCCGCCCCCAAGGGTAGGATGCAAAAAAAGACCGCATCCCGTCCCAATCAGCTGACCTATAGTGCCAAACACGGCGGCAAGCTGTAGATCGCAACTGCGATTGGAGCGTGAGTGGCACCGTACTCCGGATCAGACAATGGTCCGAAGAGCCCAGAGGGGCATCGACGGAGACCTGATATCCGTCCGGATGAGAGGTCAGCAGAAGGTCCAACAGGGAAGGTACATGGTCTTCCACATCTGGGATCCGCGTAGGCGAAGTAACCAGTTGTGTTAGACCATATGCCAAAGCAAAGTCATAGACAGAACTACCCGCGTGATCGGTTAAACGAGAACCAAGCCATTCAGCGTGGTGGGCGTTGAAATCACCGAGTATCACGATCTCTGCGGATGGGACCTGTTGTAGCACGGAGTCTGCAGCCATTTGGACGTGGTCTATGAGTCGGTCTGTGTCGGCATTACCGCTATGGGACCTATAGAGGCACCCGTAGACGCGGGGATGGTCGTCGCTGTCTACGCGCAGCCATAGGATGGACAGGTCCGTACCTTCAAGGCTGCCGAGGTGTCGAAAACAGATGTCCTCTCTGACATACACGCAAACTCCAGCCCGGGGCACAAACGAGTGTTCTAATTTGTACCCCGGGTAGGAGAGATACGAAGTATCAGCCGGAGAGGACACCTGTGTCTCGGTAAGAAAGAGCAAGGCCGGCTTAGCTATCTCCAGATGGTAGTGGACGGCGTTAAGGTTTGAATGAAGTCCCCTGATATTGCAGAAATCCACGGTAAGCGTGGCAGGGGTTGCCTTTGTCTTCTTGCTCCGCTTGCCCCGAGCAGGTTTCGTCTTGAGCGGAATTTCGCCCCCCCCCAGAATACGCGGGGCAGCCTGAGCACCCACGCCCAGGAGTGGAGTAGTTTGGTCGTGGATGCTCAGCGAGGGATTCTCCAGGGGTGCTGGTACCCTCCTGGGGTAGTCTTTTATTTAATTCCACTACCATGTTGATCGGGGGGGGGGGGGGGGAATTGGGCCTCCGGCCACCTGCACTCACCAAGCGCAACGCAGAGGTAAACCTCTACTTCACGCTGGTATTCTGTGAGGTCGTGGTACCACCCCGGTTCGAGCTGGCCCATCCGTGCGACAGCAAAAGCCACCGCTTAGCTCTACCACTGTTAAACGTTACTGACGTTAATACGTTTCGATTTCCGCAAAGTAATACTTGATTCTGTTAATTATCTGTGATATATTCTAAAGTATTAAATTTAAGGGATTATTTTAAATTACATGAAATGCCTATGTAAAGTTTCTACGCTAGCGCGGACTTTTGCTCTAGTAGGACTGGACTTCTTAAATAACTACAATTCCTTAGTACTTTATTTTGAAGTATCTCATAAGGTTTAGCCAGCGAAGTAAGGACCCGATTGTCGATACACCTACATACGTAATAATGTAGTAAAAGGAACTTATATTGTCACAATTTTATGCTATTACGTTCTGCGGTGTGAGCTGTCCGTCGTATCAATATTTTTCATGTACAATTTAAACCCTCGTGTTAAAGCCGGGTCACAGTCTAGCTTCTTAGGTTGAGATCTATAGACCGTACTTTGACTTTGCTCAGACTTTACTTTCGAGCTAAGACGATGTCGGTATTTATAGAGCTAACTTCGAAGTCGTGCTGAGTGTGCGCTCAGCAAAGCCTAAGTCAACGATATCGACGACTTACGTAAAACTCAGGATATTATTCAAAACCACCGTATTAATTTTAAATTGTTGTTTTTAAGTTACTCTAATTTCAATGGAATTATGCTATTTAAAACTAGAAGACGTCCTAATACTATCTATTTATTGTTATAATTAATTAGAGTAACCTAAAAACAACAATTTAAAATTAATACGGTGGTTTTGATATATTTACGTAATATCAATCTTATTTGGAATTTCTTAAAATCTTATCTTTTTCTTTTTTTTTTTGATTTTGTACTCATCTAACCCGTTCCCGTTCTCATACGCCAGTTTTCTATTTCATGTAATAATAACTTATTTATGAAATAGAATTTGAACTGTTTTTGATTTTAAATATATATATATATATATATATATATATATATACTAGCTGGCCAGGCAGACGTTGTTCTGCGGGCCTTAGCATAAAGTTAGCTTAATCTTTGACCGATACAACTATAAATTCGGAATCAAAGTTTATGCTAAGCATACTCAGCAAAGTTTTTCGTTAACTAAGTCTGAGCAAAGTCAAAGTACGATCTATAGATCTCAGCCTTAGACTGTGGCCGGGTGGATTTAAAAAAAAATAAAAAATATTTATTTTATTATTTTAACACAAGAGAATAATATGCTTCTATTTTCTAATTGACAAAAATATCCTTAATAAAAGAACCTTATGTTAAGGGGGTGTTTTGTGTATTTTAGGATGTCTCGAGTCAATCGCCCCGTAAAATAAAAAGTTTCATAAAACTGTAACCTGCTATTTGCACCTCTTACCGTTACCGTAACAGTCTGTCGAAGTTCATGCTGAACATAAGCCTCCCCTATAGATTGCCTCGTGGGGGCGGGCGACATTTGACATAGTTGCCACGCTTGGTAAACGGGTTGACCAGTGTTGTTTATTTTTTATTTTTAGTCGTTATTAGGAAGAAGTTTATAACAGTGGTAGAGCCACGCGGCAGCTTTTGCTGTCGCACGGATGGGCCGGCTCGAACCGTGGTGGTACCACGACCTCACAGAATATCAGCGTGAAGTAGAGGTTTACCTCTGCGTTTCGCGTGGTGAGTGCAGGTGGCCGGAGGCCCTTTTTACTGGAAATGAGGCATTCCATCTTAGTCCTCACGGGTGACAACGCATCTACATTTTGAATTGTAATAGAGGATAGATGTAGATGTCTATGGGCCGCAGCAACCACTTACCATCAGGTGGACTGTGTGCTCGTTTGTCACCCTTATCCTATAAAAAAAAAAGACGCTGCTACTCACCTCCTGATTTGTTTCCCTCAGTCGCATCTTACAACACCCACGGGATGATATGGGGTAGTGGTCAGAAGTTGAATTTTCCTAAATGCTTTCTTAGTGGATGCCTACGTTATAAAAGGCAGGTACTGTCCAATTTTCAGATATCTACGCATAGCGATTTGGAGTGTGCGTTGATAGACGAGTCAGTTACTCAGGATATCCTATAATAGATTAGGAGGTACGACATACTTAGTATTAATAGTATGTAGCTTTGCTTTACTGCAGTGGGCGATAAGGAGCTGATGATGAAGTAGATTTGCACCTTTAAAGTTTTTAGGTTAGTTCAAATAGGGCCCAAATTTTATTTTTGCTCCCGGGCCCTTGGTTCCAAAGCTACGCCACTGATTGTCAGCATACTTTACCTAGTTTTATTTTTTTTATAAGAGAGGGCAAACGAGCATGCGGCTCACCTGATGGTAAGTGACTACCGCCGCCCATGAACAACCGCAACACCAGGGGAATTGCAAAAGCGTTGCCGATCTTTTAGAAAGGTGTAAGTTCTTTTCTTGAAGGTTCCTAAGTCGTATCGGTCCGGAAAATTCGCTGGTGGTAATTGATTCCACAAGGAAGTTGTGCGAGAGAGAAAACTTCTTCTAAATCGCACAGTGGTGGACCGCCAATCATCCAGATGGTATGGATGGTAACGCGAGTTTTGTCGCGATGTGCGGTGGTGAAATTGAGCGGCTGGAATTAGTCCGAACAATTCCTCAGAGCACTCCCCGTGATAGATGCGATAAAATACGCAAAGAGATGTAACATCTCTACGCAGTGCCAGTGTATCGAGCCGATCAGAAAGAACTCGGTCGTCGACGATTCGAACCGCTCTGCGCTGGATGCGGTCAAGTGTAAGGAGCTGGCGTTGGGGTGCCCCGGCCCAGAGATGAGAACAGTATTCCATGTGGGGCCGAACTTGCGCTTTGTAAAGTTGCAAGCGATGTGCCGGCATGAAATACTGTCTCGCTCTGCTGAGCACGCCAAGCTTTTTAGAGGCCAATTTGGCCTTCCCTTCCAAGTGACCACAAAACTGCACACTATTCGATATGTCGACGCCAAGGATTCCGATACTGGCTGTGGCAGCAAGGGGAGTGCCTTGACACTGAGGAGATACGACAAAGGGGTTCTTTTTAGCGGTAAACGCGCAAACTTGTGTTTTCTGGGGATTGAACTGGACTAGATTTAGTCGGCCCTAATCCGAGACTTTGTTCAGCAAAGACTCGACTTCAGACACAAGTTTGTCCCGGTACTCGGCGACGTTTTTCCGAGAAATATTGTTACGGCCGGTATATAAGGCATCACCGTCTGCATAGCAATGAATGTTACTAGTTTGCAACATATCATTGATATGCAGAAGAAACAGCGTTGGTGATAGCACGCAGCCTTGTGGAACACCAGCATTGATAGGCTTGAAATCAGAGCATGCACCGTCTACTACGACCTTGATGCTCCGATCAGCAAGGAAACTAGTGATCCATTTGCACAATTTCTCGGAAAGCCCATAGGAAAGAAGCTTCGCAAGAAGCGCTTTGTGCCAGAGCCAATCGAAGGCCTTCGCTATGTCCAAACTAACGGCCAATGCCTCCCCCTTGGACTCTACTGCTTCCGCCAATCTATGAGTTAGACCCCGACGAAAACCGTACTGGCGGTCACTAATCAGCTGGTGATTCTTAAGGTACCTCATGAGCTGGCAGTTTATAACGGATTCCATTATTTTGGAGAACAAAGAGGTTATGGCGATAGGCCTGTAGTTGGACGGGTCTGAGCAGTCGCCTTTTTTAGGGATCGGGTGGACCAAAGCTGTCTTCCATGAATTCAGGACTACGCCTTGGGAGTAGGAGTACCGGAAAAGATGCGTTAAAATCGGTGCCAACTCCGGAGCATACGTCTTCAGCACAATGGGAGGGACTCCATCAGGCCCACTCGACTTGCTGACGTCCAGGGAGAAGAGTGCTTTACGAACCGAGCGCTGTGTAAAATCGTACATCCGGCATGGAGCACTCACACCGCGGGTTGGTCGGCAGGGTATTCCTCCCATCATCTAGAGTCGAGTTGGACGCAAAGAAAGAGCTTAAAAGATCGGCTTTCTCCTTTGCGGTATGGGCCAGTGAGTCGTCCTCTCTGTGCAGAGATGGAAGAGATGGCTGATAGAAGTTGCGTTGGCGAGAGACCAGAATGCACGGGTTCCCGAAGGAAGGCGAACTCACTTCTCGCCAATTCTGCCGATGTGCTCAGACCTTGCCTTGGCAATGACGCTTTTGAAGGACCTGGAGGCGGAATTATATTTCTTTTTAAGTGTGCTGGTGCTTACATCCCGAGACGTTGATGCATCAGCCCAGGCCCGGTAGCACTCCTGCTTATAGCGCGATGCTATTTTACAGGAGCGACCAAACCATGGCTAGGATCTGCCTCCGGATTGGCACCACAGAGGATGGAATAAAAAGTTCCATACCCTGGAGTACCACATCAGCAACAGAATCGGCAACAACGCTGGGATCTTCCGGCGAGAAGTAAACCCGCGTTCAAGGGTAGGATGCAAAAAAATATCGCATCCCGTCCCAATCGGCTGACCTATAGTGCCAAACACGGCGGCAAGCTGCAGATCGCAACTGCGATGGGAGCGTGAGTTGCACCGTACTCCGGATCAGACAATGGTCCGAAGAGAGACCTGATATCCGTCCGGATGAGAGCTCAGCAGAAGCTCCAACAGGGAAGGTACATGATCCTCCACATCTGGGATCTACGTAGGCGAAGTAACCAGTTGTGTTAGACTATATGCCAAGGCAAAGTCATAGACAGATCTACCCGCATGATCGGTTAAACGGGAACCAAGCCATTCAGCGTGGTGGGCGTTAAAATCACTGAGTATCACGATCTCTGCGGATGGGACCTGTTGTAGCACGGAGTCTGCAGCCATTTGGACGTGGTCGATGAGTAGGTCTGTGTCGGCATTACCGCTATGGGACCTATATAGGCATCCGTAGACGCGGGGATGGTCGTAGCTGTCTACGCGCAGCCATAGGATGGACAGGTCCGTACCTTCAAGACTGCCGAGGCGTCGAAAACAGATGTCCTCTCTGATGTATACGCATACCCCAGCCCCGAGGCACAAAGGAGTGTTCTAATTTGTACCCTGGGTAGGAGAGATATGAAGTATCAGTCGGAGAGGACACCTGAGTCTCAGTTAAAAAGAGCAAGGCCGGCTTCGCCGTCTCTAGATGGTAATGGATAGCTTTAAGTTTGGAATGAAGTCCCCTGGTGTTGCAAAAATTCACGGATAGTGTGACAGGGATCGCCTTGGTCTTACTGCTCCGCTTGCCCCGAGCAATTTTAGTCGCGAGCGGAATTTCTGAGAAAATTCTGGTGTAAGAGGGTTACGTTTTTTTCAAAAAATAAAAAACATTTTGACATAATTTATTGATTTACTATTTAAAGTTTTTAAATTATAAGTTGAAGTAATTAATAAATAACATGTTAGATAAACCTATATTTATATGTCCATTTTAATTTACAAATTAATGTTATTTAAATTATTGCCTTAATTAACTACTATACACAGCGGTTGTACCTAATCGTTGGATACTTAAAAATACGAAACGTGCGGGCTGTAAATAAATGTTTTCAATTTTATAATAAGAATCAGTTTTTATAAAAAAGAGCAATGTTGGGCACTTATTTATTAGTGTAGGAATACGTTTGGGTCAATATGTATCATTCAGAATTTCGATAAAGTTTCGAATCTAATACTTTTTGTTCAATCGGGTGCATTTAGCTCCTTTCCTATCTATAATCGCACTTTTCTGGCGTCTAGCACCTACATATACTTGCAAACTGTGTCAGAGACGAGAAACGACATACAGATTTTGGATAAAGTAAAAAACGATTAAAGTGTAACAAATTCTTCAATACTGTCAAGGGCGGGCAAAGAAGTTTCTAGGAAGGGCATTGCCCACCATTGCAGTTTCCTAGCCACGCCCATGTTCGCAGGGGTGACAACGCAACTGGGGATGCGGCTGTTTGAAATATGCTTGGAACTTGTGCCATGTCCATGGGTCGCAGTAGTCGGTTGGTCAGGTGAGTGCGGGTGCATGTGGTGGTGGTGGTGCGGGTGTGGGGGCGGAGAGGGGTGCGTGGTTGTGTGCGGCGCGCAGGTGTCGCTCGAGGTCGCGGCGTCGCGCCAGCGTGCGGCCGCAGCGCGGGCAGGAGTGCGCCCCCCCTCCACTGGCCGTCCCGCCCGCAGCAGCTGCGCCGTGCAGCCGCACGTGCTTGTTGAGGTTGGAGGGGTCGCCGAACGCGCGCAAGCAGTGCCGGCACCGCAGCGGCTTGTAGCCCGTGTGCGTGCGGATGTGTATCTTGAGGCCGTACTTGCGCGAGTACAGCTTGCCGCAGTACAGGCAGGCGTGGCCGCCGCGGGAGCGTCCCCACGCCGCCGCGAGCGCTTCCGCAGCCTCCGCGGCTTCGGCTGCCAGCGGTAGCAGTGGCAATAGTGGCAGCGATGGCCAGGCCGTCACGGACGCGCCGTATGGCTGGAATGCGGAACTCCGGCCCGCTTCCGCCCACTTTAAACGCTCGATGCACGTCTCCCAGAAAGTAGCGAGAGAATACTCTCTACACGACAGGAACAGGTGCACCTTCAACATATTCGGTTGCTCGAATTCGACACCGCAGTCGTGGCACACGTAATTATTTTTTCCTGTAACAATTGTAATCTGTTCTGTAATGCAATGTTAATAATACAAAAAGTCAATTTCGAAAATAAATTTTTACATCTTATCTTAGCGCACAACAGTGCTCCCGCCAAGTCGAGCAAAAACGCGGCACGGCCGTACCGTCCTTTTCTCAAAGCAGTTCAGGCCATTTTCGACCCCCTATAACTTAACTAAAAACTAGAAGCCTGAATTTTCAGTAACCAAGCATGCATTGTGCAAACACGGTATATTTCAAATTTCATTCAATTCGAACCAGTAGTTTAAAATTATAACTAGTCAAAGTTTCTTAATTTTGTCACTCACTGACTAACCGATCATCAAAACTCTAAGGCACTTCTAGAAGACGTAGAAGTTTCAAATTTAGAATACAGTTAGTGTTTAGTGTATAAATCAAGGAAAAACTAAAATATTTTGTAATTTCTGTCCAGTTTTCTAGATACACCAACTGCATAAATCACTTTGTAATCCCTATATATAGTTACATTTGCAGTGAATGAATCAGTGTACCTGTATATGTATAATATAACGAAATAATAGATGTACATAAGTACCTAGATATAATTATGTTCAAAGGTAACTAGTAAAATGGTCAACGGAATGAAAAAGCAAGAATGGGACATGTCTTATGAAGTTGTACCAAAATCCCGCAAAGTATTAAGTAGACTAAATTGCTCGAAAATCCGTAGTTGGTATTCAAGAAGTATATGGTACAGGAAAGGAAAAAAGGAGTACTATCTACAAAAAGAAATGAGTAGCCATCAAAAACATAACATGTTAAAAAAAACCCAAGTCTCGCAACTCAGTTCTTAGATTGACTTGGCAATCGCACTAAGCAATCTAATTTGATATAATATGTATTACTTGTGAGATACATTGCGTTTTTATGCGATGGACAACTCCATCTATTTATTTAAAACGTAAAACATTTTTAATATTGATATGGTCACTATGAGATGTTGTTAGATGAGCTAATTACGTAATTACTTGAGACAGAAGGACCCTTAAGTAGGAACTGAATATATTAACCGACTTGGTAACTTGGTATTACATTGATCTCATAACTTTTTACGGTAGAAGAACTGAGTTGCGAGACTTGGTTTTTTTACATGTTATGTTTTTGATGGCATTTTATAGTATTTTTATTATATAAACCTACAAAGCTACTATCACTCCAATCCATACTTTACTGCCATAACTTTCCAAAAATGTAGGTACTAACAGACCAAGACACCCATAACTCAACACACTTAATAGGTGGTACACCAATATCCAATTAGAAGACCACGAAAAAAAAAATGTACAAAACTTTGATATATTATGTAAAACAAAAACCGTTTTCCATAAAAATACAGTTATGAAATCGCTGTCGCAATAGTAAACTGGCATGATTCATAATTTTGAAAAGAAATGATTGATGAAAATGAAAATATTAAAACTTTTTACACAAAAATTGTAACATTTGAAATACAAAAATCTTATGCCATTCTATTGTTTGACTTTCAGTTGTTTTTAGTTCTTACATTCATTAGTATTTGGTTAAACATAGGCAATAAACAAAACAAATTAGAATTATTTTCGATTACGATTTCCGACGTGGATCTAATGCGACAGAGACAACTCGGAAAATCAATGCTGCCTTTTGAGAGAATACGACTTATGAACGCACTGAGCGTTTTGGTTCAATCGCTTTCGTGTTGGAAATTTCAACTTGGTTATATATTTTAGTCTGGTCTTTCTCGCGGTTCATATTTCATGAATTAAAAGTATGGTGAAAGTCGATCCCTAATAAACAACCATCGAATTAGCGCCATGGTTTGATGTTAATTTACCCGCAATATATTGACTCATTTGTATCAAATTAGTAAAATTGAAAATGTTGAGAAATAAATCCACGAATTAACTGATTTGTTCAGTAGGTACAGGAAAGGTGGGATTTTGGATAGAATTGTGACGTATAATGAAAATTAAATTCTCTACGATAATTGGAAGCGTAAATCGCAATCACTGAACCCTGGGAAAATACCAGAACAATGTCATGCACCATGTAACACAGCATGTCGTGGTACAAAATGCCTTTTTATAGGATTAGGGTGACAAACGAGCACAGCCCACCTGATGGTAAGTGGATGCTGTAAATATAATGAATAAATTAGCAAAGGAGAGCAACCTTGAATGTTCTTCATGGAGAGGAATGGCATGTGCAGTAGCGCCAGCGCGGCGTCGTCGAACCACAGCTGCAGCTCGTGCAGCGGCGCCGCATCGGTGGCCAGGCGCAAGCGCAGCTGGGCGTGCTGTGTGCTGTCGTGCTGAGTGCTGCCGTGCTGCGTGCTGCCGTGCTTGCTGCCGTGCTGCGTGGCGGCGCGCTGCGCACACAGCAGCAGCTGGGCGTGCGGCGCGGCGGGCGCGAGGCGCGCGCTCACGGCCGCAGCCTCCGCGCCGCCGCGTGCGCACAGCCCGCCCGCTGCGTCCAGCTCCACGTACACCTGTGCAAACGAAACAACAGCATCGACATCACCCGACACCATCCACTTAATTTTACAATTTTAAGAGAGGCTTCCTGCTTTAAATTACACTTTTTAATGCTTTGAATTATTGAACAAAATTATTTTTACGGATTTTATGGGGATTAATTTTACTTATTTTTAATTCCTAATGTTTCCATGTTATTAGTATTGCTATTAAATAAAATATATATATATATATATATAAAATTGTGTTTAAATCAGACTATTTAGTGTTATAATAATAACTACAAGGAAAAAAAGAGATATGGAATGAGCATTCAAATTAATTTCGGGGAGTTATTTAGTAAGTCGTCGCACACATTTTTTTTGATATAATCTACTTTTATTATAGTTTTATTAATGTTAGAGTTCCTTTACCTCTGCCTATGGCGTTGTTGATTCCCGCCCCTTTAGTAATTGTACCGCTAAACATACGGTACTGAGTCCACTGTTGTTTTTCAGTATTAAAGTTATAAAGAGCTAGCAAAAGGCAAATTCTACAAGTTACTTAGCCTTAAAAGTGAGAAGGCACTACTAGCCTTTTTGTATTTAAAATTGTTAAAAGGTATCTACGAGCTGCATTTTTCTAGCGTATTTTTCTAATATAAGTGAAAACGATCTAACAATCCATCTGATGTTAATGATTACTGTGTCCTGTGGAAATTTGTAGCCAAGTTCAAACAAAGAATCTTGCATACATATCATAACTTTTGAAGATTAAGATGAAATGTCTTACAACCTATAATTATAATAATATGCCGTGGAGCAACGCTGCAGCGATTAGTGTGCAGCATCGATGCGTCGGCTCGACCAGGAAAGGAGCACCCTCGCACAGAATACTAGCGTGAAATAGATGCACGATGCTGCTGTGTTTCACAAGGTGTGACTAGAATTGTAAATACTTTTTAATGAAAAGCCATTTCATTTTTTGTCTCTGGAGTAAAGATGCATCTGCTTTTTCGTTCCTAATCGTGGATAGATGTAGGTATTTATAGACCACAATATCACCACTTTCTCTGTGTGAGTTGTATGCTTGCCATCCTTATTTTTTAGAAATAAGGAGCTCTACCAGCTAGTCGTGTAATAAAGAAAGAAGAAAAACTTTTATTTTGGCCTCAAATCGTTGATGTATAATATGTACAAATATATAAAAAACGAAAAATATAAAAACATCGTCATTAACAGCCTGCAGTAGTTTACTGCTGGACATAGGTCTCTCTTAAGGCGAGCCCTGTCTTCGGCTACGTTACAGCTCAAGTAGCGGTAAACCACAATGTCGATTTTCAGTGATGGCAAAAGGCTTGGAACAAACAGTCTAAAGAAAAACTATAGCAGTGTAAAGGCTATATATTTGGGTTACGTACGTTGTGCGGTGCAAGGAGGGCTCGGTGCAACGCGACACGCAGGCGCGTGGCATCAAACTCCGGGGACGCCGCGCCGGCGCGTAGCCCGCGCCGCGCCAGCGTACGCATGCCGCTGCACGTGCCGCAAGCGCTGCAATTGTCGTAGGTGCTGTACGTGCCGCAAGAACTGCACTTGTCGCCGGTGCTGCACGTGTCACAAGCGCTACACGCGTCGCAAGCGCTGCACTTGCTGCGTGCGCTACACTCGTAGTACGTCCTGCACTTGCTACACTATGCAAGCGCTAAACTCGTAGCCCTCCCTGCACTTGTTGCGAGCGCTACACTTGTAGTACGCTCTACACTTGCTATATTCTGCACGTGTTATAATCGTAGCTAAACTTGCTGCACGCGCTACACTCGTAGTACACCCTGCACTTGTTTTACTGTACATGCACTATATTCGTAGCCCTCTCTGCACTTGTTGCACTCGCTCCATTTGAAGCCCCCGCTCGATTGTCGCCCCTTGGTACTCCAATGATAACTAATCCGCTCAGCCTTACACTAAGTTTCCTTCTAATATCAAACCCGTAGACCAATTCTCCTTTACGTCTCGAAGATCATACAAATCTCAATAAAATGTATGTATAAATCAATCGACTATCCCGGAACAAGTGCAGAGGGATGTCCGGCTGCAGGTATGCGAGTGGCGCGTGCGCCGGGCCCGCGCAGTATTTACGCGACGGAGGGTCGCAGTCCATCATCGCGGCACTCCGCCCTCTGACCGCCCCTAGCACTCCGGTACATATTGTTTTCAACCCCGCTATCAAAATATCCGTAAAGAAAAACATCACCCCACAAATTAAATCATCAAAATTATTTATCCAAGTGTTAAAATCCTTCATTTAAAACCTATTACCATTTCGTACCAAGTGTACAAAAATAAGTTAATGCCTAGTGTAGTGTGCACTTCATATCGAACATTGTTACATTCAATGTTCAATATGAAGTCGGAGAAATTTATTACTAAATTATTTAATCTCTTATAAATAAGGTCACTTACACTTGCAAATGGTTAAATTATAATTACTATACCCTTAATCTGGACGACAATTTAATAACATGGAAAATTATTTTTCATTTTTAATTATTTATTATTAATTTTTATATATTACGCTAAAATTCCAAGCTATCAATCATCAAATCATTACAGCCTATTAAATATTACTTTTAAACAAAGGCGTCCTCCATAGCTTGCCTCACCGAGCATTTTGCCATAGTTGCCACGCTCGACGGGCGGGTCAGCAACCGCAGTTTTTTATAATTTTGAGTTGTTGTCAAGAAGATGCTGCTGCCTATCTCCTGTTTCAGTTTTTCTCTGTCGCCTCTTACGTCACTCACGGCCACTACACGGTTGAGTAATATCAATTAGTTTTTTTAATTAACTAGCTCAAACAGAAACGCTGTGGCATTCCTTCCGTTTCGTCATCTTGTAATGCAGTTAGTTTATTCTTAAAACGTTATCTTCTTTAGCGGCTCGTAAAAATCCTCTGTTAGAGCTAGGCCTCTTCCATTGTAGAAATAATTTGTCATGATCGTTGGCTCGGCGAACGGTTTGACGGTCGCAGTACCAGACGGCTGCATCCGTGACAATGCTGCCCGTCCCTGGCATGAGTGTTCTACGTCTAGGGTACACGACATTGTATACCGCCTTATCATATCTTTTTTTTTATATGATAAGGGTGACAAACGAGCACACAGTCCACCTGATTGTAAGTGGTTGCTGCGGCGTATAGACATCTACATCTATCCTCTATTACAAATCAAAATGTAGATGCGTTGTCACCCGTGAGGACTAAGATGGAATGCCTCATTTTCAGTAAAAAGGGCCTCCGGCCACCTGCACTCACCAAGCGAAACGCAGAGGTAAACCTCTACTTCACGCTTGTTTTCTGTGAGGTCGTGGTACCACCCCGGTTCAAGCCGGCCCATCCGTGCAACAGCAAAAGCTGCCGCGTGGCTCTACCACTGTTAAAATCTATCTTTCGGAATTTCCCATAATCGCCTCTTACGGCACCCACAGGGCACAGGATGAAATTCTTAAAATAAGTTTAAACCGTTACCGTTACAGCCTTTTAAAGTAAAGTCCACTGATGAATAGTCCTGCCCCATAGATTGCTTCATAGGGAAATATTTGCCATAGTTGCCACGGTTGGCAAGCGAGTTGCCAACTGGTTATTTTATTTTTAGTCTTTATTAAGACGCTTCTGCCCATCCCCTGATTCGTTTCCCTCTGTCGCCTCCTACGACACCCACGGGATGATATGGGGTAGTGGATATTCGTACACCGCCACTAAACATTATAAAAACATTGAAAACTGTTACATAATCTCAGCTAACAATAACAATATGACATTAATTTATGGGATCGATGAGGCGAGATCTATAAGGACTTTTAATAAACCATGTTGCGGCGGCATACGTGATTTTAATGTACTACCTACTAACCGTGGGTAACATCTCGTGGGCGTCGTAAGAGTCGACAGAGGGAAATAAAACAGGAGACGGACAGCAGCATCATCCTCACACATCTAAAATAATAAAAATCAGCGGTTTTTTTATAGACTGATGATAAGCGGATGCTGAGGCCCATAGACATATTATATACATCTATCTTCGATTAAGAATCAAAATGTAGATGAGCTGTCACCTCTGAGAACGAAGATGAAATGTAAAAAAGGTTTTCTAATCTCTACATTTACCATACGAAAAACAACAGCAGTGGACTTTTGATAGCCAGTCCGTTCAGTTTTTTACGTGGTAGAGCCATACTGCAGCTATATTAGTAGTATAGTTGTAGCACGAATGGGTCAGCTCGACCGGGGAAGGACCACGAATCTCTCACAGAATACCAGCGTAAAATGGCAGCTTGACACTTCTGTGTTTCGTATGGTGAGTGTAGAGCACCGGAGAACCTTTTTACTGGAAAAGAGGCATTCTATCTTAGTTCTCACGGGTGACGACGCATCTGCATTTTAATTCTTTATTGAGGATAAATGTAGATATCTATTGGTCACAGCAACCACCTACCATCAGGTGGACTGTGTGCTCGTTTGTTACCCTTTCCTATAAAAAACGTCTGTAATGAATCAATGATTAAATAAAGATGACAAACAAACATAGTGTATAACACAAACCTCCATCAAGAATTCACTAGTATTGAATTGCTTCTTTTGCGAGACGTCATTAGTGATGTTATTCCATCCATCCATCCATTACAGCCTGTATAAGTCCACTGCTAAACATAGACTTCCCCCATAGATTGACTTATAGGGGGCCCTCGACATAGTCGCCACGCTTGGCAGACGGGTTGGCAACCAACCCGCCTGCCAAGCGCCCGCTTAGTGATGTTATTATTCGGAAGATTTGTCTAAGTCTTGATCGAAAACCGTGTCCGAATTCCGTGACGTTTCTTCAAATGGATTCCAATAAAGGTCCCACTTTGTGGCAAAGTTCTGGTTATAGCAGTGGCATATTATGGGTTGCTGTCGCCCTTCCCGCTAGAACTGGCTTTTCTTTCCTAATTGAAGCGCCCTAAAATCCTTCTTCTCTGCCCATCCCACTTGCTACGCCACTTTCACTCGCACTCCAGATATTATATTCTGTCTATTTGTAGTTAGTAGTTGACGATTATGTAGTAAAATAATCAATATTTAACTATAATACGTGTAATATGGATGAAATAAAAGATGCAATAAAATTATGAACAAATTTATTACACATTTGGAATTTACATATTACTATGATATGAACAAAATAACAATAGTTTGCCGCATAATGGCGGGAAAAAAAACCCATCAACCCAGTTTGTACCATAGGTCTCGAAAAGACGACTGGAAAGGTAAAAAAGACGTAACGGCCTTCGATACGATGTAAAATATACACACATACACTCCGTCTGGACAGGCTCTAGGCAAATTCATTGTATAATAGGAGGTCTATGTCCATCGTTGTGCTGTAAAGAACTAACAGAGAGGGTAAATAACAACAGCGTACTTAAACACATAATTTAACTACTAAACGATATTGCCATAACCAGATGAGAGGGTGACAAACATTCTCATGTGTAAGATGGTTGATATGGAACAAATTGTAAAGTAACTTGTTAACATGACCTTTTTCCTACTGCCTTCATTTTCCTTCTTCATATTATGCTTCTTAATCCCAGTGTTTGTAAAGATTGTTGTACCCGAATTGTGTTCTATTGAAGGTTCAACACAAAGATCATAGGGATGCTAGTGGGAAAGGACTTAAGGAGAAGGTATTTTCCCAAAATTGTTGGTATAGAGTTTGATAAATTGAAGAAAATTGAAATTGTATTTAAATTTTCTTAAATTTTTCAAACTCTTGTTTTTAGTAAATTCATATCGTTCTTAAATATTTGAAATGATATGTTTTTTTATTCGATGGCGCAGAAAGCAGTTAATTACCCAACTACGAGAGTATATACGTGTAAATTATTTTTGCATATTTTTTTCATATCTTTGTATCAGTAACCAGTAAAACGTAATGTGACAGTGATAAATGCAGCATGCATTTGTGTTAATGTGTATCCTGTAACTGTATTCGTGCACCGAAATGTGCATGTATTTATAATATTATAGTTTGGGTATTTCATCACGATCACTAACGCTTTATGGATGGACGTAAGACACATTTAGTTTATTGAGACATAAATGTAATTAAGTTCATTTCCGTACAAATTTACCACAAAAACATTGAGCGATATTTAAAAAATCCACTCTCGCTTGCTTTCTACATCTGCATTGTAGCTATTGCTCTACGCCCTCTACGTTACTGCCGTTACCGTTACAGCCTATTAAAGTCCACTGCTGAACATAGGCCTATGAACATGGGTTCAGCAAAGTTACTACATTGTTTATTAAATATTTCTACTCTAATTATTAAATAATTACAAATTCAGTTTATTTTGGTACTACGAGCATAATTTAAAAGGGGTCTTTAATGTTTATTTTGCGCTCGTAGCGTATGGTACGGGGCTACGAATCCAATCTAACCAACGTTGTTCCGAGACACGAGAAGCTTTACAACTTTACTATTAAGTTTAACATAAACTACGTGAAGTAACTATTTAATTTAAGCCAAGAATTATAAAACATTAATATTTTTATTTATTTCAAATTAGCTTTATAAATTAAAGTTAAGAATAATTTATTTATTCCCAACAGTAAAACGAATGTTAATGGTCGAATGTTTCAATTCAGAAGCACATATAGCGAACTGTCATATTATGACCTACTCAAAATATATACTCCTCATTAGTTTTATTCGTGTCTGAAGTAATTATTCTGCTCGTAACTGCAGATTTAGTTCTAAAACCACTTCGGAGCGTGTCCGATATTCACAGGTACTAATAACACTTACAATTTAATTGAATTTAATATTATTATTATTTACAATATATTTATGACCTTAAAGGTTTGATAAGGGTCCGTACATTAAAATGAATGTACGCCAATTTCACCTTATGAACATTTTACTAAACGCAATAATAATTTTAGAGCCACTTGTTCGTTCATATTTCGATGTTGTACTCCTATTTACAACACATATATTTTACTGGCATACTCAAATTGCCCAGGTACACAGCAAATTTGTTTCCACACACTTAGGTGTAGTGTCCGAATTATACATAACAAGTTGACAAGTATCCCCACGGCTCCCGGCACCTCTACTCCTCGAGACCTGCAAAGATGACATTCATAAGTCTAAAGTAATAAAAAAGAAAGAAATAATTTATTATCTTAATATTAAATGTAATGTAACAGCGTAGTGACGGTGTAAGAATATCCACTACCTCATATCGTTACGTGGTGACAGAGGGAAACAAACAAAAAGAGGAGATGGGCATCAGTGTTTTCCTATTAACGACTAAAAATAAATAAAACCGGCCAAGTGCGAGTCGGACTCGCCTATGAAGGGTTCCGTAGCAGCAAGTAAAATTTACGATTTATGACGTTTAAAAAAAACTACTCACTAGATCTTGTTCAAACCAATTTTCGGTGGAAGTTTACATGGTAATGCACATCATATAGTTTTTTTAGTTTTATCATTCTCTTGTTTTAGAAGCTACAGAGGTGGGGGGGGGGACACATATTTTACCACTTTGGAAGTGTCTCTCGCGCAAACTATTCAGTTTAAAAAATGATATAAGGAATCTCAATATCATTTTTGAAGACCTATCCATAGATACCCCACATGTATGGGTTTGATGGAAAAAAAGTTTTGGAGTTTCAGTTCTAAGTATGGTGAACCCCCAAAATTTATTCTTTTTTTTTCTATTTTTGTGTCAAAATATTAATGCAGTTCACAGAATACATCTGCAAACCAAGTTTTAACATCATAGTTCTTATAGTTTCGGAAAAAATTGGCTGTGACATACGGACGGACAGACAGACAGACATGAAGAATCCATAAGGGTTTATTCCTCTACCTTACTAACGAATCCTCCCTATAAGCTAATCTATGGAAGAGGCCTATGTTCAGCAGTGGTATTTCATAGGCTATAAGGCATGAGAAGAGAAGTTATTATTTAATATAGTAACGTACTCTATATGTCTATATTTCGTATAATATATGTATATCGTAGTAAGTATGTATGTAATTACACCTGCCACAATATTTCAGTATACCAAGGGTTGACTGGCAGAGAATGTATCAAGTCCGCCCTTTGTTACGTTAAGTTTAAATAAATAAATAAATTAGGCACAAACAATTGATGTACACAACAAAAATTGTTATAGTTAAACTTATAGAGTTTATAAATTTACTACTTCTTAAACGTTTTTGTATAGTTGTAGCACAAATGGGTCGGCTTGACCGGGAAAGGAATGCGCTCTCACAAAATAGCAGCTTAATGCTGCTGTGTTTCGTATGGTGAGTGTAGAGTAGCGGAGACCCGTTCTACTATAAAAGGGGCATTCCGTCCTAGTCCTCACGACTGACAAAGCATCTGCATTTTGATTCGCAAACGAAGATAGATGTAGATGTCTATGTGCCACAGTAACTACTTACCATCAGGTGGACTGTGTGCTCGCTTGTCACCCTTATGCTACAATATTAAAAAAACGTAGCATTGCTGCGCTGGAGTTGTTGAATTTGTCGGAAGGACCACGCTCTCATAGAATACCTGTTCGAGCCACTTTTACACTACCGCCTAACGCCGTTCGTTAATTATTATCCAATAAGGTTACTGCAAAGAGTCCATTTCCGGGTTTCCTATCTACCGCCTTTTATGTCTTTAGCATGCGCACTGTTGTGTTAAAGGGGTACTCAGAAGTCACAAGACACGCAACCAACTGAACAAGCAACCTCTTTTATCTCCCGCTATTGCACTCGCGTTTGTGTAATTTAGATATTAGGAGACACCGCTCACTGCAGACATTTTATCGGGTAAGAATTTAGTCGAGTTAGGCTGCTAGTGCGCACACTGGGCCAATTAAACAATCGGGTTAGTGGCGAGTGCGCACACTAAACTATACAACATTATTGTAAAGTGTATAGACATTTACAATAACGCTATATTTCGCGATTATCTGCGAAGTTTATATGTGTGAAGACAGCCAGCGTCGAATCATCACGTCTGCAGCCCTTGAGACAAGAGGCAGATCAGCAGAAGTCCAGGTGAGTGTGCATGCATTCCTTCGCGTCCTTCCTTAGTTGAATTTAGAGCATTTGCAGTATCACGAAAATATTATTTCCTATAATATAGTCCAAATTTAATTTATGCATAATCATCCTTTTTAATAAAGCTGAACCAGCAGTTGGTCATTTAAACCGACACACCAATACCAGGGTATAAAACTTTTCCAGAGGCATTTTGATTTTTATCGATGATATATGTGGGTGTCTATGGACCACAATACTCACTTACCATCAGTTAGACCGTTTTTTTTAGAATAAGAGTGACAAACGAGCACACAGTGGACCTGTAGACCATAGACATCTACATTTATCCTCGTACCCTTTTTACTGGAAACTATGATATTCCATCTTTGTCCTCAGGTGTAACAAACTCTTATGTTGTTATGCTATAGAAAACAACGAAAGATCTTTTTAATGCAACTCATAAAGTATTTAAAAAACTAAAGCAAAAACTAAAACTGCAATAGAATACGACAATATAACGTTACGTGTATAATGAGTGGTCTGGTGATGTGTGAGACTTAACAAGTGTTACATTCAATCTGAAATATAATATGAAAAAAAATAACATTGTGGACGGGCGGAATAAGTTCATGCTCAATCAAATAACTGGCAGCGTGTGCAGTTCAAGTGTCGTGTTGGTTTACGTGTGATGAGGAACATTAAACCTCTTATAATACACGTATTAGAGTAACACCCCAGACCCCCCACCCCTCACCGTACCCAGCCGGCCCGCCCGCCTTTCCGCAAAGTGCACGTGCCGTTCGACAAACTGCAAGTGCAAGGTGCGCGCACGGTCCACATAAGTTTTGTTTTTCCAGGACACGAAATTACGCCGCGACACAGTCCCTTTGAAAAACTCCTTGCTACATTAATTCACAGATAATCAGTATTTTAGTTTAATTATTGGACTTGTGATGCGATGGAAAATGAGTGAATGAATTTATGAAATTTTCATTTTATTCTATTAACTTTATCTATATAAATTTGTCTTTAAAAGTAGAAATAAAAAAGCAGACAGGTGACAGTTGCAATATTCTATTAAAGTAATTGTTTATCTACTTATGATAAATATTTTTTTTCAATTTAAAATCTAAATTAAATATTTCTTAAAATGTTCAAGAGCATCATGGCGACCGTATGCGCGCTATACGCTTGTGTTTGTACAAACGATGTAGAGATTTGGCGGCCGAGTTAATCCGTTATTATTTAAATAAAAAAAACGCTTCGACAGCGAACCGGTACACCGGTTCATGCGACGCGCCCTAAACGTTTTGATTCTATAGCGTTCTTAATATCTGAAATAAAAAAGTAAACAACGCGATCGAAAATTAAACTTCTAGGAAATAAAGTAAAATAATTTACCGTGTAGTGACGGTGTAAGAATATCCACTACCCCATATCATTCCGTGGGTGTCGTGAGAGGCGGCAAAAGAAAACAAAATCAGGAGATAAGCAACAGCTTCTTCCCAATAACGATTAAAAATAAAAAAAACTGCAGCTGCCAACCCGCTTGCTAAGCGTTGCAACTTTGACATATATCCTCCCTATGAGGCAATCAATGGGTGAGGCCTATGTTCAGCAGTGGACTTTAATAGGCTTTAACGGTAATAGTAATTTCAAAATAGGTCATTGAATTAAATTAAACTTATTGTATATATTTAGGTACTTTTAGATAGTTTGTTAGAATTGGGCAGATCGTAATCTGCCCGGGCATTCGACGATATTACGTAGTCATTTCATGATTTAGCCGATGATTTATAACTTTGACTTGTGTTAATATATTAAAAATACGGAAGCACGTACATATCTAGTCATATCAGCGACAGTAGTGTAAGTTAGTAGCTATCGGGTGCACTGTTGGAATTTTTAACAAACAATCCAATATATGTATGTAAATTTTATAATAATATCATTTAAGATAAAATAAATATGTATAAAAATTCAATAACGTTGTTTATACGCGGTAGAGTCACGCTGCAGCTATATTACAGTTGTAGCACGAATGGGTCGGCTTGATCGGGGAGGGACCACGCTCTCACAGAACCCCAGAGTAAAATAGCAATTTAATGCTGCTGTGTTTCGTATGGTGGGTGTAGAGAACCAGAGACCGCTTTTATTGCAAATGAGGCATTCCATCTTAGTCCTCAGAGGTGACAACGCATTTGCATTTTGATTGCTTATTGAGGATAGATGTCGACCTCTATGGGCCACAGCATCCACTTAACATCAGGTGGCCTGTGTGCTCATTTGGCACCCTCATTCTATAAAAAAATATTAATCATTTGTCAACATTCTTATAACTTTTTTATTTAATATTAATATTCTTGCAACAAACTTATTAATGTAAAAATTATCTTACTAATTGACACCGTACTGCAAAACAAATTACAATTTAATAGATGTGAGGGCTCAAAACGACTCGGCCGCGGTATCGCGTTGTTCTCGTTTTTATTGAGTGATCTAAATTGTAACGTTTAAGCTCTTTACATCATTACTGCATTGTACGAAGGCGACGCGCCGCAAGCACCGCAGCTGTACAAATACGACACGCGACTTAGCAATATAAATCTAAAAGTTTAGCTATATAAAGTTAAATTTACAACGACTCTGCTCTGTAAACACTCGTGGTCCATTTAGATGTGCATTAGCGAGTATCAGGGAGGCCGGGCGGCGGCGAGTGCGACAATATTGGCGAAGTGAACGCCTCCCTTCGTTGAGTGACGCGTGCTCAAACGCACCCTCTGACTTTCACTAATTTAATTTACTATTATACCTATCTCAGTTCCAAATTAGAGTTGCAATAATTGCTTTTATTAAATAATCAATTACACCGTGTACACAAAAAATAATTAAAGATGTTAAAAGAAAATTAGCTAAAATCTGTGTAATTAAAATAAAATGATGTCTTACTAGTTTGAAGAGTACCTCCCGCTTGCGTGCACTATACCCATCACCACTAATCCCAAAACCACTAGTCTAGGAAATCCACAACAATTATTAATAATTTTGAACAACTTTAATCTAATTGCTAATTAATTTTTAACAACTTTAATCTAATGGCTAATTATTTTTTAACAAATTTAATCTAACGGATATCCGTAAAGTAATGCCTATATAATTAATACTAATACTAATATAATTGCAAATTTTGGAATAGCAAAGCAAAAAAGATATTTACAATTTTCACTTTCTAATAAAGTTAGCTGGGTAGTGGTTAAGCGTTTGGTTGCAGCTCTGCAGGCTGCCGGTTCAAATCCCAAATTGAACAAGTGCTTGTATGACCTAAAATAATTGTTCCGGATCTGGGTTTCTGTGCTTTTGAAATCTATGTATGTAAACACCTCCACGATGCAGGAGAAAGACTAAAATCCTAACGTTAGGGAAAATAAAAGAATTTTGGAGTGTAACTAAAGAGATATAGTGGAATAAACATTCTCCTTAGTCCACAGTGAAGCTTGTTTGAAGTTTTGCTTAGTCGTTGATTCGCTGCTGATTTAACTCTTTTTTAATAAACGGACTTTCGTTATTTTTAACATGTCAGTCTCGTTGTACTTTATAATTAAATAACACAATTTATAAAAAGTGGGATCATTGATGCACAGAGTGAGGAAAAGCTCGAATAGTGTCTTGAGAGTGTTTGCGGAGCGGCTAGAGCGCCCGACATTGGGTAGATTGATAAACCTACCCACTGTCAACCTACCCACTGTCGGGCGTAAATGTAGCTTTGTCACGCTCCATTTAGTAAATGTAGCTTGACAAAGGTATATTTACTAAATGGAGCTTGATAAAACTCCCAATTTTTCGTATATTTTTGTCTTGTTGTTTTATATGTTTTATTTACTAACATTAATTTCTAAGAATTCTTAAACCTAAGTTTTATTTCTATTATTAACACGCTATGGGCCTACGATGCCTGAAAAATAAAAGATTTTTATTTTTATTTATTTTATTATAAAATTACGTGTACCATAAACTAGTTAAATGATACAGCATTTGAGCAGCACTTTTTTTTATAGAATAAGGGTGACAAACGAGCACACAGTCCACTTGATGGTAAGTGGATGCTGTGGCCCATAGACATCTACATTTATCCTCGTTTGCGAATCAAAGGCAGATGCGTTGTCACTCATGAGGAGGTTTCAGTAAAAAGGGTCTCCGGTTCTCTAAACTCACCATACAAAACACAGCAACATTAAGCTGCTATTTTACTTGATAATGGTTCAGTGAGAATGCTTTGATATTCACCATCACATCATCAATTTGATATTGATGTTACACATTGTTATGTTAGTTTTAGCGTCAAATAGTTTCCTCTCGTGATTTGAAATTTGTAAATGCAACAATCATGTGGTCAAGTGTATGGCGTGGTGTGGGGTGCGTTATCGCGAGCACGTGCGCGGCTCTACTGATATCTTAATTTCGATCTCATCTCTATATCTCGCACTGCGATCCGCTGAATGTAATTGAAACTCGACGGGAATTAATGAACAAGCGGCTTGGTTTGCACTTATGTTATACCCTCGTTGCTAATATGGATTTTTGTATTATTATTTATACAAAAAACGAATTAAATACTATACACACAAATACAGATCCGTGGATGGCAGGGAGTACAGATTTTGCTACCAGATTTTATTGTTTTTTATTGCAGTATTTGTACGTTAAGCGTAACACTGCACTGTATTATATGTGTGCATTAATGAGTCGACTGGACCGGGGAAGGACCACACATATGTTGTGTATCACATGTTTTGTGTGGTCAGTATTCTATTTATTCACCATTCGAGCACAGAGTCTACGTGTTGGTAAGTGGATGCTGTCGATCATTGATTAAATATGCCTTTAAGTATATCTAATATAAAGGTCGGCTTGACCGGGAAATACCATACCATTACCAAGACAGCGTACCAAAAGACTACAGCAGAACATAGGCCTACCCCATAGATTGGCTAATACGGGGGATATTAGTCGTAGATTAGGGAGCGGGTTGGCAACCGCAGTTTTTTATTATTTTGAGTTGTTGTCAAGAATAGACTGCTGCTCATATCCTCTCATTTTCCTCTGTCACCTCTTACGACACCCACGGGATGGTGATATGGGTAGTGGATATGCATTCACCGCCTCGGAAAAACCATGCTTATTCGTAATTAGTATAATTTAGTCGCATAATGCTGCTCTGTTTCGTATGGAAACAGAAACATAAACAAACTTTTTTATTGAATATAGGTTATAAATAATACTTATTGAAAGTCACTCTTGTTTAATTAACCACTGGTTCGAAAAAAAACCTGTCGGTATGTGATGAAAATCGGATACCCGTTTTACTACTTGTAACGAAGCATTCACCATCTGCACTTTAGTTCTTTGTATTGTATAGATGCAGGTGTATACAGGCTGCAGTATCCACCTGCATCAGGTGGAATGCGTGCCAGTTTGTCACCTTAACATCTACAAAACAGTCAAAAATATAATATAAGTATTAGAGACACGCTGAAGTTATATTGTGGATGTAGCACGACTGAGTCGGCTTAACCGGTGTGTAAGTAACCACGCTCTTACAGAATGCCAGCGTAAAATAGCAGCTGTGGTAATTGTAGAGAACCGGGAACCCTTTTTACTGGAAACGTGGCGTTCTATCTTAGTCCTCACGGGTGACAATCCATTTGAAAATTGATTCTTAACTGAGGATCAAATGTAGATGTCTGTGGGCCACAGTATCCACTTACCATCAAGTATATTGTGTGCTCGTTTGTTACCATTATTTAAAAAAAAAGAAGCTCTAGTCTGCATCCAAAGCATACTTAGTCCGCTGCACATAGCATTGCGGACTCTTCTCTTTAAAATATTGCACAATAGGTTTCCTCATGGTGTTTTTTCTTATCGTACGGCGTGTGGTTAATCAAAATTTGAAATTGCATGTGTCAATCGTTAATTTCTAGTGACCGATCGTTCAAGTATTGATTCGTCATACAAAAACGGGACGATTATATTGAAAAAAATGTACTCTATTCTATTCCAGTAAATAGGGTATCCGGTTCTCTATACTCACCATACGAAACACAGCAGCATTGAGCTAATACTTTACACTCTTATTCTTCTGTGAAAGCGTAGTCCTATCCCAGTTGAGGCTACCTATCTCTACCACGTAAAAACAATTAATCTTTTTTTGATTATAGTTTTTTATAGGTAATATAGTATATCCATAGAACTCGGTCAGCTACCTAGTATAGGTGGCTGACTGAGTTCGGAATGTCGTTAAATTTACGTGGTAGAGCATTGCTGCAGCTATATAAGTAGTATAGTTGTAGCACGAATGGGTCGGCTCGACTGAGGAAGGACCACGCTCTCACAGAATACTAGCGTAAAATGACAACTTGACACTGCTGTGTTTCGTATGGTGAGTGTAGAGAACCGGAGACTGATTTTACTGGAGAAGAGGCATTCCATCTTAGTCCTCACAGGTTACGGCGTATCTGCATTTTGGTTCTTTATTGAGGATAGATGTAGATGTCTATGGGTCACGGCAACCACTTGCCATCAGGTGGACTGTGTGCTCGTTTGTCACCCTATCCTAAAAAAGATTATAATAACTTATTGCTTGACTTTGGTCATAAACAATAAATACAAATTAAACATTTGCAAACGGTGCTCTTGCATGTGTACGAGTGTATGCGCGGGCGACAAGTGGGTAGGTGTGATCTGTGAGTCTGCGACGGCTGTGCAACTAACGAGGCATTGTGCGTGTGCCCAGGGCGCGGTCAAATCATTTGATACGGACATTAAATCCACTTGCGTGTTGCAAAATGAATGTAAGTATTACATTATAAGTAAATGTAATATAACTTATATAAATTAATTATAAAAAAAATTACGGCTCCATGGCGCAGTGGCTTAGCAATGAGTTGCAGCTCTAAGGTCCGCGGGTTCGAATCCCGCACGGAACAAGTATTTTTATGGCCTACAAAGAATTGTAAAAGTCTGGACATTTGTCTTTGTGAAGTTTATGTAGGTAAACTGCCCCGACGATACAGACAAAAATCCTAGTATGGAGGTAACGTATTTTTTTAAAGAATAAATAGTTCCGTAGGCCAAGCCGAAGCCAATCTTTTGTGTCTTTATGTCCTAACCAAACGTTATGTGTTTGACTGTTTTTTGATAAGATAAAAATTAGAGAGTCGTGATAACTTGGAGGCTAAGCACTCGTAAAATTTACAGTACGCGACCAGGGCGACTAGGGTCCCATTCCCGCCAATACCACTAAAATTGTCAATTGTGATTATTTTAAGTGCGATTTACGTGCTCTCCGGCGAAGGAAAACATCGTATACAGGGTTATTTTTTAGAGTAGCCAAATTTTAAACTTAAGTTCAAGTATATAAATAATGATATACCGTTATTGCAGTTTTTGAAAATACGAGTAAATAAAGCTTCTAACTTTATTTGAAGTTATCCCAAATTGAATGTGGTTTACGCGCGGGCAACGACGTTTTTGCTTACAGATCAAGTCTTACGAATGTGTGCGTGCGCAGTAAAATCAATTAAAATAAACCTAGCAAGCTAACAGCATAGCAAAGTGGCGAAGCAATTAGCTTTGTAGCGGTTTCTAACGGAAAAAAAAATTTCAAAATAGGAGGTTCAGATGCCTGGGTGATCAGTAATCGATTGCTGAAAACAGAATTTGAAAATTCGAAACCGTCCTCGAGATAATCGTGGGACAGACGGACAGACGGACGGACAGACGGACAGACGGACAGACGGGCAGACATCGTGAAATCAATAAACCTATGAAGCTAACAGCATAGCAAAGTGACGAAGCAATCAGCTTTGTAGCGGTTTCTAACGGAAAAAAAAATTCAAAATAGGAGGTTCAGATGCCTGGGTGATCAGTAATCGATTGCTGAAAACAGAATTTGAAAATTCGAAACCGTTCTCGAGATAATCGTGGGACAGACGGACGGACGGACGGACGGACGGTAAGACGGACGGACGGACGGACGGACAGACGGACAGACGGACAGACGGACAGACATCGTGAAATCAATAAGTGACTTCGCAAGCTTCGCCACTTAATAATGCATCACCACGTATTTTGAAATTAAAAGATAAAAAGGACAGAATGTTTGAGACGTTTTTTAATAAAATTTTCTTTCCCATTTGCCATATGCCATTACTTATTCTGAACCTTAGCTGCAAATTTGACCGGGTATGGCAAAATAACCCTGTATAATTATTTTTTTATAGGATAAGTGTGACAAACGAGCACACAGTCCACCTGATGGTAAGTGGTTGCTGCGGCCCATAGACATCTACATCTATCCTCTATTACAAGTCAAAATGCAGATGCGTTTTCACCCGTGAGGACTAGGATGGAATGCCTCATTTCCAGTAAAAAGGGCCTCCGGCTACCTGAACTTACCAAGCGAAACGCAGAGGTAAACCTCTAACTTCACGCTGGTATTCTGTGAGGTCGTGGTACCACCCCGGTTCGAGCCGGCCCATCCGTGCGAGAGCAAGAGCTGCCGCCTGGCTCTACCACTGTTAAAATCATAAATATTTATCATAAATATTTTGAAGAAATAAAATGAAGGAAGGAAAAGAAATGTGAAGCCTACCACCATGCACTGATTATGACAGGACGAGGCCTGTGCTCAGCGATGGGATGTATAATATGGGCTGTAACTTTAAGTCGTTTTCGTTTTTGATATTAAATTCCAACATATAGCTGATTGTAGAGCACAAATATGTTCGATATTTATGCTCTAACAGGGACATTGTAATGTTGTGGTGTGCATTTGACTTATTTTCTTTAAACTTTTTAGGTGGTAGAGCCATGCTGCAGCTATATTAGTAGTATAGTTGTAGCACGAATGGGTCGGCTCCATCGGTAAAGCACCACGCTCTCACAGAATACCAGAGTACTTATAGCAGCTTAATGCTGCTCTGTTTCGTATGGTGAGTGTAGAGAACCAGAGACCCTTCTTACTGGAAGAGAGGCTTTCCATCTTAGTCCTCACGGTTGACAACGCATCTGCATTGTCAACCGTGATTTGATTCGCAAACGAGGATAGATGTCAATGTCTATGAGCCACAGCAAACACTTACCATCAGGTGGACTGTGTGTTCGCTTGTCACCCTTATCCTATAACAAAACTACTCTCAAATTTAATTATTCTATGGTAGGGCCACGCTCGAGGGAAGGACCACGTGCTCACAGAAGTTTAAGTTTCACCAGTTTAAAAA
The DNA here is from genome assembly GCA_033319125.1 of Parnassius glacialis. NCBI lineage: Eukaryota > Metazoa > Arthropoda > Insecta > Lepidoptera > Papilionidae > Parnassius > Parnassius glacialis. Next base: position 53,638,096 of record JAVANC010000021.1, on the reverse strand, counting down.
GGCAGCTTAATACGGCCGTGTTTCGTATGGTGTGTGCAGAGAACTAGAGACCCTTTATAATGGAAACGGTGCATCCTATTATAGTCCTCAGAGATGACAACGCATCTGAATTTTGATTCTTTATCGAGGATAAATGTAGATGTCTATAGACCAGAGCATCCACTTACAATCAGGTAGATTGTGTGCTCGTTGGTCACCTTTATTCTAAAATAAATTATTTAATTTGGCTGCGATACTTTAAAAACAAGTTTGTTTATAAAAAAAAATCAAGTTATTCATGAATATTTATAACTTGAAGATGTGAGGAAGAAAGAGAGAGCTATATCGAGATCATTACTTTTTAAACAACCTCAAAAATAAGAGAGTTACTCAGTTTGACCTGTATGTATGTATTTATGTATGTTTGTCCGCGTTTATCTCGCGTTTGTCGTAACCGATTTTAATACGGTTTTCAGAAAAGTATTTTTTACATTCTGAAGAAGGTTTTGGTATTCATTAAATGGATAACCCGTGAGGTCGTCCGCATGGATACGTTATTAAGCGATATATTAGTTCAACTCGACCGATTTTGTTAATGAAGTTTATTAGGAATTTGAAGTCGATTTTTACTATTTGTTAAAAGTTATAATCTTTTTTTAAATTAATATTTTTAAGGGATCGGTGATATCACAATCCTTCAATGCACTTGCCGATGCTACTATAGAATCTCTTCCCTGATGATTAAATAAAAAAGTTAAAAGCAATGAGTATTATTAAATGCAACAAAAATATAATTTTAATAACATTATTATACGCGTTGTAGTTTACAAGTGGTGTATTAGCGGCTCGCTCTAGTGTCGTAACAGATTAGCGCGCGACGCACGTGCGGCGCCGACACGTCACTGTTACGTCACGTCGCATTACTCCTAATCGCCCGCGACCGCAGAACCGGCCGCGGTACACACCCTTATAATAAACCATCAAACAATATTCGCCATAACAATGAAAGTTTTGCTACGACACAACGACAATAGACTGTGACTTGTAAAATAAAACCAAACAATTGGACATAAGATTAGTTTTTCAGTGGATGATTTCACGTTATTAATACCGATCATGTGGTAGTGATATGTAAAAATGAATAATATGAATGCATTTTAAGATTCATTTTGGAATGCGAGAATAAAATTCCTTTCTTGAGTCTGTAGAGAGCGAATTGGTTTGTGGGGATAACTAAGGACGCGATATTGGCGCAGGCACAATACGGTCCGCTCGAAGTTGAATAGTCCTCTAATGGGGATGGTATAGTGTAGCGCGGCGTGGCGAATTCGCTGCACGTGCCGCGCGCCTAATCGCGCCGGTGTGGCCGCACCCTGCACTGCACCGGCTGCGCTGGCATCAATGGCAATCAATGTGTGTCAGTTTCAAAATCAAATGTTTTATTTAAATGGTTTTATTTATTTCTTTTGGACCGCGTAGAGGCGGTGCAAGAATATCCACTACATAATAAGAATGATACTATACGGTGTTAATGGGAGACTTCAATCCAAAACTAGGCACAAGAGAGAACGGTGAGCTGAGAGTAGGGAAATTTGGAATAGGGCAACGGAACCCAAGGGTCCAGCAGCTAGCCGACTTCATGGAGAAAGAGGGACTCTTTATGATGAACTCTCTTTTCCAGTAGCGGCCCCACAGGAAGTGGACCTAGTCGAGCCCCGACGGTTTGACAAAAAATGAGATTGACTTCATTATGACGACCAGACGACAACTGTTCAGTGATGTTTCCGTGATCGCGAGGGTGAAAACTGGTAGCGATCACAGAATGGTTAGAGGCACACTGAACCTAAACGTTAAGTTGGAGAGGTCTCGTCTAATGAAGTCAACGCTCCGTCCCCGCCGTAGAGCCGCGTCTACGTGCTGTTTTCGAGAGTCATTACGAATCGTCTCTCGCGCAGACTTGACGACTTCCAGCCTCCCGAACAAGCCGGTTTCCGAAAGGGTTTTACCACCATAGACCACATACACACCCTTCGGCAAATTGTACAGAAGTCCGAGGAGTACAATTTGCCACTATGTCTGGCGTATGTGGACTATGAGAAAGTCTTTGATTCCGTCGAAATTTAGGCGGTGCTGCAGTCCCTTCAGCGGTGCCAAGTTAACTGTTGGTATATAGAAGTGCTGAAGTGTTTGTACAGTAGAGCTACGATGGCTATCCGAGTACAGAATCAGACTACGAAACCTATCCAACTGCAAAGAGGTGTAAGACAGGGTAGACGTTATATCCCCGAAATTGTTCACCGCTGCATCGGAAGACGTTTTCAAGCCACTGGACTGGAAAGGATGCGGTATTAACATCAATGGCGAGTACATCATTCACCTTCGATTTGCCGACGATATAGTCCTTATGGCAGAATCACTGGAAGACCTAAGCACTATGATCAATGACCTCAATAATGTCTCCCAACGGATAGGTATTAAGATGAACATGGACAAAACAAAAATCATGTTTAACGTCCATGTCACACCTATGCCGGTAGTTGTTGGGAACACTAAGCTTGAAGTGGTTGACGAGTATGTTTACCTGGGACAAATGGTCCGATTAGGTAAGTCCAACTTCGACCGAGAGGTCAATCGACGGATTCAACTCGGCTGGGCAGCGTTCGGGAAACTACGACACATCTTCTCGTTAGACATACCTCAAAACCTGAAAACGAAACTGGACAACCAGTGCGTGTTGCCAGTGATGACTTACGGAACTGAGACGTGGTCCTTCACTGCTGGCCGTATGAGGAAGCTTAAGGTCGCTCAGCGAGCTATGGAGGGGGCTATGCTCGGGGTTTCTCTGTGTGATAAACTTAGAAATGAGGATATCAGCAGTAGAACCAGAGTAACCGACATAGCCCAACGGATTAGCAAGCTGAAGTGGCCATATAGCTCGAAGAACCGACAACCGATGGGGAAGAAATGTTCTCGAGTGGCAGCCTCGTACCGGTAGGCGAAGTGTAGGGCGACCCCCACTAGATGGAGTGACGACCTGGTAAGACATGCAGGAAGTCGATGGATGTAGGTGGCTCAGGACCGTGCTTTGTGGCATTCCTTGAGGGAGGCCTATGTTCAGCAGTGGACTTATGAAAGGCTGTAATGATGATGATGATGAATAAGAATGAGTAAGTAAGAGGCAACATGGGGAAATAAACTAGGAGACCGTCAGCAGCGTCTTCCTAATAACAACTAAAAATAGAAAGCTGCGGTTGCCAAGGCCTGCCAAGGGTGGCAACTATGGCAAATATATCTTTTTTTTGAAGCAGTGGGTGCATGTGCATGTTCAAGTACCCAGTACCTCGAACAGACACCCCAGGTATATAAAGTAATGTTACTAATATGAATTGTAAGACTTTTTCTTTATATCTACAAGAAATTATGGACTACAACTACATGGCCTGCAGTAAAGAATTATTAAATATCCAGACCGGCGACGGACAGGGCGAGGCACCTGGATCTGCGGTCGCCAGTTCACCAGCCAAGCATGACGATGAAGGCAAATGCTTACAACGGGACGGACCCATAACCGGCTGTGCTGTAACGTCTTAAAATGACCTTAGAATTATGAGTACGGTAGTAACAATAGAAGTTATGCAATAGTTGTATGAGTAAAACTGTGTTAAAAATACTGAAAGACATTATTATATTCCACCTGTAAGATAAGGATTATGACGTTAAATTTATAAATTTATATACCTAAGTAAGTCAATTTATGACCCGCACATGATATCTGAAATTATAAAGCCACATTTAGATATTCAATATCAGGCGCCATGATTCAAATATGTAATGTATTTCCTTTCTGCTACGTTTTTTTTATTTATCAAAATATAAAATACAAACTTATACACAAAAATAAAAAGCCATCCAGCAGAAATCACACACGGTTTAGTTGCTGGTGATCTATTAACTATAAATTACTAATGGTACTAATGGTAAATTTGTAGATTTAGTTACACATCACTGAGGATATTAATTTTTTTTTTTTTATAGGATAAGGGTGACAAACGAGCACACAGTCCACCTGATGGTAAGTGGTTCCTGCGGCCCATAGACATCTACATCTATCCTCTATTACAATTCAAAATGTAGATGCGTTGTCACCCGTGAGGACTAAGATGGAATGCCTCATTTCCAGTAAAAAGGGCCTCCGGCCACCTGCACTCACCAAGCGAAACGCAGAGGTAAATCTCTACTTCACGCTGGTTTTCTGTGAGGTCGTGGTACCACCCCGGTTCGAGCCGGCCCATCCATGCGACAGCAAAGCTGCCGCGTGGCTCTACCACTGTTAAAAATTTGAGATAAATCGGGTACGAACACATCAAATCGTGCAATATAAAGTAAATTATCTTATTATCTAATGTATGTAAGTTAAAAGAGAAATATTTAGCATGACGGTGAAAGCATTAGTCAACCAGCTACGAAGCAAGAAAGTAAAGGAAATGTGAATCAAGAAAGCATTCAGTTGCAGCCTAACAAAAGTTCACATATTGCATACCTTAAGCGAAAGCGCAAGGTAATGTTCTACTATCGCCTAAAAATTAAAGTTCCAACATTTTATCGAATAAAATCGTATCTAGCAATCAATTTATACATATAAATGATATAAAAAGCACATTGTTAGAAAGATAAATGATTGTTGAACTTATTAATAATTTTTTTAAATCGATTAATTGCTACTTTTAAATAAAAAAAAGGGTTTTAGTGGCTTATGGTGTGGATTTATCATGTCCCTGTGGCTTGTAAACACTATAACTTTTGAAAATATCAATTGTTTAACTTAATCTATTTTTTAATCTCTTCATCTATCATGTGGGAAGCCACTGAATGTAAATGGCAGTGTAATTTTGTTTTGTTTAGCTATAATTAATTTTTTTCGGCTCAAAAATGGCGAAATTTTCGTTGATTTGCTTGCCTCGTATATAAATTGTTTCTGTAAATGGGGATCTACAGCCACAGAGTAGTTTAGTTCACAGAGTACCTTTGTATTAAGTTTAGTTCGGCTTCAGTCGCCATCGTGAGCATAGATAATATACTATATAGAGTAGTCGTGAGTGGACATTGTTTCGGTTGTTTTCAGCGGCTCAAAAAGATCGCTGTACAAATACACAATATTCGAATAAACAAATTTCTTAAATACTTGATTATAATAATAATAAGAGATTTTTTTATTACAATATTTAAAAATAAATAAAAGCACAGAATAAATAATAGTAGTACGTACTAAAAGTAAGTAGTATAATTTTTTTTGTCATGGGTGACATTTTCATGCTTTTCGAGGGTGTCGAAACCGATATGTAAATGTAGGTCGAAATGTAAATCCAAGATGGCGGCCGCAATAGGTATCAATTTTTTCATCATGGGTGTCATTTTCATGGTTTTCGAGGGTGCTGAAGCCGATAGTGCTGTCAAAATGTAAATCCAAGATGGCGGCTGCAAAATATATCAATTTTTTCATCTTGGGTGTCATTTTCATGGTTTTCGAGGGTATTGAAACCGATAGTGCTGTCGAAATGTAAATCCAAGATGGCGGCTGCAATAGGTATCAATTTTTTCATCATGGGTGTCATTTTCATGGTTTTCGAGAGAGTTGAAGCCGATAGGGTTGTCGAAATGTAAATCCAAGGTGGCGGCTGCAATGGGTATCAATTTTTTCATCATGGGTGTCATTTTCATGGGTTTCGAGGGTGTTGAAGCCGATAGTGCTGTCGAAATGTGAATCCAAGATGGCGGCTGAAGTAGGTACCAATTTTTTCATCATGGGTGGCATTTTCATGGTTTTCGAGGGTGTTGAAGCCGATAGTGCTATCGAAATGTAAATCCAAGATGGCGGCTGCAATAGGTATCAATTTTTTCATCATGGGTGTCATTTCCATGGTTTTCGAGGGTGTTGAAGCCGATAGTGCTGTCGAAATGTATTTATACTACTTTAATAATTCCGTATAATCATGTTATACGTAATTTTTTTAATGCGCTTAAGGTATGCCCAATTGGATTTGCCAATATATTTTTAATCTGGAGGTAGCCCGGGTTAACTATGACATTGGGACCGTCATACACCTCAGTCCCCCCCGTCCATGGGTGCTGTAAAGTGCTCAAAACGTCGGGAATATATACGCGTAAAAACCGTAAAATTAGTTTTATTTAAAAGTCCACTGCTGAACATAGGTCTCCCCCATAGTTGCCACGCTTGTTGGGCGGGTTAGCAACGATGGTATTATTCTTTATTTTAGATGTTATTGGGAAGACGCTGCTGCCCATCTACTTAATTGTTTCCCACTGTCACTTTTTAAGACACCCACAGGACGATGTAAGGTACCTATTGGATATTCTTACGCCGCAATACGGCTTAAAGAAATAAGCCAGCTGGACCAGGCCTGCGTTACTCCGCGCTTTAGGCATGAAAATATACCTACCCTACGCGACCCCGCATGTGGGGCAAATTCTGTGAGTTTGTCACGCGCCCGCTCGAGCTGACGCGTGCATTACGTTAACATAAAAAATATTTTTTTTATTAAGTATTTAGGCACTTTTGATATTTATTTTTGAGTTTTTATTCAAGTATGGCCTCTCAAAAAGCCAAGAGGTGCTGCATAGCATACGGGTGTTTAAATAACAATAGGAATGTTGTCTTTTCATTCTTTACTGTTCCTAAGGATACTGAAAGGTAATATATTATGATTTATAGGTAGATCTAGATAATTAGGTACTTAGTAACTGACACCATAGTTTTTTTTATAGGATAAGGGTGACAAACGAGCACACAGTCCACCTGATGGTAAGTGGTTGCTGCGGACCATAGACATCTACATCTATCCTCCATTAAAAATCAAAATGCAGATGCGTTGTCACCCGTGAGGAATAAGATGGAATGCCTCATTTCCAGTAAAAAGAGTCTCCGGTTCTCTACACTCACCATACGAAACACAGCAGCGTAAAGCTGCTATTTTACGTTGGTATTCTGTGAGAGCGTGGCCCTTCCCTGGTCGAGCCGACCCATTCGTGCTACAACTATACTACTAACATAGCTGCAGCATGGCTCTACCACGTAAACGTAAAGTTACAGATTTATTATTTGATTAGTGACCCGACTACAGCTTAGCAGTTTTCGATTTTTTCGCATATAATGCCAATGACCTTAAAATATCGTTTAGTGTAAGTAGACCATCCAGTATTGGTGACTGCCTACTAATGCAGGATCAGCATATACTGGTTAATGATTGAACTTAGCAGCATTTCTCGTTGCCACGAATAATGAAGTTGCGTGTCGCATGTTTGTAAATAGCAAAAATTGTTAAACAGACAAGTGACGGCTCCGTGGCGCAGTGGCTTAGTAATGTTACAGCGCTAAGGGCCGCGGGTTCAAATCTCGGACAGAACAAGTATTTGTATGGCCTACAAATAATTGTTCTGGGTCTGTTCTATATATGTAAACTGTCCCTGCGATACAGGAGAAAATCCTAGTTTGGAGGTAACGTTTTTTAAAAAGAGAGGAAGAGAGACAAGTAACGAAATTAAAACACACACATAGTAGCACACGTAAAACACAGTTGAAATGAGTACATCATCCTTTTTTGAAGGCGGTTAAAAATGGTAAGTAGGTAAATTATTTGAGTTTCAAAGACGTTCACGTTGTTATAATCTTAATTTTCCTCGATGTTGCATATTAACCTTCCTCACATTAAACAATAAAGTTATTATTATCAGCAAATTGATGGCTCCGTGGCGCAGTGGCTTAGCAATGAGTTGCAATACTGAAGTCGCGGGTTCGAATCCCGCACGGAACAAGTATTTTTATGGCCTACAAATAATTGTTCCGGGTCTAGATGTTTGTCCTTGTGCAATTTATGTTTCTTAACTGCTTTCACGATACAGGGGAAAGTCTTGGTGTGGGGGTAGTGTTTATTTAACAAAATAAAAAATAAATAAAAGAAATACTAATACATTGCATAACACCTCTGTATATTCTACTATATACCAAGTAATATCAAAGGATAAAATTTGTTTTCTCACAACACCTAACCCTACAGTAGAAGCGGTCTGAACAAAGGCGCGTCACGGGCTAAGTGATACAGACACTCGAACGTGGACTTAAGGTGCATTTTGATTTGACATGCGCACCACAAAAATTTTTTTCGACGAAATAAACTGTAGGCTAATTTCACGAAGGTCACTTCCAAGGCGTGCAAAGGATTATGAACATTAGCGACGTTGTAGTTAAGTTTGAACTCGCAAGTTTACCATGAGAATAGAATAGAATAGAATAGAATGTTGGTGTTCAATGCGTTCCTAGACAAGTTTCATGTGAGGCGCGGCCTGGTGGTAAAAAAAACATGTGTGGAGTTCGCACGTGGTAGAAGTCAAACCTTCAGAAAATTGCAAGTAAAATTGATTTGTAATAGCCCCTTCTACGTTATACTATAGTTACCTATATGTCAGTGTGTATTCAAACATTAATTGACTCTCAAGTTGTTACGTGAAATAGACACTAAACACGACTAAAAATCGTGGATTATTGTAAATGAATTGGTTATGATAATTTTATTCAACACGGTTGTTTGTATTAATTTAATAAATTTGTTTTTTTTTACTGTTTATTTTAACAGTTAAAAGTTATATTTAACCATTTTTAAAGCACCTCACAAAAGAGAGACCGAGATAATAGGAAATACTGTATCCTGTATTCTATATATCTTCTATATATATCTCATTCTCTCGCAGGCAAAATTCTGTAGATGTATATGTTTGTCTCTTCTTAGTGTCGCATTTTTCGTTCCATCGAGTTTCAAATTACAACGATTTTAAAGAATATGCACTTCACAAATTAGTGTGATTGTGAGACGTCAACAGTAGAGACCACTCACCTTCTAGCTGTTCCTCGGAAGAGCGCGAAGAGGGTGAGGAGGGCGGGGAGGGCGCGCTGGGCGCGAGGTCGTCCGGCGGCCGCTGCGCGCGCGCCTCCACCACGTCGCGCACGATCTCTGCCAGGTTACAGTAATATTAATGTTTTACTACTAATGTTTTGTACGTGGTAGAGTTATGCTGCAGCTATATTAGTAGTATAGTTGTAGCACGAATGGGTCGGCTCGACCGGGGAAGGACCACGCTCTCACAGAATACTAGCGTCAAATAGCAGCTTAACACTGCTGTGTTTCGTATGGTGAGTGTAGAGAACCGGAGACCCTTTTTACTGGAAACGAGGCATTTCATCTTAGTCCTCACGGGTGGCAACGCATCTGCATTTTGATTCGCAAACAAGGATAAATGTAGATGTCTATGGGCCACAGCAGTCACTTACCATCAGGTGGACTGTGTGCTCATTTGTCACCCTATCCTATAAAAAATATTAATGTTACACTGACGATGAGTTCATTCCATCTGACGATTGGGTTCATTGAAAACTTCAACTCATGGACACATGCACACCTACCACCAACTTCAACCAAAGAAGGCTACATACAATCCGTTGTCACTCCTAAGGCTCGCGAAAAATTGCTTCATGGCTTCCAATTATCTTCTACTACTTAGTTTGACGAGTTGTGATAGCATCTTAGTTTTGTTTTGTTGCTTCTGCCTATTCAGATTGGATTACAGTGGATTTAATTTTTGCGGCGTTGTTTGGGGTCCAACCTATTTATAATTTGCCGCATCTAGAAGCAACTAAACACACCTAACCTTAGTTGATTTTTTATACCTTTAAACGTAAATATATTTTAGATAGATACGATAAGATACGGTCTAAAATCAAATCGAGGCACTGTATGAACAACCACTATTCTGTATAATATAATGCTACAACATTATTAATTTTTAGGGACGGGCTCGAAATAAAATTCCTCATTGTCCTTTATCACGTAAGTTTCGCTAACAAAATTATTTTAAAACGATTATTTCATAAAAAATAATCAAAATACAATAAATACATCATACATAGCTGTAATGTAGATAGAATTACAACTTGTACTACATTAAAGGTTCTAAAGCATTGATGACCTCTATGTAACTTTACTACTCTATGACACCAGAGTACCATACGGCATGCGTATACCCACAAACTAATAAGAAGTGCCGTATACCGTACCTACGCAATGGCAATCTTGTAGCGAGAAATACCTTAGAGTAGATAATATACAGGGTTATTTCTTATTTTGCAATAACCGGCCAATTTTGCAGAGAAGGCTCAGTATTCTGAACCTATTACTTATTAGTAATACACATATTTATAATAACGTTTAAAACATATCTTCATAAATGTTACCTGTGATGACCTCCCGACTCGTGATGATCGATTCAATCTCATGCGATACCTCCTGCACCAGCCACGGCATCACCTCCTCATTTACACCTGCAATTTATTTTATATACTTTAATACTTTATTACTAATAATGTCCTCCAGACCGAATTTCGGCCACGGCGGCCAGCCTCAACGGAGACTAGCCATCGGCGCAGGACAGGATTATAGTGCCCAAGTGTATGCGCAAACACAGGTGCACCCTCTATTCCCTCACTCTCATAGTCCGATGGGACGGTAAACCGACACGACCGGAGAGAGATAAGGCGCAGGACCAACGGCTTTACGTGCTTTCCGAGGCACGGGTGTGAAACACCGCCAACTTCCTGACTTCGGGCAGATACTGAGAATTTCTTGATGGAAAAACTCAATAACTGATTTTTGGCCCGACCCGGGATTCGAACCCGGGACCTCATGATATGCAGTCGCACTACTACAACCACTAGATCAACGAGGCAGTTAATTATTCTTCATTACTAATCAAGTATTAATACGTGGAAGTAAGTTCAAGTTTTTTTCTTTATTGTCCACTAAAGATGCGCCCCGGTTTGGCCAGGATATAGAAGTCTCTCAGCCTTTAAAAATATATTGCTAAACACAATATTTTGCCATAGTTTCCACGCTTTTCAGGCGGGTTTGCAATCGCAGTTTTTTAATATTTGGGTTGATATCATAAATATGCTGCTGCTCATCTCTTGTCATCTCTTGTTTCAGTTTCTCTCTGTCGCCTTTTACGACACCCACGGGACGATATGGGATAGTGGATATTCTTACACCGTCACTACATGATAATTATAATAGCAAAATGGTGTTATTTATGTTTGTGTCTGTGTGTCTGTCTGTCGCTCTCTCTCTCTCTCTCTCTCTCTCTGTGTGTGTGTGTGTGTGTGTGTGTGTGTGTGTGTGTGTGTGTGTGTGTGTGTGTGTGTGTGTGTGTGTGCATGTGTGTTTGTGTGAACGCGTGCATCCGTGTGCTAAAAGGTTTCAATCCAGTGTGTAGAGAGGAAGGTAGACGAGTGCAGGTGCAAGTAGTGCAGAAGTGTGACCGGCGTGCAGCGCGTCGAGCAGGTAGCCGTGCTGGCGCAGGCCGGCCAGCACGGCGGGCAGCAGGCCGGCCAGCCAGCGCCGCAGCAGCGCCGCGCCCGCCGCGCGCGCCCGCGCCTCCTCCGCCGCGCGCGCGCCGCGCCGCGCCTCCGCCACGCGCCGCTCCTGCGGCATCACACACACCGTCTACTCACAACGCTCACTTAGTCTCTGCCTCATCACCGACCCACCGCCCACCGACATCTTACTGTACAGGACAGTTACCATTGGACTTGTTTATGGAATGGATATAGATGTTAGGACCATCTAAGTATTTGCCACACTTTTGCCTATTTCTACCGCCAAATTGTACATCCGTTGCTATTAGGTCCTTACATAAGGGTTATTATAATATCAAGGAATACATGAATGAAAATAACCCCTGGGAATAGGGTGATCGCCACCATGCTGGTTCTATGAAAAATCATTTAAAAATTGTATAAATAAATTATTGTTAAGTGAAATTATGTTTAAAAAAAAAGGTCCCGCTGGGTTTCTTGCTGGTTCTTCCCAGGACTGAAGTATTTTCCGAACCAGTGGTAAATAAAAATGATTTTCAATAAGTATTATGTAATAATCAATATTGAATAAAAAATTATTCTATTCTATTCTATGAAATTAGCGTTTTGTCGTACTGACCACTTTGATCTGAAATATCTCCTCTTTGGTTAAGAATTCCAATTTCAAATTTATGAATTCATTTAGCTGGTATATTTGAGTTTTGAAAACAGTCATTCATTTGTTTCTATTATTTTTTTCTTTGGCGTCACTTATTATCGCACAATGGAAAAGATGAAATATCGGTATATTTACGAATACAAGTTCTACTGTGGCACCGGTGCTGCAGAAACAGCTCGAAGGATTAATGATGTGTACGGCGCTGGTGTCGCAAAAGAAAGCACGGTACGTTTTGGTTTCAACATTTTCGTTCTGGAAATTTCGACCTTCAGAACCAACCCGGTGGACGCCCGGAGACCAAAGTGGAAAATGAAGAATTAAAGGCTATTCCGTAAGCGTATCCATCACAAAGCATTTCAGAAATAGCTGCAGGCTTCGGGGTAAGTGATAAAACTGTATTAATCCACTTGAAGCAAATCGGGAAAGTAAAAAAACTTGAACGATTGGTACCTCATAAATTGAGTGAATCGAACTTGCAAATACGCGTTGACTGCTGTGTTACTTTGCTCAACCGACACAATAATGAAGGAATTTTAAATCGAATCATTACTTGTGATGAAAAGTGGATACTTTTTTTTTTATAGGATTGGGTGACAAACGAGCACACAGTCCACCTGATGGTAAGTGGTTACTGCGGCCCATAGACATCTACATCTATCCTCTATTACAAATCAAAATGAAGATGCGTTATCACCCGTGGGGACTAAGATGGAATGCCTCATTTCCAGTAAAAAGGGCTTTCGTTTAGCGCTTCCGATTATACTGTACGATAATCGGAAGCGCGAAACGAAAATTGACTCAGAAAAATGTACTTGTGAGTGTTTGGTTGACTATCGCCGGTGTTGTTCACTACAGCTTTCTAAAATCTGGCCAAACGATTACGGCAGATATCTATTATCAGCAACTGCAAACCATGAAGGAAAAACTAGCTGCTAAACAAGCGAAATTGTCAATCGCTCTAGGCCAGTGCTGCTTCACGACAACGCAAGACCACACACTGCACAACAAACAACCACTAAGTTAGATGAGCTACAATTGGAATATTTGCGACATCCACCGTGCTCCCCGGACCTTGCTCCAACAGATTTTACCATTTTTTCCAGAATTTGGACAACTTCTTACAAGGTAAAAAATTCAATTCCGATGCGCAGTCCAAACCACCTTCAAAGAGTTTATTGATTCTCGCTCCCATGGTTTTTTTAGTAAGGGATCAATGAACTACCTACGAGATGGCAAAAGTGCATAGATAACGACGGTGCATACTTTGATTAATTAAATATATTTTACAAAAAAATGACTTTATATTTCTACCGTACAAAACGCCAATTTCATATGTAAGGACCTAATATAATTAATTCAATCTTAATTATAGAGATGACGGTCGATGTTGTAGCAAGTAGGGGAGAGAGGTCCATGGCTCCAGATAGTAATATTTAAAAGACGACATTTTGAGAATGAAAGTCAGTTCACGCAATATCTTTTTAAATAATGATAATAAAAATTTCAATAAATCAGAAAATTAGTGGCATCCTTTTATGTTGATTGAGTTTAAAGTGGATTACAGTAGAAACTTCTCCTCACACAGATTATAACCACAGACAAAAGCACGCAACAGCTATTTGAGAGGTGATAACGTATCTGTATTTTTATTCACAATTAGGAACAGATGTAATCTGTCAAAAGCCACAACATCTACTTACCATCAGGTGGACTGCAGTTTCGTTTGTCATAATTACTTGTAGGCACACAAAGAAATTATAAAGAAACAACTAATGTGAAAACACCTGTGTTTTACTCGGAGCTTGATGCATCAATTAATTTACTTCTTAGTGGATGTGTATCCACGTAAGGCTAAAGAAGTTATTATTTCAATATCGTGAAGAAAACAATTACCTGAAGGCTAAGATTTGAATGACAGGATTTGTACGTGGTAGAACCATGCTGCAGCTATATTAGTGGTATAGTTGTGGCACGCATGGGTCGGCTCGACCGGAGAATGACCACCCTCTCACAGAATACCAGCGTCAAATAGCAGCGTAACGTTGCTGTGTTTTGTATGGTGAGTGTAGTGAACCGGAGACCCTTTTTACTGGAAACGAGGCATTCCATCTTAGTCATCACGGATGACGGCGCATTTGCATTTTGATTCGTAATATAGAATAGATGTAGATGTCTACGGGCACAGCAACTACTTACCATCAGGTGGACTGTGCGCTCGTTTGTCAACCTTATTCTATAACAAAAGGATGAGAAAATCTGTGATAAGAGATAAGTGTGCTTTTCAAGATGGGGTTGTGACCACAATTAAGAAAAGAATGCTTTGTTGGTTTGCCCACGTAGAAAGAATGAATAAGGAAAGAGAGTTAAAGCATATTTATATTGCAGAAGTGAGCGGCAGAGTCAACAAGGGACACCCCGACGGAAGTTTATCGACCAAATTGGCGATATATTGAACATGAGCCAGGTTATAAGTACCCCTAACCGTCGAGTAAGTATACGTATATATATGAATGTAAAGGAGGCGAGAGAGGTGTGTCAGGATCGTGTCAAATACCGCTATTGATTTTTTTTTATAGAATGCAATGCGAGAATGCGGAACATGATGGAAAGTGCCGGCCGCCACCCTCCAACAACTGCAACACCAGGGGAATTGGAATTGCGTTGCCGGTACTTTAAAAAGGACAAAGCTCGTTTCTTGAAGGTCTCTAAATCGGTCTAACATAGTTGCTGGTAGTAAACGATTCCCCACGTAAGTCGTGCATTAAGACCGTCAAGTATCCAGAAAGATCGAGAATTTTATGGCGATGTGCGTGTCGTAGTCTCTGCCTACCTCTCTGGGTGACAAGCTTGACTGTTTATGTTATGTTTTTAAACAAATACCTTCTCGTTGTGCAGGCGTACGTGCTGTGCAGCAAGACGCTGCCGCTCTGCGCGCTCGGCGTCACGAAGTTCCACGTAGCGGCGCTGCTGCTCGCGCAGAGTCTCGAGCTCTTCTTCCTGAGCCACTTCAGCGAGCGCCTGCTCCGTCGTCTTGCCCACCAGCACTTCCAGGATGGGCTGCACCTCCAAGTCGAAGTCAAATAGCTGCCGAATGAATAACAAGTTTTTTTATAACATAAGGTTGACAAATGAGCATATTGTCCACTTGATGTAAGGGGATAATGTGATCCATAAAAATCTACATCTACCCTCGATTAACAAACAAAATGCAGATGCGTAGTCGCTCCTGAAAACTAAGATAGAATTCTTCATTTCCAATGATAATGGTCTTCGGTTCTTTTGACTCACCATACGAAACATAGCAGTATTAATCTGCTTTTTCATGCTGGTGTTCTGTGAGAGCGTGGTCTTTCCCCGGCCGAGTCATTCGTGCTACAACCATAATAGCTGCAGTATGGATCTAAATTGAGTATGGCAATATATCTCGAAGAACCGATAACCTACGGAAAAGAAAAGTTCTTGAGACAGCTTCGTACGTGTAAGCGAATTATATACGATATTCCAATGGATGTAGTGACGACCTACTAAGATAGGCAAGTGATGAAAGCACAGCACCAGGTTTTAGGAGCTCTATAAAATTAGCAGTGAAAAGTCAGCAGAAACCTTAAAATTGTATCTAGGAATTTGTTGCCAATTAGTTGCCAAAATCGCGATTTTCTTGCTCTAACCGGCTCTGAAAAATTGATTTACTGCTACCTTTACATTCGAAAATCGGTCGATAAGCTATATCAAGTAATAAGTTACAAATAAATGTGTACATGCTGCCTATACGGAAGATTTAAAAACAGAACAACAGTTATATTGTTGCTGTTCAGTTATGGAAGCAGCAAGTCATAAACAGCCAGAAACAAAATAAAATCGATATATGAGCTGCACCGAGTTGTTAGTTAGTAATTTTTTGTGTACATGCTATACTTACGTAAAAATTTTGATAAAAAAGTTGGCAGAATTTTTGTTGCTGCTTAGTAATGGAAGCAGTAAGTCACAAAGAGCCAGCAACAAGTAAAATCGATCAATAAGCTGCACCAAGTAATAAGTTAATAATAATTTGTGTACAAGTTATAACGTGAAAATTTTAAGAAAAAAGGTAGCAGATATTTTGTTACTGTATCAGTATCTGAAGCAGCGACTCATATAGAGCCAGCAAAAAATGAAATGTATCGATAAGCTGCACAGAATAATTGGTTAGTAATTATTTGTGCACATACTATATTGTTATGAAAATTTTACGAAAAAATATAGCAGACATTTTGTTGCATGTTAACAATGGAAGCAACAACTCATAAAGAGCCAGTAACAATATAAAATAGATCGATAAGTTGCATCAAGTAATTGGTTAGTAATTATTTGTGTACATGCTAATATTTACATGAAAATTTTAAGAAAAAGAATTAGCAGAATATTTGCTGCTGGTCAGTAACAAAAGCACCAACTCATAAAGAGCCGATAACAAAA
This sequence comes from Parnassius glacialis, assembly GCA_033319125.1. NCBI lineage: Eukaryota > Metazoa > Arthropoda > Insecta > Lepidoptera > Papilionidae > Parnassius > Parnassius glacialis. Next base: position 53,621,567 of record JAVANC010000021.1, on the reverse strand, counting down.
TAAAATGCTGTTTCTATTAAAATTCATTTAAAAATTGTACAAACAAAATTATTGCAAAATGAATTATGCTTTAAAAATGTTCCACTGGGTTTCTTCCTGGTTCTTCCCAGGACAGAGGTTGTTTCCAAAGCAGTGGTAAATAAAAAATGAATTTCAATAAGTATTATGTAATAGTCTATATTTAATAAAATTAATCTAATCCATTCTATCCTATTCAGCAATTGAATTTTGTATATAGAGATATGCATAATACTATATATATATATATGTATAGGGAATGAGGGTAAAAAACTAAAAAAACATATGAACAAATGAAGGTAGAATGGTAATCTCCCACGTGTTTTAGCAGTATAAAGTATCGCACAGGCGACTAAGAGGATCAGTCTGTAATTCTACGAGACTCATATCGTTATTATGCATGTTGGGCTAAAACATTACTTCTACACTGAGATTCTACTAATGTAAGCAAGGAAGATCGTGTTGCTGAGAGGCTGCCCTGCGTTACATCGAGAGGAGCTGTAGTGTAGCTGTTGCTTTGCATACTTTGGTGTTATCATGTAATTGTGTCCTTCACGTTACACTAATGTGTAATGTGTCTGGTACATATTACGGTTGATCGAACTGTATTTGCTCTATACTGAATGTGTAGTGCTGTACGCTGTCTTATTCCTGATAATGATTGATTGCGTAATGCCGCCTCTACACGTTGGCCAACACGCTGGCGAATGTGTTGGCCAACAACGATGGCCATCGTGTGGAGCGGGTGTTTAAGCTACGTTGGTACGTATTGGGACGATGGCCCACAAGTTGGCGCGAGATCCGTCTGGTGTCGGTTTTTTACAAAAGATCAAAGGGTTGTGGCAGAGTATTGGCCGCCGCGTCCACACGTTGGGCGCACGTTTAGTTTGCTACGAGCTCTCAGAGTGATCGCACGCACGCACGCTTAAATTTTATATGCACGCATCGTAACTAGTGTCTACATAACGGCAGTAACAATGACCAATGAATAAACTTTTCGCTTTATAGAGCCTTACCAAGCTGAAAATTGTTTGTAAAACACAAGTCTTTTTAAAAAAAAATGTTATTATACACAGGATTTTCTCCTGTATCGTGGAGGCAGTTTAGAAACATAAATTGCATAAGGACAAACATTCAGACCCGGAGAAATTATGTGCAGGCTATACAAATACTTGTTCCGTGCGGGATTTGAACCCGCGGCCCCCAGGGCAGCAACTCATTGCTAAGCCACTACGCCACGGAGCCGTCAAGAAATAAAATTTCTTTTTTCCATTTCTTTTTGATCACCCTTATCTTATACACATTCACGTTGTAGTGATTGATGTATTCATTTATTTATTGATGTATTAATGCTATATTATAGGTAGCATACTAAAATCAAATTAAAAAGTAGGATACTAAAATCATGTTTGTACTGTCTTTATTATTCCCTATTAGTTTCTTTATTTCGTTAATAATACTTTAATTTTTAGCTATGGAAGAGCGAAGCCACCTGTTACAGGCATTATTTTGCTTACTAGGTGACCTCGATCACTGATCGTATAATGTAACTTTAATGTTTGACAAAATAAATTATTTATTATTATTATTATTTAGTTTTATTCTATAATTATATAATAAGAATAACCCTTTTTAAAAAGGCTTTGTTTAATAAAATTTTACAACAGTTTTATAGACAGGCTTCGAATATTTTCCAGGCCTTAGTTGTAAAAGTGTTAATTATACCTATGCCTAGGTGTGTTAATGTTTATATAGTTTACTTATCTGTATAACGTTAGTGTATAATAAAGAAATATTAAAAATTTATATTAAAAATATTAAATATTAAAAATAGTGAAAATGAAATAAAAAAATAGTGGTATGCTGTGAAAAAATAAACCGCAGCAGCCGTTAGCGCTTCAATAATCATTTTAATAAATTCGTCCGCACATTGGCCTGAACCGAAGCAAACTGAACGACCTTCCAACGTGTGGACGCGATCACAATTTCTTGGCCAATATCTCTGCCAACACATTCGCCAGCGTGTTGGCCAACGTGTAGAGGCGGCATAAGAAAGAGAGCAAGTTGAGCATCCGCTCTCACACTTATTATTTTTAACAATTAACCTTCAGAATAATTTCTAATATCAGAAGTTGGAATAGTTTCTAAAATCAAAAGTGGGATTAAAGCCTTTTCCTGTAGCTTTACATTTAAAATTTCTTACAATATATATACAGGCTGTCCCAATAATGGTAGATAATCTGGTACGTACGTGTTCGGGCGAAGGGGGGAAGGTGGCCTCGGTTTCCTAAAAAAAAAATTCTACCCCAAACGGTTCCCGCTCTACGCCATGTTTTATAAAATTCGTACTTCTGCTCACATTTGTGGTAATCACGTCCACAGTTTAATGTTTAGATCTGATTTTTTTCTTTTAATGTGTTGCCTAATAATGATGTTCCTAAATTACCCTTAAAAGTTTTCAACTACTATGGGTACCAGATTATCCATCATTACTGGGACAGCCTATATATGTATAAATAAATATATATATATATATATATATATATATATATATATATATATATATATATATATTATTATTAAATAATTTATTAAGTTTATATGTATATAAAACTAAATAAATTATATATATTTACAAAAATAAAATAAGATGATTCTGCCAGTTCATTCAAATGATGGTCTTGTACTTTCTTTTTGAATGCGTTATGATCTAGAAAAAAATGTATATTTTTGTTTCTTTATTAAATGTTTCAATTATATACTCACATCTCCTGGATATATCTGGGTGTACGCGTCGGCGCCCGTTTTCGCAGGCACGTAGATGGGAGTTGCAGGCCGGTCGAGGAACAGATCCGTTTGGACGCCCACCTCCATCTCAACGCCTTTATCAAATAGCTAGACACGTAAATTTCACGTCATAAATATATTTATACGAGTACGTCTCAATCAGGAGTAAATTATGGATAACTTATGTATTTGTAATGTGTAATATGGTTTTGTTGTTGATATATATTATGATCGGAGAACTATCGAGAAGGCTATGCTTAGAGTTTCTCTGTGTGATAGAATCCATCACAATGATATACGAAATAGAACCAGAGCAACCGACATAGTCTTACGGATCAGTAAGCTGAAGTAGCAATCGTTCGGCTATAATATAAACTTAATGAATTGACAACCGATGCGGAAGGTTCTCAAATGGCAGCCTAGTACCGATGGCTGAATGAATTAGGAAAATTGATTCTAATACTTACATATATTACAAAATAATAGACTGCCTGGTAATGTAAAGCAGTATGAAACGTGCTAAGGTACCATTGCGCTCACCAACATGCCTGTTCAGTATAGCTAGTATTGGCAACGTTTTTAAGTTATGCAGGCCATTTGGTGCACTTTTAGAAAGGCCTATATTGATCTTCCCCAAATGTCGCGCTCGGCAGGTGGCTTGACGATTGTAGTGCCACTGCCTTTGACGCTGCTGCCAGTCGTGCGTCTCTTGTTAATAAAATGATTACACCGCCAACACCGTGGTGCGTGGTGCGTGGTTCGTGATGCGTACCTCCTGAAGATAGTGGTCGGTCTGTACGGGTAGGTGGCGGCGCGCGGGCGCGGGCGGCGGCGAGCCCGTTGGCAACCCTACGTGTAGCGTGCGTGATGCGTGGTGCGTGGTGCGTGGTGCGTACCTCTTGAAGATAGTGGTCGGTCTGTACGGGTAGATGGCGGCGCACGGGCGCGGGCGGCGGCGAGCCCGTTGGCAACCCTACGTGTAGCGTGCGTGATGCGTGGTGCGTGGTGGGTGGTGCGTGGTGGGTGGTGCGTGGTGCGTGGTGCGTGGTGCGTGGTGCGCACCTCCTGAAGATAGTGGTCGGTCTGTACGGGTAGGTGGCGGCGCGCGGGCGTGGGCGGCGGCGAGCTCGTTGGCAACCCTACGTGTAGCGTGCGTGATGCGTGATGCGTGGTGCGTGGTGCGTAGTGCGTGGTGCGTGGTGCGTGGTGCGTGATGCGTACCTCCTGAAGATAGTGGTCGGTCTGTACGGGTAGGTGGCGGCGCGCGGGCGCGGGCGGCGTCGAGCCCGTCGGCAACCCTACGTGTAGCGTGCGTGATGCGTGGTGCGTGGTGCGTGGTGCGTACCTCTTGAAGATAGTGGTCGGTCTGTACGGGTAGATGGCGGCGCACGGGCGCGGGCGGCGGCGAGCCCGTTGGCAACCCTACGTGTAGCGTGCGTGATGCGTGGTGCGTGGTGGGTGGTGCGTGGTGGGTGGTGCGTGGTGCGTGGTGCGTGGTGCGTGGTGCGTGGTGCGTGGTGCGCACCTCCTGAAGATAGTGGTCGGTCTGTACGGGTAGGTGGCGGCGCGCGGGCCCAGGCGGCGGCGAGCCCGTTGGCAACCCTACGTGTAGCGTGCGTGATGCGTGATGCGTGGTGCGTGGTGCGTAGTGCGTGGTGCGTGGTGCGTGGTGCGTGGTGCGTACCTCCTGAAGATAGTGGTCGGTCTGTACGGGTAGGTGGCGGCGCGCGGGCGTGGGCGGCGGCGAGCTCGTTGGCAACCCTACGTGTAGCGTGCGTGATGCGTGATGCGTGGTGCGTGGTGCGTGGTGTGTGGTGCGTACCTCCTGAAGATAGTGGTCGGTCTGTACGGGTAGGTGGCGGCGCGTGGGCGCGGGCGGCGGTGAGCCCGTTGGCAACCCTACGTGTAGCGTGCGTGATGCGTGATGCGTGGTGCGTGGTGCGTGGTGCGTGGTGCGCACCTCCTGAAGATAGTGGTCGGTCTGTACGGGTAGATGGCGGCGCGCGGGCGCGGGCGGCGGCGAGCCCGTTGGCAACCCTACGTGTAGCGTGCGTGATGCGTGGTTCGTGGTGGGTGGTGCGTGGAGCGTGGTGCGTGGTGCGCACCTCCTGAAGATAGTGGTAGGTCTGTACGGGTAGGTGGCGGTGCGCGGGCGCGGGCGGCGGCGAGTCCGTTGGCAACCCTACGTGTAGCGTTCGTGTTGCGTGGTGCGTGGTGCGTGGTGCGTGGTGCGTGGTGCGTGGTGCGTGGTGCGTGGTGCGTACCTCTTGAAGATAGTGGTCGGTCTGTACGGGTGAGTGGCGGCGCGCGGGCGCGGGCGGCGCCGAGCCCGTTGGCAACCCTACGTGTAGCGTGCGTGATGCGTGGTGCGTGTTGCGTGGTGCGTGGTGCGTACCTCCTGAAGATAGTGGTCGGTCTGTACGGGTAGGTGGCGGCGCGCGGGCGCGGGCGGCGCCGAGCCCGTTGGCAACCCTACGTATAGCGTGCGTGATGCGTGGTACGTGGTGCGTGGTGCGTGGTGCGTACCTCCTGAAGATAGTGGTCGGTCTGTACGGGTAGGTGGCGGCGCGCGGGCGCGGGCAGCACTGAGCCCGTTGGCAACCCTACGTGTACCGTGCGTGATGCGTGGTGCGTGGTGCGTGGTGCGTACCTCCTGAAGATAGTGGTCGGTCTGTACGGGTAGGTGGCGGCGCGCGGGCGCGGGCGGCGCCGAGCCCATTGGCAACCCTACGTGTAGCGTGCGTGATGCGTGATGCATGGTGCGTGGTGCGTGGTGCGTACCTCCTGAAGATAGTGGTCGGTCTGTACGGGTAGGTGGCGGCGCGCGGGCGCGGACGGCGGCGAGCCGGGTCGCAGCCGCGCCAGCGCCGCGCGCCGAGCGAGCGCCCGTCGCCGTGACCGGCTCGCACCATCGCCCTGTGCCACCACACAAGCAACCATTTTTTATTAAACATGTTACCATTCATTAAAATAATTAAATTATAGTTTTTCTTAAGCAGGTAGACGAGTTTATTTCAGTTTTTTCCATAGCATAATGTCTTATGGGATTTCGCTGTGCGGAAATGCGGCTGATTTAGAAACTATGTTTGTTTTTCAGATAAGGGCCATAAGTGCTATTTGCGACCTACCAAACAGGGAGAGCCTCTCAGAGAAAAAAATAAAGAAATAAATATTAATATATGGTTTTAATAAAAATAATTTATATACGCCATGGACGTATAAATAAGTTAATAATATATTTATACGTCCGTATAATACTTATAATAACTTATTTATACGTCCATGATATACGCTCTGTCCACTTAGAACTGGCCACTTAAAAACGATATTATAAAAAAATAAGTAAAATTTTTGAAAATAGAACTCTTTGCCAGTATCATTGTGTAAGTATTTTATTAATTTGTCATTTGTTTACGATTTGGCGGCAAATTGAAAATGGTCTGTGTCACGTCAGCATGAATTTAACGCGAGAAAATTTTCGTACAATGATTTTTTATGACTTTCGATGTCATTTAAGTCAGAAAGTTATGACAGAATTCGATTGACCTTTCACGATGAAGCCCCATCTCGTGCCACTGTTTACAACTGGTTTGAGTTTAAACGTGATCGCACTAATCTTACCGATGATCTGCGTGAGGGACGGCCTTCTACGGTGACGACTGAAGATAATATCAGTATTGTGCAGCGTATGATAGAGACTGACAAAAGCGTGACTTATCAGTAGATTTGGACAAACTTAGGCATCGGTATGAGTCAAGTGCACAAAATCCTCCATGAACATTTAGCGGTCAGAAAGCTTTGTGCCTGGTGGATACCTCATAATTTGACAGAGGCCCAAAAACTCTATCGTGTTGAATGGTTTCGTGAAATGGTTCAAAGATTTAACGGAGGTGACTCAAATTATGTGTTCGACATACTTACGGGCGACGAAAGCTGGATTTATTGTTATGATTCTGAAACTAAGAGTTTGCTGTCTGGGTGTTTCTTTCCGAGCAGTTGCCAACTAAAGTGAAGAGAGGTCGAAGCGTCGGAAAAAAGATGATGGCCTCGTTCTTCGGAAGGACAGGTCATTACGCAACAATTGCTTCAGAGGATAGAAAAACTGTTCCTGCAGAGTGGTACACTAACAATTGTTTGCCAATTGTCTTTGAAAAATTCGGGCGAAACGACCTCGCAGTAGGATACTCCCTCATCACGACAACGCCTCGTCGCACACCGCCAAGCAAACATTCGACTACTTGGCGACGTCAGACGTGGAATTACTGGATCACCCGCCCTAGAGCCCCGACCTCGTACCTTACGATTTTTATTTATTTCCGAAAATATGAGAAAAACTTCGAGGAAAACGTTTTATGGACGCCGAGGAAGCGTTTCAAAATGCCTTCGAGGAGATCCCTAAGGACGAGTGGGCAAAGTGCTATTCTCAGTGGTTCCATCGGCTGCAGCGATGTATTGATGTAAATGGACACTATTTTGAAAGGTATAATATACTAACAACTTGTTTGTTCAGTTTTTGATTTTCTAAGAACTTTCAGTGTCACCCTTGTATTGAATATAACATGGTCGATAATAACCCTTGGGAATGTGGTGGTCGCATCCAAGCTGTTTCTTAAATAAATTTTGTAAGTATACATATAATATACGTGGTGTACATAACTTGTGTTTTTATTATATAATATACTTTAAAAAGTTGTTTTTTAAAGCTAACAGTTGTTTAATTTATTAAAAATTGATGGCCACACTAATAAAAAATTGAAATTGGTCTCTCTCTCTCTCTCTCTTTCTTCACTAACTGACAATATAAAGAGACAGATATAGAGACAATTTACACTCAATTTAAATAAGCGGTAATTGTTGATTTTCAGTTAGGTCGTAATCTATATGAATAGCGTCGTATTCTAAATATTACCTTGTGGTTAATGACCAGCAATTATGAGATTTGACAGAATAAAAATGTTGTTAATGGTTGTTAAAATGTTCGTTAAGGACTAGTTACTCATTTGCGAATGATATTTAACTATTGCTAAATTCTAAATATCTGATTTTGTTCCCGAAGCGAAGCATATATCATTTCATAAAGAATAATTTATCATCTTTTCCCGCTTGTTTCTTTCAAGTGGTCTTGCAAACTGACCTTGGGAAATTGAATATAGTATCCTAGAGATAGAGTACGTACACAGCTACCATTAATTATAAACGATTTTATATTTTATTCCGTGGACTTTTCGTAAAGTAACGCTTTAATGGTTGATTAAAACAATGTTACTAGGAAGTTCTACTTAATGGTGAAGGCGTTATACTCGTATATATGACACTTGGATAGATTTCCACAACCGGAACAATTATTTATACGCTACGCAAGCATTTATAAAGAGCGGGGTTCGAAGCTGCAGCCCCATAGCATCGCTGTTAAATCCTTGAAACTAAAAGAAAATTTGTACTTACGTATAAAAAAAAATCAGATAAAAAATTAAAATTGACATAGCGTGAATATCCCTGATAGACAAAAACATGTAGTAAAATTCTAAAGCACTAAACTTATTGAGCCGTTTAAATATACTAATTGTACTTTAGACTGTTTAGAGTGTAGCTAGAAGTAATCAAAGCTTAACACGTTTGATTTCATTACCGCAAGGGCTATTGCGTGTCGACTGTCAAGCCACCGGCTACCGATCACGCACGTTTGTGTGAAGGGCCGAAATTTTAGCAGCAATTACTGCTATTCTAGGAATAAAATGCCTCTTAATATGTAACTACAAAGAATTGTAAAAGCATAGTTTATTACTATTAAAATGTTCGTTTTCCAAGAACTGGGCAATTTGAAGCAAATATGTAAAAAACGTGGAACATTATGTAAGATCGCATGCAAATTATTAATCATAAAATATGGATAGTTTGAATTATATTAAGCATATTATGCTGTCGTGCTAACATTTTCTAATAAATGAATAAGTGCATGCTGGTGCCAAGATTAATTATCTCCTAAACATTTATTAAATGCTAAAGTATTTGTGATAATGTTAATTAAAACTAGCGATCACCCCGGCTTCGCACGGTTGATTTCTGAATATCGACAACAACGCCACCTACCAGGTCAAATTGTGAATCTAAACCATTCTCTAATGTTTCTTATTTCTTTCTTTTTTTATATATTTTTATAAACAAAACGTGGCAACTTAATCACACATAAAATTTCATCAAAATCGGTTCAAAAATTTAGGAGGAGTTCAGTCACATACACATGGACAGAAGAATTATATAATATATAATATAATATTCATGTATTATACATATAAACCTTCCTTTTGAATCATACTATCCTAGTGTTGCCCAAATGCAAGAACAAGACGAGACTTAGCAAGTCTTAGTCTTGGTCTTGCGCCAATACACCTTGTCTTGGTCTTGGTCTTGTTATTGCGCTCCTAGTCTTGGTCTTGGTCAAGAGTCTCGCAAGTCTCGCAATTACCTATTAGTCTATCACTATTTATTAAACGTTACTTTAGATCTTAGAACAATTTAACAGAGTAGGTACATATTGAGCTTGAATTAACGTAGCCATAGTAAAGACCAACCATATTAATAAATGTCTAAACATTTAATGAGAAATTCGAAAAATCAACTGACACCGGGTGGGGTTTGAACCCACGACCTAAGCGATCCGTGACGATGCTCTAAACAACTGAGCTATCTACCGTGTCCCACGGCCACGGGTGTCAGCCTGTTTCTTAATAAACGTTTACATTTAATAAGCTTACATGTGCTAAAACATGGTTAAACATACAAAAACAAATTAATGGCAATAACTAAGAAAAAAAACTTTCATAAAGCTGACTTTGGCTCGATTAAAACTGGACTTAACACTGTTAACTGGGAGGAAGTTTTTAATACCATGACGGATATTGATTCAATGACGAGTTATTTTTATAAAATTTTAAACAATTTGATAGATACATACGTACCTACTCAAACTCTTTGTAGCGAAAATAAACGCCCGCCGTGGTTTACTTCTTACCTCATAAAACTAGAAAAGGAAAAGCTTAAATATCATAAGAAATGGAAACTTAATAATAACTTACGGGACTACCAGACCTTCTTTTGTCTTCGGAAGAGGTTTAAGAGGATGGAGGCAGAACGTTATAAAAAATTCATTGAACTTTCTGAGGACAATATCAAAGCCAGTCCAAAGTTATTTTGGTCTTTCGTAAAGTCAAATAAAGCTTCTAGTTGCATTCCTGAAAAAATGATATATAAAGGTAAAATTATTTCCACAGGCGGTGAGATATGCGAGGCTTTTAATGATTATTTTCATTCAGTCTTCATCCCTTCTACCCGTCAAAATTCTGATCATACAATTCCTTACTCAGGCAGTTCAGCTGTAGACATACACTCTATTAACATCTACCACGATAATGTTATCAAAGAACTGAAACAAGTAAATATTCATAAAGGTGCAGGGCCCGACGGGATCCATCCTCTTCTCATATCCGAATGTGCCAAAGAACTTGCAATACCCATTACAATCATATTTCGTTTCTCTCTCCAAACTGGGGCATTTTCCAGTTTATGGAAAGAGTCTTTAGTAACCCCCATTCCAAAAAATAAGAGACGTGAATGTATAGACGAATACAGACCCATATCAAAACTTTGTATCTTTGGCAAAATCCTAGAAAAGATAGTAACCGCTCAAATGTCATACTCGTTTCGCAATCACATTTCCCAGGAAGAACATGGTTTCTTTAAGTGCCGTAGCGTAGACACTAATATGTTAACTTTTAGTGACTTTCTGTTGCGTGCCATGGATGATAATCTACAGGTGGATGCCGTTTACACCGACTTTTCCAAAGCTTTCGATAAAATAAATCACGATCTGCTAATAAAGAAGCTTGCGAGGGCCGGTGTGCATGGTAGCCTCCTTAGATGGATCCAATCCTACATAAGTAATAGGAGTCAAGCAGTCTTTGTAAAGGGTTATTCCTCACGATTTCTTCCAGTGCCTTCTGGTGTGCCTCAAGGGTCTCATATTGGACCTTTACTGTTTTCAGTCTACATAAATGACATTGGTAATGTCCTGAAACATAGTCACCATCTCTTGTATGCTGATGATACTAAGTTGTATCGAATCATCAGATCAATTAGTGACTGCCACAAATTACAAGAAGACTTACACCGATTACATGCATACTGTGAGTCCAACCAACTGTTCCTAATCAGCGATAAATGCTACACAATATATATATATATATATATATATACTCGCAAAAAAAATCCAGTTACTTACGACTACCACATAAATCAGAGGGCCTTGAATAGAGTAACCACAATCAGGGACCTAGGCATAATTATGGATTCGACCTTATCATTTATTCCACACATTGATCACATATTAGCTTTGGTTTTTAGAAATCTAGGTTTTATACTACGAATAAGTAAACCCTTTAAACGTCCCGAAACTCTAAAAATTTTATACTTCTCTTTTGTTAGATCTTTCCTTGATTTTTGCAGCACTGTTTGGAGCCCTTGTTATGAAGTTCATATTAGTAGAATAGAAAGAGTTCAAAAATTATTTATTAAATCCCTAAATTATCGCCAAAATATTTTAAATCAGTCATACACCGATTCATTAAAAAAGTACAATTTACTTTCTCTTTGCAATAGGCGTAAAATGTTTGACATAGTATTTCTATACAAAATTATTAATAACTTAGTCGACTCCTCGTTGTTACTTAGCAGATTGTCATTTGTGTCCAGAGTCCGTCTGCCAGTGCGCTCCTCACATCCAAAACCACTTTTTGTAACTCCACGATACCTTTAAAAATATACACGTAACTCATTTGTGTATCGTTCCACTAACATCTACAATAAAACATTCACAGATATTGATTTATTTAATACATCAGTATTAAAGTTAATATCCGCTCTCTTTCAATGTTTGGCTTGTGAATAATCTAGTTACCCATCATTGAAATGATGCAGCACTCAATTCGGTAATTGAATCTGAATTGAATCTGGCAGTGTTATAATAATCAGATTTTTAATATAGGTTTTTCTTCTCTATTTTCCTTAATTGGACACCAAATGTTAACTAGTTACCTTATCTTAGAACTTAGTGTATTAATAAATAAATTAATTTATAATGTCCTTTAGTCCTAAAAGTGGCTCAATAAGTTTAAAATATTGTATAAGTTTAGTTAAAGGCACTATAGGTTTTTAGTTATATTAATATTTATCCATGTTACTATCTTTATACATGACTGTTTGTTGCCTTAAATAAAATGTCTAGAAAGAGATTGATGGACCCTCACCATATATGAAATGGAATAAAAGAGTTATACAATATACCATTTATTTAAATAAAAAATAAAATACGATAAAAAATAAATTACTTCACAGTACACAATAGGTTTGACATTACTGTTACTTTATATTAATTATTTTGACCAAGCATAAATACAAAGTAATCTGGCTGACTCATCACTTAACATATTTCTATGAATTCTAATTACTAATGATGCTTTAGAAAATAATCTCTCAGCAGGTACTGAAGTTGCAGGTATTGAAAGAATTTTCTTTTCACGGGCCAACTTCAATAAAATCGAATATTTTGTCTCATGCGTCCTCCAACACTCTAAAATGTCTTCCGAGCTGGCAGCTCTAGGTTTACTTAAGTTCAACTCGTTAATAACTAAGCCTGGAAGACAGGATCCAGATCCATTTTTACACATTTAAGTGTTATAGAAGTGTCTACAATATTTATCAAATGGGTGACGACATATTCAAGAACTTTGTGTTTTAAAAACACACACTTCCTAAAGTCGAGATTTGCAGTGAACTTATTGAACATGCCTATCTATTAGGTAATAATAATAATTGTACGTAATTATAATAAACCCATATAGTTAATGTTATAATAATTACTAGATTAAATTATTATGATATCTACCTATCCTTACCATTATCTAATTACAATATTCCTTGCGAGATCAGCATAATGTATTCCTGTCTATTCTGAGCACCTGGAAATTTATTTTATTCTTTCGAACATGTGCTGTGTGGCGGCAATCAAACAGTGTCAAATGTAGTGCGTGCGGCGCGGCGGCGACGATTGTATGCGATATCAGTAGTAGCCGCCGGCACGTGTATCTTGACCTTGTACTTTCGAATAGCTGCACAATTTCTTTGACAGGTTAGTATCCGACCTTTGATGACGCCGACAACAAGACGCCGCGCACTATCAAAGTGCCGATGGTCAAAGCTAGGGATGCACTCTTTTTCTTTTAATGGATATTTTAATTCGTTATGTATGCTTATGGTATTGTTCGTAATGCGCATAAGTCCAATTTTCCATTTTTTTATTACATTTTTGGCGTCTCATAGAGTCCCTAAGCGTATACCCAAACTCTTATACTCTCTGAAACGACACTCAGTCCTAACTGCAAGACGCAAGAGTCTCGCAAGCTTAGTCTTGTTCTTGCGCAAATCTTGCACGGTCAGTCTTGGTCTTGGTCTTGCTAAAAATTGTCGGACTTGTTCTTGGTCTTGGTCTTGCAAAGATACAAGAACTAGACCAAGACTGCAAGACCAAGACCGATTTTGGGCAACACTATACTATCCCATTACATCAAAATCCGTTGCGTAGTTTAAAAGATGTAACCGTACAGACTTTGTTTTTTACCATGTAGGGGTAGAGATTTACTAAGAGGATTTTTTTTAGATTTTTATTGCATAACTTTAAATGTTTGTAAAAGTGCCATTAAAAAGCGTTAACACCATAAACGTAGAAGATGGAATTTTCTAGAATTTAGAACATTTTTTTAAATTTTATAAGCCACTGCTTGGCTACTATATCACCTGATGTGGATATGAGGATATGTGGTGATGCAGCCGACGATGCTAAAGAGCACTGACTTACGAGTAGCTTAACAAAAGTCTATCCACTCTTGATATTAAGACACCTACATTGTAATCGGATGGAAAGACTGGCAGGTTATACCAGTCCTTTGCTGTACGCATAATGAACGACGAAGTAAACCGTTTCTTTCGTATGCGTGGTATGTTGACAACAAAAGGTGGAGACAAACTCTTGCGGAGAACAGCCGAGCGTCTATGAACCGGGAATTTCGGTACTTGTCTTCAACGGAACAGGCATTTCCGGTTTCTTTCAATGCTTTCGGTACTAGCTAGTTTTTGTTTCATAGTAGTGCAATCATAGGAGGAGAAACCAATAGTACTCGACGGGTTACATAATTTTAAAGGTAAAAGATTCCATTTGGGCACTGTAACAGTGGCTAAATAAGTGTGTAAACACAAGAAAGAATTAAAGTGCGCACGCTTTAAGAACCATTTGGTTCTGGTCTACTAGCTTTGTTCAGAACTAGACTCCATAAGGTTTTGAAACCCTCCTTATTGATTGCAGACCTACATAGAGGTACCGCAGTCAGTTAGCTGACATGGTACGTTTTTGACACTGTCCAGACGTGCTTTTCAAGATAACAGAGACGCGAACAAGTCTGCTTTATTTCTAACTGTATGACTCTAGTGTGCCTTCAGATTTTACCAGCGGAGGCAGTGTAGGCCGACAGGAGTTCGTCTTAACCGCTGTGGTGAGAAACCAAAATGCTCTTTAAAAATAGTCCCGCCGGGTTTCTTGCTGGTTCTTCCTAGGACAGAGGTATTTTCCGAACCAGTGGTAAATATAAAAAGTTCCCTTTCAATAAGTATTATGTAATAATCTATCATCATTATCATCATTACGGCCCTTCACAAGTCATCAGCTGAACATAGACCTCCCCCAAGGAATGCCACAAAGCACGGTCCTAAGCCACCTGCATCCATCGACTTCCTGCATGTCTCATCAGGTCGTCACTCCATCTAGTGGGAGGGTCGCCCTACACTTCACCTACTGGTACGAGACTGCCACTCGAGAACCTTTCCCCATCGGTTGTAGGTTCTTCGAGCCATTTCAGCTTACTAATCCATTGGGCTATGTCGGTTATTTTGGTTCTACAGCGGATATCTTCATTTCTAAGTTTATCACGCGGAGACATCCCCAAGCATAGCCCTCTCCATAGCTCACTGAGCGACCTTCAGCTTCCTCATACGGCCAGCAGTGAAGGACCACGTCGCAGATTCGTAAGTCATCACTGGCAACACGCACTGGTGGTACAATTTCGTTTTCAGGTTTTGAGGTATGTCTAGCGAAAAGATGTGTCGTAGTTTCCCGAACGCTGCCCAGCCGAGTTGAATCCGTCGATTGACCTCTCGATCGAAGTTGGACTTACCTAGTCGGACTATTTGTCCCAGGTAAACATACTCGTCAACAACTTCAAGCTTAGTGCTCCCAACATAACTACCGGCATAGGTGTGACATGGACGTTAATCATGATTTTTGTTTTGTCTATGTTCATCTTAAGACCTATCTGTTGGGAAACACTATTGAGGTCATTGAGCATAGTGCTTAGGTCCTCCAGCGATTCTGCCATAAGGACTATATCATCGGCAAATCGAATCGCCACTGATGTTAATACCGCATCCTTTCCTGTACAGTAGCTTAAAACCGTCTTCCAATGCAGCGGCGGTCTTACACCTCTCTGCAGTTGGATAGGTTTCGTACTATGATTCTGTACTCGGATAGCCATCGTAGCTCTACTGTATAAATACTTCAGCACTTCGATATACCGACAGTCAACTTGGTACTGCTGAAGGGACTGCAGCACCGCCCAAATTTCGATGGAATCAAAGGCTTTCTCATAGTCCACATACGCAAGGCAAAGTGGTAGATTGTACTCCTCTGTCTTCTGTACAATCTGCCGTAAGGTATGCATGTGGTCTATGGTACTAAAGCCTTTTCGGAAACCGGCTTGTTCGGGAGGCTGGAAGTCGTCAAGTCTAAGTGCGAGACGATTCGTAATGACTCTCGAAAACAGCACGTAGACGCGGCTCAAAAGGGAAATCGGTCTGTAGTTCTTCAAGAGAGCGTTATCGCCTTTCTTGAAGAACAAGACCACCGCACTTCTGCTCCACGCCTCCGGAGTAGTGCCACCATAAAGGACGGAATTAAAGAGATTCTGAAGGACTTCAAGTACCGGTTTTCCAACCGCTTTCTAAAGCTCCGCTGTAATTCCATCCTCGCCTGGGGACTTGCCGTTTGAAGGTGCTGGGGAGCCATTCTAATCTCGCTCAGATTGACGTCCGGGATATCTTCGGAATAATGTCGGATAAGACTCACTCTTGGACCGTTACTCACACTTGCGTGTGGCTCCAACGATGACGTGTACAGCTGCCCATAGAACCTCTCAATCTCACTCAAAATCTCAGATGTCCCGGAAACGATGCTGCCACACTCGGTCTTCAGCTTTGACAGTTGGCTCTTTCTGGCAGACAGATCTCAGGCAAAGACTTTGGAGCCTTGGTTCCGCTCGATCGCTTCTTCAATACAAGCTGTATTGAAGTTGCGTAAGTCCCGCCGCATGCATTTGGAGATCTGACTGTTCAGTTGCCTGTATGCTGTCAAATCTGTTGAAGAGTGTAGCTTCATCTCCCGTCTAACAGCCATGAGATTAAGAGTGTGATCGGAAAATTTTTATGTTCTTCTGCGGCGTGTCTTGCAGAACTTAACTCCAACCGCATGGACAGTTTCCACGAGCTTGTCATTCATATCGTCCACTTCATTGCAGTCTTCTAGGCACTGAAAACGATTTTGTAACTCAAACTGAAAGGTTTCGGGACTTTGGAACAGAGCACGAGGGGGACGGAGCGTTGACTTCATTAGACGAGACCTTTTTAACTTAACGCTTAGGTTCAGTGTGCCTCTAACCATTCGGTGATCGCTACCAGTTTTCACCCTCGCGATCACGGAGACATCACTGAACAGTTGTCGTCTGGTCGTCATAATGAAGTCAATCTAATTTTTTGTCGAACCGTCAGCACTCGACCAGGTCCAGTTCCTGTGGGGTCGCTTCTAGAAGAATGAGTTCATCATAAATAGTCCCTCTCTCTCGATGAAGTCGGCCAGCTGCTGGCCCCTTGGGTTCCGTTGCCCTTTTCCGAAATGCCCTACTTTCAGCTCACCGTTCTCTCTTGTGCCTAGTTTTGCGTTGAAGTCTCCCATTAACACCGTATAGTTGGTTTTGGAGGAATGCATGGCTCTAGAGATATCCTCATACATTTCCTCCACCTCCTCATCGAGGTGTGCCGAGGTTGGTGCGTAAACCTGTATGACCTTCAGCGAATACCGTTTGGTGATTCTGAGTATAAGGTCCGCAACCCTCGTCGACACACCCTCAATCTTTACAACGTTGTTAACAAGAGACTTGTGGACTTTAAATCCGACACCTCCATGGGACAGATGGTCGCCCTCTCGGTGATAGAACAAGTTGCCGGATTCGAGGATTACCATGTCCTCCCCTCTCTTCGGACCTCGGAAAATCCTATAATATGCCAGCGTAACTTGTCTATCTCTTCTTCAAACTCCACGATCTTCTAGTCAGTCCTCAGGGTGCGTGCGTTGTATGTTACCAGGTCGAGTCGTTATAGGTGGCAACCGAACCTCCACCGGAGATTCTTAGCACCCCCTGCCCCGCCGTTACCATGGTCGCCACCGTAGCCAGGAATAGCGGGGCCGCCGGGGACTGGGGGCCGTCTCTTTGTTGCTCTTATTATTGGGGGGTATTTGCCATAGTTGCCACGCTTGGCGAGCGGGTTGGCAACCGCAGTTTTTTCATTGTACTTCTGCTGTTATCAGGAAAGTGCTGCTGCCCATCTCTTGCCTGTTTCCCTTTGTCGCCTTTTACGACACCTACGGGAAGATATGGGGTAGTGGATATTCTTAGCCGCCACTACACGGCAATAATCTATATTCAATTAAATCCTTATGTTGTATTCTATTCTCTCGTCGGATGGTCTAGCAGAGAAGAAGAGCTGTGCGCCATTACAACTGATGCTGTCGAAATTGGTTTTATATAACCTTTTTTAAGACTTGGCGGCCTGGTTGAAAGCCCTCTTCCTCGAAACTTACCCAATTGGTCGACATACAGCATCGTTGTCTCAGTGATGATATCGTTTTTCATCATCATAGTTATCATCACTACAGTCCATCACATGTCCACTGCTGGACATAGTTCTCCACAAAGAAACGTCACGAAGTATGGTCCTGAGCCACCTGCATCTATCGACATCCTGCATGTCTTACCAGATCGTCACTGCATCTAGGGGGGACCGTTTTTCAATGTTCGCCAAATTCATTTAATTTGCTTCTTATTTCTTTGACGATTGTTTTCGCTCACAGGAACTTATAAACTCTGATGAACCCTAGATTTTAGAAATAAAAATCTAATAAAACTGAAAGCCACTCATGTGACGATATGAAGACATTTATAACTTTATTCGTGTTGTCCATGTATTTCTTTTTTATCTGTTTTATTTTATTTTGAATGTCTTTGGCAATAATATTTTTTTAATCGCATTGAGACATTCCGGTATTTATGTTCTAATACATTTTCAACAGAAAGTATCTACCTAACTTTTGCGGGTAGTTAAAAATGAAATTTTATATTAGATTTTGTTTTCCTAAATAATTCAAAATCCATATATATAATAAAAACTGAGGATACCAGAATAATACTGACACGTGCATGTCTTGTACGCCGTTTCGATCAGTATTTAAGTTTTAACTTTAAATATTTAACTACCTATGTCCGTGTTGCGGACAATAATAGCGCCGAGATATATCTACAAATAAATAAATTTGAAATGTCTGCTATACTATTGAAATATATGAATGAACCGATTGTGATAAAACTGTACTAACAGATAGAGGGGAGGGTCAGAAGGAATCTAGGCTATACGTTACACGAAAAACTTAAAGAAGTGTAAAAATTATTATACGCGGTAGAGCCACGATGTAGCTAAATTATGGTTGTGGTACCAATTAGTCGATTCAACCGGGGGTAGACCACGCTCTCACAGAATACTAGAGTGAAGTAGCAGCTTAACGTTGCTGTTGCTTTCTATACATATTTTATTTCCCAAACTAGGAACTTACAAGGTCGGGCAAAAGTTTCTTAGTATTTTTTAAACAAATTCAAGGCATTTTTTTTGCAAAGTTTAATTACATTCAATTACAATATAAATGTTCCATTTTGTTCGATAACTTGTAGCCATCTTGTAGGTAGTGATATAATCCCGTTGCTGTAGAAATTTTGTAATTTTTGATCAAAAAAAATGCGACAAGTAATTTTGACAGTCCTCTCTTGATGTTGACCTAACACTACCCAAAGAATTCTGAAAAGACTGAAACAGGTGAAAATTTGAGGGTACAAGGTCAGCACTATATGGGGGAGGCATTAATATTTCACAACTAAGCTCTGTCATTTTTTTTGAGTGGCCAAAGATGTGTGTGATCTGGCGTTATCACGATGAAAGACCACTCCTTAACTGTTGATCAATTCCGGCCGTATTTTCTCAATTTCTTGCTTGAGTCTCGTTAGTTGTTGGTAGTAGAGATCCGAATCGATGGTGGTGCCCGGCGGTAAAAGCTCATAATAAACGATACCCTTCCAATCCCATCATACACACAACACCATCTTACTGCGTGTTAATACGGGTATCGCTACAGTTTGTGGAGCTTGACTATCCTTTGACCATGATCTTTTTCGCACTTTCTTATCGTGATCCACTTTTCATCATCAGTGACCAATCTTTTTAAAAATGGTTCGATTTCATTACGTGTCAATAGAGAATCGCATACGAGTACACGATTCATTAGGTTTCTTTCAGTGAGCTCCTGAAATACCTACATATCAAACTTTTTTGTATAGCCAGGCTTTTTTAAATGGGTCAAAACTGTCTTGTGGTCAATCCTCAGGTATGACTTACTACTAATATGCCAATCTTGCTCCCCTTTTTCAAAAATTGCATCTACTTTATCCGTATGAGGGCGACAAGAGCGACTTGCATCTTTGACATCAAAATTCCCGGACTGAAAACGTTTGAACCAATTTTGTGCTACTCTTACCCTTTGTGACATTAGATCCATAATCGTTACAAATTTTTTTCGCGGCTTGAGTCGCATTTTCCTTTTTTGTTATAAAACTTCAGAATGTATCGAATTTCTTCGTTACATTCACTCATTTTGTTGGACAGAAAAACGATTGAAAGTGAAGTGTATTTTTCTTTTTCTCAATATTAAAACCAGACAGATACAAACAATACAATCAAAGAGAATTTTCTTCAATTTTGTACAAATAAAAATACGACGAAACTTTTTGCCCGACCTATTGTTTTAATCTGTAACTGGTAACATACATGTATACCGAGCCAGCGACTGTCTTTCCAAAAGATTTCCTCATATCACCTTCAAATGCACGACACACAAATTGCATGCGGCTAATGTCTACCGGGAACCTACTCAATCAAATGTAACCTTTAAACCATTGACGTTGACGTTCCAAATCGTATCAAGACAAGGGCAACCATGTTTACGGCAATTTGTCCGAAGCATATTAGCCATGGACTGCTCACACTGATGGTTGTTATAAAATTTTCATATAATTTAATACACGTTGCTTATTTTAGTAATAGATAGGTCGGTTTATCTATACCGACTAATCTATTACTTTTACTTTGTAAATCGTTTACAAGAATTTTTTATTCGTATTTAAATTTTTATTACACGTGGTAGAGCCACGCTATAGCTATATTATGGTAGTAGCACGAATAGGTCGGCTCGATCGGGGTAGGACCACGCACTCACAGAATACCAGCGTAAAATAGGAGCTTAATGCTGTTGTGTTTACTGTAGTGAGTATAGAGAACAGGAGACCCTTTTTACTGGAAACGAGGCATTCCAATTTAGTCCTCACGGGCGGCAAGGCATCTGCATTTCGATTCTTAATCCAGGTTATATGTAGATGTCTATGGCCACAGAATCCACTTACCATCGGGTGGAATGTGAGCTTTTTTGTCACCCTCATCCTAAACGAGGGCGACACTGAAAGTTTTTAGAACTGACCACTTGTAAACAATATAATAAATAATTAAAAATAAAAATTTTGTACAGCCGACTTCAATATAAGTTATTAAGAATAACTCAAAAACTATTAGTTTGACGTTGATCAAATTCATACGGAACCACACGAAAAGTACCAGCTTTCAAATAAAAAAAGAATCATCGAAATCAGTTCACCCAGTAAAAAGTTATGAGGTAACACAAATAAAAATACACAGTCGAATTGAGTACCGTCTCCTTTTTGGAAGTCGGCAGAAACATTAGTTCAAATTTTTAAAATAAAACTCAGCCAATATTGTTGTGTATGTATTTTCTTAACTTGTCATTTGTTTACGATTTGGCGGCAAATTGAAAATTGTATGTGTCACGTCGGCATGAATTTAACGCGAGAAAATTTTCGTACGATGATTTTTTATGACTTTAGATGTCATTTAAACCAACAAGAAAATTATGATAGACTTCGATTGGCCTTTCACGATGAAGCCCTATCTCGTGCCACTGTTTACAACTTCTTAAATGAGTTTAAACGTGGTCGCACTAATCTCACCGATGATCTGCGTGAGGGACGGCCTTCTACGGTGACGACTGAAAATAACATCAGTGTTGTACGGCGTATGATAGAGACTGACAAAAGAGTGACTTATAAGCAGATTCAGAAATGTTTAGGCATCGTTATGAGTCTAGTGCACAAAATCCTTCATGAACTTTTAGTAGTTAGGAAGCTTTGTGCCCGATGGATATCTCATAATTTGACAGAGGCTCAAAAACTCCGTCGTGTTAATTGGAGTCGTGAAATGGTTCAAAGATTTAACGGGTGACAAAAGCTGGATTTATTGTTATGATCCTGAAACTAAGAGATAGTCTGCTGTCTGGGTGTTTCCTTCCGAGCAGTTGACAACTAAAGTGAAGAAGGAGGTCGAAGCGTGGAAAAAAATATGGTGGCCTCCTTATTTGTAAGGACAGGTTATTACGCAACAATTGTTTTAGAGGATTGAAAAACAGTTACTGCAGAGTGGTATACTAAAAATTGTTTGCCACTTGTCTTGGAAAAAGTTCGGGAGAAACGTCCTCGCAGTAGGGTCTTCCTTCACCACGACAACGCCCCGTCGCCCACTGCCAAGCAAACAATCGACTACTTGGCGACGTTATACGTGGAATTACTGGTTCACCCACCCTGTAGCGGTTTAATGTGGTAGAGCCATGCTGCAGCTATATTAGTAGTACAGTTGTAGCACGAATGGGCCGACTCGACCGGGGAAGGACCACGCTCTCACAGAATACCAGCGTAAAATAGCAGCTTAACACTGCTGTGTTTCGTATGTTGAGTGTAGAGAACCGAAGACCCTTTTTACTGGAAAAGAGGCATTCCATCTTAGTCCTCACAGGGTGACAACGCATCTGCATTTTGATTCGCAAACGCGGATTGATGTAGATTTCTATGGGCCACAGCAACCACTTACCATCAGGTGGTCTGTGTGCTCGTTTGTCACCATATGCTATAAAAAAACCTTGCGATTTTTATTTATTTCCGAAAATAAAAGAAAAACTCTGAGGAAAACGTTTGATGGACGCTGAGGCTGCGTTTCAAAATGCCGTCGAAGAGACCCCTAAGGACAAGTGGGCAAAGTGCTTTTCTAAGTGGTTCCATCGGATGCAGCGATGTGTCGATGTAATTGGACACTATTTTGAAAACATATAATAAAACTAATAACTTGCTAGTTTGTTCAGTTTTTGATTTTCTAAGAACTTTCAGTGTCACCGTCGTAAACAGTATGAAATGTGGGTCTTTACGCGTATTGAGACAAAGGGGCTAGTTCTAGACTAAATTAGTAAGACTAATTACGCTAAAAATGTTTGCGTTAGGAGTGTTTCATTATAGCAGTCAAATGGCGGATTTGAATCCAAAAAAGGCATCTAAAGAGATGAAGTCCAAACTGACAGATACATCTGTCTCCGAGTACACAATGAATGCAAATGGTTTAAAATGGCACTTCTTGGCAGTAGAATAAGGATGGACTGTTATAATTATGACTACAGACAGAAGCTGTTGACGTATGAATGATTATTTTATTCAAGAAACGCTTCGTTCTCTATGACGATCCGTTTTATAACATAAAATGATGAAGAAAAGACTTATATGCATTACTACTATAGCTTTACTTTTTCATTTGCTGGATAGGCAGGAAAGATCTTTCTTACTTACTATTTTCACTAATTATTTAGTTGGTAGTTATTGCAGGCCTCATTCAAAGTATTCATACAATCTCATATAGTCTCATATAGTCTCATACAGTTTCATTCGTCACGCTCTTGGCTTACGCGGGCGACCTCAGGATATAATTAACGCATTGGTTGTTTACGTGAAGGTTCGTTACGGTCATCTTAGGGTTGCACTGCCGGGAATATATAGATATATAGTCAAACAGTCTTACTGGAAAAGAGGCATTCCATCTTAGCCCTAACGGTAAATAAGGGTGATAAACGAGCACACAGTTCACCACTGATGGTAAGCGGATAACGTGGTCCATAGACATCTACATCTATCCTCAATTAAGAATCAAAATTCAGATGCGTTGTCACCCTTAAGGATAAAGATAAAATGCCTCATTCCCAGTAAAAAGGGGCTTCCAGTTCTCTACACTCATCATAAAAAACACAGAAGTATTAAGTTCCTATTTAGTTTTAGGCAATTACGAGATAAAGTAACATACTTATCTGAAATAAACTTCAAATAACGTAGACAAAGTGCTCACATTTTTTTCGCGTTTTTTTAAACCAGTGTTAGATTGTCGAAAACATAGAGCAACACGGGCCACCGGTGAATCGAAGGGGAGAAGCCATACACAAGCGTTTCCTTCTGTCAAAACATAAGTCCACGTGGTCCTATAAATGCCTGCAATAAAACTAGTTGCAGCCGCACTGCTCACTAGACTAAATCTAGTTGCGCGACAGAATTTGACGTCCAACAAAAATGCCGAATTGTTCAGTTTTTTTTTGCTGCAAAAAGAGATCTGTCACGTCGTTTTTACAAAAACGCGTTACCTTTCATACTTAAGTAATTTTTCCTATGCAATTTACTTCTTTTTACACATGACATTATAATAATAACGGTCGTGTTGTTTCGGATTTGTTTACCAACATAGGCCACTCACCCTCATATGATTGAGCGAGTTGTCGCTATAACCGAGCGATACCGGTATAATGTATAATATGTGTGTGTGCAATTGTTAGTTTATTCTTTTAATTGTTATGTGTGAGTTTCATACAAAAAAAAAACGATTGTTTTTGTGTGCGTAGATTTCTCCTCGCAAGAAATGACAGACAGATTAGTATCTGGGGAAAACGTTATGGCTACTCCCTCCAGTCCACTAGCTCTTGTTGTTCTATGGTCTAAAACAACGTTCGTGATTTACAAAACAAAGAATTAATCGTCTCGGCCGCTCGCATTCGACTAAAGAAGCTGCGGCGAATGGACCGTAACTTAGTATGCAATGAAATGTCCTCCAGGCAGAATTTCAGTCACGGCGGCCCGTCTTAACGCAGACTAGCCATTTGCACAGGGACAGATTATAGTGCCCGAGTGTGACTCTAATAGTTCGGTGGGATGTCTATCCGACACGACTGGAGAGAGATTAGGCACAGGATCAATGGCTGCACGAGCCAGCGAGCACGTACTGCTTTCCAAGGCACGGGGGTGAAAGAACGCCAAATTTTCACAAAAAAAAACCCAATAACTGATTTTGGTCCGACCCGCGATTTGAACCTGGGACCTCATGATAAGTAATCGCGTTTACGACCACTAGAGCAACGAGGCAGTAGTATAGGTAGAAGTGTTTGTCGTTAAATACGAAAGCTTGCGACTCACGGCTGCGTGTGCGTGCGCGACGTGCGGGGCGTGCGCGACCGTGCTGCCGCGGACCACGCGCCGGTCGTGCATCAGGTTGCGCGCGCCCACCTCCTCGCTGCAACAACAACAACCACACTCACATATACTCACAGACATTTGATACATAGATGTTAAAATTAATTAACTAAGAGCTAATAAATTCATTTACTACGCGGATCTTAGTCAATTAATTTTTAATATCTTTAATGTAATGAATTTCCGCAAAGTAACGCTTGATTCTATTAACTTATTTATTTGCATATAAGCATGGTACTTAAAATATTCAATAATGGGAACCGACATATACATTGGTACATGCATTTTTTTATAGGAAAGGTGACAAATGAGCACACAGTCCACCTGATGGTGTGGTTGCTGTGACCCATAGACATCTACATTTATCCTCAATAAAGAATCAAAATGCAGATGCGTTATAACCCGTGAGGACTAAGATGGAATGCCTCTTTTCCAGCAAAATGGGTCTCCGCTTCTCTACACTCACCATACGAAACACAGCAGCGTCAAGCTGCTATTTTACGCTGGTATTCTGTGAGAGCGTGGTCCGTCCCCGGTCGAGCCGACCCATTAGTGCTACAACTATACTACTAATACAGCTGCAACATGGCTCTACCACGTATAAATCTATTCACATGAATAAAATTTGAAGTGGCTGTCTGTAATATCGGAATAACTGGCTTCTATTGCATTGAAGGGGTTATTTGCATGCCATTAAGACATTCTTTTATAGAATGAAGGTGCACAGTCCACCTGATGGTAAGTGAATAGTGTAGCCCATAGACATCTACATATATCCTCGGTTAAGAATTAAAATGCACATGTGTTGTCACCCTTGAAGATTAAGATGGAATTACTCGGTAACAGTAACGAGTGTACCATACGAAATATAGCAGCATTGAGCTGGTATTTTACGTTGGTAAATAGTTCAAAGAGATTCGTTACTAATGAGGCTAGATGTAAATGGATAGTCATAGGGTATATCGTAGTGAGCCGGTGGGGTGGTGCGCGGCAAGTAGGCCGTGTAGCCGCGGCGGTCATTACTCGCCGCTTGACCCCAATATCAACCCTCTTTGCTCTTTCATTCACATTTACTTATTCTGTGTGGAACTGAACTTTTACGATTGGCTTTTAAATCGTATTTAACTCCTTAATTTTTCCTATTATAGTTGTAGATATACTTAAAAATACAAAAATTAAATAATGTTCAAAAAGGCTCTTATTCCACATGGATATGTCAGCCTTGTCGTACCATACCCTGTTCTTAAAAACCAACCTATTTCACCCAAATTAATATTAATTTATTCACAATATTCTCCCTTTGCCTTTGATATTTGCCACATTCTGCTAGCATATGTCGGATATCCTCTATATTGGGACGAATATCGTAAAATTGTGAGTCTGCTTTTTGCATCAAAAACATAATTTTTTTATTGAGGTGGTGCTCAGAACGTAACATATAAATTAAATAATTCAAATAAATTTTATAATAAAACATTTAAAAGCGTGTTCTGAAAATTTTTATTATATAATTTGATATTGGGTATTACAAAGGTTTCGCTGGTAAATATTTGTAAGCCTTTGG
Organism: Parnassius glacialis; assembly: GCA_033319125.1. Classification (NCBI taxonomy): domain Eukaryota; kingdom Metazoa; phylum Arthropoda; class Insecta; order Lepidoptera; family Papilionidae; genus Parnassius; species Parnassius glacialis. Next base: position 53,595,272 of record JAVANC010000021.1, on the reverse strand, counting down.
AGTTTTCCTTTCGTGTTTATAGTAATTATTGCATAATATATCTATTATAAAGCCAAAATATAATGAAACATACGCGCTGTCGTGTTCTTCAAGCATATGCTTCATGCCGGCCACACTGGCGATCAACGCGCGAACCCCCCGGAAGGCCTCACCATGATTGATTCGGTTCCCGCAGGCATTAGCGTTTAGGTTTCCATTTGGTAATTTCTCCTTTTTCTCTGGAATAGACCGTTTATAACGCGTCGACACAGCTTTCGGCTTACTCGCATAAGAGTAAACTATCTTCTCCCTTTCTTGCGGAGGATAAAGAGTGTCAAGGCCTAACAGATACGCAAGTTGTGGTGGCGGCAGGAGAAACTGTCCAGTTTTAACCGTTGTGACAAATCTTGGCTTTTCCAAGTCATTCTTTTTATGCCTGCTTTTGGGCGACGGGCTATCGTCTGTTCGAGGCGATATCTTTGTCCTCTCCCGTGACGAAATAGAGTTTAATTGTGGATGAGATCGGTTCTTAGACTTATCTCGAGCCCTTTCTCGCGGGCTGATATGGGAGATGTTGCAATCGGAGGCGGCCAGCGCCCCCATTGTGATTCGAGATCTCACCGGGCGGCGTAGTTTCGCCTCTAGAAGTTCTTTCTCTTTCAGACGGCGAAGTTTAAAGTCTAATGCACGAGAAAACTTGGGGTTGAGTGCCGTGCGCGAATCTACAGGCACTGGGGGCGCACGAGCCAAGGGGCGTACCACGTTCACATTGCTAGGGGCAGGTATATCAGGCACTGGATGGGTACGTTCATTTCTTACGATTGTAAAAGCGTCGCCGTCGAACGGCACATCTGCGGACGGCATTGCGTGGTCACATGGTACGTGCGGGTGGCGGCGACCAGCGACGGGCACTGACGGCGGCGGCGGGGCGCCGACCGACGGTCACTCGGTCCATCCCCTACACCCCCCACACCCCGCTGGTGAAACGGCGTTAGCGCTAGCCTCTGGGCGGCGCTCACAACGTACCGGAGGCCAGGGCGACAGGGTGGCGTTGTCGGTTGCGGCACACGTGGTCACGCAGGCGCCGCGGGGAAGGACGAGGAAGAGCGTCAAGATAATTTTCATCGGCAAATTATACCAGCTCATGATAACATGAACATCACTTATCACTTACGGAAATAAATTATTGATAATTTATTATAAAATTTAATTTATAAAAATAATTCATTAATATAAAAATTTTAACATAATTGTTTGTATTTAGTATTAAACTTTTTATATTTAACTAGCGGCTGGCCCCGGGTTTGCCCGGGTTAAACTATTATCTATACTAAATAATTATGTAGTAATACCACATTTTTGTTCCGGTTAAAATAATTTGCATTTCCTAGCAGACCTAGAGAGACCAATATGTCACGCCGTGCCGACCGCCACTCTATTTTATAGAAAAACTAGCTGACCAGGCAGACGTTGTTCTGCCCTTTCCGAACGACCATTTGCTTACCCAAAAAAACTCCTGAAATTAGAAATAAAAAATTGTGGGTCACTTATCGGGGTAAAAGCTATCCCATCTCTCAAGTTGGACCAAACTAAACACAGTCTACAATTTTTTTTGAAATCGGTTCTATTTGTTAAATACTTACAGCAACACGTGATGATTATACTACTAAGTTGTAGCTTATATTAAACGTTTGTATTTTTAACATAGCGCCATCTATTAAATATTTACTCAATCCAGTCAACAAATATCGTCATCTGACAGAATCGTTTGGAGCTAACAGATAATTGTGACTGTCAAATAATAGACAAACATTTTTCAATAAAATAATATTGTATTGCGACTATAAATTGAGATGTAAGCTATCCTATCTTTTAAGTTGAACCAAACTGCACATTGACCAAAAATTTCATTGAAATCAGTTCAGTAGTTTAGGAGTCCATCGCGGACAAACAACGTGACACGTATTTTTTACATATAAAGATAATTACAGTGCGTTATCCTTAGAAGATAGATATACTCGTATGTTCTCGCGGACTATTATTACAACTTTTCAAAGTAAACAATTTCCTCCTTTAATTGTTTTCTTGTATTTTTAACTATTGACACAGAGCACGCCATGGAATGAGTTTTTCCGAATTAGTTTACGTATATATTATCAACATAACTTTTAGCCAAAATATATTTAATATGTCTATTATATAGCCTATAAATCCATCTAGAATAAATTACCTTTCAAATGGTGAAAGAATTTTTCATAAAGATATCGTGATTCCGGAGATTATCCTACACATATACACAAACTTACAAAATGTTCTCTCTCTCTCTCTCTCTCTCTCTCTCTCTCTATATATATATATATATATATATATATATATATATATATATATATATATATTAATATTGATTAGTATATTAGTATAAGTATAGATTCATCTGCGCGAGTGTTTGTCACCGAACTCCTAACCGACCGAATTTGATGAAATTTTCGTGTATGTTTGAGTGAGTCGCTGGATATTTTAGATTCATAATTAGACTCGGTAGGTGGTGCTGTTGTAGAGATATAGAAATCATCCATGCGAAGCCGGCTCGGATCGCTAGTATTTAGTATGCATTGCATACATATAAATTCATACAATGCCGAACCTAATGAGGTATATTATCTATACATATAATAAATCTGTAGAAAAGTCATGTGTGTAATTCTAATATATTCTTGAAAAAACAAGTCCAGGGGACTAAATAAAGGGTTCTGAAGCCAAATCAGTGGTTTTTAGAATTTTTGTCTGTCTGTCTGTCCGTCTGTCTGTCCGTCTGTCTCTCGGTTTGTCCGTCTGTCTGTCTGTCTGTGTATTCCGGATTCACGCAAAAACTACTGGACCAATTTACATGAAATTTTGTATGTGGGTAGTTAGTGATCCGGAGCTACTTTTTATCCGATTACGGAACTTCTAAAAAAGAAGTTTAAGTATTTTCCTTCCTTTAGATGTTAATTTTCTATTATATCTTAGTTATAGGTGGGATGACGGGTGTTTTTAAAATAAATACCATATTTATAAATAAAGTTTAAAGTATAGTTATAAACTTGGTAAAATAATTTGAAACTACACCGAATCAAACAGCGCCATCTATTATCAAATGGACAAAATAGTATATTTTGCCTTTAGTCACTAATAAATTAAATAATATAAGTAACTTACATTTATATGTTTAAATAATAAGATTTTTAAAATTATTTAAAAATTGTAACGTTTAGTTTTTTAATATTTATGTTATTTTATTTTAAAAGCGTAATAATTTCCATAGATAGTAGTGACGTCTATCAAACATTTGAAAATTGATAAGGTTTTTATTTCAATTACTAATCTATACTGGATTACTACTGATACTGATTAAAACTGGTCTGTCTACAATTATTGCAAAATTTTCATTACCATTATAGTTTCATTAAAGATATTTTTATATATGTCGTGGCCAGATCATAGAATAGATCATATATCATAAAGTAATCTATCATTTCGTGAAATGGTGTGGTCATTTCATGATATTCAACACTGTTTGTTGACCATGTCATGATATAGATTGGCCAAATCAATGAATATAAATCGTTTGAAGATATTAATAACTAGACACAACGTTGCTATTTCATGATATAACGACATCATTAAATGGTTTTTCACCGCTACCCGAACTTTTACTTATTTTTTAACAGAAACAGAACATTTAACAGAATTGACATTATTTTATGCCTTATTGATATTTGATATAAAAATAAATGTTCTTTTTTTTTATAGGATAAGGGTGACAAACGAGCACACAGTCCACCTGATGGTAAGTGGTTGCTGCGGCCCATAGACATCTACATCTATCCTCGTTTGCGAATGAAAATTCAGATGCGTTGTCACCCGTGAGGACTAAGATGGAATGCCTCATTTCCAGTAAAAAGGGCCTCCGGCCACCTGCACTCACCAAGCGAAACGCAGAGGTTAACCTCTACTTCACGCTGGTATTCTGTGAGGTCGTGGTACCATTCCGGTTCGAGCCGGCCCATCCGTGCGACAGCAAAAGCTACCGCGTGGCTCTACTATCGCTTCTATCGCTGATATTACTAGATAATATAGTTTTGGATTTCATAATTTCATCTAATAATAGCACGATCTACTTATTATTAAACAAATTAAAGTGGTAAGTCACTGAATTTATTAAATAATAGTATGCTATTGAATATACTATGTATATAATTGAAAATTCGTTCGTGGTATCGCTGGATGTGTTATTACTAAGTAGATGTGGTTAACAATAATGCAAAAGCTTAGTTTCAGTTTTAATGAATTGTATTCAAACAAATACGAGGGCCGTGTAGCTCTCGCCGTGAGATTTTATCATGGCACGAGAGCAAAGCATGTACGATTTCCTCGAGGATGATTCTGTTATCGAAAATTTTACGTGCTGACTAAACACGTGTCCTTTAAAGTGGTGAAGAATAACGTCGTGGGGAAACCTAGATGTCTGAGTAGTTAAAATAGTCGTGGAGATGTGAAAACTGTTAACATGCATTAAAGAATTGCAGTATACTCTATTTTTCTGTTCACAATACACTATAGGTAATGCGGGGCCCTGTGCACAGTAGTGAGACGTATATTATTAGCTGCTACTTTACTTTTTTTTACCTTTAATGAGACATATAAATCAGTTTGTAATTTAAGGTAGCTTTCATATTTTCAGACATATTAAGATATTTGTGACATTCTTGGTTTCATAGCTCATATGAGTATTTGTAAATTAACAAGCCGTTGCGGAAAATACTTTAATTAAAGAAAGCAGATTTCACTTAAACAAATTTTCATTTTATTTTACTTGTCAAAGGCGGTAATCAAACTGATTAAAACTTAAATTTCATGGTACGTAAGCATTAATAAATATTTCAGCATATTATATTTTAATCGCAATTTGAAGCGTTGTATTACCACGTTCTCGACGGTGAAGGAAAACCCGCATATCTCAGAAGTTTCGCAGTTGACGTCATCCCGCATTGGAATCAGCGCAGCGAACACTTTTGTGACCAAAAACTCTCTGCGGCCATTGCCCAGTAGTAACGTGTATGTAAGATGTTACTTTTATACTTTTCATAGGGCAGCATATGCAGTTTTTATTTCATTCATATTTTTCGGTATGTTACTTTTTGTTTTCACTCAAACGTAAATAAATTCCACTAAAAAAGTTCATTGAAATGAACATAATCCTCCCCCATAAATTGTCAAGTAGCTGGATATTTGCTATAGTTGCCACGCTTGGTAGGTGGGTTGGCAGCCGCAGCTATTATTATTTTGATCTGTTGTCAAGAAGATGATGCTGCCCATCTCCTGTTTGTTTTCCTATGTTGCCTCTTACGACGGGACGATATGAGGTGGCTGATTCTCTTTCACCGCCACAACAAGGCAAACATTTTTCTACTCCCGTTCATGAGTGTAGTGCTTCCCACGTTCACTGTAAATAAAATGTATGAGGAATAAAACTAATTTTAAGGATGTTATCGCGTTAAATTTTAACTTTTTTAATTTAGATGTTTTCGGCTCTTTACAGCACTCATGGTCACGGGAGGACTGAGGTTTTTGACGTCCTGATATCATAGTTAGAATAGAATAGAATAAGAATAGAATAAATACAGTAGTATGATTGGGTTTGAATTTAATTTTATTAATTATAAGGTCCTTAGCAGATGTTAGCACTCAGCCATCTTCCCTATTAAAATTCGGATGTTTTTTAATTTCAATAACCTTGCGAATCACTATTGGTAGGAATCGGTGTTCTATTGTAAGGATTTGTTATATATGAAATCCGATATAATGGTTGGGATACTTTAGACTTTGCGGAGCGTTGGTGTTTCACATCAACGATATGTTCTTTTAAGCGGGTTTTTATGGAATTTTCATCCAAAGATGCGTAAAATTAAACGTGATGAAATCCGTAACATTAGCTTTATTACATGTGTAGTATACTGTATACTAAATTTTATAATTTCATAAATGCAGTTCTATAATGATATACACTGTATACGAGGGACACACTGCAATGATCGGGAATAAGAAAACCACATGCACGGTATAGCTAAATTGTAATTTATTGTTTTTCGAAGTATTCTCCGTTCAACTTAATGCACTTTTCCATTCGTGCAAACCAATCATTAAAACAGTAATTCCAGTCTTAAATTGATGTTGACAAAATGGCTGATTTGTATGCTTCCACAGCTGCTTCGGAGTCTTCAAACCGTTGACCGCGTAATAAATCTTTCATTCTAGGGAATGTAAAGAAATCGTTTCGGCTCAGGTCAGGACTGTATGGAGGATGACTCATCAGCTCAACGTTTTCTTGCTTCAAAAAATCATTTGTCTTCCGAGCCGTATGGGAGCTCGCATTATCGTGATGTGAGATGATGCGACGTTTCGGGTTATTTTTTCGGAGTTCGGCTATCATTTCTGGCAAACAAACCGTGATATACTACTCAGTGGTAACCGTTCTGCGTTCCTGTAAAGGAATTGTAGCAACACGCCCCTTTTTCGAGACAAACGTAGCGACCATTTTCGTTGACACGCTGCGTAAGCGAACCACTTTCGTTGGTTTGACCTCGTCTTCGAAGACCCAAACTGCTGACTGATGTTTTCTTTCAGGTTCGTATGAATAAATCCATGATTCGTCACCTGAGACGATAATACAAACGGCATTGGACTTCCCTCCGGTTAAGCGTTGCAGAGAACACGAGCCGCCTTTTGCTCTTCGGACAAATTGTGGGGAACCCAGCGGGAAACTAGCTTTCTTACACACAGCTCATTATGTAATATCGACCGAATTGCAGTCATTCCGTTACTGATAACAGCCTGAATTTGCTCGTATGTCACATGACGGTCATCTAGAATAACAGTTCGCATAGCTGCGATGTTTTCAGGCGTGAAAGCTGTTCTTGGTCGACCTGCAGAAGAAACAGTGCTGAGCGACACACGACCGCGTCGGAACTCGGCATATCAGCGGAATATTGTCGTTTGACGCGGTGCTTCAACACCATTAATCGAAACAAATTCGCTGAGACATTTATCTTGAGATAAGCCGCGACGAAAATTGTGATAAATTATACCGCCCATATCCTCCCGTGGGTGTCGTAAAAGGCGACAAAGGGAAACAGGCGGGAGATGGGCAGCAGCATCTTCCTGATAATAGCCAAAATTACAATGAAAAAACTGCGGTTGCCAACCCGCTCGCCAAGCGTGGCAACTATGGCAAATACCCCCCAATGACGAGAGTAGCAAAGAGACGACCCCCAGTCCCCGGCGGCCCCGCTATTCCTGGCTACGGTGGCGACCATGGTAACGGCGGGGCAGGGGGTGCTAAGAATCTCCGGTGGAGGTTCGGTTGCCACCTACGACGACTCGACCTGGCAACGTACAACGCACGCACCCTGAGGACTGACGAGAAGATCGTGGAGCTGGAAGAAGAGATAGACAAGTTGTGCTGGCATATTATAGGATTATCCGAAGTCCGAAGAGAGGGGGAGGATACGGTAATCCTCGAATCCGGCAACTTGCTCTATCAGGAGGGCGACCATCTGTCCCAACGAGGTGTCGGATTTGTCGTCCACAAGTCTCTCGTTAACAACGTTGTAAAGATCGGAAGTGTGTCGACGAGGGTTGCGTACCTTATACTCAGAATCACTAAACGGTATTCGCTGAAGGTCATACAGGTTTACGCATCAACCTCGGCACACCCCGAAGAGGAGGTGGAGGAAATGTATGCGGATATCTCTAGAGCCATGCATTCCTCCAAAACCCAATATACGGTGTTAATGGGAGACTTCAAAGTAAAACTAGGCACAAGAGAGAACGGTGAGCTGAAAGTAGGGAAATTTGGAATAGGGCAACGGAACCCAAGGGGCCAGCAGCTGGCCGACTTCATGGAGGAAGAGGGACTCTTTATGATGAACTCTTTCTTCAAGAAGCGCCCCCACAGGAAGTGGACCTGGTCGAGCCCCGACGGTTCGACAGAAAATGAGATTGACTTCATTATGACGACCAGACGACAACTATTCAGTGATGTCTCAGTGATCGCGAGGGTGAAAACCGGCAGCGATCACCGAATGGTTAGAGGCACCCTGAACCTAAATGTTAAGTTGGAGAGGTCTCGTCTGATGAAGTCAACGCTCCGTCCCCCTCGTGCTCTAATTCAAAGTCCCGAAACCTTTCGGCTCGAGTTACAAAACCGTTTTCAGTGCTTAGAAGACTGCAATGAAGTGGACGATATGAATGACAAGCTCGTGGAAACTGTCCATGCGGTCGGAGCTAAGTTCTGCAAGACCCCCCGCAGAAGAACACAAAAACTCTCCGATCACACTCTTAATCTCATGGCTGTTAGACGGGAAATGAGGCTACATTCTTCAACAGATTTGACAGCATACAGGCAACTGAACAGACAGATTTCCAAATGCATGCGGCGGGACTTACGCAACTTCAATACAGCTCGTATTGAAAAAGTGATCGAGCGGAACCAAGGCTCCAAAGTCTTTGCCAGAGATCTGTCTGCCAGAAAGAGCTAACTGTCAAAGCTGAAGACCGAATGTGGTAGCATCGTTTCCAGGGCACCTGAGATTTTGAGTGAGATTGAGAGGTTCTATGGGCAGCTGTACACGTCATCGTTGGAGCCACACGCAAGTGTGAGTAACGATCCAAGAGCGAGTCTTATCCGACACTATTCCGAAGATATCCCGGACGTCAGTCTGAGCGAGATTAGAATGGCTCTCCAGCACCTTAAAAACGGCAAGGCCCCAGGCATGGATGGAATTACAGCGGAGCTTCTGAAAGTGGGTGGAAGACCGGTACTTGAAGTCCTTCAGAAGCTCTTTAATTCCGTCCTCCATGGTGGCATTACACCGGAGGCGTGGATCAGAAGTGCGGTGGTCTTGTTCTTCAAGAAAGGTGACAACGCTCTCTTGAAGAACTACAGACCGATTTCCCTTCTGAGCCGCCTCTACATGCTGTTTTCGAGAGTCATTACGAATCGTCTCGCGCGCAGACTTGACGACTTCCTGCTTCCTGAACAAGTTGGTTTCCGAAAGGGCTTTAGCACCATACATACCCTTCGGCAAATTGTACAGAAGTCCGAAGAGTACAATTTGCCACTATGTCTGGCGTATGTGGACTATGAGAAAGCCTTTGATTCCGTCGAAATTTGGGCGGTGCTGCAGTCCCTTCATCGGTGCCAAGTTGACTGTCGGTATATCGAAGTGCTGAAGTGTTTGTACAGTAGAGCTACGATGGCTATCCGAGTACAGAACCAGAGTACGAAACCTATCCAATTGCAGAGAGGTGTAAGACAGGGTGATGTTATATCCCCGAAACTCTTCACCGCTGCATTGGAAGACGTTTTCAAGCTTCTGGACTGGAAAGGATACGGTATCAACATCAATGGCGGGTACATCACTCACTTTCGATTTGCCGACGATATAGTCCTTATGGCAGAATCGCTGGAGGACCTAAGCACTATGCTCAATGACCTCAATAGTGTCTCCCAACGGATAGGTCTTAAGATGAACATGGACAAAACAAAAATCATGATTAACGTCCATGTCACACCTATGCCGGTAGTTATGTTGGGAGCACTAAGCTCGAAGTTGTTGACGAGTATGTTTACCTGGGACAAATAGTCCGTCTAGGTAAGTTCAACTTCGACCGAGAGGTCAATCGACGGATTCAACTCTGCTGGGCAGCGTTCGGGAAACTACGACACATCTTCTCGTCAGACATACCTCAAAACCTTAAAACGAAATTGTACAACCAGTGCATGTTGCCAGTGATGACTTACGGAACTGAGACGTGGTCTTTCACTGCTGGCCGTATGAGGAAGCTCAAGGTCGCTCAGCGAGCTTTGGAGAGGGCTATGCTCGGAGTTTCTCTGCGTGATAAACTTAGGAATAAGGATATCCGCAGTAGAACCAGAGTAACCGACATAGCCCAACGGATTAGTAAGCTGAAGTGGCAGTGGGCCGGCCTTATAGATCGAAGAACCGACAACCGATGGGGAAGAAAGGTTCTCGAGTGGCAGCCTCATACCGGTAGGCGAAGTGTAGGGCGTCCCCCCACGAGATGGAGTGACGACCTGGTAAGACATGCAGGAAGTCGATGGATGCAGGTGGCTCAGGACCGTGCTTTGTGGCATTCTTTGGGGGAGGCCTATGTTCAGCAGTGGACTTGTGAAGGGCTGTAATGATGATGATGATGATGGCACAGAAATGTTCACGCGTGAGCTCCATCTCTGTTAACGACGTGTCGACTTTAAACCAACATAGTTTTTGTTTTTAAACATTTTTTTTATTGTTTGAATGTCATTAAGATTCTAAGAGGCCAGTATGCAAATTCTAAAAAACGTTTTATTGTAACTCAATCCGAAATATTCTATTCCCGATCAATTCAGTGTGCTCCTCCGTACATCATTATAGAACTGCATTTAAAAAATTTTGAAGTCTACTCGAACGTAAAAAAAATATTTACATCTATTTTATGGTGCCAATTAATATTTTTTTTATAGGATAAGGGTGACAAACGAGCACACAGTCCACCTGATGGTAAGTGGTTGCTGCGGCCCATAGACATCTACATCTATTCTCGATTACGAATCAAAATGCAGATGCGTTGTCACCCGTGAGGACTAAGATGGAATGCCTCATTCCCAGTAAAAAGGGCCTCCGGCCACCTGCACTCACCAAGCGAAACGCAGAGGTAAACCTCTACTTCACGCTGGTTTTCTGTGAGGTCGTGGTACCACCCCGGTTCGAGCCGGCCCATCCGTGCGACAGCAAAAGCCGCGTAGCTCTACCACTGTTAAAAATTAATATTATATTTAATATTATATAGGACCAATGATTTGAATAAAATATCTCAAATAAACATAATGCCGTAAAATGATAGAATACCGTGAATTTCATCATTATTTTGTTAAAACTAAATGAACTTTAATTATAAGTGAATGTAAAGAGTAAAATGTAAATAATAGACAATAATAAATTTTGATTCGAAGACAATTTACCTTGCTTATGGATACATCGGAAGAAAGGCCAGATATAAAAAATAGTAGGTGTTTCTATAAATTTATATTCACGTGTTCCTGATGCATATTACATCAATGCCAAATACCTAATCTACGTTTAATAGTCTTTTAGAATAAAAAAAATCTTTGACAGACATAGAGACACAGACACTGAGATGACTTTAAAAGTGATCGAATTTTGCTAATTTTGCCACGGAACAGCATTTAATGATGTTGCTAAATTCAAGCTTACGCGAGCGAATCCGCGGGTAAAAAGCTAGTACTTAATATAAGACGAATCGACAATCTCGGCCCCAGTCCACTGATAGACAACGTAACATTATATTATTAAATAAACGTTGTTTTAGAATGTTTAATTGATAGGTACGTATTTTTAATAATCAATTATTTATATTAATAAAACGTTTAATTCATACGTACTAGTTGGAAAGCTTTAAGTGTTTAAATGATATTAGTTTTTGCAAAATTGTGTAAGTTTAAAATCATAATTAAATGTCAATAAGCATTCTTGTATTTATCTAAATTGAATAAAAATTATTCTATTCTATTATTGTTGTAGACTTGTGACAGGCTGGAAATATGGAGGTAGGGATACAATTATCTATTATATTGGTAAATTGAAATTATTGTTTGTCGATGTTGCCAAAAATAATGACAACACTTTATAACACAGTTTTGTAAATCAATTGCTAAACTTGACCTTGTGGTTATATTGTGGCGTTTTTTGTAAAAGGCGCACCGTCAGTACGTGCGTCATGCTACGTCGCCTCCATAATAGCAGCCTCTACGGCGGGCGCTACGAGTTACGTATAATGAAAGCTTCCACTACGACCACATCATTCCTCTATTAGGCATAGTAAAGGAGCCATATTTAATTTTTGTAAGATTACGCAGTTATGTATCTTATTACATATTATTACATACATTTGTAGTGTTTCCTTAATTACAAGGCACTCCCCTTGTTGCCTCGGCTAACATCTGCATCCTCGGCACGTTCAGTTCCGTGGTCACTTGGAAGGGAAGGCTAAATTGGCCGCCTGTAGCTTTACAAGGTGCATGTTCTTCCTCACATGGAATACTGTTCTCTTCTCAGATCCAGGGTACTCCAGTGCCAGCTTGTCCCACTTTGATCGCATCCTTTGCAGTGCAGTTCAAATCATTGACGACAGATTTCTTTCTGATCGGCTTGACTCACGAACGCTACAAAGAGATGTTGCATCTCTTTGCATATTCTGTCGCTTATACCACGGCGAGTGCACGATACCATCCGTACCATCTGGATGATTTTCGATCCACCACTGTGCGATTCACTAGAAGTTTTCTTCCTCGTACAACTTCCTTGTGGAATCGACTACCACCAGCGATTTTTCTGGACTAATACACTTAGGGACCTTCAAGAAAAGAGCCTACTCTTTTTTAAAAGGCCAGCAACGCATCTGCAATTCCCCTGGTGTTGCAGTTGTTCATGGGCGGTGGTAGTCACTTATCATCAGGTGAGCCGCATGCCCTACCTACATATATAGTATATTGACGAAAATTTAATGTATGTTCACAAAAACAAAGATAGTTTTAGTAAAAAAAGTGATATACACTCTGTAAACACTAGGAACAAACACAAGCTAGAAGAGTCAAAAATTCATTCTTGGGACAATGTATACGCTATTGCGACAAAGTCCCAGAAAATATACAAGGCATCTCTATAACCAATTTTAAATATTTAATTAAACAAAAACTGTATAGAAAGGGTTGTTATAATATAAATTAATACAAGGTGGAGGTGGTCGCTTCCAAGCTGTTTCTAAAATATTATTTTTAATAGTTTGTAATCATTTATATAGTAAAATTTATTAAAAAAAGTACCGCTGGGTTTCTTGCTGCTTCTTCTCAGGACAGAGGATGTTTTTTCAAACCAGTGGTAAAGAAAAAAAATGACTTTCAATAAGAATTTCTTGTAATCAATAGTGAATAAAAATTATTTTATTCTATTCTACCTACTATTAAATAAAAATATGGTTTACAGCATGTATATGTTTTATTTTAAGGACTTGGTATTTTTTCTGAGTGTGTTATGGAACAAGTTTCCTTCGCATTTCCTAAAGGAACAAGGAATCGCGTGCAAGGCGATAAATCGCAGAGCACGCGGAGGTTTGAACTAGAGTTGCTCACGTACTGTGAAAGTTAAAGCGAGTGATTATCTCTTGAGCTTGTTTTTATTTAGTCATGCCCAAATATAGAAAACCAAATATAGAAACTAATTATGAAAAAAAAAACTAGACAGCCACAAAAGGAGGTTTATGCTTTTCAAATATGAGTTCTGAATATATAATACCAGCAAATACAGAATACCAGCGTGAAACAGTAGATTTTTTTTTTGCTTTTTTTTTATGTGTGTTACCTCATAACTTTGTACTGGGCGAACCGATTTCGATGATTCTTTTTTTATATGAAAGCTGATAGTTCTCGTGTGGTCCCATATAAATTTGATTAAGGTCAGACCAATGGTTATTGAGTTATTCTTAAATAACCTGTCTTGAAGTCGCTTATATTGAAGTCGGCTGTACAAAATTTTTAATTTTAAATTATTACTGGAAAGAGACGTTCCATTTTAGTTGTCAGAGTTGACTTGCAGTTTTTATATATGTGTCATTTTGTATGTATGCGAGTATGTTAGTTTGTATATCTATTTAGTTTATTAGTCAAATAAAGGATTATTGCGGTCGGGTTTTGTACTTAAGTTTTAATGACATTTCCATTCAATCGCTTTCTTCTCTATTTGTATATAACTCTGGTTCAAACTTGAAAACATGTGTCAAAGTTGTTAAAAATCCTTGATTACGTACTTTAATTTTGCATAATCGTAAAACATTCATAATCATTTAAAATAACACTGTTCCATGTATTCAATTAATATCAATACACTAAGTTAAAAATATAAAAAATATTGAGTAGTAATAATAATAGTAATAATGTTATACAACGCAGTAAAAATAATATAAATTTCTCTTTTGTCTTCCTTCACTTTTGATAACATTGAATCGATTGACAAGTTATTTGGTAAAATCAGTCTAATAGGCTGCTACGGTGAAACATTTTTACAAACATACATTTATAGAATGTCAAATACGGAACCATTTCCTTGCACGGTCTTGGCAATCGGCAAAAACTACGAGGGCGGCCCTGAAAATTTTGGGAATCAAGGAAGTGACACAACATTACTATTTAAAAATGTATTTATTGCTTTTCGAAGTATTCTCCGCGAAATTTGACACATTTTTCCATACGATGGAACCAAACATTGAAGCAACCATTCCATTCGGAAGTTGGGGTCTCCAAAATGGCCGTTTTGTAGGCGTCCACAGCTTCTTCAGGTGATGAAAATCTCTGTCCACGCAATTTATTCTTTATTTTAGGGAAAGTATAGAAATCATTAGGGCTTAGGTCGGGGCTGTACGGCGGATGGTCTAATAATTCTATGTTTTCTTGCTCTAAAAACTCTTTTGTTCTGTGTGCGGTGTGAGAACTCAAATTGTCGTGATGGAGGATGATGCGACGGTTGCAGTTCTCTTTACGGAGTTCAGAAACGACCTGTGGCAAACAAATGCTAGCATACCATTCTGCATTAACCGTTCTTTGTCTCTCAAGAGGAATAGTCGTAACGTGGCCGGTTTTGGAGAAAAACGTGGCCACCATTTTTTTTGCAACACTCCGTGAACGAACAATTTTTGTTGGCTTTAACTCATTTTCGAACACCCAAACTCGTGACTGGTTTTTTGTTTCAGGTTCGTACGCATATATTCAGGATTCGTCACCTGATACGATGTTTTAAACAGCATTTGAGGATCTTGTGTGGAATCTTTCGAGAGTTCTGACGCACCAAGTAACGCGAGCCGCTTTTTGCTCTTCACAGAGCGAATGCGATATCCGTCGGTAAAACAACTTTTTTACACCTAATTGTTCATGCAAGATTATTTGTATTTGACTCGTGCCAATGTCTAAAGTTGCCTGAATTTCGCGGTATGTCACATGTCGATCTTCCTCAATCAGCTTACGCACTACATCAACGTTTTCTTAGGTGACTGCAGTTTTTGAAAGACCTTGACGGGGATCATCACTGAGCTTGACACGTCCACGTTGAAATTCAGCAAACCAGCGATAAATTGTGGTTTTAGATGGGGCTTTATCACCAAATGCAGAAATCATCCGGTCAACACACTGTTTTTATGTTAAACCACTTCGAAAATCATAATTAATCATCGCTCTTGAATTTTCTCGTGTCAATTCCATTTTCTCAACGACTAAACAAGTTTTACAAAACCTTGTGACAAGACCGAGAATCTTTTTTTAAATAAATAAATGGTATTCAATTTTTAAAACCAAGGACTTTTCAATTAAAAGGATGTTAATATGACAGGAACAGTGGAAATATTCCATTCCCGATACTTTTAGCGCAGTATAGGTTCAAAGTGATAACCATTGGTTGTAGCAAAACATGACAAAGTAACAGACACATCGTTGCATCACTAGTATAACTTTGCCAAGTCCGTTTTATAGTTAAATGTTAAGACCATCACAAATATATATATATAAAATAATAAAAAATATATATAGATAAATATAGATACCTACATTCAGTATTTCAAACAAAATCATCAAAAGTTCTGGAGCACTGAACGTCGTCGACACAATTTCGCGTTAAATTAAAATGACAAATTTAAATCTCATGTTCCCCCCGATATCGAAAACAATGCTGTCAATTGGTTATTTCGAGAAACGTTACGTTATACTCGTACGTGTTAATCGTAATTTTGTACATGTACTCCTACATCCCTGTTGACAAAGTTAACTTCCATTGGTAAAGTTGGCAGATTTGACTGTTCACAATTTGTTTGAATCGGTTTGATATGTATTAATAAAATTGTGAATCAATTTATTTAAATACAGCTACAGTTCTTTTGAAGTCAATTACAAGCTCTCTCACTAGAACTTACGAATTCGTTACCTTGGAGCGGTCCGTCGTTTTATCGCACATCTACAGACCGGCCGTTTAGCGAATACTACTTTATAAATTATACGTACTCGTGCAGCTCCCTACAGCCTTATTTAGTATAATATAATATAATTATACTATAATGTAAATTCGCACTAAGATACCGATAAAACGATATATATAGATTTTTCAGTGCCTTTTAAGTGTTTAAAGTTTTTATACGTGGTAGAGCCAAGCTGCAGCTATATTACGGTTGTAGCACGAACCAGCGTAAAATAGCAGCTTAATGCTGCTGTGTTCCGTATGCTGAGTGTAGAGAACCGGACACCTTTTCTACTGGAAACACGTGTGAAATATGGGATACAATAGTTTAGCAAAAGAAAATTTAATTACAAGACCTTTTGTTAATAATTATAATGTAAACAATATATGTCAACTTCGCATGGATGACTTGACATGGGAATACTTATAGCTTTTGCAGACGATACTAGTTGTTTCCCGAAACAACGTGGGAAATGGCCTATAAATCAGCTCAGCGTGATTTTAACATCGTCATCTGATTGGTTAACACAAAATAGTAAGAAAAATAAAATAGTAGTATAACATCAACATTGATGTTGATAAAACAAAGCTTATGTCATTTAGTATTCAGTCTCCAGACTACCTCCTAATCTTAAAATAATATTCCACAGTCATTCTCATAAGCTCATAACATTCTATCTCCTAAAACAAGACTAAACACTCCTATAGACTCATAAATATTTATTTCGGATATATATTTTAACGGATCTAACCCGAAGTGTAAACACACGCACACGCAAACGCAAACACACACGCACACGCACGCGCACACGCACGCACGCGCATACACATACTTCTTTTTACTTTCGTGAACTAAATAATAACAATAATTATTATTGTGTAATTCTGCATGCCATAAGCGTATAGCGCGTAGGTATGTTCCACTAGCGCCTAAAAATCATTGATTTATAGTCTTGTATAACTCAATGCTAAAAATTAAGATTCCAACGTTTTGTCGCATTAACTCGTATCTAGCAATCATATTATACATATAAATGATATAAAAAGCACATTGTTCGAAAAATAAATGGATTGTTGAAATTATTAATATTTTATTCGATTAATTGCTATTTTTACATAAAAAAAGGTGTTTTGGTGGCTTATTATCTTTATCAAGGACGCAAGGCGCCGTAAACACGATAACTTTTGAAAATATCAATTGTTTAATTCAATCTATTTTTTAATCTCTTTATCTATCAAGTGGGAAGCTACAGAATGTAAATGGCAGTTTAATTTTGTTTTGTTTAGAAAAAAATATTTTTTTTCTGCTCTAACATGGCGAAATTTTCGTTGGTTTGATAGCCTTGTAAGTAATTTATTTTACTAAACAGGTCGAAGCCGCACTCCGAGCAACAGCCACAGAGTACTTTACTCCGGCCTCAAATGCCGTCGTGGGTGGTTATTTGTTACAGCGGCTCGTGCAGAAAAACATCGATCGTGAAATACAAAATATTTCAAAAACCAAATTTGTACATACTTGACCAAGGAAAGATATTATTATTATTTTTATTACAATATTTTGTTTCGCTAAAAGCACGCAGGATTTATATATAAATAAATATACTTATACGTATTTGAAGACTGCCACTGGAACTCATTGACTAGGATAACTAGATGTGCTGAGTTTGGGCTCGTTTTGTTAGTTATGATGAGACTTTACCCCCGGCCTTGATAAAGTGACTTGAATGTGTACTTTCAAGACTGCTACTGGAACTCCTCGACGAGGAGAACTAGATGTGCCGAGTTTGGGCTCGTTTTGTTAGTTATGATGAGACCTTACCTCCGGACTTGATAGAGTGATGTGAATGTGTACTTTGATGACTGCTACTGGAACTCCTCGACGAGAAGAAATAGCTGTGCTTAGTTTGGCCTCGTTTTGTTAGTTTTAATGAAACCTTACCTCCGGACTTGATAGAGTGACTTCAAAGTGTACTTTGATGACTGCTACTGGAACTCCTCGACGAGGAGAACTAGTTGTGCCGAGTTTGGCCTCGTTTTGTTAGTTATGACGAGACCTTATCTCCGGACTTGATAGAATAATTTGAAAGTGTACTTCGGTGACTGGTACTAGAACTCTGACGAATAGAACGACAAATACATTTTTTTTTAATTTTTTCACGATCATATGAGCATTTATGAGTTGTGCATTTTTGGATTTTCCAAGCTTGTTTTAAATTGAAATTTGACATATAATGATCAGAAAATTTGAAGTATAGTATTAATTATAAGGTTTTTAATGAAAACTTGTGTGTAATTAAACTAATTTAAAAAATTACGTATAATCATGTTTTTTAATACGCTTAAGGCATACACAATTGGATTTACCAATATTTGTATATTCTGACACTGGCGGAGTACTAACGTTTACAGCTCAGATTTGCCTATTGTAAGCTACTATAAGCGTGTTTGTCTGAAGTTTTCCTGCATGATAGACTTCGTATTGAGCATTTTGCATTTTGATTCTCAACCGAGGAAAAATCTCACCTCAACCATCAAACAAGCACACAGTCATCAACACGAAGAATGTGTGTTTGCTTGTCACTCATATCCATGGATTTCAGTTACCGGTTTGAGGATTTAACTGTGCATAGTATTAGTTCTATAAAGTAATTGTATACTCATAGTAATAATAGAAGTTTATGCGACGAGGAACAACGTGTTTCTAGAGTAAACAACTAAAATTGACGCGATCGCTTCTCTTGGTTAGTTAACCTGATGTGTATTAACGTGTCTGCTATCTATCTAATATATAATCTAATCTAATATATAATTTTTTTTATAGGAGATAAAAATTAATGTTTGTTTTTTCGTATTTTATGCACTGAAATACCGTTTCATCAGATTGCGCTTAAGCTTTGTGAATTTATTGCTTGCACTTGCACCAAGGTTATAAGCATAGTATAATGAGAGTATCCATGACTTTTTCTGCCACCAGGGCGGCGCCACTTAAAAGTGAGGTATAATATTTGACAGATTTCATAGTAGGGAAGTTAATTTGTTCGGAAAATGTAAAGGTTAATGTTTCTTTCTGTACAATTTATATATATTTTGTATTAATAAGATTAAAAATAAATAAACCAAACCACAGATATTCATAAAAAAATTTAAAAAGTGAAAAAAATTAAAGAGCAAACCACTCAGGCATTGTTTTCTGTATTAATATAATACTCTAGAAACTGATAAACTTTTATTAAAAACTAACTTCTCAATAAAATGACATTGTATAACAAAAAACTTTAACTCAGTGTCAACCAGCGACATCTGGTGAGCAGAAAATTATTAGCCCTCATTAACTTACAGTGGCGCGCATATCGTAACGTCGAATTTATTTGAAAGTTATATATCATTCAATTTCAATGAAAATATTATCGTTATAAATAAAGACATCTAAAAACCCTTCTAAATTTAAAACGATATTGCCCCAAATATTTCTTCTATTGAAATAAAAAATGACTAAAACAAAGAAATGAAATCTAATACGGAGAAAGCCAATTTTTTACCATTAGAACAAGTTAAATAACTAACTGGTTAGAATAAGTTTAATGGTGAATGGGGTGCTAAACGGAAGTGGTTGCCCCCACAACCCATGCCTTAGGGGCACGTCATGTCGGGGGCGCTCAAGGTTAAGGGCATTGCTCCTCTCGACCGCTAACAGCCCCTTTGCTTATCAAAGATCTCCACGCCAACATCCAGTCGCGTCTGGTATGAAATTAACGACCAAAAAATTTCCAAGTAATAACTAATTTTAGATTACGTATTTGATCTAAACAACCTTTTTGATGTAATATTTCCACAAATTTTCAGTTTTAATTCTCTACCTGATTTTTGTAATGTTTTAATCCATACAAACAAAAATTAATTGCCGCATTTATGAAAGATCATCACTTGAGAACACCTCGACCGATTTTGATGAAGTTTTTTGTGTGTTTCAGTGGGTCCTTGGATGGCTTAGATTCACAATTGAACCCAGGAGGTGGCGCTGTTGTCGAGCTCCAGAAATTACCCGTGCGAAGCCGGGGCAGAGCACTAGTTGTTAATAGTTCTACATTTTTGCCTGCGAGTACGTCTGGGTAGGATGCACACTCTTACTTCTGCCACCTAGCGATAAAGAGACAGTATAACGGCAGTGAGGTATTTCATCCTGGTTTTCGGATGAGTCACCTCATCGGGCTGCAGTAGCTACTTACAAGCTACTGCAGCCCGATACATTAAAAATGCAGTAGCTTTAACAGTGGAAGAGCCACGCGGCAGCTTATGCTGTCGTGCCATCCGTGTGATGGGCCAACTCGAACCGGGGTGGTACCACACAATACATCTCACACAATACCAGCGTGGAGAAGTTTACGTCTGCATTTCGCCTGGTGAGTGCAGGTGGCCGGACGCCCAATCGCCCATCAACATTAAATTTAATGGAAGACTACCCCAGAAGGGTACCTGCACCCCTGGTAATGGAGAATCCCTCACCGAGCATCCATGATCAAGCTGCACTCTTTTTTTTATAGGTTATGGGTGACACGAGCACACAGTCTATCTGGTGGTAAATGGTTGCTGTGGCCCATAGACATCTACATCTATCCTCATTTGCGAATCAAAATGCAGATGCGTTGTCACCCGTGAGGACTAAGATGGAATGCCTCGTTTCCAGTAAAAAGGGTCTCCGGTTCTCTACACTCACCATATGAAACACAGCAGCATTAAGCTGCTATTTTACGCTGGTATTCTGTGAGAGCGTGGTCCTTCCCCGGTTGAGCCGACCCATTCGTGCTACAACTATACTACTAATATAGCTGCAGCATGACTCTACCGCGTTAACTCCACTCGACTCGTTATGTCCAAACTAACGGCCAACGCTTCCCTCTTGGACTCCACTGTCTCAGCCCATCTATGAGTTAAGCAACCTAGAAGATCACCAGCTTTGCGACAATGACGGAAACCGTACTGACGGTCACTAATCAGCTCGCGTTCCTCAACGTACCGCATGAGCTGGATGTTAATAATGGACTCCATTATTTTAGATAACAAGGAGGTGATGGCGATAGGCCTATAGTTGGACGGATCAGAGCGGTTATCTTTTTTAGGGATCAGGTGCACGAAAGCTGTCTTCCACGATTTCGGGACTACGCCTAGATAGTAGGAGTATCGGAAAAGACGCGCTAAAACCGGTGCCAACTCTGGAGCACACGTCTTCACTTGTCGACTTGTTGACGTCCAGGGAGAGGAGTTCTCTGCGCACCAAGCGTTAGGTAAATAGCACATCCTTCATGGAGCACTCACACCGCGGGATGGTCGGTGGTGTGTTTCCCCCAACATCAAGAGTCGAGTTGGACGCAAAGAGAGAGCCCAGCAGATCAGCTTTGTCGTTTGCGGCATAGGATAGTGACTCATCCTCCCTGTGTAGAAATGGAAGAGATGGCTGACAGAAGTTCCCTTGGACAGCCTTGATGAGAGACTAGAATGTATGTGTTCCTGAAGGAATTCAAACTATTTTCTGGCCACTTCTGCCGATGTGCTCTGATTTTGTTTAGACAATGATACTTTTGAAGGACCTGGAAGCGGAATTATACTTCTTTTTAAGAGCGCTGGTATTTGCATCCCGAGACGTCGATGCATAAGCCTAGGCTTGGTAGCACTCTTGCTTATGGTGTAATCCAATTTTGGAGGCGTGACCAAACCATAGCTGGGTTCTGCCTCCTATAGGTACCACAGTTGACGGAATAAATAGTTCCACTTCCAGTAACACCACATCAGCCACAGAATCAGCAACAACGCTGGGATCATCCGGCAATATTTAACAATATTTTATTTGTAATGATTCCTCAGTAAATGTTGGCGAACAAACTTTTATTTTGATGGAGTATATATTAGGCGCTTCTTAAAATTATTAAACTTTATTCAGCTTTCCTCAACCGTTAGGGCTATGTAGGGTTGTGAGATCCCCGTTTCTAGTCAGAATCCTACCTTCCTTTTTGCAGCAGTAGTCACTAGCACGACGTCTGCTATTGCAATTGTCATTCTATTTGCCAAGAGTGGCGATTAAGGCGAATTTTCTCTGTAACGGGAGAGGCCCATAACCAGCAGTAGACTTTATCAGTGTGATGAAGAAGAAGTAGAATTCTGATGATATAAAATCGAAGGTATGCATAACGATACGCGATAGTCCAAAAACTATTAACTTCGTTTGGGATTCGATAACAGGACTTCTATTTATCACCATATATCAACGAAGATATGATGAGTTTAAACTGGTTACCGTTACAGCCTATTAAAGCCCACTGCTGACATAGGCTTCCTTCATAGATTGCCTGGCAACTGCAGTTTTTACTTGGAGTCTTCATTAGGGAGACGCTGCTGCCCATTTTTTCGTTTAAAACAGGGTAAAACTGAATTAATAATGTTGATAACTATGATTCGGAGACCATGTTAAACGTTCAAAATCTCCGCAGAATCATTAAGGAGGAGCTAACAGCTGCTCTAAAATCAGCAATACAGGTGCAAGTATCTGAGCAGTTGGAGATAGTTAAAGAACAACTTGCAACTTTAACAGTGGTAGAGCCAGGCGGCAGGTTTTGCTGTCGCATAGATGGGCCGGCTCGAATCGGGGTGGTACCACGACCTCACAGAATACCAGCGTGAAGTAGAGGTTTACCTCTGCGTTTCGCTTGGCGAGTGCAGGTGGCCGGAGGCCCTTTTTACTGGAAATGAGGCATTCCATCCTAGTAAAAATTTTTGTGCGGAAAACAGAAAAATCTGAATGTATTCATATTGTTAACAAAGATATTTTTAAAAAATTGGGTTCTAATTCGGTGTAGACTATAGTATTTTTATTTCTCTAACTATCAATGTCGCGTGCATAAAAATAGGCAAATTCAATTCATTAGACAAAATTAGACAGTTTACTATAGGTTTGTTAAATGTTCATTCGCTTAATACAGGTTGGGATGAATTTGTGGCGTTTGAAACAAAAACTTTGATGTCGTCTGTCTAACCGAAACATGGCTAAAAACTGACTCTGATATTGGTGCTTATACTATTCCTAGCTATAATCTAATATATAAGCCACGTTTTGGTCGTGGTGGCGGTGAGAAGGTATATATGTGAGGTCCAATATGCGTGTAAAACAACTTAATCACCCCGAGTCTATACTTGAACAATTATGGATTGATATTAAAACTAAGCGACACAGTTTGTTAATTGGAATTGCATATCGTCCTGAGTGTGTAAGTCAAGAAATTGCAATTGATTTCCTTCATGAATCTTTATTAGTACTAGGATCTGAATACGAGTACATATTTATTGTAGGTGATATTAATATAAACTGTATAGATCGTAACAATCTGGTAACCCTACCTAAACGTTTCGAAGTTCTGACTGACTCTTACAAGCTACATCAAATTGTTAACTTGCCGACTCGTATCACGCCACATACTTCGACACTTATTGATGTCATATTTACTAGAGTTAATCTGGAACCCATATCGGTAGATGTAGTACATAACGATGACTTAAGTGATCACGGACTAGTAATAGCAACATTCCCTATTAGTGTTTCTAATATAAAACCCCGCACCGTCCAGTATAGACCACTGGCAGATAATGCCAAATATATTAATAATGCAGCTGCATTCACGCCCTGGGAATTTATACTGGAATATAATGACCTTAATGAAATGGTTAACTTGTTTAACTTTCTTATCTTAGACTTAGTAGATACTTTTGCCCCTGTATGTACACGTAAATTTAATAAATCTCCATCTCCATGGATGACCAATACCCTTATAGAAATGAGAAATATTCGTAATAAAGCATGTCGTAAAGCTAAAATAAGTAATTCCGAATCAGCTTATAAATTCTACCAGGACATGCGCAACCTATATAATTGCGCTGTTCGTGTTGAGAAACAAGCATATTGTACCCAATTTGTAAATAATAATATTAAAAATCCGTCCTTAATGTGGCGTCATATTAATAAAACAATTAAGAATGGTGCAAGTACTCGTAAATCAATTCCTGTACATCTTTTGGATTCCACAAAACTGAATAGACATTTTATAAATAGCGTTCCTGTGTTACCGGTTGATTTAAAACAGTTTGAAAAATTTGAAAGTAATTGTCGTAGTAACTTATCTGAGTTCAATTTTAATAGAGTGACTGCTTCAGAACTACATAAGATTATTAATTCCTTTTCTTCTAACTCTAAAGGATGTGATGAAATTAGCATGAATATGATTAAGTTTACATTACCCTACTCTTTGATTGCTATTGAAGCCATCGTTAATAAATCATTGTTAGAAGGAGTATTTGCTGATGTTTGGAAAAGCTCATTGATCATACCCTTACCTAAGAAACAGAAGATAGACAGCTTTGACGACCTCAGGCCAATAAGTGTATTGCCTGTTTTGTCAAAAATAGTTGAGAAGTGTGCACAGTCACAAATTACTATCTGAAAGAGAATGCCATCCTTCCAGATTTCCAATCGGATTTTCGGCAAAAATTTAGCACAACCACAGCATTATTACACATAACGGACGATATTCTTACTGCCGCTGATAATGGACAAGGTACCATTCTAGTTCTACTAGATTTCACTCGGGCTTTCGACTGCATTAATATACCACTTTTACTGACAAAATTAAAAAACGTTGGTTTTTCCGAATCGGCATGTTTGTGGTTTCAGTCTTACTTCTGCGGGCGTATATAAAAAGTAAAATGCATCAATATTGAAGGTACTGCTGATATATCGGAGCCCCTATCAATTTCTAAAGGCGTTATACAAGGGTCCATTCTTGGCCCAACATTCTTCGCCATATACACAGCAGACATAAAAAATGTAGTTCACCACTCCAAATATCACCTTTATGCCGATGACACCCAGTTGTACGTCCATACGTTACCAAAAACCGACAGTATTACAACAGCGGTTACCAGCCTCAATGATGATCTAAAATTAATAGAGCTTTGGTCAAAGTCTCATGGCCTACTACTGAATCCTAAAAAAAGTACTTGTATAATTATGGGTACACGTCATCAGGTTGCATTAATCAAAAAAATTGATCCAACTATCATGATCAGTGGCACAACTATTCCTCGAGAAGAATGTATTCGTAACTTAGGCCTTAACATGGATGAAGGTTTAACGTTTGAACAACACGTACAGCAAAAGATAGGTAAATGTTTTGGATCTTTAAAATCTCTTTATAAAATTCTTTCGTTTCTAAAACCAAATATACGGCTCCGTCTTTGCAACAGTCTAGTCTTGTCACACTTACATTATTGCGACTTGGTGTATGGTCCTTGCCTTTCACAGAAAACTATAGGAAGAATACAAAGGGTTCAAAATGCGTGTATGCGTTATTGTTTTGACATACCTAAGACTAACCACATAACTCCTTATCTACTCAAAAATAATATTTTAAATATGGGTTACACCAGAAAACTAAAATATGCTTGTTTCGTACACTCGTTAAATAATTCGCAATCTCCTCATTATTTATATGAAAAATTATCTCCAAAATGTCAAATAACACGTTTGAGACAAAGGGGTAAACTATTATATAAACTTTCAACTTATAAGCGTGTTAAAGCAAAGGGATGTTTAAAATATGCTACCTCCAAAATTTGGAATAATATACCTCCTCCTTTACAGGAGATCGTGAATGTAAAATCATTTAGAAAGAAATGCAAAGTATGGTTACTTGAACAACAAAAATTGGAGGCAGGTATTAAGTACGAGTATCATATTATATAAATTTGCCGATTTACATAGCACATATGTTTATACTCGTATTTTCTTTACGTTGTTTCACGTCAATGCCAAGATTAGGTTAAGATACTGTGTTTTTTAAAAGTTGGCTGTGGCAGAATACCAGCGGTGACCTCAAATCACCACATAGCTGAGTCACAGGCCAATTTGTCTCATTTTTTTAATGTATGTTTTTACTTACGTATGTTGCTAGATAAGTTTGTGAAAAATTTTTTTGTACAATTTTAACTACCATGTGTGAATTGAGACAAATAAAACTCTTTATTATTATTATTATTAATTTTTACGTGGTAGAGAGCCCAGCTGCAGCTATACTAGTAGTAGCACAAATGGACCCTATTTACTGGAAATGAGGCATTCCATCTTAGTCTTCACGGGTGACAACGCATCTGCATTTTGATTCGCAAACGAGGATAAATGTGGATGTCCGTGGGCCACAGCAACCACTTACCATCAGGTGGACTGTGTGCTCGTTTGTCACCTTATCCTATAAAAAAAATGAGTCGGCCCGACCGGAGTAGGACCACGCTCACACAGAATACCAGCGTAAAATAGCAACTTAATGCTTCTATGTTTTGTATGGTGAGTGTAGATATCCGGAAACCTTTTTTTAGTGGAAACGAGGCATCCCATCTTAGTCCTAAGGGATAACGACACATCTGCATGTTGATTCTTAATTGAGGATAAATGTAGATATCTATGGGCCACAGCATCCACTTGCCATCAGGTGGACTGTATGTTCGCTTGTCACCCTTATTCTATAAAAAGAAAATTAATATCGCGATTAAACAGGAGGCATTGCGCTACGTCACTCCATCTGTTGGGGGGTCACTTTACTTTCCCATCGGTTGTCGACTTTTCAAGCTATATGGCTGGCCCATTACTAGTTTAGCTTACTGATCCGCTCGGCTGACAACTTATATATATATATATATATATATATATATATATATATATAATATATTATTATAAATACGAAATTCTTTAATAAGAGAAGAGTGTGGTTTGCAAGATGATGTTGTGACCAGGATTAAGAAAGGAATGCTTCGGTGGTTTGGTCATGTAGAAAGAATGAATGAAGAAAGAGTGACAAAGCAAATTTATGTTGCAGAGGTGAACGGCAGAGTCGGGAAAGGTCGCCCTAGGCGAAAGTTTATCGACCAAATTGGCGATATATTGAAAATGGGCCAAATCAAGAGTACCTTTAACCGACGAGCGTGTATGCGTAGGTATATGGATATGGAGGAAGCGAGAGAGGTCTGTCAGAATCGTGCCAAATGGAAGTCCATAGTCCCTACCTACCCCTCTGGGTGACAGGCGTGAGTGTTTATGTATGTATGTATGTATAAATACTTATATATAGTGTCAACCCACATTGAAAATATTCTTTTCAAATTGAAACGTCAAACGTGTTTATTTATTTATTTTACTTTCAAGTCGATTAACTTATTATGGCAGTATTACAGATTGGAATGTTGCGTGGGAGTAGGGTTGATAACTTTTTTATTCCATATCAAAAAGTTTCTAGACCTATAATATTATTATAACAATATAGTAGTAAAATAAAAGTAGTATGTTTCAATAGGTAGAGGGTTCCAATAGACCTGGTGCGATATGCAGGAAGTCATCGGATAATAGGGAGAGCAGTGTATCTTGATATTTCTTGGAATAGCCCTATGGTCAGCAGTAGAATTGTGAAAGCCTTTAATGATGAAGAGGATAATGATGTTCCAAATTGATATTTTATATCTTAAAGGAATATTTTATGCATGTATATAATATATCAGTCTCGCCTACTATAAATTGATTTAAGTTTTAACCCCTTATAAAATACAATGCCACATATACCATGTTATATACTGTAAGAAATTTCAATGTAAAGCTACACGAAAAGGCTTTAATTCCACTTTTGATTATAGAAACTATTCCACTTCTTATATTAGAAATTATTCTGTTGTGGTTAATTATTATTGTGTATAAAGTTAATTGTTAAAAATAATAAAAGTGTGAGAGCGGATGTTCATACGCAATTGATCATTATCAGGAATAAGAGAGCGTACAGCACTACACATTCAGTATAGAGCAAATACAGTTCGACCAACCGTAATATGTACCAGACACAATCACACATTAGTGTAACGTGAAGAGCACAATTACATGATAACACCAAAGTATGCAAAGCAACAGCTACACTACTCCTCTCGATGTAACGCAGGGCAGCCTCTCAGCAACACGATCTTCCTTGCTTACACTAGAAGAATCTGAGTGTAGAAGTAATGTTTTAGCCCAACGGGCATAATAACGATATGAGACTCGTAGGATTACAGACTGATCCTCTTAGTCGGCTGCGTGATACTTTATACTGCTAAAACAAGTGGGAGATTACCATTCTACCTTCATTTGTTCATATTTTCTTTTATTTTTTTACTCTCATTCCCTACACGGCCTTTCCTGACAGGAGTCCGTCCTCAGGCCTCGTCCCTTTAACTTTAAATATTAGTCTCCATTAACGGCATGGGGGATGCAGGCATAGTGTTAGTCACAGTCGACGCGCTTGGCAATAGCTCTCCGTTAGCACAACGTGTCAGAGTAAGTCATAGGCACTACGTTCACATAACTGAACACAAAAATTAGTAAAATTAAAAATTTTGTTAAAATTCGACTATTAATAAATACGCATTATTAAAAATAACTAAACAAACTGCTGGCCAGATCTTGATCAAATATATATGAGACCACATGATAAGCACCAGCTTAGAACCATCAACATCGGTCACCTAGAAAAAAGTTCTGAGGAACACACAAAACACATCGAATTGAGAACCTCCTCCTTTTTGAAGTCTGTTAAAATAACTGTTTAAGTCATAGGCACTGCGTTCGCATAACTTAACAAAATAACGATGCACGATGCAACGTTAGCAAAGGTAACTTAACAAAATAATAACTCTTAAGTAATAGGCACAACGTTAGGATAACATAATAAAATAATAACCGATTAAGTCATAAGCACGACGTTAGCATAACTTAAGCTAAACGCGACAGAGGCACAACGTTAGATTGTCCGCCTTCTACTTCTGAGAAAGAGCCAAAACGTTAGCGTATCTCAATATTACTGTCTCAGAAAGGAAGCACTACGTTACCAATTTCTGATACATGTGTTACTACTGACCCTCAAAGAAAGCATGGGGCAAGCGCACACCTCGTGTGTAGGCTAAAGTAATGATACTGGCTTAATTATTAATGTAACTTTCCCGTCTCGGCCCTTTCTGACCATGAAACGATAAACTGTTGTTTTCAAATATTTACTAATCCTTATTCAACAGCTAACAATGAGTGAGCTCTTGAAATACATTTACTAATCCTTATTCAACAGCTAACAATGAGTGAGCTCTTGAAATACATTTCTACAGACTAAACTTTTACAGAATTGAAAACATCGTCCAAATCAGATTTTAGAATACAACGTTTCCTACTAGAGTTTAACGCACATCTTAGATAACACAATTTTTTCCGAGGAATACTGCGCATATGGCATAAATCGTACTATACACTGAAGACAGGCCAACCAGCTAAACGCGCTCCAGCAAACAGTCACACTGCACCAGCGCTGTTCCGGCGCACCAGCGCCAGCGAGCTGTTCCAGCGCACCAGTGCCTGCGAGCTGTCTCGCCGCACCAGCGCTAGCGAGCTGTTTCGTCACATCAGCGCCAGCAGGCCGCTGCGCTGCATCAGCGCCAGCAGGCCGCTACGCTACATCTGTGCCAGCAGGCCGCTACGCTGCATCTACGCCAGCAGGCCGCTACGCTGCATCTGCGCCAGCAGGCCGCTACGCTGCATCTGCGCCAGCAGGCCGCTACGCTGCATCTGCGCCAGCAGGCCGCTCGCTGCATCAGCGCGAACAGGCCGCTGCGCTGCATCAGTGCGAACATGCCGCTGCGCTGCATCAGCGCCATCAAGCCGCTGCGCTGCATCAGCGCCAACAGGCCGCTGGGCTGCATCAGCGCCAACAAGCCGCTGTGCTGCATCAGCGCCAGCAAGCCGCTGGGCTGCATCAGTGCTAGCAAGCCGCTGCGCTGCATCACCGCCAGCAAGCCGCTGCGCTGCATCAGCGCCAGCAAGTCGCTGCGCTGCATCTGCGCCAGTAAGCCGCTGCGCTGCATCAGCGCCAGCAAGCCGCTTTGCTACATCAGCGCCAGCAAGCCACTGTGCTACACCTGCGCCAGCGAGCTGTCCAAACTTCAACATTGTAGGCATAGGCACCAAGTTTGCATACCTCACAGTGTCTGTTAACATAAGCACAAATTTAGCGTTAACTAGTACCCGAAACCTGTTTCATATTGGATTTTAAGCAAGGTACTTTTAATGTAAAATTTGAAGTACACAACAGTAAAAGCAAAGGACATTGAAACAACTAAGTCAGATAAGCATGTACTCAAATATATCCAACACAGGTCTCGCGAAATAGGTATTCAAAATAATCTAAGATTGAAACAGATGTAAAAAGTTTTAGATGTATGAAAGAAATAAATAATCTGCGTTGCAAAATTAATAATTAAAACAAATAAAGGCAAATGTATTGCGAACCATAGAATTCGAGGCTTCGAAAGTTCATCACACATTCTCTTAAGAAACGGCAACTGTGTGGACATGGCACTCTCAAAACATTGCACACATTGCAAAAACGGTAGCTATGTGGAGAGAGTGATCCTACCACATATTCCAAAAGGAAGGAGGCAACTGCTCAAGATCTACACATTAAAAAAGGCAACTACATGTAGAGGCGTTGGCCACTACACACATTGCAAAAATAAAGAGCAACTTTATGAACATATCACACATCGAATTGTAACAGTCATTTAACCGTCTCTGCCCAATAAATATCCGCGTGACATGGTTCACCACTCGCAACGAAACTGAGCAAGCATCAGACGTCCATTTGCCGCGCCAAAGCATCATGTGGTCGGTAGAAGCCCGTAGCGGCGTAGCCTCAATCATACCAAGGCTCGGCCACGCCAATGTCCAAATAGCTGTCGACTAATTGGAGTAAACTGTAACACTTATCAACACATTAGAATACAAACAGGCTATTTTTTTTTCAATTCATAGCACGTTAAAGTTAATCCTTGGTTTGATATATCGCTTAAACATTTCGCACTTTAAAATTTATGGGCTACATTATTTCATGGGTTACGTATTTTCATAACATTTCACAAAAAATAAAAACTAGGCATTCATCAATTACAACAAACCTGGAACAAGTTAAGTTTTCACTGGATGCAAACTAAAACTCATTTAGTAACACCCCTTTTCAATATTTCTTTCAACATTTGTTAACATATTTGGGTACCTACGTTAAGAAACAATGAAAGACCTCGCGGGTACTTTTAATATAAATCGAACAAAAATATTTAACTTTTAGCTTAAAACATTTCACTTTATACAATGTCAATGTCGAAAATTTTATTACGACATTTAACATAAAAACAAAGGCATTAACGCAAGGCGCACTATAGTCTTTCAAGAATGTTATAACCCTTCCACTATTCAAAGATTATATGTGGACGGTAACAGGGATCTTTATCACACTTCTGATGTAAGAAATTTCAATGTAAAGCTACACGAAAAGGCTTTAATTCCTCTTTTGATTTTAGAAACTATTCCACTTCTGATATTAGAAATTATTCTGAAGGTTAATTGTTAAAAACAATAAAAGCGTGAGAGCGGATGTTCAAATTGCTCTCTTGCTTACGCAATTGATAATTATCAGGAATAAGAGAGCGTACAGCACTACACATTCAGTATAGAGCAAATACAGTTCAACCAACCGTAATATGTACCAGACAATTACACATTAGTGTAACGTGAAGGACAATTACATGATAACACCAAAGTATGCAAAGCAACAGCTACACTACTCCTCTCGATGTAACGCAGGGCAGCCTCTCAGCAACACGATCTTCCTTGCTTACACTAGTAGAATCTCAGTGTAGAAGTAATGTTTTAGCCCAACGGGCATAATAACGATATGAGACTCGTAGGATTACAGACTGATCCTCTTAGTCGGCTGCGTGATACTTTATACTGCTAAAACAAGTGGGAGATTACCATTCTACCTTCATTTGTTCATATTTTCTTTTATTTTTTTTACCCTCATTCCCTATAACATGGTATATGATGGGCGAGAGTTGCTGAGTCCAAAAAACTGGCTTTTGGGTAACATCGGAAAAAATGGTGTCTTTTGTCTCAATACGGCCGGCGTTAACGTGTAAATAGGTACGAGGGCGGCACTGAAAATTTCGGGAATCAAGGAAGTGGCACAACATTACTATTTAAAAATGTATTTATTGCTTTTCGAAGTATTCTCCGCGAAATTTGACACATTTTTCCATACGATGGAACCAATCATTGAAGCAACCATTCCATTCGGAAGTTGGGGTCTCCGAAATGGCCGTTTTGTAGGCGTCCACAGCTTTTTCAGGTGATGAAAATCTCTGTCCACTCAATTTATTCTTTATTTTAGGGAAAGTATAGAAATCATTAGGGCTTAGGTCGGGTCTGTACGGCGGATGGTCTAATAATTCTATATTTTCTTGCTCTAAAAACTCTTTTGTTCTGTGTGTGGTGTGAGAACTCGCATTGTCGTGATGGAGGATGATGCGGCGGTTGCAGTTCTCTTTACGGAGTTCAGAAACGACCTGTCGCAAACAAATGCTAGCATACCATTCTAAATTAATCGTTCTTTGTCTCTCAAGAGGAATAGTCGTAACATGGCCGGTTTTGGAGACAAAAATGGCCACCATTTTTTTTGCAACAATCCGTGAACGAACAATTTTTGTTGGCTTTAACTCATTTTCGTACACCCAAACTCGTGACTGGTTTTTTGTTTCGGGTTCGTACGCATATATCCAGGATTCGTCACCTGATACGATGTTTTATACAGCATTTGAGGATCCTGCGTGGAATCTATCGAGAGTTCTGACGCACCAAGTAACGCGAGCCGCTTTTTGCTCTTCACAGAGCGAATGCGGTATCCATCGGGAAAACGAACTTTTTTACACCTAATTGTTCATGCAAGATTATTTGTATTTGACACATGCTAATGTCTAAAGTTGCCTGAATTTCGCGGTATGTCACATGTTGATCTTCCTCAATCAGCTTACGCACAGCATCAACGTTTTCTTGGGTGACTGCAGTTTTTGGACGACCTTGACGGGGATCATCACTAAGCTTGACACGTCCACGTTGAAATTCAGCAAACCAGCGATAAATTGTACTTTTGGGTGGGGCTTCATCACCAAATGCAGAAATGATCCGGTCAACACACTGTTTTTGTGTTAAACCACTTCGAAAGTCATAATAAATCATCGCTCTTGAATTTTCTCGAGTCAATTCCATTTTCTCAACGACTAAACAAGTTTGACAAAACCTTGTGACAAGACCCAGAATCTTTTTTTAAATAAATAAATGGTATTCGATTTTTAAAACCAAGGAGTTTTCAATTAAAAAGATTTTAATATGACAGGAACAGTGGAAATATTCCATTCCCGATACTTTTAGTGCAGCCTATGTAAAAATGATCGTTAACTGCTGCCATACATGGCCACTGACGGAATAATACAATTGTTGTGCCAATATTGCCCGGATACCAACAGCAAAAGCTGAGCAATAGCCCAAAAAAATGTTTCTTAAATAATAATAATGTCCTTTAGACCAAATTTCGGTGGACTCAGCGAAGTCCAGTCTCAGCGAAGACTAGATATCTACGCATGACAGAATTATAGTGCCTGCGTGTATGCGCAAACACAGGTGCACGCTCTATTCCCTCACTCTCATAATCCGATGGGACGGTTAATCGATACGACCGGAGATCAGGAGCAGGACCAACAGCTTTACCTGCTTTCTGAGGCACGAGAATTTATTGACAGAAAACCCAACAGATTTCGGTCCGACCGGGATTCGAATCCGGGAGCTCATGATCAGCAATCGTGTTATGACTACTGGACCAACAAGGTAGTCAAGTTACGGGGGTTCCTGAAATATAAGGTCATTAAGTCACATTACTTAAGTCGTTGAGCAGTCCAAAAAGACGGGAGCCCATGTGACCTGAGGTCAGACTCGAGGTCGTGTCGAAGCGACCGTCTCCGAGGCTTTGCCCTCGCGACCTTTGTATTTGTAATTAAAACAGCTTATCTCACTCCCGATCAACGTGTTATATATTAACGTTGTATTTATTACCAACTGTGTTTATTTTTTTAAGCAAAAACTTATGTGTTCTAAGTAAAATATCGACTCGTATAATACTGCAAGCTGTAATACCTTATTTTACCCCCTAGGGGTAAAACTTTTCAAAACCTTTTTTTTAGTGGATGTACCTCGTGATAAATAAGTGAGTAAGTAGCATTTCATTTACACATATGTAAAGATATTTTTTTATAGTATAAGGGTGAAAAACGAGCACACAGTCCACCTGATGGTAAGTGGTTGCTGCGGCCCATAGACATCTACATCTATTCTCTGTTACAGATCAAAATGCAGATGCGTTTTCACCCGTGAGGACTAGGATGAAATGCCTCATTTCCAGTAAAAAGGGCCTCCGGCCACCTGCACTCACCAAGCGGAACGCAGAGGTAAACCTCTACTTCACGCTGGTATTCTGTGAGGTCGTGGTACCACCCCGGTTCGAGCCGGCCCATCCATGCGACAGCAAAAGCTGCCACCTGGCTCTACCACTGTTACAATATGATATGTTATATTTCTTTAAATATAACAGAATTGACAAAAAAAATTGCAAGTAGTAGAGCCACGCCGCAGCTATATTATGGCTGCAGCAAAATGGCCGACCCATTACTCTACCAATGCTCTGTGTTTCGTATGGTGAGTGTAGACATCCGGAAACTTTTTTACTAGTAACAAGGTATTAACACCTTAGTGTTCATGGGTGACAACGTATCTGTATTTTGATTCTTAATCGAGGATAGATGTAGATGTCTATGGGCCACAGCATTAACGTATCATCATGTGGGCTGTGTGCTCGTTTGTCACCCTTATCCTATAAAAAAAAAGTTGAACATCGCCGGCGATCTGCTTATTTTAGGTCTGGTGTAAAAGAGATGGGTACTGGGTATATCTTTACCTATCGGAAGCCGTGATATCTTGCTGGCATAGTTGCCTCTTACGACACTCCCGGGATGAAATAAGGTAATGGATTGGCATGGCACTGAGGCAATTTTGTACATACACACGCACATACATACAGTAGAAGTGGATATTTTTTTTAAATTTAGAACGTAGTTTTTGATGATGATACTGTGTATGCATCTCAAATAAGTTCATTTACGTCCCAACTAGCGACATCTGGTGAGCGTAAGATTATTAGCCCTCATTTTCGTCTCCTCTTTTATAAGTTTAATTGCGTCCTACTGCTCGTAATTAAGAAAATAGCATTTGAGCAAATAAACTCGATCGTTCGTTATGAAAATAGTACTTTTTTAAATTTATGAAAATTGGCAATAAATGAAGAAACAACGCCATCTTTTACTGGTTTTTGGAACACACGTTATTAATTTTGATTCTCATAGCTGCCAACAAAGTTACACATTTTATAATGGAGGTAACTTATCATCACACTTATTAATTTATAGAAATTACTAATATTATAACATTAACACAATAATTTTTAAAAAAAAAAACGTTATCCCACACTAGGATTTTCTTCTATATTTCACAAGGAACAACACCAAACCCGGAACAATTATTAGTGGGCTATACAAATTACTTATTCTGTGCGGTATCCTAAAGCGCGGCCGCAACATATTGCCACTGCGCCAAGAAGCCGTCGAATTAAATTTATATTATTATAGGTGAAGTAGTTATTATAAGTTTTATAGGTTATTATAGCTTAAATAGTTAGTTTATCAGTATTAATTCATGTATAAAATTTGTCGTTCTTACTTAAAACGTCCTTATTTAGAATAAGAAATATAGGCAAAGTTCGTGGATAATAGTGGTCTTCTGCTCAAATAATTTAATATACTATGTGGTACCTAGGACTCCTTCAGGTTGAGAGGAATTCTACCTCAGTCCTCAGAGGTGACAACGGATCTGTAGCCTTCTTATATATCTATACTAATATAATAAAGCGGAAGAGTTTTTTTGTTTTTTTGTTTGTTTATAGGCGCTAATCTCTGGAACTACCAGTCCGATTTGAAAAATTCTTTTTGTATATTATAGCCAGATTCATGTGGAATAGTATAGGTTATCTAGCATTAAGCTATATTACTCAGCTAGCCTTAAATATGGATATTTGTTAAGCAAGTCAGAAGAAAAAGCACTCCCGAAATGATTTATCCGCGTACGCTGGTGTTATCGTTAGGGATACGTAAATACAATGTTCTAGAAAAATATAGATTTTACTCCGTATAAAAAAAAGTCCGCGATACCATATGTCTGTTTCTTATACATAAGCCATAATTAGGTATTTTGTGACAAAAAAATATTGAAAATTTAAAAGTAATTTATGAGCGTTATTATTAGGCATGGCCTATTTATCCTTACGAACGAAAGTTACTTCATCATCAAGACAATTTTATGAAGATAAACTTTGTTCTTTATACCATTTTATTTGGACGCATAGTTTAAGAGATAATGTAAGATTAAAATGATTCAATACTTGGCTGGGCGCGCGAACTACGTATAAACCCTAGCCGCCCGGTAAGAACTGCGAGAAGCCAGTATAGAAAGCTTCTTTCTAAGAGCGAGGTTAGTTCAATCATTATAGCTAAAATAAATTGAAAATTAATTGAGTACTTTTATGACAATGATTAGTTACATCTTTCTTTCTGAACTCTTTCATTTCACGTTGCTATGGTATTTTGAAAATTTAATTGATTAATAAGTATAAGAGTTCGATAGCTCAAGAATCATTTCATGCCTACACACTTCTCATGTATCATGTACGGTTTTCTTTAAAACTGGGGGGGGGGGACGCTCAACTGGGAGGGGGAGGGAAAGTGGATAAAACTTAACTTCGCTCTACAACGTACATAATATGCCGGCAGATAAAAGTACTCCATTAATTATGCCAATTTTTCCATCCATTGCTTTCAAATAAAATATTTAATTTCACAACTTTAGGGCATGTCGCGCACCTCCGACACGTGATGACACGGGTGAAACCGCGGGGCACAGCTAGTATATATATATATATATATATATATATATATATATATATATATATATTCCCTCACTGAGTGTAAAAATAGATTATATTAAACCATTGAAGAACTTAAATACTTAATAGCACAATGTATTAAACCAGCGATCCGTCCCGTTTTCGCACGGGCAGGTGATGTCTACATCCGGCAACAGCGCCATCTATTGTGATCATTGTGTGTGTAAAGTGTAAACAATCCAGAGACCCAGTCAAACACACATAAAACATTTATATATATTTTAATAAATTATATTGAGGATTGAAATTGATTTTTTTTCTGTAGTTAACTAAAACATTTGTGCAATGCATAAATGTATATATAAATGTAAATGTATGTATAAATGTAATAAAATTTTTTTCATTTTCGTCGTATCGTACGGTCGTATCTCATAAAACGTCATCCATTCATTCAGAATCAAGTCAATCGCAAGACGGTGATAATGGTCAATCCAAAATCCCAACTTTAAGTACATTGCTTTTCGAGGTTGCCCAGACTTTAGCATGTGTAAATAAAACGTGTAATAAAACGTACTTTTTTATAGAAGGGGCAAACGAACGTGCGGCTCACCTGGTAAGTGACTACCGCAGCCCATGAACAACTGCAACACCAGGCGAATTGCAGGTGCGTTGCCGATATATAAGTATAAAAATCTAACAACATTCTTGTAAGCAGGCAAGACTTCTTTATGCTAAAGCTTACCAAGACGGATTCCGTTTGAGTTTGACATTGTTGTAAAGCGCGCGCGGCGTGCTAGCGTACGTGTAGGGCCCCTTGGCTCTCGGCTGTGGTCCCTCCACCAGCACCGAGCGCACAGACACGCTCATCGCAACAGGTAGCTTGCAGGAGCACTATACTTTCATACAACTTTATAATTTGTGTATACTTTCACCATCACACTCAACAACACACTTAATATGTACACTGACGTATGTCACTCACGCCAGTTTCGTTCAAAAATAGAATTGTGACTTTCCATCTTGTTGACAAGTAATTTACCAATACGTGACATTGCTTTACTTATTAATCTACGGAGTCAGTGTCCTGTACTGTTGTTGTTATTGTGTTGTTTGTCGTTGGCATGGAGATCGATAAACAAACGCTTCCGGAGCCGTTGGAGCGCTCGGAGCCGAACATTACACTGACAAATCACTGTCTTATTGCTTACTAGCTGTTCCCCGCGACTTCATACGCTTGGAATTTGTATCTCATAAGTTTTAATTTTTTTTTTTGCGCGAATCCCTAATTCTTTTTCTAAAATAAAAGTAACCTAAGCTACTTTCATTATCATCAGTGTATATGTCAGAGAAAGTCCCGTCAAAGTCGGTCCAACCATTTCGTAGGTTAGCCAGAACAAACAGACAGACACACAAAATTTTTAAAAAGTGTATTTTTATAAGTACCGTATATACGTTCATGCATTAAGTAAAAGCTATTATTTTGCCATTACAAATAGGTACTTCAATTCTATTTATTTATATAGATTGGCCAATTCTAGGATAGTACCTCGCGTTTGTATTTGGTCAAAAATATCTTTGCAGTTCCATTATGCAAATCCAATTACGATATCATTCGTTTTTTAATCCAAACATGCACAAAATATAACGAAGAATATGAGCAAATTGATGTACTTATTTCATGAGGGTAAGTTTAAGTTTATATCCAAAACTAAAGCAAGTAATGTTAGCTATGATGCTACCTACCTACCTACTTACTTTTTATCATCGCATTTGTCTTAACAATAATTGTCTACGTTGTAATTACTGTGTAAGGCCATAATAGAAATGTTTGTGTATATTCAATAGAATTGCGGTGGAAACAATTTTAGCTTTACGTATTAATTCAGTGTTCACTTACTCTTATATGCTATATTCAGCTGTATGATTTCCATAAATAAATAAAAACTCTGCTTTTGAGTTCTGTTTGTTTTTTATTACGTTTTAAATGTATTAAATACAGGTTTTATTTTATGTAAGTGTATTGGTATAACATATTGTACTTTCAATGTAAAGAGTTCAAAAAATGGTAAAATATTATTAAAAAAATCAGTCAAGTGTAAGATGTAGGTATTCGACAGTGTTCCCAATCTTAATTATATTGGATTAGATGTATGCTTTTTTGTTGGCCTGAGGATGCATGACGATACCAAAGAATATTTATAATTACTACGTTTTTCAAAATCAATAGACCGCATGTCAATGCCATAAATTATTGCCTGCAACTAATGCAAACAAGAGAACGAAAATCCCAAACATGCAGATAAAAAGGAAAGACAAAAAAGGTTTGCGACTCAAGCGTCTCAAACATCGAGTACATAATAGATCATATCTCTTAGCAGCAAAGACAATACGTGGCTAGTGTGGTTTGCGGTAGAAAATCTTTATTTTTATCAAACTGATCGCTTCTAACTAGTAATCAGCAACAATATTAGCCAAATTAATTCTTCCTCATGCTTTTTTACCGTGTAGTGGCGGTGTAAGAATATCCACTACACCATATCGTTCCGTGGGTGTTGTAAGGGGCGTCACAGGGAAAGATTACCAAGAGACGGGCTAGCCTCTGAAGTAATGGAGCAGTAATCGACGACAGACAATACGTACTCTAATCGACGAATAGAAAATAAAATGATCACAGAACACTATTACTCTTTATTGAGAGGACACAAATTGAAAGCGGTATTCCTAAATCCTAAGCTAGAGCATTGGTTTTAAAAACGTACGTTTAGATCTTCTATTATTATATCTATGGTTTAGATATAAACACTAAAAAACAACAGTGTCGACGAGATGTGCGTCCAGCGTAGTGTGTCATAGTCTTTATTTAATTAATTAATCACGCTAGAATTTCAACCTTGGCAATTTGGCGCTTTCTTCTTTTGATATTTTCTGGACCATCGTGGATCTTTAATAAGTTTTCGACACATTATACGATGGCCTTTTTATAATTCAACTTTGCATACTGAACGTCTATACTTGCGTAATCACTTATTACGTTCAATACATAATAATTTTAGAGACCATCGCCCATTGAACTATTATGTACTAAAGTACACATACTATCTCAATGCCATCGCCAGTATAAATGAATACCGAGATGATTCATACTTAACAGATATTTTCTTTATTTTTTGGCACGGAGCCCTTAAAGAATTTAAAATAACTAGGGTGACCTTATAAATTACAAAAAAATATATTATATAATAAAAATGCAAAAGTTAAAATTAAGATATCATATCGCATTGAATAGTTTTGATAATATAATATTATTTAAAATCTTCATTAAATTAAATAAGTGTAAATAATTACAACGTCATCTATTGGACAACTTTAATACTAACAAGAAGTTCTAATCCAGGGTGAGTGATGACGACAGTTTATATATTGTGTCCCCTTTTTTTAAGTAGTTCAATATTCTGTCGCTAGATGACAGGTTATACATTTTCCATATTTAAGCAAGATTTATTGATTTTTCACATTACAATAAAGCTTACTATAAAAATAAGAAAAATATTATGAGAAAAAAAAATTGAGAGTAAACCATAATAAATATACGCTCGCCGTAAATTTACAGTATTTCAATATTTTATACTAATAAGATTAAAAATAAATAAACCAAACCACACATATACGTAAAAGTAGAAATTTAAAATAAAAGTTAAAAATGTGCAAAAAATTAACGAGCAAACCACTGACGTATTGTTTTGTGTATTAATATAATACTCTAGAAACTGATAAACTTTTATTGAAAATCAACTTCTCAATTAAATTCCATTGTATACCGAAAAAACATTACCTCAGTATCTACTAGCGACATCTGGTGAGCAGAAAGTTATTAGCCCTCATTGTTAATTGCGATTTTTAGGGCATAGTTAAAATAAAAAATATTATTTCGAAGTCATGTGAAATCCGTAAACACGTAGTGGGGCTGCGCGGTGGACATATCCTTGCTCTAAGTCCTCTCAGAAATGAGAGGAGGGCTGTGTCTTGCTGTGTTTTCTTGACTTATTACCTATTGCATATTAAGTAACAGAACTCAATAAGTCGTTGATAGCAAGGCTTCCTCCGGGTCAAACAATAGGTGTTCCTCAGGGCTCAATTCATGGTCCATTCCTATTCTTAATTTGTATTAATGATTGACCTTATCTTGTAGTAAACACGATATCGTATTATTATTTGCTGATGATACGTAATTCATTTTAAAACTCAAACGACAATTATTAAATTATGACGTTGTGAATAATGCTCTAAATTGTATAAATGTATGCTTATATGTAAAGAAGAATGTAGTCTTGTAGATTCCACTGTTTATCATGGAATCACTATTGCCGCAAACTCCCAATCTATCTAAATTACAAAGCAGACTTACTTTTGCAACATATGCTTTAAGAAAGATAAGAATGATGGTGATTGAAACAGCTAGATTGGTTTATTTGATTTATTTTTATTATGAAATGTTGCTATGGGTAACGAGAATTCAAAGAAGTAAATATAAACATAAGTCTCGCAATATATTTATGAAAATGTAATGTATGTACAACTGTTTCTTCTTTGTAACTACAAACGTTTTCTCTAACATAATATAAGTATAAGCGAAAATTGTAAGTAAAAATAAAGTCATAATGTAACATAAATACATAGGCTGCACTATAAGTATCGGGAATGGAATATTTCCACTGTTCCTGTCATATTAAAATCTTTTTAATTGAAAACTCCTTGGTTTTAAAAAACGAATACCATTTATTTATTTAAAAAAAGATTCTCGGTCTTGTCACAAGGTTTTGTCAAACTTGTTTAGTCGTTGAGGAAATGGAATTGACTCGAGAAAATTCAAGAGCGATGATTTATTATGACTTTCGAAGTGGTTTAACACAAAAACAGTGTGTTGACCGGATGATTTCTGCATTTGGTGATGAAGCCCCATCCAAAACCACAATTTATCGCTGGTTTGCTGAATTTCAACGTGGACGTGTCAAGCTCAGTGATGATCCCCGTCAAGGTCGTCCAAAAACTGCAGTCACCCAAGAAAAAGTTGATGCTGTGCCTAAGCTGATTGAGGAAGATCGATATGTGACATACCGCGAAATTCAGGCAACTTTAGACATTGGCATGAGTTAAATACAAATAATCTTGCATGAACAATTAGGTGTAAAAAAGTTGTTTTCCCGATGGATACCGCATTCGCTTTGTGAAGAGCAAAAAGCGGCTCGCGTTACTTGGTGCGTCAGAACTCTCGAAAGATTCCACGCAGGATCCCCAAATGCTGTATACAACATCGTATCAGGTGACGACTCCTGGATATACGCGTACGAACCCGAAACAAAAAATCAGTCACGAGTTTGGTTGTTCGAAAATGAGTTAAAGCCAACAAAAATTGTTCGTTCACGGAGTGTTGCAAAAAAAAAATGGTGGCCACGTTTGTCTCCAAAACCGGCCATGTTACGACTATTCCTCTTGAGGGACAAAGAACGGTTAATGCAGAATGGTATGCTAGCATTTGTTTGCCACAGTTCGTTTCTGAACTTCGTAAAGAGAACTGCAACCGCCGCATCATCCTCCAATCACGACAATGCGAGTTCTCACACCGCACACAGAACAAAAGAGTTTTTAGAGCAAGAAAACAGAATTATTAGACCATCCGCCGTACATCCCCGACCTAAGCCCTAATGATTTCTATACTTTCACTAAAATAAAGAATAAATTGCGTGGACAGAGATTTTCATCACCTGAAGAAGCTGTGGACGCCTACAAAACGGCCATTTTGGAGACCCCAACTTCCGAATGGAATGGTTGCTTCAATGATTGGTTCCATCGTATGGAAAATGTGTCAAATTTAGCGGAGAATACTTTGAAAAGCAATAAATACATTTTTAAATAGTAATGTTGTGTCACTTCCTTGATTCCCGAAATTTTCAGTACCGCCCTCGTAGTTTTTACCGATTGCCAAGACCGTGCAAGGAAATGGTTCCGTATTTGACATTCTATATATGTATGTTTGTAAAAATGTTTCACCGTAGCAGCCTATTAGACTGATTTTACCAAATGAGTTGTCAATCGATTCAATGTTATCAAAAGTGAAGGAAAAGAAAAGAGAAATTTATATTATTTTTACTGCGTTGTATAGTATTGACATTATTACTACTCAATATTTTTTATATTTTTAACTTAGTGTATTGATATTAATTGAAAAAAGCAATAAATAGATTTTTAAATAGTAATGTTGTGTCACTTCCTTGATTCCCGAAATTTTCAGTGCCGCCCTCGTATTATTACAGCTTTTATTATAACTAGATAACCTGTAACGGTAACGGTAAATAATTTACTGTCAAGTCTATTGCTGAGCCTATTTGCCATAGTTGCCACGCTTGGTAAGTTCGGAACCTGCTGCCCACCTCCTGATTCGTTCTATCCTCGTTTGCGAATCAAAATGCAGATGCGTTGTCAGCCGTGAGGGCGAAGATGGAATGCCTCTTTTCCAATAAAAGGGCGGAGACCCTTTTATTGGATTTTATTGGATTCCCTACACTCACTATACGAAACACAGCAGCATTGATCTGCTATTTTACGCTGGTATTCTCTAAGAGCGTGGTTCTTCCCCGGTTGAACCTAGCCTATACTATAGAAGTTGTAGCACGAATCGGTCGGTAATAGAGCTGCATGGCTCTACCACGTATAAACGGTATAGGCATATAATATATAGTCGGGTGGGGTAAGACCATCACTGTTAAGTATCTCGATAAGTATAGCTTCATCACAATATTCGGAATTCCAAGTCGGAAAAACAGTTCATACGTAAAAGTTCTCGACTCGAAACACTGATGTTGCTACTGCAAGTATATATGGCCGAAAAACGTCATTAAAAAGCTTTGAAGTGAAAACAATTTATCAAAGTTGCCGGGATAACGGATATTTAAATTTTTTGGTGAAAATTGATCAAAAATCGAAGTGCTCTCAACGTAAATAGCATTTTGCGAATATTGCCGTTTAGGTAGTTATATCAATTTAACGTAAAACAAACGTTTTTCCGAAATATTTAACAAAACAAAAACATAACCTAGAAGTTGTAAGCTGGGAAAAGACTATCAGTTTGTCGGAGGCAAGACAAACGTATGTTAGACTTTCCCCTAGTCAGAAGTAACGAACATTTTCGTGGTGGTTAATGTTACTTCAGACTACTTTGTAAAAACTCTGTCTTAATTAACGTAAAAAGTATGAATGTACAGTAAGCGTGCGATCTGAATAAATTCAGGAACGGCGATAAAACTCTTAAATTAAAGTGTAAAATATTATCCAACCAAATGAAAATAAATTTAAATCTTGGTTGTTTTTGTAATTAAACATTGTCATTATAATTATCCATCCATCCATTAAGGTCTATAAAGGTCCACTGCTGAACATAGGCCCTCCTCGTAGATTGCATCATAGGGAGATTTTGCCACAGTTGCCACGCTTGGCTGGCAGGTTACAACTGCAGTTTTTTTTTTAATTTTGGGTTGTTACCAGGAAGATGCTGCTGCACATCTGCTGGCTTGTTTCTCTTTGTCGCGCTTTATGACCCTATGGATATATATTTATTCGTTTCGTACTCTTACCTCCGTGTTGGAAGTTAATCAGATCGCATGCGTCATTTAGGGTCGCCGCAGCATGTTAATTTCCATACCTCCCGATCAGCTGTCATCTCAGCATTGATCCTCTTACTATCCATATAATCTTCCAAAGAATCCAGCCTATGTCCATGTTGCTCAAAGTTTTTGCTAAGTTAAAAAATGGCCCCCTGGCTATCATTAACCTTCCTTGGGAAAGCTTACGTTAAGCAGTATGCTTGTTTAATACTAAGAAAACA
Source organism: Parnassius glacialis (assembly GCA_033319125.1). Classification (NCBI taxonomy): domain Eukaryota; kingdom Metazoa; phylum Arthropoda; class Insecta; order Lepidoptera; family Papilionidae; genus Parnassius; species Parnassius glacialis. The sequence continues at coordinate 53,550,330 of JAVANC010000021.1, read as the reverse complement.
CTTCAGCCCCTCCCTCGGGTGAATCCCTTAGTTGCCATTTACGACACCCATCGAGAAGAGATGGGGTGGTGCTTTTTTCTAATCCGGTTCCACAGGCGCGCACGATAAATATATTAAGCCGCGTATCCACCAAAAATGTTGACAACAGTTATGTTACCAACAGTTTACAACTGATGCCAACAAGCGTCTCCACCGAGGGAACAAATGTTGGCAACAAGCGTATTCCTTTGATGTTGCCGCCGAAAATGGAAACAAGTTTTGTTGGCAACTGTTGTGTTGGCAACAAAAGTTTGGTGGAGACGCGGCTTTATGATGAGTTGTTACAACAATATTAATTACGTAATAAGTAATTACAATAAAATAAAGAAAAAAACTTAAAAGCGAAACAATAAAGAGTTGGAATTATATTGTATATTTTACAAATACAAAAGAAAAAAATATTTGGTACCCCTGATTTTGATTGTATGTTAGTCTTGCCCCTTATTTATATTTAAACAAATAACTTATTCAGGAACTCTTTAACTTACCTATAAGATTAAAAAGGAAAGTAACGACGGTTAACATTTACGATTTTTCTTCAGAAACTGCATAAAGTACGTAAGTTAAACTAAAAACATTACTGTTTGTCTTACCTCAGGTGGCGGGGGAAGACTAACAATTTATCCTGTTTTACATTTTCTTCAATATTATCGTTTCGAAAACACTTATGCGAAAATCTTTAAAATCATATTAAAGTTTAATTTATCGTCATATCAGTATATTTTATACCTCAAAAGAAGGGCAAGCAACTTCTTCATAAAAACCGTTTTTTACTGTCTGGTAGGAAACTATGTTTGTAATAAGAATCAGTGAAATGGTGAACCTCCTTATTTTTTAATGTCTGCTAAAAACCCGGGAAATACTAGTTGATTCAAAGATATATTGAAGTTTCTTCTTCTTTTTCTACCCTTATCCCAAATTATTTGGCGTCGGTCTAGTATGTCTTCTTCTTCCAATCTCCTCTATTATCCATCATCTTCATTCAGTAATTTCTAACGCATATCATGCCTAACACAGTCCGTTTATCTTTTCTTGCGCATCCTTCTAGTCTTACATCCATCCTATTTCCTAGCCCACAGAAATCATAGTATTAAAAATATTTAGCTTCGTGTTTTACAACCGGCCGTCTGCCTGTCATCGACCCTAATTGTGAATAGGTCTGAGTTGAATTGGAAAAGGAATAATGCCAAATATATTTTTCGAGTTTGGTAAGTGACATTTGTGGTTCGAGGATCTTAAATATATATTGAAGTGCACATAAAAGCTAAGACCTAAATTAATTTTAGTCGCAATCAAGTTTACCATTAGACAACATAGACAGACTGACGAGGCTATAGCTAAAGCAGCCTGATGTGTATACTTCCACAGTACGCGGTCCCGTGGTGTTCTACCGTGAGGATTCGTCGGGCAATTAACAACAATCTTATTAAATTCTGACATTTTACGACTTCCAACTTTCCAATGATAAAATTAATATGTATATTTATACTTAAATTTTCTTGTTGAGAGTGAACTTCGCGGGAGGCGAAAATATGATTATGAGAATAATGTGAATGCTGTTTTCATTTGGAATTATACACCATCGGGTAAATTGTGTTTTGTCTTAATGATTTATTATATTTACGCGAACACTACACATTTAAATAAAACTAATTTTACGGATTTTATTGCGTATCAACACTTAGCGAATATACTCTCACCGCTCAAGGGACATAGAAGAGCACACACAAAGGATTCCTACAATTTTGTCAGCGAGATTAAAGACCTAAATCTGGCAGACAATAAAACTATGGTCAGTTTTGATGTGCAGTCTCTGTTCACATGCTTACCTGTTGAAGACTGCATCTCGATTGTTATTAGAAGGCTAGAGCAAAACAACATGCCCGTAGAATATGCAGTATTACTTAGACACTGCCTTACATCTGGCTACCTATTGTGGAAGGAGGAGTTCTACAAGCAAGTAGATGGAGTGGCGATGGGCTCACCTGTATCTCCCATTGTTGCCGATATATTCATAGAGGACTTTGAGGAGAAAGCCCTGCGTACTTCTCCCGTAAACCCAAGATTCTACAAGCGGTACGTAGACGACACTTTTACAATTCTCCCTTTAGATAAAGTAACTGCATTTCTAGACCATCTTAACTCCTTAAATTCTAAAATTCAGTTCACAATGGAGTTAGAGGCAAACAATTCTTTAGTTTTTCTAGATGTGTTAGTAATTCGGAATCCTGATAACACCTTGAGCCACACTGTGTATAGAAAAAATACCCATACAGATAGATATTTAAACGGTGATTCTCACCACCATCCTTCACAGTTAGCTACCGTGGGTAAACGAGGGATCTGTGACAGTAAACACCTGGCCGCCGAGCTCCAACATGTTAAGCAAGTTTTGCACGACAATAAGCTTCGGGTCCCGCGCCTACGTCACAGTGAACGAGTGAAGCCGACCACAGTCGAGCGAGTGCCTGCTGTACTGCCATATGTCAGAGTTGTCACTAACAAGATTGGCTACATCTTGAAGCGTGCTTCCATTAAAACATATTTCAAGCCGCCGAAGAAGATTAGTCAGTTTTTACCATCAGTCAAGTGTAATATTCCTCTGCAAGATGCAGGAGTGTACAAGCTTGATTGTGAATGTGGTCTCTTTTATATAGGACAAACTAAAAGATCCATAAAAACCCGCGTTAAAGAACACATAGCTGATGTGAAGAATAGACGCTCCGGGAAGTCTGCAGTCTGTGAACACGTACAGGATCGCCCCCGTCACTACATTAGATTTGATAGACCACAAATCCTCGCTAAAGAACACCGATTCCTTCCAAGGATGATTCGCGAGGCTATTGAAATCAAGAAACATCCTAATTTCAATAGAGAAGATGGCTAGGGATCCCAAGCAGATGGTAGCAACCATCTGCTTGGGATCCCATAATTAATAAAATTAAATCCCAACCCAAGCATACAACTGCAAGACTTCATGATACTGTAAGTTCATACTGCGTAGATCGGAACAAAAAATAATAATTTTTAATCTGGAGGTAGCTGTGGTTAACTATGACATTGGGATGTCATACACCTCAGTTCCCCCCGTGACCATGGGTGCTGTAAAGTGCTTGAAACTTCGGGAATGTAAAATAAGTTAATATACGCGATAAAATCCGTAAAATTAGTTTTATTTAAATGTGTTTTGTCTTTCCTTTCCGCATATACGTTTCAAAATAAAACTTAGCTGAAAACTTGATTTACTTATAATAAATTAAATCTTTACCGACTAAAGCCATCTACTGATATAGGTGTACAAATACAAAAAGAAAAAGGTTTATCTTGCACAATATACTGTGATATACTGTATATATTGTACACGGTACAGGGAAATCATGGTGTGGGCGTAACGTTTTTAAAAAAGTCCCTGATCAAATATTCTTACAAATATTCCACTGTAGATACATATAACTCATATCAACAAACTCACACATAAAACTAACATCGAAACACAAATAAAGCGGACGATAAATCCGGTCTGCCCTCTTTGGAACTACTCTACTATGAGTTGACAAATTTGCTGCGCGCGGCGTGTCCGATGCGTCCCCGATGAAGACGTCATAAAATAATGACACTGAAACTTTCCGCCTGATCATTCTCCCACGTAATTACCCCCGAAAACGTCAAATAGCTTTAAGGAATATTTACTTTATATACTCTGCCACAGATTACAAAATCAAGTAAATTTTGTTCTCAGGGGCGTTGCAAATATGGAGGACAAAATTGTCAAAGCGTACAGCAATAAATATAGTTGTTCTTTGAGCGGAGGAGCGCGTAGTTTAATGATCTGTGCGTAATGTCGTCGCAGCGCCACTTCCGCGCGCCTTTGTCGTAAAAAACGCGCGCGAGTCGTTGCGTGGCGCGCTTCCTCCTCGGAGTCCGCCATTTTTTAGAGAGTAATGAATAGCTTCTTATTTATTGCAAGTCTTAATGAATTCGCTATAACATTTTATTATACGAATCCTAGGATTTTATATCTTACTTAATCAATATATAAATAAGTAGTTACTTTATCATTACTTGTATGGTAGACGCACTATTTATTTGAGCATATTTTGAATAAACCAAGTTTAAAAAACATCAAGTTAAAAGAAATATTCTTTGTGGATAAATAACAGAATAATACTGCTGTGTGTTTTGTATGGTAAGTGTAGACAACCGGCGACTTTTACTAAAAACGAGGCATTCTATCTTAGTCCTCAGAGGTAACGACACCTCTGCATTTTGTTTATAATTCGATGTTTATGGGCCACAGCATCCAATTACCATCAGGCCGACTATGATTTTGTTTGACAGCCTTATTTTATAAAAAAAATACCAGAACAATAAAACTATTAGGGATATCAACCGTGTAGTAGAGGTCTAAGAATACCCATTATCCCAAATCGTCCTGTGGGTGTCGTAAGAGGCGATAGAAGGAAACTGAAATAGGATATCTCCTGTTTTAGTTCAGTTCAGTTCAGTTCAGTGTATCAGGAAGATGCTGCTGCCGATGGGCAGCGGCATCTTCCTGATATAACGATTCAAAATTTTAAGAAACTGCGGTTGCCGCCTGCTAAGCATGGCTACTATGGCAAAATGAGGCAATATACGGGCAGTTCAGCAGGCCGTTTTATGGGCTTATAATGTAAGGACAGATGAAAAACTAAGAATGTCCATGTAGTGACGGTGTGACAATACTCATTATCCAACATCGTCCCAGAAGTGCAGTAAGAGGCAACAGAAATAAGCCAAAAGATGCTACTGCCCATATGGCAGTAGCGCCTTCCTAAAAACAACTAAAAAATAAACCAAGCCAATCCACCTGCCAAGCTTGGCGACTATTGCAAAAGCAGTGAATTATGAATAAAATATGAATAAATATGAATGAAATATATGAATTATGAAGCAATATACAGGGCAATTGTTTAGACCAGTGATTCCTAACCTGAGGTCCGCGGACCACCAATGGTCCGCAAGAGCTAATTATGGTCCGCGAAAGATTGAAATATTTTACCATTATTTTTTCGTCACGCGGCCAGTGCAGTACCGCGCGTCACGTTAGTAAGTACCTTCTAGCTTTTACAATTAAATAAATACACAAATAATACTGTTAATATTCATTAACAGTATTATTTGTGTATTTATTTTAGTTTATTATTTATATTTTCAGTTTATTATTATAATTATGTTAAAAGTTGTGATTGTAATTTATTGTTAGATTAACACAGATTTTGCTTTCACCTTGTGGTCCCTGCTAACTATAAAAAAAATCGAAGTGGTAGGGACAACCAGGGGGTCAAAAAAAGATTGAAAAACCCTGCTTTAGACGTTGATAGAATTGAAAATGTATTGAATGAATGAATGAATGAGTTGAATAATCTGCCGAGTTTCCTCGTTTGCTTTGTAGATTTTATCGAAGTGATCTTTACTTTAAAAAGAAAATGTATGTTCCTGGCTGTCTAGTTTACTGACAGAAGGTTGCAGTTGTGTACGCGAACTTCCGCGTCTGTCGCTGTGATTTATTGCTGCGTTTTTTATTCGTATGATGGCCCTCTAATGGCCGCACGCGCCGCTCGCTCGACTTTATTGCCCGTGATCTTACGATATTGGTAGTTGGCTAAATATTTAAAAAGTTGTATGTAGTTTATATTGAAATAGTACCATGGTAATCTATGGTAAACATAAAATGAGCAGTAAAGCCATGCTGCATTTATGTTATGGTTCCAGCACGTATGGATCGGCTCGACCGTGGAAGCACCACGCGTGCCGCTCTCGTAAAAACGGATATTCCTTGTACTTTCTTACGAGAGTTCTTACGAAATAGTAGATTTGGTGAGTGACTAGAACCGGACACGATTTATGGTCATGATGCATTCCATCTCAGTCCTCAGGAGTGATAATACATCTACAGTTTGATTCTTCGTCAAGGATAGATTAGGAAGAAAGATAGGGGAAGGTGTCTATGGGTCAATGCATTCACTTATCAGTAGGTGAACTACGAAACGCCCGAACGGCCCGTTCGGGCGTTTCGTAGTTCGGAGTAATAGACCAGATCCGCCGCTGGGGTCAGGAATGCTAGCCCTTCCGAGTGCTCGTTTTTCCTGAACTCATGGCCTTTGCGCATCGGACACAGGGGGGGCCGTTGCACATCGGACAGAGGGGGCGCCGTTGCGCAGGTGAAGTTGGAGGCCGCGTAGGAAGTCGTGCCATGTATTCTGGTGCGCCTTACCGGACAAGATCTCGCGCTGGTGGGGCCGCGGATGCGTGCGAAAGCGTTCCCGTGGCGCTGCCAATGTGTGACGAAGGTGGAACGCCATGGGGTTTTAATCGGTGCGAGTCCGACATAATCCGTCCTTTCCCACGCGAGAAGTGTATATGTAGGCATTTCCAAAACAAAAATAAAGGTGAACTACGAAGGAGGACTGGAAACGAGGCATTCCATGTTAGTCTTCAGGGGTGATAACATATGTAATTTTGATTCTTAAGCGAGAAAAGATGTAGATGTTCATGGGCCACAGTTCCCACTTACGATCAGGTGGACAGTGAACTCGCTTGTTACTGTAGGTACTTGTATTCTATAAAAAAAGCGTTCACCTTAAATTTCACAGTGCGCAAGCAACCCAAGTTCGATTTCCAGCGGCACTAATAAATAATGCTCATTTTAATTGAAGAAGGAAAACATTGTGAGACCTTTGCTTGAACGATGCTTCAAAAGTCCAACATCATAGCTTGTCACACAATGGTCTTGACGCATATTTTCCAAGATAATATAATAAAAGTTTTATAATAAAGTATTTCTTAACCCTGTTGTTTTATTTGAAGTGTTCTTAAAAGCCTAATTGACTTTTAAATGTTGCCATATATAGGTTAATATCAAAAGTAACACATGATATTAAATTATTCTTATTATTATATCCTTCTGTAACATTTTTAAAGAAGAAAGAACATAATATTATTACTTATTTGACACAAAGACATAGTGACATTTATTTCGTTTCTATTTTATTTTTCGTTCTTTTTTGAAATACGTTAAGATTTTACACTAGAATAATTGTTTCCTGTATCCCCGCAGTCCCACCACCACCGCATCAATTAACGGTGCGGACCCGTCAGTCACGGAGGATAGGGCGAGTGGCGCATCGCCATACCAATACTCCTTTTCCTCCGCGACTACACCTTGGCTGCAGCGGTTGTGGGACACCCCTCTCGCAGCAGCCCGCCGATACACATCCGAAGTGGGCTCGCCATGCCCATTCGGAGTAGCCACTTCGGGCCGGCCCTACACTACGAGCCAGCCAAGGGGTTGCTCTTTGTTCACTAAGCCCCCCCGCCACGACAAGGCGGGAAACCATTCGGGGGGGGGGGGGTATAAGGCCTGACACAACTGGTTACTTCGCCTACGCAGATTCCAGATGTGGAGGATCATATACCCTCCTTGTTGAGCCTTCTGCTGACTTCGCATCCGGTCGGATATCAGGTTTTCGTTGATGCTACTCTCGGCTCTTCGAAAAATTGTCTGATCCGGAGTGTGGTGGCACTCAGGTTCCCCTCGCGATTGCGTTCTGCAGGCTTCCGTCGTGGTTGGCATTACAGGTCGGCGGATTGGGACGGAATGCCGTCTTTCTTTGCATCCTACCCATGGGACCGGGTTTTGATTTTTTGCCGGATGATCCCAGTGCTGTTGCTGGCTCTGTAACTGAAAGTGGTTCTACAGGGAATGGAACTATTTATTCCATCATCTGTGGCACCCATCGGATGCAGATCTCAGCCTTGGTTTGTTCGCTCCTGTAAGACTGCATTAAGCAGTAAGCAGGAGTGTTATCAGGCTTAGGCTGAGGCTTCGGCAGCTTGGGATGTAAACACCAGCATATTTAAAAAAATATAACTTCGCCTCCAGGTCCTTCAAAAGAGTTATTGCCAAGGCAAAGTATGAGCACATTGGCAGAATTGACAAGAAATTGGTTCGCCTTCCTTCGGGAACCCGTGCACTCTGGTCTTTCGTCAAGGATGTTCAAGGGGATTTCTGTAAGCCATCACTACCATCCCTGCACAGGGAGGACGACTTACTGGTCCACGCGGCAAAAGAGAAAACCGACCGTTTAGGCTCTCTTTTTGCGTCCAACTCGACTCTCGATTACGGGGGGAACACACCGCTGACCATCCCGCAGTGTGGGTGCTCTATGCCTGATGTGCGTTTCATACAGTGCTCAGTACGCAAATACCTCCTCTCCTTGGACATCCACAAGTCGAGTGGGCCTGACGGAATCCCGCCAATTATGCCGAGGACGTGCTCTCCAGAGTTGGCATCTACTCCCTAGGCGTTGTCCCGAATTCATGGAAGACAGTTTTCGTGCACCCAATCCCTATAAAAGGTAGCCGCTCTGATCCGTCCAACTACAAGCCTATCGCCATCACCTCCTTGTTATCGAAAATAATGGAGTCCATTATTAACTGCCAGCTCATGCGGTACCTTGAGGAGCACCTGCTGATTAGTGACCGCCAGTACGGATTCCGTCGGGGTCGCTCGTTGGTGATCTTCTTGTTTACCTAACACGTAGATGGGTGCAGGCGATCGAGTCCAAGAGGGAGGCATTGGTCGTTAGTTTAGACATAGCGAAGGCCTTCGATCGGGTCTGGCATAAAGCGCTTCTTTCGAAGCTTCCTTCCTATGGTCTTCCCGAGAAATAGCGCAACCAGTTTTCTGGCTGATCGGAGTATCAAGGTAGAAGGTGCATGCTCCGATTATAAGCCTATTAATGCTAGTGTTCCACAAGGCTGCGTGATATCACCTACGCTGTTTCTTCTGCATATCAATGATATGTTGCAAACTGGTTATATTCATAGCTATGCGGATGACAGCACTGGTGATGCTATATATATACTTGTGTCTGAAGTCGAGCCTTTGCTGAAAAAAGTCTCAGATTGGGGACGACTAAATCTAGTCCAGTTTAATCCTCAGAAGACACTAAATTGCGCGTTTACCGCTAAAAAGAACCCCTTTGTCATATCTCCTTAGTTTTTAGGCACTGCCCTTGTTGCCTCAGCCAGTATCGGAATCCCCGGCGTCGACATATCGAGTAACGTGCAGTTAGTTAGGGATCTTCAAGAAAAGAACTTACTCCTTTCTAAAAAGCCGGCAACGCACCTGCAATTCCACTGGTGTTGCCACTGTGTGTTTCACTGTGTTCATTTATTTATTTATAATTAATTACAACGGCTTGCGCAAATGACAGTAATTAATAGGTAAAACTAAACATATATAAAACAAATAACAAGTCAGAGATCAAACATACTTAACAATAACTAGAGGAAATAAAATAATATAAAACAGAATAAAGTGATAACAACATACAACTTATTTACCTAACAAACATGGGTTTCACATAACATGATGCAGTTTGACATGATCACCTTGAGTGTGTCATTAAAGATTTCACATTCCGGGACTGTCTCCATTAAGGAGTTTAAAGCACCATGCATGCGACACAACGGGGATTGCGCGCGCGACACAGTGCGGCAATGGGATGTGGCGAACAGCCGATGTCGTCGAGTAGGCCTATGTCGCAGGTAGTTTTTAGGCACATAAAGTGTACACAAAGTATTATGCAGCTCTGGGGAATCTACCATGCTCCCTAAAATTTTTATGGCTATTAAGATCTGATCTCTGGCTCTACGCACTGAAAGGGAATTATATCCTAACATTCCCAGCAAGAAAAGAGTAGGATACATAAATGGATAATATCCGTAAATCTTCTTATATAAAAAACGCAGGAAGGCTTTCTGAACCTTTTCAATCAACAATTCATATGTGGATTCGTGGGGATTCCAGACGGCTGCAGCAAATTCTAACTTACTTCTAACTAGACAGTTAAATAATAATTTGATGACAATAGGATCATTGAAATCACGGGCATTGCGTAGGACAAAACCTAGGCGTCTGTAAGATTCTGAAGCTAGGGCAGACATGTGTGCATGGAAAGCCAATCCGCAGTCAAATGTCACACGAAGATCTCTAATGGTTGACACGCGCTTTATTTCAACACCTGCTAAGGTATAGGTGGCATGTGTAGGTTGTAACTTGCAGCTAAAGGCCATGACGTAACATTTGCCGGCATTAAACATCATTTTATTATCTATACTCCACTTATGGATTCAGTCGATGTCACTTTGAAGATGTTCGGGAGTTACATCCTTATCTAATAAAAAAAACTTGGACTAATTTCAAATCGTCAGCATATAGGAGGCATTTGGCATACTTTACTATTTTAATCAGATCGTTAACCATAATGAGAAAGAGAAGAGGCCTAAAACTGAACTCTGGCTTACACCTGAGCGCGTATGATATGACTTTGAAATAAAGGATCCATGGCTTACATACTGTTTTCTATTTGAAAGGTAATCAGCAAAAAATTTTAGAAGTTCATGCGGTAGTTACCATCACCATCAGGTGAGCGAGTGAGTGAGTTCTTTTGCCCCCTCTCCTATAAAAAAACCATAAAAAACATTTTATTGTAAAAAAATCGTGGGAGCTTTATCAGATATTTTTATGATGACGCTAACTTTACAAATATCCACAAATACAACAAGTGACATCAAGCACCCCACGCTTTTTTTTTACAATAAAGTTATTTTTTTATGTTAATCACTAATTTCTTATTTTAAACTTACTGAAAATGATTTTCTACTCTTTAGTTCAGTTACAAACAAACAAAAGTTTGTTATTTTTGAAACGAGGTTTATTTACGCGGTTTATAGATTGAACAGGCAGAAATCGTAGTTGTTTTATGAATTATTCGCAAATCGTGAAGATTCTGGCAAGTATAATGGGACAAATTGGACAAATTATTTAAATTATTACTTTGTCATTAGTTCTTGATAATTGTGCGAAGTTTCAAATCAATTTGACGTTTTGAAGGGAATAAAAATCACATTCAAATGTTCCGTTACATAGATACATACACATAGACACATACCAAGCTAATCAAAGCGTGTTAATGATTTGAAATACAGATTAAGATCCGATTGGCTCCATACTACATACACTACAATATTATACAATTCCCTTTATTCTACAGTAAGAAAACAAATACAAATATAGCAATTTTTTCCAGACAATATACAAAAAGGAAATGACAAGAAGAGAAACAATTATTATATTATAATATATTTTTGTCATTGAATTTATTTAAACTGTATATATATTTATTTCATTTGTGTTGAAGGGCAGCATAAGGTACATTAAGAAACAGCCTCGTCCGGTTAGTGTAAAACTGCTAGGGAAGTCAGCGCAAGGTCGTCCCGCTCCGTGAGCCGGCCGAGATGGGAGCGAGGATATCTAAAAACGCGGCTCCGACCAATTTATTAGAGTACGTCATACATATGTATTGTGACCCGGCGACGCTGAAAAACTAATGCTAATGAAATCGATTGAATTATACATCAGCACGGACCATTTCGGGAATTGGCCGGGACTGGCGCGGAACAAAAAGCCGGCGAGAGTACCGCCGCGAGCCCGGGTTCGGTCCCGGCGCTGCACACGGACACCGCTGCGGACTCTCCCTTTATATGATAATGAGGAACTGCTGCTTTCTTCACCTATTGAAGAAATATATTGGCCGTGAGTTTGACGGAAGGTCGAATAATAAATCATTACTTATTCTACTAAGGATAACAGACACTTTAGAGCAGTCATCACATCATTGTGTCATTTTAGAAACTGTGGCAGATGCGTGCAATTGTTTTATAGAATAAGGTTGACAAACGAGCACACACTCCACGGGACGGTAAGTAGATGCGGTGGCCCATAGACATAATATACATTTACCCTCAATTAAGAATCAAAATGCAAATGCGTTGTCACTCCTGAGGGCTAAGGTGGCACGCCTCGTTTTCAATGAAAAGGGTCTCTGGTTCTCTAGACTGACGCTGGTATTCTATGAGAGGGTGTTCCTACCACGGTCAAGCCGACCCTTTGGTGCTACAAGCAAAAGATAGCTGCAGCATGGCTCTAACACGTAAAACATTCGCTCACATTTAGCTAAATAAAATACAAATTATTCATTAGCATTAAAAAGAACTTACACACGTTAGACGTACGTGCGTAAGTTCTTTTTAATGAATAATAATATCCTCCAGACCGAATTTCGGTCACGGCGACCAGTCTCGACAGAGATGGCCATCTGCGCAGGACAGTATTATAGTGTCCGAGTGAATACGCAAGCACAGGTAGTCTGATGGGACGGTAAGCCAACAAGACCGGAGTAGTTAGGCACAGGACGTATAATTTTATGTGCTTTCCGAGGCACAGTGGTGTAATAAACACCGCCAACTTCCTGACTCCGTGTTGCTACTGAAAATTTTTTAACAGAAAAACCCAATAACTGGTTTTGACTCGACCGGGACTCGAACCCGGGACCTCTAATCAGCAACCGCGTCTCCGACCACTAGACCAACGAGACAGTTAAGTTTATTACCGTATACCTATACTATAGTTTGCTTAGTTATATTATTTTAAGATTACACTAGCTTTAAAATACAATTGAATAAATTTGTTATTAATCAATTAATGGAGACTAAGCTTCTCTACTACGGGACAGCGAAATGTCCAGCTGTAAACTGACTGCTCCGAATGGAGGAGAATAAAATGTTTTATCTTACTAAACCGTAGTACTATTATATATTCTGTCCTAAAACAGATAACCATGATCAACCAATAAAGAACAAGGGTTATGTATATAATTCGAGTAACAAAGTAAGTTGACAATGAAATACATTTTTCTGTTTTTGTAAAGTGTTGTTGACATCCTTATTTGACTTGCCTCTACATGCATTAAGAAATGTATGAATATGGAAGATATGCAACACGAATAAACTTAAATACTTAGAAGTTTTATGGTCGCTTAGTTTTATAAATGGATTAAGATGACACTTTTACACTTTTTATTGGGGAACCTGCAGCCAGGACTGGTGCAGATGTCAAAAATTGTACCTGTTTTAAAGCACCTGTTTCCTTATTGTATTGCAACTTCCACAAGACTTCAAAATGGCGTCGCATTGCACATACTAATTGGTATTAGTAAAAAGTGTTTGTATCGCTAAGAACGTAAACACTAACGTTTAATTAATTTGAAAACATGGCGGTGAGCGAATTCTCGAGTTGAAGTGGGCAGTTCGCGCTGCCAACGCGAGGAATGTGGCGCTGTGGCACACTGTCGACATTCGTCGCCCGTAATTGGGGAACTGGACTTTGTGTAGAGTTTAATTGAAGAAATTATTTAAATTTCATGTCATTACTAGTTTTTAATTATATAAACTTAACTAAAAGGAGGTCTGTGATGTAAAATTTACTTTTTTCTTTGGCTAGTTAATAGTTCGCCATGTAAAGAATACCCTACTTCATACACTACCTCATAATATTATCCCGTGGGTGTAGTAAGAAGGACATAAAACAGGAGATGGGCAGCAGCATCTTCTTGGTAACAGCTCAAATTGAAAATAATATCTGCGATCGCAAGCCCGCCAGCCAGGGCCTCTTATCGGGCAATCTATAGGTATAGGCTGTAATCAATAGAATAGAATAGTGATAAGTACTTTATTATAACGATTTCTTATATTTACGTGAACACTAAACATTGAATAAAACTACTTTTACGGATTCTATCGCGTTTAATTATACTTATTTTTAAATTCCAGACGTTTCGGGTGCTTTACGACACCCGTGGTCACGGGGTACTGAGGTGATTGAAGTCCCGATGTCAGAGTTAACCCGGAGTACCTTTAGCTTTTTTAATGATTAGGTCTTCCGATCTACGCAAAATGAACTTACTGTATCTTGAAGTCTTGCAGTGGTATGCTTGGGCTTAGTTCTCATTTTATTAATTACAGGATCCCAATCAGATGTTAGAACCCAGCCACCCTCTCTATTGAAATTAGAATGTTTTATAATCTCTATTGAAATTAGAATGTTTTATAATCTCCTTTCGCGTGAATCTGTGGTCTATTAAATCTAATGTAATGGCGGGACCCGTTTAGGATATGATCACAAACTGCAGACTTCTCGGAACGTTGGTGTTTCACGTCAACTGTGTGGTGTTTTACGCGGGTTTTGATAGATCGTTTTGTTTGTCCTATAAATGAGAGACCACATTCACAATCAAGCTTGTACAGTCCTGCATCAAGATACTACTACTACAAGTAGAGGGATACTGCATTTGACGGATGGTAAGAACTGACTAATCTTCTTCGGCGATTTGAAAAATGTTCTAATAGAAGCTCGCTTCAAGATGTAGCCAATCTTGTCTGTGACACCTCTGACATATGATAGTACAGCAGACACACACTCGACTGTGGTTGGTTTCACTCGGTCACTGTGACGTAGGCGCGGGACTCGAAGCCTGTTGTTGTGTAGAACCTGCTTGACGTGCTGAAGCTTGGAAATCAGGTGTTTGCTGTCACAGATCCCTCATGGTCTCTGTAACAAAGATTTGCCTACAGTAGCTAACTGTGAAAGATGGTGCTGAGATTCAACGTTTAAATATCGGTTCGTATGGGTCTTTTTTCTAAACACAGTGTGACCTATGGTGTTGTTAGGATTTCGGATGACTAACACATCTAGGAACACTAAAGAATTATTTGCCTCTAACTCCATAGTAAATTGAATTTTAGAGTTTATTGAATTAAGATGATCTAAAAATGCAGTTACTTTGTCTGATGGTAAAATTGTGAAAGTATTGTCTATGTACCGCTTCTAAAACCTTGAAGTTACAGGTGCAGTAAGCAGGGATTTCTCCTCAAAGTCTTCCATGAATATATCGGCGACAATGGGATATACCGGTGATCCCATCGCAATACCATCTACTTGCTTGTAAAACTCTTCCTTCCACAATAGACTGACACACCTGTCTCGCCTCCTTCACTGTACTCTTAATTTGGCCCATCTTCAATATATCGAGAAAGTTGTCCATCAAATTCCTTTAGGAATCTCTAGGGTGTCTCTAGACGACTCTACCATTCACTTATGCAACATAAATTTACTTTGTCACTCTACTCATTCATTCTTTCTACAAGACCAAACCACTGGGCCATTGCGTTCTTAATTCTGATCACAACTTTACCTTGAAGCCACACTTTTATCACACAATTTCTCACCCTGTCATTCAGAGTCACAACTAACATACTCCTTAGTGACATTCATCACTTATTCTATTCACTACC
The DNA here is from genome assembly GCA_033319125.1 of Parnassius glacialis. NCBI lineage: Eukaryota > Metazoa > Arthropoda > Insecta > Lepidoptera > Papilionidae > Parnassius > Parnassius glacialis. The sequence continues at coordinate 53,535,054 of JAVANC010000021.1, read as the reverse complement.
ATACATAAAGGTGTAGATAATACAGAATTATGAATTGTCCTACGTGCTTTTTCGACACATTCTGACTTCCCAATAGAGCTCCATTTACTCTGTGTCCTGTACAGTGTGTCGTGAATAGCCTTCTTTGTTTAAAATTATCTGCCGGCGTACATGGACTACAGTAACGCGCAAATATGAGTCTCTGAGAGATGACTATATATTTGTGCCATTTGATGTAGAGACTAATGATTCGTGGAGTCCACGTGCGGTGAAGTTCATAAAGGAACTGTATTCGCGACTGGTCGTTGCTGCTGGTTATCACCATGTTATCACAAGGCTGGTTCTTTTTTCGCTCAAAGGCTAATATGGTCATTTAGCGAGGAAACGCAGCCAGCGTTCTTGGTACGATACCGCGGAGAGTAGGACTCTACGACAATTTAAGTTTTTAGTTTTTATTTTTTTATTATTTTAAATATTTCAAAAAATAATTTTTGATTATTATTTTGATAATTAAACTTAATTATTGACATTTGCTAGCACCCAGGTAGGCTTAAATGTTTGTCCAAATGCAATTTGTGTATATTATGTAAAACGCAAGAAATTAGTTTTTCTTGATGATTTATTTTAATGATATATGGGTATTGGTATCAATTAACGTCGAATAAAAATGCACTAAAGCTGAAAAGTAGTTAGTATTTTTGTCAACCCTAAAGAAAAAACCATTAGCTTTGTTGAGCAGTAGCCAACCCTAGCGCAGGAATATTTTCGATTATTCTGTCGTATATCGCAGCCGGCCGCTTGTCACTCAATTCAAATACATGCTAAGGGCTCACGTGGCCCGACAGCCTCCTCTTACAACATCTGTTATGTGCTTACTCCTCACAAGTTAACAACCTAAATGATAGGAAAATTTTCAATGAAAGCTTATAAATCTAAGCTAATTGAATTGAATTAGAAATGAAGTTACCATTTTTATTTATCTATATCTTATCTTAAATCATACCGATTTGTCAAAAAAGGAGTGTTGAATAGCAGTATGTCTATTTTCTCACAACAAATGATAATAATGAAAAGACCTGCAGGAACCAATCCATGTCCCAAGCGTGGCAACTAGGACATGGATTAAATGCGATTATGTATGTTAAATTTCTGCGTATATAATATAGTTTATATTAGTGAAAAAAATTAAACATATGCTCTAATAGTAATGAAAAACTCAAGTTATTTGTTCTTTTGGGCACTTTGAGACAGTACAATCTATCAAAATAACCTAAAAACATTTAGAAGTAGCACGTCAAAATATTGTGAAAAATTTGATATAAACACATGTATATTTTTTTGCTGCGTATGATGTATTATTTTGGCTTCAAGCTTTTTATCCAATGCCACAATCAATGTAAAAATAAACATCTCTAACCAGACTGGTTATATGATTGTATTTAAGATTGAAATACTCTGCTGAGCGCGGCACGACCTGGCCGCGCTCAGCGCCGCCCGATCAAAGAGCATTGGAAAGGGCTCCGAAACACGATAAGATTTTCACCTCATATGCGAATTTCTTTAAAAGAGTAAAACCTAGAATAAAGCATACGACAATACCGGTATACGCCGCGGCGAAGCTTCCGAAGGTCCGAGTGAGAAATTCAAGGGAATTTATGTCGTAAAGGAAAGGAGTAAAGAGCTGATTGATTGAGATAGCGCGCGCGCTGCGTGAGAGGGTTTCGATTCTCGATATGCAAATGGGTGCTACTGTTTTACCGCACCATTGTCCGCGCACCTTTTATTTGTGCCCGGTAACTTATGGCCGCTGCTTATCCCGCAATGCCGCTTGCTTTGTTTCGACCGGGTATTGTCGATTGTTCACTCATACCTCGTAATATTTTTGTATCATGTTCATTTTGCATCCGGGCTTATTACATTTTATCAAATAATAAGGTAGACTCACAGCGGACTTTCGGTAGCAGCGGCGTTCTTTTTAAACCTAATGATATTTAGAAACTATAAATTATATTTGTATTCTCGCGTCTCAAAATTAAAGAATAAAATACGTGAATAAATGATAAAAAATAAATGCACTCCATTCTCTTTTATTTTATTAGATAAAAGAGAATTGAGAGAGAGAGGAGGAGAGATAGGAGATTTAGTATAACCCACTCGACATTTATATTTAATTATATTAGAATAGTGTAATTAAAGGCCTAGAACCTGGCACAAGTAACTTTATTGACATCTCCTACATTACATCTTCTTTACTGCTGGTCGTACTGCTCGTGAGGAAGCTCGAGGTCGCTCAGGGAACTATCGAGGCCCTTTCCATAGCTTGCTCGGGGTTTCTCTGCTTGATCAACATAAATGAAAATATCAATAGTAGAACCAGAGTAACCGATATAACCCGACGGATTAGTAAGCTGAAGTAGCAATGGGTCGGTCTAATAGCTCGAAGAACCGACAACCAGAATCAACAGACGAAGTGTAAGGTGGTCCCTCACTAGATGTAGTGACGACGAGTCGTAAAACTGCAGGAAGTTGATAGGTTTTATACGTGGTAGTGCTATGCTACATCTAGTTATATTTATTAGTAGTATAGTTGTACCACGATTGGGTCGGCTCAACCGGGGAAGGACCACGCTCTCACAGCATACCAGCGTAAAATTGCTTAACGCTGCTGTGTTTCGTATGTAGAGACGAAACGAGAACGAGACGAGACGACGAACCTATGACTTCTTTTATTGGAAATGAGGCATTCCATCTTAGTCCTCACGGATGACAACGCATCTGCATTTTGATGCGTAGTCGAGGATTGTAGATGTCTATGGGCCACAGTATCCACTTACCATCAGGTGGATTATGTGCCCGTTTGTCACCTTTATCTTATAACAAAGAAAAGGATTTGTGATATTCTTTGAAGTAGGCTCATGTTCAGCCGTGGGCTTATGAAGAGCTGTAATGATAATGATGATGACATTACATCCAGTACTGGACTATTTGAAAAAGATGAAAAATTGAAAAATGAATATACGCACTGACCCACATAATCCTTTCCAAAATTAGGGAAGAGGCCTGCACTATAATTTTCTACAATTTTAATATAATATATACTTATTATTTAACTTATTACTTATGTACAAAGTCAGTCCCATGTAATTGTTGGACTTATAACAAAAAAAATGTATCAACTACGTCACTTGCCTAGCATGTCGCAAAAGAGGACTAATTGGATATTACGTTTTGTAATTATGTAGACAATATACTACCTATCTATCACTACTTTCAAAATTTTACATCTAAACCATTGAAGTAATATGTACTACGTACTAGAAATGACGCGGATACTTGTTTCAAGCTTACTTAGTCTGTGTCATAAAAATATACTCGGTGCCTCTGACCACGCACCCCCCACTGCCCCCCATCGATACACAGGTTTTGTTTGCGGTGTCTGTTCCAGTACGTAGTACATATTAGTTTAATGATCTACACCGGTACTTTTCTTTGTTAAACGTGGTCCGAGTATCTAACGGCTTTTGACTCTGTATACCCCCTCGGCATAACATTTGTGATGCTATGTATATGTAAGTATACAAAGCTAGGAGTCATAACTATCTCGTAGCTCGTGGCAGGCAGTGCGTGTCTCGGCCGGTGTTATCTTAATTGGTGACCTTGTAATTTATAGTTAGTTAGGCAGCGCGCCCTCCCCCTCTCGCCCCGCCCGCCCGCCCGCCCTCGCCAGAGCTAGCTAGTGGAAACTATGTGGAGCTGACAACGTACTAAAGTAAAACGTTAAGTTACACCATGCAAAAAAGTAAACTTACAGTCTGCAGGCTCCTTTCATTTATGTGAGGGTTTTTTTTTTTATAGAATATGGGTGAGAGCACACAGTCCACCTGATAGTAAGTGGTTGCTGTGGCCCATAGACATCTACATCTATCTGCGTTTGCGATTTAAATGCAGATGAGTTGTCAGCCGTGTGGACTAAGATAGAATGCCTTTTTTCCAGTAAAAAGGGTCCCCGGTTCTTTACACTCACCATATGAAACACAGCAGCATTAAGCTGCTATTTTACGCTGGTATTCTGTGAGAGCGTGGCCCTTCCCCGGTCGAGCCGACCCATTCGTGCTTCCACTATACCATTAATATAGCTGCAGCATGGCTCCACCACGTAGAAATTGACCAATGAGGGCTGATAATCTTTCGTTCACCAGATGTCGCTAGTTGGGACTAAGGTGAATTTATTTGTTACGTTGATGGTCACACAGTGTTATCATCATTGAAAAGTTGCGAATCAATTATAAGTTTTTCGATTTATAGTGTATGTATATACATAAAACAGTGCATATACATACCTCAGTGCTGTATTCTATAAATTTTTTTCACAATTTTTTAACATCTTTTTAAATCTTCTACTTTTAGAAATATCGCTAGTTTGGTTTATCCATTTCTATTCTAATTCATATAAAATATAACTAATATTTCAGAAAGAAACACATTGATCCCTTTAACCTCTATGAAATCTCCGAAACCAAATATTTCACCTCATTCCTAAAGTGGTGTCGTTTTGGTGGCATAAAAAGTCGTGGATGTCTTCATTAGTTTTTCGCGTTGCTCCATTACGCGCTGGTGAACTTTACGACGTATCCACGTAGTATTTTACTCCTCAAACATGTAAGTTTCCTCACCATGATTTCCTTACTGTCAATCAAGTGGTGAATAAGGACTTAAAAGTGAAATTGACGATTGTATTAGTGTCCACGACTCGTTTTTCATTGTTGAGTAATATTTTTCCATTGCCATATTACCATTACAGCGTATTAAAATCCACAGTTGAAGATAGGCCTTCCATTAAAAATTTACTCTGAGGATTTTTGCTACAGTTGCTACACTTTGAAGGCGGGTTGGCAACTTTTTTATTTTTTTTTGTTACTAGGAAGACGCAGTTTCCCTCTGTCGCCTTTATGAAACTCACGGGATGAAAAGGGGTAGTGGATATTCTTACACCTGTACGGACTGACATTTTTTTAATTTGCGAATAATACAAGATGTTTTTATATTTTTATAAGAGTGCACAAGCACGCTCACTACAAGTTTCGTAAGAAGCGAGAAGTTTGATTTCCGTCAAATCCACAAAATTCAATTTTAAAGTGCAAAATGCTTCGCGTAGGAAACTTTGTAGGGGAAATTGCATGTTTGAGAAACTGAAAACAAGAACACGGGAAGATTGTTTAAATAGAAATAAGAGTAGCAATTTTTTTTATTTTCTAATTGGTGCGCAGAAGACGCTGCTGCCCATCTCCAGGTTTGTTTCCTCCCACAGGACAATATGGATCGGTCGATATTCTTACACCGCCATTGCGCGGTAAAGTTCATGTATGGCGCTGATTATTTTATAGAATGAAAGAAAGATTTCGTTCTCTCTATTTTTCTTTCACATGCTTGTGAGGCAAGTTTCTTCCTTAAAATACAGCGAAATCACTTTTTTAGCAGTCGCATCATCTCCGTGCACTTCCACCGTGCTAATGTAATCATAGATCGGGATGAGCAATACGTAAGACAACATTGATTTACCGGATCCGGCCGCTTAATCAAACGCCGCCTGCGCGTCTCCACACACACACGTACCTGCTACCGTACATAACTCGTGCGTGGACTAACTGACTGCAGTATGTAATGTAATTAGCTTTGTAGACACGTTAACGAGAAATAACGTTGTAGAAATTCTCGATAACAACTATAAAGTATTGATTACATGTAAGGATTAAAGAAATTTATTAGCATAGAAAAGGTTCATAAGTTCTTGAGCATTATAATTTAAAATTAAAAATTTTGTAGAATCGACTACGATGAAACTATTGAAATGAAAAAATAATTTATATTAAGAATAACTCAAAAGCTATTAGTCACATCTTGACCAAATTTATATGAGACCACATTCATAGAAGCACCAGCTTTCAAATAAAAAAGAATCATCTAACATGGGAACAGCAGTACTTATTTTATTAGTTGTTGCTATGATCGCGCCACAAGTGAAACACATTGAATCCTAAATCACACATAACGAAGTTCCGAAGGTAAAAGCAGCATATATAGAATAGCTCCGAACTACCAATTCGAGCGTTGGCCGCTCCCCGGGCAGAACACCTTGTCCGGCGGGAGATCTCCCCTTTTCCTTCTACCCGCAACAGTGGTGACCCCGACGTGATATGAACACGCAACCAACAACTTTCGAAAACTACAACTTCAAAACCTTCGTCATCATCCTCAAGTACCCCATTCATTCGCTCCCGAGCAGATATTGTCTGCAGTCTTCACATTCTGCAAGCCATCTAGTTTTACAAAGGTTCATCGCAGCATTGAAATAATAATGCTTCCTGTTCCTTCAAGGTACTCTCTGCGTTACAGTGTTCGGCATGGTTCTGAGCCTTACTGCTCGCCTCTGCTTCACGGCACTCTCGCAGATTACTTGCCTTCTTCTCGACTCACCGTAGACTTACAAGGCAATTCCCTGGCACTTGCAAATTCGTCGACATCTAGACTGCACTATCGACCTCCGGTCTGAGTAGGGGGTGATGTGGCAGCGCTGTCGTCGCGCCACAAGTGAAACACATTGAAGCCTAAATCACACTAACAAAGTTCTGAAGGTAAAAGCAGCATATATAGAATAGCTCCGAACTACCAATCGGAGCGTTGGCCGCTCCCCGGGCAGAACACCTTGCCCGGCGGGAGATCTCCCCTTTTCCTTCCACCCGCCACACTATTTATTAGGATTCATTCAAATTTTTACTGATATATAAAAAAAGCTCGTAACCGATGCTTGCAGGGGAGCGAGATTGATCGCTCGTTAATCACGTATGTAGGTATATAATAGAGCTGCGTTGGTTAATTTACAACGTCGCTAGAGCGTTGCGACCACATCTATGATACACTAACTGGACGTAAATGGTAAACACGCTATGTAGGTTGATGTATGAGCGCTGTGCGACACATCTGTGAAACGAATATTGTATGTTAATAGAGGATATTTCAATGGAACGAGATTGTCATACTACTGGAAAACTAAAAAATCTTTCTACGATTCCAGTCATTACTTACAAAATCCACAGGACGAAGTTTTTTTTATAGAATACGGGTAACAAAGACACAGTCCACCCGATGAAAAGTCGACGCTGTGGCCCATAGACATCTATATATATCCTCAATCATGAATACAAAAATGCAGAATAGAATAGAATAATTTTTTATTCAATATAGATCACATGTGTAATTCTTATTAAAAGTCATTTTTTACTTTACCACTGGTTCGAAAAAGAACCTCCGTCCTGGGAAGAACCAGCAAGAAACCCAGCGGGACTTGTTTTTTAAAGCAAATTTTACAATAATGGTTATACAAACTATATAAGTACAAAATTTATTTTAGAAACAGCTTGGAAGTGATTATCTCATTCCCAGGGGTTATTATCAACCATGTATTCATTTATACTATAATAACCCTTTTAAACAAAACATTTAAACTTGTTAATAGAGAGAGCCTGTTACACTTTCCGGGACCTTGTTGTAATAGCGTATACATTGCCCCAAAAATGAATTACTGACTCTGTAGAGTCGAGAAACGGGTATCACTAGCTTGTGTTTGTTCCTAGTGTTTACAGAATGCACATCACTTTTTTTTTTTTACTAAAACTACCTTTGTTTTTGTGAACATACATTAAATTTTCGTAAATATACTGAGAGGCCAAAGTTAATATATTAAATTCTTTAAATTTATCTCTAAGAGACTCTCTCGGTTTTAGGTTGTAAATAGCTCTAATGGCCCTCTTCTGTAAAACAAAAGTAGTTTCTGAATCAGCCGCATTTCCCCATAGCAGCATAGGCTGCAAAACTTAGTCTGCTTGCTAGTTTGGATATATGGGAGCCCCACTGAAGCTTTGCGTCGAGAGTGATGCCAAGAAAAACAGTGGATTCAACAGGGCTCAGTTCTTCCCCATTTAAAAACACATTGGTACTCAGATTTTTAACATTCGTTGTTGTAAATTTAATACATTTAGTTTTATTTCCGTTTAAATGTAGATTATTAACGTTAAACCAATGCACTAATTTTGATATAGCATTATTCACTTCGTCACATTTAAATGATTGACGTTTAAGTTTAAAAATCAAGGAAGTATCATCAGCAAATAATACTATATCATGATTATCCTCTACAAGAGAAGGTAAGTCATTAATATACACTAGAAATAGGAATGGGCCGAGAATCGAGCCCTGAGGGACACCCATTAGTACAGGTGAGCCGAAAGAACTTTTACCACTGATAATAACTTTCTGCATTCTATTACTTAAATATGAAATAATAAGTTTAAGCGGTGTGTTCTTGACACCATAGTACTGTAGCTTCCTGATTACACCATAGTACTGTTCCTTCTTACTGTTACTGCTTCCTGATTAGATCCGTTGGCACCCCTAAGGACCAACATTAAATGCCTCGTTTCTAGTATAAATGGTCTCCGGTTCTCTACACTCACCACAGCAGCATTAAGCTGCTATTTTACGCTGGTATTTTGTGCGAGCACGGTCCTACTCCGGTCGAGCCGACCCATTCGTGCTACAACCATAATATAGCTGCAGTGTTGCTCTACCACCTAAAAAAATTGAAACGTAAAAAGGTAAGGCGGTGAATTTATTTTTACCACCATCATACGGCAAGAAAATATATTCATCATACAAGTCTACTGTTGAACATAAGCCTCCTCCAAAGACTGACACAAGAATTCCTTAAAACCGTTTAGTGGCTGGCGGTTAAGGAATATCCACTTACCCATATCGTCCCGTGGTGTTGTAACAGGAGACAGAGGGAAACTGAAAAAGGAGATGGGCAGCAGCATCTTGCTGAAAACAACCCAAATAAAGAAATGCTTCCGACTGATTTCGTCGGAGTCTTGGACTTGAAGGTCGGAGGTACAGTACTATTTCTGGCTGTGTTTTGAGGATGTGTGAAAATACTTAATGTAATGCTTTATTTTATAACTATTTTTAACGTGGTAGCGTCAAGCTGCAGCTATATTGATTGTATAGTTGTAGCACGAATGGGTCGGCCCCAACGGGGTAGGAACACGCTGTCATAGAACACCAGCTTAATGCTGCTGTGTTTCGTATGGTGAGTGTAGAGAACCGGATACCCTTTTTACTAGAAACGAGGCATTCTATCTTGGTCCTCACGGCTGACAACGCATCTGCATGATTCGGAAACGAGGATAGATGTGGATGTCTATGGACCACAGCAAACAATTACCATCAGGTGGACTGTGTGCTCGCTTGTCACCCTGATCCTATAAAAATATATTTATAAAAAAATACACACAGTCAATATATTTGAAAGAAATATAAAAATAGTGGATAAACACTATACCATATTATCCCGTGGGTGTCGTAAGAGGTAACACAGGGAAATTAAACAGATCTTTCTTATAACAACTCAAAATAAAAAAAAACTGCGGGTGCCAAGCCGCCTGCCAAGCGTGACGACTATTGCCTGATCCTCCATGACGTAATATTTAGGTGAGGCCTATCATATTATATGTGATTTAAAAATTCAATTTCCTTGATAATGGAAATTGAATTTTTAAATCACAAAGTATTGCTCTACCTATAATATTACCCTAACGTAGCGTCGCTCTCTGATATTAGTTATACAGTAGAACGCGCAGGTAAATCACACCGCACTTCGTAAATCACTTACTCCGGTTAGTGAGTCAGTGAAAACCTTGTGTTTGTCTGCATTAGGGATGAGAAGAATCGCGTATACTTAAGATGAAAAGTCTATAACTATCAGGGACGCAAGCACCATAAAACAAGTACATGTAAGTTTAAAAAATATATATGAACCATACTGTGGCCCATAGACATCTACATTTATCCTCTATCAAGAATCAAAATGCAGATCTGTTATTCTGAAAGAGCGTGGTTTTTCTTCAGTCGAGCTAAACACTTCGTGCTACAAACATAATATAACTGCAGCATGCCTCTACCACGTAAAAAAGAAAAAGTTATGATCTTGTGGTTTAAGAGTATCCGTACCCCATTTCATTCCGTAGGTGGCGTAAAACATCTCATAACTTGTTAGATGGCGGTACAACCGGCTTTTCAGACGTGGAATACTTAGACTATCGACGGGCAGCAGTGCCGAAGTTGCGAGGGTCCTGGCACTGCGAGTCAAAATTGCGAGAGTCTTGGCACTGCAAGTCAAAGTTGCGAGAGTCCTGGCGATCAATCAGTCAATCTAGCTGCCAAGCGCAACGATTGAGGCAAATCACTCTTGGCCCATGTCCACCTGTGGACATTTTTGTGGTCTGATGTCTTCATCAGACGGAGAAGAAGATGTTTTTTAATGGCCTAAATTGCACTTAATCTTTATATATAAAAATTACGTGTCACATTGTTTGTCCGCGATGAACTCCTAAACTATTAAACTGATTGCAATTAAATTTTGCACACTGTGTGCAGTTTGGTTCATCTTGAGAGATAGGGCAGTTTTTATCCCAATAAGTGACCCTCAATATTTTTTATTACGAATTTAAGAGTTTTTATAGGACACAAGGTCGTTGGAGAGGGCAGAACAACGTCTGCCTGGCCAGCTAGTATATTATATTGAGCTGTAAGGAATGCCCAAATAAATATCTTTTTGTTTGTTTCTTTCTTACAAATGTTTAGTGTTCCATGCTTTAGGGCTTTCATGGAATCACTTTTTTAAACACAGTCCATACACTTTACCATCTTTAGCTTTACTATTATTATACATCATTACAGCCTATCAAAATTCCACTGTTGAACACTATGCCAACTTTATGACTGCATCATCTACTTTTTCATTTCCCGTTGCCGCGAAATCCATGGGTGATATGATATAGCCGGAATATAGCGGGATGAATACTGTCCACAGTATATATTATATAGTGGACAGTATTTCATGCCGGCACACCGCTTGTAACTTTACAAGGCGCAGGTGCGGTCTCACATGGAATACTGTTCCCATCTCTGGGCTAAGGCTCCCCAGTGACAGCTTCTTCCACTTGAGTGCATCCAGCGCAGAGCGACTCGAATTTCGACGACCGAGTTTTCTTCGATCGACTCGATTAACATGTGTTGCGAAGAGATGTTGCATCATTTTGCATTTTCTATCGCACTTACCACGGGGAGTACTCTGAGGAATTGGTCGAATTAATTCCAGCCGCCAAATTTCATCATTCACGTCATCTGAATTGTCGGTGATCCACTACTGTGCGATTTACTAGGAGTTTACTTCCTTGTACGACTACTTTGTGGAAGTAATTGTTCGGATTAATTCCAGCCGCCATATTTCACGAACGCATATCGCGGCAAAACTACTGATGCCATATACACCATCAGGATGCTTAGAGGTCCACCACTGTACGTTTTATTAGGAGTTTTCTTCCTCATACGACTTCTTTGTAGAATAGTTTACCACCGCGATTTTTCTGGACAGATACGACTTAGGTACCTTCAAGAAAAGAGCTTACTCCTTTCTAAAAGACCGGCAATGCGCCTGCGATTCCCCTGGTGTTGCATTTGTTCATGGGCGGCGGTAGTCGTTTGCCCCCTCACCTATAAAAAAATCGTTTACCACCCGCGATATTTCCGGACCGATACGACTTAGGGACCTTCAAGAAATGAGCTTACTCTTTTTAAACGGCCGGCAATGCACCTGAAATTCATAAGCCTCGTTTCCCCCTCACCTATAAAAAATGGGCTAATAGATTCTCTTATACAGCCACTACAAGACTACGGCCACATATAGTAAGTTAACAGTGGTAGAGCCACGCGGCAGTTTTTGCTGTCGCACGGATGGGCCGGCTCGAACCGGGGTGGTACCACGACCTCACAGAAAACCAGCGTGAAGTAGAGGTTCACCTCTGCGTTTCGCTTGGTGAGTGCAGGTGGCCGGAGGCCCTTTTTACTGGAAATGAGGCATTCCATCTTAGTCCTCACGGGTGACAACGCATCTACATTTTGAATTGTAATAGAGTATAGATGTAGATGTCTATGGGCCGCAGCAACCACTTACCATCAGGTGGACTGTGTGCTCGTTTGTCACCCTTATTCTATAAAAAAAAATAATATTAATTTATTAGATTATAAAATACAGTGCTGTGGTTCCCGGGTTCGTTTCCCGTAGGGACCAATGAAATTTTAATTAATAAAATATTATTTAATGTTATAATAAATTTTTAATTAATGTTAAATGCAATGCCAATTTAGTTATATATATATATATATATTTAATTCTATGTTAACTATAAATTAAGAGGAACACTTTACTCTGTATCAAATCGCAGCAGTAAAGTATGTCCTCTTAACAGTAACTAGATTAAAAATATATTGTGTATAAAACAGCATCTGTGTTGAAATTGAAAATACACTCCCGTCAATGGTGGTGTAACCATTGACGGAAAAAAAATACTACCCTGTACATCTATACTGTTCCAACCGAAACATAGCAGAGCATGCACAGCTACGTACTCGTAGTAACAAATTTATTCCAAACAGTAGGATTTACTCCTGTAACGTGGAGGCGTTTCACATAGGTTATTTGACCAATAACGATTATTTGTAGGCCACACAAGAAAATACTTGTTTCACGGGATTCTAAATCCTTTAAGGTGACAACGCATTCGAAGCCTCCTTTGTTTTGAGTTGGTGGCAGATGTCCATCGTCGGCAGTATCAGTAGTAAATTCGTTTGTAACTTCCATTTTATTAACAAACTAGCTGTTCCCGCGACTTCGTTCGCGTGTTTTTCGGGGTTTTAATTTTTTTGCGCGGAACACTAATTTTTTTCTAAAATAAAAGTAGCCTAAGTTACTCCTTATAACATCAGCTATCTACCAGTGAAAGTCCCGTCGAAATCGGTCCAGCGGTTTCGGAGATTAGCCGGAACAAACAGACAGACAGACAGACAAAAATTTTAAAAATTGTGTTTTTGTTATAAGTACCGTATATACTTTCATATGCATTTAGTAAAAAGCTGGTATTTTCACATTACAAACAGACACTTCAATTTTATTTATTTGTATAGATGTATAGATATATACCCGTATATGTAAATTATATTAAGGTATGTGAGGGTAATATGGTCACCTTAAGCTTCGCCGGCCTAGAAAGCTACTGGGTGGAGGACAAAGGCAAAAACACAAAGTCGTATACTAGAACTAATATATTTATATACCACAATTTATATAACAATAGTTAAGAACATTTCGAAAAATCAACTTAAAAACTACTAACGACACCACACAATACCAAAATCAACTAAAATATTTACTACTAGCTGTGCCCCGCGGTTTCACCCGCGTCATCACGTGCGCGACATGACCTAGTTCAAGCATTTTCTAACGGTTAGGGTTTAAGCGTCGTTCGCGCGCCCAGCCAAGTATTGAATTATTTTAATTTTACATTATCTCTTAAACCATGCGTCCAAATAACATGGTATAAAGAACAAAGTTTATCTTCATAAAATTGTCTTGATGATAAAGTAACTTTCGTTCGTGAGGATAAATAGGCCATGCCTAATAATAACGCTCATACATCACTTTTAAATTTTCAATATTTTTTTGTCACAAAATACCATATTATGGCTTATGTATAAGAAATAGACATATGGAATCACGGACTTTTTTTTATACGTAGTAAAGGTCTATATTTTTCTGGAACAATGTATTTACGTATCCCTAACGATAACACCAGCGTACCCGGATAAATCATTTCGGGAGTGCTTTTTCTTCTGACTTGCTTAACAAATATCCATATTTAAGGCTAGCTGAGTAATATAGCTTAATGCTAGATAGTCTATACTATTCCACATGAATCTGGCTATAATATACAAAAAGAATTTTACAAATCGGACTGGTATTTCTAGAGATTAGCGCGTTTAAACAAACAAAAAAACAAAAAAAATCTTCCGCTTTATTATATTAGTATAGATAATGTCAACTGTCAAAATGGCGTCGATAAAGCAGCGCCCTTTTGACCCTTTATTATTTGATTGACTGATTATATACGAGCTATCGTATCACAGAGCAATCCATGCAAACAAGTCTGTAGTTTTTGAGTTATAAGAAAGAGTGACGTGAGGGTAATATGGTCATCCGGTTAATATAGTCATATTAACCGAATGACCATATTACCCTCACGTACGTTATATTAATTATATGTATTATTTATCATATATAAATTAGCTTTTGCACTTGGAATTAATATATTATGTTGGATCTGAAAACTGCCATTATTCCTCGTAATTAGACGTGTTGCCCCGATATGACGTTAGTAATTAAGTAGGTACTTTATTTAATGACGCATACTTTATTAGTCTTTAACTTCGACAATTTAATACAGTAACTGGACGTATTAAACGTAATAACCGTTTAGTCGAGAACACTGCAGCGAGTAAGTAAAGATATAACTTGCACATAATTTGTTATAGCTGTATAAATTTTATCCATCGTCTGTCCAATAGCTGTTGACTGTCCGCCATTTGTATTTAAATTAACAATTGTGTTGCAAATTGTTTATTTATTGTTACAAAGTTATTGGTATAAGATATAGAGAGACGCTTTTTTTTAATAATCTTTTCATAAACATTCATTCCTCATATTCCTTCTGTATGAGGAAGCTCAAGGTCGCTCAGCGAGCTATGGAGAGGGCTATGCTTGGGGTTTCTCTGCGTGATAAACTTAGAAATGAGGATATCCGCAGTAGAACCAGAGTAACCGACATAGCCCAAAGGATTAGTAAGCTGAAGTGGCAGTGGGCCGGCCATATAGTTCGAAGAACCGACAACCGATGGGGGAGAAAGGTTCTCGAGTGGCAGCCTCGTAGCGGTAGGCGAAGTGTAGGGCGACCCCCCACTAGACGGAGTGACGACCTGGTAAGACATGCAGGAAGTCGATGGATGCAGGTGGCTCAGGACCGTGCTTTGTGGCATTCCTTGGGGGAGGTCTATGAAAGGCTGTAATGATGATGATGATGATGATGAACCATTCATTATTATTTACCACGATCTTGATGTTATATTGATAGTTATTAATAAAATAAGTGTTTTCAATAATTCATATTATTATCCTCAGCTTATCCGTCAGTGCTTAATCAGTTTATGGCTTGACTTAAAATAATGATTCGAATCCACTTCTCCATATTATCCACAAGGCATAAGAGCTGACAGAGGAAAATGAGAAAGGAGATGAGCAGCAGCATATTTTCGATAATAACTAAAATAATAAAAACAGCAGTTGCCCAGCAAGACAACTATGGCAAATATTCCGCTACGTCCATATAAAGCAATCTATGGGAGAAGGTTATGCTTAGCACTGAACTTTTGATAACTTAAGATAAAAAAAGAACTTCATACATCTTCGAAAAACATGTGGTTACATAATATAGCAGCAGCAAAAACGGGTCGGCATCCCACCGATATGGACATTTTACTGACATCTACCTGTTGACATATACCTGTTGATTGTACTGCGAGGTACTGTGGACTTTCTGGTCACTCCCATAATCGCCTCTTACGACATTCACGGAACGAACTGGGGCGATGGATAAGCCTGTAAAACTCTACCTTTAATTCCAATGGGCCTCCCGGTTGCAGAAAAGAATCAATAAAGAAGTTGGATTAACAGAGAAGATCACTCATACCATGTTCTTAAGACCCCAGAATTTAAATAAAAAACCTGCGCCTAACCGTACCACTCCAAGACTTTAAGATATTGTTTGATTTGATTAGATATAATTTAACATCTAAATGCTAAAGTTAGCCCGGATAATCGATGACATAAAGATGTCAAATAACCCAGCCCCGCCGTGACCATGGGTGCTGTAAAGCAATTATAAAATCGCGTAATTTTGGGGAATAAGAATAAGTTTAAAATTAAATGCAATAAAAGGCATACGATTAATTTATGTATCTTCAACATTTTATAAGGGAACGGGCTTATATTGCTTATGTAAGCTGTTAAAATTTTCTTAATTTTGCAAAATTGTTTTAACGCAATGCTCACACACCGTTTATAAAACGAAACATCTATAACGATGTTAATGTAAAAGACACGATCCTTTTTTTGAGTTGACAATGAAGCTATTTGTTATGTTGGACACGATGTTGTGTACAAATGTGCTTCAGTGTGTAAAAAACAGCAGGAAAAGAATAGAAACTGTATTCGGCGTAGCGGCGGAGATCAGATAAGGCGCGCGTGGCGATCCCCCCGCCGCAGGTAGACAACGGGATGCTGCTGCTTTTTGCTCTTCGAAGGTTGTCGCTTCTCCGAAGTTGTTGCCCAGTGTCGGCGTGACAAGGCCATTATTTTGTTTAATAACTGTAATATCTTACACATCCCTACGGTTACGTTTCTTGCTAAATTCGGCGTAAGCATAAAGAAAGATTGATGCGATCGACATTGATGGAACGCTATAACACGATCTAAATTATTGTCTTCTAGTTACATTTTTATAGGATAAGGTTGACAAACGAGCAGAGAGTCCACCTGATGGTAAGAAGACGCTGTGGCACATAGACATCTACATCTATCCTCTATTACGAATCAAAATGCAGATGCGTTTCACCTCTGAGGACTGAGAATGCCTCATTTCCAGTAAACCGGGTCGCCGTTTCTCTCAACTTATTACCATACGTAACAAAGCGTAAAATATCAGCATTAAGCTGATTCGCTGAGCTGGTATTCGCGTGGTCCCATACCGGTCGAGACTATAATATAGCTGTATCGTGGCTCTACCACGTATAAAATCTTAGATCCCTGATTTTTACATTCTAGTGTATAGAAACTTTGTATATCCTGCCCGTGTCCGATGATTGCAACTCCGTCACGCGATACCGCCTGTCAGCGGGTTGATGACCGTGAAACTAGGGCGAATTGGGTCGTCATTGCATCGCCACCTAAGCCCTTGACTGAACTCATGAGTATTCCTCCACCGAAACCAACCTCACAACAAGGGAAAACATTTGCGGATGTTGCCCGAAAATCTTCACAACCGGCACCCTCTTGTGGTCGAAAGCGAATGAATGTGTAAATAAAACCAGTACCAGTGGTTTTTTTTGTAGGATAAGGGTGAAAAACGAGCACACAGTCCACCTGATGATAAGTGGTTGCTGTGACCCGTAGACATCTACATATACCTTCGATTACGAATCAAAATGCAGATGCGTTGTCACCCAACTGTTGTTGCCTAAATGGCACTAACAAAGTTCCGAAGTTGAAACAGCATATATAGAATAGCTCCGAACTACCAATCGGAGCGTTGGCCGCTCTCCGGGCAGAACACCTTGCCCGGCGGGAGATCTCCCCTTTTCCTTCCACCGGCCACAGACTCCAAAGGCTGCAAATGTAAAGAGATCGGATCCTCAATGAGACATCGGTTTCATTCTTCCACGAAACGCAGGACGTCTTCTCCCGACGTAGGTACTTATGTCCAAACGTGAGATGTATAGCTTTATGGTTGGCTCCACAACATGCAGAGTTATACTCGTTTTTTTTTTTGTATATTTTGGCGGTCCCACGCTGGTTACAGACGGGTCTCGACCAAAGTCTCTTCTCAATCAGAGTAAACCCGTCCTTATCAATCTTGTTTCGGGTCACGTTTACGTGGTAGAGACATGCTGCAGCTATGTTATGGTTGTAGTACGAATGGGTCGGCTCGACCGGGGAAGGACCACGCTCTCACAGAATTCCAGTGTAAAATAGCTTAACGCGGCTGTGTTCCGTATGGTGAGTGTAGAGAACCGGTGATCCCTTTTATTGGAAATGAGGCATTCCATCCTAGTCCTCACGGGTGACGACGCATCGGCATTTTGATTCGTAATCGAAGATAGATGTAGATGTCTATGGGTCACAGCAACCACTTACCATCAGGTGGACTGTGTGTTCGTTTGTCATTGTTATGTTGTAAAAAAAACATCTAAATGTATTTATTTATATCCCTGTTTATCATCATAGACATCATCCAAAACAACTTTTGACACAAATTTCAAAATAGTAATAATTTTATTTTAAATTAGTTTGGTATTTATACGCTGTAAAAGTAAACCGAGTAAAATAGTAAGACCTCAAAGGTGATAACACGTCTGTAGCTTTCTTTTTGAACACAGGTGCAGGTGCATGCAGGTGCCGTGGGCTGTAGTATCCAATTATAATGATGTGGAATGTTAGCTTGTTTGTCAATTTTTATACCGAAGTTACGAATCGATGGTACGTGGAATAACTTTTGTAAGTATATTTTATACCATCGGGTGTTATTAAATTTCTATAATTTTGTAAGATTGAAATAAATAAAAATAAGTAAATAAATATTCATATGGAATTTTGGCAGATGTATTTTTTTTTATTTTAAGAGGACTACAAGACCCAAATGACCTCGAATGATGCACGCACACATTTACAGAAAAATGTGAGCGCCATCTAACGACAGTGAGGTTTAACACTAACGGATTAGCGAGGTTACGCCCGAATGTTATAATAGACGAAACGTAAGTAAGATAAAGATCTGACAAAAAATAGATGGGACAAAGAAATTATTTTTAATTTTAATTTAATTTTACGTAATAATTTAAGGATGTGGGTGATTCTGAAATGAAACTGATTCGATGAAACTTAAAACATTTATATTTATATAGTAATAGTAATAAACTTTATTTATATAAAAGTGATTGTAGTACATATGTAGGACATTACATCGTTTATACTATCTATAAAATATTATATTCAATCTAGTGGATGTAGCTCTGCTCTCCTAGCTAGGTTACAGAATAATCTGTGTTATGGAGTAACAGTCTCAATGCCCGTAATACCACTAGATATATATTAAATACATACTTACAGTTGTAAGTGCTACAATGACAAAAAAATCTAGTTTTCAAATTATTAAATATAAAGTTGAGAAATATATGTATATGTATGTGTGTCTGTGTGTGAGTGTGTGCGTGTGTATGTACGTTTGCGTGCGCGCGTGTGTGTTTGTGGGTGCGAGAGTATGTAAGTCAAATAAGCTATTAAACAATCAGTTTAGGTATTTTTCTGTTTCGTCATAAGATTTGTTTTGAAGGTATGCTTCTTGCAGTTATAGAATGATAACCCATATATTGGACATTTTCGCTTATTTTATTTTAAAGAGACCCAGGAAATAATAGAAATTTTAGTAAATGATAAGCCAACTTGTGGAAAAGAACAAAAATTGTCTTTTTGGCGTTTACCTATTTCCTTGTACAACAATGGTCTTTGGTGCTGTTCACCTATGAGTCCGGATTTGGGTTTCATCCGGATTCACGAAATGAAATCTATGGAAAAAATGAATATTTCAAATTATTTAAATATTATGTCAATTCTAAATATTCTAGTACTATGGTTCACAAGATAGGTAATAAAAATTTGCATTTCGTTTATTTTTTGTATTTGCCTCTGTAAAATTGTTAAGCTACAAGTAAAATACCTAACATTCATATATAATTATAATTCCTAATTATAAACAAAATCAATAAACCTAAACTCTTACATGTGATAAGTAGCATCGCAATTTGCAGATGATTCTATTTTTTCGTCATGCCTATTTGTTATTTATGAATAAGCCGCGGTCTTTTAACAAAACATTATGTATTTTTAGTTTTTTTTTTTAATGTTATTATAGCTTAGAAAAGTTGTAGGTACATATTGGAAATATTAACTTCCGTGTTGATATTTTCTACTTTCTTTCTCCTGTAAACAATTATTACATTTCATACGGTTTTTTTAGTTATTATTTATAAAAGTAAATAATAAATTTATATAAATATGTAATACTTAAAATAAAAAATAAAAATTGACTTCATATTCCTGGAATCGAACCCGGGCACTCTCGAGTGCAAACTGCAAATATAGGTTTAGTAGTATAAAAATAAATGTTTTTTTATTTATTATTTATAAAAGCACTTAATAAATTTTCTAAATATATAACACTTTAAATAAAAAAGAAAAATGAAAATATGACTTTATATTCCTGGAATCGAACCCGGGTACTCTCGAGTGCAAAAGCTGCAAATCCATAACTCTACAAAATGCACTACTGTAATACAGTAAGTTTCCTAAATTCATGGCTTTATTTTTATGAAAATAAATATAATTATATTATTAGTTATTATTTATAATAAATATTCAATAAATTTATCTAAATACATAATACTTCAAATAAAAAATAAAAAATAAAATTTTACTTCATATTCCTGGAATAGAACCCAGGTACTCAGGTATACACTACCCTTCCAAATCATTAAGTTTATTGTTAAATATAAAATATATATAAAAATAAATATTTAATAATATTAAAATGTTCTTAACTTTTAATGTCGTTCATATGTTTTTAATTGTTTAATATCGTTCTTCGTAACGGGTTTAACTTTATTTTCCATATTTACCAATTAAAATTATTAACTTAATTTTAATTAATCTAAACTCTATCTATGAATATGAAACAACGAATTTAAAAATAAAATTATACAAAACCATTAAACAATCTTTACGTAAATAATGCGTCAAAAAGAGCGACACGTCTGTATAGCACCGGGCCTCGGCCAGCAGTGTCGGTACACATGCGTTTACGCACACATCCATACGTATTATTTCAGAAATAAGAAAATGCGATTTAAAATAAAATCTATTAATTTCATTCAAAAATTAAAACAGTATTACGTTAATGTGTTGCTTGTAGAATAATCTGAGAAATAATCAAAATAATTGCATGTATATTAGTATGGTTTTTACTCGTTAAAAGAAATTTTTAGAGGTATCTTTATGATTTTTTTCTATCGTATCAAATTAGTAGTATCATGTTTTCAACACACTAACTAACTAGCATATATACTAAAAAATATCATATATTTTTCTGATTTAGTTTACTGCTTTGTATCATATATTTTAAGTCAATATAAAACTTGCGTTTAGCTCCTGTAGTCCCCTTAAGTTGTTACCAGGACGACGCTGTGGCCGATCTCCAGTTTCAGTTACACACGTATGGGGTAGTAAATATTCTTACATTTTTCTTTCTTTCTTAACTACTTCAAGTAAGCTTCGTATGCTTACTCGTATGTTAGGATTGGTTCACAACAGCAGTCGAATGATGGATTTCACGACCTGCAACCTAACATTAGGCCACTGTCACCCTAAATCCCCCATAATTCCTCTCTTGAAATAGGAGAAGCCCATTTCCAGCAATGTACCGAAAAAAAGACACATGTCTTATCACAAACACATATATTATCGATGGAATTTCAAACACACATCATGATATTTTCGGATCATGAAAACGATATTGTGTTCATAATAATAAGATACATAAATAACTACGATTTCAAAGATCTAAAAATGATAAAATAATTTGACATTGTGAAGTCGATGCTAAGATACCTATAGGTTAAAGGAGAATTAAAGTCATTTTGAGTGGACTAATGTATATCACCATCTCAGTGTCGCCTACACAGTTATATAAAACTTCGTGATTTATTTTTTACCCTTAGGGGTGGAATTTCTTCAACAAATTTATATAGGACACAGACGTATAACATATTCAAAAAAAAAATTGGTCCACAATTGATGGCGAAATTGGTGAACAAACATTAAAAATACATACAATTACAATTTAATAATTCACATTAACGTTCCTACGCGAAAGGTGTCTTGTATTGACCACCACCACAAGCGACAAAACTCGCGATACCATCCATACCATCTGGATGATTGGCGGTCCACCAATGTGCAATTTAGAAGATGTTTTCTTCCTCGCACAACTTCCTTGTGGAATCGATTACCACCAGCGACTTTTCTGGACCGATACGACTTAGGGACCTTAAAGAAAAGAGCCTACTCCTTTTTAAAAGGCCGGCAACGCATTTGCAATTCCCCTGGTGTTCCAGTTGCTCATGGGCGGCGGTAGTCACTTATTTCAAACGCGACTGCAACTATATTACCACTTCATCTCTCGAATCCTATCATACACGGTGCAAATGTTAACCTTTCCAGTAAAAAATAACTTAACATCGGCAATATCTTATGACGAGATATTATAACTTGGACCATTTTCAAAAATTCAAAGAATGTTTACAAAACTTATCGTAGTATGAACTTTAGGCCTTTAGAGTTTTTCACAAATTGAATTTCAATAATTGTTTCCCAAAAATAAAACAAAATTAAACAATAGTCGCACAAGTAAAAATAAATGGATAAGTCAAGTAATAAAAAAGTTCTCGAATTAAACGGGTCCTGTGATATACATAATCAGAAAAGTACACGTAATGAAATGAACTACATAAACTATTCTAATATTTTAAAGACATGTATTTGTAAATCTAAACAAATTGATAATATTAAATGTATGAGTAATAATAACAACAAATGCAAGGCGGCATGGAGAATTATTAAGAATGAGATTGTGAATCTCACATCTGAAAGTAATAAAACGAAATAATGTAATACCAAATCCCATAGAAATAGCTACTGGTTTTAATGATTCATACCTCAACAAAAAATTTATGTAAAATATGATTTAAGAAGTTAATGTACAAAATTTCTGGGAATAACGTTATATGAAGTTATAAATTTGAAAAAACAAATTGATAACGTATTCAGTAAAATTGTATATGCCCGTAACGTTACGAATCGAAAGAATTCTATATACACGTTAAAAAATTACAAATATTAAAAAGGCAATTGCAACGTACCACGCATAAGTTGAGTGTATTTTACACTATGGACTTATAATATAAGAGAAATGGTACTGACCGGAATAGAGCATTCGTTGTCCAAAAAACTATATTTGTGCAATGTACACGATATCCCCAGAGGCATCCTGTAAACCGCCTGTAAAAATATATCATTGTTTATTAAAGTAAGTGGTATATATCCTCGAAACCGACGTGACCAAGACAAACTTGACCTAGATGTCATTCCTAAGTTCGTTAAATATAACAAAACTTGCCTAAATATGCGTGTGAAAATATTTTATAAACTACTTAAAGAATTTAAATTACTACGCGAAAGATTATACTTGATTATAATTGGTTAAAAATTGAATGCTTTTATGACTTAAAATATTTTTTTTTGATTATTATTTAGATTATATTTTTAGATTAATTAATATTCTCATAATATGAAATTTATTAAATTTTAAATTTTGAAATTATTATTTGCATGATGCACTATTTTTTTTCATTTAAAAAAACGTTACCCCCCCCCACCCCCACACACACTAGGATTTTCTTCTGTATCGTGGAGGCAAAAAAAATTGCACGAGGACAAACATCCAGACCCGGAACAATTATCCGTAGGTCATACAAATATTTGTTCCGTGCGGGATTCGAACCCGCGACCTCTAGCGCAATAACTCATTGCTAATCCACTGCGCCACGGAGCCGTCAAACTTTTGTTAGCGAAAAACGACTGCACTATATAAATTGTAACATATTTTTATACCGTGATTCTTGCATATAAAGATTTATGATTTATGAAAAAAATACATACAGTCGAACATAGAACCTCTTTCTTTTTTGAAGTCGGCTAAAATATGAAGGGATTACAATCCAAAACCATTTGGACAAACGTTTATTTGAGATGCTGCGCGCTTTGTGTATGTAACCGGGGCTCGTCAATTCTTCATTCGCGGCGCCGGAACCCGCGGATTAAGGTCAATGTCACTACTTTCGCTGGTGATTCCAAAACAACTCCTCGTTTGCAAATGAAGTAACATAGAATTTATCTGGATAATTCAGAGTTGAAGGTTCAGTGAGTCAAAGTCAGAGTCAAAATATTCTTATACAAATTTGACCCTTAAAAAGCGATTTTTGAAAGTCAAAAAGCTACGTCACTGCTTCAACAAGCCCGTACTGCGGTATACCTTGTGAGAAGAAGCGGCAACGAACTCATACGTTGTAGATTATATTTCTTTCAAGAGTTACAATGTGAAAAAACACAATTTAAAGTCGTTAAGTCTCGTGGTGTCACAGTCACTTTGACTTAAAGTGACAGAGACAGCACAACTTAACGACATCTTAAAATTGAGTAGTGTTTGAATATTTAGGCTTAAGTCATATTAACGTGTAACAACAGTAACAGTAAATCAGAATCCTAAAAATGAGCAAGAAAGCCTGGGATCACGTAACAGCAGTGGGTCTCAGCTTGTTCAGAAAAACAAGTATATGATTGAAGAGCCATTGACAGTAGTGTGAGCGCATCTACAACCCAAATATCGATATCAAATATTGATGAGTTCTCGAAATCCGCCTCCGTTAAGCCCGCGCATGTCATCTGCATACATCTGTATATTTTTCTGAGTGCCAATGAGATGCGCCTAACCGCTGGCCGAGCGGCGACACCCTCGCCTGTCAGCCTGTCTCGCTTACATGATTGCTTGAATTATTTACGTGTTTTCGCACCGTCCTTTGTTTATCATCGCTTGATCCATTTACACACAAAAATGTTGTTTCAGTATTTAATACCAACGAAAGATTGCTTCAAATAATCTTACTTGTTGTTGAACAAATTCCGAAGGTGGCTAAAAGTTAGTATGAAGACGTCAGTTATGAATAAATTGCGTTACGTTTTATGTTTAAACCAGCGATCCGCTCCGGCATCGAATGGATATTTCTGCAGCGCCACCTACCGGGTCCAATTCTAATTCTAAAACATCCATGGATCCGCTTAAACACACAAAAAATTATTAAAATCGGTCCTTTTAAAGAATTAAAACATAAACTAGCGACCCACCCTGACTTCGTCTAGATAAGATCTATTAATGTAGCGTTAAAATGGTTGTTAAGGTCTTAATTACATTCAAAAGATCCCCTGAACTTAATAAAAGAAGCTAGTTAGTAGGCTACTTATATTTTTTTTATAGGAGAGGGGGCAAACGAGCATGCGGCTCACCTGATGGTAAGTGACTACCGCCGCCCATGAACAACTGCAACACCAGGGGAATCGCAGATGCGTTGCCGGCCTTTTAAAAAGGAGTAGGCTCTTTTCTTGAAGGTCCATAAGTCGTATCGGTCCGGAAAAATCGCTGGTGGTAATCGATTCCACAAGGAAGTTGTGCGAGGGAGAAAACTTCTTCTGAATCGCACAGTGGTGGACCGCCAATCATCTAGATGATATGGATGGTATCGCAAGTTCTGTCGCGATGTGCGATAGTGAAATTGTGCGGCTGGAATTTGTCCGAACAATTCCTCAGAGCACTCCCCGTGGTAGATACGATAAAGTATGCAAAGAGATGCAACCTCTCTACGCAGTGCCAGTGAGTCAAGCCGATCGGAAAGAACTCGGTCGTCGACGATTCGAACCGCTCTGCGCTGGATGCGGTCAAGTGGAAGGAGCTGGCACTGGGGGGCCCCTGCCCAGAGATGGGAACAGTATTCCATGTGAGGCCGAACCTGCGCCTTGTAAAGTTACAAGCGGTGTGCCGGCATGAAATTCTGTCCCACTCTACTGAGCACGCCAAGCTTTCTTGAGGCCAACTTGGCCTTCTCTTCCAAGTGACCACGAAACTGCACGTCACTCGATATGTCAACACCGAGGATTCCGATACTGGCTGAGGCAACAAGGGAAGTGCCTTGGAACTGAGGAGATACGACAAAGGGAATCTTTTTAGCGGTAAACGCGCAAACTTGTGTCTTCTGGGGATTGAACTGGACTAGATTTAGTCGCCTCCAGTCTGAGACTTTGTTCAACAAAGTCTCGACTTCAGACACAAGTTTGTTCCGGTACTCGGCGACATTTTCCCGAGAAATATTGGCACGGCCGGTGTATATAGCATCACCAGTGCTGTCGTCTGCATAGCAATGAATGTTACTGGTTTGCAACATATCATTGATATGCAGAAGAAACAGCGTTGGTGATAGTACGCAGCCTTGTGGGACACCAGCGTTAATGGGCTTGTAATCGGAGCATGCACCGTCTACTACGACCTTGATGCTCTGATGTGCAAGAAAGCTGGTGATCCAATTCCACAATTTCCCGGGAAGCCCATAGGAAGGCAGCTTCGAAAGAAGCGCTTTATGCCAAACCCGATCGAAAGCCTTCGCTATGTTCAAACTAACGGCCAACGCCTCCCCCTTGGACTCCACTGCCTCCGCCCATCTATGGGTCAGATAGACCAGAAGATCACCAGCTGAGCGACCTCGACGGAAACCGTACTGGCGGTCACTAATCAGCTGGTGATCCTCAAGGTACCGCATGAGCTGGCTGTTAATAATCGTTTCCATTACTTTGGAGAACAAAGAGGTGATGGCGATAGGCCTGTAGTTGGACGGATCTGAGCGGTCGCCTTTTTTAGGGATCGGGTGCACCAAAGCTGTCTTCCATGAGTCCGGGACTACGCCTAGGGAGTAAGAGTACCAAAAAGACGCGTTAAAACCGGTGCCAACTCCGGAGCACACGTCTTCAGCACAATAGGTGGGACTCCATCAGGCCCACTCAACTTGTTGACGTCCAGGGAGTGGAGTGCTTTACGCACCAAGCGCTGTGTAAACAGCACTTCCCGCATGGAGCACTCACACCGCGGGATGATCAGCGGTGTGTTCTCCCCGTCATCTAGAGTCGAGTTGGAAGCAAAAAGAGAGCCTAGCAGATCGGCTTTCTCCTTTGCGTCATGGGCCAGTGAGTCGTCCACCCTGTGCAGTGATGGCAGAGATGGCCGACAGAAGTTCCCTTGGACAGCCTTGGCGAGAGACCAGAATGCACGTGTTCCCGAAGGGAGGCGAACTAATTTCTCGCCAATTCTGCCGATGTGCTCTGACTTTGCCTTGGCAATGACACTTTTGAAGGACCTGGAGGCGGAATTGTACTTCTTTTTAAGAGCGCTGGTGTTTACATTCCGGGACGTTGATGCGTCAGCCCAGGCCTGGTAGCACTCCTGCTTATATTGTGATGCTAGTTTACAGGAGCGACCAAACCATGGCTGGGATCTGCCTCCGATGGGCACCACAGAGGATGGAATAAAAAGTTCCATACCCTGAAGTACCACATCAGCAACAGAATCGGCAACAACGCTGGGATCTTCCGCCGAGAAGCAAACCCAAGGGTAGGATGCAAAAAAAGACCGCATCCCGTCCCAATCGGCCGACCTATAGTGCCAAACACGGCGGCAAGCTGCAGATCGCAACTGCGATGGGAGCGTGAGTGGCACCGTACTCCGGATCAGACAATGGTCCGAAGAGCCCAGTGGGGCATCGACGGAGACCTGGTATCCGTCCGGATGAGAGGTCAGCAGAAGGTCCAACAGGGAAGGTACATGATCCTCCACATCTGGGATCCCTAGGCGAAGTAACCAGTTGTGTTAGACCATATGCCAAAGCAAAGTCATAGACAGATCTACCCGCATGATCGGTTAAACGAGAACCAAGCCATTCAGCGTGGTGGGCGTTAAAATCACCGAGTATCATGATCTCTGCGGATGGGACCTGTTGTAGCACGGAGTCTGCAGCCATTTGGACGTGGTCGATGAGTCGGTCTGTGTCGGCATTACCGCTATGGGACCTATAGAGGCACCCGGGGATGGTCGTCGCTGTCTACGCGCAGCCATAGGATGGACAGGTCCGTACCTTCAAGACTTCCGAGGCATCGAAAACAGATGTCCTCCCTGACGTATACGCAAACTCCAGCCCGGGGCACAATGGAGTGTTCAAATTTGTACCCCGGGTAAGAGAGATATGAAGTATCAGCCGGAGAGGACACCTGAGTCTCGGTTAAAAAGAGCACGGCCGGCTTCGCCGCCTTTAGATGGTAATGGACAGCGTTAAGGTTGGAATGAAGTCCCCTGATATTGCAAAACTTCACGGATAGCGTGAAAGGGGTCGCCTTGGTCTTATTGCTCAGCTTGCCCCGAGTAGTATTAGTCGCGAGCGGAATTTTGCCCCCCCCCCCCCCAGAATACGCGGGGCAGCCTGAGCAACCCACGCCCAGGATTGGAGTGGTTTGGTCGTGGATGCTCAGCGAGGGATTCTCAAAGGGTGCTGGTACCCTCCTGGGGTAGTCTTCTGTTCAATTCCACGGAATTGGGCCTCCGGCCAACTGCACTCACCAAGCGGAACGCAGAGGTAAACCTCTACTTCACGCCGGTATTCTGTGAGGTCGTGGTACCACCCCGGTTCGAGCTGGCCCATCCGTGCGACAGCAAAAGCTGCCGCTTAGCTCTACCACTGTTACATTGCGACATCATGTCATTCCTCATAATTTATCACAGGCTTTTCTACAGAAATCCTCATAGGATAGAACCTCAAGGATATTGCTCATTGCTTAGCAGGCGGTCTTGAAACTGCAGTTATTATTATTATTATCAGGATGATACCTCTTCTTATCTCCTGTTGCAGTGTCCCTCTGTTGTCTCTTACGACACGCACGGGATGATATGAGGTATTGGATTTTCATACGCCGCCACATCCGCGCTTACGTATAATGTACGTACGTTTGTAGTTTGTTGTCTGCCTCGTTGATCTAGTGGTCGTGAATGCAACTGCTAAGCATGAGGTCTCGGATTTCGAATCCGGGGCCAACAAAAAAAGTGATTGAGTTTTTCTGTCTAGAAATTATCAGTAGCAGCACGGACTCGGGAAGTTGGTGGTGTTTCACTCACATGCCTCGTAAAGCAAAGCCGTTGGTCCTGCGCCTGGTCTCTCTTTGGTCGTGTCAGTGAGGGAATAGTGTTCTTATGCTGACACACACACACACACGGGCACTACTCGTTTAATCTTTTCCTGAGAAGATGGCTAGTCTCAGTTGAGCCTGGACGTCGTGACCGAAATTAGGTTTGGACGACATTACTACTATTAAAGTTTGTTACTTTACTTTATACGAATAGATGGAGAGTATGCTTTGCAGACACACATAGTTTTTTATAAATTATAGATACACGTAAAGTGTTTTTTGACACACGAATTGAACTAAAGAATTCTCAGAACTCCCTAAAAAATTGACTACATTGGCTTTATAATATTTTCGTCATGGTCTAATGAAGATACTCTATTTATTTCTATTTTTGATAAATTCGGGAATTGTATAGAAACTGGAGCACTATTGGATGGTGCGACATAAATCAAAGGACGTAGACAGTGTGAGGAATCCGAGCGGGCATGAATGACCGTCTGTAGCGGGCGTGGAGAATCGTGCAAAGGGTTCCCCGCCACCACAATAACTATATGATTTAAATGACACAATGTGTGCTGCGACAAAAAGCTAACACAGGTGCGGCTAGTGTTGCCAGCTATTCTGAAAATATCGGCCATACATATATATGATACTTAATCTTTTTAACATATAAATAGACCTTTGGAATTTTTTAATATTTAAATACATCAATCCACATTGAAGCGGATGTAAATGAAAATACTTAGTACTTCTACTCTAGTAGGTAGCCCAATAGTAGTGCCTGCACTTCTGTATTCAGGTCAGAAGGCTACGGGGCGCCAGTATAGTTAAAGGGTGCCATCTCACTCCTCACGGATGACAAAACATCTGTAGCTTCCTTTGCAAATAGTTTATAAATGTCGCAAAGATTTTTTCATATAGATTTCTTTCGTGGTACCTCTCGTGTTCTCGAAAAATATTCTTTAGAAATTATCCTGTAGTTAATTTCTTTTTTCATTACTTC
Organism: Parnassius glacialis; assembly: GCA_033319125.1. Classification (NCBI taxonomy): domain Eukaryota; kingdom Metazoa; phylum Arthropoda; class Insecta; order Lepidoptera; family Papilionidae; genus Parnassius; species Parnassius glacialis. The sequence goes on along the minus strand of JAVANC010000021.1, from coordinate 53,505,412 downwards.
CTTTCGTCACATCACACAACCCAGCTTGGCCTGATGTTAAAAGACAAATACTAAGTGAGAATACCAAGAGAGAAAAGAAAAATCTAGGAGTGCCTACGTATCTGTAACTACTACTGCCTGCCACCTAGTAACCGTACTTACCAGTATTATACGAGTATATTGGTTTACATATATTGAAATGAATCGTGATTTGTGCCGGTGATTAACAGGACAGTCCAACGCCACCCCTGCCGCGTGGTGGCCCAGGTGTGAGGCTTTCTATAGAACAAAGATAACATCGCAGCTCCTTCGACGTCTATTAACACGTCGCTCTCTGGGCTCCCGCACAGATTTATGGCACACGTGGCGTTCGGTTTCTCACGATTTCATATTTTTGGCTGCTGGATGACGAGGATCCGATTGCAATCTATGGTTCCTGGTACCTATATTGCTTAAAGATTAAAATTGTTGGAATACTGAAGTTCGAAAAATATCTAGAAATGGTATGATATTACTTTAAATTGAAATGCTTGTTAGTGATCATTTTTAACAGGCTTTGAGCTATTTTTTGTTATAATAGGTCGGGGGAAAAGTTTCTTCGTATTTTGTTTGTATAAAAGTTTTTTTAAATTTAATTTTTATAACATAATATACAATATTAAAAACTATAATAATAATAAAAAAAACTAAAACTAGAAACTTAATTATCATATAGTCCTACTCCCCTTGGTATCGTGCCAAGAACGCTGGCTGCGTTTCCATGCTGAATGGCTATACTTAGCCTTTGAGCGAGAAAAGAACCAGCTCTCTTTTCACCAGCAGCAACGACCAGCCGCGGATGGAGTTCCTTTAGGCACTTCACCGTACGTGGACCCCACGGACCGATAGTCTCTACAGCAAATGGCACAAATATGTATAAAATTGATGAAAGATCTCACAAACTCACATCTCACATATAGGACAATAAGAAGAATAAAAAGTAAAACCACTTTCCCGCCAGTTATCAATTGTTTTTTTCTGTCCGCCAAAATGAGTGAATCTAACAAAGAAATTCAATAGATTCTGATGTTTTATTACAAAAAAGGCAAAATGCGACTCAAAGCGCGAAAAAAAATTGTGACGTTTATGGACCTAACGCAGTGTCAGTAAGAGTAGCACAAATTTGGTTCTTTAAGAGTTTTCAGTCCGGGAGTTTTGATGTCAAAGATGCAGTAGTAACGACATAGCCGAAGAATTGAGGATTGACTACAAAATAATAGAATGGAATATTTCTTTTATTCAAAATAGATCACATATGTAATTCTTATTGAAAATCATTTTTTATATTACCACTGCTGGTTCGAAAAAAACCTCTGTCCTGGGAAGAACTAGAAAGTAACCCAGCGGGACTTTTTTTTAAAGTAAAATTTACATTAATGGTGGCGAGCTATGTCGGAAATAAAGGTTACTGTTAAAAATATATATTATGGCAGTGGGTGTTAAACTTGCTCTCTTGCTCACGCAATTAATCCTTAACAGCAAAATACAGCATACCGCATAACACATCCTGCGTAGCGCATTCACAAGTTGACCATACCGTATTACGTCCCACCACCCAGTCATACTCACACATTACAGTGTAACGTAATGAACGTAATTACACGATAACACCAAAAAAGATTAAGTATGCAAACTGAAGACTTCTGTTTACTACTGGACCGGCAATTCAGAACAAAAAACAGGCCAAGTGCGAGTCGGACTCGCGCATGAAGTGTTCAGTACCATCGTAAAACACGGTTCTAGTAGAGGGCTCCCCTTTAATCTTTAATTTACTTTTATTTTTATTATTTGTTGTTATAGTTTCAACAGAAATACACATTCTGTGAAAATTTCAACTATCTAACTATTATGGATTACGGATTATGAGATACAGCTCGTTGACAGACACGACGGACGGTCAGCAGAGGTTTAGTAATAGGGTCCCGTTGGTCATCCTTCGAGTACGGAACCCTAACAAAACTATGTCCTGTTCTAATCTCACTTTAGTTGTTCTCTTATCTTCTACCCTTTATCTCTGATAAATATTTTAATCTTCTTCTTGTGCATCGACCCGTTAATGTAAAAATCTAGAGATGGGTCTTTCCTGTTGTAGGAGGATTTGCGGTAGCGAGTATTAGTCACGCAGGTGGATAGTGGATAGTAGATACTTCTTACCAGCAATCCGGGTGTCTTACGTCTGGCGTACAAGAGATGGTAATCTACCACTCATGGGGTTAAAATAGGATAATGGGTAATAGATTACTCTTACGCCGTAACCAGACAGCAACATATTATTGCTTAACACATTTTTTTTGCTTCGCTTTACACGTGCTTTGCACGCCTATAGCAAAGGAGTGGAATAAGTTGCCAGCATCTCTCTTTCCAACCGATTACAATATGGGTGTCTTCAAGGCAAGAGTATGTAGGTTTTTGTTAAGTCAGTGCACTTCATCATCTTCGGCTACATCACCACTTACCATAAGGTGGGACAGTAGTCAAGTGGTGGGACAGTATCAAGCATAGTAAAAAAAAAATCTTCAGAGCCTTTCACGAGGAAAAACATATTTTTTAAAATTTGTTATTCAATGAACACAGTGAGCCGCAAAATGTTTATAATACACATAAATACCTACGCTTCACTCCGGAGACTTAACTACTTTTTACCCATTTCCACCAAAATTACGCCTGCACAATCTTTACTACTCCCTATCCTCGACTGTGCTGACATTTGTTAGCTTGATATCACCGAGGAACAACTTAATAAACTTGAGCGATTCCAAAATATCTGTAGATATACAGTTCATATTAGGGCTTCTTAAATATGACCATGTCTCAGAATACCGCACTAAGCTCAAGTGGCTCCCAATTCGTCTTCGTCAGAACACTTATATACTTTCTGCACTCTACTGCGTTTTATTTAATATATCAAGTCCTTCCTATCTAAAAGAACGTTTTAAATTGCTCAGCTCCTGTCATATTTTTTCGTTCTAAAGAAAATCTTTCCCTCCAATGTCCTGTGCACTCCTCGACTTTAATAAATCATTTTCTGTTCTAAGAGTAAGATTCGGGAACTCCTTACTCCAGTCGTTAAATGTGGTCAATCCTTAAATGTGTTCCAGATTCCTAAAAGACAAACGCAGAAAAGGTACTATATGTCGCACCCAATCCTTCCAATCTGTTACCTTACACAATTTCTTCTGTTTTCTAGGACCGTACATGTATTATAAACTAAATAATATCCTAAATTTCTATCATTTACCTAAATCTAGTTGTAAATCAGTTCTAACAAAATATCTGAAAACTTTAGACTATGAATCGACCGAAAACCTATTAAAGTCGTCTATATAATAAATAGTAATCTCGCTCAGCCACGAACTCCCTATAGACTCGCATCTTTTTATCATTTTAGTTTAAAATGCAATTTCGTATAATATGTTAATTCCACACAAGCACTCACACACACTTACACTCACACATACACTCAGGCACGCGCAGATGCACGCGCACACACGTGCCCACACGCACGCACACGCACACACCCACGCACACACACACACACACACACACACACACACACACACACACACAAACACGCGCGCGCGCGCGCACGCACTAACTTGCACGTGTTCAATAAACTCTATACATAGTACAACACCCATTGATGTCTGAAATCTGCAATTACTGTAATTAATTTTGTTTATTTACATAATTATAATCTCCTTTTTTGATTTGTATTACTCAGATCAGTGGCGTAGCGTGCCTTCGAGGGGCCCTGTATCAAAATTTGTTGGGGGGCCCCAATGAAGAGTAAAGATTTCATAAAAGGAACAAAAACGCTTGCATTGAATTCAAATTATTATATATTGATTTTAAGTTATTCATCATCATCGTTACAGCCCTTCATAAGTCCAAGGAATGAAAAAACGAATAAAGGAATAAAAAACATATACATAAAAATGGTCTTCAGTTCTCTATGTACACATAAATTATCGTCAATTATCACGACAACGGCAAAAGTACTAATTCCACTAGTTCATCATCATCATCATCATCATAACAGCCCTTCATAAGTCCATTAAAGAGCATAGGCCTCACCCAAGGAATGCCACAAAGCACGGTCCTGAACCACCTGCATCCATCGACTTCCTGCATGTCTTACCAGGTCGTCACTCCATATAGTGGGGGGACGCCCTACACTTCATCCGCCGGTACGAGGCCGCCACTCGAGAACCTTTTTCCCTATCGGTTGCCGGTTCTTCGAGCTATATGTCCGGCCCATGGCCACTTCAGCTTACTAATTCGTTGGGCCATGTCGGTGACTCTGGTTCTACTGCGCATATCCTCATTTCTAAGTTTATCACGCAGAGAAACTCCGAGCATAGCCCTCTCCATAGCTCGCTGAGCAACCTTGAGCTTCCTCATCCGGCCAGCAGTGAAGGACCACGTCTCAGTTCCGTATGTCATCACTGGCAACACGCACTGGTTGCACAATTTCGTTTTCAAGTTTTGAGGTATACCTGACTAGAAGATGTGCCGTTATTTCCCGAACGCTACCCAGTCGAGTCGAATCCCTCGATTGACCTCTCGGTCGAAGTTGGACTTACTTAGTCGGACTATTTGTCCCAGGTAAACATAAACGTCAACAACTTCGAGCTTAGAGCTACCAACAACTACCGACATAGGTGTGACATGGACATTAAACATGATCTTTGTTTTGTCCATGTTCATCTTAAGACCTATCCGTTGGGAAAAACTATTGAGGTCATTAAGCATAGTGCTTAGGTCCTCCAGCGATTCTGCCATAAGGACTATATCGTCGGCAAATCGAAGGTGAGTGATGTACTCGCCATTGATGTTAACACCGTATCCTTACCAGTCCAGAAGCTTGAAAACGTCTTCCAATGCAGCGGTGAAGAGTATCGGGGATATAACGTCACCCTGTCTTGCACCTCTCTGCAATTGGATAGGTTTCGTACTCTGGTTCTGTACTCGGATAGCCATCGTAGCCCTACTGTACAAGCACTTCAGCACTTCGATATACCGACAGTCAACTTGGCATCGCTGAAGGGACTGCAGCACCGCCCGAATTTCGACGTAATTTTGATTGAAAGTCTTTGGGCTTTCTCATAGTCCACATACGCCAGAAATAGTGGTAAATTGTACTCCTCGGACTTCTGTACAATTTGCCGAAGGGTATGTATGTGGTATATGGTGCTAAAGCCTTTTTGGAAACCGGCTTGTTCGGGAGTAATGACTCTCGAAAACAGCATGTAGACGCGGCTCAAAAGGGAACTCGGTCTGTAGTTCTTCAAGAGAGCGTTGTCACCTTTCCGGAGTAGTGCCACCATGGAGGACGGAATTAAAGAGCTTCTGAAGGACATCAAGTATCGGTTTTCCACCCGCTTTCAGAAGCTCCACTGTAATTCCATCCAGCCTGGGATCTTGCCGTTTTTAAGATGCTGGAGAGCCATTCTAATCTCGCTCAGACTGACGTCCGAGATATCATCGGAATAGTGTCGGATAAGACTCGCTCTTGGATCGTTACTCACACTTACGTGTGGCTCCAACGATGATGTGTACAGCTGCCAATAGAACCTCTCAATCTCACTCAAAACCTCAGGTGTCCCGGAAACGACGCTGCCATACTCGGTCTTCAGCTTCGACAGTTGGCTCTTTCTGGCAGACAGATCTCTTGCAAAGACTTGGGAGCCCTGGTTCTGCTCGATCTTTTCTTTAATACGAGCAGAATTAAAGTTGCACAAGTCCCGCCGCATGCATTTGGAGATCTGTATGTTCAGTTGCCTGTACGCTGTCAAATCTACTGAAGACTGCAGCTATATACCCCGTCTAAAAGCCATTGAGATTAGAGTGTGATCGGAGACTTTTTGTTTCTTCTGCGGCGGGTCTTGCAAAACTTAGCTCAGACCGCATGGACAGTTTCCACGAGCTTGTCATTCATATCGTCCATTGTATTGCAATCTTCTAGGCACTGAAAACGGTTTCGTAGCTCGAGCTGAAAGGTTTCTGGACTTTGGATTAGAGCACGAGAAGGACGGAGCGTTGACTTCATTAGACGTGACTTCTCCAACTTAACGTTTAGGTTCAGTGTGCCTCTCACCATTCGGTGATCGCTGCCGGTTTTCACCCTCGCGATCACTGAGACATCACTGAATAGTTGTCGTCTGGTCGTCATAATAAAGTTAATCTCATTTTTTGTCGAACCGTCGTGGCTCGACCAGGTCCACTTCCTGTGGGGCCGCTTCTGGAAGAAAGAGTTCATCATAAAGAGTCCTTCTTTCTCCATGAAGTTCGCCAGCTGCTGGCCCTTTGGGTTCCGTTGCCCTATTCCGAATTTCCCTACTTTCAGCTCACCGTTCTCTCTTGTGCCTAGTTTTGCGTTGAAGTCTCCCATTAACACCGTATAGTGGGTTTTGGAGGAATGCATTGTTCTAGAGATATCCTCATACATTTCTTCCACCTCCTCATCGGCGTGTACCGAGGTTGATGCGTAAACCTGTATAACCTTCAGCGATTACCGTTCGGTGATTCTGAGTATAAGGTCCGCAACCCTCGTCGACACACTCCCAATCTTTACAACGTTGTTAACGAGAGACTTGTGGACGATAAATCCGACACCTCCTTGGGACAGATGGTCGCCCTCCTGGTGATAGAACAAATTGCCGGATTCGAGGATTACCGTGACCTCCCCCTCTCTTCAGACTTCGGATAATCCTATGACATTCCAGTGCAACTTGTCTATCTCTTCTTCTAGCTCCAGGACCTTCTCGTCAGTCCTCAGGGTGCGTGCGTTATAAGTTGCCATGTCGAGTCGTCGTAGGTGGCAACAGAACCTCCACCGGAGACTCTTAGCACCCCCTGCCTCGCTGTTACCATGGTCGCCACCTTAGCCAGGAATAGCGGGGCTGCCGGGGACTGGGGGCCATCTCTTCGTTACTTTCATGGGGGTATATTGCCATAGTTGCCACGCTTGGCGAGCGGGTTGGCAAGCGCAGTTTTTTTATTGTTGTTTTGCTGTTATCAGAAAGATGCTGCTGCCCATCCTCTGCCTCAGTTTCCGTCTGTCGCCTTTTACGACACCCACGGGAAGATATGGGGTTGTGAGTATTCTTACCCGCCACTACACGGGCTTATGAGTTATTACTTACAATAAATACTCCTAGGAACTAAGCTAGCCAAACAATTTAATTTTCGTGCCTTTTGTTCGGCGAACATAGCTGAAGACGATTTCAGTTTTACTAAATTCTTTACTTCTTTAGAGAATAGTGATAGCCTTTCCTGTCCCATTAGAAGTCCTTGGAGTTTTTGCTTACACACGTTGGGGGCCCCTGTAGCCCGGGGGCCCCGTATCATTGATACGGCTGATACGGCGGTAGCTACGCCCCTGACTCAGATTGTTGCTCTAGCCGCGGGGGAGTCCTGGTGACCTGGAATACAGGTTTTTATACCTACAGCAGACACCAGTCTCTCACAAGTTAGGTACCAGTCTGGTAATTTTTTAATACTTAGCATTAAGTTTACCTATTGTAAAGAGAAAATAAATTCATTCATTAAGGTTAAGGAACACTATTTGTCGCTGTAACCTCTCTCTCTCTCTCTCTCTTCCTCCTCTTATTTACTGTCATTGATCTATCCAAAGAATGTTGTCTTTTTAGTGCTATACGTTTGTATCTTTTTTTAATTTATTACACCCTACCCGTTGTTCTTTATATTTAATTCTTCTTCTGGGTTGTCTGGAAGACATTGCTATGTAGCCTTTTGTTTTTCCCTCAATATTTGATTATTTTTTTGTTATTTTTATCTTTTCTTGACGTACAATAAAGAATATTTTATTGTAATTATTAACTATATCATTTATAAAATGTTTAACTTCGAAAAGCGAGATCATGTTGTCTGACAATCATGAAGTAATAACAATAGACAAAGCGGACGTTCGGTGACAACGAGCCCCGTGCCCGTGCTGTCACAATACCAGGACTCCCACGTCGTGTTTATTGGCATTACATAACTGGAGGGGTGCGTCGTATTATAAAATCACATTTTACTCACATAATGTAATTATTTTATTGAATTGTATCCATTGCGTTCTATTTAGCTAGTCGTTTAAAAAAATTCAATTTAAGAGCGGCAATGGTTGCAGCCACACACAGTAGATTTTCTCAGTCTACTGTGGGTCTTACGCAAAAGTTACGGAGTTTAGTTGGAGCCCAGTTAATATATTCGCGAAATAGTTTAATTTAGCAGCGACACGGCGGGCGCTTGTTTGCGGGCGGACAGCTTCCATTAGGGTCCTGTTCCCGGCTTACCGTCCCGTCGGAATTACTCAGGGGTAAATTAAAAACTAAGACGATTTGTCGCATCGTCGCGCCTATCCCTCGCAATCCTTTATTAGGATTTTTTTTAAATAATGCTTTACTCTTAATGAAGTCATTACTGGGGGTGTAAAGGAAAATTAAGTATTTTCCGAATACCAACCTAATTTTACTATCAACTATATCAGGCATAAAGTTTTGAAAGAAGTGAAAGTAAAAGTTAATGTTAACACCTATATATTATAAGTCCCGATCCTGGGCACAGGCCTTCTCTCATTCCTGAGAGTATTTAAGGCCTCAGAGCGTGTTGGCGAACTCAAAGTGTCTTCGAAATATTTTTATTCCTCAGACACATGTTGCGTTATACGACTTTCCTTCACGTCTGAGCACGTGGTAAAATATAATTAGTAAATTGTCTGTTCATAAGTACTAGGATTGCTAGACGTCCTTTATTTTAAAGGAAGTCCTATATTTCACACCAGAAAATTGATGTTGTCTCCTAATTTGAAGTCCGCCAACAGGCGCACTTATGAAGTAGCGCAATGGACTTATTGCTTTTTATTTTAACGCTCCCAAAAATGAGAACAGGTCTGTGCCTAGCAGTGGGACGTATATAAGCTTAATCTTATTCTTTACAGTTATTAAAGTCGGGAGTATTTATAACAAGTTTATTACAAGCTATTGTACAGAATTAGAATAATTTCTTATGCGAAGGAAATAACGCGATGTCTCTATGTTTATTCTTTGAATGTCTCTTGGTAAATTTATTATTTAGCATTTATTGACAACCGAATAGCTAAGTCTGGACTATTCATATTGTCTTGTAATGGGTTGAAATCCTAGCTGGAGCACATCAATTTTCTGTTAGTTTTAGGAATCCGTCGGTTAATTAACGTTAACTAATTGTTTATTTAATTTATTATCTACTTTTACTAACATAGATTTTATGACATTTTCTGTGTATTTTTAATAAAGTATGGGCTGCAATAAGTGATTAATTATTATTATTATTTCATTAATATAAGTTATGGTTTTGTTAATATACTATTAAGTCAGGTCTGTTGTGAGATGTACGTTTACATTGATTTATATTATTTTGTTAATATTAAATAATTATTATATTTCAATATTATTATGAATACTTATGCATTTGATATATTAATTTTAATAATGTTATAGTTTTAGTATTAGAATTAACTTGAATTTTTTTTATAGGATAAGGGTGACAAACGAGCACACAGTCCACCTGATGGTAAGTGGTTGCTGCGGCCCATAGACATCTACATCTATCCTCTAAAATGTAGATGCGTTGTCACCCTTGAGGACTAAGATGGAATGCCTTATTTCTAGTAAAAAGGGCCTCCGGCCACCTGCACTCACCAAGCGAAACGCAGAGGTATACCTCTACTTCACGCTGGTATTCTGTGAGGTCGTGGTACCAACCCGGTTCGAGCCGGCCCATCCGTGCGACAGCAAAACTCTAAACTGTGTGCTCGTTTGTCACCGTTATCATATATATAAAAAAAATGGAACTACAGCAGAACTTCTGAAAGCGGGTGGTAAACCGGTACTTGAAGTCCTTCAGAAGCTCTTTAATTTCGTCCTCCATGATCGGACTACTCTGAAAACATGGAGCTGAAGTGCGGTGGTCTTATTCTTCAAGAAAGGCGACCACGCGCTCTTAAAAAACTACAGACTGATTTTCCTTCTGAGCCGCGTCTACGTGCTGTTTTTGAGAGTCATTACGAATCATCTCGCACGCAGATTTGATGACTTCCAGCCTCCCGAATAATCCATAGACCACATACATACCCTCCGGAAAATTGTACAAAATACCAAAGAGTAGAATCTGCCACTTGGCCTTGCGTATATGGATAATGAGAAAAATTCCGTCAAAGTTTGGGCGGTGCTACAGTCCCTTCAGCGGTGCCAAGTTGACTGTCGGTATATCGAAGTGCTGAAGTGTTTGTACAATAGGGCTACGATGGCTATCAGAGTACGAAAAGTATCCAACTGCAGAGAGCTGTAAGATAAGGTGACCTTATATCCCCGAAACTCATCACCACTACATTGGAAGACATTTTCAAGCTACTGGACTGGAAAAGATACGGTATTAACATCAATGGCACGTGCATCACTAACCTTCGATTTGGCGACGATATAGTCCTTATGGCAGAATCGCTGGAGGACCTAAGCACTATGCTCAATGACCTTAATAATGCCTCCCAACGGATAGGTCTTAAGATGACCATGGACAAAACAAAGGTCATGTATGACGTCCATGTCACACCTATGCCGGTAGTTGTTGAGAGCAGTTCCAGCTTAAGCTGGAAGTTGTTGACGAGTATGTTTACCTGGGACATATCGTCTGACTAGGTAAGTCCAACTTTGACCGAGAGGTCAATCGACGGATCCAACTCGGCAGGGTAGCGTTCGGGAGCTTACTACACATCTTCCCGGCAGGTTTACCTCAAAACCTGACAACGAGATTGTACAACCAGTGCGTGTTGCCAGTGAGGCCTTATGAATCTAAGATGTGGTTCTTCACTGTTGGCCGTGTGAGGACATTTAAGGTCGCTTATCGAACTATGGAGAGGGCGATGCTCGGGGTTTCTCTGCGTGATATATTTAGAAATGAGGATATCCGTAGTAGAACCAGAGTGACCGACATAGCCTTAATTAATAAGCTGAAGTGGCAATGAGCCGGCCATATAACTCGAAGCACCGCCAACCGATGGGGAAAAAAGGTTCTCCAGTAGCAGTCTCGTACCGGTCGACGAAGTATAGGGCCACCTCTCACTAGATGGAGTGACGACTTGGACATGCAGGAAGTCGATGGATGCAGGTGGCTAAAGACCGTTTTTTGTGTCATTCCTTGCACACGGCACTTCAGCAGTGGACTTGGGAAGGGCTGTAATGATGATAATGATGGTTATAAGCATGTACTTGATTACTATCCCACTTGATACTATGTGGTGATGTAGCCGAAGATGTCTTGAAGACACCAACATTGTAGTGAGTAGAAAGACAGATGCTGGCAAATTATTCCATTATTATGATTTTTGTTATTTCAATTATTCTGTTATCTATTTTTAATCAAAATTATTCCATTACGTTGTGTTAGGTACGCCTAGATTAGGGCAAGTAGATGACTCAGTGTTCGCCGTCTGTGCGTGTTTTTACAATCTCGTTGTCAGGTTTTGAGCCGTATCACATTAATACCTCGTGATCAGTACATTCAAATTAATAACTGGAGTTGTCGCTATAGTCAAAAATGGGCTTTAACAATTAAAATATGTAAACAATCGTATTGCATTGCAAAAGCTATGAAGTAATCAAATACAATGCGAGAGGAATACGGAGCACGTTCGAACCCCCTGCATCGAAGCATATTTCACCGATTGATTGATCGATAACCAACACTTCCCACAAGTGACAAAGCGCGACCAAACGCGGTCTATTGTTAATTGAATCAGAACAATCCGCAGCGTATGGTTGGTGCGGTCGCAAGTTAAAGGGTCTGCATCACCGTTGGCTGAGTAGACGCGAGCTCGCCCGCTGTGACATTCAGGCAACGTGGTTGAATATCGCTTCGCCACACTTCATTAGTAGATTGCCGTAATTTATAATTTATATTTTTATTCGTTGGGATATCACGCGTTTTAAGGCTTTTTTCAGGCGTGTTAATTAACTGGCCTCAACTATTTCAGTAAGAATAAAATTACACGACGAGCTTGAAACTGCCATTAAGGCACAATTATTTTGCAATACTTGTCTCACCTTGATCGTTTTAGTAATGTTAAGACAAAGTACAATGCGCTTGCAATATTTCAAGTACAATTAAATTTTTGTTTGAAACCTATTGTTTGTAATCAATAAGGGTTAATAGATCGAACAAAAAGTATTTGATGTTTTGTTCGATTTCTAATGACAGCTTCCCAGGTCACCGGGCGGGTAAAGTCGGGTGGCGTTGCAGTGGGGCTGTGACTGTTCGACTGTTTGTTTGTTGTGGGTCGCTTCATTGCTTCGACACGTGACCGTCTACCGGCACCCCTCACAAAGCCCTCCTAGTAGCTGGCTGGGGCTATTGTTTGTTTTCAATATTAAACCTTTAATGAGAATATTTAAAATGAAAAATTAATCGCTTTTTTGTTCTTGATTCACAAAGATCAAGTTAGTTACGATTATTGTTCGCTTTGACAAATTATTTGCAAATAACTTTGGAAGTTAGGCATAAAATTTTATAGATAATAGATAAGTATATCTATGTTTTTTTTTATATAGAATAAGATTGACAAATAAGCACGCAGTCCCCCTGATGGTAAGTGGATTCGGTAGCCACTAAACATTGTATGGAACACCTTTAAATGATAGATAACATTATAAGAAAAAAATAGTTTACTCGTATTTAAACAAAATTGATGTTGATATTGAACGCGTCCGCCGTGTTCGGAATGAAAACGTGACTGCACCACAGACTAACTAGTAGATGACTGCACAAAAAATAAAGTAAATGACGCATTTCAAATAGACCTAAATAAATCGGTTACAAACTAAAATGTATGGTAGCACTGTACAGACATCTACATTTATCCTCAAATAAGAATTAATAAACCAACGCGTTATCTATCATCCCTTAAGACGAAAACGGAATGTCTCGTATCCTGGAAAAGGGTCCACCCGTTCCCTACACTCACCATAAGAAACACAGCAGAATTAAGCTGCTATTTTCTGCCGACTTCCAAAAAGGAGACGGTACTCAATTCGACTGTATTTTTTTATGTGTGTTACCTCATAACTTTGTACTGGGTGAACCGATTTCGACGATTCTTTTTTATATGAAAGCTGATAGTTCTCGTGTGGTCCCATATAAATTTGATCAAGGCCAGACCAATAGTTTTTGAGTTATTCTTAAATAACTTATATTGAAGTCGGCTGTACAACATTTTTAATTTTAAATTATATATTTTACTTTTGGTATTTGGTATTCTGTGTTCTTATAAGTGTAGGATGATGTTATGGCCTGGATTTAGAAACGGACCGAGGTACGGTGGCTGGATCATGTCATCGAGAATAAAACTATTAAAGCCTTATTAAATTTTATTGTCTTGGGGTAATGTAGAAATAATGAATGAGGTAAGAGTGACAATGCAAATTTATATTGCAGAAGTGAATTGTAGGATTGGCAAGGGATGCCCTAGATGGAAGTTTATTAACAAATTGGCGATATATTGAAGATTATATATATTTGATTATAATTAAGATTACCCTTAATCATCGAGCATATATTCAAGGGTAGTACAGGTTGTAAACGAGGCGAGGGTATATCAGAACGGTGCCAAATGAAAGTCCGCAGTCTCTGCGGGTGTTTACGTTATTATATACATTATTGTAAAAATAGATTGAAAAACACACAATTTGGTAAACACACACACACACACAAAAATATCTATGAAATGTAACGTTTTTAATTACGTTAAAATGTGGCAAAAGAAGTTTTTAATTTTCAAGTGACAACGCAACTGCATTTTGATTCTTAATCGAAATTTCCCTTTCAATAATTATTGAATAATATCAAAGTTTTAAGTGTATCTATACATTACTCTACTAACCGACTTTATTTTGTACTATTTACTAACCTCCAACTTTCGATTCGAACATAAACAATAATAATCATAAATATAACTTCACACGCAAGGAAGGACCACGCTTTCACAGAATATCAGGGTGAAATAGCAGCTTAGCTGTGTTTCCTATGGTGAGCGTAAAGAACCGGAGAGCCTTTTTACTGGAATGAGGCATTCCATCTTATTCCTCAGGGGTGACAACGCTTCTGCATTTTGATTCTTAATCGAGAATAGATGTGGATGTCTATGGGCCACATCAATCACATACTATCAGGTGGGCTAATTTATCTCCTTTATTCTATAAAAATAACAACAGAACAGTTACCATTAGGCAATATTAGAACACTATTCTACCCCGGTAGAGCTTTATTTGATCCCCACTCGAAGCGAATGCAATACTTCTGTACGTTACGTTAGTCGAGATCGTAATTTGTCGCAGGTCAAACACTCGAAGCGCGGGATGCTGGAGCGTCGCCGGATGTTTGTGTATGCTAACGCGAGCAAATAAAAATAAAGCGTCTCTTCGCATTTAAATCAGCACCCTCCGTGACAAAACAAACTTAATCTCAACGCGGGATACTACCAGGGAGCGCCACCTGTGACGTCATGGTAACTCCGCAGTCCGTAATACTTCTTGTTTAATTTACTAGATGGTAGAACTCCATTTCAACACGCTTTTATCAGCTTCGCGTCTATCTATATATCTAAGTAACGGAATAATTTAATGTAGCTTTTTTATTATTTTTTGTTTATTTTTTTAGTTTTTTTATCTTTTTAATTTAGTTTTTTTTACATACAACAACACTCCTACACTTATATTCATACATTCCTTAATTTACACATACTAATTACAAATTTTCTAGAGGTTAAACGTTTTGTGATCTTACTTCTTTGTAATCCTTAAGGGAAGTAGCGGGTCATTCCCAACGAGTAGGTATCCTCTGATTACTCATTGGGAGGTCTCAGTATTATGTTGTTACCAAGATTACCGAAATAAACGTATTATTTATTTATTTAGTTTTCAGCGATTAACTTTTTTTTATAGGATAAGGGTGACAAACGAGCACACAGTCCACCTGATGGTAAGTGGTTGCTGCGGCCCATAGACATCTACATCTATCCTCGATTACGAATCAAAATGCAGATGCGTTGTCACCCGTGAGGACTAAGGTGGAATGTCTCATTTCCAGTAAAAAGGGCCTCCGGCCACCTGCACTCACCAAGCGAAACGCAGAGGTAAACCTCTACTTCACGCTAGTATTCTGTGTGTGACTTGAAATTTTGCACTCACAAGGACCGATGACAATACAATATTTAACTTTATCCTAGTATCTTGATCAGGATCAGGAGTCGGAGAAGGTACCACCCTCGTACTTATTTATGCCACGAAACAGCAGTGATGCACTGCTGCGTTCCAGTCTAGAGGGGAAAGAGAACCAATATAATTAGTAGCTGTGTGGCGTTTTATCTCAAACCTCAGAGGTAAC
Source organism: Parnassius glacialis (assembly GCA_033319125.1). Classification (NCBI taxonomy): domain Eukaryota; kingdom Metazoa; phylum Arthropoda; class Insecta; order Lepidoptera; family Papilionidae; genus Parnassius; species Parnassius glacialis. The sequence continues at coordinate 53,489,971 of JAVANC010000021.1, read as the reverse complement.
AAATTGCCTTTATTAGAAGTTGGTTGCAGGTGTTCATAGAATGCAGTAGCCACTCACCATCAGGTGCACTGCAAGATCCTTTGTCATTTTAGTATTGGAGCTTAAATTTATCGTCATTATTTTTATGAAAAGCTCGGCGTTACCTATGCTGTCAGAGTGACTCCTTAGCGCTCTGTTTATTGCGGCTCGGTGAGTTCGACACGTTCACTCGACGGTGGAACTCTTTTTTGTTTAAGAGTACATCTGGGTAGGTTACCACACTTTTACTTATTTATGCCCCCAAATAGCAGTGGTTCACTGCTGTGTTCCAGTTTCGAGGGTAAAGGGAGCCAGTATAATTAGAGGCTGTGACACGATCCATCTTAGAGCTCAGAGGTGAAAACGCTGTTGGCGTTCTTATTGGAAGTTGATTGCAGGTATTCAAGGAAATCAGTAGCCAGCTAGCATCAGGTGAAGTGCAAGTTCCTTTGTCACTTCGGTTTTGTAAAGAAATAATATGTTCCAATCTTAAAATTCTTGTCAATATTTTTATCAATAGCCCGTAAGTCTAGTGTTGCTAATGGACCTAATAATAGCAAAAATAAACGCGATATAGTTACTTCTAGAACTTGTGGGCATTTTTTTTAGTTGATTTTTATAATATCTAAGGGATAAAGTATAATAATGAATAGGTTGGAGGTATGTGGAATGGTTCGGTAAGAATATAATGTATACAGTCAGCTTAGCAGCTTTTTTGTGACAACAATATTTTAGTTTCTCTTTTCATTAAAAAAAGGGGAGGTTCTAAGTTCGACTGTGTTTCTTTGTATACATTTTACGCAATTCTAATGACTCTCTATTAAATAGTATAAGCTTTAGAGATGGTTCCATATAAAATTGGAGAAAAATTTCGCCCCTAATGATGGAAAAACGTTGAAGTAACATGGCCGATGTTTCACCTGTAGTACCGTGTATGGTATTTTGGTATCCTAATAAAAACGTCTGTAGGATTGGGTTTAGAATCAAGTCGCCTGAATTTGAGGAGTCTGTCACTGTGAGGGGGGGGGGGTCCAGGGGCTTATCTCAAGCACCCCCAAACAATTTTAGCTGCCGGAGCTGCGTCGAAATATTTAATTTAATTTTCTAAAAATATTCATAAATCACTAATTAATACCTGAAACCAAGGAGGTTATAATACATTTTACAATCTCCTTGCCTGAAACGGAACTTTTGACATTGACAGTAATCAGTAACAGATATACTCGACCAAAGAGAATATAATCACTACGTTTATACTCGACTTCCCCATTCGCGTCATAAGCGTCATTCCTAGCATATATATTTATCTATGGTCATTCCGTTGCTTCCGAGTTTACGTGAATGTGCTCCTTATTGTTATTATCTGCCTCCTGTTTTTGGACGACTTCGCTACCCCTCTGGAGACCGATTGATTGCTATTTTACGACGTTTTTGGAAGTTGTAAGAAATGGTGGAAGTTATAAAATATGTTTACTAATTATAAAAGTTAACATTTTGGTGTTTTATTTGTTGCAAGAGCGAACGAAGCAAGCTCGGGACTTGGAACATCCCGACTCGGACAGGTTAGGTTAGAAGAAGATGGCGAGGTCGAGTAAGCGAGCGGAGCGAGCGATCAGATCCCTCCATCCCCTTCGTGATGGAGGAGTTTGGCAGGAAATGGATGTGGGGATGACTCTACAACACCCCTCCCCCTCCCCCACCACCCCACCCCCAAATTCAGGCGACTTGATTCTAAACCTCACCCCGTCTGTAAAGCGATCTCAACGTTGACTTTATCTCTGATAGCTTTTTTATCTCCCTTTTACAAAGCTTGAAGGTATTTTCTGCGGCACCATTTAAAGACGAATGATATGTTGGTGAAAACAAAAGACGTTTGCCGTTATTTTTTAAAAATGATCCGAATTCCCTGCTTGTAAACGGTGGATCTTGATCCGAAACTAGATCTACAGGCAACCCGAATCTCGCAAACATACAACGAAGAACTCTTATTACACTCACGGTATAGGTTTGCCCCATTTCTACGATTTCTAACCATTTGGAATATGCATCGATTAATACAAAAAAATGTATTACCCAATATTGGGACTAGGAAATCAACATGTACCCATGGGTCCAAGTTGATTTCCATGTTGACCTTGGAAGATTGAGATGTGTATGGCCATGGGTGTGGAGGAGACCGTGGTGGTGCATCCTGCTCTCGCTAACATGTCTCGCAATTTCGGCACGTCGCTTCAACCACGTCGATGCGTGGCCACTGAACACAGCCTCGAGCACAACTTTTAGTTTTAACTTTACCCATATGTCCGCTATGTAATTGCTTTATAATTAATAACTGTAAACTAGTAGGTATAACAATTCGATAACCCCACATCACACATCCACACTCGACATACATCTCATACCGTCGGGTGAGGTAAGGTTTTACCTCCTCGTCAGGACAAACCGTAGGCAAACCTGATTCAATATATAAATTTCTAGGAATATATCTTTGGTGGTAGCCTTTCTTACGTCATCATTCGTAATTGGTAAAAATTTCAATAGTGGTATCACTTATTACTTATTGGGTAAACTAGAAATTTCTCCTCTGTTTTAAAAACTAAGACGTCACAAAACTGTAATTTTAAGATTTTTCTATAAATACACAGTATAGTTCTTTTCCGTACGTCAATGCGTTTTGTATCATCTGTCTCAGGTTGGTGTGATTTGCAATTCTATAGCGGTACTCAAGCTTCGCTAAATCTTTGATTCACTTTCGTGGGAGGGCTTCAGCGTCGTCAAGATGTTTTCCTACGTTTCTAATTAAGTATTACAAACGCTAGGACTCGGGTGTACCTTAAGTTATGTTTAATTATTATCACTCGTTGTTATGGTGGAGGCCTATGTTCAGTAGTGCACTTTTCTAAGTTAATTTTATGCTAACATAATTAACACAAGAACAACACATACAATAAAACCAACTTCTTTAACTTATCTATCACGTTTAATTTGTATTATTTTAAATGCCTGAAGTTTAGGGTGATTTGAGCACCCCTGTTCACGGGGATCTGAGGTGTTTGACGTCCTAATGTCTTTAACTCAGACTATCTTCAGCTTTACGGTCCGGTAACGGTAACGACTATTGGAGATGCATTCTAGAGCAAATGTAAAAGTATATATAGTATAACAATTTTTTGATATCTTCTTCTACTTTACCACTGCCGTCTCCATCGGGCAAGGTGTTCAGGCATTTGGTAGCACGGATCTTGATCGATATGGCGCTGTTTATGCTTCATTTGTTTTCCGATCCAAGCTGCCATCGTATCGCAATAAAATGAAAGTCGGTTCGAGCTGACTCATTAGCGCTGCCACAAGCCCACCGCTGGAAATGTATCGTTACCGTTGTAAGGAGAATTTGCCACTGTTATCCGGCAGATTTCCGATCGTAGTTTCAGACGTCTCACTCTTTTGATGCTGCTCCCCATCGCATCGCCGCTCTGTGTATTAACGATTGAACAAAAATGATTGTATACACCGCCATTTAGTTGCCTCTTGAGACACCCGATAGACGAAACGGGGTAAAGGGTTCTATTTTACCGACATGGCATATACATGTTAGGCGACCACTAGTATTATATAACTGTTACTATTTTCCCTAGTAATATTTACAGTAAACATAAATTATCAACATAATTTAACAATGTACTTATATACTTTCATCATCATCATTACAGCCTTTAATAAGTCCACTGCTGAACATAGGCCTCCCCCAAGGAATGCCACATAGCACGGTCCTGAGCCACCTGCATACATCGACTTCCTGCATGTCTTACCAGGTCGTCACTCCATCTCGTGGGGGGACGCCCTACACTTCGCCTACCGGTACGAGGCTGCCACTCGAGAACCTTTCTTCCCCATCGGTTGTTGGTTCTTCAAGCTATATGACCGGCCCACTGCCACTTCAGCTTACTAATCCATTGAGCTATGTAGGTAACTCTGATTCTACTGCGGATATCCTCATTTCTAAGTTTAATACGCAGAGAAATTCCGAGCATAGCCCTCTCTATAGCTCGCTAAGTGACCTTGAGCTTCCTCTAACGGCCAGCAGTGAAGGACCACGTCTCAGATCCGTAAGTCATCACTTCACACGCACTGGTTGTACAATTTCGTTTTGAGGTTTTGAGGTATGTCTAACGAGAAGATGTGTCGTAGTTTCCCGAACGCTGCCCAGCCAAGTTGGATCCGTCGGTTGACCACTCGGTCGAAGTTGAACTATTTAACTATATAGTCGGACTATTTGTCCCAGGTAAACTGACTCGTCAACAACTTCGAGCTTAGTGCTCCCAAAACTACCGGCATAGGTGTGACATGGACGTTAATCATGATTTTTGATTGGCCATGTTTATCTTAAGACCTATCCGTTGGGAGACACTATTGAGGTCATTGGACATAGTGCTTAGGTCCTCCAGCGATTCTGCCATAAGGACTACACGTCGGCAAATCGAAGGTGAGTGATGTACTCGCCATTGATGTTAATACCGCATCCTTTCCAGTCCAGTAGCTTGAAAACGTCTTCCAATGCAGCGGTGAAGAGTTTCGGGGATATAACGTCACCCTGTCTTACACCTGCAGTTGGATAGGTTTCGTACTCTGGTTCTGTACTCGGATAGCCATCGTAGCTCTACTGTGCAAATACTTCACCATTTCGATATACCGACAGTCAACTTAGCACTGCTGAAGTGACTGCAGCACCTTTCAAATTTCGACGGAATCTAAGGCTTTCTCATAGTCCACATACGCAAGGCAAAGTGACAGATTATACTCCTCTGTCTTCTGTACAATTCGCCGAAGGGTGTATGTAGTTACAGTATATAGTCCATGGTACTAAAGCCTTTTCGGAAACCGGCTGGTTCGGGAGGCTGGAAGTTGTCAAGTCTGCGGGCGAGACGATTCGTAATGACTCTCGACAGCAGCACGTAGACGCGGCTCAGAAGGGAAATTGGCCTGCAGTTCTTCAAGAGAGCGTTGTCACCTTTCTTGAAGAACAAGACCACCGCACTTCTGCTCCATGCCTTCTGAGTAGTGCCACCATGGAGGCACGGAATTAAAGAGCTTCTGAGGGACTTCAAGTAGTTTTCCACCTGCTTTCAAAAGCTTCCCTGTAATTCCATCCTCACCTGGTGCCCTGCCGTTTTTAAGGTGCTGGAGAGCCATTCTAATCTCGCTCAGACTGATGTCCGGGATATCTTCGGAATAGTGTCGGATAAGACTCGCTCTTGGATCGTTACTCACACTTGCGTGTGGCTCCAACGATGACGTGTACAGCTGCCCATAGAACCTCTCAATCTTACTCAAAATCTCAGGTGTCCCGGAACCGATGCGGCTACACTCGGTCTTCAGCATTGACAGTTGGCTCTTTCTGGCAGACAGATCTCTGGCAAAGACTTTGGAACCTTGGTTCCGCTCCATCGCTTTTTCAATAAAAACTGTATTGAAGCTGCGTAAGTCCCGCCGCATGCATTTGGAGATCTATCTGTTCAGTTGCATGTATGCTGTTAAATCTGTTGAAGAATGTAGCTTCATCTCACGTCTAACAGACATGAGATTAAGAGTGTGATCGGAGAATTTTTGCGTTCTTCTGCGGCGGGTCTTGCAGAACGTAGCTCCGACCGCATAGACAGTTTCCACGAGGTTGTTATTCATATCGTCCACTTCATTGCAGTTATCTAGGCACTGAAAACGGTTTTATAACTTGAGCTGAAAGGTTTCGGGACTTTGGAACAGACCACGAGGGGGACGGAGCGTTGACTTTTTTAGACGAGACCTCTCCAACTGAATATACGTACTACTAATTTGTATAAGTGGTAGAGCCAGGCGGCAGCTTTTGATGTCGCATGGATGGGCCGGCTTGAACCGGGGTGGTACCACGACCTCACAGAATACCAGCGTGAATTAGAGGTTTACCTTTGCGTTTCGCTTGGTGAGTGCAGGTGGCCGGCGGCCCTTTTTACTGGAAATGAGGCATTCCATCCTGGTCCTCACGGGTGAAAACGCATCTGCATTTTGATCTGTAACAGAGGATAGATGTAGATGTCTATGGGCCGCAGCAACCACTTACCATCAGGTGGACTGTGTGCTCGTTTTTCACCCTTATCCTATAAAAAAAAGTTTACATCCTCGCGATCACGGAGACATCACTGAACAGTTGTCATCTGGTCGTCATAAAGAAGTCAACCTCATTTTTTGTCGAACCGTCGGGGCTCCATCAGTTCCACCGTCCTAATACCACCAAATTACCTATTACCTATTACCATTACCGAATTTCCCTACTTTCAGCTCACCGTTTTCTCTTGAGACTAGTTTTGCATTGAAGTCCCCCATTAACACCGTATAGTGGGTTTTGGAGGAATGCATGGCTCTAGAGATATCCTCATGCATTTGCTCCACCTCCTCATCAGGATTTGCCGAGGTTGATGCGTAAACTTGTATGACCTTCATTGAATACCATTTGGTGATTCTGAGTATAAGGTACGCAAGCCTTGTCGACACACTCTCAATCTCTACAACGTTTTTAAAGATAAATAATTATATAACGACTTGTGGACGATAAATCCGACACCTCGTTGGGTCAAATGGTCGCCCTCCCGGTGATAGAACATCCGGATTCGAGGATTACCGTGTCCTTCCCCTCTTCTTACCTCGGATAATCCCGCCAGCGTAACTTGTCTATCTCTTCTTCCAGCTCCACGATCTTCTCGTCAGTCCTCAGGGTGCGTGCGTTGTATGTTGCCAGGTCGAGTCCTCTTAGGTGGCAACCGAACCTCCACCGGAGATTCTTAGCACCCCCTGCCCCGCCGTTTCCATGGTTGCCACTGTAGCCAGGAATAGTGGGGCTACCGGGGACTAGGGGCCGTCTCTTCGTTACTTGCCATAGTTGCCACGCTTGGCGAGCGGGTTGGCAAGCAGTATTTTCTTGTAATTTTGCTGTTATCAAGAAGATGCTGCTGCACATCTCCTGCCTGTTTCCCTTTGTCGCCTTTTACGATACCCACGGGAAGATATGGAGTAGTGGATATTCTTAGCCGCCACTACACGGCATATGCTTTACCCATCAATAATAATCTGTATAAGCATCTTTTAAAACAATGTTATGTAACTACACCATTCGTGATCTGTACGTGTGGGAGAATTTCAGTTTTTATTTTCTTTTGTAATTTAACTGCTTACTAACCGGAACGAGATTTTTTTGAGAAAATAATTATTTTTATTACTTAAAGTTCTACGTTTCGTCGGTAAATAATTGTGAACTCCTTTCCTAAATTAGGAATTTAAATTAGAGTTGCTGGAGCTTATTGTAAATTAAACAGCATTGTCACATTCACGATTCATTATGTTAAAAGAAAATATTTCGGTATCAAATATTGCTACAAAATAAAATAAACCTCAAAGACAACGTAAGATTAACATAACATCATAGCCGAGAAAAGTCCACTGTTGAACATAGGCCTTCCTCACAGATTGCCCCAATGGGGGGAATGTTACCATTGGTTTAGTTGTTATCAGTCCATCTGCTATTTCTCTTTTCCTCTGTCGTCTCTAATTAAACCCACGGGACGATATAGAATAGTGGATATTCTTACACAACTACTAACGTGAAACAACGTAACGATTACACTTAGTAAATGAATAAAAGCGGCAACCTAATTCACGATCTCAGTAACAGATGCGTTACACTTTTACACCGCATACCCTCTGTCTCTTTCTGCCTAGGCGAGTTGTTTATCTCTTGCATCTTACATACCAGCTCTTCGCGACTCCTTTGGAACAAAATGGGTTAATAGAAGCTCACCAAGATTAGGAACAAAAGCAAACTGTTTGATTGGTTATTCATTTGTAATAATCGGTATACTTCATCATCATCGTCGTCAGCCTGCTGCAGTCCACTGCTGGATATAGATCTTCACACATCCAGTTGCTTCCACTTTTCGCAGATCGTCAGTTGAGGACGTCTCCATCATCTAAGCGGTGATATCAAGGTTTTGTCAAACTTATTTAAATGACTTGAATGATTTATTTAGATTAATAAGTATTTCTGTGCGTTGTTGTGATACCATCGTAAAATAGCAGCTTAACGCTGCTGTGTTTCGTATGGTGAGTGAAGAGAACCGGAGACCCTTTTTACTGGAAATGAGGCATTCCATTTTAGTCCTCACGGATGACAACGCATCTGCATTTTGATTTGTAATAAAGGCTAGATGTAGATGTCTATGGGTCATATCAATCATTTACCATCAGGTGGACTGTGTGCTCGTTTGTCACCCTTATCCTATTAAAAAAAAGTTGTATTTTCTTAGATTTTTTATATAGAAGAAAGTACATTAGTAGTAAATGATCATGCCACCCACCTCGTGATAGAAGATCTGCAACACCATACAAATATTAGATAATTTTATTTTATTGAGAGAAAAACAGCAACGCTTTGTCTTGCAATAAGTAACATCGGAAATGGAACCCATCCATTTCCTGTTCCGCTCCCGCTCTGGAGTGTAAACACAAGGCAGTGAGTGGATGGATCCATTACGAAGAGGGCGCAGTCCGCGTGTTCAAGAGTCTGCGAAGGCGTTCGTTTGAGATGCAAAGCAATCGCGTCGCAGCCTCCGCAGCCGCTCGCCGAGTGCTCTCCTGGCTCTCCTTCATTAGTCGCGCTTTCAAGTGCTCTTCGTTTGCGCTCGCTAACTCAAATGCTTTACTTTTTGCACACTGTCTACAATTTAATGATATCTTTATTTGTACAAAACAATCTTTTGACAACGACCCTCAACTTGTGTAACTGATATTATATAAATATACATACTCGTACTTTGTTTATGACTAACTTATAAATATTTTTTGTGGTTTTAGGTAATGATTTAAATTAAATTACATTATTTTTGATATTTTTAAATAATTATACTGACTCTTGCTCCTATTATCCTATTAGTTATTAATTGTCCCTTAAACATAAGCTTACTACCTTTCAAAATAATATGAATAATTTGTTTGCAATGGAAGATAAAATTTGTATCTCGTTCTCGACGTTTTCTAAGAGTGTCTAAAGAAACCTGAAAATATTAAGAAATGTAAAAACTTACATGTGTCTCGCTGCTGAGCACAAGCCTCATTTCTGGAATCTTTTCATTACAAAGGAGGTCAGAAGCATTAATCAACGCAGAATGAGCTTACAGTATCTTGAAGTCTTGCAGTGGTATGTTTGGGTTTGGATTTAATTTTGTTCATTATACGATCCCAAGCAAATGGTAGCACCCATCCATCTTCTCTATTGAAGTTAGGAAGTTTTTTAATTTCAATAGCCTCGCGTATCATCTTTGGTAGGAATCGGTGTTCTTTTGCGAGTATTTGTGGTCTATCAAATCTGATGCAATGGCGGGGACGATCTTGAACATGTTCACAGACTGCAGACTTCCCAGAGCGTCGGGGCCTCATGTCAGCTGTATGTTCTTCCACGCGGGTTTTAATAGATATTTTTGTTTGTCCTATGTAAGAGAGACCACATACGCAATTAAGCTTGTACACTCCCAACATACTTCAAGCCGCTGAAGAAGATTAGTCAGTTCTTATCATCCGTCAAGTGTAATATACCTCTATAAGATGCAAGAGTGTACAAGCGTGATTGCGAATGTGGTCAAGTGTCAAGTCAAACAAGTCTTCGCGTAAATATATGAAATCATTATGAGGTGAGAAGCAGTTAACATTGCAACTAATATATCACTGGTGCTGGCAAATATCGAACTTGGCATATTCATATAGAAATGATTTTTGTTGCTAGCTATATGTCCTTTATAAAACGAAAGTGCTAAATGAACTAACCATCCACCAGATGGTAAATGGTTACTGCAAACAAGGAAAGACAGATCAGTTGCGTTACAGATGCGTTGTCACATCTTAGGAAGGCAGAATGCTTTGAGATTATAATCATACTGACTTTATACTCTATAACCTTCAGATCGCAACACAGCAGTGCACGCTTGCTATTTGGTGGCAGAAGTTGGTAAGAGGGTGATAGCTATATAGACGGAGTCCAGACAGAAAAGCCGCCAATGCTTGTTTGTTGTTGATTCCCCAAGATATATGGCTAGATTTTTATTTACTGATCCCAACAGATCTTAACGCATAGATATATACAGGGCTGTTTTGCAATAACCGGCAAAATTTGCAGAGAAGGTTCAGAATAAGTAACGCGGGCAAATGGTGAAGAAAAATTAATTAAATAAATCTCAAACATTCTGTCCTTTTTAGCTTTCAAATTCAAAATGCGTGGTAATGCATTATTTTAACTGATTTTACTGCGCACACACACATTTATATGGGTCGATCGGTAGGCTAAGACGTTGTTGTCCATGAATCATATTCAATTTGGGATAATTTCTAATAAAATTAGAAGTACTAGCCTTATTTGCTCGATTTTTAAAAATTGCAATAACGATCATTATTTGTATTTTTGAAATTAAGTTTAAAATATGGCTACTCTTTGAAAAATAACCCTGTATATATATTTTCTTTTCCGTATTAGAAATGAAATTTATAGCCCACATAAATTTCTCATCTCGACGGAGCGGTAGAGCGGACTATTAAATCATATCCCATGCATGTCAGAGATGTATTGTTGAGGCAGACTAGATAAGGTAAGGCGAGGCCAAGAGCGCGGCGGACCCGGGTTATGGGCGCGCCGTGCACTCGCGCGACGCCTTCGTCACGACGTCGACGCGCGTGTGAACCTTGCCTTATCTTTAGACCACACCGATGCATTGGTTCGGTGAGAAGTCTTATGAACTGCTACATCCAATTTACCTTTTTAAGGTAGACATCCGCATTACTCACGATGCTCACAACTTTTTATAGAACAAAGTGCATTTCAATGGCTATTGAAAATTTACAGTAAATTGCCAGCAAACTATCACTTCTTACTGACTACATAATTACTTGGACTACTCTTGGAGAAATATCATTATACGGTGCGAGAGTATTTAATCCACAAATTAATATGAATTAGTAAAATAATGTGTGAGTAAGGTGCTTTGGGGTTATTACGGGGAATTCCGATATTTCCAAAATATGATTTAACTAGCGATATTTTTGCTCTGGTAACATTATTCTAGACGAAATCTCATTTGTCTCTCCCACTTCAGTCGTGTCAGGTAGCTAGCTTAGAGCTAGAGTTGAGACTAGGTATAGTCTCAACGACGCGGGTGCAAAATTAACTTTTCGGTGGAAACAGCTTTTTTCAACATTTTTCGGTTTTTCGGAATTACCTCGCGTATTTTTTTTTGAATTGCAAGGAATTGTTGTTTTCAAACGGGACAACTTTCTTAATATTCTTTGATAAAATTCAAGTAAAAAAGATCCCTTGTCTTTTGACGATAAAGTTAATATCTTCGGTGTTATGAATTCTTAAAAGCTTGAAAAATCCCAATTTCGGATACGTTTGATTCATTAAAAATGCATAAAGAAAAAGATTAAAGTATAACCGATATGTTTTATATTTTTTGACAAAATATAAATAAAAAAGGCTCATGACTTTTACGATAAAGTTAATATTTTCGGAGTTATGAGTTTTTAAACGTTTGAATGTCCTGAATTCGGATACTTTTGACTAATTAAAAATATATAAAGAAATGTATAATATATGATTTATTTACTACCTTAGCTGTTATAAAAGTTTGAAGAAACCTCTTTATCTAGCCTAATTACTGTGCAACCACGAAAACGTTGGTGGCGCCTTAAATGTTTAGAACCACTGGACTTTATGTGTGGTAATTCGGAAAATTCAAGTGAGCAAAATATACTTGAATTAGAAACAAAGTGTGTAGGTATCAATATTTTTTGTAGAAGGGCATAGACGAACGAAAAGTATCCAAGTTATCCAGAATAAAAATATGTCAAATTTTAAATGATCGTATTTACGCAACGCAGACTTTTAATTAAGACGAATGACAAAATAATTAGGATATGTATTTTAATAAATAAAAGTGACATGAGTTGGTTGTAAACTTGGATAGTATTTTAAAAAATAATTATTAAATATGCATCGTATAAACTAATCAGAAAATATGTCAAATTTACTCCAAAGCACCTTGATTATATATTGTATCAAAGTCTTATTTTGACGTTTATTTTAGAATGAATTGAAAATAATTTTTATATTGAATAATTTGAATTCTTATCGACATACATGTAATCTTTTAATGATAATGACATCCATCATTATGCATAATAATTTATTACATTTACTAGGTGCATTTACGATTTATGATAATATAATTTTGTTTCATTTTAAATCACTATTCTTAAAGTTTATGTGTAAATCTCATTCTTATAAATTTTGTCCAGTGTTTTAAATGTCTGTAAGGACTAAATATGTGAATCGGTCACAAACGTTTTCCTCCTAATTTACCATATCTGTACCTTATGATTTGACTTGATTTAATTTGATTTGAAAGTATTTTCCTATTGCTTATACGCGCGCATCTTTTTGCTTACATAATTAAAAAGTATTAATTGATTTAAGTTAGTGTGCGTCTAGACTTCAACTAAATAACATCTAAATATAATACCCGCGTAATTTCAAGGCCAATGTTTTAAAGGCTTTGTTCAGTTAATCATAGACAAGAGTCAATAAACTGTTTTAAGTTTATTTGGTGTTATTTTTTAAATAACTAGCACCCTGCCTTCAAACAGAACGAAGTCTTATGTACAAGAAGATATTTTATAAAATAAAGGTGATAAACGTGCTCACAGTCTGATGGGAAGTGATGCTGTGGCCCATAGACACCTTCATGTGTCTCGTTTAAAAATTAAAACATAGATTTATTGTTGATGGCTAAAGTGGAATCCCTCGTTACCAGAGAAAAGGGTAAGCACTATGTAACTATTTTACGCAGGTTTTCTGTGCCACCGTGGTCCTTTCCCGGTCGAGGCATACTGATCAGCGTGGATCTAACATGTGGTAAATGTACAGCTATCACTTTGAAAGAACAAAGGAGATAAATAACATTTAATTAATTATTTTCTTCTTTAACGACCATAAACAAAACTTCAAAAAATACTGCAACAGGAATAACAGGATGGCAAATCGCTAACCCTCAAAAAAATAACTCTAAAAGAGTAATATAATAGTAAGATTTATTACTTGGCAGAACCATGCTGCAGCTATATTATGGTTATAGCACGAATGGGTCGGCTCGACGGGGAAGGAGCACGCTTTCACAGAATACCAGCGTAAAATAGCAGGTCAATGCTGCTGTGTTTTGTATGGTGACTGTAGAACCAGAGACCCTTTCAACTAGAAACGAGGCATTCTATCTTAGTCCTCAGTTATGAGGTAATACACATAAAAAACATACAGCCGAATAGAATACCTCCTCCTTTTTGAAGTCGGTAGAAAACTATCTGAGATCTGGGCGACTATTCGAACACAAACAATTATGTGTTTATTATTGGCACTATTAATGTAAACAAACGACCATTGGTAGTAGAAACGAAAACAGTGAATGTTTAATTTCATTTCATTTAATATATTTGTAATTTGTAACACATATTATAAATTAATTTTAATTTTCTGCATTCGTTCTCCATATCTTAATTTACTATGTCAAATCGCACACTCCTTCGTGCGCGTAATATGCTTTAAAAGTGGTGCAATGTTTTGTCTTCACGTAGACTATTAATACTATATTATTCATAAATTAGATTGAATGGTCGCTGAACTTTAAAATAAAATTATTGCTATAACCTACCTTATTAAGTGGTGATATTTCATTAAGACGTAAGTAGTGATAGTCATAAAAACAGATATAAATATCGACTAATTATTATGATTTAAATTTTATTAAAGAAGTTTAATTTATTCATTACCTACTACCTGGGACGAGGTTTCAATGAAAATAAATGGTTTTATTGAATTGAATATTGAAGCTACGTTTTGTTGAGAAATTCTTGTAAATTGTTTCCCTAAACATAAACTTACGTTTAGTTAAACCACAGAATAATAATAGTTAAAAGAAGTTAAACTTAAGTTTAATAAACCGCAGGCACAATGTCGCAATTCTGCTTGAAAGTATATTTTCGGTATAAGACTTTTGCTCCAAAATGTATGATAGTTTATGTTTTCGTAGTTACAATAAAATCTGTAAAATACTTTTATTTCATAAGTAGCAGGTAGGTACTCGTACCTAATTGTGTAAATATGAGAGAAATCATTACGATTTTTCAGTTCGTTTAATCAATGTGCATTTCTAAAATGAATTGAAATAAATATACAAAAATCAACATTTTATAGGTACATACCAAATTGTTTGTATTAATAATAAAGGAGAATGGGATTTTTGGGCCTGAAGTTAACTAATTGGTTTGTACTTTAAAAAATTGGCTATATTTTTCTAAAGTTAAATACAAAAAACTAGCTCATTTTACAATCTAGATTTCGAAAAAACAATAAAATAATAAATAAGTTAGAAAATCGATTGTATTGATGCAATCGATTTTATATTTATTCGGATCCAAAAAAAATTAAATGATAAAGTTGATATATTGATATGATATATTCATTTGGAAATAAAGTATATTATTATTCGCATAAGGAAAAAAGAAATAAAAATCTTATATAAAAATAAATCGATTACCACGAAGAATACACTGGTGAAATTCTCTTTTCTGTACACTACCTACCACTAGTAATTTCTATTTATTATATTATAACCTCCTTGTTTCTATTAGTTTGTTTGACAGTTCAAACTTCATAACTATTCATTTAAAAAAAAGAAAAAGACCAATTTTCGATTTGATTTGAAACGAGTGCAATATAATCGATTCTCGATTAAATCCAGCATTTTAATATCTATTTTTAATTATTTATCTGTGTTAACTAGGCAGATAAAAAAATATATCTACAAAATAATATGAAAAAATACAAAGTATCAACATGTCAACAAATAACAGTAGGTAACACCAATAATTCAAGTTATCGATCTCAGAGCGATATTTCTAATATTCATTTCAATTAGTTGTTGTTGTTTTAATTTTCGTTAAGCGTTTCAATATTTTATTTCCTAGATAACCTCAGCTTTTCTTTGGTGATTTTATACTGATTCGCCTTTTATATCTTTAAGAAATTATAGTGAAAAATAACCTGTTAGTGTTATTACAGTGAAACATCAGTGTAGGTAATACATAAAATCACTTTTATTTTTCGTCAATAACTCAGCTCCTAGATTGACAAACCTAGCCAGATTTTCAGGTATGAATGTTTTATATATAAGATTTCAAATGGTCCGACTTTCATCTTGTTAACATCTGGGCCCAAAAATGTATGGAGATGTCTCCTTCTCCTTTGAAAGTTTATCTCATTTTTACACATAACTAATGACTCGCCCCGGTTTCTGTTGGATAGGATCTATTAAAGATAGGGCAGACTAGTTTTATCAGTTTTCGTTTTTTTTTAAATCTGCAAGTTTTTCGATTAAAATTTCTCTTGGCATTGCTCTTTGTCTGTTCGTTAAGTTCTATGACAATCAATTAAGCCATTTCAAAGATTAGTCCAAAGACAGACAAAAATTTAAAAAATGTTTATTTATGTCTCAATAGCGTTAAAATAATACCCCGAGCTTAATAAAAACCAGTTATTTCAATATTACAGACAGACATTTCCACATTATTTATATGTGTACATGTATACAGATAAAGCTACGTTACGTGACAGTGTACTCGGAGGTAGGACTCCTTTTTTATTTCTACCCTCGTACCTATTCCTATTACCAAACATACCTACCACCGCAGTCCTAATTAATATTTGACTGCAGCAACCACTTGCCACCAGGTGGACTGTAAGTTCACTTGTTACTTCAGTACGGCTCCGTATTGTGGCTTAGCAATACGTTATTGCGCTGGGGGCCGCGGGTTCGAATCCCGCACGGGACAAGTATTTGTATGGCCTACAAATAATTGTTCCGGGTCTGCATGTTTGTCCTCGTGCAATTTATGTTTGTAAACTGCCTCCACGATACAGGAACAAAATCCTAGTGTGGTGGTAACTGTTTTCAAAAAAAGGTTTATAATAAAAAAACAATGTATGTAATAACATGTAATGTAATAATTTCATTGTGCCTCAACTATGTTTAGAGGGCTGCAGTGCTGTGTTCACTCAGGCACTTGACACGAGCGCACTCGCCCTCTTGCAATAATTATAGCACCCAATAATTGACACTCACACAAACTATAAGTTAGCACATGTTATACAATTAAAACTTTATTTCAAAGAATGACTATTTCACCTTAGTTAAATTAAAAAGTTATGAACATAAATAAATACATCTTTGTATTTTTTTCGTGCTCTTTTTTTAATGTCAAAATAATCAGAAATTAAAAATTATTACATAACACATTCATTGTCTGACAAGAATGTACCTTTTTTTAAAGGATAGAGTGACAAACGAGCACATAGTCCACCCGATGGTAAGTGGTTGCTGTGGCCCATATACATCTTACATTTATCCTCGTTTGCGAATCCAAACGCAGATGCGTTGTCACCCATGAGGACTAAGATGGAATGCCTCTTTTCCAGTAAAAAGGGTATACCACCTTAAGTGGCGCATGGTACAGGGAATAGGTTAATTTAAAATACTATTTGGCACGTGGTAAAGACACGCTGCAGGTTAAATTGAATGCAGCACGAACGGGTCGCAGAATGCCAGCGGGAAACAGCTGCGTTTAATGCTGCTGTATTTCGTGATCAGAACTGTAGACCCTTTTTTATTCCCCTTTTGTCCTCAGGGGTGACAACGCATCTAGCATTTAAATACTTAATCGAGTATCTGCAAATGTAGATGTCACAGTATTCACTTACCATCGGATGGATTGTGTGGTTGTTTGTCATCTTCACGTCTATAAAAATCAATTAAAAATACTATAATATCAGTAAAATAATTCAAATATTATTAATATTTTTTTATACGATAAGGATGACAAACGAGCACATAGTCCACCTGATGGTAATTGGTTGATGTGGGTTTTTAAACGTGGTAGAGCCATGCTGCAGCTATATTACTGGTCGGCTCGACTGGGGAAGGACCACGCTGTCAATAGAATACCAGCGTAAAATAGCAGCTTAAGGATGATGTGTTTCGTATGGTAAGTGAAGAGAACCGGCGACCCCTTTTACTGGAAATGAGGCATTCCATCTTAGTCCTCACGGCTGACAACGCATCTGCATTTTAATTCGCAAACGAAGATAGATGTAGATGTCTATGGGCCACAGCAACCACTTACCATCAGGTTTTTCATTATTTACCATTAGGTGGACTGTGTGCTCGTTTGTCACCCTGACCTATTTGTGCTACAACTATACCACCTATAGCTGCACCATGGCTCTACCACGTATAAATTATATTTGATTTTTTTTTCAATGTAATTTTACTATTACGCCATGATAACTGAGAGCTATTAATTGATTTGATTGAATTGATGAATTGTCTCTCGAGCTACGTCAATTTAAAGACGAAACTCCGAAGTAGTACTTGCAAACGGTGGTAATGAGCTAAGAAGTGATTACGTTCATGAGGAGTTGTGTCGAGGGAGTCTGTATCGGCGTATCAGCGGAGTCCGAGCGGCGGCCGCCCACGAGCGCGGCCAATGAGCGTGCTCCCTACACGCCATTGGCCGCCCGGGGAAAAAACTCCACGAGAAAAACAATGGCTCTACAACTCGCCAACCTAACTTCACCCGCCACGCCACAATCAACACCCCTCCGACGTCCGCTCACCATAACCGAGCGGGGAGTGGAGAAGCTCTGAGTGTGTTGGACGCGAATACGTATGCTTACAGATAACAAAGCAATTGACATCGCAGCAGCGTCCATTATTACTTGGACTGTTGAATGAACAAAATTTTATTCAAGTTCTACGCTTGCCGTCACCTTAAGGATAGTTGAAGGTGTCTTTCTGTTTTGGTAGATGCATACGTGTGGACGTGGACATAGCAACTGATAACGCTACACGTCCATTTTTGCTGGAGTTGTTGCTTTACCGTACCTACGTTATCGTTTTTGATGTTAAGATATTTTTTTCGTATAATTGACACAAGTAACGTTACTATTTGTAAGTAAGTACAAAGGAACAAAATGTAACTATATTTGATTTGCTATTTCTAAGTAGGTACTATTATATAATACGAGGGTGGATTGAAAAGTACTCGGCCTAACACAGATCCATTCAATTCTAAAAATCAAATCTACCCACATTATTTAGTTCAGTTCAGACTAGTTCATTGTGTGAAGTTCGAAACGTGTGCGATAATTAGTTGTGATTTTATAAATTTATTAACAAAGTAATCGGACATAATTTCCGCGAATGGAGCAAATCGAGCAGCGTGCCGTCATTAAGTACCTCCATAAGAAGGGGCTATCATCAAAAACCATCCATGATGACATGGTCAGTACATTAGGCGATTGTGCTCTGTCATATTCATCCGTCAAAAAATGGATAGCAGAATTTAAGCGTGGTAGAGAGAGTGTGAAAGATGAACCCCATTCTGGAAGGCCTTCGACGTCAACTACTGACGAAAATATTTAAAAAGTACTTGATTTAATAATGGGAGACCGCAGGTTAAAAATTAGAGAGATAGCCGAGATTATAGGCATCTCTTATGAACGAACTCAAAACATCATTGTCAACGAGTTGGGTTTCCACAAGGTGTCTGCGAGGTGAGTTCCGCGACTGCTTTCAGTTGAACAAAAAAGGACGCGATTGACTATTTCACGCGACTGTTTGGAGTTATTTGAAGCCGATGCAGAAGATTTTTTGAATCGTTTTGTTACTATAGACGAAACATGGGTTCATTACTGTACACCGAAAACAAAACAACAATCAAAACAGTGGAGAAGACCTGGTTCACCACCCCCTAAAAAGGCTAAGTCGATTTTGTCGGCAAATAAGGTGATGGCTTCAGTATTCTGGGACTCGAAAGGTGTGATTATGATTGATTATCTTGAAAGGGGTCAGACTATAAACTCTGATTACTACTGCACCTTACTACGTCATTTACGAGAGAAAATAAAAGAAAAACGTCGAGGAATGCTCAGAAGAAAAGTCCTGTTTCATCAAGATAACGCCCGTGTTCACACGTCAGTACAGTCAATGGCTGAAATTCACAACTGTGGCTTTGAACTGTTACCGCATCCGCCGTATTCACCTGATCTGGCACCATCAGACTTCTTTCTGTTCCATAACCTAAAAAAGCACTTGGGAGGTCAAAGATTTTCGACAAACGACGAGGTCAAAGCAGCTGTAGACGCATATTTTGACTCTAAGGAAGAATCATTTTTTTTCAACGGTCTAAATGCTTGGAAGGGGAGGTGGCAAAAGTGTATTTAACTTGATGGTGATTATGTAGAAAAATAAAAATATAACTGATTTAGTATGTGTTTAATTTCTTGGTTAGGCCGAGTACTTTTCAATCCACCCTCGTGTTTAAGGATTCAAATAATATGCATTAAGCTTATAGTATGTATAGTGTTTAATTCTTAAGAATGTGGTGTAGGATCGTGGTCCTCCTGAAGATCACTTACGTCACAAACTATTTTGCTCACACCACAGCTTCGGAAGTTGGTGCTAAGACGTTACACAGTATATAGAAGAAGTTCCGACTTCAGAAGCCGTTGTGAACATAATTTTATTATTTTTAATTCTTTGATGCCGGCTTTTACTTTTGTTAAATTTGAAGCTGTGGCCTTTTTCGGAAATAAGGAATATCATGAGCTCAAGGTAACAGCAAGAATTTCCTTTAATTAATAAAATAAAATAAAATAACTTAATTTAAAAAAATCTAAATTTCCGCACTTAGAGGTATTTTATTTTATCTGATAACGTGGCGTCATTTTAATTTATAATAATATACAATAAAATACAATTTATGAGTCTTCTAGTTAGGTTACTCAGTACCTAACCTGTATTTAGGAGATAGGCCAGCTACAGTTACCAGTTTTAAATCAAATAAGAAAAGCAATCAGGGAAAATGATAGGGAAAGTTGGAAAGTAGTGAAATATTCAATATTGCATTTCCAAAGGGGGCTTTCATAATTTAATCACTGTTTTATTTCAAGATCCTCAGCGTTCATCCTAATAGTCAAGGCATGAGAAAAGATACAGTCTACTAAAGACTGACGTCAAGACCGTGACCATTCCTTAGGGAGCCGTAATCTTAGCCGTCATACCTTTCCTTTGAGAAAGGGAAACAGGTTCTGAGTCGAAAGTCCACACAGGGGTCACGCCCACCTCATTGTTCCCGAACCCAACGTGGTGTGGTATTAGTCTGTGAATAGAAGATCAATAATTGGTTGATCTCTGCTGCAGGGCACGAGATGAAGACTTTCCTTTCCTTTTCAATTGATTTGATACAGTTGTAACTTATTTCATATACATGAATACCAGCGTGAAGCGGAGGTTTACCTCTGCGTTTCGCTTGGTGAGTGCAGGTGGCCGGAGGCCTTTTTTACTGGAAATGAGGCATTCCATCTTAGTCCTCACGGGTGACAACGCATCTGCATTTTGATTCGCAAACGAGGATAGATGTAGATGTCTATGGGCCGCAGCAACCACTTACCATCAGGTGGACTGTGTGCTCGTTTGTCACCCTAATCCTATAAATTTTTTTTTATCTATTTTTCGATTTCACAGAAAAGAAAAAAAACACCACGTTTTTCGGGTAAAATATAACATAGATAACTCCTGACATTGCTCGTTATTTGTTCCTTCTGTTATTAGTTTCATAAAAATCTGTCCAGCCATTCCTAAGATTAGTCCGGACAGGAAATGCAAATAACCCTTTGAAAGCGATATGCCGATATCACAAACAGACACTTCAATTTTATTTATTTGTACCTGTAGATAATGTTTTTAAATGCAGTTTCAAAAGCCTGAGTTGGGCATTATATTATTATAGCCTTGAGCTCTAATCGCCTCAAAAAAGTTTTCAAAAGGGTCTTGGTTTGCATTACGTAGTAATAATGAATTTATTCCTTCTGACCTTAGTCTATTCGTTATTAATTTAAAACCTTTAGATATTACCCAACTGGTTAGAGCTGGTACAGTTACCTCTTTGCCCTTGTTGTTTACATACTTCATTGTTCTTAAAATCGGTAACGTTTTATTCCAAAATTTGTAAATACCATTAATATTTTTATCATTGAAATAGAATTTGACCATTAATATTTAAAAAAAAGTTTTAGTAAAATAATATATTAGATGCAGATTTGCCATGCTGCAGCTATATTAGTGGTATAGTTGTAGCACGAATGGTTTGGCTCGCCCGGGGTAGGACCACGCTCTCACAGAATACTAGCGTCAAATAGCAGCTTAATGCTGCTGTGCTACGTATGGTAAGTGTAGAGACACAAAGACCTTTTTTATCAGAAACGATGCATCCATTAGAGGAAGAACAACGCATCTGCAGTTTTAATTCTTAATCGAGGATAGATCTACCTACATATCTATTAGCTTTTGAGGAATTAAATAAAACTATTTCAAGGACTTGTAGATTCTCTTAGCCCTTATTAGGGTGGTATTTCCTTCTTCAAAACACTCAGAAATTTAAAAAGGTTAATGTGCAGCTGTGGAATGTATATACACCCGTAGCATTTTAATTAATTAATGAATTACTACTTTAACTTACAAGCTGGAACAGGATAGAAATACAAACTTAAAAGATCAATACATTAATGGAATCAGGCGTTACTTTGCGGAAACACATTGTGTTAAATAGCTAAGTTCCGCACAATACGCGTATCTTAGTTAATTTTTATCACACACTCACAGAATACCAGCGTCAAATATCAGCTTAACACTGCTGTGTTTCGTATGGTGAGTGTAGAGAACCGGAGACCCTTTTTACTGGAAACGAGGCATTTCATCTTAGTCCTCACGGGTCTGCATTTTGATTCGCAACGAGGATAAATGTAGATGTCTATGGGCCACAGCAACCACTTACCATCAGGTGGACTGTGTGCTCGTTTGTCACCCTATACTATAAAAAAATGAATTCATCTTACGAGTAA
Source organism: Parnassius glacialis (assembly GCA_033319125.1). Taxonomy (NCBI): domain Eukaryota; kingdom Metazoa; phylum Arthropoda; class Insecta; order Lepidoptera; family Papilionidae; genus Parnassius; species Parnassius glacialis. The sequence goes on along the minus strand of JAVANC010000021.1, from coordinate 53,467,878 downwards.
CATCTCTATTGTTTCTAACTACTAATGAAGAATGTTGTGAGGTAGATATCCACTTGAATTAGATATATTCTTTTCTTGTCCAAGACGGCTTTACAGCTTGTAGTAGTGGCATGATTGCGTACTACAAGTTGTAAAGCCGTCTTGGACAAGGACTCGCATTGCACATAAGGTACTTGTAAGCTAGTTTTAACATATAATTAATTCAGTGTGTACTGTAGAAGTGTTGAGCGACATGCGGCAGATGTCCGACAACACGCGTCACAATGTCGACGAGTTTTTTAACATTGTTGAAAAGTGGATGCGCTGTCAATGAATCGAGTCACGTAGGTAGCAAAATGTTAGTCAGGTTTAGTCACTATTAAACTTGTGAAGGTGGAAATAAATCTTCTGTTAATAAAACTGGAGTGAAATTAAAATTAACAGTCCAGCTGATGGTAAGCGGCTTCTGCAGTCCATGGACACCTGCAACTTCAAACAACGAAGGCTATACATGCGTTGTCACCACTGAGGACTAGATAGAATGCCTCACATCACACACACACACACACACACACACACACACACACACACACACACACACACACACACACACACACACACACACACACACACACACACACACACACACACACACACACACACACACACACAAAGACGTACTACTAGTGCTATTTAACTAACAACCATTTATGCCTAACATAGGTACTTAATATATTATTATTTTATTAATGTTGGGACCTGCAAAACTATAGAGAAACTGTTTTTTTTTAAATATTAATGGTGAAATACTCAAATGCTACTCAATTTTAAGCCGTTAAGTAAGAGACTTAACGACATCTTCCCCCGATAAATCTAGACTGTATTCTACTTGGATTAAGTATCAAAAAAATGTTATGTAGGTGGATAAATTTAATTAGATCTTTGTATCTCTATATCTCATCATCATTACAGCCTTTCACAATTCCACTGCTGAATATAGGCCTCCCCCAAGGAATGCCACAAAGCACGGTCCTGAGCCACCTGCATCCATAGACTTCCTGCATGTCTTACCAGGTCGTCACTCCATCTAGTGGGGGGTCGCCCTACACTTTGCCTACCGGTACGAGGCCGTCACTCGAGAACCTTTTTTCCCCATCGGTTGTCGGTTCTTCGAGCTATATGGCGGGCCCACTGCCACTTCAGCTTACTGATCTGTTGGGCTATGTCGGTCACTCTGGTTCTACTGCGGATATCCCCATTTCTAAGTTTATCACGCAGAGAAACTCCGAGCATAGCCCTCTCCATAGCTCGCTGAGCAACCTTGAGCTTCCTCATACGGCCAGCAGTGAAGTCTATTTCTAATTAATGTTAAATATAACATACTAAAGATCCGTCCCGGTTCGTATGGATGATTTCTGTATCTTGACAACAGTGCCCCGAAATTGGTCCAGTCGTTTAGGAGGAGTTCAGTGACAAACACTTGTACAGACAATTATATAATGTATACATAGTGTTGTGGGTTACTCTACAAGGTGTTGTCCTGGGAAGTATTTAACGTGTGAAGCTTCAATCGCATCAGATTTTCGACAAATCACAATTCGGACCGCTTGGCCGTTACAGTCTAGACTATTCTTGGAAACTTAACTCGAATACTGTAAGACATGTAATTTAGTTCAAATGTGTACAACGTCGGTCGACATAATTTCATTCGTCAGCGGCGGACGGTCGCGCGTGTGGACGTACGACGCCACTGCCAGGCAACCACGGCTTGAAAAAATTCGTCGACTGACATCAATATTGTATAGACGAGCGCTGAATGCCTAATGAGGACGTGCGCTTCTTGTCTCACATCCAGCGCTGCCCAAACTTTGATATTGAGCTTTGTTATAATAAATACGCGGCACATTAACATTACTCAACAAAACATGCAAAACAGATAAGTGTTGGTCTTCTAATATACTGTTAATACTCGTATGTATTTATTAGGGCCGATGACTAAGTAATGATTACTGTTGATCATTTAGTTCGGTTCCCAGGTCGAGCCAAGATCAACTATTGAGTTTTTCTGTCGAAAATCTCTCAGTAGCATGTTGGAGTCAGAAATATGGCGGTATTTCACCTCCGTGCCTCGGAAAGCACGTAAACCGTTGGTCTTGCGCCTGATCTCTATCCGGTGAAGTCAAATTTTATTTCCCATCGGACTATGAGAGTGATGAAATAGAGAGTGCTTTGCTGTGTTTGCACACACATTCGTGCACTGTCAACATAACTTTACAGCTGCACATAACGTTAAAACTGAAATTTGTTCTGTACGACGTAATTATTTATTTTTATTTATTTATTTAAGCTTTATTTGCACACATAAAAAATTTACAAAACGGCGGACTTAATGCCTAAAGGCATTCTCTACCAGTCTACCTTTGGTTTGTGCAGAGAATCTAGTGATTATTCATGAAATATATATATATATATACATATATAAATGAAATACGTATACAAGTATTCGTCTTTCATACGCGCAACGAGACATGTGGTAGTGGTGCATAGGAATTCAGTAGTCATCTTGTTTATTTATTTATTTCAACACTTTTTATATCAATTATTTTTTTGTGTGTGAATAAAAGAAAACTGTTTATTTTTTTTAATAATATAGGGTTGTCAAACGTGCTCATAGTCCAGTGGAAACTAATAAGGTTACAGGACAGGCTAAAATGCTTTGTAGACATTTATTATTAAAATAAATTATCGCCTCATGGCTGTCACCCAGAAGTGTAGGCAGGGACTACGAACTCTTATTTAGGACACGTAAACAAGAATAGGAGGACTCGCGAAAACTCTGGGGCCTTTTTTAATCGTATTTTACAACATCATTTACGAGTTATAATAATCGATACTGTGAACTTAGAACTTAGTTATATATAAGTAAGTATATGTTTACAAATAATAAGAGTAACGCATAACTTTATAAAATAATAAAGTTAGGCTTACGTGGTAGAGCCATGCTGCAGAAAGGACCGCGCTCTCACTTCAGACTAGCGTAAAATAGCAGCTTAAGTCTGCTGTGTTTCGTATGGTGAGTGAAGAGAACCGGAGAACCTTTTTACTGGAAACGAGGCATTCCATCTTAGTCTTCAGGGGTCACAACGCATCTGCATTTTGATTTTTAACTGAGGATAGATGTAGATGTATATGAGCCTTAGAATCCACTTAACAACAGGCGGACTGTGTGCTCTTTTATCACCCTTATTCTATAAAAATAAAGTAAGATAGTTTGGGTGGCACTGGCGACGAGCGAGCACGGACTTGTACGCGCGGCGGCTTGTTACCGCTCGCCCCCATTGTTGTCTGTCCGCTGTACCGCTGCCTGCACTGAGGACCAGCTTTACAATAAACATAGGCCTCCACATGACCGATAAACTATTAGAGTTGAGGATCATACGATTTGCAGGCAGATGGTGCCTAAAATGCTGTGTAGTGGCATCGTGGGAATATCTGCTACCCCTTATCATCCCGTGGGAGTCTTTTATTTCACCTAAGAGGTGACATAGGGAAATAAAACAGGATATGTGCAGTAGTATTTCCCGATAACCAATTATTGTAATAAAAAAATGTGCTTACCAACCACACAGTGGGAACTACGGCATATATGTTTAGAAGTGGACTTTGATAGGTTATAATGGTAAAGACTGCCTAAAATTACACTATTACTTGCTACTATTGCTAGTTACCTTAAATTGAAATTGCCTACAGTATCAGCAAATCATAATCTTTTTTTTAAACGTTACCCGACAGTAGGGTTTCCTACTGTATCATGGAAGCATTTTACACACACAAATTGCAATGGGCAGGCATCTAGATCCGGAACAATTATTTGTAGGTCCCAAACACATTCCGTGTGGGGTTCGAGCCTGTCCTTCGGCTCTATAGCGCCGCAACCAATCTCTAAGCCGCTGTGCTACCCAGCTGTAGCGAGGACATGATACCGAATTTTGTAAATCTAAAATGGTACACATACTTTGGCATTGTAGTGTCTTTACACTTAACTTGTTTTAACCTCTTACAAAGTTTATTCGTATGAATCAAACTAAAAATATTAAAAAGAATAATTACAAATCAAAATGACGACCATTTTTTTCACGTTTCCAGTTCTGAGACGTGTTTTTATTATAGAATAAGGGTGAGAAACGAGCACACAGTTCACCTCATGGTAAGTAAATGCTGTGGCCCATAGACATCTTCTACATTTCAATCAAAATGCTGATTCGTAGTCACCCCTGAGGACGAAGATAGAATGCCTCGTTTCCAGTAAAAAGGGTCTCCAGTTCTGTCCACTCACCATATGAAACACAGCAGCATTAAACTTCTATTCTACGCTGGTATTCTGTGAGAGCGTGGTCCTACTCCGGTCAAGCCGACACATTCCTGCTGCAAACATAATATAGCTGCAGCGTGACTCTACCACGTACATACTTTTTGAGTTTTCAAGTCTCTAGCTTATAAGGAAGTGAGTTTAATATCGATCAAAAAAATTGCACCGAAGAGGCAAACAAACGGACAGACAAGATAGTGAGTTTAAATTTTATTGTCATCCAGTTCTGAATTATATTTAAAGTTTCAAGTCTCGATATAACGAAAATTTTTAGCGAACAGGCAAACAAACAGATAATATAGTGAGCTTATATTACATTGTTCCCCAGTTTTGAGCTATGTTTCAAGTTTCTATCTTAAAATAAACCTAGCAAGAAAACAGCGTAGCAAAGTGGCGAAGCAATCAGCTTTGTAGCGGTTTCTAACGGTTGCCGTTGAGCAATCAGTTTCAAAATAGGAGGTTCAGATGCCTGGGTGATCAGCAATCGATTGCTGAAAATAGAATTTGAAAATTCGAGACCGTTCTCGAGATAATCGTGGGACAGACGGACAGACGGACACCCGGACAGACGGACAGACATCGTGAAATCAATAAGTGTCTTCGCAAGCTTCGCCACTTAATAATTAAAGGAAATTAGTACCTACCAAATGGAAAAACAGAAGAATGCAAGTTATAAAAAACATGGTAAAAAACTAAATTAGCTTTGAAACCTAATCAGAAATGAAAGTTCTTATCTATTTTACGCCATTGTAAATTAACAGATATATTAAAAATGGGCCATATTACAGTGGTAGTGGTAGAGCCAGGCGGCAGCTTTTGCTGTCGCATGGATGGGCCGGCTCGAACCGGGGTGGTACCACGACCTCACAGAATACCAGCGTGAAGTAGAGGTTTACCTCTGCGTTTCGCTTGGTGAGTACAGGTGGCCGGAGGCCCTTTTTACTGGAAATGAGGCATTCCATCCTAGTCCTCACGGGTGAAAACGCATCTGCATTTTGATCTGTAACGGAGGATAGATGTAGATGTCTATGGGCCGCAGCAACCACTTAACATCAGGTGGACTGTGTGCTCGTTTTTCACCCTTATCCTATAAAAAAAATATTAAAAGTACCTTTAACCAACGATTATAAATGTCTAAATATATACGGATGTGAACGAGGCGAGAGGGATGTGTCAGGATCATGTCAAATGGAAGTCCGTAGTCTATGCCTACCCATGTAGGTGATGACCTAAAAAGTTTATGTAAAATTTATGAAATAGATGTTGAATTTTATAAACACCTATAGAGTCAGTTTGCAGTCAGTTTTGTCAGTTTTTATTTGCGTTAAACAACATTAAATTTATATACATAGAAACAAACAAAAAGTTTGCCTATTTTGGGAGCGATATGTCTCACAATAGCAAATTGATATAGTGGGTGGTGGTAATGGATCAGGAGTTACTCGTAAAATGTCAGGCTGTTGATGTGAGCTATATGATAATTTTTATTGTAATTACCTACTCCATCACAAAACAAAAACTTCGGTCCATTCAAATGCTACAAGTATTGTTGCTTGAGTGCACTTGTTTACTTACTTGCTGTCATGCTTACAATCTTTTTATGACTATTAACGAATTTCATTACTCAATGGCTATTTTAGAACTTAACAAGCACCTTGCTGCTATTGATCATGATGCAGATGAAGTCTATGAAGGAATATAACTGCCAGTATTAGTGCTTAACAAAAAGCCGGCAAGCGTGTCGATTTAATGGACTCTGGGAATGACAATTTACGTATTTGTACGTATAATGTAGCAGCAATAATGAAACTACTCCTTATTCAATATTTTTCTTAATAAAGTTATCTATTTATAAAAAAACCGGCAAAGTGCGAGTCGGACTCGCGCACCGTGGGTTCCGAACAAATCTGTAGGTATCTTATCTTTATATAGGTAACTTATATCCCTTTTCCTAAAGGGGGTCGCTTCCGATTCGGCAGAAAAGTCATACAGCCCAAAGCCACAGGTGGTGTTTAGTGGGTAGGCACTTCATAGTGAGCCCCACGCAGCTGCGTGGTATGCTATGGGCATTCACCACCTGCCTCCCCCGCTTCCGGAGAGTAGCCTTGCTATGGGAGCAAAAAGAAAAAAACTTCCATCCGTAGCGTTGGCCGCTCCCGGGGCAAAACACCTTGTCCGGCGGGAGATCTCCCCTTTTCCTTCCACGGCCAATGTACTTATATTACTATCGCACTTAAAAAGTTTCTTGTCTCATTAACATAGCAAACTTAAATTCTATTATTTAGTAGCAAATAACAATTAAACTCTATGGAATGATAGGAACGCCGTATGATTGTAGGTTTTTGAAAATTCAATTGTTAAATATAAAATTCTTTTGTATTTCAGTTTTTTAAACTATTATAAAATATCTTCATTTTTTATTAGACATTCTTGGTCTTTTGAGCGTGATCTGAACCAGAGACCTATGGAAGTATTATTTGTTTCCAAAGCTTGTAATGCCAGTTACTAGACCCTACAGAATTAGTAATTATCTTATGGGGCGATGTATATGCTTTTACAACAAAGTCTCGGAAAATATTTAAAGTTTGTTCATCAACAAGTTAAAAATGTTATTAAACAAAAAGTGTACAATAATAACCCCTGGGAATTAGGTGTTCGCTACCATATCGATTTTATTATAATTCATATATATATAATTATACAAAACTATTGTAAAATAATAGATGTCTAGAAAATAATCTCGGTGGGTACCTTGATGGTTCTTCACAGGACAGTGGTATTTTCTGAACCAGTGGTAAATAAAAAAAGTTTACTTTCAATACGTGTTATGCAATAATCTGTATTGAATAAAAAATATTCTATTCTATTCCGTTGTTGAACACTATCACTCACTCACACTTATTTCGTCCCGTAAGTAAAAGGCAATTAAATCACTTTGATGAATAACTTATTACATTATTCTCTTTCAAATAACATCCATTTCATCACATTTTTTTCTTGGGAAAACGTCGCCGAGTTCCGGAACAAACTTGTGTCTGAAGTCGAGTCTTTGCTGAACAAAGTCTCGGATTGAGGATGACTAAATCTAGTCCAGTTTAATCCTCAGAAGACACAAGTTTGCGGGTTTACCGCTAAAAAGAACGTATCTCCTCAGTTTAAAGGCATTCCCCTTATTGCCTCAGCCATTATTGGAATCCTCGGTGTCAACATATCGAGTGACGTGCAGTTTCGTGGTCACTTGGAAGAGAAGGCCAGATTGGCCTCTAAAAAGCTTGCTGGCACACCGCCTGCAACTTTACAAGGCACGGGTTAGGTCTCATATGGAATACTGTTCCCATCTCTAGGCCGGGGATCCCCAGTGCCAGCTCCTTCCACCTGACCGCATCCAGCGCAGAGCGGCTCGAATCGTCGACGACCGAGTCCTTTTCGAACGGCTCGATTCACTGGCACTGCGAAGAGATGTTGCACATCTTTGCGTATTTTATCGCATTTACCACAGGGAGTACTCTGAGGATTAATCCCAGTCGCCAAAGTTCACGAACGCACATCGCGGCAGAAATCCCGATATCATTCACACCATTTGGATGATTGGCGGTCCACCACTGTGTGATTTAGATGTTTTCTTCACCAGCGATTTTTCCGGACCAATACGATTTAGGGACCTTCAAGAAAATAGCCTACTCCTTTTTCAAAGGCCGGTAACGTATCTCCAACTCCTTTGGTGTTGCAGTTATTCACGGGCGGTGGTAGTCACTTACTATCATGTCGCATGCTCACTTGCCCCCTCTCCTATAAAAAAATCCATTTTTTTTTTTTCAGTTTCTTACTAGTAAAATATTCTTTTTTAATATGATAGGTGGTTACTGTGACCCATAGACATCTACAACTATCCTCAATAAAGATTCAAAATGCAGATGCATTGTCACCTGTGAGGACAAAGGTTGATGCCTCTTTTCCAGTAAAAAGGGTCTCCGGTTCTCTACACTCACCATACGAAACACAGCAGCGTTAAGCTGCTATTTCACGCCGGTATTCTGTGAGAGCGTGGTCATTCCCCGGTCGAGCCGACTCATTTGTGCTACAACTATACTACTAATATAGTTGCAGCATGGCTCTACCACGTATACTTGTTCTTTTCCAGCTACTTAGCTGTTTATGGCCCAAATAGTTACAATTTTCTTTAAACCTATACTCCATTGGAGGAATTCTTTCCGAGTCGTGGAGGTGTTTAACAAACATGGATAAATTCACATCCAGAACGATTAATTGTAGATTACACACAAATACTTGCCGGAGTCGTATCCGTGATTCACAGCACCGTGCTTAAGAGCTTAGTCATTGCAGAACAGAACCTTGATAAGTCATATTAAATGTATGTTATGGCATTATTTGATCGCTACTGATAATAAAGTAACAAACATTTTACTCATATTGTTTAGTACAGGTCTCTTTTTATTTATGGGAGGATTTATTTCTAGGATAGAAAAGAGACAGCTGTGCACTCCCATAAGTGAAGTAACTAACATAAGTTGACTTCACCCATCCACAAAATGTTAAGTATATTAGATCGAGCTTTCTGGTAGCGGAGAAAGAAGATATACTGTTCCATATTATCCCGTCGAAGTCGTAAGAGGCGACAGAGGGAAAGTGAAATAAGAAATTTGCAACAACACCTTTCTTTTAACAACTCAAAATACTAATAATAATGTCCCCCAGAGCCGAGCAGCGTGTCCGAAAGAGCCTTGGTAGCTGAGATGGTTAGCGCCCGGTGTTAATTTATACAGTACGCAAGCAACCCGAGTTCGATCCCCGCCGGCACCAATGAAATTGTTAGTTGCAATTTTAAGTACTGATTTACCACGTTCTCGGCGGTGAAGGAAAACATCGTGAGGAAACTTGCATGCTTGAGAAAAAAAAAATCGAAGACATAAGAAGTTCGCCAACACGCTCTGGGGCAGCGTGGTCAATTCCTTGCCCTAAAAACCCTGTCAGAAATGAGAGTAGGCCTGTGCCAAGCAGTGGGACGTATATATGCTGTAACTCTTTAACTGTAATGTCCTTCAGACCGAATTTCGATCACGGTTGTCAGTCTCAATGGAGACTAGTCATCTGCTCAGGTTAGGATTATAATGCCCGAGTGTATGCGCAAGAACACGTGCACTCTATTTCCTCATTCTCATAGTCTGATGGTATAGTGATTCAACACGTCCAGAGAGAAATCAGGCGCAGGATCACGAAGGATCATATAAAAAAAAATCATATTAAATTTTTGTCAATTTGAATTATGTAACACAACAAATCTAAATGCATTTACTGCATTTGTAACCTATTTTGATTGACATTTTCCCCATACTAAAACATACCTCACTCTGCGGTGATGCCCTAAGCCCGGTGCAACTTATTATAAATTCGTCATTGATAATAGGTAATTAAATATAAAAGTCTAGACTTACTTCTAATTTGCTCTAGTTACAAGAATTAAAAGCTCAATGCGTGGAAATTTGCCAGGCGTTCATTGGAAGGGCGACGTTGGCATCCCGTGCGCCGCGGTCATTGGAATTCTCTAGCGACATGTGTGGTCGAGACGAACGTAAGTCGACTTCTGGAAACTTAACGGGATCACGATTGCCAATAATATCTTCATGTTTCTTATCGTGCGTAGTGCGCATTTGCTGCAGCTTAGAGACTTGTTTCGCTTGTAATTTTTTTTAAATTATGAATATGTTCTACTGAATTAGATGTACAGTAGAATCGTAAATGGCCTCAGCAGATTGTTACGATATTTTTGATGATTTAACAAAATTAGCTCATGAAATGAAAATGAAGCTATGTTGTTTAATGTATTAAATTAGTTAAAATAATGCCATTTGCTCAAATTTATACTTTAGCGGCACTTAATTTTATATATAAAAGTACTGTTAGAAGTCTATGAAGAAAAATTTGCTCTTAGGACTTTTGTCATTGGATACAAAGAAGATAAAAACATTTTATTCTATTTAAAAAACGTTAGCCCTAAATTATGATTTTCTCCTGTATCGTGGAGGCATTTTAATTAAGTACATAAATTGCACATGCATAAACTTAAATTAAAATTATTATTATTTTAAATACTAGCAATTTTATTAACATTACTATTATTCCCTTTAATGACTCCTGGTAAGCTAAAAATGCTTGTGTTAGGAGTGCTTCAAGAGAGTAGTGGAATGATAGATTCGAACCCACGACCTTTTGATTTCACGGTCCGAATTCTGCCATTAGGCAACTGTCGCTTCAACATTACTAATGTGGCACAAACATCAGAAGCAATGAGATTTTTCTAGCGTTTTCCAAAGCCGCCTCTTATGACACCCGAGACGAAATGAGGCGACAGATTCTCTTACGCCGCCACGTTGCAATGTCGTCATTACAAAATGAGGCTGCCACCAACAAAATATTATTATAAAGTTATACAATAATGCGATACAACGATAAGGCAGACGGTCCTCGACACGTTCTCACGATAACCATCGGACCGATCGGGACGCGACAAAATCTCAAATCCATTAAAATTTATCCCCCTAACGAAACTCAGGCATAATGACTGTGATAAAGAAATCATCGAGGAATGGACATCGCGTATGCGTTCCGAACGTGATCCGTGTCCCGGAAAACCCATGTCTGCAGGTCGTGAAGTTGAGTATTTTGTGTTATTTTATATCATCCAACAACAAAACAAATTCAACTGTATTGCACGTTTGTTTTGGGACTAAAATTGTATTTCAGAAAATATTAAGTTGCAACATGGAGACGAGTCCAAGTTTTTCTTGGTGCGAAGTTACTTCGACCATTGCAAGGCCCCATTTGGCGACCACTTAACCTCGACTGTACGACAATAATCGATCTCTGTTATATTTTTAGTGAAAATGCATGAATTATTTTTTATATGATAGGGTGACAAACGAGCACACAGTCCACCTGATGGTAAGTGGTTACTGTGGCCCATAGACATCAACATTTATCCTCGTTTGCGAATCAAAATGCAGATGCATTGTCACCCGTGAGGACTAAGATAGAATGCCTCTTTTCCAGTAGAAAGGGTTTCCGGTTCTCTACACTCACCATACGAAACACAGCAGCATGAATCTGCTATTTGACGCTGGTATTCTGTGAGAGCGTGGTCCTTCTCCGGTCGAGCCGACCCATTCGTGCTACAACTATACTACTAATATAGCTGCAGTATGGCTCTACCACGTATAAAAACTTCCATTTGTTTCCATTGAATTGTATGCTAGTCTAATCTAATTTAAATGCTACTCCGTTTCTAATGGTGAGTGAAGAAATTCGGAAACCCTTTTTACTTGAAACAAAGCTTTCCATTTTAGTACTCAGTTGGGAGTGACAACGCATCTACATTTTGATTCTTAATTGAGGATAAATGAAGATGTCTACGGGTTACAACATCCACTTATCATCAGGGGGACTGTGTGCTCGTTTGTCACCCTTATTCTATATAAAAACAATATAAACATACATTTTAAACAGCCTTAAATGTGAATATTATGAAGTAGCTCAAGATCTCCCCGCTGGTATAAATGAAATTGTTTATTATAATATTTTTAATTAATATTTTTAAGCCATGATGTGCTCGGTGGTGATGTAAAAGCAAGATGGTGAAGATGTTTGAATTTTGTTTCTCTATTAGAATAACAAAACATATAAACGGCAGAATGGATTAAGATAACATATAGATTTTTATAAAATAACCTACATTATTACATTAGATAATTTTCAAAACTAACAAATAAAAATAACTGCGGGAAAATAAACATAAAGAATATTTCCACACAGTCGAAAACTTTAAAAGTAAAAAGTTAAACTTACAACCTATACAGGTCTCACTACTGGGCAAAGATATCTCATTTCTGAGAGTCTTAAGGCAAGGGAAGTCAAAAGCTGTATAAAATAATAATAAATTTTTCATCATATCACCTCTCTTGTTGTAGGAATTTTACTGCATTATAGAAAAATATTTTTTTATAAGTTTTTTTGATTGTAAATCAAAAAGTCGTGCAGCAGTCGTATCGTTGCCGTAGGATGTAAAGTGGGCCCAGCGTCGCGCCGCGCAGCCAGTAGCTCGTTGGTATTCCGCGGCCGCAGGTTCTGCGCGCAAAAAAGACAATGACTCGTATTTTATACAGCCCTAAACGTTCCATCAACGTATCGATACGATTCGTCTGTCCTGTCCTTAAATGATGAGCCGATTTTGTTTTTGAAGGATTTCGTCGCTCCCGCTGTCCTGCATTTTTTATGCAGTAGCCCGCTGTTGATGCGAAATTCAAGCTTTTCGAGGTCTTTAAGCCATAATATACTGAGACGCGGTAGAGTGACTGCTCATTCTACTTAAAACTTTATTTTGTAAAGAGTAAATATGGTTTTAGAACAGTAGTAATGAAGCTCAATATTAAATAAAAAGGTTGTCTTATAAATTTCGCTTTCGCTCATAACTTTTTATGGGCTATGTGTAGCTTATTGACGCACCTCTTCACGCAAGCGTTTTGTGTCTTCAGTATTTTAATGTCATTAGTGACTTTAGTAAACATTCGCTTATTTTAATTTTTCTAACTGCGTGGGATTTATTTTCTGTCTGTAAATTTTAAAAGCTAACCTTAGTAATAAATATTTTTATTATTGTTGTGTACGTCGGCCATCAGACTCTGTAACGATAACATTTTTGACATTATAAAAGCTCCTTACAAGTTTGTTTTTCGAAATCAAGTCAGTAAGCATATGAAAAAAATTTCATATTATACGTTAAATTTGAAATAACATTATACATGTTATTAAATTTTATCAACTCACCCTTTGTCATCCTTTTCTATTTATTATTTTCTCTTATTTGATTTTTGCTGTACCGCCTTTTAAATTATACCTTTCTTTGTTTTGCCTAAAGGTTGACTAGGAAAAAATACCTAATGACATTAAGTCCGCCATATGTACTACTTTGTAATAGTTAGTGAGTTAATAAATAAATGTAAAAAGAAAAAGTCTAGTCTAGTCTTAACTACTTCTCTACGCGAATAGGCGTCTCACGCTACATTTCCTGCTACCAGCGTGACTGTAATTTGTATTCTGAGCCAGCTACTTGACCAGACCAAACGTACTGTACAAATATACGTTTCATTTAAATCACATGAACTAAGAATATACGTTACTCATACGAGATAATTCAGACCGCTTACCGGAAAGTTGCAGCTTCACATTTGACCACCTTATCTCAATATTTGAATGTCTCGCGAGCACTGTTCTGAGAGCGGCGGCTAGCAAGTATACAACGTTAATTATTTAGACAATTTTGAGAACACAGTTCTTTCAATATATAAAGTAGCGTTTTGAGTAAATTGATTGGTTATTAAGATGTGATTTGCGTTGATAATAATACCTCATGTTTCATTACAGCCTAGGAAGGCAGTTGGTGGTGTTTCACCCCAGCGCATTGGAAAGCACGTAATGCCGTAGGACTTGCGCCTGATATCTCTCCGGTCATGTCTTATTACTGTCCCATCAGACTATGCGAATGAGGGAATAGAGAGTGCACCTGTGCTTGCGCATACACTCACGCACTATAACCCTGTCCGGCAAAGATGGCTAAGCTCCGTTGAGAGTAGCCGTCTTGATCGGAATTCGGTCTGGAGGACATTATTTTTAGTTGTTAATAACAATAACGAACAATAATTTATTTCAATGTTAACGAATGTTCGAGTTATAGCAGACGGTCTGTGGCGTAGATGTATGAAAATATTTACGTACGTTTTTCTACGTACTCATACAAAACGACATGGTTCATTTTTTTATAGGATAAGGGTGACAAACGAGCACACAGTCCACCTGATGGTAAGTGGTTGCTGCGGCCCATAGACATATACATCTATCCTCTATTATAAATCAAAATGTAGATGTGTTGTCACCCGCGAGGACTAAGATGGAATGCCTCATTTCCAGTAAAAAGGGCCTCCGGCCACCTGCACTCACCAAGCGAAACGCAGAGGTAAACCTCTACTTCACGCTGGTATTCTGTGAGGTCTCGGTACCACCCCGGTTCGAGCCGACCACAAACTATATAGAAACGCTACGCGGAGCCGACCCATCCGTGCGACAGCAAAAGCAGCCGCGTGGCTCTACCACTGTTAATTTTTTTTTATCACGTGTCGCATGAATATTTTATACAATAACAAAAAAAATATTGGACTTATAAATTTCGAGTAAAAACTTTAACACACTTTCGTCCAACGTGACCGCAGGTTTTTATTATTTCTGGTTGTTATCAGGAAGATGCTGCTACTGAAATAGTTACCTAATTCTTATGATTATTGATATTTACGATTCATGATATAATGTTGTTTTGCTTTAAATCATTATTCTTGAGGTTTATGTTATCATAACACGTGTAAATCTCAACTTTATAAATTTAGTCCAGCATTTTGTATGGCTGTGAGAACGAAATTATTGTTTTCCTTCTAATTTACCATATTTAATGGAACTAAATGATTTCTTTTGATTGATTTCATTACCCATCTCTTTTTTCAGTTTTCCTCTGTCGCCTCGTTATCACCCACGGTATGATGTGGTGTAGTGGACATTATCACTCTAAATTTGTAGACGTGGACATTATAGCACTGAATTTGTAGACATGAAATATTTTTTTATTGAATAAGAGTGACAAACAAGCAAACAGTCCAGCCGATGGTAAGTAGTTTCTATGGCCTATTGACATCCGCGTCTATCCTCAATTAAGAATCAAATTGCAGAGGCGTTATCACCCCTGAGGACTAAGATGGAATGCCTCGTTTTCAGAAAAAGAGTCTCCCTTTTTCCGAATACTTCTTAGTCTTGGTTCTCTACTTTCACTATACACATCAACATTTTATTTTACGATATTTCACGCTGGTATTATATTATGTGAGAGCGTGGTCCTTCCTCAGTCGAGCCGGCCCACTCGTGCTACAACCATAATAATATAGCTGCAGCGTGGCTCTACCACGTATAAATATTTATGTATGAATATATTCTGAGTGCCCGAAGCAGGTCCGAAGTTTTGGGCGACGCAGATTTGACGGTAATGAGCTAGCCTACGGGTCGCTTACCGTTAGCTTTATGGAGGCCGGGAGGAATTTTGGCGCCATTCGTAGACTGCTAATAGCAGGGGTTCCCATGCGCTATATTTTGCAAAAATATTACGCTTTTAAACTTTAAAACAGTGCCGCTATGAAGGTAATACAAACGGATATGTTATATTTACAGCATTATTTATGAGTTCTCAAATTTGTGGTCGTTTAAATGACCACACTTGAAAACTCATTTATTTCTACAGTGATATTCAATTTAATAGATATCCTGTTTTTTTAATGGTATTCCCAACATTAATTTATGTATTTATAAATTGACATTTGCAATAAAAACAATAATAAAACAAACGGCAGGAACTAATTAGTTGTAGATAGTCTTATTAAGCTTATGGTGCTGATTTTGCTAGGAAATTGTATTCAATTGAAGTAAATAACATTAGGAAATTTGAAAATTTTGTTTTAAATCGCCAGTAAAACACAATTTTTTTGTGGAATCGACTACCACCAGTGATTTTTTCGGACTGATACGATTTACGGGTCTTCGAGAAAAGAGCCAACTTTTTTTAAAAAGGCCGGCAACGCATCTGCAATTCCCCTGGTGTTGTAGTTGTTCATGGGCGGCGGTCGACAATTACCATCAGGTGATTCGTATGCTCGTTTGTCCCATCTTATTTATAAAAAAAGTTTGTTTGTCTGCGCTCATCCGCTTTATCTATCATATTATTTTGGTCCTTCGGCATAAAACAGTATGTGTATGCGTAGCCTTCTCGAAGCCTGGTGGTAGCACTCTTGTCATTAATATTATAAAAAAAAACTATTGGTAAATTCAATTGTGCATGCCTTAGCGCATTAAAAAAATAAAACATGACATAGTTATACCTAATTTTTTAAAGTAATTTAAGTACACACAAGTTTTCACTTATAACCCTATTACTATACTTCCCATTTTCCGATAATTTTATGTCAAAATTCAATTGAAAAAAGTTCGAAAATGTGAAAAAATTAAAAAAATGTAAATTGTAGCTCTATTCGTGAAAAAAGTTCCAGTAGTAGTCACCGAAGTACATCTTCAAATCACTCCCTCGAGTCAGGAGGTAAGGTCTATTCATTACTAACAAAACGATCCCAAACTCGGCACATCTAGTTCTCCTCGTCGAGGAGTTCCAGTAGCATTCACCGAAGGATACCTTAGGTCACTCTATCAAGTATGGGGCTAAGGTCTCGTCACAACCAACAAAACGAGGCCAAACTCGGCACACCTAAATCTACTCTTCGAGAAGTTCCAGTAGCATTCGCCGAAGTACACCTCTAGGTCACTCTATCAAGTCCGGACATAAGGTATCATCACAACTAACAAAACGAGGCCAAACTCGGCTCACCTAGTTCTACTCTTTGAAGAGTTCCAGTAGCATTCACTGAAGTACACCTTCAGGTCACTCTATCAAGTTCGGAGGTAAGGTCTCATCATAACTAACAAAACGAGGCCAAACTCGGCACGCCTAGTTCTACTCGTTGAGAAATTCCACAATAAAAATCTGTGATTATAAAAAATAATAATAAATATCTTAACCTTGGTAAAGTATGTATTATAAATTTGGTTTATAAAATACTTTATATTTCTACAGCGATCGATATTTTTCAGCACGAGCCGCTCTAAGCAAACGATATAGGAATCCACTCAAGACGACGGCCATGCCCGTAGTGAGAGTGAGGTAAACTCTATTAAGTAAAATAAATTATTACAAGGCTGCTCAAAACACCGAAAAATTCGAGATTTCTTAGCCGAAAAAAAAAATTATAACTAAACAAAACAAAATTTAACTACCATTTACATTCCATGGCTATATACATGATAGACAAAGAGATTAAAAAGATTGATTGAGTTGAACAATTGATATTTTCAAATTTATTGTATTTACCCCTCCATGCGGAATTGATAAATCTACACCATAAGCCACTAAAACCCCTTTTTAATATAAAAAATAGTAATTAATCGATTTAAAAAAAAATAAGCTAAACAATCATGTATCTTTCTGACATAGTGCTTTTTATATCATTTATATGTTCAATATGATTGTTAGACATGCGACAAAACGTTGAAATCTTGATTTTAGCTTGATTTAACATACCTACGCGCTTTGCGCTTAAGGCATGCAATAAATACGCGCTTTGCGCTTATGGCATGCAATAAATATTTCGTGCAGTTGTTTTCAGAATTAAATTAATTAATGAATTATACGCTAATCTGACCAACTAAAGGAGGTGGCAAGATATTGTTTTATTACATAATTTGTTTATAAAGTTTTTGTGGCTCTACATATTTAGCGTTACAGTGCAGGTGCGATGAGCGATCGAGTCAGTAATTGTCTCGCGATCCATCATTCTTCCCATTCTTGAATTTTTAAGTTCCAATAAAGAAACAAATATAATTTAGTGGCATGTGTTATACTATTTACTTATAGGAAGATGTACAATGGGCGCAAGAACAAGCCGTTTGCTCAAAACCAGCTCGTTACAACTGGTGTTGCCATGTCCAGTGTATCAAATTTTGGGACGGAAAGTTAAAAATAATAGAGTTTATTAAAAAAATCCGGACAGCTGCAATGGCTACAAAAATTGTTTGTTGTTTTATAATTATTATTTAAGACTAATCTAATGAACGAATAATTTTTCGTCCAAACACGGAAAAACTGCACACTCGTCTGTTTTTAGGGTTCCGAAGCCAAATGGCAAAAAACGGAACCCTTATGGATTCGTCATGTCTGTCTGTCTGTCTGTCTGTCCGTCCGTATGTCACAGCCACTTTTTTCCGAAACTATAAGAACTATGCTGTTGCAACTTGGTAAGTAGATGTATTCTGTAAACCGCATTAATATTTTTACACAAAAATAGAAAAAAAACAATAAATTTTGGGGGTTACTTAGAACTTAAACTCAAAATACTGTTTTTCATCAAACCCATACTTGTAGTTGGGGTAGACTATGGATAGGTCTTCAAAAATGAGATTGAGGTTTCTTATATTATTTTTTTTTTCTAAACTGAATAGTTTGCGCGAGAGACACTTCCAAAGTGGAAAAATGTGTGTCCCCCCCCCCCCGTAACTTCTAAAATAAGAGAATGATAAAACTAAAAAAAATATATAATGTACATTACCATGTAAACTTCCACCGAAAATTGGTTTGGAAGAGATCTAGTAAGTAGTTTTTTTTTAAATACATCATATATCGTAAATTATGATACTTGCTGCTACGGAACCCGTCATTGGCGAGTCCGACTCGCACTTGGCTGATTTTTTTCTTTTTCGGCGAATCAAAAATTGTTGATGTATTAGTTTTCGTTGCAGACTGAATTTAGTGAGAAAATATGAAAATGTCAAATCAGAAATATTTTAATGTATAGACTAAGGAAAATAATGAAATATCGGGAGATTTAACGTCATGATCAAGTGTGAATCGGGACGTGTCACCACACCCCTGAATTTCGGGATGTCCCACACATATCGGGACACCCGGCAACACCAGTTACAACGGCTTACCGTTGTTTATTCATTTTCCTCTTAATATTTCTGCATTGTGTAATTTTAACATTCAATTGCTTTGTAAACGGCCAGTTTTGTTAAATTATAGGTTTATTTTTAGGAAGATTTCATATTATGTTTTTATGTTCTAAGTGTCAAAACTAAACTAAGCGACAGCCGGCTGGGTTGATCATATGATGTTATTTACTTTTACTACCGAGCAGTAGTGCATCTTTTTTAAAGAACAAGGGTGACAAACGAGCACACAGTCTACCTGGTAGTAAGTGAATGCTGTGGCCCATAGACATCTACATCTATCCTCAATTAAGAATCAAACTGCAAATGCGTTGTTACCCCTAAACTCCGATTAACTAAGATGGAACGCCTCGTGTCCAGTGAAAAGGGTCTTTAGTTCTCACCATTCCAAACTTAGCAGCAATAAGTTGCTATTTTACGCTTTTCGACAAAAGATAGCTGAAAATGCGTTGTCTCCCATGACTGCTAAAATAATGCTTCAAAACCTGTATATATACTGGTTCTCTAACTCTTTAAGCTAAATCTAAGCAGAAAAGATTTTATACGTGGTAAAGGCATACTGAAAAAAATAGATTGTAGCACGAATGGGTCCGCTCCACCAGAACTGGACCATGCTTTCATAGAATACCAGCACTTTCTACTGGTAAAGAGAGTCGTACGGGCGATTTATAACCTAAATTGTAAAGAGTTCCTCAGAGAAAAATTTAAAGAAATATACATATTAACTTTGGCATCGCAATATATTTATGAAAATGTAATGTATGTACATTAAAACATAAATAGCTTTAATAAACATAAGTATGTCCATACTTTAAACACTAGGAACAAACATAAGCTTATAATGCCAGTTACTAGACTCCACACAATCAGTAATTCATTTATGGGGCAATGTATACGATTTTACAACAAAATCCCAGAACATATTCAAAGTTTGTCAATAAACAAGTTTAAAAGTTTTATTAAAGAAAAACAGTACAAAAAGGGTTATTATAATATCAAGGAATACATAAATGAAAATAACCCCGGGAATAAGGTGATCGCCACCATGCTGATTCTATGAAAAATCATTTAAAATTGTATAAACGAAGTTATTGTTAATTGAAATATGTTTGAAAAAAAAACTCTAGCTGGGTTTCTTGCTGGTTCTTCCCAGGACAGAGGTATTTTCCGAATCAGTGGTAAATAAAAAATGACTTTCTACAAGTATTATGTAATAATCAATATTTAATAAAAAAATATTCTATTCCATCCTATTCTATTCTTTCGATCTTAGTTCTTAGGATACATCACATCCGAATTTTGATTGTTAATCAAATAATGTAGAAGTGTTCATAAGATACGATAAAGCAAGGATATTTGGGCGAGGAATACTAATATAACTTAATATTATAATATTACATGAAATTTTAATGACAATGTTCGTATCTACAAAAAAATACGTCGGTAAACTTATGGATGCCGTGTCGCAGCCTCCGGAATGTCTTGACAGCCTTTAGATGCAACACTCGGTAGGTAGATACGGCCGCATTTAATTTTTGCTTCGAAAGTTTATTCACCCAGAATATTATCTTTTATCATATATAATATATATATTTCTTTTCTTCTTCACCAAGAACTGCTACTAGCTTGAAACGGAACAACTGTTCCTGAAAAGTGCTAGCTCATAGCATGTACCAACGACGGTATGCTGCCGACGGTATGCGGTATGCGGTAACGACGGTATGGTAAGGACACTGTGACATGCATAAAGACACTGAGGCAAAGTTGCTATCACTATACGCTTGCATGTACAGAACCCCAAATCCATTGTAGTTCCGTCTCGCCAGTTGGCGCTGGGTTTTACTTATATAGAAGAAGAATATGTTTACCTGGGACTATTAGTCCGACTAGATAAGTCCAACTTCGACCGAGAGATCAATTGACGGATTCAACTCGGCTGGGTAGCGTTCAGGAAATTACGGCACTGAGTTACGGATCTGAGACGTGATCTTTCACTGCTGGCCGTATGAGGAAGCTCAAGGTCGCTCAGCGAGCTATGGAGAGGGCTATGCACGGGGTTTCTCTGCGTGATAAACTTAGAAATGAGGATATCTGTAGTAGAACCAGAGCAGCCGATATAGCCCAAAAGATTAGTAAGCTGGAATAGCAATGGGACGGCCATATAGCTCGAAAAACCGACAACCGATGGGGAAGAAAGGTTCTCGAGTGGCGGCCTCGTACCGGCAGGCGAAGTGTAGGGCGTCCGCCCACTAGATGGAGCGACGACCTGGTAAGATATATAGGAAGTCAATGGATGCCGGTGGTTCCGGACCGTGCTTTGTGGCATTCCTTAGGGGAGGCCTATGTTCAGCAGTGGACTTGTGAAGGGCTGTAACGATGATGATGATGATGAAGTCACAATATCAATGAAAACATTAACAATGAATTGGAAAATAAATTGTGTTAGAGCAATATTTTTATTCTCTTTATATTTCTTTGAGTTTGAAATTTTAGCGTGTAAAACAGAAACAGAAGAGTGAATGGTGCGAAACATCTGTTACTGCGATCGTGACTCTGCCTGCCAAGCGCGATGATTAAGTCAAATTCTCCCTGCCATGGTGTCATGGTAGCAAACCATGTCCAGCAGTTGACTTTTTTGAAGAAGAATGTCAAATGCCCAACTATTTGTAATCGGATTAAATTCTGGTGACTCCTGGTCGCTTTCACTATCAAAAAACTTAAAAATAAATAAAATTGTAGTGTCTGTTAGTTATGTCGTGGCTTAACTGATTTTGATAGGTCTTTCACTTGCAGATAGCTGATAATATAAGGAGTAACTTAGACTATTTTTTTTCTGAAAAAAAATTGTTTCCCTGTAAAAAACGAAATTTCACATGAAAAAAGTCGCGGGAAAGAGCTAGTAAAAAATATGTATTAACACGTTTTGAACATCGTCACGTGTTTACGCGCAGCATCAGTAGCATCATCATGTAACTAGTTTTATATAGAATAATTAATATAATGATTTTTTATATTTACGCGATCACCACACATTGAATAAAATTATTTTTTACTGATTTTATCGCGTTTAATTTACCTTTTTAATTCCCGACGTTTCGGGTGCTTTACAGCAACCCATGGTCACGGGGTGAACTGAGATGTTTGACGTCTCGATGTCACAGTTAGCCTGGCTACCTTCAGTTTTTTAATATTAATTTTTGGTTCGATTTACGCAGAATGAACGTAGTAAATTAAACACGATAAAATCCGTAAAAAATAGTTTTATTCAATAGAATAATTAATCTTTCTGTGGGCACAATTTTGTTCTGTCAGTTCTGTCAGTAAGGCAAGGAAGATAAAGCACTCCACCGGTCTTACCCTCACGTTGCATGGACGTGTGCGCATCCAAATGAACCGTAACTCCCCTAATTGTTAGATCTGTATACGATAACTGGCGTAATCTGCGCGGGGACGCGGCACTTGTCCAGTGCAGTAGATATACGCTTTCTTATTAATCATGTTTTTAATAAGTCATAGTTATTATTATTATTATTCGATCTATAAGAAAAGCACCAGGTAAACCTAAGTTTATTAGTTTTTCGGGAATTATCCTTAACATATACGCAGAAACATTCCTTCTGTGAGAAATTGAAAAGAATATATAATTTAATAAAAAAAAATTAAATGAACTTCTATTTTGTTTTTTTTTGAGGTTGGTGGACACATTTTTTATATTTCCTTGGATTTTGTTGTAAAAGTTTATACATTGGCTTAAAAATGAATTATTGACAGAATTATTGACTCTGTAATGTCAAGCAGCTGACAATACTTTCTTTTTCTTATTTTTCGGTGAACAGTAAAGTATATTTCGTTCATTCTTTCACAGCACACAGCACACAGTCAGTAAGTGGTTGCTGTGGTCCATAGGCATCTACACCTATCCTCGATTACGAATCAAAATGCAGATGCGTTGTCACCCGTGACGACTAAGATGGAATGCCTCGTTTCCAGTAAAAAGTGTCCGGTTCTCTACACTCCCCATACGAAACACAAAAGCGTTACTTGTGTCGGTTCCTAGCATTTACAGCAGTGATTCCCAACCAGAGGTCTGCAAGAGCTTAAATATGGACCGCGAAAGATTTAAATACCTATGTACCAAATATTTTTAAATAACACATTTATTATTTTCTCGTCACACGAGCAGCGCATTACCGCGCGTCACGTTAGTAAGTACCTACCTGCTAGCTTTTACAATAAGTTAAAAACACAAATAATACTGTTAATAAATGCTTATTTTCAGTTTATTACATAATTATGTTAAAAGTTGTGATTATAATTTATTGTCAGATTAACACAGGTTTGTCTTTCACCTTGTGGTCCCTGCTAACTACGAAAATCAAAGTGGTCCCTGACCAAAAAAAGCTTGGGAAACCCTGTTTTACAGAGTGAATATCAATAATATTTTAAAAGACTTGTATTTTTGTTTACATACATTAAATTTTCGTAAAGGTATATAGGCCAAAGTTAATCTATTGATTTTAATACATCTTTGCCTCATAGGCTCTTTAGTTTCTAAATCATAGATTCTAGCTCTCTTCACAAAAAAAAAATATATAAATAGGTACAGTGTCAGTCGCGATTCCCCATAGCAAAATACTGTACTACATTATGGTATGGCAATAGCGAAAATAAATCAGTTTGCCTGTTCCAATGTTGGTAAGGTTACTAATATTTTTACAACATGCGCTGCAGAGCTAAGTTTGCTTGCTAGTTTATATAATGGGGACCCATTGAAGCTTTACATCTAAAGTAACTCCAAGAAAATGGTGGTATTACTTACAAGACTTAACCATGGCGCAGTGGCTTAGCAATGAGTTGCAGCGCTAAGGACCAAACGAAGAACAAGTATTAATATGGCCTACAAATAATTGTTCCGGGTCTGGATGTTTATCCTTGTAAAATTTATCTATGTAAACTGCACTCACAATACAGGAGATAATTCTAGTGAAGTGAGTGAGAATTTTCTGTTTAATGTATATTTGTGTTATATCATTTTCTGTACAATGTGTATTTATTATAATAGGTTATTTGTCGCAGGCTTCCGTACTATGGCTTTACTTTGTGTGAAGTTCAGGGAGGCTGGAAGGCGGGGCCGATCTTCCCGCGGGTTCCCAGGCGTGCCGCGGCTATCTCGTCGGCATCGTGCGCGCGTCCTCAGCACGCTCAGCTACCTTGCTCCGTGGCTCTCATCGTATCATGAAAGGTGTACATGTTCACAGAAAGATGAATGAGATTTTTTTATATAATATTCGAGATTAGAGTTACAAACTGACCGTGGCTGCTGCAGCGCATGGACACCTTTAGTCATCTTCACAGGCTGCTTATATTATATAACAAGATGTTCTTTAAACAAATAAATATATTTTTTTTAAATAACCCATATTCGTAGATTAATTTTACTTTAAAGTGTGTTTAACTAATATGTGTGTGTGCGTGTGCGTGTGTGTTTATGTGTTTCTAGTTACGTTTCACTAGATCTTCAATTTCCTCAATCTTTATTTTTTAATATGGTGACAGAACTGTGAGGTGTTGAGGTTTCTGATGTTATGGTTTCTTGATATTAGTGATTTGGATGTTAAAGACATTTTAATGATAAAGGGTTATTATAAATTGATAAAATGATAAGAATGCTTGAACATAATGATCTTCCTTAGATTTTCTATATTTGTGTTTACCAAAGCTTAAACTGTAACTGCTGGGAGAAAGATAGTCTACTTGTGAGTTCCTTGCTTCTTCTTACAAGGTCTTCCACAATACGGACTTATTGAAACGCTGGCGTAGTTTTTTGACTTTCAAAAATTGCTTTGTAAAGGCCAATCTTGAATAAAATTATTTTGACTTTGAAATAGATGATGTGCCCTCACTCCTGAGACTAAAGTGAAATGCATGTTAGCCTGTTAATATACCAGCTTCCTTACTCTTCAAACTAGAACCCAGTAATGGGTGCATTAATTCTTTGGCGACAGAAATAAATAGAAAACTAATCCAAACAGACTCCTAGGTAGAAAGGAGCTACCAATATGAGCCAAGAGGTTATTTGAACTCACTAAGTATCTCTATAAAATGTCAATATGAGATTGTTAAAGATGTTAAATTCAATCAGATAAGATCCGCGTAATAAAATAATGTGTCTTACCTAGTTTGAAGAGCACCTCCCACCCTCCCTCAACTAAATTGCGCCCACTATCCCCGTCACCACTAATGCCACCGCCACTACTCCCAACAAGGCTACATTAGGAAAGATTCACCACCGTCGCTAATACGAAAAAATAAAAACTATAAAAATTTAAAATAGATACGTTCTGCATATTTTCTGGACTTTGTTTTTACAACAGCGTATCCCTCTCCCCATGAAATCTACCGACTCTTTGGAGTCAAGTAACTTGTATAACTAACTTGTGCTTGTTGGTAATATTAACAGAATGTACATCATTATTTTTATTAAAACTACATTTGTTTTTTTTTGTATACAAATATTTAGTGTCCGACCGAAACAGGATTTTTAACCGAAACCGAAACCGAAAACGAACCTTCGGTCTGGGTATGAGTTTCGGCCGAAACCGAAACCGGAACTGAAACCGAAACTTAATTAACATGTTATTTTTTATTGTATACTGAAATCTAGTATATTTTTTATACATGTACAGATAGGTTAATGCATGATAATGAAAAACAGTAATTGTAATAGTTATGTAGCAATATACTTATTTATTTTAAAGTAAAAATCAACAATTTAACGTTAAGAAATACTTTTATAAGTAAACTTTGTAAAAAAATCAACACTTACACCCATAAAAAGTTACTCGCTAATTGAGTACATATATATTTTATTATGTTCACAATATTGTAAATATTATTCAATGAGAGCAATAAGTAAATATATCCACACTTACACACAATATACACACATCAAAATCCCAGAAAATATACAAAACCTGTTCAAAGTTCAAAAACATTAATAAACTAGGTTTGTATAAAAAGGGCTATTATAACATTAAGAAATTTATGGATGATAATAACCACTGGGAATGAGGTGATCACTACCAAGCTATTTATAATTTGTTTTGTGTTGTTAATTGTGTTATATACATGATTGTAAGCAGTGGCGTAGCTCCTCGATCGCCCACGGCCTCGCACTTAAAGGAGCCTCGCGAGGCCCCCTAAAATGTGATGCCCCATACTTTACCACAGATGACTAATAATTTGATCACTTTTACGCTCGAAAAAGAAAGTCACAAATTTAAGTGTGTTTGTTTGGGGCCTCGCAAGAAGCCCTTCTTAAGTGCGACTGCGAGGCCGTTGTAACTTCAAAGACCGCGATTGTTATATTGACGGAATACGAGAATTGTCAGGAATTAATAGATATGAGTAGGTATGTCGTGTCAAAGTTTGTTTGGCAGGGTAGATATATTAGGTAGATCCTTGGAATGAAAGAAAAGAGGTCTCGCTGATGCAACTTCGCCCACGTTTATATTAGTCCACGCTACGCCTCTGATTGTAAGCTGATATTTAAAAAAAGTCCCACTGGGTTTCTTGCTGGTTCTTCCAAAGACAGAGGTTTTTTTCGTACAACGTTAAACAAAAGAGTATCTTTCAATAAGTATTATTTATAATCTATATTGAATAAAGAAGTTTCTGTTTCTGTATAACTATGAATAATTTTTTTTAAATAATTTTGTAGCACAAATGGTTCGGCTCGACCAGGGAAAAACCACGCTCTCACTGAATATAAGCGTGAAATGGCAACTTAATACTGTGTTTCGTATGGTGAGTGTAGAGAACCGGAAATCCATTTTATTGGAAAAGAGGCATTCCATCTTAGTCCTCACAGGTGACGACGCATCTGCATTTTGATTCTTTATTGAGGATAAATGTAGATGATATGTAATCTATGGGTCACAGCAACCACTTACCATCAGATGGACTGTGTGCTTGTTTGTCACCCTATCCTATAAAAAAAACAAGAGTCACGAACTCATCCGAACGACGCACGATAGCAGATTTTTTGCCGAAACCGAAACTATTACCGAAACTACATTTTTTTGCTGAAACTTGCCGAAACCGAAACTGAAACCGAATCTTCGGTCGGTCACTACAAATATTTGTTCCGCGCGGGATTCGATCCCAGCCCTGAGCACCGTAACTCAATGCTAAGCCACTGCGCCACGGAGTCGTGCGGAGGGCGGGCGGAGAGCGGATGCACCGTTAATCAATCGCGGACCGTGGGACGGAGCCGCGTGCGCCGGCGTACGTGCCACAGCCTCGCCGCCTTGAATGCACAACCACCACTGTGGGAAGGCCTCCATTTCGAAGTACAAACTGTTATTGAGTCCTATTTAAATTAAACAAATGATTTCTTATATTTACGCGAACACTACACATTGAATAAAATTATTTTACGTATTTTTAGTTTTAACCCATGGTCCTTGAGTGGTGCAAAGCACCCGAATTATCGGGAATTTAAAATAAGTAAAATTAAACGCGATAAAATCCGCAAAACCATGTTCATTTTATAAAACTACTCCTAGTACATATTTAAACTACCTCTAAAACGAACTAAATCTTTGGAAAGATCTACGTAGAATGAGATATCGGGTGATACACAATTATTACAAAAATTAATATTTTTGAACTGACGGTAGCTGTGGTTAACTATGATATTGCGACATCGAACACTTCATTGAACGTGACGTGGGAATAGTTTAGTTTACAACGAGCTATTTTCCGCAACTCCACGTCTTAGCGAGTTTTTTGCGTGTGGACAGGAATACCATGATGATTCGAACCGTGAAATCTCGTCGAAGAAGGTCAGCAGTCCCTTGATGTTGCCAGCAACTTTAGGGAGTAACCTCGGCGTGCCGATATGGTTTAGCCCTGTATGCAGCGACCTCTGGACGTGCTAGCAACACGTGGGCCGCCGTTTCTTCTTCCCTGATACATGCTCTGCACAGGGGACTGTTAACATATATTAACTGTGATGCGTATATTAACTTATTTTATATGACCTAAGCTGGGAATATAAAATAAGTCATTTCATTTAAATGTATAGTATTCGCGTAAACATTATGTTATTAAGTCGCAGTTCACACAACTTGTTCTCAATGCCCTAGCAGAATACTAGCGTTAAATAGCAGCTTATACGGCTGTGCTTTGTATGATGAGTGTAGAGAACCGGAGACTTCTTTTTACTGGATACGAGGTATTCCGACCTCCGTCCTCAGGGTTGATAACGCATCTGCATTTTGATTCGTAATTGAGGATAGATGTGTCTATTAGCCACAGCGTCCACTTACCATCAGGTGGACGGACTGTGTGCTGATTTGTCACCCTTATTCTATAAAAAAATTTGCTAAAACGCGCACTTTCATATTGGTATCCGTGATTTTCCTTGCATTTTTCATAGTCCGAGTTTCGTTTGATGGACTGCATGAATAGCGCGCGGCAGCAAGCGCAGGCATTCGGTGCGCAGGCGCGAAATACGAAACAATGGCAGTTTAAAATACAATGAGTGCGACCTAAAATACATAACGACAGAGACATTCCCGTCACGAGCGCGCGCTTACCTTTTTCGACTATTTGTTCGTGTCGGCGCGGAGCGGGAGCCGATCGCGAGCCGCCGACCTCTCTCCTTATTAATAACGTGGTTTGAATTGGAAATACCACTCCAAGATGATAACTTTGCGGCGTCTAGATTTTTCTTTGCACCCACGTATCATTAGGTTTCTCCTACTAGGGGAATCTCGACGCGAATCGCTCCCTCGCGTCCCTTAACATTCACAGCGTCTCCGCGTTGCATCTCAAGCATATTAGATGTGGTCGTGATCGAATAAACAACGCACTAATTGCTGATCGCAATGCAGCGTGACGATGTGGAGACACGACCGCGACCGTGGAGCGCACTTCCCAGCCTAATTGTTGTGGTCGCGCCAAGTTTGCATACATTACAATAGAAATCAGCTATTCCGGTAATGTCTTAATTCGCTTCGCTTAAGACTTGCTTCAGTATGATATCGAATCGAAACCTTTAGCACAATAGCGCTTAGTTCTATTTAGCGTATTGAGAGCCTTGGTTTCTGAGTCCTTACGTACGTAAGTGTCTGCTAGTGGATTAGCAAATTGTTTAATTAGTGTGTCGGTCACTTGGAGTTGCATGACGATCTAATAAGAATACAATGCAAATGCCAATTCCGTAGGTGCAGCGTGTAATCTATGAATTTCTCACCTTGTTGACTACGCCTCGAGTGTATCGCTCGATATGTATGGCGATCTCGTCGCACGATCGACGTTGATCCTCTTTATGGCCATTTAAAGTTTGTGACACACATATTTTATTGTGTTGTGTTTCGTGGGTGATATGTGTATATATGACAAGAAACGCGACGTTAGCCATAAAAGGAAAAGTGCCTTGACGAAATTTATTTAAAATTTGGTCTTCTTTTCAATTACAATAAAAATTATAACGAAAAGTTACAGCTTAGATATGTATCACTCATGGGCAGAGGACTTTTTATATAAGAGGGTTTAACCACAACACCCATTGGGGCAGCGAGTCTACCGCGTGGATTTGGTCTTCGAAATATTTTTTATTTCCCAGTCATGCAGGTTCAGTCTTTAAAAATGCCAATTAGGTAACAATTTCATTGGTGTCAGCAGGGATTGAAGCCGGGCTGCTCAAGTACTATGTAATTTACAGCGAGCCCTTGAGCTATCATGACTCATTTTTATTTAAATTCGTGACTAGATTTTATTAAATCTATACAAATAAATAAAATTGAAGTGTTTATCTGTAATATCGAAATAACTGACTTCTCTTAGATTCAGAATGTTATTAGCAGTTATTAAGACATGTTTAACCATTTTTAAATTTTTTGTCAGTCTGCTCTGTCTGTCTGCCCGGGCTTATCTTCAAAACGACTGAACATATTGTGATGAAACTTCACGAACAGATAGAGACCAATACCAGGAGTAAGAGTATCCAGGCTATATTTTATCTGAAAAACTTGGAGACTTAAAAAATAAATAAGCGGTCTTTGACCATTAAAATAACGCCCCGATAATAGTATCTCTAAACGAAGTCGGGCGGGTTGCTAGTTGCTAATATAAAATAAAGTAAATTATTATGCTTATTATATTTAGTTAGAGTAAATATTTTGAAATTAATATTAAGTTACATTGTAGCCAAAAAACATCTGTTACTCGAATTGCCCTTGAAATATCTTACTTTCTACTGCCTGCAGGTTTTTTCGCGAAGCCGTGGTAACACAGGGGTTGAACGCACGCTGTGCATCTTGTTAGAACGCTAGTCGCTAGAGTTCGATCCCTAACGATTCTAATGAAATTGTTAACTAATTTTAAGAACTAAACTATCGGAATGTTAAAGATGAAACGTTATTAAAATAAAAAATAATATATATTTCGTACGTGGTAGAGACATGCTGCAGCTATTGTAGCATGAATGGGTCAGCTTGATCGGGAAAGGCCACAGAATATAAGTGTAGAGAACCGGATATTATTTTTTACTGGAAACGCGGTATTCCATCTTAGTCCTCACCGGCGACAATGCATCTGCAATCTGCATTTTTAATTGAAGATAGATGAAGATGTCTATGGGCCACAGCATATACTTACCAATGTCGACTGTGTGCTTGTTAAAAAGTTCTATAAAAATATAAGCTGCAGCTTTACTTCTTACTTACGATGTTTTTTTACGGCCTAGTCAATTAACTTAAAACTGCAGATAACAATTCCATTGGTACTTCAGAGATCTTACTAGGCTTTTATTTATAGGATAAGGGTGACAAGCGAACACACAGTCTACCTGATGGTAAATGGTTTTGTGGCCCATTCCTCGTTTACGAATCAAAATGAAGATGCGTTGTCAGCCGTGAGGAATGGAATGCCTCATATCAGTAAAAAGGGTCTCCGGTTCTCTACACTCACCATAAGAAACACAACAGTGTTAAGCTGCTATTTTACGCCGGTATTCTGAGAGAGCGTGATACTTCCCCGGTCAAGCTGACCCATTCGTGCTACAACTGTACAACTAATATACATAGCTGCAGCATGGCTCTACCACGTTTGCTTGACTTATCCCCTAAACACTATCACAGCTCTTTGGAAACAGCAGTAAACAGCAGCACACGTCAATCGGTGATGTGTCGTAGGTTTTTAGGGTTCCGTACCTCAAAAGGAAAAACGGAACCCTTATAGAATCACTTTGTTGTCCGTCTGTCTGTCTGTCTGTCAAGACCCTTTTTCTCAGAAACGCGTGGAGGTATCAAGCTGAAATTCATAAAAAATATTCAATTTACTGTCCCTTGGAGCTGTGAAAAAATCAAACTTCTAAACCAACGCAATCAAAAGGTACAGCCGTTTATGCCGCAAACTTTCGACATTCGTAAGGGAATTCTACAAGGTGCTTCCCGTGAACTCAGAATCTTGAAATTTGGTACGAAGCAACGTTTTATAGCACAGATAAAGGAAAAATTGCGAAAAGCATAAATTTATAGTTACATAATATAATATTTTTTTTAATAATTTTAAACTTATATACCTACGGATTTGTTCGGAACCCTCGGTGCGCGAGTCCGATTCGCACTTGGCCGGTTTTTTAATATCAATATTTGTTCTACACGAAGTAATAAGTTTTTTGTTCTGATAGCTATTCCCATGTCTTTAGTCTTTGCATTCAATTCTACTTTAAATTTTATCTTACAGGTTAATTAATAGAATCTGGCGTTACTTTTAATTTATTTGCTAAGGTCCGCGCAATAAGTTACACACGTCCGGTGGTGTGTCTTTCCTAGTGAAGTGGTGTTTTGCTATGCTGGGATACTTGGTGACGGTGACAAATTGATTTTTGATAACTTTAATATTATCTTATGGGCGTTAAACAACAAGATCGGAGGGAAAAAAGGGAGGTACTCGCATCAGGAACTGAAGATACAAACCATTCATGGACATGTAGAGATCATTGTCTAGTGATGAACTTTTAACAAGCTGATGAAGAGGAAAAATAATATGTTTCGCCATAATAAGAATAAGGCCTAATAGTTTTGTATATATGTTTTTATTTTATGCTCTGAAAAAAAAACCTACCAAATCTGCAGTTAGAAGCACTGTAGATAGTTCTGCACCACCTATTATAATGGGAACAATCAAATTGTGTCAAACAGTGGAACACAAACTGAAGAACTGAAGATGTGATGGTGGCTGAAGTCAACAGGAATACATAATTATCAGCATTATTAATTTTCATTCAAAGTCAAATGCAAATCTTTTATTCAATTTAGACTTGCTCATTGCTTTTATGCAAGTTAAAATCTACACCAGTTAGCAAAAAGGAGACTTTTCCAGAGAAGAACCTGCATAATACTTTGGGAGTCTTTTTGATTTTTCAATACCTTGTTACAACTTCCTTTTCGGCATAAATACTTACGTCCATCTCCCAGAGGGGTAGGCCGAGACCACAGACTCCCATTTTTCCTCTGACATACCTCTCTCGACTCACATTCCTATACCTACGCATATGTTTGTGCTCTTCTATTATAAAATCAATAAAATGTCAAAGTGTTTATATTCCGCCATTTTAAATTACCTAACTGCTTCGTTTCCGTAACTGTAAAGTTTTACTCATCTGCTCGGTGTTTTGATCATTAATGCATTTAAAGTGTGTAGTTTGTATTCTCGCTGAATCCAAGTTATTTTGGACATTCGATATCTATGGCTTTAAGGCTGCAAGTCAAGATATGCTTGTGCAAGATTAATTGACATTTTTGGTAACACATCTGTTGTATGAATGACCGCTGTTTTCACCGGTTGAATTTACCTAAAAATTTCTTAGTGGGTGTCTACGTCGAGAAGGGAGTATATTTGTTAAATTTCAAGCCAATTGGTCGTATATTTTTGGAGATCTCGTAATAAGTGAGTGAGTCAGTGGTATTTAGCTTGTATATAAACATATAATTTTTATTTTGGTAATTGTAGGCCCTGTGGGAGCGTCTAAAAGTGCGCACATCACGCGCTCAGCCCTTATCTATCCTGGCACCGGAAATGTGATTTTTACGTCTTCGGGACGTGGTCGGGCGACGTGCGTCGACTCTAGATGTCGCCACTTTGTTTATTTTTTTCAATCTTCCGACTGTCGCGTCGTGAGGGCAAACTCAAAAGTTCAATGAAAGTGAACAAAAAACCGTCATTCATAAAAATCCACTCCTGGTTGCAGCTCCGCTGCAGAGAGAAATTTCTCCAATCGTCACGCTATGCAGATTGATTGGTTTTTTGCGCCAGTATTAAGATAACTCTTTAAATGGTAACCAGAGTTATCTTAACTCTGGCTTAAAAAGGGAAGTAAACCATTTCTTTTAAGCCAGAATTAAGATAATCAATCGGAAGTCATAAAATTTTTTTGGCATTTCCCATAACCGTCTCTTGTGATATCCACGGTTTGCGTTATGCAAAATGCAATGATACAAGTGAGATTCCTATATTGTGAAAGTAACCTTTAAAAGCACATATTATTATCATCTGAATAAGGGCATTTTATTTTAACGTTTACATGGAATATTGGTATATTTTATTATTTTAATTTGGAAGACGATAGTTTAAAATATATATATATATATATATATATATATATATATATATATATATATATATATATATATATATATATATATATATATATATATAATAGGAAAAGGAAGGAAATGAACTCATGTATAGCATTAATGGGTCTTCTCGCTCGGGGCAGGACCACGCTCTCACAGAATACCAGTGTAAAATAGCAGTTAACGCTTCTGTGTTTCGTATGGTGAGTGTAGAGTACCGAAGACCCTTTTTACTGGAAACGAGGCATTCCATCTTATTCCTCATTGTGTGAATGCATTTTGATTCGTAATCGAGGATAGATGTAGATGTCTATGGGTCACAGCAACCACTTACCATCAGATGGCCTGTGTGCTCGTTTGTCACCCTATCCTATAAAAAAATTAAGAACGGAAAGTATGATGGGCAATACTAGAGCTCCAAGTAATAAGCTTTGAGAGAGAGAGAGAGAGAGAGAGAGAGAGAGAGAGAGATTTTTCAAGAAAAAAAGGGACTGAGCACGTCGAACATATAAAAGCAAGGAGTTCCACAAGCATACAGCTACCAAGAAGCTAAAATATAAATATAATCTCTATATTATATTGAATAAAACTACTTTTTTGGATTTTATCGCGTTTAATTTACTTAATTTAAATTTTTGATCAAAGCACCTGAATTCGGGAATTAAAATTAAGTGAATTAAACGCGATAAAATCCGAAACAGTAGTTTTATTCAATGTGTAATGGTAACATAAATATAAGAAATCATTGTCTATAATATAGTTTAATTTCTCACGAAGTGTGGAGGCTAGACGTCAGTCACGTCAAAACCTAGCACGGCGACGTCACGTAGCTGTTCACGCATCCGGCCCTCGACTCCCGGCACTGTTGCATTAAGCTTATATTTTTATAATATCCTTGATGTATTTTAATTATGTTTAATACCTCTTTAGTCTAGTGTAGTCGCATCGGAATATGAGAGTGTGGGAATATTTGGGGGCACCTATATTTGCGCATACACTCGGACACCTTCCTCGTATCCTGCGCAAATAGTTATGTTGAGACTGGTCGCCGTGACCGAAGTTCACTCTGGAGGACATTATTATTACGCTGCAGCACGAATGAAAGGGAAATAGCAGCTTAGTTTTGCTGTATTTCGTATGGTGAGTGTAGAGAACCGGAGATCCTTGTTGCTGGAAACGAGGCATTCTATCTTAGTCCTCAGATTTGACAATTTGACACATTTTGATTCTTAGTAGTTAATAAGTCAACTCACCAATGTTGAGACAGCCAGATTAGTTTATTTTAGTTATTTTCATATCATAATGTCTTATGGAATTTTGCTATGGGGTAATGCGACTGACAATGAAGTCCTATTTGTTTTGCAAAAGAGTCGTACGTACGTTGAAGAAAAATTTAAACAAATAAACATATTAACTTTGGCGTCGCAATTTATTTATGAAAATGTAATGTATGTACATAAAAACATAAATAGCATTGATAAGTATAAAGCTTTTTATACTTTAAATACTAGGAACAAACATAAGCTTGTTACTAGAACTTACCAGTCACCAGACTCCACAGAATTAGTAATTCATCATCATCATTACAGCCCTTCACAAGTCCACTGCTGAACATAGCCTCCCCCAAAGAATGCCACAAAGCACGGTCCTGAGCCACCTGCATCCATCGACTTCCTGCATATCTTACCAGGTCGTCACTCCATCTAGTGGGGGGACGCCCTACACTTCGCTTGCCGATACGAGGCTGCCACTCTAGAACCTTTCTTCCCCATCGGTTGTCGGTTCTTCGAGCTATATGGCCGGCCCATTGCCACTTCAGCTTACTAATCCGTTGGGCTATGTCGGTCACTCTGGTTCTACTGCGGATATCCTCATTTCTGAGTTTATCACGCAGAGAAACTCCGAGCATAGCCCTCTCCATAGCTCGCTGAGCGACCTTGAGCTTCCTCATACGGCCAGCAGTGAAGGACCACGTCTCAGTTCCGTAAGTCATCACTGGCAACACGCACTGGTTGTACAATTTCGTTTTAAGGTTTTGAGGTATGTCTGACGAGAAGATGTGTCGTAGCTTCCCGAACGCTGCCCAGCCGAGTTGAATCCGTCGATTGACCTCTCGGTCGAAGTTGGACTTACCTAGTCGGACTATTTGTCCCAGGTAAACATACTCGTCAACAACTTCGAGCTTAGTGTTCCCAACAACTACCGGCATAGGTGTGACATGGACATTAAACATGATCTTTGTTTTGTCCATGTTCATCTTAAGACCTATCCGTTGGGAAACACTATTGAGGTCATTGAGCATAGTGCTTAGGTCCTCCAGCGATTCTGCCATAAGGACTATATCGTCGGCAAATCGAAGGTGAGTGATGTACTCGCCATTGATGTTGATACCGTATCCTTTCCAGTCCAGAAGCTTGAAAACGTCTTCCAATGCAGCGGTGAAGAGTTTCGGGGATATGACGTCACCCTGTCTTACACCTCTCTGCAATTGGATAGGTTTCGTACTCTGGTTCTGTACTCGGATAGCCATCGTAGCCCTACTGTACAAGCACTTCAACACTTCGATATACCGAGAGTCAACTTGGCACCGCTGAAGGGACTGCAGCACCGCCCAAATTTCGACGGAATCAAAGGCTTTCTCATAGTCCACATACGCCAGACATAGTGGCAAATTGTACTCCTCGGACTTCTGTACAATTTGCCGTAGGGTATGTATGTGGTCTATGGTGCTAAAGCCCTTTCGGAAACCGGCTTGTTCGGGAGGCTGGAAGTCGTCAAGTCTGCGCGCGAGACGATTCGTAATGACTCTCGAAAACAGCACGTAGACGCGGCTCAGAAGGGAAATCGGTCTGTAGTTCTTCAAGAGAGCGTTGTCGCCTTTCTTGAAGAACAAGACCACCGCACTTCTGCTCCACGCCTCCGGTGTAATGCCACCATGGAGGACGGAATTAAAGAGCTTCTGAAGGACTTCATGTACCGGTTTTCCACCCGCTTTCAGAAGCTCCGCTGTAATTCCATCCTCGCCTGGGGCCTTGCCGTTTTTAAGGTGCTGGAGAGCCATTCTAATCTCGCTCAGACTGACGTCCGGGATATCATCGGAATAATGTCGGATAAGACTCGCTCTTGGATCGTTACTCACACTTGCGTGTGGCTCCAACGATGACGTGTACAGCTGCCCATAGAACCTCTCAATCTCACTCAAAATCTCAGGTGCCCCGGAAACTATGCTGCCACATTCGGTCTTCAGCTTTGACAGTTGGCTCTTTCTGGCAGACAGATCTCTGGCAAAGACTTTGGAGCCTTGGTTCCGCTCGATCGCTTCTTCAATACGAGCTGTATTGAAGTTGCGTAAGTCCCGCCGCATGCATTTGGAGATCTGTCTGTTCAGTTGCCTGTATGCTGTCAAATCTGTTGAAGAATGTAGCTTCATCTCCCGTCTAACAGCCATGAGATTAAGAGTGTGATCGGAGAGTTTTTGTGTTCTTCTGCGGCGGGTCTTGCAGAACTTAGCTCCGACCGCATGGACAGTTTCCACGAGCTTGTCATTCAAATCGTCCACTTCATTGCAGTCTTCTAGGCACTGAAAACGGTTTTGTAACTCGAGCTGAAAGGTTTCGGGACCTTGGATTAGAGCACGAGGGGGACGGAGCGTTGACTTCATTAGACGAGACCTCTCCAACTTAACGTTTAGGTTCAGTGTGCCTCTAACCATTCGGTGATCGCTGCCGGTTTTCACCCTCGCGATCACTGAGACATCACTGAACAGTTGTCGTTTGGTCGTCATAATGAAGTCAATCTCATTTTTTGTCGAACCGTCGGGGCTCGACCAGGTCCACTTCCTGTGGGGCCGCTTCTGGCAGAAAGAGTTCATCATAAAGAGTCCCTCTTTCTCCATGAAGTCGGCCAGCTGCTGGCCCCTTGGGTTCCGTTGCCCTATTCCAAATTTCCCCACTTTCAGCTCACCGTTCTCTCTTGTGCCTAGTTTTGCATTGAAGTCTCCCATTAACACCGTATATTGGGTTTTGGAGGAATGCATGGCTCTAGAGATATCCTCATACATTTCCTCCACCTCCTCATCGGGGTGTGCCGAGGTTGGTGCGTAAACCTGTATGACATTCAGCGAATACCGTTTGGTGATTCTGAGTATAAGGTCCTCCCTCCTCGACACACTCTCAATCTTTACAACGTTGTTAACGAGAGACTTGTGGACGATAAATCCGACACCTCCTTGGGACAGATGGTCGCCCTCCCGGTGATAGAACAAGTTGCCGGATTCGAGGATTACCGTGTCCTCCCCCTCTCTTCGGACTTCGGATAATCCTATAATATGCCAGCGTAACTTGTCTATCTCTTCTTCCAGCTCCACAATCTTCTCGTCAGTCCTCAGGGTCCGTGCGTTGTATGTTGCCAGGTCAAGTCGTTGTAGGTGGCAACCGAACCTCCACCGGAGATTCTTAGCACCCCCATGGGAAAGATACAAAATGTGTCAATTAACAAGTTTAAATGTTTTATTTAAGAAAAATTGTACAAAAAGGATTATTATAATATCAAGGAATACAAAAACAATATATATAAATGAAATTAACCCTTGGGAATGAGGTGATCGCTATCATGCTGGTTTTATTAATATTAATTTAAAAGTTGTACAAACAAAATTAAATTTGTTAGAAAAAAAAGAAAAGTCCCGCTAGGTTTCTTGCTGGTATTTTCCAGGACAGAGGTATTTTCAAAACCAGTGGTAAATAAAAAAAATACTTTTAATAAGTATTATGTAATAATTTATATTGAATAAAAATCATTCTATTCTATTCTATTCTATTCTATTAATCGCGAATTGATGTAAGTGTAAATGGGCTAGCATTAACTTAACATTAGATGGAATGTGTGCTCGCTTGTCGTCCTTAATTATACTAAAAAGGCGACGACGTTCATATCTGTGCATAACATCTTCGAGTTCTGTATATTTGGCAGATACCTATAGCCCGTCGTTTAGATATTCATTGAATTCATAAGCGCGTTACACCAGCATCCCATTATTTAGATGCGGACCGACGCGTCAATCATTGTTCACCTCGGACCCGAAATCCATCACCGATAAACGATACGTGCAAGGAAAAAGCTACTGAAAAATCTTTGCTATTAGATTAATTTTTGAATACAGCTCTCAGTGGCCAAGTGCCGTAGAAACAAGCTGAGGATAACATTTAATAGGTCCATAATAATGAGGCAGTGAATGACGAAGGAGACATCAGCACATCGAGATGTATTTATTTAAATTTATTGTGATCGCTACTAAATAAACTGCCGTCGACACTTCATAATGCTATAGATTTCGATTAAGCAGCCAATGTACGAGCTCGTTGAATAAAAACATGAATTATGTAAAATTTATAGCTTTACAAGAACATAATATATTATTATTGTAAACATTGTATTACACAATATGTACATATTGAAATAACATTACTGTACCTCACTTATAAACTTTTTTATTCATGTAAAGGTCACCTGATGGAAAGTGAATGTTGGTGCTCCTAGACAGCGACATGGTATCCTCGGTCATGAACCAAAATAAAGATGCGTTGTCACCCCTGAGGACTTAGATGAGATTCCTCGTTTCCAGTAAAAAGGGTCTCCGGTTCTAAGCAACCACCATACGAGGCAAATTAACGTTATGCTGCTATTTCAAGCTGGTGTTTTGTGCGCGAAAATTATACTAAATATACGTGGTAGAGCCATGCTGCAGCTATATTAGTAGTATAGTTATAGCACGAATGAGTCGGCTCGGACGGGGAAGGACCACGCTCTCACAGAATACCAGTGTAAAATAGTAGCTTAACCAGCAATGTTTCAAATGGTGAGTGTAGAGAAACGGAGATCCTTTTTACTGGAAAAGAGGCATTCTATCTTAGTCCTCACGGGTGACAACGCATCTGCATTTTGAGTCTTTATTGAGGATAGATGTAGATGTCTATGGGTCACAGTAACCACTTACCATCAGGTGGACTGTATCCTATTAAAAAAAAACCCGTTACTGTATCCCACTCTATTTCTCTACGGTATAGTAGAATACACTAAATTTAAAGTGAGAGGGTAATTATCTGTTTAAGGTATAAAGGATGGTGTGGACACGAAGAAAACTTTAAGTTTTAAATAAATATTTATAGGATAACACAATCATTTAATATCATCACTTGTGTTTCTGACCGTGTAGTGGCGGTGTATGAATACCTACTACCCCATATCGTCCCGTGGGTGTCGTAGGAGGCGACAGAAGGAAATTGAAATAGGTGATGGGCAGCAGCATTTCCTGATAAGAACTTAAAATAAAAAAACTATGGTTGCCAACTCGCTTGCCAAGCGTGGCAACTGTGGCAAATATACCCCCTATGAGGCAATCTATAGGGCGGCCTATGTTCAGCAGTGGACTTTTATAGGCTGTAACGGTAACGGTGTAACGGTATATCTACATGATACTCGAATAAATAATAATAATATATCTAAGGATACATTTAGTTCTCATGTCAGCATTATTCTTATCGTTACAGTCTAGTTAAAGTCCACAGCTGAACATAACCCCCCCCCCCCCACCCCCCAATAGATTGTCTCATAAATGGGACATTTATTTAGTCATAGTTGTCGCCTCTTATGACACCCATGGGATGACATGGGATAGTAGATTCTCTTACGCTGACATTACACGAATATTATGTTCATATTTATAAAAGTAATGTAGGGACTTTCAGTCTATACATATCGCTATGTAGCTTTTATAAAAAGTTTCATTCAAGCCGGGCGAGGAGAACGCAGCGATAAACTTTGCGTAAAAATGTAACGCGATGTTTCGCATAGCTTGGCAAGATGGCGGACGAGCGAGGCGCGCGTGCATGCGCACCTTACATAATTCATTAATTTGCCTTCTTTATCAATCGGATCATCTTTTTTTGCGCGGCCGGAGGCCCTAACTGCCGGCCCGTGTCACCTCGCATTTCCACATAATGCAATTCTAATGCGGACCCCAGGTGGCCGGCAAAAACTGCCCCGCGTCAATGCTTGATACCATTCTCATGTCCGACATCTAACGGCTGTCTGGCGTACTAACGAAGTTCTTGCTATGTAACGCTCGTGTTGATTGTAATATGATACTTTTTGTGGTCAGTTGTTCAACATCACTACTGTTCACATACCACTGGTAATACAAGGTACTTCAGATACCGTCGGAGAATTATGAATGCCAACTGATTAATAGTTTCATCCTTGCCGACAATTATTTATCAGGAAGTGAATAAAACTAATCGCCTTTTAATAGAAATAACTTGTAAAAAGTAAGATCCGGCTTCAAAGAACTCAAAAGAATGAAATAACTTCACTTTCTAAAGTCGGTGCAAAGACAACACAGTGTATACAAGAATTATACACTGCGTTTTTATCGATACAGCCTATTAACGTCCAATGCTGAATATCGTCGCTGCGACTGCCAAATTCCATATGTGTGACTTAAAGACTTGCAATTTTAAAATAATTTGCTCATTTGGATTGTTTGTTTTTGTATTTAATGTAACTAAAAAATACATAGTTTACTATTATGAAATGGCTCAGGAGTACTTGGCCCATTTCATTAGAATTTGAATTTGAAGTTGATTGACTGATTTTCAGTTGTATTTTACTTACTCCCCCCCCCCCCCTCCCGTGACCATGGGTGCTGTAAAGTGCTTGCAACGTCGAGAATGTAAAATAAGTTAATATACGCGATAAAATCCGTAAAATTAGTTTTATTTAAATGGGTAGTGTTCGCGTAAATATAAGAAATCATTAAATGCTTCGAGTTTGGTTTCTTGTTTCTCAGGATCATACTTTAAGATATACATATTTTTGACCTCTTTAAAGTTTAGTAATTTATTTTAAATTCCTTAATGTTGCAAAATTTTTAAGTATAATTACCTAATTTAATATTAAGAATTCTGGTTTCTTTCGTGTAGTACTTATTTTTTTACGTTAACTATTTCTAAGAAATATTTGATTTCTTTAATGTCTTATGAGTACAATTTATCTTATATTCCTTAGTTTAACTTTTTTTTTTATAGGATTAGGGTGACAAACGAGCACACAGTCCACCTGATGGTAAGTGGTTGCTGCAGCCCATAGACATTTACATCTATCCTCGTTTGCGAATCAAAATGTAGATGCGTTGTCACCCGTGAGGACTAAGATGGAATGCCTCACTTCCAGTAAAAAGGGCCTCCGGCCACCTGCACTCACCAAGTGAAACGCAGAGGTATACCTCTACTTCACGCTGGTATTATGTGAGGTCGTGGTACCACCCCGGTTCGAGCCGGCCAATCCGAACGACAACAATTCTGCCGCGTGGCTCTACCACTGTTAAGACTATTGATTGTGCAATTTAATTGCACATTACTGACACAGTTTTTAAAAATGAAGACTGTTTTCAGTAGTATTTCTGAAATAAATACTTTTAATTACCATCAATATCTTTAATTATCCTTTTCTTTGTTTATAAATGTCAAATATTAGGTCATATAACCATAAAACGTCTCTTGGACAATTATTTATGTCTCTTAGACAACTGTTTTGTCCTCAGATTCAGAATTAACAAAACCTTCATGTTTTAGAAAAAACGGAATAAAAAAACTTAATAGTTATTATGAAATATGTTTAATAGTGTGAAGAAAAATATCTTCAATTATGTTTTTCTATATTTTTTTAACTTATTATAAGCCAGTGCCTAACCACAATCCCACCTGATGGTAAGTGGTGATGCAGCCCTAGATGGTAAATCGCATTATCTTAGCGTAAAAAAAGCCTATTCACTCGTG
The DNA here is from genome assembly GCA_033319125.1 of Parnassius glacialis. NCBI lineage: Eukaryota > Metazoa > Arthropoda > Insecta > Lepidoptera > Papilionidae > Parnassius > Parnassius glacialis. The sequence goes on along the minus strand of JAVANC010000021.1, from coordinate 53,425,393 downwards.
TCTTGAAGACGCCCAGATTGTATTCGGACGGAAAGATAGACGCCGGCAAATTATTCCACTTCTTTCCTGTACGCATTACAAAAGACGAAGCAAACCGTTTGGTTCTAATGCGTGGAATATCGACAAGAATGGGATAAAGACCCGCCGACCGCCTGGTTGTCCGATGGTGGAAAGGAGAGGGAGGAATTAAAGCGTGTAATTCCTGCTCACACTCACCAAAATGCATCCTGTAGAATACCGAGAGAATGGCTATTTTGCACCTGTGCTCGAGGCTGACAAGAATGGTTTCAACCAAATCAAGGTCACCAAAGAGCCTCTTAGCACGTCTCTCCACTGAGTCCAACGCTACCAGGTGGTAATTTGCAGCATCAGTCCATATTTGACAGTAATACTCCATGCACGACCAGAGTGACCGCTTTATATAAGGTAAGAGGTTGCCCCGGTGTGAAGTACCGCCACACCCTTGCAAGGACACCAAGTTTCCTTGCGGCTGCTTTGGCTCTGGACTCAATGAACCGCCCATAGTTGAGGTTTGGAGAAAATTCAACCCCTAACACCTGAAGACGGTCAGTGTACTCCAAGGATACATTCCGGAAAGTAGGAGCCAAGGTGAGTGGGCTCTTTTTAGCGGTAAAAAGACACGCTTGTGTTTTGGAGGCATTAAATCTCACGAGATTGGGATCGCCCCATTCGGAGACTGTCTGTAGTGTGAGATTCACACGCTCAACCATAGGCTCTCTTTCTGACTGGATTTGATCCCGAACGGCCCGGGAACTTGTTTGGTATCTGTCCACAACTGTGCTGTCGTCAGCATACCCATAGATACCGGGAATGAGCAGATCATTTATATGCAGCAGGAAGAGAGTTACGGAGAGAACGGACCCCTGAGAAACACCGGCGTTAGTCGTCACAGTATCGGATGAGCAGCCATCGACGATGACCCTGAGAGACCGTTCACTCAGAAAGTCCTTCACCTAGACAATCAGGCCAGGGCAGGCATAAGCCGTACGCTGAAAGCTTGCCCAATAGAGCCAAACCCTGTCAAAACCCTTCGAAACATCGAGGGAAACAGCAAGTACTTCACCACTGTTTTCGGGGGCTTCGCCCCATATGTAAGTGGCATATGCTAGAAGGTTCCCAGTTGATCGATTTCGACGAAACCCGTACTGGCGATCACCGAGGATATTATTTTTCTTTAGGTATGCCATGAGGTGGGCGTTCCATATAAACACTCCATAATCTTGCAGAGTATGGAGGTAATTGAAATTGGCCGATAATAGGTAGGGTCAGTACGGCTACCTTTTTTAGGCACAGGCTGCACATTGACTAGCTTCCAAGATTTGGGCACTATTCCAGTCCTGAATAAGAGGCGGAACAAGCACGTCAACACAGGAGACAACTCAGGTGCACAGACCTTTAGAACTATAGCTGGTATACCATCTGGTCCACTAGTTTTATCCACGTCTAGACGCCGCAAGGTTTTAAGAACCTCCTTGTTGGTGATACCAACTTCTGACATAGAGGTACCGCAGTGAGGTAATTGAGATGGTACGCTGTTGCTACTGACCAGAAGCGAATTGTAAGCAAAAAGATAAGCAAATAAATCCGTTTTCTCCTTAGGCGCATGCGCCAGTGGGCCATCTGGTTTTACCAGCGGAGGCAGTGTAGACCGACAGAAGTTTGTCTCGACCGCTTTGGCGAGAGACCAAAAAGCTCTACTGCCAGATGGTTTGACAGGGAGTTTTGTACCGATGCGTTTAATGCGGTTGAAACTGGCTTGGTGTAACGCCTTTTTGTAGGACTTGGCGGCTTGGTTAAAGGCTCTCTTCTTAAGGCTAACATCCTGAGCTTTGCGCACGAGCACGAGCGTACTTGACATTGAACCATAGGTCAGCTTTACCACCAATGGGCACGTCAATAAAGGGGATAAAATATGCCATCGCTTGACGTATCACATTGGTTTTGGCATCCGCGCAGCTCGACGGGTCTTCAGACGAGAAGCAGACCTGCCGCCAAGGATAAGATGCAAAGAAATGCCGCGTCTCATCCCTATATAAATATACCGATAATTTAATGCTTTTATTAAAACTTCTTTCTTTTGTTTACATGGTAATTGTCGAAGAGACACTTTAACAAAAATATAATTGAGGATAGTCAATGCAGTAGGTACTGATAATTCTGTGCTCTAGGATAATATTTAACGTAGAACTACACAACTATAACTTAAAGGCTGTTATTGCTTTATTTTAACAATTATAAATTTTAACCTATGGTTGATCAAGTGACCGATTTATTGCCTAGTCATTACATTTTTGTTAAAAATCCAAATTTAGTCTTAAAAAGTGCAGGATGTGAAATTTAAAAATTTGATAAATTATCTATCTTCCAATAAAGTTAGAAACTAGAAGTAAAACAATAAACCTTTTTCTTTAATAATTCCGATAGGACGAAAATTTTTGATCGACCTAATTGCTAACAGCATTCTGGGCGCATTGGCAAATAGGTGGGATACTGCTGCTGGGGCACTGGATTTGTCGCATGCATCAGGCTCTCAGCCAGGCGCAAGACTAAATTAATTATTTCATTAAAAATATTCAGTGGCTGATTTAGAGTTCTGAGAGCCTTAGGTTGACTTTAAATATGCGCCCCCCAGTCTGTCCTGCCTGTGCCTGCCCTGTCAACGAATAATCTTACTAGATTCTTATTAGATTTGAAACGAATACTATATTCGGCCACATACTGAATACGGAATATTCTGCGGGCTTCCCGGCCGAAGAGCTGAATATTAGGCAAAAGTATTCGGCTAGTAGTGTTTATTCCGTGCGCCTTTTCTCTGAAACTGGGATTGTCCACTAGAAAAAAAGGAGTAAAATGCTGCCTGAAAACAGAAAAATTAGTATTTCTGTACCATAATCATTCACTGTTAAATTTTAATTACGATAATTCAAGTGCAGTGCAGCATTGATCATATAGTTTTTTTGTTAATTTTTATAATACGGAAGTTGAATAAGTATATACCTATGACTACTTTAATGATTACAAGAAAAACACTATAGTATTATATGAATATTTTTAATTTACAAATTATCTGACTAAAACAAAATGTATTTGACCGAATAGGATAAAAGTAGCCGAATAGGCCGAATACCAGAAAATAACCGAATATGTGTTGCAAGTCTAATTTTTATATTTATAATAGTTTTCTGTCCCGCAGTTTCACCCACATTAAATCTAATCCTACAGTGATAATAAGGTTTTTTCCCGTGGTAAAAGGTCTTTCGTCGGGGTACAGTCGGTCTACCTCCTTGCCTTATCGAAATCTGTTTAGTAAGCGTAAAAAGATAGCAGATAGTTAGACTAAGTTATTTATAATGTTAAAGTGAGAATAGATATGTTTTTAAATATTCAATGAGATAATAATTCATTATTATCAAGTATTTCAGTTATGGTCCGTAGTAACTAATAAAATTAGAGGTACCTAGAGAACAGATCTTAACAATTTTTTTCAGCCTGACACGTTATGACGTAATATAAATAATAATTCATATTCTTATTATTACAATCTATTTATTTTATTTTGTACTAAAAACTAAGAAGTAGTAAAATCCTTGTGACACTTGCTCTATTATTTATTTTATTCTGTGAATAAGTCATGCTTGCAAAGGCAAGCTCAGTGCCCCCCCCCCCCACACCTTGCGCTGAAGGCTTTAGGCTTATTAGCCTGTGGGTAAATCAGCTCCTGATAATATTATTAATACTGAGATAAGTTGTAGTTGTTACTAATCACTTATGGATGAAGGATCCGAGGTAAATAATTTTTGATTTTATTTGATTCCAATCCGTTTCCCATTTTTGAAGTCGGTTAGAAATATGATGCAGTACGATTGTACATTCATTTTACGTTTACCATAATTTGTATTGTCATTATATCATGAACAGATCCGTTGGATAAAGGCTCTCAACCTCAATGTGCAGACCGTTAGTGTTTTCTTTTTAGCCTGTACAACTCGAATTGCCATAACCTCTTCGTTGTACTAGTTTAAGTTTCCTAGGTTACTTACTACTGCGGACTCCTATGTTGCCTAGGAGTCCGTCTGAGGAGCAAGCACCCTCTTACCATATTGTTTGGCGTCCAATAGCAGTGCTTACACTGCTGCGTTCCAGTCTGTAGGATATAGAGAGCCAGTGTGATTACAGGTTGTGATGCATTCTACGTTAGTCCTCAGAGGTGACAATGCATCTGTAACCTTCATTGTTTGAAGTTGACTACAGGTGTCCATGGACTGCAGTAGACGCTTACCATCAGCTGGTCTGTACGTTTGTCACTACACTGTAAAAAAATTGAGGATCATATTACATAAGTCTTAGCACCACGAGCGTTAGTTATTTACATCGATATTCGTGCCTCTGCGATATCAATACCTATACAATATTTATAATCGTTTTTGCGATTATACCTTTTGCTTAACTTATTTTAAAATTTAAAGTACCTTACTGTTTAGTTGTTTAACCTTAATATGACATTTGGACAGATATATGAGTCTCTGAATTCATCTTCTTCTTTACCAGCAGATGGTCCAACCAAGGCTTTTTCAACATTGCGCCGGCGTGCGATTATTACTTGAATAAATTGCCCTATTTCTGGCAACAAACAGCAGTGTGTGCTTTGTAAGAAGGTGACTCCTACCCAAAACGGAATAACGGTTTCCCAGGAGTCCTACCGCCGTGTAGGATGTCTGTGTATGTGTGACGTATGTGCGTACACATACATCATAATATCGTAGTTAATTTTCACGCCATATATCTCGAAAGGGAAACAGTCAGGAAATGGGCAGCAGCATCTTCCTGATAATAGCCAAAATTACAATAAAAAATGCGGTTGCCAACCCGCTTGCCAAGCTTGGCAACTATGGCAAATACCCCCCTATGAAGAGAGTAACAAAGAAACGGCACCCAGTTCCTGGCGGCCCCGCTATTCTTTTTTTTTTTTTATAGGAGAGGGGGCAAACGAGCATGCGGCTCACCTGATGGTAAGTGACTACCGCCGCCCATGAACAACTGCAACACCAGTGAGGGAATTGCAGATGCGTTGCCGGCCTTTTAAAAAGGAGTACGCTCTTTTCTTGAAGGTCCCTAAGTCGTATCGGTCCGGAAAAATCGCTGATGGTAATCGATTCCACAAGGAAGTCGTGCGAGGAAGAAAACATCTTCTAAATCGCACAGTGGTGGACCGCCAATCATCCAAATGGTGTGGATGGTATCGCGAGTTCTGCCGCGATGTGCGTTCGTGAAATTTGGCGGCTGGGATTAATCCGAACAATTCCTCAGAGCACTCCCCATGGTAGATGCGAAAGAAAATGCAAAGAGATGCAACATCTCTTCGCAGTGCCAATGAATCGAGCCGATCGGAAAGGGCTCGGTCGTTGACGATTCGAGCCGCTCTGCGCTGGATGTGTGCGCTGTCAAGTGGAAGGAGCTGGCACTGGGGAGCCCCTGCCCAGAGATGGGAACAGTATTCCATGTGAGGCCTAACCTGCGCCTTGTAAAGTTGCAGGCGGTGTGCCGGCATGAAATACTGTCCCGCTCTGCTGAGCACGCCAAGCTTTTTAGAGGCTAATTTGGCCTTCTCTTCCAAGTGACCACGAAACTGCACGTCACTCGATATGTCGACGCCGAGGATTCCGATACTGGCTGAGGCAACCAGGGGAGTGCCTTGAAACTGAGGAGATACGACAAAGGGGTTCTTTTTAGCGGTAAACGCGCAAACTTGTGTCTTCTGAGGATTAAACTGGACTAGATTTAGTCGCCCCCAGTCCGAGACTTTGTCCAGCAAAGACTCGACTTCAGACACAAGTTTATTCCGGTACTCGGAGACGTTTTCCCGAGAAATATTAACATGGCCGGTGTATAGAGCATCACCAGTGCTGTCATCCGCATAGCAATGAATGTTACCAGTTAGCAACATATCATTGATATGCAGCAGAAACAGCGTTGGTGATAGCACACAGCCTTGTGGAACACCAGCGTTAATAGGCTTGCAGTCAGAACATGCACCGTCTACAACGACCTTGATGCTCCGATCTGCAAGGAAGCTGGTGATCCAATTGCACAATTTCTCGGGAAGCCCATAGGAAGGGAGCTTCGAAAGAAGCGCTTTGTGCCAAACCCGATCGAAGGCCTTCGCAATGTCCAAACTAACGGCCAACGCCTCCCCCTTGGACTCTACTGCCTCCGCCCATCTATGGGTCAGGTAGACCAGAAGATCACCAGCTGATCGACCCCGACGAAAACCGTACTGGCGGTCACTAATCAGCTGGTGATCCTCAAGGTACCGGATGAGCTGGCAGTTAACAATGGATTCCATTAATTTGGAGAACAAGGAGGTGATCGCGATAGGCCTATAGTTGGACGGGTCTGAGCGGTCGCCTTTATTAGGGATCGGGTGGACAAAAGCTGTCTTCCATGAATTCGGAACTACGCCTTGGGAGAAGGAGTACCGGAAAAGACGCGTTAGGACCGGTGCCAACTCCGGAGCACACGTCCTCAGCACAATTGGGGGGATTCCGTCAGGCCCACTCGACTTCTGGATGTCCAGGGAGAGAAGTGATTCGCGAACCGAGCGCTGTGAGAACAGCACATCCGGCATGGAGCACTCACACCGCGGGATGGTCGGCGGTGTTTTCCCCCCGTCATCAAGAGTCGAGTTGGACGCAAAAAGGGAGCCTAAAAGGTCGGCTTTGTCTTTTGCGTCATGGGCCAGTGAGTCGTCCTCCCTGTGCAAAGATGGTAGTGATGGCTTACAGAAATTCCCTTGGACAGCCTTGGCGAGAGACCAGAATGCATGGGTTCCCGAAGGAAGGCGAACTAGTTTCTCGCCAATTCTGCCTATGTGCTCTGACTTTGCCTTGGCAATAACTCTTTTGAAGGATCTGGAGGCGAAGTTATACTTCTTTTTAAGTATGCTGGTGTTTACATCCCGAGTCGCCGAAGCCGCAGCCCAGGCTTGATAACACTCCTGCTTACTGCGTAATGCAGTTTTACAGGAGCGACCAAACCAAGGCTGAGATCTGCTTCCGATGGGTACCACAGATGAGGGAATAAATAGTTCCATTCCCTGTAGCACCACAGACAGACAGCAGGACAGGGTCAGCAACAGCGCTGGGATCATCCGGCGAGAAGCAAACCCGCCCCCATGGGTAGGATGCAAAGAAAGACCGCATTCCGTCCCAATCCGCCGACCTGTAATGCCAAACACGGCGGCAACCTGCAGAACGCAACCGCGAAGGGAGCGTGAGTGGCACCACACTCCGGATCAGACAGTGGTCCGAAGAGCCGAGAGGGGCATCGACGGAAACCTGATATCCGTCCGGATGAGAGGTCAGCAGAAGGTCCAACAGGGAAGGTGTATGATCCTCCACATCTGGAATCCGCGTAGGCGAAGTAACCAGTTGTGTCAGACCATATGCCAAGGCAAAGTCATAAACAGCTCTCCCCGCATGATCGGTTAAACGTGAACCCAGCCATTCGGCATGGTGGGCATTAAAATCGCCAAGGATCACGATCTCTGCGGATGGGACCTGTTGTAGCAAGGAATCTGTAGCCATTTGGACGTGGTCGATGAGTCGGTCTGTTTCGGTATTACCGCTATGGGACCTATAGAGGCACCCGTAGACGCGCGGATGGTCGTCGCTGTCTACGCGTAGTCAAAGGATGGACAGGTCCGAACCTTCAAGACTGCCGAGGCGTCGAGAACAGATGTCCTCTCTGACATACACGCAAACTCCAGCCCGAGGCACAAAGGAGTGCTCCAATTTGTACCCCGGGCAGGAGAGATACGAAATATCAGCCGGAGAGGAAACCTGCGTCTCGGTCAGGAAGAGCAAGGCTGGCTTTGCCGTCTCGAGATGGTAGTGGACGGCGTTCAGGTTAGAGTGAAGTCCCCTGATGTTGCAGAAATTCACGGATAGCGTGGCAGGGGTCGCCTTGGTATTATTGCTCAGTTTGCCCCGAGCAGTTATGTTTTTGAGCGGAATTTTGCCCCCCCCCCCCAGAATACGCGGGGCAGCCTGAGCACCCACGCTCAGGATTAGAATAACATGGTCGTGGATGCTCAGCGAGGGATTCTCCAGGGGAACTAGTACCCTCCTGGGGTAGTCTTTTGTGTTATTCCGCTACCATGTTGATGGGGGGGGGGGGGGGGGAATTGGGCCTCCGGCCACATGCACTCACCAGACGAAACGCAGAAGCAAAGCTTTTACTTCACGCCGGTTTTCTGTGAGGTCGTGGTACCAACCCGGCTCGAGCCGGCCCATACGTGCAACAGCGTAAACTGTTGCGTGGCTCTACCACCGTTAATATTCCTGGCTACGGTGGCGACCATGGTAACGGCGGGGCAGGGGGTGCTAAGAATCTCCGATGGGGGTTCGGTTACCACCTTAGACGACTCGACCTGGCAACGTACAATGCACGCACCCTGAGAACTGACGAGAAAATCGTGGAGCTGGAAAAAGAGATAGACAAGTTACGCTGGCATATTATAGGATTATCCGAAGTCCGAAGAGAGGGGGAGGAAACGGTAATCCTCGAATCTGGCAACTTGTTCTATTACCGGGAGGGCGACCATCTGTCCCAAGGAGGTGTCGGATTTATCGTCCACAAATCTCTCGTTAAGAACGTTGTAAAGATCGGGAGTGTGTCGACGAGGGTTGCGTACCTTATACTCAGAATCACCAAACGGTATTCGCTGAAGGTCATACAGGTTTACGCACCAACCTCGGCACACCCCGATGAGGAGGTGGAGGAAATGTATGAGGATATTCCAAAACCCAATATACGGTGTTAATGGGAGACTTCAATGCAATACTAGGCACAAAAGAGAACGGTGATCTGAAAGTAGGGAAATTTGGAATAGGGCAACGGAACCCAAGGGGCCAGAAGCTGGTCGACTTCATGGAGAAAGAGGGACTCTTTATGATGAACTCTTCCTTCCAGAAGCGGCCCCACAGGAAATGGACCTGGTCGAGCCCCGACGGTTCGACAAGAAATGAGATTGACTTCATTATGATGACCAGACGATAACTGTTCAGTGATGTCTCCGTGTTCACGAGGGTGAAAGCTGGTAGCGATCACTGAATAGTTAGAGGCACACTGAACCTAAACATTAAGTTGGAGAGGTCTCGTCTAATGAAGTCGACGCTCCGTCCCCCCGTGCTCTGTTCCAAAGTCCTGAAACCTTTCAGCTCGAGTTACAAAACCGTTTTCAGTGCCTAGAAGACTGCAATGAAGTGGACGATATAAATGACAAGCTCGTGGAACCTGTCCATGCGGTCGGAGCAAAGTTCTGCAAGACCCGCCGCAGAAGAACACAAAAACTCTCCGATCACACTCTTATCTCATGGCTGTTAGACGGGAGATGAAGCTACAATCTTCAACCGATTTGACAGCATACAGGCAACTAAACAGACAGATCTCCAAATGCATGCGGCGGGACTTAAGCAACTTCAATACAGCTTGTATTGAAGAAGCGATCGAGGCTCCAAAGTTTATGCCAGAGATCTGTCTGCCAGAAAGAACAAACTCTCAAAGCTGAAGACCGAGTGTGGCAGCATCGTTTCCGGGGCACCTGAGATTTTGAGTGAGATTGAAAGGTTCTATGGATAGTCACACGTCATCGTTGGAGCCACACGCAAGTGTGAGTAACGATCCAAGAGTGAGTCTTATCCGAACCTATTCTGAAAATATCCCGAACGTCAGTCTGAGCGAGATCAGATTGGCTCTACAGCATCTGAAAACCAAGAAGGCCCCAGACGAGGATGGAATTACAGTGGAGATTCTGAAAGCGGGTGGAAAACCAGTACTGGAAGTCCTTCAGAGGTTTTTGAATTCCGTCCTCCATGGTGGCATTACACGGGAGGCGTGGAGCAGAAGTGCGGTGGTCTTGTTTCTCAAGAAAGGTGACAATGCTCTCTTGAAGAACTTTAGACCGATTTCCCTTCTGAGCCGCGTCTACGTGCTGTTTTCGAGAGTCATTACGAATCATCTCGCACGCAGACTTGACGACTTCCAGCCTCCCGAATAAGCCGATTTCCGAAAGGGCTCTAGCACCATAGACCACATACATACCCTTCGGCAAGTTGTACAGAAGTCCGAGGAGTACAATTTGCCACTATGCCTGGCGTATGTGGACTATGAGAAAGCTTTTGATTCCGTCCAAATTTGGGCGGTGCTGCAGTCCCTTCAGCGGTGCCAAGTTGACTGTCGGTATATCGAAGTGCTGAAGTGCTTGTACAGTAGGGCTACGATGGCTATCCGAGTACAGAACCAGAGTACGAAACCTATCCAATTGTAGAGAGGTGTAAGACAGGGTGACGTTATATCCCCGAAACTCTTCACCGCTGCATTGGAAGACGTTTTCAAGCTTCTGGACTGGAAAGGATACGGTATCAACATCAATGGCGAGTACATCACTCACCTTCGATTTGCCGACGATATAGTCCTTAAGGCAGAATCGCTGGAGGAACTAGGCACTATGCTCACTGACCTCAATAGTGTCTTCCAACGGATAGGTCTTAAGATGAACTTGGACAAAACAAAGATTATGTTTAATGTCCATGTCATACCTACGCCGGTAGTTGTTGGTAGCACTAAGCTCGAATTTGTTGACGAATATGTTTACCTGGGACAAATAGTCCGACTAGGTAAGTCCAACTTCGACCGAGAGGTCAATCGACGGATTCAACTCGGCTGGGCAGCGTTCGGGAAGCTACGACACATCTTCTCGTCAGACATACCTCAAAACCTTAAAACGAAATTGTACAACCAGTGCGTGTTGCCAGTGATGACTTACGGATCTGAGACGTGGTCCTTCACTGCTGGCCGTATGAGGAAACTCAAGGCCGCTCAGCGAGCTATGGAGAGGGCTATGCTCGAAGTTTTTCTGCGTGATAAACTTAAGAATGAGGATATTCGCAGTAGAACCAGAGTAACCGACATAGCCCAACGGATTAGTAAGCTGAAGTGGCAATGGGCCGGCCATATAGCTCGAAGAACCGACAACCGATGGAGAAGAAAGGTTCTTGAGTGGCAGCCTCGTACCGGTAGGCGAAGTATAGGGTGACGCCCTACGAGATGGAGTGACGACCTGGTAAGACATGCAGGAAGTCGATGGATGCAGGTGGCTCGGGACCGTGCTTTGTGGCATTCCTTAGGGGAGGCCTATGTTCAGCAGTGGACTTATGAAAGGCAGTAATGATGATGGTGATGATGATGATATCTCGAAAACAAATAATAATATCGACAAGGGACTAGTTTCATTCGTTGGACAATGTAATTAGAACCTGATTAAAAAACTTAAAGTTATTGCCTATATACGTGCCACTGCTGAGCACAGGCCCCCTCCCATTTGTGAGAGGGTTTTAGAGCAACCAACTGTCCACCGTGTTGTCCTAATATGTGTTGGCGAACTTGACATGTCTTTGAAATATTTTTGCACACATCGAACGCGAAGCGGAGATGTTTTATTTTCACAAAATCAAAAATCGCGATCCACTCCACTTGAAACACTTCCACTAGCTTTATATTGCATTTATATATTAAAATAACCGACCAAGTGCGAGTCGGACTCGCGAATGAAGGGTTCCGTACCATCGCAATAAACGTTTCTATAGTATGTGCCAAATCGATTGAGAAAAACGGACAATGACCTTTCGGTCGTTTAACCAGGGGTTACAAACCTTCAATATATAGGCACATTTTATATGTAGTACTTTCTTTATTTATAATGATTTTTTTATAATGATTGATATAATATATATTTATTAACTATTATTAAAAAGTTATGTGAAAGATCGCTGTAGAAGAAAAATCATCTATTGTTATAAAGTACTTTATTCATTTAACAACAAAAAACATTAATTTATAACACATATAAAGATTCGAGTGATAACGACACCGAATAAGTACGTACTTATGCAAAAGATAAAACTTTATTTTTAATATTATATAAGAACTTTATTTTTATTCGGTGCAATCATCACTCGTATCTTCACTTGATGAACTATCTGTAACATTAATTATAAAGCGATCTGCAGTTTGGTCAATTCTATCATCCATGCCACGCATTTTTTGTTCAACCTTAAGGACATGCTGAACACAGTTTTTCCATTTATCTGGCGTGATTTGAGTTAAACCATCTTTAAGTAAATTTTTAACATCTTTTAACTTGAAAGTTGTATTTTTTCGTGCAACGTACCCTTTCACATCTGCCCACACAAGTTCAATGGGGTTAAGCTCACAGTGATAAGGAGGTAACCTTACCACTGTGATGCTTTTTTCTTTTGCCATCTCGTCGGTGACGTAACTTCGATAGTTATCTTTAACTGCCTTTATTTTTTCCATTAAGTGGGTCTTTGTGTCCGAGGGCACGTATGCGATCTGTTTAGATTCTAGCCATTCCTGCATATTTTGTTTCCGCCAAGACATTGTTGGGGTTTTTTCTAAACGTCTGGAGTGGTAACTAGCGTTATCCATAACTATGACATCGCCGCTTTGCAGTTTTTCTATTACTTTTCTAAACCAGTCCTCGAAATGGAGAGCGTCCATACTCTCATGGTAGTCACCAGTAGATGATGATTCAAATACCCAATCACATCCCTCCAAAAAGCCATTTTCATTGCCAACGTGTACAACTATTAATCGCTTTCCTTTACCCGAAGGGGCTTTCGCGCCAGTAGAGTAGCCTTCTAACCGTGATTGACGAGAAGATTCAATTGTGGTGTCTTCCCATACCTTTCCCATAGTATGACCTGCGTTAATCCATGTTTCGTCAAGGTAAAAAATGTTACGTCCCTCGTTTCTTAATATTTGTATTTCTCTCAAATATCTGGTACGCCACAGAACTATCTCTGGGCGATCTATTAGACCACTTTTTCTGTTTCTCTTTATATTTGAATTTTAAATGGCGCAACACACGTCGCAGGGAAGTTTTGCTCAAGTTTGGCAACTGGTCATCTTGATTTATACTGAGCAAAATTTTGTCTAAAGTCGGTAATTCTCCTGCAAGAAAGAACTGATGCACTTTCGCTCTTATAGCCGATTTATCAAAATCGTCCAACTTGTCAATTACAGACTTTTTTCTTTTATTAATTATTCCCTTTTCTGGTATTTTATGGGAATCTCTATACACGCTTAATACGCGATATATAGTGCTCTTGCTGACTCCTGAGATCTCCGAAACCTTTTCTACCATATTAACGTTTGAAGGATACACGTCTTCGGGCCAGGTGTTTTTGACATATTTGTATACATTAATGATAATCTCTTGTTCCCCGACCGACAAAGTGGTAGGTTTTCTCTTTTTTACTGGTGACGTTAAAGGTGCTCCAGAAGATGGGCCTGTAAATAAATGACAAAAATATACTACCATAGTACTACATCACATAAATACATATTGTTTTAGAAAATAAATACCACATGGTCACATAAAAAGAGCGCTTTAAGAAATAGAAAGGCTACGTCGTCGCATTTGTACCTATTTGTACGTACCTGCTACGTTTATTATGGGTCGGCGACGTCTCTTTCCACTTGATGTTGAAGGACCGGGTCCTTCACCAAATTCTCCTGAACTCATGTCGATTTAGTAACGACCGTCACAGTAAAACTAATATAACAGATTCAAAAAACAAAAACTTAACGATATAACAAATTTAACAGTAAAAACTCAACTAAAACAATGCAATGAATGCTATGAATTACCCGAGACGTACACACGCAAGCGCTATCCGAACACGAATGAAAACAAAATGGCGGACCGGCCCAAAAAAGGTGACGCATCTCTGGCTGCCATTGTCACGTTTCTTTTAGAACGAACTGACGTAACGCGCGTTTTGTTTATTTTAAAGGGATGAATTTGCAAAAGCTCAATATGGTGATTATATTGCTTCAAATATTTTTTTAATATGAAACTGTTATTAAATGAATTGCTGCGTTACTTACCATAAATTGAAATATAAAATATAACACATTTTTCGCGATGTACCGTAAGATTTTACTATGTTTATAGGAACCACAGACAATATTATTTAAGAAACAAAAAAACAAAACATATGTGCTGACCTAGAAGTGGGAATAATATCAATATTTAAATATTGTTATCACATCTAAATTGAGATTTTGTAAGTTACGCCTTTTGACACTCGGCTCATATCTGAGGTCATTGTCCGTTTTTCTCAATCGATATGGCACATACTATAGTAGGAGAGCCCCTTTTCATTTTTAATTTTCATTATTTCATTATTTGTTATAGCGGCCACAACAACTGTCTACCTTTTTTTATAGGAGAGGGGGCAAACGAGCTGCGGCTCTGCTGATGGTAAGTGACTACCGCCTCCCATGAACAGCTGCAACACCAGGGCAATCAGGGGAATTGAAGATGCGTTGCCGGCCTTTTAAAAAGGACTAGGCTCTTTTCTTGAAGGTCCCTAAGTCGTATCGGTCTGGAAAAATCGCTGATGGTAATCAATTCCATAAGGAAATCGTGCGAGGAAGAAAACATCTTCTAAATCGCACAGTGGTGGACCGCCAATCATCCAGATGTGTGGATGGTATCGGGACTTCCCGCCGTTTTCGCCGCGATGTGCGTTCGTGAAATTTGGCGGCTGGGATTAATCCGAACAAATCCTCAGAGCACTCCTCGTGGTAAATGCGAAAGAAAATGCAAAAGGATGCAACATCTCTTCGCAGTACCAGTGAATCGAGCCGATCGGAAAGGACTCGGTCATCGACGATTCGAGCACGCCAAGCTTTTTAGAGGCCGATTTCGCCTTCTCTTCCAAGTGACCACGAAATTGCACGTCACTCGATATGGTGACGCCGAGGATTCCGATACTGGTTGAGGCACCCCTTGTTCTTCTTGTCCCAAAAGGAGTGCCTTGAAACTGAGGAGATACAACAAATGGATTCTTTTTAGCGGTAAACGCGCAAACTTGTGTCTTTTGAGGATTAAACTGGACTAGGTTTAGTCGCCCCCAATCCAAGACTTTGTTCAGCAAAAGACTCGCCTACAGACATAAGTTTGCTCCGGTACTCGGCGACGTTTTCCTGAGAAATATTTGCACGGCCGGTGTATAAAAATCACCAGTGCTGTCATCCGCATAGCAATGAATGTTACAAGTTTGCGACATACGAAATAGCGTAAGTGATATCACGCAGCATTAATAGGCTTTTAATCAGAGCATGCACCGTCTACTACGACCTTGATGCTCCGGTCAGCCAGAAAACTGGTTGCACTTTTTCTCGGGAAACCCATAGGAAGGAAACTTCGAAAGAAGCGCTTTGTGCCAGACCTGAAAGAAGGGCTTCAGTATGTCCAAAGTAACGGCCGATGCCTATTCTTGGACTTGATCGCCAGCGCTCATGTTCGGTAAACAAGAAGACACCAGCGAGTGACTCCGACGGAAACTGTACTGGCGATCACTAATTAGCTAGTGCTCCTCAAGGTACCGCATGAGCTGGCAGTTTATAATGAACTCCATTATTTTGGAGAACAAGGAGGTGATAACGATAGGCATACAGTTGGACGGATCAGAGCGGTTACCTTTATAAGGGATCGGATGCGCGAAAGCTGTCTTCCATGAATTCGGAACAACGCCTGGAGAGTAGGAGTACCCGAAAAGACGCGTTAGAACCTGTGCCAACTCTGGAGCACACGCCTTCAGCACAATTGGCGGGATTCCGTCTGGCCCACTCGACTGGTGGATGTCCAGGGAGAGGAATGCTTTGCGTACTGAGCACTGTGTGAATCAAATATCAGACATAGAACACTCAAACTGCGAGATGGTCGGCGGTGTTTCCTCCTGTCATCGAGAGTCGAGTTGGAGCCAAAAGGGAGCCTAATAGGTCGGCTTTCTCTTTTGCGGCATGGGTCAGTGAGCCGTCCTCCCTGTCAGAGATGCTATTGATGGCTTATAGAAATTCCCTTGAACAGCCTTGGCGAGAGACCAGAATGCACGGGTTCCCGAAGGAAGAAGAACTAATTTCTTACGAATTCTGCCAATGTGCTCATACTTGGCCTTGGCAATTACTCTTTTGAAGGACCTGGACGCGAAGTTATACTTCCTTTTAAGTATGCTGGTGTTTACATCCCAAGCCACTGAAGCCTAACCCCAGGCCCGATAACACTCCTGCGATACACTCTTACAGGAGCGACCAAACCAAGGCTGAGATTAGCCTCCGATGGATTGTTGTATCCATCGGATGTGTGAATGATGGAATAAATAGTTCCATTTCCGTTAGTTATAGAGTCAGCAACAGCGCTGGTATTATCCGGCGAGAAGCAAACCCACCCTCATGGATAGGAAGACGGCATTCCATTCCAATCCGCCTGACTCTGACCTGTAATGCCAAAAGCGGCGGCAGCCTGTAGAACGAAATCGCAAGGGGAGCGTGAGTGACACCACACTCTGGATCAGACAATAGTCCGACGAGTTGAGAGGGGCATCGATGGAAACCTGATGTCCGTCCGGATGAGAGGTCAGCCAGAGTTCCAACAGGGTAGGTGTATGATCCTCCACATCTGGAATCCGCGTAGGCGAAGTAACGAGTTGCGTCAGACCATATGCCAAGGCAAAGTCATAAATAGATCTCACCGCATGATCGGTTAAACGTTAACCGAGCCATTCGGCGTGGTGGACGTTAAAATGACTAAGTAACACGATCTCTACGGATAGGATCTGTTGTAGCAAGAAATCTGTAGCCATCTGGACCTGATCGATGAGTCGGTCTGTGTCGGCATTACCGCTATGGTGGACCTATACAGGCACTCGTAGACGCGGGGATGGTCGTCGCTGTCTACGCGCAGCAAAGGATTGTCAGGTACCTTTAAGACTGCTGAGGTGTCGAGAATAGATATCCTCTCTGACGTATACGCAAAACCCCGGGTAGGACAGATACGAAGTATCAGCCGGAGAAGATCTGCATCTAGGTCAAAAAGAGCAAGGCCGGCTTCGCCGTCTCTAGATGGTAGTGGACGGCGTTAAGTTTTGAGTGAATTCCCCTGATGTTGCAGTAGTCCACAAACAGCGTTTCAAGGGTTGCCATAGTTTTATCGCTCTGTTTGCCTCGTGCATTGTTAGTATAGGGCGGGATTTTGCGGAATACGCGGGGCAGCCTGAGCACCCAGGCTCAGGAAGAAGAGGATAGCTTGACCGTGGATGCTCAGTGAGAGATTCTACATTACCAGAGGTGCTGGTATCCTACTGGGGTAGTCCTTTCTTTTTGAATTCCGTTACCTTGTTATGGAGGAGGGGGAGGGGTTAGGCCTTCGGTACTTGCACTTACGAAACGAAACGCAGAAGTTCATCTAATACTTTCCGTTGGTATTCTGTGAGGTCGTGGTGTTGTCCTGGTTCGAGCGGCCCATGCATGCTACAGCAGAAGCTGCAGCGGGGCTCTACCAATGTTAATCTAAAGTCTACTGCTGAATATAGGCCTGCCCCATAAATTACCTTATAGGAAGAATATTTGCCATAGTCGCTACACTCAACTGGTGGGTTGGCAACGCAGTTTTTTTATTTTGAATTGTTATAAGGAAGTTGTTGCTGTCCGTCTCCTGTTTCATTTCCCTCTTTCGCCTCATACGACACTCACGGGCTAATATGGGGTAGTGGATACTCTTACACCACCACTACACGACCCGGTAGATTATTATTTATTTTTTTAAAACTAGTAACCCACCCCGGCTTCGCATGGATAAGATGTTGATAATGTGGCGTTATTTACATTTATGATTATCATAGGCCATTTATTTTATGAATTATTTGTTTTAAATCTTTAAACAAATAATTCATAAAATAAAATGTAGCCTAGATCCTTCCTGGCATTGTTCTCTATATTTTCATAAAGTTTTATCACAATCAATTCAGCAATTTCGAAGATTAACTCGGATAGACACACAGACAAAAACTTTAAAAATCGTTGTCTACGTCTCAATACTAGCAAACAACCACATGAACATAATGAAAAGCCAGTTATTGTAATATTACAGACAGACACTTCAATTTTATTTATATGTATACCTACATGTATTGAATAAGTGTTTTTTTTTAATATAATTTAAAAATAAAGCAGTATAATCAACATTCTCGCACGTCCTTCAAACAAAAGGTTACAACACAGCCAGAAATAGTACTGTAGCTCCGACCTTCGAGTCCAAGGCTCCGACCGAAGCAGTCGGGGGCGCTGCGTCCACGCAAGCTGCTTGTGATTCCACGAGGCCTGCGCTGCGACGAGTTATTACCGAGAGCGGCAATTGAGATTCTGCGGGCGAGCGCGACACAGCCGCATACGCGAGCAGGGGCGTGGATGTGGACGTCGTACGTGTGAACTCGGCTACTCAGACGGCTCCCTGCCTAGATGCTATCTTCGCGGAACATGTTGCTAACTGTATCCACTGTCCACTGCTGACGTCGCCGATACCTTTCCAATGATTACATCTACGATTTCTATTGTTTGCGGTTCCGTGTGTGACAAACAAATTAGTTCCGTGGTTACTAGTAAAAGAAATTCCAATTCAATGTTTTTTTTTCATTTTCTAATTATTACAGTTTTTTCAAGAGTTTAAATTTGTGTTTTCTTAATCATATCATAATCATAAATCATTTATTTGCATGAAATATGGTTGATTCACAAGATGTTAAATTAAGTTATAGCACAGGACATATTTCACCCTCATTACGGGCGTGCAAAATTATAGTAAATTTACAATAATTATTTGAATAAAATTACAATTATTAGAACTATTTGAATAACAATTTATAAGAACTATTTGAATTACAAGTATTACAAACTTTTAAATTTCAATTATTTGAATTATAGTGGTTACAATTACATAAATTATTGAATTATTACAATAGACTAAGTCACAGGAAATAAAAGAAAGAGCCGGTATCGTAGTAGGTACCAAATCGACAAGTGCTTTTATTAAAAAAACATCTATAAGGGTTTAGAAACTCATTTGGATTATCCATTCTCTCAAGGCACAACAGAACCTTTTATATGGCAGGTCAGTCATTCTTTTGGGTAAAGAGTTATATATTAGAGGTGCCATATAGGCATAGTTTTTTTTTAAACAGTTTTAGCTTAGGCACAGGCATTTTAAGGGCACGTGGTTAATTTTACGTTTAAAAGTATTGTCGTTAGCGGTGAAAAGATGACTGGAAAGATGACTTACTTTAGGTTTTCCTTTTTCCTCTAAGGGATCATCAACGTTAAGCAATGTTTAGTCTCCAATTTTGTAAGAGATAAGTGGCCTCTTCCTTAAGTATATAATTAATTAATTCTATTTTATACGGTACTTTTATATTATAATTGCAGTTATTTAAAAATTAAAATTTGGGTTTTTCCCAATTCCTCCCAGGGATCTTCTACGTTAAGCAATGTGTGATTTTCAAAATTGCCTCTTTCTTTCTTTTTATAATAAATTTTAATTTAATACTACCATTGTCACATGTCTCTTAATATTGGATTTATCGGTAAAAGCGAATGTATCGATTGGAACCCAGAAGGCAATCGTTTTTATTATGAAACGAGCAAACGAGTTCACAGTCCACCTGATGGTAAGTGGATGCTGTTCATAAACATCTACATCTATCCTCGATTAAGTATCATATGCAGATACGTAGTGAAGATATATTAAAAAAGGTATATTATATGTTTGGTGACATAATTTTGACAAGAAAGAGAAATACATAAATAAAACTAAACAAATCTTTCACTTATAACATCACTCTTTCTTCGTTCCTCATTAGGACGCATACTCGTAGTGCAATCATAATATTATTATAACGATTATTTTAGCGGTATTGATATTTTTATTGCCACACATTTGTGCCTAAAAATATTTTAAGAATAAATTACAAGGTATTACATATTTAATATTTAATTCATGGAAGATTCTTGTATACTGTCATTTTTTTGTGATAGTAACTCTTCTCTTCTTAACTCGTTACTTATTTTTATAATACATTTTTAATATATGGTGTTGAATGTATTTATACTTTAATTACTTACTCTTTTTAACACGCTTTTATTAACTTCACGTGTATCTATATATAATATATCACAATCTATATACCACTCATTAGAGGTTGTATATAGGTACCTCTTTGTCGAATCGTTTACCGTCGGCAATTTTTCCAGACCGATACGACTTAGGGACAGCAACGCACCTGTAATTCCGCTGGTGTTGCAGTTGTTCATGGGCGGCGGTAGTCACTTTCCATCAGGTGAGCCGCATGCTCGTTTGCCCCCTCTTCTATAAAAAAAAAGGAATCTTTTAATGTAATTTTAAACAATTTGTAGACAGCTGATTGACTTGAAAATTTTCACTAGTATCAAGGGTCGATGAAAATACAATAATATTATTACTGTCATAGTATCCTGATCAAGATCACCAGGATAAAATAAAATAATCAGCTTAGGATCGATGCGTGTTGTTTAGGTTTTCTTGAAGTCTAATACTATTTATAATACTTTTATAAACACCTTTGTTTATTTGTTTGTATATCTTAATTTATGAAATAAAATAAAATAAGAAATAAATAAAATCACTCGTGGCAATATTGACCTTACCAACACATCGGCTGTCAAAGCAAAGCAAGAGAGTACTTATACGTCGTAAAGAGTAGCAAGACGCGAGACGTGAGTCTCCTTGTCATTCCGTGCAGCGGTGCCGTGCGAGATGATATCGAGTCACTGCCAGCCGACAGGACCAGCTAACGGTAATACTTCGTAAGTAGACAAATAAATCAATGATAACATGGACGATTGAACTCATAAACTGGCTGTAATGCCTCTGTTCATATTCTGCTCTGACACTGCACATTAAGACGCCGGCGCCGCGCAGTTTGACATAAAGGCAACAGTGTTTTAATTTAAATGGAGTAATTATTATTTATTTATGAAGTATTTAAATTATTTGGGCTCAACGGACTTTCAAGTAAGAAAAGTGCTGGTAGGTTTCCCGTCACAGTTTTTTGAACGATATCATCCGAAGAGCTCTTGTCTCTATAAATGTTTTAAGAGGTTTTAGAGCTTTGTAAAATATTTAGAGACGATGGAAATAAACCCAATGGTATGATTTTGGTCCCTTAGGAGAAAGGTAAAGCCTTAGTCTAGGATGCTACTTGCAACACTTTGGCACCTCTCATCTCAAGGGTATCTTGCTTAGAGCCGGGGCGGCATCAGCGGCAGCTGAACTAAGTAAGTTGTGTAAATATGAGTCTCTAAGAGATGACTACATTTTATATGGTGGTTTTTGCTGTAGAGATTATCGGTCCGTGGGGTCCACGTGCGGTAAAGTCTCTAAAGGAACTGTATCCGAGACTGGTCATCGCTGCTGGCGATAAAATGACATATTTTAATTATGAGTTCTCTATGTGTACCTACTGCTACGAATGTTCTATGTCCTCTGCTCATTCATAGTGAGATAGCTTCCACAAATGTGCTTATCACCTGTTATTTTTAAAGAAGGCTAACAAACGAGCACACTGTCCACTTGATGCTATGATCCATAGACACCAACTTAAATCATCCATTAAAATCAAAATGCAGATGCGTTGTCACCCCTAATCATATATGATGGGTTTAAGAACTATCTAAGAATAAAAAAGTGGTATATACAAATTACGTCAGTGCACAGCAAGTGTTAATTAATATGATTATACTTTTACTTGTCACTGTACTTAATTTAGCATTACTTAAATGGGTTGTTAGGTACTAAGCATTAAGTTATTATTTACCTTTCCAGGGAAGGAAATAAGATGAAGATTAAGAATTGTTTATTTCATTTAAAGTTATAAGTGTTTTATTTGACAAGTTCTTTATTCACTTATTTACTGTCATGATGTCAAAGAAATACATACATACATATAATCACGCCTCTTTCCCGTAGGGGTAGGCAGAGACCACTTCTTTCCACTTGCTACGATCCTTACATACTTGTTTCGCTTCGTCCACTTTCATTATTCCCTTCATACATGCTCTACGGTTTAGGGTACTCTTAACCTGGCCTTTTTTTTTTCAAAGAAATAACTGTAGAAATTAAGAATCAGAGAGTAATTTTCATTAACTCGTAAGATCATACTGAAATAGTGCAGTATGGATTTATATCACACTAGCATTACACAACATATTTCCTATAAGACTTTCTTTTATCTAATAGCTACAGATATTCTGTCAATGTATAACAACATTTCAAAACATTTTTAGGACTGTCAAATAACTAATTGTTGCTACCATTAATTATAAATATTAGTTTTATGGTTTGTTTTCATGTTTCATGAAAATGCCTTAAAAATAACTAATTCTAAATTTTCAAATGATATTTTATATCATCATGTCAATTGAACTAAATCATACGCTTTTGTTTTATTTGGTAAATTCAACTGAAAAGGACGGAGTACAAAATAACTGTATTATTTTTATTAAATGGATATTGCACTAGAGTAAATTTCTATAACCCTTTTTTATTTTATTCGGAAAACTTACAGCAATTGCTTATTTTCTACCGACCTCTAAAAGGAGGAGGTACTCAATTGGACTGTATGTCCTTTTTTATGTGTGATATACCTCATAACTTTTTTCTGGGTGAACTGATTTCGATGTTTCTTTTTTATTTGAATGCTGGTGCTTCTCATGTGGTCAAATATAAATTTGATCAAGGACTGACCAATAGCTTTTGAGTTATTCCTAATAATTTATATTGAAGTCGATTGTACAAAATTTTAAATTTTTCATTATTAAATAAAAAAGTACTTTATTGTACTACTAGCTGTGCCCGCGGCGTAGCTCGCGTATTTAGGTTTTACATAAAGAATTTGTCGTTTAGGTAAGAGAATATTAAACGATTTATATCATTACTGTATCAATAAGTGGTAACAAAATAAATCATTATCATCAAAGTTCTAAGTCGTTTATGATAGAGCTTCTGTGTAAACGACGTTAGAAGAAGGCTTAGCCGGGGTGTACAAAAAAAGGTTACGGGGACTACTAACGCGGGAAAAAGCAACATAGAGTTGGCCATGTGCAAAACAGTCAGTACTGAGGTGCACTCCTACAACGCGTAAAGTTTGACCTTGCGCTTTATTTACGGTCATCGCATAACACACGCTGACTGTGACTGGGAACTGAACGCGCTTAAAACTGAAAGGAAAGTTATTTCTTAATAGAGGGATTTTGGGCAGTGCTGTCAGATCAAAAAACTCATTCAGCGCTAGGAAAACATAAAAAACGCTAGATTTTATGAAAATAGCGCTTTAAAAAAGCTCTAGATTTCGCGCTAAATTAACAACAAACAAAGTGTGTGCTTTTATTATAATTTATAATTCAAGAAGATATAATCATAATAAAGAAAACAACATTAAGTTTTTTTCTGGCAATATTTTTTTGATGTATCAATACTTCGCAGGACATCGACTTATAATTATAGCAATTGCTGTCAACACTAGTTAGTACTGTACGAACAATTAAAATGTCATTAATTGTTTTAAAGTGCAATGTATTTCGCAACTTAGTTTCAGATGTCAGCATCTGATTGCGGTTGCTACACAGTTTCTTTGTGTTGTAACTTCTAAGTAACTTTTAACTTAGCTGTGCTCTAAACAAATGACTGAAACTGAATAAAGCAAAATAAATGCGTTGCCAAACCCATGAACGAAAACTTTAATAAAGGGGATTTCCCCGCTTATAGTCGTCGGTAAAAAAATCAAGTTGATCATCCTAAAGGGGGAGCCGGGAGATCCATACCACAGGGTATCCTAGTTTGGACTCGTCTGCCATGCTCTTTGTTTTGTGAAAAAAATATGTTTGAAAAAGATAAACTGCAATGTACTATTTGTGGGGAAAAATAATAAAGATCATTATTATTATTAATCGGTAATGTGGACTAACAGTGCTGCTATAAAAGAGTTAGATAACCCGCTAGTCGCTATAATTTTGAAATGTGTGCTAAATACGTGCATTTCAACGTGGTAGAACAATGCTGCAGCTATATTAGCAGTATAGTTGTAGCACGAATGGCTCGGCTCGACCGGGGAAGGATCACGCTCCCACAGAATACCAGCTTAACATTGTTGTGTTTTGCATGGTGAGTGTAGAGAACCGAAGACCCTATTTACTGGAAAAGAGGCATTCCATCTTAGTCCTCCCGGGTGACAACGCATCTGCATTTTGAATCCCAAAGGAGGATAGATGTAGATGTCTATGGGCCACAGCAACCACTTAACATCAGGTGGACTATGTGCTCGTTTGTAACCCTATCCTATAAAATAAAAATACACCAAAAAGCGCTGGATTAAGCGCTAGGTGCTAAAATTTTGAAATGCGCGCTATACATTCCAAAAAAATGCTAGATCTAGTTCACAAAGCGATAAAATGGCAGCACTGATTTTGCGTATATTATAAATACAATATAACGACATTTCGTTGCACTTTTGTTACTTTTGGTCGGGTTCCGTTGTATGGCTTGGGTAGATTAGGTCTCAATACGATTCACCGGCGGAGAACCTCAACCTTTGTGTGAGAAAACGTCCTTTTTTAATCTCTTTTTGTTTTAAGTATAAATATATTAATTATTATGGAAGGTTTTTTTTTTACACACAAATCCTTTTATTGCTATTTCTGAGATTTTATGGCGCCATTCAACAGATTCGAACCTACATTTCAAAAGAATAATCACTACTTTCAATAGAATTAACCAATTTTAATAAAACAAAGATTAAATGTAACTCGATTATACGCTTTATGATTTTCTTGACGATTTCTTTGAAAAAAAAAGATGTTTACTTTAGACGTGATGCGTTCATAAAAAACAGACAGACAGACAATTCTAAAAATTATAAAAATGTACTTATTTAATTATTTTCAGTTCCTCATAATGATTTTAGCCACAAAAATTTACTATACAGTGGACAGAAACAGACAACATGTTATCATCATCTATACATATAATAAATCTGTAGAAAAGCCGTGTCTGTAATTGTAACATATTTTTGAAAAAACAAGTCCATATTACTAAATAAAGTGTGCTGAAGCTAAATTACTGGTTTTTAGAATTTTTGTCTGTCTGTCTGTCTGTGTATTACCGATTCACGCAAAAACTACTGGACCAATTTGCATAAAATTTTATATGTACGTAGTTAGTACCCCGGGGCAACTTATAGGCTACTTTTAATCCGATTACGAAACTTAAAAAGAAGGTTAAGTATTTTTCTTTCTTTAGATGTTCAGTTTAAATTATATATGATTATTTTAGTTAATAGGCGGGATGACGGGTGTCTTTAAAAGAAATATTATATTTGTAAATTTAGTTTAAATTAGTTTTAACCTTTGCATAACAATTTGAAACTCCGCTGACGATATACGTTTTAATTATCAAAACAGCGCCATCTATCATCAAATGAAAAAAGCCTACATTTTGCCTTTAGTAACTAATAAATTATATAAATAACTTACATTTATATGTTTAAATAATTACATTAATAAAATTATTTTAAAATCCTAAGTCTTAATTTAATCGTTATTTCATTTTAAAATTGCAATAATTAAAATTTAAAAAATAATAGATAAAAGTGACATCTATTATCTAAAAACATCACGACATCATCTATCAAACGTATGAACATTTATATTATTTTGAACTGAAAAACATATCAATTTTCATACGTTTAATACTAAGTATATCTGTATGTAAACTGATTAAAACTGGTCCGTCCTGCAATTATTGCAAAATTCTCATGAAATCATTATTTCGTGAAATGATGTCATTTCATGATATTTATCACTGTTTGTTGACCATGTCATAATATAGCTTAGCCAAACAAAGAATAGAGATCGTTTAACGATATCACTAACTTAACACAATATTGCTATTTCATGACAATATCTTCATATCGTCAAATAGTTTTTCACCGCTAGCGGCGCTGATTGCGTGTTTTTTAACGGAAACAGATTTTAACAGAATCAACATCACTTATTGCCTTTTTTATATAATAAATAAATATTCCCGGTTTCGGGGTGGCTCTTGAGCCTTCTTTCTTCTATAGCCGATATTACTAGATAGTATAGTTTTGACTTTCATAGTATTAATGTAATATAGCGCCCTCTACTTTCTCTAAATAAACTAATGATAAGTAACTGATAAAATTAAATTTTAGAATGCTACCGAATTCTTATTCGTGCAGCATCAAAAATTGTCCCACTTAAAAATATCTAGACCGGTGGTCATTATCGGGATTATTTACCACAATAACCACGTTTGGCAAAATGGCTAACAACACTGTTATACACAAAACTGAGATTAGGAGAGAAGCTCTTTAGTTCAATATATTGGTTGTCTATCGGCACAGGTTTCATTTTACCTACTTCATATGTTATCACGCTATCTGATGTAAATAATTGGAAATTAAGTGCACTGTGTCATTTTATCTCTATTTGATGGAATAGTTCGTGGTATCGTTGGGTTTCTAATTACTCGGTAGATATGGTCAACAATGGTACAAAAGCTTTGTTTCAGTTTTTATGAATTTTATTTAAACAAATACGAGAGCCGAGTAGCTCGCCGTGAGATTTCATCACGGCAAGGGAGCAAAACGTGTACGAGTCCTTAGAGGACAAATGAATCTGTTAGGGGAAATTTTACGTACTGACTTACTACATAGGTACCCAGTGAAGTGGTGAAGAAAAACTTCGTGGGCAAACCTAAATGTCGGAGTAGTAGTTGAAGGATTGCGGCATACTCTTTTCTGCTCAAAAATACTATAGGTAATGGGGAGCCGTGTGCACAGTAGTGAGACGTATGTAAGCTGCTACTTTAGTTTTTATACCTTTAATGAGACTTATAAATCAGTTTGTTGAATTTTAGTATTTTTGAGTTTTCATATTATCAGACCAATCAAGATTTTTGTGACAGTAGTGGTTTCATAGCTCACATTAGATATGGAAATGAACAGGCTGTTGCGAAAAAATACTTTAACACTTTCACTGTCCGGTTTCTAGACACAATAGTAAGACAATAGCAGTGCCCTATATGTAGTGCACGGGACAGCGAAAGGGTTAAATATCGAAGATTGCAGATTTTACTTAAACAAAGATATATTTTATTTTGCTTGTCAAAGGCAAAGGTAAATTTCATAGTACATAAGCATTATTATATATTTTTACATATATGTTAAATGCAATTTGAAGTGTCGATTTACCACGTTCTCGGCGGTGAAAGAAAACCTGAATATCTGAGAAGTTCCCCAGCTGAGGTGATCCAGCGTTGGCACTTTTTTTGGCCAAAAGCTCTGTGGCCTGTGCCCAGTAGTGACATGTATGTAGGTCGCTACTTTTTTTAGCTTTAATGGGGCAATTATGGGGTAACCGGGGTGGTACCACGACCTCACAGAATACCAGCGTGAAGTAGAGGTTTACCCCTGCGTTTCGCTTGGTGAGTGCAGGTAGCTGGAGGCCCTTTTTGCTGGAAATGAGGCATTTCATCTTAGTCCTCGCGGGTGACAACGCATCTGCATTTTGGTTTGTAGTAGAGGATAGATGTAAATGTCTATGGGCCGCAGCAACCACTTACCATCAGGTGGACTGTGTGCTCGTTTGTCACCCTTTTCCAATAAAAGAAAAACATTAATTCTAAAAACAAAAGAGATTAATTGACGCGATTGATACATTATATAAAACATAAAAAAACTTATATATCAGTGCCTGCACAGTAAGCAAAAAAGAAAGTTTGATCCTCGCCAAAACCAACGCAATTGTTAATAGCTCTTTTAAAATTTGAGTTACCACATAGAGTACTCGGCGGTAAAGAATAAATTGAGTTTATCAACACGCAGTAGGGCAGCGAGTAATATAAAGATTAGCAGTAAATATGAAAACTCATCTACAGGGAAAACCCGCAACCTGCCTTTCTGCATTATATTTGCACAACACCACCATCTATCGATGAAATTGGTTAACTATTCTATTTATATATATATATATATATATATATATATATATATATATATATATATATATATATATATATATATATATATATATATATATATATATATTACTTGTTATACTTTAGATTTAGTTAATAAGGTTTTGTATAATATATTTAATAAGTTCTTTAATACTTTTGTTTACTGCGTTTTAGATATACATAATTATATCATTATAGAACATCATTTTACATAACTTAATTATGATTTACAATGTGATATTAGTTTAAAATGCACTTGATGACTTAACCAGAGCCACCATTGAGTAAATTCGTATCTATACTTCCCTACCCATACTTCAGAATATTTATCATAACTTTTGATGGAATGAACTGATTTTAATGAAATAAAGACTAAATGTAATCCGAAGATACACTTTATAATTTCCTTAACAATTCCTATGATATAAATTAGTCCTTTATACGTGATACGTTAACAAACAAACAGACGGACAGACAGACAGACAAAAAATTCTAAAAATGGTAGAAATGTATTTAATTACTTAGTTTTAGTACCCCCCAATCACTTTATTTACAAAAATATAAAATGTACACACATCTGCTATTTACATTTTTATTATATGTATAGATTAACCCATTTCCAAGATTCCACTTTAAGAATTAAAATAAAAGCTAATCAACTAGTTACCAATATTTTACAGTTCAAAACTTATGTGTACAGTTTTTTTAACTACTTTTTAATATGTGTAAATAAAACTGCTATTTTTAATTAGTTTTAGTTTTTAATTTTCATGTCTTGTATATGGCCCAAATCTTTATACTGCAGAACAGAGCTAGCAGATACGCACTAGAA
Source organism: Parnassius glacialis (assembly GCA_033319125.1). Classification (NCBI taxonomy): domain Eukaryota; kingdom Metazoa; phylum Arthropoda; class Insecta; order Lepidoptera; family Papilionidae; genus Parnassius; species Parnassius glacialis. The sequence continues at coordinate 53,396,546 of JAVANC010000021.1, read as the reverse complement.
CATGCTACAGCTATATTCTGGTTGTAGCACGAGTGGATCGGCTCGATCGGGGAAGGACCACGCTCGCAATGAAATCGAGCATAAACTAGCAGCGAAATTCTGCTGTGTGAGTAAAGTGAAACGGAGACCCTTTTTTACTGGATACGAGGTATTTCATCTTAGCCCTCAGGGTTGACAACGCAGCTGCATTTTGATTTTTGATCGAAAATAGATTAGAAGTCTACAGGCCACAGCATCTATTTAGTATCACGTGGGCTGTGTGGTCGCTTGTCATCCTTATTCTAAAAATAGGAGAGTGCCGGGACCTAGCTAGGTATCTAGGCGGTGAGAGCCGGCAGGAGCGTGCGGTCACGTTGCTATCGCGTATCGCTGCTGGCGCCACCACAGTCGCAGACGACATGCAAATTGGATTTTTATGCTCGCAAGCGCGCATCGGATCACGTCGGCCCTGGAAGCACGTGCACGCGCATTTTTCCGCGTTTACTTGTCTCCGGACTGCCGTAATGTGTTTTCTTGTTAGGAACACACAAATTGGCGAACGTTGTTTAGGAAGCGGTTGAATGCTATCGTTGTGTTTTTCTAAATACTTCTATATAATTTATTTCAACATTCTTTATTATGTAGCATGTATTCATCTATATATCTAATATGTAAAATGTAAAAAGTAACAAATAATAAATGTTTGTTTATATGTAATTTTTATGTAAAATACCTCCACAATACAGGAGAATATACTAGAGTGGAGGTGACTTTTTTAAAAGTTAAGTAAAAGTACTTTACTTCAGCTATTCATATACATTGTACGTCCCACTCTATGGCACAGGCTTCCTCTCATTCCTTAGAGGGGTTTAGGGCAAAAAAGTATTCCATGCGGTGACTCAATACGAGTGTGAAGACTTCGCATGTGTTTAATTATTTTTATTTATTTGATATGCGAGTTTCCTCCTGACGTTTACCTTCAGTGCTCAATACGTGCTTGTATTAATGGTGCGGGGATCTAACCCGAAAATTTGTCGCGTACTGTGAAATTGACCGCGAGCGCTTAGCCCTTTGTCCTTTACTAAAGAGTATATGATTTATGCCATCAAAAACATAACTTGCAGTGCAACCCTAAGATGACCGTAACGAACCTTTACGTAAACAACCAATGCGTTAATTATATCCTGAGGTCGCCCGCGTAAACCAAGAGTGTGACATGAAACTGTATGAGGCTATATGAGATTGTATGAATACTTTAAATGAGGCCTACAATAACTACCAACTAAAGAATTAGTGAAAATAGTAAGTAAGAAAGATCTTTCCTGCCTATCCCGCAAATGAAAAAGTAAATCTATAGTAGTAATGCATATAAGTCTATTTCTTCATCATTTTATGTAATAAAACGGATCGTCATAGAGAACGAAGCGTTTCTTGAATAAAATAATGCCATCAAAAACATACCTTGTCAAAAAAGCCAAGTCTCGCAACTAAGTTCTTCTACCGTAAAAAGTTGTGAGATTAATGTAATACAAAGTCGGTTAATTTATTCAGTCTCTACTTAAGGGCCCTTCTCTCTTCAGTTATTACGTAATTAGCTATCCTAACAACATCTTATAGTGATCTTATCAATATTAAAAATCTCTTATGTTTTAAATAAATAGATTGACTTGGCCATCGCATGAAAACACAATGTATCTCTCAAGTAATACATGTTATATTAAATTAGATTGTTTAGTGCGATTGCCAAGTCAATTTATTTATTTAAAACGTAAAAGATTTTTAATATAAAAGTCACAAGTCAAAAGACTTTGCATTTGTGTTATTTTGTTTGTTTTCTCGCGGATTTGTTACCTAAGCGAGGAATAAACTTTCTAAATGGACTCCGATAATTCTTCTCACCCTATTGACCACGGCCTAAAAATGGATCCCGGGCACACTTCTTACGATAACCTCTGCACGAACTTGGACTCGATATCCACTGTTAACGATGACCCCAGCTTTCACACCGGCTAGAGTTCTTCCTAGCTCTCAGTAACTCATTCAAGAGGACATTTACGCTGTGTCAATTGTGGTTTAAATTTCACGAAAATACGAAGTCATTTGTTGTTAAGAAACTGTTCTTGTGAAAATAAAATAACCTTTATATCTTAAAAATCCGGACTTTTGCATACCTTAAGCGGAAGCGCAAGGTGTGTTCTACTATCGCCTAAAAATTAAGATTCCAACATTTTATCGAATAAAATCGTATCTAGCAATCATATTATACATATAAATGATATAAAAAGCACATTGTTAGAAAGATAAATGATTGTTGAACTTATTAATATTTTTTTTAAATCGATTAATTGCTATTTTTAAATAAAAAAAAGGGTTTTAGTGGCTTATGGTGTGGATTTATCATGTCCCTGTGGCTTGTAAACACAATAACTTTTGAAAATATTAATTGTTTAACTCAATCTATTTTTTAATCTCTTCATCTATCATGTGGGAAGCCACTGAATGTAAATGGTAGTGTAGTTTTGTTTTGTTTAGCTATAATTAATTTTTTTCGGCTCCAAAATGGCGAAATTTTCGTTGATTTGTTAGCCTCGTATACAAAAATATTTCTCTAAATGGTTGTTGTTGTTGTTTTTATTATTCGCTCGAGAGAGCAGGCAAAGGAACTATGCCATACAGCCTTGTCTTCATGTATAATTTTCCTTCATATTTCACTGCTTCACAATATGTTGATGCGTCACATTGTGCAGCCTTGGGAGATTTTGACGGTAACTTGAGCCAGCAGGCAGCTGACAGTTGGCGATGGTATCTAAAGGCGCCTATGCAAACAAACAGCTTATCTTGAGATTCCATCACCATCAGAGCACTTGTTTCACAGTTTCCATTAATAGTTCACATGCGCAGACACTTAATACACAAAATCGCACTACTTTTACATATCAAAGTCCACTTCAAACCATTATTTAAACTATAATACAGGAGCAGCAAGCCGCCGCCGGTCGAGTTCCCGCCAAAACTCTTTCTCTAAATGGGAAGCTACAGCCACAGAGTAGTAATGAGTAGTTTAGTTTGGCTCACAGAGTACATTATATATAGGGAATAATGTAAAATAAATAAATTATACTAAAAATTTAATTACAAATTTGTTTTGTAACAAAATAGTAAGTTAGCAAGGTTCGATTGTATTTTAAACTATTCATTAATTTGTTTGATTCTTAATTGGCCAAGCATGGCTAAATTTAAAAAAGCGACATCTACTGCAACATGGACAAACTGTCATGACATAATAATACCTCTAAGAAAAATATATATTTTTTTCCATTGATTTATTATATATGGACTGTATGCCACTGGTTTGGTAGTGTTTCTATATAGTTTGTGCTGGTTTTTTGTTTTTTTTTCTGTGGTTTGGCTTCAGTCGCCTTCGTGAGTGGACATTGTTTCGGTTGTTTGCAGCGGCTCAAAAAGATCGCTGTACAAATACACAATATTCTAATAACCAAATTTCTTAAATACTTAATTATAATAATAATAAGACATTTTTTTATTACAATATTTAAAAGCACAGAATAAATAATAGTAGTACGTACTAAAAGCAAGTAGTATAATTTTTTTTGTCATGGGTGACATTTTCATGGTTTTCGAGTGTTGAAGCCGATAGTGCTGTCGAAATGTAAATCCAAGATGGCGGCCGAAGTAGGTACCAATTTTTTCATCATGGGTGTCATTTTCATGGTTTTCGAGGGTGTTGAAGCTGATAGTGCTGTCGAAATGTAAATACAAGATGGCGGCTGAATTAGGTACCAATTTTTTCATCATGGGTGTCATTTTCATGGTTTTCGAGGGTGTTGAAGCCGATAGTGCTGTCGAAATGTAAATCCAAGATGGCGGCTGCAACAGGTATCAATTTTTTCATCATGGGTGTCATTTTCATGGTTTTCGAGGGTGTTGAAGCCGATAGTGCTGTCGAAATGTAAATCCAAGATGGCGGCTGCAATAGATATAAATTTTTTCATCTTGGGTGTCATTTTCATGGTTTTCGATAGAGTTGAAGCCGATAGTGCTGTCTAAATGTAAATCCAAGATGGCGGCTGCAATAGGTATCAATTTTTTCATCATGGGTGTCATTTTCATGGTTTTCGAGAGAATTGAAGCCGATAGGGTTGTCGAAATGTAAATCTAAGGTGGCGGCTGCAATGGGTATTAATTTTTTCATTATGGGTGTCATTTTCATGAGTTTCGAGGATGTTGAAGCCGATAGTGCTGTCGAAATGTAAATCCAAGATGGCAGCTGAAGTAGGTACCAATTTTTTCATCTTGGGTGTCATTTTCATGGTTTTCGAGAGTGTTGAAGCCGATAGTGCTGTCGAAATGTAAATCCAAGATGGCGGCTGAAGTAGGTACCAATTTTTTCATCTTGGGTGTCATTTTCATGGTTTTCGAGAGAGTTGAAGCCGATAGTGCTGTCGAAATGTAAATCCAAGATGGCGGCTGCAATAGGTATCAATTTTTTCATCATGGGTGTCAATTTCATAGTTTTCGAGAGAGTTGACTCCGATAGGGTTGTCGAAATGTAAATCCAAGATGGCGGCTGAAGTGGGTGCCAATTTTTTCATCTTGGGTGTCATTTTCATTGTTTTCGAGAGAGTTGAAGCCGATAGTGCTGTCGAAATGTAAATCCAAGATGGCGGCTGCAATAGGTATCAATTTTTTCATCACGGGTGTCATTTTCATGGTTTTTGAGGATGTTGAAGCCGATAGTGCTGTCGAAATGTATTTAAACTACTTTAAAAATTCCGTATAATCATGTTATACGTAATTTTTTTAATGCGCTTAAGGTATGCCCAATTGGATTTACCAATATATTTTAAATCAATTCCTTAACCATTTCATTCTTTTAATTGCATATTATTATTTCCATATGCTTTTATATGTGGGCACCCATGGCCGAAGTGTCTATGAACGGTGGGCATTCCCCTTTTGTACATTTTTTCGTATTACATCTTTTTCAACTTATGTTTTCACTTCTATTGTTTGTGCATGTTATGAAACTTTAAATAATAAAAAACTGCGGTTGCCAACTCGTTTGTCATGGAAAAATCCCTCCTATAGAGCAGTTTATGAGCGAGGCCTATGATCAGCGGTGGACTTTTATAGGCTGTAACAGATGGATGGAATGGATGGTTAACAACAGATATTGTTTTGTAGTATCTATCCATTTCATTTCATTGGTTCTGGAAACAATTTAATAAACAATAAATTTGAGTGGTTCTGGTGCGAATCAATGATGCTACCAAATGAACGGCCGCGCTTCGAGTTAAATTATTGGTACTGATCAAAGCTGAAAGGGCTTAAGGGAACACCTTAAAAGCTGCTCTTACAACGTTTTGGTTATGTAGGTTTGTGGAGAACGCCGGTAGCCAACTTGTCGATATGCATCTGGTACCTATATTGCGGTTTTATCCCAGCGCGGATCCCGCCTTCTCGATGCACATCTATAAATGATATTGCCATTTGTTGAGTTTAGTTTGCATTGAACTATTTACTAACTTGTTAATGTTTTTCCATTTATTGCTATTCCTCTTGTCTTTCATATTTATCAGATCTGAAAAGTTTATGGACTCTCGTTATGGAAATTATTTTTATTATAGTTTAACGCGGTAGCAGCAGCTATATTATGGTCGTAGCACGAATGGGTTGGCTCGACCGGAGAAAGACAACGCTCTCAGAGAATACCAGCGTAAAATAGCAGCTTAATACGGTTGTGTTTCGTATGGTGAGTGTAAAGAATCGGAGGGTGACAACGCATCTGCATTTTGATTCCAAAAGTAAATATATATATATATGTTGATGTCTATTAATCACAGCATGCACTTACTAACATCATTATATATATACATTTTTCTTGATCTTCATGCCTAAAAAGTCAATCCACAAGCTCAGTAATAGACGTAAATTTGTTTGTCACTTCAGACTTACAAAGAAAACGCAAGGAAAGCCACAAATATAGCATTAAGCTCGTCTATATTACAGCTTTACAAGCACATCAATTAGCTATATATAGTTTTATATATCATATTATCTATACATATAATCTTATAATAAATGTTCTAACGACCGCAGTAAATGACGCTACTTTAAATTGTTAGGTGCAATTCAACCTACGATCTAAGATTTCGCAGAGATGTTTATATTAGCTGATTACTGTTCATGTGTTTAACTACGTGAAACAACAATAAGTTAACTTCAAGGACCTTATTACCATAATACACGGCACTGACGACTGACGATATTAAGACATGCAGGAAATCGATGGGTGCATTTGATTTAGGACCACGCTTTGTGGCATTCCTTCGGAAAGGCCTAGGATGGACTTATGATGAGCTGTAATGATGAATAAATATTAAAATAATAAAATAACCCCTCTCTGCAACACAGACATACTAGTTACATTAAATTAATTTTACACTATTAATATTATTAACACGGCTTAAAATTTTCACTAACATAATATTTTGATCATATAATCATAATGCTATGTTAATATTTCACATCTTTTCAAATTACAATATGTAGGAATCAAGATTTTTTATCCGGGGATATGTTTTGATGCGGAGGATCGCCCATTATCGATCCGCGTCGCATGTTTTGTTCTTATTTTATTTTATTCATCGACCGACGGTAACTCCATGACGCCCGCGGCTGTCTCCGGCCAGTAATTACACTATTAAAAAAATAATATTAGCAACTGGCCATTTTGCTCCCGCGCAGCGGCCTCCGCTTTTTTATTTATTATTTATGGGCTTAATTAGTGGCCGGCCGCGCCCGCTACAACACCACACTTATTTATGGACCGTAGGTTGTCTCGTCTCATGTCCTGGATTCAAGTTCAGAACTTTTACTATCCTCATTTATGCTTAGTTAACCTTTAAAATAGCTGGCTTCTTACTTCTACTACCCTAGCCCCACGCTTGACGGGCGAATGGACTCACATCTTTTACATTGTTTTTTTTTTATAGAGTAAGTGTGACTAACGAGCACACACTCCACCTGATGGTAAGTTATTTTGTGGCCCATAGACATCTATCCTCGATTAAGAAATAAAATGCAGATGCGTTGTCACCTCTGAGGCCTAAGATGGAATGCCTCGTTTGCAATAAAAAGGATCTCCGGTTCTCTAAACTCACCATACCTCCTCGGACGAGCCGACCTATTCTTGCTACAACTGTAATGTAGGTACAGAGTGACTCTACCACGTAAGTTTTACAAAGTAATGAAAGAATATAGCAGATTGAATCTATTGCAGCATACGCAGCGCAGGAAGCGGTGGCGGTGAGCCAGCAGTTTTTATCCAGCAGCACGAATTGTCGCTAACTTTATAATATGATCATTCCTTTGCCGAGCGGTATATCGAAATATATATGAACGCATCATGTATATATCTTCTTTATATATAAAAAGTACGTGTCACGTTGTTTGTCCGCGATGGACTCCTAAACTACTGACCTGATTTCAATGAAATTTTTGTGCAATGTGCAGTTTTGTCCAACTTAAAAGATAGGATAGCTTACATCTCAATTTATAGTCGCAATACAATATTATTTTATTGAAAATTATTTGTCTATTATTTGACAGTCACAATTATCTGTTAGCTCTTAACGATTCTGTCAGATGATATCTGTTGACTTGATTGAGTAAATATTTAATAGATGGCGCTATGTTAAAAATACAAACGTTTAATATAAGCTACAATTTAGTAGTACAACCACCACGTGTTGCTGTAAGTATTCATCAGATAGAACCGATTTAAAAAAAAATTGCAGACTGTGTGCAGTTTGGTCCAACTTGAGAGATAGGATAGTTTTTATCCCGATAAGTGACCCTCAATTTTTTTATTGCTAATTTCAGGAGATTTTTTGGGAAAGCAAATGGTCGTTCGGAAAGGGCAGAACAACGTCTGCCCGGTCAGCTAGTATATATATATATATATATATATATATATATATATATATATATATATATATATATATATATATATATATATATCTTTATATATAAAAATTACGTGTCACGTTGTTTGTCCGCGATGAACTCTTAAACTACTGAACTGATTTCAATGAAATTTTGCACACTCTGTGCAGTTTGGTCCAACTTGTGAGATAGGATAGTTTTTATCCTGATAAGTGACACCCAATATTTTTTTTATTACGAATTTAAGGATTTTTTTTTATATGAAGGGTCGTCGAAAAGGGCAGAACAACGTCTGCTTGGTCAGCTAGTATGTATATATAAAAATTACGTGTCACATTGTTTGTTCGCGATGAATCCCTAAACTACTGAACTGATTTCAATGAAATTTGCACACTCTGTGCAGTTTGGTCCAACTTGAGAGATGGGATAGTTTTTATCCCGATAAGTGACTGAATATATTTTTTGGAAATTTAAGCATTTTTATAGGCAGAGGGTCGCCGTAAAGGGCAGAACAACGTCTGCCTAGCCAGCATACAAATCGATTAATAAACTTATTTTGTTGTAGTTTTTTTTAATCTTTATTAAAAATGTAATTTCAATTTTTACCATAACGAATAGTATTTTATTTTATTGATTATTCAGTAAAAGAAAAGTTCATTAATCTATACAAATAAATAAAATTGAAGTGTCTGTTTGTAATGTCAAAATATCAGCATTTTACTAAATGCATATGAAAGTATATACGATACTTATAACAAAAACACAATTTTTAAAATTTTTGTCTGTCTGTCGGTCTGTCTGTCTGTCTGTTTGTTCCCGCTAATCTCCGAAACGGCTGGACCGATTTCGACGGGACTTTCACTGGCAGATAGCTGATATTATAAGGAGTAACTTAGGCTACTTATATTTAAAAAAAGAATTAGGGTTCCGCGCAACATAATTAAACCCCTAAATTACACGCGGGCGAAGTCGCGGAGAACAGCTAGTAGTTAATAAACGAATGAAGTACTAATAATGTAATTATTAACATGTGGCCTTCAATATATATATATATATATATGAAAAATCAATTGCTGTCTGATAACCACGCTAAGTCAAAACGCTCGACCGATTTTGATGAAATTTTTCGTGTGTGTTTGAATGGGTCCCTAGATGATTTTAATTCACATAAAGACCCGGTAAGACCCAGAACCCAGAACTCACCCGTGCGAAGCCGGGGTGGACGGCTAGTATTTAATAATTGTATAACTTTAATAATTGTGGTAAGAGTACATATCTTATGATTTTGTATATTTGCATTTGTTTTCAAATTACGGTATAACGAAAGTACGTTGGACGTACCCTATGGGACGTCTCATCAAACGATTGAAAGATTAAGTAAAAAACGGTACGCACCTCAAAATAACCACCGTACACAAATTCGTATAACAGTCGCGCTGAGGGACTTTATTTGGGACGATTAATTTGGATATTTTATAGGGTGATTATTTAGAAGTGGTTTCGGCAGGTGTGCTGCCTGCCACAGCATTTACGATGCAGATGTATGTAACAGTCAGCCACTTAGAACGAAATCAGTGTAAATGATTAATTAAAAATCGTACAATGATTTCATTTTTGTGATTAGGATACACACTTATACATGTTTCAGAATATTTATTTAAATTAATATGTAGCCGGTGCTAGGAAAAGGGGAGATCTCTCGCCGGGCAAGGTGTTCTCCCCGGGGAGCGGCTAACGCTCCGAGTGGTAGTCTATTTTCTGTGATGTTTGCGCTGTTAACCTATACCTAGGCCTTCCAGGCCGCGAGCTATTTAAAAGTGGAAAGGCCGTAATTGGGATGAGGATGAGGATGATGATAGTTTATGAATTGGTATTGTTACCAATCATCATGTCGAGCTATCTAACCGCTGTCCGAGGGGGGGAGGGAGGAGTGCGAACCCCTGCCTATGACTGCTTAGCTCGTATCGGTCGATAGTTCGGAGCTATTCTATATAATTTTTTTTATAGGATAAGAGTGACAAACGAACACACAGTCCACCTGATGGTAAGTGGTTGCTGGGGCCCATAGACATCTACATCTATCCTCTATTACAAATCAAAATGTAGATGCGTTGTCACCCGTGAGGACTAAGATGGAATGCCTCATTTCCAGTAAAAAAGGCCTCCGGCCACCTGCACTCACCAAGCGAAACGCAGAGGTAAACCTCTACCTCACGCTGGTTTTCTGTGAGGTCGTGGTACCACCCCGGTTCGAGCCGGCCCATCCATGCGACAGCAAAAGCTGCCGCGTGGCTCTACCACTGTTAAAAATATACTGCTTTAACTTCGGAACTTTGTTAGCGCGATTTAGGCTTCGATGTGTTTCGCTTGTGGCGCAACGACAGCGCCGCCACAAATAATTTAATAACTATGAGAACCGACCGCTTTCACTTACTCTTCTTTAGAACTTTCTCGGTTATAAGAAGGATTCTCGAGGACCAAGATGATGCCGTGAGGTGAAACCGGTCGGTTCCTATAGTTATTAAATTAACCATTTAAATAAATATTCTGAAACATGTACAAGTAGTAGCAGTAGTCAGCGTATCCAAAGCACAAAAATAAAGCCGAAGTTTAACCAAGTGGCAACACTCGCAAGTATAAATTGTACAATGATTTATTTAAATATAATAATCGGGTTGTAAATGTGCCAAAATTGTATATGTTGAAATAACTTATGAGGGCATTATGTCGGAATTATTGGAATTAATTCCAGTCAGTAATTTGCTCTATCGCAAATCGCGATAGAATCGCGAAACCATCCACACTACCTGAATGCTTGGTGGTCCACCACTGTGTGATTTTCCAGAAGTTTTCTTCCTCGCACTAACTCTTTATGGAATCGGGTACTAGCAGCGATCTTTCCGGGGTGATGCGACTTAGGAACCTGCTAGAGAATAGCCTGCTCCTTTTGAAAAGGCCAGCACGTACCTGCAATTTCCGCGGTATTGCAGTTCATGGGCGGCGGTAGTCATTTGTCATCAATCAGCATGTAAAAAAAAGGGTCTCCGGTTCTCTACACTCACCATATGAAACACAGCGGCATTAAGCTGCTATTTCAGGCTGGTATTCTGTGAGAGCGTGGTCCTTCTCCGGTCGAGCCGACCCATTAGTGCTACAACTATACTACTAATATAGCTGCAGAATGGCTCTACCACGTATAAAGTAAAAGTTTTTTATTTTAGTAGTTATTAGGTAGACGCTGCTGCCCATCTCCTGATTTGTTTCCCTCTGTCGCCTCCTACGACAACCACGGGACGATATGAGGTAGTGGATATTCTTACACCGTCACCACACGGTCTTAAACAAAATAAATTTTATTTTTTATCAGCTTACTTTTTTAGTCTGTGTCATATCTGTCGGTTTGAAAGCGCCGGGCGGTGTAAATTGCGAGCGTATTTCGGTAAGGTCGAGCTAATCGCAGGCACTCCACTCGTCATCTTTATAATGACCATCAATTTTCGGCGCAAATGCCGCGTGTAAGAGGTGACCGATAGCGACTCATTGTAGGAAGGTTCGATTTTAAAATACTTTTTTTTTAACTTTCTACCACACTATGATTTTCTCCTGTGTCGTGGAGGCAGTTTACAAACATAAATTGCACAGGGACAAACATCCAGACTCGGAACAATTATTTGTAGGCCATACAAATACTTGTTCCGTGCGGGATTCAAACCCGCGGCCCCCAGCGCAACAACTGATTGCTAAGCCACTGCGCCACGGGGCCGTCAAGCCGTCGTATTTTTGTAAAACTATATTTGCGATCTTAGTGATAAGGCGTAGTGAGGTTCCTACATTTTTCTTTGGTATTTAATAATTTAAAGTTTATAATTGTACAAAAGTCATCTCAATGTCATCTTAATAGTTCCATTAAAAACTTTATCCCCCTTTTTGTCTCCGTTGGGTGTGAAAATTTTTCTTCAAATTTATATGGAATCATTCCAGAAGTATAATGTAATTAATATAAGAATATCATCAAAATCGGTTCACAATTGACGAAGATATCGCGTAACATACAGTCGAATTGAGAATGAAGTCAGATAAAAATATAATAAAATCGAAAACAACACCACCTATCGGGTCCAATTGTGAATCTAAATCATTCTCTAATCATCTTATTGACAAACCGAATTTCATCAAAATGGTCCAGCTGTTTAAGTGAAGTTCAGTTACATACGCACGAACAGAAGAATTATATGTGTAATTATACATTTATACCTTCCTCTTGAATCATTCTATCTTTTGAAATCCCATAAAAATCTGTTACTTAGTTTAAAAGATCTAAGTGTATAGACCGGGGGAAGTAAAAACTTTAATTTTTTAACGTTAACCCCACACTGCTCTTTGTGGGTGAAATTTCATAAAATTCGTTCTTGGTAATTTTTAACATGCCAAAAAGAATATTATGGACAAGTTTTTGTACCTATATGAACTCTAGTTTGAAAATGGATTATTTTTAATGAACGCCGTCGCAACCGCCCTTGTCCGTTCCTAGCTCTACTCAGCGAAAGTAATATTCTTGTAGCTAATTTCATGTATTATACACATATAAATATTTTTCTTGAATCATTCTATCTATTGATGAAAATCGCATCAAAATCCATTGCATAGTTTTTTTTTTTTATATGAATGGGTGACAAACGCGCACACAGTCCACCTGATTGTAAGTGGCTTCTGTGGCCGATAGACATCTACATCTATCCTCGTTTGCGAATGCGTTTTCACCCGTGAGGACTAAGATGGAATGCCTCTTTTCCAGTAAAAAGGGTCTCCGGTTCTTTACACTCACCATACAACACATCAGTGTTAAGCTGCTATTGTACGCTGGTATTCTGTGAGAGTGTGGACCTTCCCCGGTCGAGCCAACCCATTCGTGCTACAACTATAGTGTAAAAGATCTAAGCGTACAGACGGCAGGAAGCGACTGTGTCTTGTACTATGTAGATTATATTCCTCGTATGGTCATGAATGTTACTTATCTACACTAAGTTGTTGCTGTTGTAGGATAAATTTCCTGCCTAGTAGTTCGTCTAGGTAAGTACCACCCGCTTCCCTATGTCCGCCGTCTGACAGCAGTTCGTTCACAGCTCTGTTCCGGTCTGAACGGTATAGGGAGCCAGTATAATGACAGACTGTAGCGCTTTACAACTTACTCCTCAGAGGTGATAACGCATCTGTAGCTTTCTTTGTTCAAAGATGGCTGTAGTTGTCCATGGACTGCAGAAGCAATTTCTTTTATTCCTCTCCACCTGATGGTAAGTGGACTCCAGCTGACGCGGTGGCTTATTGTCACCTACATCTATCCTCGAATAAGAATCAAAATATAGATGCGTTGTCATACTTAAGGACTACGATAGAATGCCTAGTTGTCGATAAATAAGGTCTCAAATTCTCTACACTCAATATACGAAACGCAGTAGAATTAAGGTTATATTTCACGTAGTCCTTCCTCAGTCGAGGCGAGCCATTCGTGTTGCAATCATAAAATAGTTGTAGCATGGCTTTACCACGTGTTGAAGAATATTTCATTAACAAATGAATGTAATTATGACATAAATAATTGTTGTTAAAAAGTCACACTTATTAGTAAAATAAGCAATCAATAATAAACTATATAAACGTTCTATGTCACTCGTTCAAAAAAGTAAACAGTGAGAGTGCTCGGTTCTGTTTTTTCGCTCTCTGCTCAGCAGGTGGTCCTTTGCAGGTGACGCCTCTTGATGGACCCAGTAGCTAGCTAACTAGCTAGGCTAGCTCCACTGGTATGTAACTTGTTTCTGCTCTTTGTATCTACTCAGTAATTCTTTATTTATAACTTCGTCCTAGTCCGTAAATGCACATTAGGAGTTAATTTTGTACTAGTGTAAATGAACTTTGTTTTACGGAATTTATCGCATTTAATTTAAACTTTTTAATTCTCAACATTTCTAGTGCTTTACAGCACTCATGTTTACGGGGCCATTGAGGTATTTGACGTTCTGGAGTTAAATGGGAAAATTCGTTTGCACATACATACCTCCAACCTCTCACACTAAACACGTGCACTATCTCCGTTTTGTCGTGGGCAATAAAAAAATAATAATTATTCAAACTATTGCCTCAGCATCTGTTCTCTGGTCATAAGAATATAAGTTTTATACAACCATAACGGTAGTAGACTAAAAATTGACATTTACGGTACACTGCATAAGACATTTATTTCTCAAAAAGAATACAATTCACTTATTGTGAGAAATTATAGTTAATCTTAGATACTAAATACATGAACATATGAAGAACAGTAAGCACTTGTAAATGAACTATTAAGTAGTGATTTATCAAACGTAATTGTTATTTTTATATAAAATAAATAAAAATTACATTTAAATTAACTTCTCGTGCTAAAAAAGTTAAATGGTTAAACAAGTACTAAAAATACCTGACTACGTAAAAGTTTTTACTAAAAAGAAAAAAAAATCATATTTTACACCTTACTCGTACTAGCGATCAGGCTTCGTACGGATGATTTCTGGGTCTCATTAACAGCTCCAGCTACCGAGTCCATTTGTGAACCTAAGTCATCCAGGCACCCACTAAAACACACAAAAAAATATTAATATCTCTTCAACAGCAAAGACGAATCTAATGACACTCCAGTTAAAATACATTAAGCCGATAAGGCTCCAGAGCGTGCCAGGGAAATAGACATACATACATTTATAACTACATACAAACACACGAGAAACATTACCTGCATTGTCCAGAAGGACTAGTTGGGTAAAGACAATTCAAAATTTATCGTGTATACGGTAAAGGATGAAAGGCAATTAATTACATCTTTCATGTTTTTATGATAGCGACTATAATAGCGCATACGGTCAGCGTCAGTCGCAGATTTATGTTGCAAGCTACCGAGGACCGCAATTATGCAGCGTGTTCCGCGGCTTATTACTGTGCCAGACAGTTGAAACCGGTGATTTTGTGACAAGCCGACAAGCGACAATTCCGCTCATCATGTACCAACGAGTAACGGCCGTGTGGGGGTATGGAGTAGCCTAAGGACGTGCCGCCTCTCGTAATAGATATTATTCTTTATTTTTCTAATAAACTGGATGATGCATGGTACAGCCAAGCTGCAGCTATATTATGGTTGTCGTACCAATGGGTCGGATCGAGTGGGGAAGGACCACGCACTCACAATGTATCAGCGTACATTAGCAATCCTATGCTGCTATGTTTTATACGGTGAGTGTGGAGAACCGAAGACCCTTTGACTGGAAATAACAACAGTAACAACGCATCTGCATTTTGAATATTAATGGAGGGTAAATGTAGATGAAAAAAAAACAACAAAATCTCCAAAAATTAATTAACTTATAAGCAAAAAAATAGAAATAAACGTAATACAGCATATTACGAGAAACAGTTTCCAGAATCTGTCTTTTGAGATGTCCAGGGCTTAGAGCAATAATGCAACATGAGAAAACTGTAGATTATATAAATTGCATATACGCGTAATAAAGGTATTTAACATATCAGTCATCGTTCAATTATTACTTTTATTAGTTATAATAACTTCTATAAGCAATAATAGTACTTAATACTAATATATGCACGTTGTGACAAAACAAAGAGATCCGTCTGCCGCCCGCCGCCCGCCGCCCGCGCCTCACAATTAATTCGACCGCAAGCCGGGAGCCACAACAACAACTATTTGATTCAACTCCTCCCACTAATTATAATCTTATGAAGTAAACTCTACGTTTAACTCTGCGTCTTTCAATTCCCAGTGGTCGTATCTGCAACCCATTCGTTTAAAATAGACTCAGATGCAAAATTTTACAGTCTCAAATCGAGTGGCAAGATGTAAAACGGATCGCACGTCTCCGGAGAGAATGATACAGTAGTCCAATATCGAGTGCAGCGAAGGCATTCCGGGCAACCCGATCGTTTAAAGCGGAACATGTTTCATTAACGATCTTATGATGAACATTCACGCAATAGAATTGACCAATTAAATTTACAAAAAGTACATTAACACATTGTTCGGGTTATGCAGCGCTACCGAATAATTAAACTTCACTGAAGTTTAATGCAAAATAGTATGGATAGAATAGAATATGATAAAATAATTTTTGTTAAAAGTTTTTTTTAACTACTGGTTCGGAAAAAACTCTGTCCTGGGAAGAACCAGCAATAACTCGACACTCAACAGTTCGCTCAACAGAGAGGCTCACAATATCCTTACGTTTTTTATATAATAATGATTTATCTGTTAATATAAAGAAATCATCACGAAGATTAGCATCGAGCTTTAAAATGTGTTAGGTGCTTTTTTTGTATTTTACGGGTTCTGTTGCGTTTTATTTTTCTTATTATTAATTCCTGACGTTTCGAGTGCTTTACAGAACTCATAGCCTTGGTCACTGAACTGATTGACGTCCCGATGTCAAAGTTACTTTTGGTCCGATCTACACAGAATAAACTTACTGTATCTTGAAGTCTTGCTGTAGTATGATTGGGCTCAATTTTAATTTTGGTAATTACAGGAAACCCTTGCAGAAGTGAGAGGAGGCTAGTGCCCAGCAGTGAGTCATATATAGGCTGTAACATTACTTTACTTTTTAATTACAGGATCCCAAGAGGTGGTAGTAACCAGGCTCCTTCTCTATTGAAATTAGGATGTTTTCTTGGAATTTCGATGTTCTTTCGCGATAATTTGTGATCTATCAAATCTGAAGTAATAGCGGGGACCGTCTAGGATATGATCACAAACGTTGGTGCTTGACGTCAACTAAATGTTCTTTTATGCCGGTTTTTATAAATCTTTTTGTTTGCCATATATAAGAGACAACATAAACGATCAAGCTTGTATAAACTCTTTTTTTTCTACACTCTTGAATTTTGTAGAGGGATATTACACTTGACGTATGGTAAGAACTGACTTATCTTCTTTGGTGGCTTATAAGTTTCTATCGGAACATTCTCTTATAAAATTAGTAAAATAAAACGCGATAAAATCCGTAAAAATTGCTTATTCAAAAAACGATTAAGCTGTTTAATTTTTTTGTGAAAAATTTTTGTAAATCTCCTACACGTAACATTTCCATCATACAGATGTTCATTCGCATGTCCTGCGGAAACATTAAAATCATTCTATTAAGCAGATCCAAAATCTTTGCCATAAAACTCCTTTTAGATTATGACGGTTTAAGAGAAATCATCACTTAATATTTTCTCGTGGATATCGTTAGCGGAGAAATTGGGGTACTTGCAGGTTTAGGTTGAAGAATAATGATATGGAGAAAAAACATGCGTGAGTGTCGTGGACGTGGAACACTTTGTTGGAACGAAGTTCCTGTCGTAGCATGTAATTATTGATAAACGTATTACATTATTGATTAACAAATACAAATAAATGAATTCCTAGCGTGTATTAAAATGAAGCATAATTTAAAATAAAATAATATTTCTTTCATGAAAAGATAAGAAAAAGTGCGAGAAAGATGGATATTATTGCATCATTATGTAACAGTGGTAGAGCCACGCGGCAGCTTTTGCTGTTGCATGGATGGGCCGGCTCGAACCGGGGTGGTACCACGACCTCACAGAATACCAGCGTGAAGTAGAGGTTTACCTCTGCGTTTCGCTTGGTGAGTGCAGGTGGCCGGAGGCCCTTTTTACTGGAAATGAGGCATTCCAACTTAGTCCTCACGGGTGACAATGCATCTACATTTTGATTTGTAATAGAGGATAGATGTAGATGTCTATGGGCCGCAGCAACCACTTACCATCAGGTGGACTGTGTGCTCGTTTGTCACCCTTATCCTATAAAAAAATCTCACTTTGATAAGTGAGATGCAGTAGTATAAACGGGCTTGGCGAATCATCGCCAAGCCCGTTTATACTACGTCAGTAGGTGTCGTGACGGAAAAATACTACACTTTTTCTCGCCTAGCTCCCATCCGCCAAATTATACCGTGCGATAAGGACTTTGTTCCAATATACTCTTGGAGGAATTTCCAATTAAGCCATGCTTTACATCCATCCAAAGTTAAGGAACAGCGTCAACACAATATCTCCTACTGCTGATAACCGACTTCTGCTTTTCGTCACTTAGGACGTAACGAAGAGGAGGTGGCATATGAAGCAAGAATGATTCCATCGCGTTGCTCTAGCTAATAAAAGGTATTTTCAAAATTTTTTCTTTTACCGCCGACCATCAGCGTATGGCAAATCAGCACTTCAAAATGTAATATATGATTTCAATCATGCGGAATTAGGGGTGCTCACATATTATAAAATTTTTGGATAAATGCCTGGTTTCTTAGCTACAATGGCTCTCATTTCAAGTATGAAAATAATTTGCAGTTCATAAACAGTCTTCTAAAACTAAAACAAAAACCTAAAACAGTCTTCTGACCGAAACAAGGTTCCCAGCTAGGTAGGTAGAAGATTGCCTCATATCTATGTTGAAGCTCTGTGTTCAACAGTGAACTTCGGTTGTGGAGGACGACCACTCACTCCCAGCTTAACTAAAGCTATGGTTGGATGTGAAAGGGCGTGGAGTGCTGGCGTAACCTTCTGCGAATAAGTGATATTGCAGAAGGAGGCTGCGGAGAGGGAGAGAGAAAAGACAGCAGCAGATCACATAATTGTGACTTGGATGGCGGTAACAGCGACTGTCCGTCGTCTTTTAATGACTCGAGGTGGCACGCACGTTGTGTTTCCCGTGCGCCCCTAATTGAAGGAGTGGAGAACACCAGCCCCACTTCGTCATCGAGACGGATCCTGTAAGGGTTGCGCCATCGGGGCTGCGGTTGTGTGCAAAAGCGTTCCCGTAGCCCCGACCAAGGGCGAAGAGATGTACACCGTGGGGTTTAGCCGGTAGGAGTCCGGCATAACCTGTCTGTCGCCTTCGCGACAAGTCGGTATCCATGAGGACTTCCCCATGTATAAAAAGGCCTAATACATATAACATTACAGTCATAATTTAAAACTAAAATGAAAGTGGGAGAATGGACGAGTAGAGGGAGGCCTAAGAAAAGATGGATGGACTATATTAGGGAAGATATACGTAATAACGGAGTGATTGAAAAGATGATTGCTAAAAGAGGAAAATGGAAGGAAAATGGACGAAAAAGACATGCCATGGCGACCCCAATATCTTAGGGAAAAGGACAGGAAGAAGAAGAAAAAGAGCATATAAAATTCGAGAAAGTTATTCCATAAGTTAAAATTAACAAGACTTTATTGAAACCTTTTACGATGCAACTACACAATTACGTAACTAAATTAAAAAAATATATTTAAAGCGAGATGGATGATAACGTTTCAAAAGAAAAATTGTATGAGCAACCTTATTCCAATCGTGCGTGCAAATGGCGTAGACGTTGTAAAATGTACTTACATTAATCGTAAGAAAGTCGACGGCGGAATTAATGCTCCAATATGTACGGAATTAGCACCTCCATCTGATAAACAAATGGGTTTTGTGATGAAGGACCAGATCAAGTGCAACACATACTCGTACCCACCGCGAGCAGACAGTTGTTACAAAGTACTCAAAACCAAAAAGTCGTAATTAAATTATTATCAAAATTAATAAATGTTGCACTTAGTGTGACACATGGTCATGCTAGTGAAAATTCATATTTTATTATTAATAATGATATTATTAATAATAATGATATTTACTTAAATTTGACTTAGACCAATATTTAATCTAACCACGTTACATTAGTCGAAGCCGGACAAGAAAATTAAACGTATAATATTAATATTCTCCATCTATCCGACGGCTCCGAAGTGCAGTGGCTTAGCAATGAGTTACTTGTGCAATTTGTGTTTGTAAACTGCCTCCACGATACTGGAGAAAATCCTAGTGTGGAGGTAACGTTTTAAAAAAAATACAAAAAGTTAAGTAAAAGTAAATCTATATCATAATAATAGGGTAGTGGCGGTGTAAGAATACCCACTAACCCATACCGTCCCGCGAGTGTCGTAAGATGCGATAGAGGGAAACTGAAACAGGAGATGGCCAGCAGCATCTTTCTGATAACAGCTGCATAAAAATAAAAAAAACTGCGGTAGCTAACGTGCCAGTTAAGCATGGCAACTTTGCGAAATTCCCCACATGAGGCAATCTATGGGGGTGGCCTGCGTTCCGTGGTGGACTTGTAAAGACTGTAATAGATAGATAGATATAGTGTCCGCAAGACCGATTTTTGGTCACGGCAGTAAGCAAAGGAGACTAGCCACCTGTGCAAGACATGATTATAGCGCACAATTGCGCACAGCTCATGTGCTCTCTCTATTTCCTCATTCTCGTAGTACGATGGAAAGACAATCCGCAACTATCGGAAAGAAATCGGGCATAGGACCTTAACGTGTTTCCCCAGGCACTGGACTGAGACGCTCCCAACTTTTTAACTTCGAACTAATACTGAGAATTTATTTAAATTAACTGGTGTTATGTCCTGACTTATGTGGTAAAAGCAGGGAGCACATGATCAGCTGTAGCGGTTGCAACTATATGCCGATATCAAAAATGATGAATTCTAAGAGAAACAGACTGTAGCTTGAGTTTTTTTGGTCCGATTTGACCTAGTTGATCTAGTTTTAATTAGATACGCAGACAAATATCATAGTAACAATCTACACTCCTCTCTCTGTTGAGCACAGGTCTTTAACATGAAGGACTTATTTAATTTATAAACTGTAAATTACAATTAAAAATTATAATGGTGACAGATAAAATCTCATACGTTCTTAGATATAAAACCTTAACCGGTATAGCTAACACGGCTCAAACGAAAGCGATTTCTGAGATAACTAAAGATTAAGATTGTTTTTTGCATGAATAAGGTAAATAATGATCCTAACAAAATTATTAAATTTCTTATTTTAGCTATGATTACGGTGTACTTAAAATAAAATGTTGACAACGTTTTAATCTGTAACTAAAGTAAAGTTTCAGAATTCTTATAATGAAGACATTCTTTCCCCGGAACACAGTAATTTTAAAACTATGATTCTAAATTCCGAACCGAAGCCTTAATCAGTTAGTTACATGTCACTATAGTACCATGCTATCATTTAAATAATGTAATGAAAATATGATGATCAATGTATATCTGACAAGTGCTAACTTATATATAGATAGTTCCTTGGCCAATAGAGTAAATTTATATTTCATTAACAGTTAGTGAATAAGTACAGGTCCTTGGAGATCGTTAAAATATTTTCCCATAATCTGACGCAATCAAGCGTACAGTGTCACAAGTTTGATTTTGGATTCGATGCGGTCGCACATAAATCCGTCATCGGTCGTCAATAAAATCAGTAAGTAACGTGCCTTATGGCCGACGGAATCGTGTCAGCCGAGATAACTTCGAGCACGTGTCAGCTACCGATCTCATTGTCATTCGATTTAAGTGCATTTCAGGTGTCATGCTTTCTGGTACGACCACGGTGGATTTCTTTGAGTTTTTCGAATCTGAAAAATCTGTTTAAAACTACTGAAATAACCCGTGAAATACCGTTTTTTCGGTACATTTATTTTCTTTGATTTGTGTCTTTATAATTGATCTTAATATCCTTAAATTTGGCGTCATCGTGCCAAAAAGTTTCTATCTGGTACGGCCACGCTTTAATATTTACTTTATAAGAGAACAATTTTTAAATTTAAAAATACACTAAAGAACTAATTTTTTCATGAATATCTACCGCAAAACATTTAAGGAAATCCTCCGTGGTCGTGCCAGAAAGCATGACACCATTTCAGTCGATAGAAATCTGGCAAGAGCTGTGTTTACGATGACGCGGTGGCATTTAATTATTGAAAAATTTAAAAGTATTTTCGCCGAATTAAAAATGAGGAATTTTTCAATTCGATTATATGTTTACTTGTATGCATGTTGCTTGATATCTTTGTTAATAGTTTACCGATTTCGATGATTCATAATTATTATATAATATCTCTTATGAATTTGGAGGAAGAATTCCACTATTAAGGTTTGGACGACATGCTGCTCGATACTTTAGCTTTTAATATATCTTATTAAATTTAAAAGAACTCGTTCAAGATCACTCCCGCCATTACATAAGATTTGATAGACTACAAATTATCGCAAAAGAACACCGATTCCTATTTCAATATTAATTTCAATAGAGAGGCTAATTTCAATTGAGAAGATGAATGGGTGCTGCCATCTGCTTGGGATCCTATAATCAACAAAGTTAATTCCAAACCCAAGCATAACACTGCAAGGCTTCAAGATACTGTAAGCTCATTCTGCGTAGATCGAACCAAAAATTAATATACAAAAACTGAAGCCGGGCTAACTGTGACATCGGGACGTCAAACATCTCAGTCCCTCCCGTGACTATGGGTTGCTGTAAAGAACCCGAAACGTCGGGAATTAAAATATGTAAATTAAGCGTGATAAAATCAGTAAAAATAGTTTTATTCAATGTGTAGGGTTCGCGTAAATTTAAGAAATCATTATCCCGGTAGGTGTGTTTTTTTATATATAGAATAAGGTTGACAAACGAGCTCACGGTCCCTCTGATGGTAAGTGGATGCTGTGGCCTCGGTGAATACCTCGGTTCCTATAAAAAGGGTCTCCGGTTCTCTACACTCAACAAAATGACGTGACGCTGTTGTCGAGTTTCAAAAATCACACGTGCAAAGTCGGGCCGGATATCTAGTTAAAAATATTTTTGATATGCGTATTCTGTTATGACGAGCGAAACAGCGGTGAAATATTAAATCTGGTGGCCGATATGGAAATCGAAAGTGTTGCCATTCATTGTAGTCTTAATTGTATGCTAATTTGTTAAAGCTGGTTTATGTTGAATACGAAGTTAATAGATGGATCATCTATTGCTTATTGTGTTTTATTTTAAGAATCCCGCTTTGTTTGTTTTTTATTATACGCCCTTGTGAATTCGACTCGTGGTAGATCAGGGGTTAAGCGCTGGCTGCAAACTTTGCAGTACGCGAGTAACCCGGGTTCCATCCCCGTCGGCACCAATAAAGTCATATTGATTTACAATGTGCTTGGCAGCTAATTAAACATTATGAGAAAAACTGCATGTCATTGGTAATGCTGCAGATTATGGTTGCAGCACAAATGGATCGGGTCAACCGGGAAAGGACTACACCTTCACGGAATATCAGGATGAAATAACAGTTTAATGTTGCAGTGTTTCGTATTGTGCTTGTAGAGAATTGAAGTCCTTTTTTACTGGATTCCATCTTAGTCCTCGAGAGTGACAAGGCAACTACATTTTGAATCTTAATAGAGGACTGATGTCTATGAGTTACAACATCCAACTACCATCTGGTGGACTGTGTGTTAGTTTGTCAACCCTGACTGTTTACGTGCTAGAGCCACGCTGCAGCTATATTAAGGTTGCAGCACGAATGAGTTAGCTCCACCAGGGAAGGACCACGCTCTCACTGAATACAAGCGTGAAATAGGAGCTTAATGCTGCTGTGTTTCCTATGGAGAGTAGTTTCCTTAGTCCTCAGGGGTTCATCCTCAGGGCAACGCACCTGCATTTTGATTCGAGGATAAGATGTATAAATCTACCAATGGGGCACAGCATCCACTTAGCATCATGTGGACTGGAAGCGAGCATCCCGTTTACTATATTAAAAAAATGTGGACTATTACTTTTTTTTAAATCTATTTCTATATTTAGCTCTTTTAAGCTGTTTTGATATAGGTTGATGAAACTGACTGTCAATTTTATATTAAATCTAATATATTTATAATAAAACTAGTTTTAAGGATTTTACCACGTTTAACTTACTTAATTTTGGTCGTTTAATTTACTTAAATTTGGTTAAATTTGGTCACGGGGGTCTGAGTCCTCCGTGACCATGGGTGAGTGAGTAAAAGTAGTTTTATTTAATGTATAATGTCCGCTTAGTATTAAAAATCATTATTAAAGCTTTTAATTAATTAGGAGTATCCGCCGGTGGCATTTATATGTAATGCAATTAATCGCTCGACAAGATTTATTGTGGCGACAATTATGAGTTGCGCCACAGCCTTCCACTCATCGCAATAATTGGAGTTCAGATATTAAAGGAATGCATGTGGAAGGCGCCAGTCCTTCGTGACTCCTTAGTGCATTTATGGTAAGAACTGGTCTGCATCTATTATATTGATTGCAGTAATTTATTGTCGCGATATTAAATATTAAAATGTTATTCTAAGATTGCCGTGTAGTGGCGGTCAAGAATATCCACTACCCCATATCCTCCCGTGGGTGTCGTAAAAGGCGACAAAGGGAAACAGGCAGGAGATGGGCAGCAGCATCTTCCTGGTAACGGCATAAATACAATAAAAAAACTGCGGTTGCCAACCCGCTCGCCAAGCGTGGCAACTATGGCAATATACCCCCCATGAGCAATGACAATAATAAACGGCCCCCAGTCCCCGGCGGCCCCGCTATTCCTGGCTACGGTGGCGACCATGGTAACGGCGGGGCAGGGGGTGCTAAGAATCTCCGGTGGAGGTTCGGTTGCCACCTTAGACGACTCGACCTGGCAACGTACAACGCACGCACCCTGAGGACTGACGAGAAGATCGTGGAGCTGGAAGAAGAGATAGACAAGTTGCGCTGGCATATTATAGGATTATCCGAAGTCCGAAGAGAGGGGGAGGACACGGTAATCCTCGAATCCGGCAACTTGTTCTATCACCGGGAGGGCGACCATCTGTCCCAAGGAGGTGTCGGATATATCGTCCACAAGTCTCTCGTTAACAACGTTGTAAAGATCGGGAGTGTGTCGACGAGGGTTGCGTACCTTATACTCAGAATCACCAAACGGTTTTCGCTGAAGGTCATACAGGTTTACGCACCAACCTCGGCACACCCCGATGAGGAGGTGGAGGAAATGTATGAGGATATCTCTAGAGCCATGCATTCCTCCAAAACCCAATATACGGTGTTAATGGGAGACTTCAATGCAAAACTAGGCACAAGAGAGAACGGTGAGCTGAAAGTAGGGAAATTTGGAATAGGGCAACGGAACCCAAGGGGCCAGCAGCTGGCCGGCTTCATGGAGAAAGAGGGACTCTTTATGATGAACTCTTTCTTCAAGAAGCGGCCCCACAGGAAGTGGACCTGGTCGAGCCCCGACGGTTCGACAAAAAATGAGATTGACTTCATTATGACGACCAGACGACAACTGTTCAGTGATGTCTCAGTGATCGCGAGGGTGAAAACCGGCAGCGATCACCGAATGGTTAGAGGCACACTGAACCTAAATGTTAAGTTGGAGAGGTCTCGTCTGATGAAGTCAACGCTCCGTCCCCCTCGTGCTCTAATCCAAAGTCCCGAAACCTTTCAGCTCGAGTTACAAAACCGTTTTCAGTGCCTAGAAGACTGCAATGAAGTGGACGATATGAATGACAAACTCGTGGAAACTGTCCATGCGGTCGGAGCTAAGTTCTGCAAGACCCACCGCAGAAGAACACAAAAACTCTCCGATCACACTCTTAATCTCATGGCTGTTAGACGGGAGATGAGGCTACATTCTTCAACAGATTTAACAGCATACAGGCAACTGAACAGACAGATCTCCAAATGCATGCGGCGAGACTTACGCAACTTCAATACAGCTCGTATTGAAGAAGCGATCGAGCGGAACCAAGGCTCCAAAGTCTTTGCCAGAGATCTGTCTGCCAGAAAGAGCCAACTGTCAAAGCTGAAGACCGAATGTGGCAGCATCGTTTCCGGGACACCTGAGATTTTGAGTGAGATTGAGAGGTTCTATGGGCAGCTGTACACGTCATCGTTGGAGCCACACGCAAGTGTGAGTAACGATCCAAGAGCGAGTCTTATTCGACACTATTCCGAAGATATCCCGGACGTCAGTCTGAGCGAGATTAGAATGGCTCTGCAGCACCTTAAAAACGGCAAGGCCCCAGGCAAGGATGGAATTACAGCGGAGCTTCTGAAAGCGGGTGGAAGATCGGTACTTGAAGTCCTTCAGAAGCTCTTTAATTCCGTCCTCCATGGTGGCATTACACCGGAGGCGTGGAGCAGAAGTGCGGTGGTCTTGTTCTTCAAGAAAGGTGACAACGCTCTCTTGAAGAACTACAGACCGATTTCCCTTCTGAGCCGCGTCTACGTGCTGTTTTCGAGAGTCATTACGAATCGTCTCGCGCGCAGACTTGACGACTTCCAGCCTCCCGAACAAGCCGGTTTCCGAAAGGGCTTTAGCACCATAGACCACATACATACCCTACGGCAAATTGTACAGAAGTCCGAAGAGTACAATTTGCCACTATGTCTGGCGTATGTGGACTATGAGAAAGCCTTTGATTCCGTCGAAATTTGGGCGGTGCTGCAGTCCCTTCAGCGGTGCCAAGTTGACTGTCGGTATATCGAAGTGTTGAAGTGCTTGTACAGTAGGGCTACGATGGCTATCCGAGTACAGAACCAGAGTACGAAACCTATCCAATTGCAGAGAGGTGTAAGACAGGGTGACGTTATATCCCCGAAACTCTTCACCGCTGCATTGGAAGACGTTTTCAAGCTTCTGGACTGGAAAGGATACGGAATTAACATCAATGGCGAGTACATCACTCACCTTCGATTTGCCGACGATATAGTCCTCATGGCAGAATCGCTGGAGGAGCTAAGCACTATGCTCAATGACCTCAATAGTGTCTCCCAACGGATAGGTCTTAAGATGAACATGGACAAAACAAAGATTATGTTTAATGTCCATGTCACACCTATGCCGGTAGTTGTTGGGAGCACTAAGCTCGAAGTTGTTGACGAGTATGTTTACCTGGGACAAATAGTCCGACTAGGTAAGTCCAACTTCGACCAAGAGGTCAATCGACGGATTCAACTCGGCTGGGCAGCGTTCGGGAAGCTACGACACATCTTCTCGTCAGAAATACCTCAAAACCTTAAAACAAAATTGTACAACCAGTGCGTGTTACCAGTGATGACTTACGGAACTGAGACGTGGTCCTTCACTGCTGGCCGTATGAGGAAGCTCAAGGTCGCTCAGCGAGCTATGGAGAGGGCTATGCTCGGAGTTTCTCTGCGTGATAAACTTAGGAATAAGGATATCCGCAGTAGAACCAGAGTAACCGACATAGCCCAACGGATTAGTAAGCTGAAGTGGCAGTGGGCCGGCCATATATCTCGAAGAACCGACAACCGATGGGGAAGAAAGGTTCTCGAGTGGCAGCCTCGTACCGGTAGGCGAAGTGTAGGGCGTCCCCCCACAAGATGGAGTGACGACCTGGTAAGACATGCAGGAAGTCGATGGATGCAGGTGGCTCAGGACCGTGCTTTGTGGCATTCCTTAGGGGAGGCCTATGTTCAGCAGTGGACTTGTGAAGGGCTGTAATGATGATGATGATGATTCTAAGATGGCAAATAGTCACGTTTAATTTATGTTTTGTAGAGACCCCGATATTTCATTTCAATCTTATCCGTAACCCTGTTCTAAAGCACTAAATATATCAGTTAGTGAAATTACTTGTTTTCTTTGTTCACCCAATCTCGTCCCATGGGTGTCATGAGCGTCGGGTAAAGGATGTAGGAAGATAGAATGCTGCAACGCCAAATATCATAGGAAAAGCATACATGATGTATTTAATACTCTTAAATAGATAAATGATAAAACATTGACGGTTCTGTAGCCCATTGGTACTTAAATGACTATGTCGTTTTGAAGCTGTGGGTTTGAATCCCGCATGGAGCGATGTTTGTTTGGGCTCCAAATAACTACTTCGGGTCTGTATGTTAATCCATATGCAATTCAGTATGTAAACGTCTAAAAACTAAAGAAGAAAATCCTAGAGTGAGAGTAGTGTGTTACCTGAAAAAAGGAAGTTTCATTCTAAGGTTTTCCTGTAGTATGACAACTAGTAACCCCGTTGTGAGGTAATGTATGGGGAGGCAGATGTTCAGCAGTGGGCTTTGAAAGGTTATATTAATGATTGATTGATGGATACCGTATAAGCCCATATTCATATCTATATATCTATATCTTATATATAATAATTCATTTATTTTAGACCAATTATATATATTTCTTAAAAAATATAATCTAAATACCTATAACATTAAATCAAATATGCTTCAAACCCATCAACATGAGCCTCTGCAAACATGCCAGAGGCGTTGCAATACCGAGGCAACCCCATTATAATTCTCAACGCATTATTATATATATATATATATATATATATATATATATATATATATATATATATATATATATATATATATATATATATATTTGTACGTATACATATAAGAGATTTCCACCTATGTACCGACTTATCATGACATCTTTTTTTTATAGAATAAGATGGACAAACGTGCACACGGTCCAATTGATGGTAAGTGGATGCTGGGGATCATGTAAATTTATCCTCGATTAAGAATCAAAATGTAGATGCGTTGTCACCCTTGAGGACTAAGATAGAATGCCTTGTTTTAGTGATTGTTGATTCGATTATGTTTTAGATTCACAATTGAACTCGGTAGGTGGCGCTGTTATCGAGATTCAGAAAGCGCCCGTGCGAAGCCAGGGTGGTTCGCTAGTTATACTATATTATATTTGCTTTTTTTTGCTTTTTAAAGCAAAGCTATATTAAAAAATTACAAACACATGTGATTACGTAACAAATAGAACCGTTTACGGGGTAGAGCCATGCTGCAGCTATATTAGTGGTATAGTTGTAGCACGAATGGGTCGGCTCGACCGGGGAAGGACCACGCTCTCACAGAATACCAGCGTAAAATAGCAGCTTAACACTGCTGTGTTTCGTATGGTGAGTGTAGACCGGAGACCCTTTTTACTGGAAAATAGGCATTCCATCTTAGTCCTCACGGGTGGCAACGTATCTGCATTTTGATTCGCAAACGAGGATAAATGTAAATGTCTATGGGCCACAGCAACCACTTACCATCAGGTGGACTGTGTGCTCGTTTGTCACCCTATCCTATAAAAAAAACCTGATGTTGCAACAACTACTTGACTGCTCCCCAGTCTTTTATTTTTAAGCAAGTTAAGGTTGATGTCGTAGCTTAAATAGTCAAGAACAACTTTCTTATGACACAGACGAAATTGGTTATAGGGTTTCATATTTCATTTTTTTTATAGGATAAGGGTGAAAAACGAGCACACAGTCCACCTGATGGTAAGTGGTTGCTGCGGCCCATAGACATCTACATCTATCCTCTGTTACAGATCAAAATGCAGATGCGTTTTCACCCGTGAGGACTAAGATGGAATGCCTCATTTCCACTAAAAAGGGCCTCCGGCCACCTGCACTCACCAAGCGAAACGCAGAGGTAAACTTCTACTTCACGCTGGTATTCTGTGAGGTCGTGGTACCACCCCGGCTCGAGCCGGTCCATCCATGCGACAGCAAAAGCTGCCGCCTGGCTCTACCACTGTTAAGATGTTCATGTTAGTAGCTTTATTTATTCCGAGTTCCGTTCCCAAATCAAAGACAACAAGCCTATCCTTGTTAACCTAAATTTTACCATGTATAAGTTTATAAATGTACAATATTATAAATTGTAGTCTGAACACGTAGAAACAAAGAATGAGGAAGAAATGTCAAAGAAACTGTATGCAAAAGTAAAAGTTTATTGACCAAATTGGCGATATATTGAAGATGGGTCCTTGTAATATATAAGGAAGAGTAGCCTTACACGACGAGAAAATATGGGTGTATTGGAATGAAGCTAGAGAGATGTATACAATAGATACTACCTAATGAAAATAATAAAAAAAAAATACTTTTCATATATGTATACCCCTAGCTCATATAATTAACTTATCTTTTGAAGAGGGTGTATTTGCAGATGATCTTAAATTATCTGTAGTTCATCCTTTGCATAAAAAGGGAGATAAACAAGATATAGGCAACTATAGACCTATCACTTTGGTTTCGGTATTGTCAAAAGTATTTGAGAAAGCTATGCTTAAAAGGCTTAATGATTTTATAAGTTCTTGTGGCATTTTACAACCTGAACAATTTGGCTTTCGTAAAGGTAGTTCTACTTCTCTTGCTTGTTTTGAATTTATAAAATATGTAACTGAATGTATAAATAATAATACCCCGGTACTGTCACTGTTTCTTGACATGAGTTGCGCCTTTGACTTTGTAAATCATGATAAACTCCTTCATAAACTAGAATCATACGGAATTAGAGGGAACGCGTATGCATGGCTTCAAAGTTATTTAAAAAGTAGAAGACAGGGTACAGAGATAACAAAAATGACACAAAAAAATAACATTTTAATTAAAGAAACTCATCGTTCTCAATTATTGTATAAAAAAACAGGCGTACCACAGGGTAGTATACTCGGTCCTTTATTATTTCTATTGTATGTTAATGACCTTCCCAATGCCACTTCACACAAATGTATCCTTTTTGCCGACGATACTACTATAATAGTTAAAAGTGATGGTAATAATTCATTAGATTCGCTTGCAAATACGGCACTAACAAATATCATATAATGTCATCAATATCATAGAATGGTTAGAGGCTCATGATTCAAGGGTCAATTTACAAAAAACGAAGATTATGCAATTTAGGTCATACAGGTCATCTAAACAACACTTTAATATTCTATACGACAATAACAAAATTGATGAAGTAGACAACTATAAATTTTTAGGAGTAAATATTGATACACATCTGAACTGGAAGGAGCATATTGGTATCGTTTGTAAAAAGCTTCAACGATTCGCTTTTGCTTTAAAAAGTGTTAGGCAAAATATATCAGTTGAGGCTGCCCTCACCGCGTACCATGGCTACGTATCATCAGTGCTTAGTTATGGGATTTTGCTTTGGGGTAACTCTGTTTAGGTAGAAAGAGCACTTTTAGTTCAAAAACGATGCATCCGTGCCTTAAGCAACATTTAGTATTTAAATAGTTGTAAACCTTATTTAAAAAAATATAATATTCTTCCATTACCTTCTTTTTATATATCAAAGAAGCCTGTCTTTTTGTCAAATCATTCCCTAAGTATTTTAAAACCCGCCAAGATACTACAACAAGGCGTTTAAGAAGTAAATATGCAGACCTAATATATCAACCTCCCTGTCATAAAAATATGTATAAGAGAAATGTATATAACATGAGTATATTATTGTATAACACATTACCTAAGAATTTAAAAGAAAAACAAGGAGTCTCTTTTAAAAACAATTTAACAAAATGGTTATTGGAAAATTGTTTCTATAGCCTAAAAGAATATTTAGAATGGAAAAATTAGTTCAATGATTTATGTGATCCACTTACAGATAGTTTTTTTTTGTATTATTTACCTAAATATTTGCACGTCTGCGAGCAGACTAAACACATGTACACTAGATTTAACTTAAGACCCTGTCAACTGTGTTTCTTGCAAATAAAGAATTTGTATTTGTATTTCTAATGGGTTGGCCATATAGCTCGTAGAACTGACACGTTCAGCGGAGTATGGGGAAGGCCTATGCTCAGCGGTGAACTTGTGGTGGGCTGTAATAATCATGAAGGTCATTAATGAATTATATTATATTTTTAAAATGTTGCTTCAATGAGCTTTAACTACAAGAATGATCTCAAAAAATGAACTACCTTTTCACTGCAACAACAACTACGAGAAGGCCATAGTCATGAAATTCTTGGACGTGGTTCAGACGTCAAAACGTGGAAGAAAACTAATCAATCTATTGAATACTCTAAGTTTAATACCTACATACTTTTAAACTAATTAAAGCGTGTTAAACATGCGGTGTCCTGTTTAGTTATGAAATTATTAATCTATACCCTATCCGTGACAAATAAAAAACAAAGTAATAGACTTTAAATGATGTAATTAGAGTAAGTGACAAAGGTGTTTCCAGAGGTTACGCGAAGCAAGCGAGGGCGGAGGCGCCGGAGTGCCCTCCTCCCCGCAGTAACCATCGCGTCGTCTCGTGCGTCGCAAAAACTTGCATCCACTGATACCGACATGTGCGCGGAAAGGTCAAGCTACCTACCACTATGTCCGATAAAAACAGCTCATTAAAGATGAAATTCGATAAAATTTACATGCAGAAATACAATAGAGGTAAGTTTGAAAATCAATGTTTATAGAATAAAGGTGACAAACAAGCACACAGTTCACATTATGGTATGTAGAAACTGTAGCCCATATATCCATGTATTCTTGACTAGACTAAGATAGTACCTCGTATCAATTAAAAGTGTCTCCAGTTCTCTACACTCTCCATACACGTTAACGAGGTAGAGCCATGCTTCAACTATATTATGTTTGTTGCACGAATGGGCCTGATCGATCGGGGAAGGACCACGCTCTCACAGAATACTAACGTAAAATAGAAGCTTAACACTGCTGTGTTTTGTATGGTGAGTGTAGAAAACCGGAGACAGTTTTTACTAGATACCAGGCATTCCATTCTAGTACATAAGGGTGACAATGCATCTGCAATTTTATTTTTAATGGAGGATAAATGAAGATATTTATAAGTCATAGTATCCACTTTCTATCACGTGGTCTGTTACCTATATTTTATAAAAAAAACGAATGTAAATGAAATGCAAAATACTCTTTTACAGTAAGCTGCTGTTTTCGCAGGTATTCTGTATGAGCTTGGCCTATCCCTGGTTGAGTCAACCCATTTGTGCTGCAACCATTCATTATATAATGACTCTACCTTGTAAATCCACAATCGCGCCGTACATATAGACACTATATGATGGTGTATAGTACACTACCGTGCGATATACATGGAAATTTCTGCCTTGCACGACTACACTGTGGAATTTACTGTTGCCAGCGGTTTTTTCTGACATGACTTAGGGAATATTCCAAAAAGAGCCGACTCCTTTCTAAAAGTCCAGCAACGAACCCAAAATTCGTCTGGTGTTGCAGATGTTCATAGGCGAAGGTGATTTCTTACCATCAGGTGAGTTAATTCAATAAAAAAAGCATGTGCTCGGTGGTAAATGAAAATATTGTCGGGAAAAATGAACAGTTTGTGTGTTGCACAAATTTTCCATTTAGGCAGATGATTCAGGGGTTATTAATTCAAAGGAACATGCAATAGAAATGTGCCTGTCGATTTTAAAAGTAAGTGTTTGTATTTACCCTTCCTTGGTTTATTAACATTCATGTTCAAAAAGGACAAGCTTAGATTTGGCCTATGTATACGTTTTGATTTTTTTTACGCGGAACCCTAACTGCTTTTCTAAAATAAAAGTAGCTTAAGTTACTCCTTATAACATCAGCTATCTGCCAGTGAAAGACCCGTAAAATCGGTTCAGCTATTCCAGAGATTAGCCGGAACAACCAAACATACTGACAGACAGACCGACAGACAGACAGACAAAAAATTTTAAAATATTTTTTTTATAAGAACCATATAGAGGTACTTCCATATTCATTCAATAATAAGTGGTAAAATAAAAAAAAAAAATTCACAATCGACTTCAATATAAATTATTAAGGATAACTCAAAAACTACTGGTCAGACCTTGATCAAATTTATATGGGACCATATGATTCAGTCCAATTGCGAACCTCCTCCCTTTTGGGGTTAAAAAGGTGTTATTTTTAAATTACAAGCAGACACTTCAATTTTATTTATTTATATAGGCTAGCTGTTCTTCTGCTGTGCTTAAAATCGTTAGAAGACAGTAAAATAGAATAAAATTATTTTTAACCTTTACATATGTTTAAAAAAACCTTCGTCCTGTGAAGAACTAACAAAAAAAATCCAGCGATACTTTTTGGACATATATTAATGTTTTACACAAAGAGTGGTAACGATGGACAAAATCCATTGGGCCATTCACAGTTTCCTCTCCTATAAGGCGGCAGGACCTGACGGCATATTCCCGGCACTTCTACAATGGGGGGGGGGGGGGGGGGGGGGTAAAGTCCTAGCAGTCAGACTTGTTGCCATAATGAGAGCCTGTCTGGCTCTTAATTATGTTCCTAGGGTAAGGAGGGAAGTGAAAGTCACATTCATACCAAAACCTGGTAAGAGCGACTACACAGACCCTAAATCCTACAGGCCCATTAGCCTCACATCCTTTCTCCTAAAGACAATGGAGAGGATGTGTGAAAGGGAATTAAGGGGGTCGGCGCTAATGAACTTACCACTATACGACAAGCAACACGCCTACAGTCCAGGCAAATCAACAGAATCGGCACTTCACCAGGTAATAACAAAGATTGAAGAGGCCATCCAAAACAAAGAAATATGTTTAGGTTCATTCATTGATATAGAAGGTGCTTTTGATAGAACGAACTTCTCCAGCATAAAATGCTCACTCAGTAGACATAAAGTTGAACCGGCACTGATTGACTGCATAGTAAACATGCTCAGTACACGAATAATAAGGATTGCTGGTGAATCTTAACCAATCCAAATTAAGAAAGGCTGCCCGCAGGGTGGGGTTCTCTCCCCTCTCCTGTGGAATATGGTCATTAATGAACTCATCAGCAAATTAAATGTCAATCACTTCTACACAGTAGGTTATGCTGATGACCTGACAATACTGGTCTCTGGAAAGACAGCAAGCATAGTGTGTGACCTGACCCAAGCGCCTCTCCGTATAGTGGAGAGATGGTGTAGGGAATACGACTTAACCGTTAATCCAAATAAAACGGTTCTAGTAACGTTCACACTAAAACGAATGCTGAATAACTATCATCTCCCAAGTCTTTTCAGCACAAAACTCCAGCTATCCTCTGAGGTAAAATATTATGGTCTTACCTTGGACAACAAACTTAACTGGAATAAACACATAGATAACAAAATCAACAAAGCTAGTATAACTTTCTGGCAATGCAGAAACATGATTGGCAAAAGCTGGGGACTGACGCCAAAAATTATACTGTGGCTGTACAAAACTGTAATTCGGCCCATACACATCACATATGGCGCTCTGGTATGGTGGACCAATACAAATGATGCCACCACTATAAAGAAGCTTCAACGCTACTAGAGACTGGCATGTATGGCTGCTACATAAAGACTACGCCAACAGCAGCCTTAGAAGCGATTCTAGAGCTAACCCCGCTTTATCTACATATACAACAATAAGCGACTTTAGCTGCCATTAGACTCAAGACCCTAAATCTTTGGAGTAAGAATAGTGTCCCTCATACAGGCATAATTGATAGAAATCACTCAAAAATTCCTATCTTACAAGCCAAGTACGATAAGATTCCTAAACGATTTGTATTCGATAAGAAGTATAAGATACAATTAAATGAAACCAGCCAGCCGCAAGGATTAAGCCCAAAAGAGCTTAGAGTTTTCACCGATGGTTCTAAAACAAATGAAGGTGTATATTCTGGAACTTTCTTTGAAGACCTCAATATCCACATATGCACACCGCTGGGTACCTATAACACAGTCTTTCAGGCGGAATGTATGGATATCATTTAAGCGGCCATAGCAATAGATGCTAGGAAGGTTAATGAATTCCCCATCAGAATACTGACCGACAGTAGGGCGGTACTACAAGCTCTGAGTTGCAATGTGGTGAACTCGGGACTAATATATGAATGCCATCAACGATTAAATGAGGTATGTAAAAACAACAATGTGACTCTGCAATGGATAAAGGGACACAGTGGATCCAGATGCAACGACGCAGCAGACGATCTGGCCAGAACAGGATCGGCTCTGGCCACTATAGGGCCGGAACCAATCATACCAATCCCCTCTGGTAATGTTCGTTCACTGGTACGTAGACACTTCACTAGTCTACACGCTCAGCTTTGGAAAAATCTAGTAGACTGTAGGTAGACAAGCTAGGGAGGCCTTGCCTGAAATAAACAGTCGTTTAACCAAAGTTCTAATGAGACTGAACAAGCCGCAGATCAGGATAGTAACAAGTGCTATTACAGGACACGGCAACTTTAACAAGCATTTATTTACTATAGGTGTTACAGATAGTCCCCTGTGCAGGGCATGTATGGTGGAAGAAGAAACGGTGAACCATGTGATATTTGAAATGTCGGGAGGTCGCTACGTACAGGGCTAAACATCTCGGTACGCCGAGATCACTCCCCGAAGTTGCGTGCAACATCAAAGGACTGTTGAGCTTCTTCGGGGAGATCTCATGGCTCGAATAAGCATATTATTCCTGCCCACATGCAAAATACGCGCAAAGATGTGGAGTTACGGAAATCAGCCCGTCGTAAACTAATGTTTTACATAATGAAGTAAGTATAAAAACATTTTGAAACGGCGTGGTGGCGATCACCTCCTTCCCAGGGGTTATTATCAATCATGTATTCTTTCGTAGTATAATAAACCTTATTAAACAATTTATGCTTAATATTATCAAAAAAAAATAACTTTTTGATAGATATCCTGCATACATTCTGAGACTATTGTAAAAGCATACATTGCCCCATGAAGGAATCGAGTAACTGGTACACATGACTAGCTTGTGTTTGTTCCTAGCATTTACAGAATGTACATACATAGAACTTAGTAAATATACTGCTATACAGTAATTATTGTATAGTATTTATAGTAATAAAAATATACTTTCAATAAAAATCAGTTATAAGGCGAGGAGGCAACAGCGCGAGAGCCTGGCCTTAGGCAACTCGGGACCATTCCTTGCCGAATCGATTCCCCGGGCCGCGTCATAGCTAACCTTTCGGACCTCACATATTATAATATATATAATACATACTTATTTTAGACTCTCTGAGTTTGTTCAAAATGTCCTACATTTTTGGTTTATTTTTTTGTGCTGTTAATGATTCATGACATTGAAGATTAGAATGGAATAATAAGTGAAAGTTTTTATCACGCACAGAAATCACCACATTATTATTAAAAAAATTAACAAAAAAATAGATTAAAAGTTCATACTTTTATTACGATTATTATATGACGAACATCTTGGATACATTGTCACAGACGCAAGAAAAATCTCAACATATTATCTAGAAAACATTATCATGCATGTTTGGTACTAATGTTGACTTCAACTGGATTCGAGTCTAGAACCAGCGACAAAGTAGCCATGCTCCAATCACTAGGCAACAGTCACCCTAATATAACTTAGTTTTCTTAAATAAATGAACTATCCTATTGATAATTATATTTCTCTCACTAACACTTCATTTTGACAGTCACTAAGAAATTGGTGTTTATGGGTTGTGATACTAGAACAAAAATTGAAAGTTAGATATACCATAACTTTATTTTACCTATATGCGAGCGAAATAGATACTCACTAGCTTATTTAAAATTGGAGATGTTCATTAAATGATATTTTCAGTAAATATGATATCATACAGCAATTTTAATAATTTAAACTTGAAACAGATACCGTAATAAGATCCAGGATCGGAATCATATAGAAAATTAAAATCATTTTTAGAAACTGAATCAAGAAACGTACCTAAATTTGAAATCGGTTTTCAATCCCGGGTTACAATCATCACACTCTTCTAATCAGTTTAGCCAGTAATGGAGACCGTCTTCTTCAAGACAAGAGGTAGGTGGACCAATAGCTATTATTTGCTTCGTTACGCTGTATCTGTAGCCTGTTTGATATTTAAAAAATACCGAGCCAACAACTTCCGATATCAATTATAATGAACTAATAAAATGTACAAATACGAATACAGCAAATGCTTTTTGTTCCAGAATTTAATAAATATTTTAACATTTATTAAGTCAACGTCACTTTGCTATCCATTCAAAATATATTCAAATGAAAAAAAGGTGGATTAGTCAACAATGTAATGTGCAGAATGAGAAATTAGACATATACTTATTTATTTTTTAAATAAAATGGAAGTGATACACGAGTTTATAGCACATCTGATGGTAAGTGGATACGTGCAATTAACTTCAAATAAAGACGGCTTTCTTCCAGAAGCGGCCCCACAGGAAGTGGACCTGGTCGAGCCCCGACGGTTCGACAAAAAATGAGATTGACTTCATTATGACGACCAAACGACAACTGTTCAGTGATGTCTCAGTGATCGCGAGGGTGAAAACCGGCAGCGATCACCGAATGGTTAGAGGCACACTGAACCTAAACGTTAAGTTGGAGAGGTCTCGTCTAATGAAGTCAACGCTCCGTCCCCCTCGTGCTCTAATCCAAAGTCCCGAAACCTTTCAGCTCGAGTTACAAAACCGTTTTCAGTGCCTAGAAGACTGCAATGAAGTGGACGATTTGAATGACAAGCTCGTGGAAACTGTCCATGCGGTCGGAGCTAAGTTCTGCAAGACCCGCCGCAGAAGAACACAAAAACTCTCCGATCACACTCTTAATCTCATGGCTGTTAGACGGGAGATGAAGCTACATTCTTCAACAGATTTGGCAGCATACAGGCAACTGAACAGACAGATCTCCAAATGCATGCGGCGGGACTTACGCAACTTTAATACTGCTCGTATTGAAGAAGCGATCAAGCGGAACCAAGGCTCCAAAGTCTTTGCCAGAGATCTGTCTGCCAGAAAGAGCCAACTGTCAAAGCTGAAGACCGAATGTGGCAGCATCGTTTCCGGGGCACCTGAGATTTTGAGTGAGATTGAGAGGTTCTATGGGCAGCTGTACACGTCATCGTTGGAGCCACACGCAAGTGTGAGTAACGATCCAAGAGCGAGTCTTATCCGACATTATTCCGATGATATCCCGGACGTCAGTCTGAGCGAGATTAGAATGGCTCTCCAGCACCTTAAAAACGGCAAGGCCCCAGGCGAGGATGGAATTACAGCGGAGCTTCTGAAAGCGGATGGAAAACCGGTACTTGAAGTCCTTCAGAAGCTCTTTAATTCCGTCCTCCATGGTGGCATTACACCGGAGGCGTGGAGCAGAAGTGCGGTGGTCTTGTTCTTCAAGAAAGGCGACAACGCTCTCTTGAAGAACTACAGACCGATTTCCCTTCTGAGCCGCGTCTACGTGCTGTTTTCGAGAGTCATTACGAATCGTCTCGCGCGCAGACTTGACGACTTCCAGCCTCCCGAACAAGCCGGTTTCCGAAAAGGCTTTAGCACCATAGACCACATACATACCCTACGGCAAATTGTACAGAAGTCCGAGGAGTACAATTTGCCACTATGTCTAGCGTATGTGGACTATGAGAAAGCCTTTGATTCCGTCGAAATTTGGGCGGTGCTGCAGTCCCTTCAGCGGTGCCAAGTTGACTGTCGGTATATCGAAGTGTTGAAGTGCTTGTACAGTAGGGCTACGATGGCTATCCGAGTACAGAACCAGAGTACGAAACCTATCCAATTGCAGAGAGGTGTAAGACAGGGTGACGTCATATCCCCGAAACTCTTCACCGCTGCATTGGAAGACGTTTTCAAGCTTCTGGACTGGAAAGGATACGGTATCAACATCAATGGCGAGTACATCACTCACCTTCGATTTGCCGACGATATAGTCCTTATGGCAGAATCGCTGGAGGACCTAAGCACTATGCTCAATGACCTCAATAGTGTTTCCCAACGGATAGGTCTTAAGATGAACATGGACAAAACAAAGATCATGTTTAATGTCCATGTCACACCTATGCCGGTAGTTGTTGGGAACACTAAGCTCGAAGTTGTTGACGAGTATGTTTACCTGGGACAAATAGTCCGACTAGGTAAGTCCAACTTCGACCGAGAGGTCAATCGACGGATTCAACTCGGCTGGGCAGCGTTCGGGAAGCTACGACACATCTTCTCGTCAGACATACCTCAAAACCTTAAAACGAAATTGTACAACCAGTGCGTGTTGCCAGTGATGACTTACGGAACTGAGACGTGGTCCTTCACTGCTGGCCGTATGAGGAAGCTCAAGGTCGCTCAGCGAGCTATGGAGAGGGCTATGCTCGGAGTTTCTCTGCGTGATAAACTCAGAAATGAGGATATCCGCAGTAGAACCAGAGTGACCGACATAGCCCAACGGATTAGTAAGCTGAAATGGCAATGGGCCGGCCATATAGCTCGAAGAACCGACAACCGATGGGGAAGAAAGGTTCTCGAGTGGCAGCCTCGTACCGGCAAGCGAAGTGTAGGGCGTCCCCCCACTAGATGGAGTGACGACCTGGTAAGATATGCAGGAAGTCGATGGATGCAGGTGGCTCAGGACCGTGCTTTGTGGCATTCTTTGGGGGAGGCCTATGTTCAGCAGTGGACTTGTGAAGGGCTGTAATGATGAAAGACGGCTACGGATGCGTTGTCACCTCTGAGGAATTAGATGGAATGCATCATAGACTCCTAGACATACTCGTAAAAGGAGTTCTAATTCATGGTGAATGATGGAATACACATTCTAGAGTTATTTTTTAAATATGTTCGCGTGAGTGTGCTATTTAAATTTACATTGGAAGTAGGATTATGATCTTTTGACACTTAGTATTACAAAGTACCGAATAATGACGTTCTTCTTCTTAAAAAATCAATTCAAATACATTATTGGATATATTAAGTAGTGTATTAACTGATGCGTTCCGGTTTGAATAGTTAGGGAACCAGTATAAGCTGTAAAGAATTTGATCATAATGCGATGGAGTGATAACGTATCAAGAAACAAGGCTTCCCTTCTTTGTCGAAGCTGATTTCAAGTGGACACAAAGAGCCTCTTTAGGTATTATATAATTCAGGTAGAATGTAAATTCTATTCTCAATTTAATATATCTCACAATGTTATTTTTTATAGAATATGAGTGAAAAGCGAGCACACAGTCCACTTGATGCTGCAACCCGTAGACATCTACACCTATCCTCGATTAGGAATCAAAATGCGTTGTCACCCCTGAGGACCAAGATAGAATGCCTCGTTATTAGTAAAAAGGGTCCCCCGTTCTCTAAACTCACCACACGAAACACAGCATTGAGCTGCTATTTAATGCTGCTATTCTATGCGAACGATGGGTCTCTTATTTGTCCGTTCGGTATATTATTGACTTAGTTATTGTGGATGTTTGCCATGTGGTGCCCACGTAAGATAATCTTTTTGGCAGAGTAGATCTTGGCTAATTAATTTATAAAGTCTCTTCCATGGTATTAAATACAATGGACTTCCACAAAGTAACGCCTAATTCTATTAATTATTTAGAACTTGCATCATAGCTCTTACTTATAATTTATTTAATAACATTCGCTCGACCTTTGGTAAGGATTTCGGGAAATTTGATTCGAAAATGCTGCGGGTCATAAATGATATTTTTAAACTTGTCCGCGGAATTTTCAATTAGAGGCGCGGCGAGGCGCAGCGGATCGATCGGTTCCGCGCGATAGCATCGCGACCGCCCCCCACGGCCGGCGTCCCGGACCGCAGCCGCGTACTTAACCACACGTAATGCACCCAAACATAAACGTTCACCGCCAGTCCGAAAGGTCGTGAAGTATTTAGTTTAAAATTATTTTCAAAATAGCCCATTGGATATCCTCTAGATATATATTTACATGGCAAAGTAGTGCTGCGGTTTGCTGTTGTTTGGTATAGCTGCAGCAGGAATGGGTTCGCTTAATCGTGGAAGGATCACGCAGTATATTTTTGGTACGGCGAGTGACAACAATCAAAGTATCTTATAGAAACTGTTTATAATATCTCTCTCTTTGTAAAGTTTGCGAGTATTTCAACTGACTACCAATAGTGATACACCGCCCTCCTCCGGATCCTCATCACATCGTAATTTTTCCTTTTTTTCTTTACCATTATGAGGAGGATTTTCCGTATTTGCCATGCGTGGTACACTTGGTGACCACTGTACCGCACCATTGACGTCTCGCACCCTTGAATCTGCTTTATGTCGCCAAACTATGTATTTTATAAATATCATAAATGCGAGAGATTTAGATCCCGTGTGTGTCATAAGTGGCGATACGAAGAAATGCTAGAAAGAGCACAGGTGAGATGTTAGTTAAACACTGGCTTGTAATATATAACGGTATATTAATTCAGTAAACGCCAGACGTAAATAACGTAAAAGAACCGGCGAGAGCAAGCATCTTGGTGCGACACGCCTGATTAAAAATATTTTAATTCCCAAACCACGATCACGATATAAAAAGATCTATTGTTTATTTATATTTAGTTCTATGTATCGTTAAATGTTATTTTATTAACTTCATTTTTATAGATAATCATGCCTGCATTATAAAAGGCGATGCTGTCAAAAACCATAATATTAATTGCTCTTTTTATGACTACATTGTAAAACATAAACAAATAAATTATTATTAACTAGCTCATTGGTTAGAATAGTAATTTGTAAAAACCCTACTGCGTAAAAAATATAAGGAAAAGAGAAAAAACTTATACCCTACGTCACCTTACAGAGTGTGCCAAAGAAATAGACATACATACATACATACATACACTCGAAAACATTATCCACCTTTTGGGGCAGTCGGGTAAAAGGAAAGAACTCGTCAGCGGTTATATCCATCTGCCGTATATTTTATTTTATATACATTTTATATAAATTGAATGCACTCGTTAATTATTTCATGAGATACTCCTATAAGTTACACTTCAACATTATCATCATCATCATTATCATCATCATCATTATCATCATCATCATTGTAGCCTATCAAAGTTCAGTGATGAATATAAGCCTCCCCATAGATTGTCTCACAACAATTTTCTACACAAGTGTTGTCTACAAGAGGCATTTGACGGCTAGCTCATCCATTTTTAATCTGTCTGACACCTATAAAGATGATAAACTAATCTATGTAGGTGCCGTTGATCCTGACACGAGCACTAGAGCCTTTATAAAAGAGATCTCGACGCCTGTATCATCCCAGCGGGTCATAGAGTGGAACCACTTTATCATATCATGCCTTTTCTAAACATAAAAATGCACAGAAGTCTTTCTGGCTTTAGCCATAAACTTTTCTGTGATCATGTCATGCATAAATGGTAAGACCTTATATGTACACCCTATCCCCTTACTAAATCCAGTTTGAACATCCCGAATTTTCCGTCAGTTTCTATCATAACTCTTTCAATCAATACCTTGGTATTCAGTTATTTATTTATTTATTTAAGCTTTCACGCACAAAGTTGTACATATGGCGGACTTAATGCCATAGGGCATTCTCTCCCAGTCAACCATTAGGCTAAACAGAGATATACAAACAAGAGGCGGTGCAGCAGTAATCATAATAGAAAGCGCTAAAAAACTTGTATCTACATATATACATATAAATATACATATACACACAAATATATGGACATATATACTTAAATACACACAATATATACATATATAAATTCATACATACACAAATATACACGCATACACTACATATATACACAATACATAATATATATATATATATATATATATATATGTCAGAACAAATATGAAATATACATATGTGTATGAAAATAAAAGCTATGTTAGTTCAAACTTGCAACAATTTTTCACATACTTACGGACTTGATTTTTAGAAAGAAACTTGTTGGAAGCTTTTTTAATGTAAGGGCGAAAGATTGAGATAAATAACCAGTACGGTGTAAAGGAGTGAGCAACTTAAGGTTAGCCGATGAACGGAGAGAGCGATTATGAGAATCTCCCAGGTATTGATTTGATTTCAGATACTCGGGAGCACATGGATCGTTCAGAATCGTGAAAATGGTGCAGAGCATTCTGACATGTCTGCGCTGACGGATAGGCAGCCAATTTAGCTGAGCACGAAAAGAAGATACATGATCGTATTTACGGAGACCATAAATGTATCTGATACAATTGTTAAGTAGACGATCCAATGTATTAAGATGATGTTGAGACAGGTCTGAGCAACACACATCCACATAATCAATAATCGGTAAGATAAGTGACTGGACAAGTAAAATCTTGGTATTGGTGGGAAGAAAATTTTTTAGTCTATATAGAGATCGCAAAGTTCCAGTAGTTTTGCGACTCACCTCCTGACTCATATCCCTTCGTCGTAAAACGGGCCTGCCACCACTCCCTCTCCAGCCCTCATCATTTCTAATGATACTTTAACATACCTGGCTGTATGATTTCTTATATTTACGTGAATGCTATACATGAACATTCGATATCTATCTGCATTTACTGTTTACATGCTTTTTATTGCTTTCATTATTTCATCCATATTTATTTTCTCGCCACCTTCTTACTTTAGCCGACTTCAAAAAAGG
Organism: Parnassius glacialis; assembly: GCA_033319125.1. NCBI lineage: Eukaryota > Metazoa > Arthropoda > Insecta > Lepidoptera > Papilionidae > Parnassius > Parnassius glacialis. The sequence continues at coordinate 53,352,415 of JAVANC010000021.1, read as the reverse complement.
AGATTAACAATTAGACTGGTCTTTTTTCTATACATATTACGCGATATCTTCATCAATTGTGAATCGATTATGATAATTATTTTGCTTATTAAATAAAAATAAAAAGAATAGTCCCATATAAATTTGCATAAAATTTTTTTCTTTACAGGTGGCAAAATAGGTGAAGTGTTTATTGGAACTATTTAGGCAGCATAGATTGTAATATTCCTTTGTTTACTTCAAAGGGTAAACATTTTAACGTTTAATAAAAAGTAAAAGACAACTTCAAACAACTAAATAAAATATGTAAAATAATTTAACATTCTGAAGTCAGAGCTTTAACTCGTTTATATAAAATTACTAAGCATCAGGAGGTTACTTTTTAATGAAATTAATTTTTATTTTTCATCAGAAAACAGAAATTAGATTATTCATGAACGTACCATGTTAAATTTACTACAGATGGTCATTACTCTAAACCCTCTAAATATGATGTAGGTAATACAATAAAGATCTACATAAATTAAAAAATAAACTTGCTCGTGCGGTTGCTCTTCTTGGGTCTGCTATGACCCGAATAACTCCAAATTTTAATAACTCATACATACATATAACATGCTTCAGTTATATGTATGTATGAGTTACTATATAAATCTATTAATTTACGCAAAATAAAATTATACTATAGCAATTGTATATGCCCGTTAAATTCACTAAAATGAGGAGTAGACTCTATCGCTATTTCTTGTCCGGTAATTTCATACTAAAACGGTGGTAGATTTAAAAAAAATCCTTGACAAAGAAAGCTTCAATGTGTCAAGTCAAAATCGTTACATTTTACACTAGTGACCCGCCTCGGTTTTGCCAGGATAGGATCTTTTATACGTGGTAGAGCCATGCTGCAGCTATATAATGGTGCTCTACTGCACGAACGGGTCGACGCGACCGGTGAATACCGGCTCAATAGCAGCTCAATGACGCTGTTTTTTACTGTGAGTGTAGACAACCAAATACCCTTTTTACTAGAAACGAAGCATTCCATCTTAGTCACAGGCCACAGCATCCACTAACCATCAGGTGGAGTGTATGCTCCTTTTTCACCTTTATTTAATTTAAAAAAAATCTATTAATGTGGCATTAGTTAGATTTAAGATAAAAGTTAAATTTAAAGTTATCATCTATATTCGTCCCACTGCTGGGCACAGGCCTCCTCTCATTTCTGAGAGGGTTTTAGGGCTAATAAAACGTCTGCCGCGCTGTCATTGATTTAAGATAATCCTTTCTGGTGTTGCTCTCTATCTGTTCGTAAAATGTCATTACATCGGATCAGCCATTCCAAATTTATAATATTTTCGATTAAACCGGACTGACAAACATACAGATAGGCAGACAACAGTTTTGACTGGTTGTTTATGGTTTTTTATGGAAGTGGGGTAAACGTGTTAGAGCCATGTACGTGGTACAGCCATGCTGCAGCTATATTACTAGTAAAGTTGTAGCACGAATGGGTCGGCTCGACCGGTGAAGGACCACGCTCTTACAGAATACCAGCGTAAAATAGCAGGTTAACGCTGCTGTATTTCGTATGGTGAGTGTAGAGAACTGGAGACCCTTTTTACTGGTATGTATGAGTTATTAAAAAATATACAAAATTTGACCTGCTCAAAGTTCAAAAACTTTGAAAAGTTTGTATAAAAAGGGTTATTATAATATTAAGGAATTTATGGATGATAATAACCCCTGGAAATGAGGTGATCGCTACCAAGCTATTTCTAATTTGTTATGTTGTTAATTTGTGTAACATCATGATTGTAAGCTGTTATTTATAAAAAAAAAGTCCCGCTGGGTTTCTTGCTGGTTCTTCCAGGACAGAGATTTTTCCGAACCAGTGGTAATCAAACAAAAGAGTGACTTTCAATAAGTATTATTTATAATCTATATTGAATAAAAAGTTTCTGTTTCTGTTTCTGTTTCTGGAAAGGAGGAATTCCATCTTGGTACTCACGGGTGGCAGCGCATCTGCATTTTGATTCGTAATCGAGAATAGATGTAGATGTCTATGAGCCACAGCGGCCACTTGCCATCGGGTGGACTGTGTGCTCGTTTGTCACCCTTATCATATAAAAAATGAGCATGCGACTCATCTGATGGTAAATGTCGACCGCCGCCCATGAAGAACTGCAACACCAGGGGAATTGCAGGTGCGTTGCCGGCCTTTTAAATAGGAATGAGCTCGGTTTTGAAGGTTCCTAAGTCGTAATGATCCGGAAAAATCATCGGTGGTAAACAATTCCACAAAATAGACGTGTGAGGAAAAAAACTCCTAGTAAATCGCACAGTAGTGGATTGCCAAGCATCCAGATGATGAGGGTTGTAGTGTAAGATTAGTCACGATGTGTGTTGGTAAAATTTGTCGACTGGAATTAATACGAACAATTCCTCAGAACCCTCCCCGTGGTAAATGCGATAGAAAATGCAAAGGAATGTAACATCTCTTCGCAGCATCAGTTAATCTAGCCGATGGTAGGGAACTCGATTGAATTTTTTTTCTTGGAATTGGAATTTTGATTGGAAGGAGCTGGCACTAGAGAGCTCAATATCTGTATCAGCATAGTATCTTAATCTGCATCATAGTATCTTATATAACATACAAATAACCCCTGAGCTTACTTAATAAAAGCCTGTTATTTTGATATTACAGACCGACACGTCAATTTTATATATAATATATTCTTAGAAAAAGTCTTAATCTCACTGCTGATGTTAGAAATTATCCCCAAAATTATTTAAATATAAAAGAACACTACTCGGTAACAAGCACACCCTACAGTCAAAAACCATTCTGGAGGCCAATAATTGTTAACGATAATAAAGCTGTGAGAGCGTTTGCTCAAGTTGCTCTCCTACTTACACAAAACAACGCACTGCACCATACATTTGGTATAGAATAATTTAAAATTAAAAAAAATTTACAGCCGACTTCAATATAAGCGACTTCAATATAGGTTATTTAAGAATAACTCAATAACCATTGGTCTGACCTTGATCACCATTCATACAGGGCCATACGAGAACTATCAGCTTTCATATAAAAAAAGAATCATCGAAATCGGTTCGCCCAGTACAAAGTTATGAGGTAACACACATAAAAAAACATACACTCGAATTGAGTACCGTCTCCTTTTTGGAAGTCGGCAGAAAATACAGTTCACAACATGTTCCCGTCACAAACACGCACAGGTGTAACGTAAAGGACCCAATTATACGAAGACACCAAAGTATGCAAACCAACAGCAACACCACCCCATCTCAATGTAACACAGAACAGTCTCTCAGCAACACGATCTTCTTGCCTACACTAGTAGAATACCTCAACGGGCATAATAACGACAGTGAGACTCGTAGTATTACCGACTGATTAAGTCACCTGCGTGGTACCTGCTAGAACGAGTGGGAGATTACAGTTCTACCCTCTATTTTCTTTTTTTTTACCCTCATCCCTAACAATATTTATATATATGTAAGTAAAAGTCGTAATTTTTCTATTTATGTCTGTACCTTTATGAAATAATTAAAGTTACCTTAGACATAATATTATATGCCACCTGATGACGTCATGCTTAGGGTAACCTTTCACAGGCTTGCTCCACGCAATGATCCTTTTTATTAATAATTTAAAGCGGTTTTACACATTACAAATTAGCAAGCAGACTTAGTTCTGTAGCATATGCTGTAAGAAAGATTAGAAGTCTCACAGATGTTTAGATCTTAGAATCTAGCTGAGATTAGTGTATTTTAGTTACTTTCATAGCGTAATGTCTTATGGAATTTTGCTATGGGGTAATGAGACTGATATTGAAGCTATATTTGTTTTGCAAAAGAGAGCCGTTCGGGCGATTTGTAACCTAAATTGTAAAGATTCCCTCAGAGAAAAATTTAAAGAAATAAACATATTAACTTTGGCATCGCAATATATTTATGAAAATTTAATTTATGTACATAAAAACATAAATAGCTTTAAATAAGAATAAGGATGTGCATACTTTAAACACTAGGAAAAAACATAAGCTTGTAATACCAGTAACTAGACTCCACAGAATCAGTAATTCATTTATGGGGCAATGTATACGCTTTTACAACAAAATCCCAGAACATATTCAAAGTTTCTTTTTTTTTAAACGTTACCCCCACACTAGGATTTTCTCCTGTATCGTGGAGGCAGTTTACAAACATATATTGCACAAGGACAAACATCCAGACCCGGAACAATTATTTGTAGGCCGTACAAATACTTGTTCCGTGCTGGATTCGAACCCGCGGCCCCAAGCGTTGCAACTCATTGCTAAGCCACTACGCCACGGAGCCGTCAGAGTTTGTATATATATACAATAAACAAGTTTAAAAGTTTTATCAAAGAAAAACTGTAAATAAAGGGTTATTATAATATCAAGGAATACGTGAATGAAAATAACCCCTGGGAATAAAGTGATCGCCACCATGCTGGTTCTATGAAAAATCATTTAAAAATTGTATAAACAAAATTATTGTTAAGTGAAATATGTTTGAAAAAAGAAGTCCCGCCGGATGTCTTGCTGGTTCTTCCCAGGACTGAGGTATTTTCCGAACCAGTGGTAAATAAAACATGACTTTCAATAAGAATTATGTAATAATCAATATTGAATAAAAAATTATTCTATTCTACGTCGGTTGGAAGTTAAATCAACGAACACGCCAACCGACTTACACGAGTATTTATACATAATACAATCTAACTATTGAACTGTAATGTATGTATATGGCTGTGGCGTAACAAAATATCTAAACAAGTAGCTTTTTAAAGAATAAAAGTGAAGAACGAGCACACTGTCCACCTGATTATGAGTGAATGCTGTGACCCATAGACACCTACATCATTCCTCCATAAAAAAATTTGATGCGTTGACACCCCTGAGTAATATGATAGAATGCCTCTTTTCCAGTAAAATGGGTCTCCGGTTCTCTATACTCACCATATGAAACAGAGCAGCATTATTAACAGTGGTAGAGCCAGGCGGCAGCTTTTGCTGTCGCATGGATGGGCCGGCTCGAACCGGGGTGGTACCACGACCTCACAGAATACCAGCGTGAAGTAGAGGTTTACCTCTGCGTTTCGCTTGGTGAGTGCAGGTGGCCGGAGGCCCTTTTTACTGGAAATGAGGCATTCCACCCTAGTCCTCACGGGTGAAAACGCATCTGCATTTTGATCTGTAACAGAGGATAGATGTAGATGTCTATGGGCCGCAGCAGCCACTTACCGTCAGGTGGACTGTGTGCTCGTTTTTCACCCTTATCATATAAAAAAAATTTGTATGCTGGTATTCTGAGAGAGTGTGGTCCTTCTTCGGTAAGCCAAACCGTTTGTGATGAAACCACAGTGCAGCTGCAGTACGGCACTACCACGTGTTGTACGTACTTTAATCAGATTTTTTTGGCACAGGCTACTACAATAATTCAATTCTTAATGTTTTACCTATTGGTTTCAAAAAAGCCTATGCCTATGTTTTTTTTTATTAATTCAGTTATCAATGATATTTATACGTAATTTGTCTAGTAATCTTCGCCTTTTTTATCACCATGTGATAGTCCATTATTTGTGAATGGGCCTCAAAAACAACGTTTATAATTAATAGAATCAGGCGTTACTTTGCGGAAATCCATTATATTAAAGCTTTTAAAAAGTTAGCTCGCAAACATCCGCTCGATAAAATAAAATGATGTATGATAAAAAAATTACTAAGTAACTTAGCGGTCAGCCACCGCAGAGTCTACATCACCTGAGGATGCCAGGTGTAGAGGCGAAAGACGTGTCGTATTGTCGTCAGTGGTGTGTCTTTCCTAGTATAGTGGTGTTGGGAGTAGTGGTGCTGGGATTAGTGATGACGGGGATAGTGCACGCACTTGAGGGAGGGCGGAAGGTAATACTAGGTAAGACATATCGTTTTATTTTATCGAGCGGATGTTTGCGAGCTAACTTTTTAAAAGCTTTAAACAACGTTTATGTAAAAGTTTAATAACGATAACATCATTGCTGTGTGTATTCATTATATTATAATGATAATATTGTTCCAGACTCGTAGAAAAGTTTTGCATACCTTCTGGAATTCTACTGTAAGAGTATAATTATTAATTAATAGCTGGACTGTCAGGAAAGATATATAAATTTGTATCAAATATAAATATGACCTTAATACTATTAAACTAAAATAAACTTGCACGAGAAAATTATCATAACCGTCACAATGAATATAAAAAAATGCTTGAAATTTCAAACTGATTAGGCCAATTATAATTAGTGTTAGAATTCAGCACGTGCTGTGATGTGGTTGCTTGAACCAAATTAATTTCTGTTGGCTTTAGCTTAAAAACTTAAAACTTGCAATTCGTTTATGGCACAAGGCATTCTATTTTACAAAAAAAATTGACTCAATGCTTGACTTGCCTAGTATATTAAAAATACTTTGATTAGAATACCGTATTATACAATTGATAATTATAACGGTGCTGTGTTTCGTAATATGGTGAGTGTAGAGAACCGGAGACCCTTTTTTATTGGTCATTCCATCTTACATTATCTTATATTTACAACGCACCTGCATTTTGATTCTTAATCGAGGATAAATGTAGAGGTCTATGGGCCACGGCATACACTTACCAATAGGTGGACTGTGTACTTATTTGTCGCCCTTATTCTAAATAAAAAAAATAATGACATGAACGCATGGTTATTTGAAAGTCGGCAAGTTCCACACAGACAACTTTAATAAATATATTTTAGAATCATTATGTAGTAATATATATTTTGATTTAAATTGTTGTTTGTTAATATGTATTTATTCTTGTAATTGAGTATTAATGAGAGCTTGTAAATGATTTGTTACATTGTACAACCAGTGCGTGTTGCCAGTGATGACTTACGGATCTGAGACGTGGTCCTTCACTGCTGGCCGTATGAGGAAGCTCAAGTTCGCTCAGCGAGCTATGGAGAGAGCTATGCTCGGGGTTTCTCTGCGTGATAAACTTAGAAATGAGTATATCCGCAGTAGAACCAGAGTAACCGACATAGCCCAACGGATTAGTAAGCTAAAGTGGTAGTGGGCCGGCTATATAGCTTGAAGAACCGACAGCCGATGGGGAAGAAAGGTTCTTGAGTGGCAGCCTCGTACCGGTAGGTGAAGTGTAGGACGACCCGCCACGAGATGGGAGTGACGACCTGGTAAGACATGCAGGAAGTCGATGGATGCAGGTGGCTCAGGACCGTGCCTTGTGGCAATCCTAGGGGGAGGCCTATGTTCAGCAGTGGACTTATGAAAGGCTGTAACGATGATGAGAGCTTGTAAGTGAGCGTATAAAACAAAAGTATTAAATCTCTATGAGATAACACGTTATAAAACCTACACATCGCAACCAACCGTAATTACATTAATTGCTTCTAAGCGTTATCCTTAATGGAAGTAAAATTTATTATATGCTTGTTGTTTCACGACAGTATAAAATCATCTCTTCCGTTTCGACTTATAAACAAACGAAAATTTTGACCTTAAAAACTCATGCAATAAACATCAGACATGATTTACAGATTCAGAAATTGAAATATTCAATGCGAAGTAATGGAAATGAGCGGGCTCACGTGTGCCGGCCCGCCGCTCTCACATGCTTATGCATCGTGGAAAATTTGCCTGTAAATGAATCGGAAATGGTTTTTTCCTAACATTGACGTATAGGCGGAGTAAGAGCACCCAACAGGCCATTTCGTCCCATTGTTGTAAATGCAACTATGAGAGATGCCAAAGAAGTGTTATGGATTCCGACAGACGGCGTTATCACGTTTATGTCAGATTTAGATGTACATTTTTGGCACGGGAGTGAAACACTGCAACCTCCTGCCTCCAAGGTGCTACTGAGTATTTCTTATAGAAAAATTCAATAACAGATCTTGGCCCGACGAACCCAGGACCTCATGATCGGTAATCTTGTTTACGATCACAAGACCCACGAGGCACTCAAGTCAGTCTTGGAAATTGACGGTTAAGGTAAATTATTACAACGGGAGAGGCCCGTGTCTTGCTGAGGAATGGCTTACTGAGGAACAGTTTATAATTTACTTTTAAACGACCTTACGGGTACATATTATTTCACTTTTTATTCATTTAAATTTGTGATCATTTGTTTACTTAACATTAAAATATAAATAAAATATTCAATATTTTTCATCATTCATTATTACAGCCATACAAGTCCACTGCTGAACATAGGCCTCCCCCAAAGAATGCCACAAAGCACGGTCCTAAGCCACCTGCATCCATCGACCTACTGCATATCTTACCAAGTCGTCACTCCATCTAGTGGGGGACGTCCTACACTTCGTCCGCCGGTACGAGGCCGCCATTCGAGAACCTTTTTTTCCCAATAATAACAAAACTAAAACAAAACACTTAAATTATCATACAGTCCTATCACTAGTCCTACGTCCCTATATTTAAATTTTCCTTAAAAAAAAGCTTTATAGGAATTTACACTCTTATAACAAATAATTCCTTTTAGAATTTTAATATTGTAAACCATTGAATAATACTGTTTTTTACGGATTTTATCGCGTTTATTTTATTATATGTGTTCGCGTAAATATAAGAAATCATTATATAAGAAATCATTATTGTAAACCATGTTCCATCCGGTGGGTGTATTAAGGGACGACCAAGAGAAATACCAGAAATATCTCATAGTTTCTACTACATGGTGGTGTACCCATAACGTTTGATATTATGTTTTCAATAAGAGAAAAAAATTACATTGTGGTGGTAAAAAGGCGTAACAACTGTTAACTGAGGTTTAGAAAGTACTTACTTAAACATTCAACGTCCTGACTTTGAGAAAATATAAATATAAATAAGCGCTTTTATCATTTTATCCAGAATTTTTACATCAGGTGATAGAGCTAGCTTTTGGTTGAGGAGTCCGTGTAGGTAAGTTTTTTTTATAGGATAAGGGTGACAAACGAGGACACAGTCCACCTGATGTTAAGTGGTTGCTGCGGCCCATAGACATCTACAACTATCCTCGTTTGCGAATCCAAATGCAGATGCGTTGTTACCCGTGAGGACTAAGATGGAATGCCTCATTTCCAGTAAAAAAGGCTTCCGACCACCTGCACTCACCAAGCGAAATGCAGAGGTGAACCTCTACTTCACGCTGGTTTTCTGTGAGGTCGTGGTACCACCCCGGTTCGAGCCGGCCCATCCGTGCGACAGCAAAAGCTGCCGCGTGGCTCTACCACTGTTAAAAAGTTCCACCATACATGACAGTACCTAGGTTATTACTAGAGTTTCTTCGCGGGTACAACTGCTTATTATAATTTGTGGGTCAGAAGTAGTTCTACTCACCAATTGTTGTCAGCGTGTCGCTACTATGTTTTGTTTGAGCAATGAAAATGCGAGATCCATTTCTTGGTATCGAGGCCGTACTGTAGAGGTTGTCTACATCTTTAGTATATAAAATAATAATTTAAGATGATATTGATTATAAATGATAAATGAAAAGATAACGACCGATTCCATGGAGTGTTAAGCGGATGCGTTACAACGCTTATGTATTTTCCCTTAGTAACAATAAAAGTAAGTCCTCAGAGATGACAAAATATCTGACACTGTATGTTTCTGAAGGAGGAATTAAAGGTATGTTTGAGTTAAGGTATGTTTGAATTATAAAAACATATTGTCAATAACGATTTTGCACAATAATTTGGTTTGTGTCTAAACAGGAATGTTGTCAAAAAATACTTAAGGAAATTACTGCTGGTGAACTTTCATTATAAAGTAAACACCCAATTTGTTTTAGTTATACTTTTATTAATATAAATATAAAAAAAGAATTCAAATAAGATAAAAGCGAACTGCAGTGTTATTTTTAACAATTAAAATTACAAAAAAATACATTTTGAAAGTGGAAACATAAACTCCTAAAGGATAAAATGTAGGGGTAGATTTAGAACCAAATTCCTTTTTGAACCTTTCTTCCCAGGGTTAGTTGGTTAGTAGTTTTACTACATGGCACTAGATAGCGTAGTAATCGGCACAGCTTTCAAATTATTAATTTAAAATTAACAATTAACTGCATTCAGTGGGGCAAGGAGTATCAATGATTGTTTAAAGTATCCCAAAAATAGAAGTTTAATTTTAAATTTTCAATGTTGTTAAAATAAGTAGTAGATATCTAAATATCACATCATTTAAATGAATATATCCATTTTTATGTAGTTTTATGAAAAAAAGATCAAGGAAATATATTAATTTTAATTACCAATAAAATTATAATATGTTTAACATGACATAACTAATAAAAAAACAAATCTACATAACGTAGTACATCTATTCGATAATAGATGGCGCTAGCAGTTATAACGTTAGCCTTTTACGCGTCGCATCAGTTGCTTTTATCATTTGAGTGACAGTAGTCACGCGTAGTCAATACCAATATTTTTGGTTCTAGTAAATAACCTAGAAGAAAGACTAAAACAAGTCCTGACTTTGGGGTAAAAATATTAAATTGATGGGTCTTCGCTAATTTTTTGTGAGTAATGTGATCCTTCACATTTACAATTATCGCTACGTTTCATAGGTATCTTCATATATATTTTTTAAATTTCATAATCTTATGCAGCATTTTTATATGAATATCTAAAAGTTTATTGCATTCTATCTTGAGTGAAAAGCGTATGTGGTATTAGTGAACATGAGATTACCAAGATATTGATATTGATGTCTCTGGATCGTGGTGGTGTCAAGAAATACATCTATTGACATCCAGCATGAAAATATACCTTATCATTTGGTACTTTATTTTTTACCTTCTATAGTAAAGATAAAGGGTACACCTTTATCTTTTTGTAGTCAGTAGGTACCTTGGTACATAGGTAGTATTTTTCAAGTGCTGACAAATGTTGCGTGGGGTAAAATTTTAAAAATATTTAAAGAGAGCGAAAGTTCTCGGTTATGTTTTTAAGTATTTTCTATAAATTAATGGTAAATTTAAATTAAATGCTTTTTCAGGTAGGTATATACATCCGTTAAAGATGGAGTTGTTATTTCAGAAATATAATTTTATAAATAATATGATACATGTTATATTTACATGTTTATTATACATGACTGTCAAGTTTCCACAGTTTATCACGCGATTTATAAAAAAGCAATCAAACTGACTGTTGGTTCCTTGAGCCCTTGTGGCATACGAGGAATTAATTATGTTTCCTTTTTCAAAAAATGTTTTGAGAAATATCCATGTTAGCCTACTCATAGTAAATTCTTTTCTTTATTCGCTTTGATTTGGTTTCGAATAAGTTTTGCTTGATAAATATTTAAAAATATATTTTAAGGTTTGTACGTATTTCTACATATTAAGAAAATGTGATTAAAAGTTTAAAACTTAAAATGGAACGAAAGAAATAAATACACATTAGGTATATAAAATAGATTATTTTACGATATTACGAATTAGATTACGAAAAATAAAAGATGAAATTAACTACTAATTTATTTATAATTAATATAATTTAAATGTAGGTATATAAATTTTAAAATAACTTTATATTTAACTAGAAAGATGAAATTATTGTGACGCTTTCTATATGTTAGGTATTCATTAACATCTACCTGTTTATAAAAGAACAAAGATAAGAGAAAAGATATCATTAGAAAGTGCGATGTGCTTTTAAAAAACAAAATTTCGCTTTTAGCTTAATTTATGCATTCAAATAAAATTTTAAAATACCTACATATGTCTCCATCAATTTACAGGTATATATTTGAGAGTCAATTAATAGCATAATTGAAATGTAACAAGTCATCAGTACAAAAAGACACTACGTGACGAGATCCAGTACGCTTAACGAATTCATTTAAATATACTTATCATAATTATATTATAACGATATTAAACGACAACAAACGAAAGAGCCGCGGCGCGCGATCGGGGCCACCTCATCTTGTGCAAATTAGAGTAAGTCATACGGCACGAGCACAACCAGGCGCCTGCGGGAGCTCACACATGCGAGACAATTCGAACGGAGAAAATAATAGACTAACAAAAACAAAAAAAATATGGTTAACTAAAATCTTTGTTATATTCGATTTTTTTTTATTTCAATTCAATGAATACATTAAATAAAATGTGTTATGAGACAAAACGATATGTTTGTAAATAATCAGGTGTTAATAATAGGTGTGCGAGGGCGCGGAGCAGTGCGCGCGCGAGGGGCGGCGCGAGGGGCGGGCGGGGTGCAGGCGGGGGGCGCGAGGGGCACGAGGGGCGAGGGGCGGGCGCGGCGGTGGGCGGGGCCGCCCCTCTCCGGCGCCGGCGCGCGCTGCCGCGCCGCTCCGTCCGCTCAGTCCGCTCCGTGCTGCCGTCGCGCACGCACGCGCATGTCGCTCGCTGTCGAATCCGGTGATGTGAGGTGGCCCCCACCGCTACCGCAGCGCCGCGCGACACACGCGCTAGTTTCGCGACCGAGTGCGCCAGGTGAAGGCTCGAGAGCCTTCGAGCCGGCAAGACGCCGTCCACCGTGGATCTGAGGTACGGCGCCATGGCGGCGACCACGTACATGCCGGGCGAGCTGGACCTCGGCAACCTGGGCGGGTACCATGCTGCGTCGCCGCGCAGCGCCGAGCCCGCCGACATGAAGTACCAGCACCACTTGCAGGCGGGCGGCTCGCCGTCGCCGGGCGCGCCCGTGCTGAACCCCTGGGCGTCGCTGCCGCCGGCCGACCCCTGGGCCGTGCACCAGCACCACGCGCACGCGCACCAACCCGACGTGAAGCCGCCGCCCGCACCACACGACCACCGCCACCTGCAGCACAGCCACGGCTGGCACGCGCCCGTCGTGTCCGCGCACTACGGCGCCGCCTCGCCCGTCGCGCTGCACGGCGGCTATGCCGTGCCCATGCACCAGCACCATATGCTGCGAGACGTGCAGCCCTCCCCGCATCCCCTGCACCATCACCACGGCCTCGAGCGGGATCAGCCTGAAGAAGATACACCTACCAGTGACGACTTAGAAGCCTTCGCAAAACAGTTCAAACAGCGACGCATCAAGCTAGGCTTCACGCAGGCCGACGTCGGCCTCGCCCTCGGAACCTTATACGGCAATGTTTTCTCCCAAACAACGATCTGTCGATTCGAGGCGTTACAGCTTAGTTTCAAAAATATGTGCAAATTGAAGCCCCTACTTCAAAAATGGTTAGAGGAGGCCGATTCGACGACCGGCAGCCCGACGAGTATCGATAAAATAGCCGCACAGGGCCGAAAACGAAAGAAGCGCACCTCGATCGAAGTGTCAGTGAAGGGAGCGCTCGAACAACATTTCCACAAGCAACCGAAACCGTCCGCGCAGGAGATAACGACGCTCGCGGACAGTTTGCAGCTAGAGAAGGAAGTTGTGCGCGTGTGGTTTTGCAATCGACGGCAAAAAGAGAAAAGAATGACGCCACCGAATACGCTCGGCGGTGAGATGTTGGACAGCATGGGCCACGGGCACTATTCGCACGAGGTGCACGGGTCACCACCGATGCACGCGCACTCGCCGGCGCTGTCGCCGCCGCACGCGGCGCACGGCGGCCATGGCGGCCACGGCGGCCACGGCTCGCACGGCAGCCACGGCAGCCACGGCCAGCACGCGCACTCGCAGCACACGCTGGCGCCGAGCGCGCACACGCTGGCGGCGCACTAACAGTTCGCCCCGTGGGCGCCGCCGCGGCCGTACTACGCGGAGCCGCACTAGCCGCGCCGCCGCCAGCCCGCGGGACTCAGCTCTAAACGCCGAGCGCCGCCTCGCGCCACGTCGCGCCGCATCGCGCCACATCGCATCGCATCGCACCGCTCCGCGTCAGCGCCGGTAAGTACGCGTCGCGGCGTTCCGTGACCCACGAGGCGCCTCGTTAGCGTGACGGACAATTTCTCGAATTTATTTATAGATATAATAAATTAACAATGTTCATACATACCTAACGGACAGTAGGGAGACGTCGTGGTGTGGATTTTAAAATTATCGTTGCAACTACTGTAAATCTATGATAAGCGTTGAAGACGCAAGTGTGAGACGCGAATCGGGTAGAAGTTCGTTCAGTGCGGGAATACGAGTGAGTCGATAGGTGCAATTATCGTTTTAAGTGTTTGTTCGGGAGTGTACCGCGCGACACGGCGCGGCGCGACGCGACCTCGGTGCGCCGCGGCGCCGCCCGTGCCGCGCGCAGTCCGAGCCGCCACATCTAATTTATTAAAATTATAATTAAAATAACTGACTAGATGCCAAAATGGTGTTATCCCTGTTTTTGATTGTTTTGTTATTTTTTTTCATTTGTTTGTATTTGTGGCCAATCTCGGTACTTATTATTTGTAAAAATAGGTATTTTTTCTATATATAATGTACCTACGACGTATATGATATATATTAAAAGAAATCTTTATAGAAATTGGTATATAAAAGAGTCTTTTATTGATATAATCCTGGACAGGTCGCCTCTAAGTTTAGCGACTCCTCTAAATTTTACTCTCTCGGTCGATGCGATACATTTTAGAAGTAAATTTTCCGAACGAGATAGAAAACTGAGCGGAGCCGCGGCGCGGAGGCAAGCGGCGGCGGCAAGTCCGCGTAAGATCGCCCGATTCGAACCAAAATGCTGTTGTAAATGTAATTAATTCGTTATTTTCAACGAAGTTGACAAGTTGAATTATGTATATAACTGTATAAACTAAACTAGGTAATAAAGAAAGAAGGCAGTGGTAGTGCAAGCCTCTAGTAGGTAAATAATGAATAATTAGTCTTAAAATGTTTTATATTATTATCTAAGTATTTAAATAAACCAGAGTAAATATTTTATTACGGAGTATTTATTGGTGAATCCCGGTCACAAGGACTCTGAAACGATGTTGATAATAGGGATAAAGGCGACTCAGTGTGTATATTATTTATTTTGTTTTCGGCGGCCAGCAGGTAGGGGCCCGCTCACAAAACGATTCCACGTCGAGACAGAGTTGCGAGAAAAAAACGTTCATATGATCAGGAGGCTGACACATTCGTTGTTTCGCGTGTTATCCGTCGCCTTCTTTTATTCTGTCGACGACTCGTTCGCGCCGCGCTATAAAAAACAAACCTGACCTTATTCTAATGTTTCCTGTAGCTTGCTTCTTATTATAATCATTTTCCGCTTCACCTAAGTTTATTTCCCTGTTGATTCGATCAATATGACCGTAAGACGTCGCCCTTACGTGTTTATTAAATCTGTTAAATACCTACGGCGAAAAGTTTTTAGTTCAAGTGTGCTCAATTTAAGATGGTCAGATTTTTGATAAAATAATCTTAAGAATAGATATTTTTATTCGTAATTTCTGAAGCCCTACTTCTATACCTACTTCTGTTTACATTGTTAAGACTTACTTTAAATGTTAGTGTCAGTCATCCCAAATTCATTTCTTACTATTTCTTTTAATTAGTTTTCTTTTACATTAGTTTATTTATTAAATGTTATAATTCATAAATAATATGCTTTGTACGTTTTCAAATTTTCAATATCACAATAACAGACGTTAAGAACTGGTTAGTGTCACTGAGATATTCATTGCACGTCAAGTGTTTCAACAACATAATGCCTTATACAAATTTACTAACTGCAATTGTCAAATTTGTTATTTTAATTGCATTATTACTTATGTATGACATAACTCTTTCTTTAATTTACAACACGAGTTTTAACTCGTTTTTCATGTCAAGTATACAATGAATTGGTCCAATAATTCCATTAGAAGTTTTCACCTGCCAATACTGTGATAGCAAAAACTCGGAGGAGCTGAACCGTTGTGCACAGTCGCACGTTACGAATGTTTTACTGTGCCAGCAAAAAGTTTACGTGCGTCGACTGCTAGCGGACCACTGGCCATCGACAAAATAACATTCCATTGCTCTAATGAAGCGTTATATTTAGTACTGTGAAACCCACTGTGAAACCTCGCACGCTGTGAGTCTTTGAAAAATATTAAGTTTCCCTTTTTAATAAGTTTCTAATAACTTATATTTGTTTTTATTTCCTTTACTGCACACAAGTGTGCACTTTTCCATTTTACTTTAGCAACAAGCAAAAGCTATGACGGTAATACTTTCAACATACCAACTCTATTATCAGGCACTTCTGAAATTTCTAAAAAAAATCAAAACTTCGCCCCAACGACATCAGACACACAATCCAGTTCTCTGTTATTGTAGATTCATGCACATTTAAAACGCACACGTGAAAAAATGAACGTCAACAATGCAGGTTCCATGTGAAAACACAATGTTTAGGCTTATAGCGCAAAATTTTTCTAGTGAATTTATTTGCATAACAGCAGCAACATGCAAATCACCGAACAACACCAACGTATCGCCTCGCTCAGCTTTGGCATTATTATCCGAATGGGAACTATCTATTATACACCAATATAGTGTTACGCTACTACGTACAATATGAACTCTCACTTGTTCATACGTCAACAGGATTATTACATAAGACTTTTAGTTAATCTATCCCTTTATTAAAAGGTACCGCACTTTTTTAGCTCATTTTCTAGCCCATCAGTTTTTACGTCGTCCAATTTTACAACGTTCAATTTATTTTAATTTTATGTCAATACTATTTGAATATGTCAATAACTTAAATAGCAATGAACTTACCGATCATGCGATTTAAATATTTCATATTCATTATAAAAGTGTTTTTTTAAACACGATTTTAATAAATTTCCTTTAATGAACGTAAATATGAATTTATTTTGTATTCAACTTAGTTGAATGTGCTTATTTCATTTATAGTAAATTTAATACGCAATTTTTTTTGCTATATTTGTTGACATATTTTTAAGATTTATCTTAAAATTAAGTTATTTATACATTTTTCATCGAAGATGTAACTTTAATCAACCGTCCGAGGAAAGAATTTCATAGCTTGGGCTCAGAAAACGTCATAATGTACTTGTATCGATAGGTTACCACTCGGATGTAAGCCGTAGAACTCTGTTCAAGGTTTGAAACATACCTACTTATACGTGTAAATGCTGTGTGTACTCGTAGCGCAGTAGATAATGTACGTACATGTCGTCGAGCTGTGTCACAAGGCCTTCGTGTGAAAACCTACGCGCAGGCACCACCGCTATCATCTACCTAAGTTATGAGACAAGTTCGCTTTAGTATTTACTATTTAACGTACCTTATTGTTATTGTCTGATTACATTTATTCATTCCGTCTAAATGACAGATATCTGTTAAGAATATGCGTATAGAAAGAATATTGGCATTTATTACATTAAAATCTCGGTACGTAGTGTAATAGGACGCAGGCGTTATTTTGAAATAACAGTTTGTAAATCAATTCAAAACGTATTTAGTACTGTACTTATAGTTGGGTGAAGCCGGAACAAGTCTTTAGTTAACAAATGTACAGCTAATAATCTGCGTTTGCCTAGTTCTTGTTTAACCTATTTTATGAAAGTCGGTTAACATTATTTGCTCAATACACTGTTGGACTCCGAACCTGTTTGTCTAAGTAATTATTAAATATGGTAAAGTTTTTTAAGTCTTATGTTCGCCGTATGTCAAATATTTAATTTAAACATATTTTAATTTAAATTTATATGCATTATTATTTGATATCCGTATTTTTTAGTAGCTGATTCTGACGAGCGAATTCGCTTCTTTCTAGTAATTTGTTTTGTATTTGTTTTTCATTTATGTTTGTCTTAAAATTTTAGAAATTTATTTTAGTTTTAATTTAAACATTATGTATCATTGTTTTAATTGAAAGAGTACCTTCCGAGAGTTATTTGGAAGCACTTTAACAAAATTCATTGACACAGTAGCGTCGGAGTCGATAACAGAACAGGTACTTGGTATCAGCAAGTCGTCGCCGCCGCTATACTCAGCTAAGTTCGCACGCCGTAGGTAGGTGAGCCGTCAGTTTTTCAGCGTTTCGCCGTAAAATATGTTTTAAAAAAGCGGGCACGGCAGGTGCGGCCGCGGCGAGGCGCGCGAGGCCACCTTTATCAGCCGAGTATTAAATTTATAGGCTCCACGGTTTTGGTAGCGCCGCGAGCGGTCCCCGGTGCCGTGCGCTATCTCGTCCCTCGCCACGTCTCGGTGTTACTCTATTTTTTACTTGTTTGTTATTTTCGCCGCGGCACACGTATGTGGGCGAAGCGTAGACATCTATTTGCGTTCAATTTCATTTCATAATTGATTAAAACTTACAAAAGTATAAGGGTGTAAAATCTGGTGCTCGAGCACAATCGTCGGCCGTCGCCGGCTTATCTCGCCACCCGATCTCGCGTCCGCAGTTGACAGAATAATAAGATGAAATAAATAATAACACACACACACGATTAAGATCAGCCTAAGGCCGGGAGTTTGTAAACTAGATCTCTGTGTTCGCTAAGAGATTCGTTTATAACTGAATCCATTCAAAGTAAATTGGTTTTTATGTATTGTAATTATGTACTATAGAACTTATAAATACCTGCCTGTGTACTTATAATTGCATCAGAGGACAAGACGAATTTCATGGTAAATTGAGTAAATCTTGATCAACCTTATTGTTTTCATAAAAACAATAAATTGTTTTTTGTAAAATTGTTTTGTTTAATTTGAATCCCAGCAATGGGGTTCTCACCACTCCCACATTCTATCAAACACTACTATATATTACTTATCATTCATCATGCAGTGTAAACTAGCAAGGGGCAAAAGAATTTTTTCTTTTTAATAAATGCTATACACAAAAGGGTTATATATCTATAATTTCCTTTTGCAATCTTATCTATAAGTTATAAAAACTAAGACGATTTAGTTCAAATCGTCAATTACATACTAAATGACAACTACAACTCTCGAAAAACATCCTTAAAAACGCAATATTAGTGTACCCATTAAGAAATACAATAAGTCTTTTAAAATCAACGCACTCAAAATAAATGATGGTTGCAGCACTAACAGTGACAATGAAAAAGCGTAACAGACAGTAAATGTATTTTAGTACTGACAATCAATCTATCTTTTAAAATAGTATTTAAAAATTCTCATCACGTGTAAAATATTTAATCTTTAGGCACTTAAAATTCAATAAACTAGAGGAAACTTTAAATAAACAAGAAAAACATGCTACATTTAGATTTAAATGGGCACTGCTATTGAATTAGAGCCTATTAAATGCTGTGGTATGTCCCAGACAAATTATTTGCATTACGCATTGTGACATTTTATATTAGTAGTGTTACGAATTACAAATATATAATCACTTTTCACTTAGCCATTGATTAATTTATGTATTTAACTTTTATTTTTAATGTAACAATCGTTACATGTCCGTAAGAGCAATGAAAATAAGTAATGCAAGTCGTGTAAAATATTAATTGTTACAGTTATGTCAAATTTTTTGCAGTTGTATGCAACTTTCATAGATTTTTTTTTGATTTCATAAACAGTTCATTAAAAACATATAATTTTATTTTAATAACATGTAACCCAGCAACATTTTAATACTTTATACAATTTAAGAAAATATTATAACTATTGTTTTCATATAATTTGCATTCTACTTTCTCTAATTAAATATAATATAAAATACAGAAAAAATATGATCAGTGATTCAAACATTGTAAACGTGTGAAAAAACAGCTGTCAGCACCCGTTTGTGTAATGAAATATTGAAATTTATGATAAATTTCTAATTAGCATTTGTTGAGGCTACGTTAAAAATAATATTATCTTTTTGTACGAGTGTGTTTTCATTATTAATTAACTGTATTTTGTAAATAATTTAACAGCTAGTTTACTGATCATTAATTTAGTGTCATAATTTTTATAACATTAAATAAAAAACAGATAAACAGATAAAAGGTTATCATTAAAACTTGATTGCGGATTATTAAAAAGTTTAATTAAGTTAGTAACTAATGAAACATGTATAAAATAATGATCTGTTTATTTTCGTATTACAGTTAATATAATAGATTTAATTTCGTTCTAAGCATTCGGATGATAGACAATACAATAAGAATTTGCTAAAGTAATTGGTATATTCCCACTTATGTCAGTAATTAGACGTTGAAGTTATAACCGTTCAATAGCCTGCAAATGCGGTTAATTGACACCTAACCTTAAAACGCGCGTGTAGGACGAGGCGTGGGTCACTAGGACCTGACCCCAGCTGCGTGGGTCCATTTCGTTTTATGGTTATTCTAGGATCTTATCACTGTGAAGTAAGATGTCTGTTTAACAAGATAGTATTGGTTACGCATGTATAAATGTGTAGTGATTGTGATTTTGCTTTCAGCATCCAAATCTTTTTTCGATCTTACGTTTTTTTTTTTAAATTTGGTTATGTCATTCACGGTTGAGAAAGTCTCTGACTTAAAACAGACAAACTCATTGTAATCATCATCAGTCTGTAAAATATCCAAATATCCTCTATTAACCTAGATCTCATCTACTAGAACCTGTGTCCCACTTGTCAGAATAGTGTAAAGTGATCCACGTTGTAGTGTTCAACTAATAGAATACAAATTATAAGTTTTATTCATGGCTTATAAGGATACTTATTGATAGCCTTTTACCACTGGTTCGAAAAAAACCTATGTTTTAGGAAGAACCAGCAAGAAACCAAAGGGGATTTTTAAAACACTAATTAACAATATAGTACATTATACAATTAATTATGAAAACTTTTACAAAAAACATGGTAGATAGCGGTACTTTAAGTGAACCTATTCGCATCGCTCGGAAACTGTCAGCTGACCGAAATTACGTTTGCACTATTATTTTATTCTGTTCCGGACATCATTGATATCACTGTGATCAGTCAGATCAATTTATAAATAATTCAGATTTCAAACATTAGTAGTGCTGAGTTCCAGAGATAAATATTATCTGTAAGTTATTTATCAATTATTGTTTTAAGCGACGGCTGACGGATAAAATCAATATAATAGGTGATTCATCACATATTTTCCATTCATTCATTCCACGGATGAAAATAGGCTATCTCCACATAGTTTAACTCATATGGGGGAAATTTGCCACAGTTGCCATGCTTTGCAACCATGTCAGCCACCAATGGGATGATATCGGATAGCGGATTCTTTTCCGCCGCCACAACACGGCGTTATATCAAATGTTACTATTTAAAATAAACTTGATAAAAATTATAGATGGAAGATCCCAAGTTAAATTTAATTAATATTTAGAGTACACTGAATGAAACTAAATCAAATGAAGAATTTAATTTTTATCTTACCACAACTATTAATTCTAAAATTCTGTCAATTACAGTTAAAAACAGTAAACAATGAAGTTAACAAAAAGTTTTATAGGTATTTTAGTTTTCAATAATAGAAGAGTTTCCGTAACTACACAACGAGTTTGTCAAGTTATTTTTAACTTATTATTAACTTATAGTACGATAATAACTAAATAACAAAATAAAACTAAATAATGAAACTAAAAATAACAATAACACTTATTAAAGTGTTATTAAGATTACGGGTAGGTATTACCTATTAGCAGTTAGAATCGTTGATAATATTTGGTCTCTTAGGTTGTTTAAAAATAAAGTGAATAAAAATCTCACAATTCTTTTGCATATTAGTTTACCTATGTTATGTACAACATGTGACGATTGTGCATACATACGTGATATGAATTTAAAAGCAAGTTAATAATGTCGTTTATGTATCCCAAGTCAAAATAATGTTTAATTAAGTCTCTATGAATTCCAAATTTTACTGAACGTAACATTAATCAACCATTATATTCTAACATTTGTTAACATTATACTCTACAAGTATTTCACCTGAACCATTTTGTTGGTGTGCAGGTGGGCTTTGGTATACTGAATGATTTCTTTCTTTGCCTCGAGATTATCACTTTTCTGTAATCATTTGATTTACAAAGATTAGTTGTCGGCCTTCACTAGATGCTTTAGGGTATGCTTAGGTACGTCTCTTGTGTGTTTGGTATTTAACACAAATTATATAAATGAAAATTCTCCAATATGGGTTTAGAATGATAATCTTTTGCTATTTGACTTATATAAAAGGGTTAAATTTAAAAGCAGATAGATACAGTTTATTTCAAATTTGCGTGCGATGGACGGGTTAGTTAAACTGACTGTAATTTCACATACCTATTCTAAATTGCATGTGGTAAATTAGTACCCCAGTAATGTGTATGTCGTAACAGAACTCCGTGTACACTATTTACACTCGCTATCGTTAAAATAACTATGTTTTCATCGATTTGGAAGCCATAGTGAATCTGTATACCTATCTGTACGTCTAGTATATATGCGATATGAAGCATCAGGCTGGCGAGCGGCGGGGGTGGCAATATCAAAGAAAGGGGTGGGGTATGCAGGGATTGAAAGTAGCACGGGCGCATGTCATTGGTTAATTGTTTCAAATACCTACGCCAGCTTTCATTTGAGACAGACGTCGATATTCTGCAAAATTATGCGCATTAGTACAACTAACTATACCTACTCTTTTCTAGTTTCTCTTGTAGCTAAACTAACATTAAGAATTGTGTATCTCATTACCGTTATATTGAAAACTTTGTGGTCACACAGTTATAATAAAATTACACCTTAAATACGTCCCATTGCTGGGCACAGATCTCCTTTTATTTCTAAGAGTAAAAACCGTTTATGAAAAGAGGGCCAGATATATATATATATATATATATATATATATATATATATATATATATATATATATATAAATAATTGTTTTTTATTAAACGGATTCCGATCTTACTGCATAAGCGATAAATTGAATAGGTACGGATGATTTAGGACAAGTATGTTTCCGATTGCTCCTAGGTAGACCTTAACGGCCTTGTCATTTCTCTTTTGCAATCAATAGCTTCCAACAGTAATTTTGCAATAGTGAAGGAGTTTATATGAAAACGTTATTTTTATTTTTGTAGAAAACGAATATGTTTTATACGTGGTAAAGCTATGTTGCAGCTATATTATGGCTGTATCACGTATGGGTCGGCTCGACTGGGGTAGGACCACGGTCTCACAGAATACCAGCGTAATATTTTCTTTTTATATAGGAGAAGGGTGACAAACGAGCACACAGTCCACCTGATGGTAAGTGGGTGCTGTGGCCCATAGACATCTACATCTATCTTCGATTAAGAATGAAAATGCAGATTCGTTGTCACCCGTGAGGACTAAGATGGAATGCCTCGTTTCCAGTGAAAAGGGTCTCCGGTTCTCTATACTCACCATACGAAACACAGCAGCGTTAAGCTGCTATTTGAGGCTGGTATTCTGTGAGAGCGTGGTCCTTCCCCGGCCGAGCCGACCCATTCGTGCTACAACCATAATATAGCTGCAGCATGGCTCTACCACGTATAAAATATAGCAGCTTATAGCTGCCGTATTTCGTATGGTAAGTATAGAGAACTGGAACTCTTTTTACTGGAAACGAGTCATTCCACCTTAGTCAACGTATCTGTGTTTTAACTCGTAATCGAGGATAGATCTAGATTTCTATGGATCACAGTATCCACTTACCATCAGGTGGACTGTATGCTCGTTTCTCACTCTTATATTCTAAAAACATGTTCTCAAAATTGACCGAATTAGTTCATAAATCATTGAAGTCAATAACATATCTGTGAATTGATGGCTCGGGTTTTAGGCTAATAGGTGTCTGTCGAAGTTCTTGCTTAAGAGATCTCACTTAAGTAATTCTTGCGTTGTAGACGTTGTGTTAGTGGACACCAGATCGACTCGCTATCTCGAGGGTTATTTATCGTGTTCACACATAATTCACAACAATTGCGTAAGGTTTTTTATAGTGTAAGGGTTATAAATGTATATAATTTATACAAGTATCTAAATCGAGCGAGACACTTAGTGGTGTCAGTTGAAGTTGGGAAAAAATTAAGTTTTATTTTAAGTTTAAGTAAGGGATAAAATAATTATTTTCTTTGTTTCGAAAATCCTTGATCGACGAATCTTTAACCAAATTATTACAGAAAAAAGAGGTTAAATTCAAATAAAAACAAATAATTTAAAAAATCTAAATGAATAAATATGCAAATATTTCATGACATTGTTGGTAATTTTTTTGAATATTAATTTTTTTATGAATATTTATTTGAATGTTTTTACACGTAGTGATTATAAATGGATATACCGTTTAAAATCACTGTGTGTTTGTCCTATTTGTAATATTTATAGTACATCATTTCTAAACAGGTGCAGGAAATATAAATTAATTTCTCACACTTACTAATGATATTTTCCTTCATGTTTATAGTTATTTTGTAATATTTTCTGTTCAATCATTCATTACACCATGTGAAAGTCCACTGCAGAATATAGATATAACCACTACTCAGGGGGGTTTGCCATGTGTGCACATGTTTGCCATGCTTGGCAAGCGGGTTAACTTAACCTTAAACTTGGAAAGCGGCCTAATAACAATTTAAAAAAAACTGCGGTTTAGCAACCACAGTTTTTTTTTTAAATTGTTATTAGGTAGACGCTGCTGCACATCTCCTGTCTCAGTTTCCTTCTGTCGCCTTTTCCGACACCCACGGGTCAGTATGGGATAGAGGATTTTCTTGCACCGCCACTACACGGTTAACACCACCGCCGTGTACCTATTATATTTTTTTTATAGGATAGGGTGACAAACGAGCACACAGTCCACTTGATGGTAAGTGGTTGCTGTGACCCATAGACATCTACATTTATCCTCGTTTGCGAATCAACATGCAGATGCGTTGTCACCCGTGAGGACTAAGATGGAATGCCTCTTTTCCAGTAAAAGGGTCTCCGGTTCTCTACACTCACCATACGAAACACAGCAGTGTTAAGCTGCTATTTGACGCTGGTATTCCGTGACCTATTATATGTGGTAAATCTAAAACTGATTTGTAGTTTTAGTAATAACGGCGGGATCAAATTCGCATTGCTAGCGTACTGTGAACTTAAACCAAGCGTCCAACCGTTGAACCATGGCAGTTAGATTATATTCTAAAGCATATTAAAATATTACTCTGTAGATAATTATTTTATTAAAACAGAAGTGTCAATTTTACAAGTGGGTATATTTCATTTGTTAAAGTTAAATTTGTATTGTGTTGTAAAAGTTAGTCATAATTTATCTATTTCTTTTTCTTATTACCCTCTTAGATTGTTTACCTAGGTAAATGCCACAGAAATGTAATAGAAGAAGTAAATAAAAATAGGTAGCACCATCATTAATAAACTACCACCTACTAACTTAATATACGTAGGTAACTTAATGAATGTAAATTTAATTTTATTTCTGATTTATTATCAATACAAAATAGACACAATATTTACAAAAAAAAAAATTGGCCGTGTAAGGAAAAGGAGAGATCTCCCTGCGAGGTGGTCAGCCGACGCGCCGTTGGTGATTCGAAGCTCGTTCTTTTATTATGCAGAGTTCTTCAAAAACTTCTATAGTGTGATTTAGATTTTGTTTAATTTTCTCACAATTTCATCAACGTCGCCAAATCCCTGCTCAAACCGGAGGACGACGGTGCAGTCTAGTTGCCGCTGCGTCCGTAACGCCGGCGGGTAATGCATGCTGTGTGCATTACCTAGGGCTAGAGTAATAGTATAGCTCTAGAATGTGCTATAGGTCAGGATCGTTGCATACTTAGCATTTGAGTGAGAAAAGAACTATTCCTCAAATACCTTTTGTAAACAGCAGCGACCAGATGCAGATACAGTTAAATTAAATTAGTTTTTCTTATTTGTGTCATATGAAAATTTAAATTCACAAAATTTTGATGCAAGTTCATATTCTACAAAGTTTGATTTTTAACCGACTTCAAAAAGAAGGAGGTACTCAATTCGACTGTCTGTTTTTCTGTCTTTTTTTTAGGTGAACCGATATCTATGATTTGTTATTTGAAAGCTGGTGCTTCTCATATGGTCTTATATAAATTTGATCAAGGTCTTACCAGTACTTTTTGAGTTATCCTTAATTATATTGAAGTCGGTTGTGCAAAATTTTTAATTTTACCACTTGTTAAGACAAAGTGTTGAATCTTTGGTCGTGATAATAAGATAAATAACATACCATTAGGTTAATGTAACATGCTATGAAGGTACTTCTATCAGGTGGACCGTGGACTGTACCATCAGTTCGCTTGTCTTCCAAGTAATATTTAAAAAATGAAATGATGACTTATTAGCAGACATAATATACCTAATAGGTGTAGTTGAGGTAGTCACGAAAGTTACTTTGCCAGAAATTCTTTACTCGTTTGGTGTTGTATAAAGAAAATCTAAAATGAATTATTAAACAAGATTTAGAGTTGAATTTTTACATCATATATAAATAGATTTTTTAACCATAAAAGTTACGATTGTAATTTCAATATTCTTTGTTTTCAATTATTATTATGAAAAACGGTCACACATTATCATAATATAATTAATAGATAATATCACAATAAAAACTTATATATTACTTTTATTTCATCTTACATGTAACAAATAGTATCGGTAAATAGAAAGAAAAGTAGGTACATTAATTTTTTGCACACATGTCACACACAAAATTGGACTCTTATGATTTGATTTTATAAATAAACAATATATGAAATATTAAAAAAACAAACTGCTTGAACAGATAGGTAGTAACATCTAAAAAGTAAATTTACAATTTACATTTTAAAATACATGGATTCGTTCAGCTTGCGTTGTTGCGACAACTACAGAGCAACCCTAAATATCCTATCATATTATATGTAGAGCTAAGTTTTGCAAAACTCTCGCTAGATGTCGCTACGCGGCGCACTGAAGTCCGGCCCATCGGCCTCCACCTCCACCGGGGGACGCAGTTAGGTATCACGTGGAACGTGCGACGTCTGCAACATAGGGATGTGTAATTTGTGTGCAATACAGCTTGTAATGGCTATAGGATCTATTTAATAAATAGCTATAAACTTCATAATTGGTTATTATCCATGTGATTATCTAAGCTAAATAAAAAAAATGCTTTTTATATTTGATACTTATTGAATGAAAGGTATATGTTTATGAATAAGATTTTTATGCTAAATTATGAACGAAAACTAGTTGCTAGCTTAATTAAATCATTAAAAAAAACAAGAGGAACTAACCACATGTATGATAAAATATGGTCTCAATAATAAATCATGAAATTCACACATATTTAATTAGACTAAAATACTAAAATAGATTCTTTTTACTTCGCTCTATACTATCGCTGCTTTTACAGATATTATGAGGATGTTTTTTATCTTGTTTTTACGACAACGCGACTATTTTTAAAGCACCTACACTTTTCTTCCTTACCCAAATCAAAGATAACAAAAAACGGCATGGCGAGAAATTCTGCCTCTGACCTTCTAAACTTTACCTCTAGATCAACGTCTAATATCCACTGGATTTAAAATATATTGTTTTATGAATATTAAAATCTCACTAGTAGATCTGAATTAACATAATTTGATGGAGATATCATTTTCATTTTTCATTTAAACATTATATTGATCTAAATATTGTTTTGGGAACAAATATCGCTGCATCTTATCGCGGACTATAAACTACGCAGTCAGGTACAAGAAACCAGTTTTGTTGCAAATATATTATCTAAATATCACTTAGGTGTCTAGGTGATTAAGATATCTAATTAATAATTAAATTAGATGTGGGTTGCACCAGTCTGTGACACTCCTTATCTATTATTAACCTAAGTGGAGCATTTCAATTTCGCCTGTGAAATATTCTAGTAATTACAAGAATAATAACTCTATACTTTAGAATCTACTATGGTTTACCAGATGGCTGTAAGCTTGCATCAACTTGTCACAGAACTGATTTAAATTGGATGGATTTGTTAATAAGTGACGAAGGGCAGAGCTCTACTTTTGGTTATACCAACTATAAACTACTATTACAAATGATTGTTGTGTGCAATATCACTTGTATATAAATTAGCAATATTACAAAATATATTTTTTTTATTAAAATACTAATAAAGGAAAGGGAGTGGCCGTAATGTGGTCTTCGAATCTCATGCTAATTCAAATACTTTTGTGTAGATTTTTTTGCAGAATAAGGTTGACAAACGAGTACACAGTTCATCTGATGGTAAGTTTTTGGTAGAGTCATGCTGCAGCAATATTAGTAGTATAGTTGTAGCACGAATGGGTCGCTCGACTGGAGAAGGACCACGCTCTCACAGAATACCAACGTAAAATAGCAGCTTTACGCTGCTGTGTTTCGTATGGTGAGCGTAGGAACCGGAGACCCTTTTTAGTGGAAATGAGGTATTCCATCTTAGTCCTCACGGGTGAAAACGCATCTGCATTTTGATTTTTAATAGAGGATAGATGTAGATGTCTATGGGCCGCAGCAACCACTTACCATCAGGTGGACTGTGTGCTCGTTTGTCACCCTTATCCTATAAAAAAAGTTAATGCTGTGGCCCATAGACATCTAAATGTATCCTCGATTTAGAATCAAAATGTCGCCGCGTTGCCAACCCGTTGTTTTTAGTTAAAAAGGTCTCCAGTGCTCTACACTCACCATATGGAACAGAGCAGCATTAAGCTTCTATTTTCACGCTGGTATTTTGTGAGAGCATACTATATATAATATAGCTGCAGCGTGGCTATACCACGTATTAATTGTATATTGTATCTTATTGGTATATTTTTAAATATTTTATAATAACTTAGTCTATAAATTAATAACTGACCACGTTTTGAGGCACAACTAAATATACTCCTAGTTTATTCTAATTTTATGATATAGTAATTAGTTAACGATGGTGTCAACTATTATTGAAAAAGCTATCAAAAATATCTCTCACGTTTTATAATTAGATTATCGTTGATAGTTTAGAGTAATTACATCCATATGCCTGTATTTGAAAAATAAAAGGCCAGGTCAAGAGTACCCTAAACCGAAGAGCATGTATTTTTTTTATAGGAAAAGGGTGACAAACGAGCACACAGTCCACCTGCTGGTAAGTGGTTGCTGCGGCCCATAGACATCTACATCTATCCTCTATTACAAATCAAAATGTAGATGCGTTGTCACCCGTGAGGACTAAGATGGAATGCCTCATTTCCAGTAAAAAGGGCCTCCGGCCACCTGCACTCACCAAGCGAAACGCAGAGGTACATCTCTACTTCACGCTGGTTTTCTGTGAGTGAGTGTGATGTATGAAGTGAATAATGAAAGTGGACGAAGCGAAACAAGTATGTGAGGATCGTAGCAAGTGCAAAGAAGTGGTATCTGCCTACCCCTATGGGAAAGAGGCGTGATTATATGTATGCCTGTATTTTAGCGGAAGCTGATATCTACAAAACAATCAAGGCCTGATAAAGATGACAAGGAGTAAACGTACCATGCACACTTACGACTGTTAATGGAGCTAATAAACAATTGTTACTGGTATTTTACTTCGAAAGCAAGGCTTTAATGAATATTACCAAATCGCGTGCAGACTTAACTGTCACTTAGCAACATGTTAAAAGTTCATATTTTGAGTGACACGAAAATAACCGACTTTCAAATAGATAACAAAGTTTGTTTATTAAAATTTATGGGTTGCGAGGAAGTTGGTAGGTTTTCATTATTGATCTATTTAAAACTGATATAGTTATTGTATTTTATATGTTTAAAACACACATTATATCAAATCGACAATATTTTTGAGTCGAAGTGTTAGTGGAAGTAGAAATATACTCGCATTAGTAACTCTGATACACATAACTTGTAAGTAAAATGTGTAATGTAGTTTTAAATCATAGTAAAAATATATAAAAAATGCGTCTATCTTTCCATCCGAATATAATCTGGGCGTCTTCAAGGCAAGAGTGAATAGGCTTTTGTTACAGTAAGACAGCGCGATTTACCATCTAAGGCTGCATCACCACTTACCACCAGGTGGGATTGTGGACAAGCACTGGCTTATGATAAGTAAAAAAAAGTTCAGCGTTTCAGGATCAATTTTCCGATATCAGTCAAGACAAGGAAAATGTCAAGTGGACTAAGGCGTTAGGTCAGGCAATTTCGACATGCCTTGAAAATGGATATGTAGTGTCAGTAGTTTTAACCAAGTGTGTTTTTCTCAATGTAAGGGATTTTAGTGGTATTTGATTTAGTGAAACATTGGGATGCTCTGTGAATTATGTAAATGATATGAGATGTTAATGTTAATAAACATTTTTTTAATGTTGTTAAACATTTTAATTGTATTTTTGCATAAACGATTCAACACAATTTGTATTGTTCAGAATTAAATAAATAAAAAAAAAATGCAGTGTTAATGAAAGACATGCTCATTGATTACTTCATACATATTACATTTTATACGAGATAGAGCCACGCTGCTGCTATATTATTATGGTTGTAGCACGAATGGCTCGACCCGGGTAGGTTCACGCTCTCACATAACACCAGCGTAAAAGAGCAGCTCAATGCTGCAGTGTATCTTATGACAAGAATAGAGAACCACCATTTTCACTGGAAACGAGGCATTCCATCTTAAATTTAACGCGATAGAATCCGTAAAAATAAGTTTCATTTAATGTGTAGTATTCGCGTAAATATAAGATATCATTAAGCCATTAAGCCACTGTGTCACGGAGCTGTCAACAGGAGCCACACATATAACATATTAGTACAATATGGTATAGCTCCTAACGCGTTTGTATTTTAATAGAATAGACCGCCGTTTTATCGTTGACAGTCAAGCGGCACGGCGCGGCGGTGCGATCCAGAATTATAAAACAAACATGTTGGACTTTGGAGCTCTATTCAGTATTATAAATGGATATTTAGATATATAAGATAAAAATGGATTAGAAATTTAACGGTCTATACCCTTTTCATAAATAGACTTGCTAGTAATACCAATCTAAATGATACCAACGGAAGGCTTAGTACTTGTATATTTGGTCGGTGCAACTTTTTCTAGGGAATCAGGTATAGACACTATGTAACGTAACATATTTGAAATTTATCCCTTCGACAGCAGCCTTTTTTATAGAATAAGGGTTACAATCGAGTCCACAGTTCACTAATCGCAAGTGGACGCTGCTGTGATTACATTACATCTATCCTCGATTAAGAATGAAAATACAGATGCGTTGTCACACGTGAGGGCAAAGATGCAATTCACCGGTAAAAAGGGTCTCCGATTCTCTACATAAGGAACATAAGGCTGTTACTTTACACTGGTATTCTATGAGAGTGTGGTCCTTCCCAAGTCGAGCTACAACCATAGTGGTGCAGCATCGCTCTACCACGTGTACAATTTCCACAGATAGGTTTGCCAGTAATACCGATCTTAATTATACCAACCAACGGATCGCTACTCGTATATATTTTGTGTTGTAACTTTTTCTAGTGAATCAAGTCTAGACACTATATAGCCTAACAAATTCAACAAACACTGTATTTGAGTATTTGGGCTTGCCTTGGGCAGCTGACACTTACTTTGTAAATATTATAGGAAGTTCGTTTTTTACCGAACGTTGTAAGTTTTTAGTTGATTTTACAATAAGAGGATCTCAATTCAATTTCAATGCGTTTTTGTACGTACGAGTATGTTTTCGATATCGTCATCAATTGTGGATCGATTTTAATGATTCTTTTTCTTAATTAGGTTATACATCAGGAGTGGTTCCGTATAAATTTGGAGAGAATATTTCAAAGGGTAGATAAATAGGGAATAAAGGTTTTAATGGAACTATTTAGACGGTACTGAGATTGTTATAATCTTCAGTCCATTCAAAAGAATAAAAAGATTACCTAACTTTAATAAAAGTAAAATCCTACTTCAAACAACTGAAAATAGTAAAATAATTTCACATTCTGAAGTAGTGGCTTTAACTCTACTATACAATATGTTTTAGCGTCAATTTCAGTGACAATTTTCAGTCTTCAGACAAGTTATGTGAACTTATTTTTTTATTTTTGTTGCTTGAATGTTTACTTTTTATTAAAAGTGTGTCTACTTTAACTCCTCTAATGATACATAATTAATGCTACTTGAATGGGAGTTAAAAATACAGATTATAAGTAGTACTATATCATCGGATTGTTCTTAAAATGTGGTATTAATTTAATACTTACATTGTTAAGGAACTGTACGTTATATCTATGTTCACTGATATTCGTTACAACCTATAAAAGTCCACTGCTGAACATAGGCCTCCTCCATAGATAGTCTCATAATATGGGGGATTTTGCCATAGCTGCCTTGCTTGGCAGTTGGACAAGCAACCACAGTTGTTTATAATTTTGAAGTGTTGTGAGGAAAAGACTGCTGCCCATTTCCTGTTTCAGTTTTTTTCTGTCAACTCTTGCGACACCCACGGGACGATACAGGGTAGTAGATATTCTCACACCAACACTTAATGATTAATCATTGATATGGTATTAAATAAATAATATTGTATGACTTAAAATATATAATAATTATTCAATTGATGGGGAAGAAACTAATCTCCAATGGGCTGCCATTGGAGATTAGTTTCTTTAGATTAGTTAGCAGCCCAGACACTGGTCTGGGCTGCTAAGTGAAGAGACAATGGGCTGGTCATATTTTTCGCAGAAGTTGCAACCCTTGGAGTGGACGTGAGAGTAGAGACAACACTTAGATAAACGCAATGTGAGAGTCAGGAGCATCGCTCTACGCAAGGTGACTGGCAGCAACTGGGTGTGTGAAGCTGAAGTTTGGGCTAAGCGACGCGCCTTGGAAGAGGCCTATGTCCATTGTAGACTGCTAGAGACTGATAATGATATTGTTCCCTTAGTGAAAAGAATAACTTTAATCCACGTATCTCACGTAAATACATCTTCATTATAAACTTCATGTCTTTACTGCTCGATATACCTAGAGAATCATGAGGCAACACTAGATATAAAGAATGCATCGATTTCACCTCACCACGTAGGGCAAGTAGGCACCACAACAGTGGTGAGAGCATAGCTGTGGCACTGTTTCTCTTCACCAGTCTGTAAGATTCGGATTCAATCGACAATAAATAAATGAAAAAAAAATGAATGCTGTGGCCATAGACATCTGCATTTATCCTCCCTATTCCTACCCAACTACACGGCTAACATGACAATTCTCCTAGTGTATTACTAGCTTTCTTCCTCGCACAAATTTCTTGTGGAATAGTCTACCACCAGCAATTTTTACGGACCGTTACGACATAGGGACCTTCAAGAAAAGAGCCAACTCTCATACAACAGAGAAATTCCGCTGGTGTCGCAGTTGTTCATGGTATTGTATTCATTTACCATCAGCTGAGCCGCATGCTCGTTTGCCCATTCTTTTATAAAAAATAGCTATCGTGTTAAAAAAATTGACGTTGGGACACATGTATCTCTTATATTTTCATCAGTTTAGGCGCTACAGTATCATCAAGTATGTCAGTTATCTAATTCCCGACGTTTCGGATGCTTTACAGCACTTATGGTCACTGGGACTTTTTTACTTTAGACTTTTTTAGAGGACTGAGGTGATTGACGTCCCGATGTCAGAGTTAACACGGAGTATCTTCAACATCTACGATTCAACAATCTACGCAAAATGAACTTACTGTGTCTTGAATTAATTAATAAAAAAAATAAGTTAATTAAACGCGATAGAATCCGTAAAAGTAGTTTTATTCATTGTGTAGTGTTCGCGTAAATATAAGAAATCATTGGTAATAAGGATGTTTTAAACTCGTGCAGTAATTCTTATAGAATAAGGGTGACAGTCCACTTGATTGTAAGTGGATGCTGTGGCCCATTAACATCTCTTTTTATCCTCAATTAAGAGTCAAAATGCAGATGCGACCTCTGAGGAATGAGATGGAATGCCCCGTTTCCAGTAGAAAGGGTCTTCGGTTTTCTACACTCACCATTTAAAACATAGCAGCATAAGGCTGCTGTTTTACGCTGCTATTCTTCGAGGGCGTGGTCCAGCCGACCAATTCGTGCTACAACCATAATATAGTTGCAGCGTGGTCTTACCACGTACATAATATGTAATGTAATATATTATACTTCTAATTACAACCACTGTGTTATAGCTAATTGTAATCGCAAACCCATACAATTGAGCTCTGGTTTTTGTTATAAGACATTATTGAATAATTTATTCGGTTTCTGTAATTGTATCTAGATGTTATCAAGTAAATACCGTATTTTACCGCATAACAAAGTGTGCATTTACAAGAACATGGTTCGTTATAATGATCACATGTCTCACTTAGCTACTGAGTATTGATTCGTCGCTCGGAGCCATGTTTGTACTACAGCTACATAATAATTGTTAATATGGACGACTTAGTAGCGCAGTTGCTAATCATTTGATGGCGAATCACATCCCGCGCGGAATAGGTATATTATATATTTATTTTTTATATTTTTATATGGTCACAGTAAGTAGTTAGGCAATCTGATCATAATTTTTTAGGCGTTGTGTAAGAACCAGTGCGTGTTGCCAGTGATGACTTATGGACTTGAGACGTGGTTCTTCATTGCTAGCAGTATGAGGAAGCTGAAGGTCGCTCAGCAAGCTATGGAGAGCGCTATGCTCGGGGTTTCTCTACGTGATAGACTTAAAAATGAGGAAATCCGCAATTGAACCAGAGTAACTGACACAGCCCAACGGATTAGTAAGCTGAAGTGGCAATGGGCCGGCCGGCCGCTCGAAGAACCGACAACCGATGGGGAAAAAAGGTTCTCGAGTGGCAGCCTCGTAGCGGTAGGCGAAGTGTAGGGCGATTCCCCACTAGATGGAGTGACGTAAGACATGCAGGAAGTCGATGGATGCAGGTAACTCTGGACCGTGCTTTGTGACATTCCTTGGGGAAGGCCTATGTTTTGCAGTGGACTTGTGAAGGGCTTTAATGATGATGACGCTTGGAACTAATAGGTACTACGTACTAGAACAGAAACCCCGAATAAAATCTGTGTGTCAATGCAGGCCGCGTGCTCGGAGTCACAGACCTAAGTAAGTACGAATATGCTCGCGGCCTGAAGCTGTAAAAGCCAAGAGGCAAACAGCACTAACATTATTATAAGCAGCAGCAGTAAGTATGAACGATCAAGTCTTGTCGTCTCTTCTAATAGGTACGTACTTACATAGTTCATATTATATGCTTTTATAGACCAATTTGTTTGTTTTAATTTTGCGCAGAACAATTATACCGTGCGTGAGTAAAGCAGTTGGAAGACATTAATTAAGTATCGCATTAATTTTATGAGTTTTATTACCTTTAAATATATAGGTATTATGTAATTTTATAAACTGCTATGTTTTATTTGAAGCAATTATTAATTAAAGAATACGACGCTAGATCCATCCTATTTGACAAATAATTTAAGATTAATTGCAACTTCTTGCTATTGTACGCTATCACGATCATAATCGCAGCACATTTCATTTTTTAAAAGGGGGGGATTAACAAGCATGCGACTCACTTGATGCTAAGTTCCGACCGCCGACTATGAACAATTGCAACACACCTGCATCACGTCACCAAGGCCCACGTCTACACTGCGATTGGTTTCAGCCCCTTTTTTTCGGAATAAGGATGTTAAGCAAGCACACAATTCACCTTATGATAAGTGGATGCTGTGGCCCATAGACATCTACATTTATCCTCAATTGAGAATCAAAATACAGACATGATGTCACCTCTGAAGACTAAGATGGTTTGTCTTGTTTCGAGTAAAAAGGATCTCCGGTGTTCTAAAATTACTCGTCCCATACGTAGCAGCATTAAGCTGCTATTTTACGCTGGTATTCTGTGAGAGCGTGGTACACCCCCGGTCGAGCCGACCCATTTGTGCTACAACCATAATATAGCTGCAGCGTTGCTCTGCCACGTATAAACATCATCAGCGTATTTTTAACCATGTTTCAATTTCATAAGTAAACTATAGCTAAATTATGTCGTTTAGAAGGTAGTTTAAATTTGTGTTTTTTAAGAAAGTGAATTAATTAAAAGATTAAGCGTCAATTTTTACCAACAAATGCTTAAACTGTCGTTAAACTATGCCTGTGCCTAATACGCAATCACTTTTCATTTTGTCGAATTAGGTATTGCGCTTTTCTGGCAACAAAGTCTCAGCCCTGAGTCACGAAGTTGGCGGTGATTCTTCCTCGTGCTCGCAAAGCACGTACCATAAAGCCATTTGCCCTGCGCCTGATCTTTCTCCAGTCATGTCGGATTACCGTCCTATGACTATGAGAGCGAGGGAATAGAGAGTGCACCTGTGCGTGCGCATACACTCGGACACTAGAATCCTGTCTTGAGCAGAGGGCTGGTCTCCGTTGAGACTGACTGCCATGACCGAAATTCGGTCTGAAGGACATTATAATTTTGTCTATCTTCATAAGTATTGGAAGTCAAGGGTTGTTTAAGGCGAACTTCAGCGATTTGAGTTGTTCAAGTCATCATGATTAAGAGGTTATTTTCGATAAAACGCTTTAGTAGGATTTTCCTAAAAATCGTAGAATGTCAGAAATAATAATCGCGACACGTTCCAGACTATTAGACGACGTTTGAGGTCTTGTTGAATTTTATTTTTACCTTTCTACTGAAGTCTAAATGCACGTCAGTGAACAATAATTAGTTATGTTCTAACAAATGGAGTAAAGTTCAGTAGGCGTGATCTTGACGCTAACCTTGTTTAACATAGACCTAATTTGATGTATGCACAATTACTGGAAATTTACATATATGTATAATATGAAATGTGTTAGCTCAGTAGCTAAATGGCGTAAATTTCACGCCAATACAAAATACAAATACGCGAGCAACCCGGGTTCGATCTCCACCAGCTTCAACTAAATTTAACTGCAATTAAGGTGCTAAGTTTCTTCCTAGTTATTTATTAGATATTTTACGATCCAATGCTTAACGACGGCTTATTGCAATGATTCACAATTTTTACTGCAACAATAATAAAAGGGAGTTATTTTAATCACCATGCTTGGCATCCTTACCTCACAATTTAGTCGTGTTATTTTATATATTATTTGAAGTAACAAACGAACTCACAGTCCACTGGTAGCTGGCTGCTGCAGCAGTATTTTAGTCAGTTCAGTATACGTATTTTTATATTACTGTAATTGGGTCACTAGATATGTGACCATATATTAAGATTGAAATATAATATTAGGATGGTCGCGACTCCTTCCTGCGATTACTGTCTAGACAGGCAGTAATAGAGCGCATGATGACCGACTACCGTCTAACTAGGACTGCGTGACACAAATACTATATAGATACAATATCTATATATCGTTACAATATCCAATATCTATATATCGGGCGAAAGACATACATAGTTAGTATCATATGCCGCTGCAGTACACAGTAAGTGACAGAGTCACTTCACAGAATATCTAATAACGAACTCGAAAGAATTGTGTCGTAAAATATCTATGATATGATGCACTGAATGCGAGGTATTATGTTTAAGTAAAATATATCATATATCTACTCAGAATCTTCGTTGTAAAATATACTCGATTCAGAGTATCATAGATACTTAGATATTACAATAGCTATAAATCTAAGCAAAATAAATCCATCAAAAATCGCGTATGACCGTGTAGTACTGAATACTGACTTCCTTACAGCTGCACCATGGCTCTACCACGTGTACACGTTACATTAAAACTTTAAATGACTAGCAATCCGCCCCAGCTTCGCACGGGTGAGTTCTGGATCTCGACTACACACAAAAAAATTCATGAAAGTCGCTCCTGCTGTCCTTAAGTGATCTTTCATACATGCGGCAATTGATTTGTATTATTACTTATTAGATAAATAATTTTTATTTAATTTTCAAAGCTATTTTCCAACGTTATTAATGTAAGAGGCATTCAGTAATTAATACGTCTTACCTAGATGAAAAAGTAGTACGGACAATAATATAATTTCGAAGATCCATTTGCAGAATTAAAATGTTAATTATTATCATCAGTAAGTCCAAGCACGCATCTCAACGTTCTTTCCTGTCGCCGGTGTGATTATTTTGGTTGTGCTTAGCTTAGCTGTTTTTGCCATTGTTTCGTCAAATTACCGCAAAATATTGCCTGGTTCATTCCAGCAAAATCTTTGTGTTAAAACGTGAACCGTTGTTGAAACAACAGTCTTAAAGTTATTGAACAGTTAATAGCAAAGTTACAGTTAAACTAAACCCATCCATGGGCACCGGCCTCCTCTAATTTCTGAGAGGTAATGCTGCATGTACAACTTTATGCCACCAGGGCGGCGCCACATATAGGTACAAGGTGAAATAATTGACATATTTCATAGCAGCGGAAGTTAATTTGTTAGAAAATTTTATAAGTAATTTATAAAAAAAATTACTTATAATTTATATTGATTTGATAAGAGTTGGATAATATATCAAACTACGGATATTCCTTAAAGTAGAACAATTAAAAATAATTAAAAATTAAAAACTTTGTACAACCGACTTCAAAATAAACTATTAAGAATAACTCAAAAACTATTGGTCAGACCTTAATCAAATTTATATGGGAGCACATGTGAAGCACCAACTTTCAAATAAAAAAAGAATCAACGAAATCGCTTCACCCAGTAAAAAGTTATGAGGTAACACACATAAAAAAACATACAGTCGAATTGAGTACCGTCTCCTTTTTGAAGTCGGTAGAAAAGTTAAAAATGTGTAAAAATTAAAGAATGGAGCACTAAGGCATTGTTTTGTTTATATGCTCGTACATACTCTAGAAATCAAAAAACTTTTATTTAAAATGCAATTTTCAATGATGGTGGCACTGTGTGACCGCGTGACTAATAATTTCACCTCAGTCCCAACTAGCGACATCTGGTGAGCATAAGATTATTAGTCCTCATTAGACCGCTACTCTGCTTCAGCACGTGTTAGATGACTTCACATAACTTCTAAATGCCTTTCTCTATCTAAATTTTCTAACTTTTTTCTATTTTTATTCCTCTGACATGAAAGTTCATTACAGTATGAACGGTAGTTTTATAGGTAACGGTTTTCTTTGCAGGCTATCTGTTGGCAGGTATATTGCTATCAAAATACCATATCGCTGACTTTCCTACCGTCGCAAATACGTTGATAGCATTTAAAAATCCGTTAAAGGACTCACGTATCGGAGTGCGGGGAGTGCGGGGAGCGCGAGGCGGGGCGCGGGATTTTCCTCGTCCATTTTATTGATTCTATATGACGCGATCAAATTATTTATATAGATTTTATGTACACGAAATAGTAAGTGGTTAATATCTGCTATATAGTAAATGTATTTGTTTTAGGTTTTCCTTTATATTAACATAACATAACATAACATAACATAACGTTACTATTACAATTAGTGCACCGCTGAACATAGGCCTCCCCATAGATTGCCTCGTAGGGAGGATATTTAGCTTAGCTGCCACGTTTGGCAGGCGGTTTGGCAACCGCAGTTTTTTGTTTTTAGTTGATATTAGGCAAACGCTGCTGCACATACCTACCCTGGTTTGTTTCCGTGTGTCGCCTCTTATGGGATTATACAGGGTAATGGATACACCATCCCTACACGGTTAATACATAATCACGGCTAACATAATATATTATGAAATATACAGAATATTTAAATAAAATACTACAATTTTCTAATAGATCTTTTCAGGATAAACCAATATGTGAACTTTTTGTGAATATGAACTTTGAACGAGAAAACAATCAGCCCTGTTGTTACCAGCTGCCATAAGTCGCTTTTAGACATCTTTTTTCAATTGACTTCAAAAAAGGAAGAGGTTCTCAATTCGACTGTATTTTTTATGTGTGTTACCTCAGAACTTTTTTCTAGGTAAATCAATTTTGATGATTATTTTTTTATTTGAAAGCTGGTGCTTCTCATGAGGTCGCATATAAATTTGATCAAGATCTGACTAGTTGTTTTCGAGTTATCCTTAATAATGCGTATTTGATTGACTTCAACTATA
Source organism: Parnassius glacialis (assembly GCA_033319125.1). Lineage (NCBI taxonomy): Eukaryota > Metazoa > Arthropoda > Insecta > Lepidoptera > Papilionidae > Parnassius > Parnassius glacialis. The sequence goes on along the minus strand of JAVANC010000021.1, from coordinate 53,312,343 downwards.
TTGATGTCATAATATATTAAAGTCGGTTGTGCAACATTTTTAATTTTACCACTTGTTCCTAAGTTTGTATCAACTATTTCCTTTCTCTCTTGTATTTCATACATTACACTCACAAACATCAGCAAATCACAGTTATGAATGAATTGTCAATGTCAATTTTCTGTCATCATTAAATGGGCAAACTTTTTGAAAGGAAAGTTGAAGAACGCGCGACGTATTTGAAAAAGTAATCCCGTTGGATTTCTCGCTTGTTCTTCCCAGGACAGAGGTATTTTCCGAACCAGGCTTAAATAAAAAATTGACTTTCGTAGGAATTATGAACTGAATTCCCCCTAAACGGCTGGAACAGTATGGATTCACAATTGGACCCTGTAGGTAGGCGTCGAGGTCCAGAAATCACCCGTGCGAAGCCGGGATGGATCACGAGTATTTAATAAAAATATTCTATTCTATTGTATACGTAAATTACTATTTTTAGTATTTTTCGCAACGGATATCTCAAAGATTGTAATTTAGATCCAAAGGATCTTTTTACTCGCTTTTATTAGTTTCGCGTGCATCTATCCATGTGAAGGAATTTTTGAATGAAATTTTCTTACTAAGACAATCGGCCGTTTACTTGTAGACGGCCGATAGACGGCCGATTTTCTTGAAAATTTGCAATAACTTTAATAACTTTATCCTAGTATCCTGAACAGGATCACCAGGATAAGCTTAGGATAAATCGATGCGTGTTGTTTAGGTTTTTCTAAAGTAAAATATTATTGTAGATATTTCGAAATGCATAATATAACTTATATCAGTTAAAATGTTAAATGGCGAGACATCGCTGGAATTATGCATGCGTGTGGAGGCGCTTGATGAATGCCGAGCTGTGGCTGCAATTAAACTGAAGTGTTGCACTGGTTATATAATTGTGCTTAGACGACAATCTTTACATATGCCTTTCGATTGAATAAAATGATAAAAAAAACATATTTATATCTTCATTTGAAAGCATAATAAATGTAATTTTAATTTTTCATCTCGGCTACTTGACCATTTTTATTGTCATATGGTAAAGAAGCACATATTTATGATGTACAGGTAAATATAATACCTTATATATTACCTATACCAGAGAATGATGTGCGTTTTTATTATGAAATTGTAATTGCTTTTGTTCCATAAACAACTAAACATATAAGTAATTCTTAATAAAAACAACCCTTAGTAATAAAAATGATATATATCCCTCCTATGATGCAATATATGGGGGAGGCCTATGTCCAGCGGTGAGGTTTTTACAGGTTGAAATTATCAATGAATGAATGAATGAATGAAATTAAGTCGATTACGAAGCGATTGCATCGAGCAATAATCGGACGAGTCATTGATCTAGATATACTCTCAATTTCAAGCGATTGACCGCGTATGATTAACATAACGACATTGTTAACGGATGCAAATAAACGTGTCGAGTACCCTTTGGACCAGCGGGAGCGAGTCAGCGGTGTTTCTCGTTTTGATTTGTTTTTATATCGCGATAAAAATATCACGTGCCAGTTAGTTTCTGGGGTAGAAAAATTGTTATGATTAACATTGCATTTTTTTAATGTATGCTCGCAGATGCATTTAATAATTAAGAAATATGCTTTTTAACACTCCAAGAAATTTCGTCGCTCATTCCACATAAGTGGAAATAATTGTGTCAAGAGCAGTTAACGATGAGCATATCGACGGCCCCGTGGCGCAGTGGCTTCTTCAGTGAGTTCTAGCGCTAAGGGACATGGGTTTGAATCCCTACAAATAATTGTTCCGGATCTACATGTTTGTCTTTATGCAATTTGTGTATGTATACTATCCCAACGATACAAGAGAAAATCCGAGTCTCGAATGATGGAAAAATGGTCGAACTTGGACCCACGATTGTGAAAGAAGAAACAGGCGGTATAAATAGCTATTATTTTTATTATTATTGTACTATCACATATCTAGTCATGATTTTGGAACTAACATGAAAGGTATATATAAACGGTTATAATTTTTTTTTAATATAGAACAATTTAACATATATATTTACGTGTGTGCATTTTACTTAACTGTTATGTTTGATAAATATATACGCAATTAGGTACAATAAACTTATTTTAGGGTAACGATGGAACCCATATAACTTCTATTTGTTCTGCCCTATCCTAATTAGTCCCAGCTTCTAGTTGTTGCCTCAATGAAAAAAAATACGAATTAGTTCTTTCAATAAATTGTTATATATCCTAAATTCTTATTATGTTTTACTACCCCTATATGTACAAAAAATAATTAATGTTATAATTTTATGAGGTTTGCATCCTCATTAACAATTTTTAGTAATTAAGCTTAGCTTTCTAAATAGCAACTAACGTTATCTAAGCCTCATTTTACGCGCGTTCTCAACAAGCACTTAGACAGTGTTTTTTTTTCTCCTATTTATAGACGAAAAAATATTATCTAAGTGCTTGTTGCACTCGTAATAACTAAATATGAAAATAAAATTTAGAATTTGCTTCATAGTTTAAGAATTAGTCTTTTAATAAAAGTCAATGGCCGACTTAAAATAATAAAAACTTTGCTTTTATTTGTTGTTGAAATTTATTATGTTTTGACCCCTTGAGTGGTATCAGGGGTTTCACAAGCTCTTATGTCATCTAAATAGTTACATTAGTGGCACTTCTAAAATAAAATATGTATGGGACCTTTGAAGGACCTATCTAATAAAAAAGAATCATTTAAATCAGTTAACAATTGACCATAATTATCCCGTGGGTGTCGTAAGAGGCGACTGAGGAAAATAAATCAGGAGATGGGCAGAAAAAACTGCGGTTGCCAACCCGATATCCAAGAGTGGCAATTATGGCAAATATCCCGGGGGGGGGGGGAGATTTTAATAGACTGTAACGGTAACGCTAACGATTTACGAAGATTACGTGCATACGTACATAAGTACAGTAGAATTTAGAAACTCCTTAATATTTGTCACCTAACAGGATTGATAAACTGAGTTGTTTTTATGTGTCAATATATAGCAAGTGTTGTATGTCTTTCAAAAAGTAATCAGACTTGGAGGCTCCTTGATGAAAGGATTTGAGTGGATCCTGTGCGTACCGTTCAGATTGCCGAAGTCTTTTAGTTCGTCATACAATTTTTTTTTATAGGATAAGGGTGACAAACGAGCACACAGTCCACCTGATGGTAAGCGGTTGCTGCGGCCCATAGACATCTACATCTATCCTCGTTTGCGAATCAAAATGCAGATGCGTTGTCACCCGTGAGGACTAAGATGGAATGCCTCATTTCCAGTAAAAAGGGCCTCCGGCCACCTGCACTCACCAAGCGAAACGCAGAGATAAACCTGTACTTCACGCCGGTATTCTGTGAGGTCGTGGTACCACCTCGGTTCGAGCCGGCCCATCCGTGCGACAGCAAAAGCTGCCGCGTGGCTCTACCACTGTTAATTAATAAGTAATTAATAAGTAACATTTAAACAATCAGGGTACTGTCATTCGCGTCGAATGCGGGTTGTCGTTGACTTGTCGTTAGATACGTCCATGAAGCAAATACAAACGGATACGTCATACTACAGAGTGACTATTGCAGAAGCGAGTCAACAAAACAAAACAGAAAACAACAAATTTGTTTTAGTTAATTTATTTTAAATATCCTCTTCCCCACAGCAAGGAGAATAAGTCGTAATCGCCTTGTATATTACGTCTTACATTCGCGTGAATTCTCGCACTTATGTTTCTTAAATGAAACTAATTTTACGGATTTTATCGCGTTTAATTTGAATTGTTTAATTCTGCACGTTTCTGGTGCTTTTCAGCACCCATGGTAACGGAAGGGGGGACTGAGGTATTGGTCGTCACAATGTCATAGACTCATTTATCAGTGCCCACAAAATTTGCCAAAAAAAATCTCAGAGGACTTCACTACTAGTTATCAATTTTTTTTTAAATTTATGTATTGTAAAATATCGAGAGCCGAGTGGAGGCAACTAAACATAGATTCTCGTGCTCATTTCATGCCGAGGGTGGCGTAAACGTCAAGAATTTAAAATGCTATGTGGATTTTTAGTTATTAAACAGGCAAAAGCACTACCGTTTCAAGGATCGTTTGATCTAAAACGGCTACTGATTGGAAAAACATCCAAGGTGCGAAATGTGTCCGTAATGTTGCTGAAGCGTTGTTATTCTATCTGTGCCACTCGCCTACGAGAAGTCGTCATATAGGTTTATTGAAAGGAAAAGCGTTTAAATGCTAAAGTAATTATGATTAACATTATTAACTTTTTTTTAATAAAATTGATGTGACAAAGTAACTTACGGTTCACGGCACGGTATGTAGTTACTGCAGCCCAGGAACACCTGCAACCAACTTCAAAATTCTTCTCTCTGTCCTTTAGATTGGAACAAAATAGTGCAGGCACTGCTGACTGGCGGCAGAAGTAGGTAAGAGGGGAGTACACTACCCAGAAGGGTTCCTAGGAAGGAAAGTTGTTCATGGGCGGCGGTAGTCACTTACCATGAGGTGAGCCGCTTGCTCGTTTGCCACATCTTAATTAAATAAAAAAAATGGTAAATCCAATTGGGCATGCCGTAAGCGCATTAAAAAAATTACGTATAAAATGATACGGAATTTTTTAAAGTAGTTTAAATACATTTCGACAGCACTATCGGCTTCAACACCCTCGAAAACCATGAAAATGACACCCATGATGAAAAAATTGGTACCTACTTCAGTCGCCATCTTGGATTTACATATCGACAGCACTATCGACTTCAACACCCTCGAAACCCATAAAAATGACACCCATGATGAAAAAATTGATACCTATTTCAGCCGCCATCCTGGATTTACATTTCGACAACCCTATAGGTTTCAACCCCCTCGAAAACCATGAAAATGTCACCCATGACAAAAAAATTATACTACTTACTTTTAGTACGTACTACTATTATTTATTCTGTGCTTTTAAAATATTGTAATAAAAAATGTCTCATTATTATTATAATCAAGTATTTAAGAAATTTGGTTATTCGAATATTGTGTATTTGTACAGCGATCTTTTTGAGCCGCTGCAAACAACCGAAACAAAGTCCCACTCACGACAGCGACTGACGCCTCCCCTATATATAATGTACTCTGTGACTGACGCCGAACTCAGTGAGTGAGTAAAGTACTCTGTGGACAGCCACAGCTACAGAGCTTAGAGTGCGGCTTCCGCTTATTTAGAAAAATATTTTACATACAAGGCTACCAAATCAATGAAATTTTCGCTATTTTTGAGCCGAAAAAAATTAATTATAGCTAAACAAAACAAAATTACACTGCTATTTACATTCAGTGGCTTCCCACATGATAGATGAAAAGATTAAAAAATAGATTGAGTTAAACAATTGATATTTTCAAAAGTTAGAGTGTTTACAAGCCTTGCGGACTTGATAAATCCACACCATAAGCCACTAACACCCCTTTTTTATTTAAAAATAGCAATTAATCAATTTAAGAAAAATATTAATAAGTTCAACAATCATTTATCTTTCTAACAATGTGCTTTTTATACCATTTATATGTATAATATGATTGCTAGATACGATTTCATTCGATAAAACGTTGGAATATTAATTTTTAGGCGATAGTAGAACATACCTTGCGCTTTCGCTTAAGGCATGCAATAAACTATTGATGTTTCTACAGAGTGGTGTCGCTGTTAGACAATCTGTGGCGCAGTTTTTGTGGGGGCCCACATAGACGGCTTATCTACCGCGTTTAGTGCATATCAGATACAGGCTCGGGTTAATTACGGACGCGGAAGGAACACCGACCGGTTCGGTTAATTGACTCCTACGCGCACCGCTCGCTTCGCCCAAATTATTTTTTTTATCTTTGAAACTATACCTTAAATGCTTATTCAAAATTCTATTCAATGTCGTATTATTTGTTCTAAGGTTAAGGTTTTACGATATTCAATTTTATTTATGTTTTGTTTACTTTAGTCTTGGTTTCTGTCTTTTGTATAATACTATTAGTGATATAGAAATGTAGAATAGGAACTTGATGCTAATCTAAATTTACACAGTTCACATAATCCGACTTGAATTCTTGACACCAGTCAAATTCACAATTGCAATTTTTACTGCCTGTTTAACAACTTATACTATGTACTTACTTAAATGCTTAAAAATATTTTTCGAGTACATGTAACCTCCACTAATTTGTACTGACACATACACACACCGGACAACGTGCTGATTTTTTTTATTCCATTAGATAAACTTTTAGGAATAAGAGGTCTGTGTCTTTTTTTTGTTTTAATCAGCCAGCTCTGAAATTACTATATATTACCGAGACATTGGTGGAATGTGACATTCCTTGGGGGAGGCCTATGTTCAGCAGTGGACTTGTGAAGGGTTGTAATGATGATGATGATGATGGATTTAAATTTCATTCTGATGAAATAAACCTCAGCCGAAAACCGATAATATTTTTTCTATTAAATAGATTAGCACTCTTTATCATATCTGGTGCTCATGCGAATGTTCTGTGTTTCTATTTGATATTTAATTTGGTTTCCCTCGACAGAGTTCTAAAACTTCTACTACTTTTTATGAAAGTAACATAAACAAGCTCACAGTCGGTATGATGATATAAGTGAAAACTGTGACCTATAAACATCTATATCTATCCTCGATTAAAAATAAAATGCAGATACGTCGTCACAGCTGACTATAATGGAATGATTCGTTACAAGCGAACAGGTTTGTAAATATGCTAGTATTCGGCTTGTTACTTAAACCTTAGTTGAGACTGAGGCTGCTTCTATGTTAACGTTGCGTTTCTCATCACCAAATGTTCGGCAGTTCTTTGCTGGGCAAGAAACAGAAGACTAAGCGGTTACAATGCAATAATGGCTCATACACCTGACAATTTAATTTCTGCCTTAATTTATTACTTTTTATTACACATTACCATTACTAACTTTGATTTTACTTTACCAGTTTTGCACACCACACCACATAATTTCCAAACTGACTCCATTTTGCTAAATCAATTTGTCTGTTATTTCAGTATACTTTTTTCAGTTTCTTTAAAAAAATTCGCTTTTCGAAAGCGAAACGAAGAGATTCGCAAAATGGCAGGTTTGAAAGATGACCTTATCACAAAAATTGATAAGGGCGTGCTTCGATGGTTTGGGCACGTTGAGCGAATGAGTGAAGACCGAATGGTGAAGAAAATATATAGCGCGAAAGTTAATATTAAAAGGTGTCGAGGTAGACCGAGACTAACTTTCGAAGACCATGTGAGTAAACTGCTCGAAGAGGGGAGGGTCAAGAGTACTCGGATACCTAGACGTGCATGTATGAAGAAGATAATGAATCTGAAAGAAGCGAAAGAGGTATGTAAGGATCGTGACACTTGGCGATCTGTTCTCTCTGGCTACCCCGTCAGGGATTGTGCGTGAAGATAAGTTAAGTTAAGTTAAGTTAAAAAAATTATATTAAATATTAAATCTTAGTCAGAGGTAGGTAGCACTAAATTGCAACATAACCTGTAGGTTAAAGTAGAATTTGCTTAAAAAACCCATAACTGCATTAAATCCTCAATTGCATGGCATGTGGCAATAAAGAATAAACTACCGCAAAAAATACAATTTAGGAACAAAACGCGAAAGCAAATTGCGAACTGTATATGGCCTGAAGTCCCGCGATTACACTAATTCTGTGATTGATCAAACATTTGAATGTGGATTTCACAAATGTTTTAACAAACGATAATATGCTTTTTTCAAAGGCGCCGACTTTTTTTTGTATCATCCAACATTTGCTGAAATGGTTGTATCAAGGTAAAATGTAAAATCAAATCAAAACATGTTATTTGCTATTACAAACGTGGGTAGAAATGAGTAGTTTAAAGAAGAAAGTAAATTAAGCCATTGACACACAATTACTGGAATTAGAAATTTAAATACAGTTTTTCTTCTCGAAAACGTAAATACATAATATTACGAAGGTCTCAGCGATTGCCATGATGACGTGACGGTGACGTAAGAACATATGACCAGAGAACTGCGGCAAAAGGGTAAGTTAAAACGTAAGTATTATTAACAAAAAAAATTCTAGTTAAAAATTAAAAAACCAAATAATGTTCTTCTCTACGTAAGCTTAATTTATAATGAAATTATCATTCATTACAGTTCATCACAAGTCCAGCGCTGAACATAACCCTCGTCCATAGATTGCCTCATAGGGGGATTCCTTATTAGTCACGCTTGATAGCACGCAGACAGGTAGGCAAACGCAGTTATTTAATATTCTTACTTCTGACTTGTTTTTTTTTTATAGAATAAGGGTGACAAACGAGCACACAGTCCACCTGATGGTAAGTGGTTGCTGTGGCCCATAAATATCTACATCTATCTTCGTTTGCGAATTAAAATGCAGATACGTTGTCACCCGTGAGGAATATGATACAATGCGTCTTTTCCAGTAAAAAGGGTCTCCGGTTCTCTACACTCACCATACGAAACACAGCAGCATTAAGCTGCTATTTCACGCTGGTCGAGCCGACCCATTCGTGCTACAACTATACTATTAATATAGCTGCAGCATGGCTTCTACCACGTATGATTGTTGTTATCTTCCATCCCCTGTTTCATATTCCTTTACTTCCTTACGACAACTACGGAATGATACGAGGTCCCAGATTCCCTTACACCGCCAAGACCTGGAATAATTCATTTTAATTTTGCACAGACTTTTACATAATGATGGTGATCACTGCGTGATCATGTGGATTGAGTAACTCACTGCTAAGTTGTAGGTCCTGGTTTCAAATCCTACACACATCACTTATCACCTCAAATGGGACCAAAATGCTAGACTGACTAAATATTAGTTCAAGTATTTTTTTGATCTACCTAACTATTATCCCACGGTCCCACCTGATGGTAGGTGGTAACATTGCCGAAGATGGCTTAGCTTAAAAAAGCCCTTCTCAATTTCACTGTTGAAAGGCACCTATCAACATGGTTCTGATACACCAGTAACTTTCGCCCTCCTGCATGTTAGCAAGCTGTCGTTTCATCTAGTGGGGGCCTCTTTTGCCTCTTTTGCATTGTTTTAACTGTTCCTGATTCTCTAAGAATAAAATACCTAAAGAGTTAGCAGCTTATGGAGACTTGTAACTAACTTCAAACAAAGGCAAAAGATAACTTTGACGATTAAAACTGAGTGTCTCACAGCTTTAAATAATATTGCACTGGTTTTGCATACCTTCAAAATACTTATAGCATGCGCTGACGTTTATTGGTCAAAATAGGGAAGATGGTGGTATCTACGCAATCTAAGTACCAGATTCTAACATGTTTATTTTATTTGATGGTGTTATGACAAAAACCACGAGATCAGGAAGCAGAAGTTTGTTTTTTCAAAGAGAAATATTTGCAATCTTATATTATAGAAATATTTGAACGTTTTGCCCACAAATCCAAAGTCGTGGCTGGCGGTGATCACTTCCATCACGTGAGCCGTATGCTCGTTTACCTCCACTTAGGTCATGTGTATTTGGGGGCAAGACGTTCGTTATGAAGAACCAGCTAATACGCTGAGGGGCGGGAGATATGCATGATTTATTGTTGCTGATATTTTCATGGCACACCGGCACCAATGTTAGGGCATATTCGTTTCTAGGTTAATTTTAATTTATGACAAGTCCGGAATAAACATGGCCGACAGTAGGTCGCAGGTCACCACGCGTCTTTAATAAAATTGCTTGAAGCGTTATATCAATCGACCTGGTCGAAGTTATATCGAAATTATTATAATGTATTTTAATTATGTGCTAAAGCAACGCTGCAGCTGTGTTAAGCTTGCGTATGGGTGGATCTGCGTGACCGTGGGAGGACCATGCTTACGTAGATTACCAGCGTAATTAGTAACATAATGCTGTTGTATTTCATATGGTCAGTGAACAGAACTGGAGACCATTTTGACTGGTAACGAGGCATTGCATCTTTAGTCCTTAGAAGTTACAAAGCTTCTGCATTTTTTTTACTTATTATAAGCCAATGCTTGACCACAATCCCACCCGGTGGTAAGTGGTGATGCAGCCTTAGATGGTAAATCGCACTGTCTTAGCGTATCAGAAGCCTATTCACTCATGCCTTGAAGACGCCCAGATTGTATTCGGACGGAAAGATAGACGCCGGCAAATTATTCCACTCCCTTGCTGTACGCATTACAAAAGACGAAGCAAACCGTTTGGTTCTAATGCGTGGAATATCGACAACACAGGGATGAAGACCCAGGCATTAAAATTATATTTGCATAAAAGTTAAAGTTACAGCCTATATACGTTCCACTGCAGGGCACAGGCTTCCTCTCATTTCTGAGAGGGATTTAGGGCAAGGAAATGTCTGCCGCGCTACCCCAAAGCGTGTTGGCGAACTTCACATGTCTTCGAAATATTTTTTCCTTATTTCTCAGGCATGCAGGTTTCATCACAATGTTTTCCTTCACCGGCGAGCACGTGGTAAATCAGCACTTAAAATTGCAATTAACAATTTCATTGGTGCCGGCGGGGATCGAACCCGGGTTGCTCGCGTACTGTGAAATATACAGCGAGCGCTGACCATCTGAGCTACCAGGGCTCACATTTGCATATGAAGTTGTGTTAGTATCAGGATCAGAACTTTTGAGCAGAATAGGATCCACAGGGCCGCTCTTGTTGTTGGATTTCATCCATTCTAGAAACTATTTTGGCTTATTTGATATAAATGTTCCCCTTCTACGTTTTCTTCCATCGCTGAGCACAAAAGAAATCAGCACAGAATGGTACCAACGGAGATTGCAACTCGGATTGCTCGTGCCTTAACGCTCGGCAACCTAAATTTTATGCCGAGAATAAAGCTTTTACTTATTTTTAATTATGCTGGTGAAGATATCGTATACAAATTGATGTCCTCCCTAAACTCCCTCCTTCCCTACAACGAGGAGGCTCATATCCAGCTTCCAGCTGATAAGCAGGAGATAGATAAAGTTAGTATTCACAATAAAAATTTGGATTTTTTTGGACTTTATACCTTTTTATTGTGTTATTAGAATGACATTGAGGTTACAAAAAATAAAGTACCTAACCAGTGCTGTTTTGGTTTTTATTAACAATCTAATATTTTATCTTATTTAATATAAGATTTTTATTTCTTAAAGATTGCTGTACCTAATTGAGTTTCTACTTTATAGGACATCGACATTAATAAAAATATGGAGTTGACTATGCTGTCTCGTTTGCTTATTTTTAACATTTCTTTGTAGTATTTAACTAAGATTATAAGGTACAATGATACAAATATATTGCAAGATGAGAGATCATTTGGAGTTTTAAAACAACTGATGTGAAATAATACAATTTCGAGATGCAAACTTTTTGATTAGACAGGCAGGATTTTGTACCATACTGTCACATTAAAGCACTTTGTTATGTTAAAATGAAGGTGACTTCGTTAGGTAGGTACTACTGATATTTTAAAAATGTAAGCATAGGTACAATTCATCTGATTCATATAGTCCACCTGATGCATATACTTACCTACCTCATTCGTACAATCCAACTTATGGTAAATGTTTGCTGTGGCGCATAGACACTACATTTGCCTTCGATAAAAATGCAGATACCTTGTCACCCCTTAAGTCTGAAGTTGACTATTTGACTACTGTTAGTTTGAAGCTAAGGGAAATTATTATGAATTTACCTTTTAAAAGTAAAGAGGGCCAGTACAAATATGAGCTGTGAAGAACATCATCTGAGTACTCAGTGGTGACGCACCAGGAGTTTTCTTTATAGTTTAGGTTATGCCGCTGTCTGCAATGTTCAGTTAAAAGGTCGACTGCAACTTTTTCGTGTTTTTTTTTAAATAAATGCTCTTCTGTGCTATCTTAATATCTATAATATAATATAATATCTCTTCTATATATACCTTTTAAGTGAACATTGTAGACAGTGGCATAACCTAAACAATTTAGAAAACTCTTTTGTACTGGCCCTCTTATATATATATATATATATATATATATATATATATATATATATATATATATATATATATATATATATATATATATATATATATATATAATTTGCTGTCCGTTAGTCTAGCTAAAAAACAAAAACGGCTCGACCGATTGTGGTGAAATTTTTTGTGCGTATTTGAATGGGTTCAAGATGATTTAGATTCACATTTAGAACCCGTAGGTGGTGCTGTCGTCGATATCCAGAAATCATCCGTGCGGAGCTGGGGCGCATCGCTAGTTACTAATATTTTAATTTAGCACTACAATAAAACACTAAGCTGCCTCTACTAAAAGTAGTTCACAATACTGGCCGAATTGCAGATTCCAACCTACTTCTATTAAATTTCATATGTACTAATAATGTGATAAATCCATTTCAATATGACAGGCCGACTGAATAAAAAAGCTCAGTGGCTTCATTCAACGGCTATAGCTTATCAGTGCTTCGTCGGGCTATATTGGTTAGTCATTCTGCTGTCTTGTGCTGTCACTCCATTAACCTGTCTTTCTAGTTCCATTGTATATTTACGCAATGGAGTTTACAGCGTAGAGGGCTATGAATGGTCAATAAAATAATTTGTCGCGAGCAGGCTGCTATTAACAGTCGCCGACGGCGCACTTCCCCGAGTCAGTCGTTATACGCGGAATCACACTCTCCGCCAGCGCATACAGAATGATAACAGATATTAAAATAACAGACACGTATCGCTCACCGATACCGTCCAGTGTAAGACGTGTAATTATTTTCTGAAGCTAGTGATGTGCAAAACGTATGAGAAAGTTTTGTACCGATGTAATTGTTAGTTTGGTTCTTGATAAGGTAAATAAGTATAAATAAAAGCATTATATTGAGATGTTTTAATAAACTTTTTGAAAATAATTGTTGTTTTATTATCAAATCTAGCTTTAAAAATGGTCTACTATTAAATAAAAATTTCTGTGTTCTAAGAAATATAGTATCTAATATTTGCGCATTATTATGATTATGTAATATGTAAAACATGTACAGTAACTGCATTGTTTAACGTGAACTGTATTAATTTTAACTATAATATAAAGAATGCTCAATGTATAAATAAATAAAAGTTTTGATAGTACTGGTTTTAGTTATTTGGTTATCTTATTAACTGTTTAATTTAGTAAAACCTAACAACTGAGTCATGAAGCAACTGACATCAAAAACCGGGGAAGGATATAAAGAGTTGCTTTTCAGGCTTGGATGCGTTGTAACTGTCCTCTTGGGTCTGACATTACAGCCTAGTATATCCTCGATTTTAAAATGTAACAGTTGCATCAAAAATATTACTTAGGAATGTATGTGCCGTGGTTTAATGTTTCCTCTAGCTATCGATGATGTCCGGCAGTTACAGCCAAGGGTGAAAACGGCCTCGATGATATCATATCAGCTGCAATCAGTCGCCACATTTCATCCCGTGGGTATAAAAGGCGACTGTTAGAAATATACCCAGACCAGCGACAAGGAACACAGGCAAAAGTTCCGCAGACGTCTGGTACTGGGTTTTTCTATCGACCTAACAAGCGTTGCGATTATGGCAAATCCTGCTTTCAACAGGAAAGACCCATGCCTTTAAGTGGACTTCTATGAGCTAAAGAAGAAAACCACTGAACGTCAATATAAGAGGTTTATAGCTAGAAGTAAAAAATGTAAAGTGTACCATGAAGGTATAATAGACAATATTATCATTTTGAAAGTGTTTATACGTAGTAGCTGAGGGGCTAAGCACTTCAGTTAATTTTACAGTACGCGGGCAACACTGGTTCGATCCCGCCAGTACAAATTAATTTGATAATTGCAAATTTAAACACTGATTTACCACGTGCACGGCGGTGAAATCAAACATAGCGACAAACCTGCATGTAAATAAAAACAAACATTTCGAAGACATGTAAAATCCGTAAACACACATTGGTGCATCGCGGCGGACATTTCTTTGACCTAAAACCCTTTCAGAAACTAGAGAAGGCCTGTGCCCAGCAGTAGAATGTATATAGGCTGAATGAATTCTGTATTAAATATGTATATTTTTTGAAAGAATGTGAATGGTGACAAACGAGCACACAGTCCACGTGATGGTAAGTGGATGATGTGGCCCATAGACTACATTTATCCTCGATTAAGAATCAAATGTAGATGAGTTGTCACTCCCAAGGACTAAGATGGAATGCCTCATTTCCAACAGCAATAAACGGTCATTTTACGCTGTTATTGTCGTAAACTGTAATTTTACGCTATTATTCTGTGAGAGCGTGGTCGCTCAGTCTCGTCCCCGTTCGAGTCGACCTGTTTGTGCTACAACCATCATATAGCTGCAGCGTGGCTCTACCACGTAAGTATATGTATTGCAGTTGTTTTCATAAAAGTAATAATTCTGGTATGTAAATAGGTGAGAGTACACAAACAAGGCACGTCACTGTTCGTCATAAGGGCAGGTGCAGACGCACGGTGCGGGCGTACACGATCACAGATAACGCTCCGTTTCCGCCACGCTTGTTAACTTACGTGTGTCCTTTCACGGTAACAACTTTGTTTTAATGCCTGTGCCGATTTCGATGTACAAAAAACAAGTTCATAATTATTGACATGAAATAAATTATCGTTTGTAGCACTAATTACATTAGTTTGTCGAATTGGGGCTTATATTAATAAACTCAAACATATTTTTTATATAAAATGAGAAATAAAAGTAAAAAGGAGAAACATAATAATATGTTATTTGTAGTTGATAGAGAGGAAGTTTGAAAGTATAGTTGATGAAATCGGAAATAAAAATACTCTTATTATCATAATCATTATTACGATGGCAGCCTTCCATCAAAGTCTCCTGTTAAACTAAATACAAACCCATGGAAAGAATTCATTCATTATTTGAATTGACATTTTTTTCTTCTAAGGCCACGTTCCGTCCATCCAGCCATTACAGCCTATAAAATTCTAATGCTGAACACGGGCCTCCCCC
The DNA here is from genome assembly GCA_033319125.1 of Parnassius glacialis. Lineage (NCBI taxonomy): Eukaryota > Metazoa > Arthropoda > Insecta > Lepidoptera > Papilionidae > Parnassius > Parnassius glacialis. The sequence continues at coordinate 53,297,279 of JAVANC010000021.1, read as the reverse complement.
ATAGATTGTGCCCTAGTTGCCACAGTTAGCACGCTAGGCAACCACAGCGCTTTTACTATTTTGAATTGTTATCAGGGATGTGCCGCTGCCTATCTCTTGCTTCAGTTTCCCTCTGTTTTCTATTACGACACCCACGGGATGAATGATGAACTGTACTAACGCAAATTCGGGTTTTTTCATCTAATTTTCATGTACACTTGTATATATTTGCATCAAATCATTAGCATCATCGTTACAAGTTCATCATCAACTACTGAACTAGTGTGCATTCATCGACTTCCATGTTTTATAAGGCCCTCACTCCTATTTAGTTGGGTGCTGGTCTTCAATACACTTGTAGTATAAGGCTGCTATTTGAGGACTTTTTCTGTTCCATCGACTGTTGTTTCTTCGAGCTTGTTTGATAAATAATAAAAAAGTATTTTTACATGAGATGAATAGAGCAGGTACTTATTTCTCTTAAAATATTTATTTATTAACTATAAAAACACTTACGTCATCATCAGGATATATGAAGAGTAGGTATGTTTATTAATCCTTTATAAAAGAAGACGGAGTTTGGATGAAAACAATTGTAATTATTTATATAATAACACTTGGTTGTCGCTTCATCTAACAACCATAATACAAATATAGTGAAATATTTCATCAACATCATTACAGCTAATAACAAGTCTACTGCTGTACTAAGACTTCGTTATAGATTACCACATAGCATGGTCCAACGCTAACTGCCTACCACCGACTCCATGACTTATCAGGCTGCATACGAGGCTTCTGATTGTTACTTTTATTAAATCATTCTTTTAGAAGAAGAGTGAAAAACAAGGGCTCAGTCCACCTGATGGTAAGTGGGTGCTGTTACCTATGGACACACAAAACTAACCTTTTTTAAGAATAAAAACATGGATGCGTAGTCACCCCTGAATAGATAGACTAGATAATGCCTCATCAAGTCAAGTCAAAGGGGTCTACGGTGCTCTACACTCACCACACGAACGCGTCAGCTTTTAATGGCAACACATTTGTGAAGCATCCATAATAAAGCTGCAGGATGGCTCTACCACGTTAAAAACATTACCACAATGAGACACATAAATATGAAGAAACACAGTATGTTTGTTTATAAATGGAGCTATAATTGCGAGACGTATCGATAGCAAACGAAATTAAAATGCAGATTAAAGCGATTAAATACATCACGAATTTTATTGACACCATTCAATTCACTCGTAATCGTTTAATAATCGATAAATAATTGATAACTTCTTTGTAGAAATGTGAATAAAATATGTTAAACTGGGCTGAGGCTATAAACGTATCAGACGGGTGACAAGTCGGGCGGCTCGGCCGGTCGCAACTGCCGCGCCACGTCGCGCAACAGTTGCCGCATCGTAAATATCCCGCGCGGTGTCGTGGCTGTCTATTGTCACTTGGTAATTTGTTGCCGCAGCCCTGAGTTATAGTTCCGGTGTCGCTTTCCTAGGGACCAGTCTGTAGGTACAAACTGGCCTCAGCGTTTCTATTTCCGCCTTCGCTTGAAGAGTGATAAAGAATGCGGAAATAACGTATGTTTCAATTCTACTTTATTTTATTTGATGTTTTGTAAATTTGATGACCATTAAAAATACTTTCGTGATGAACGATATATAGTCCATTAGACGTGTAATTTGATGTGAAAATATGATATGTTCATTTCAAATTGTCCTAAAAAAAAGTAAACAAGCACAAAAAAGCGACAGTAGTGTAATGTTTAAGGGACGGTTTGTGAACTGCGAAACTACAAGGTGGATTTGATTCCGCCATTCGAATATTGTCGTAGATCTCAGCTTACTTGGAATGGTTAACAGAAATACTATTAATGTCCTCCAGACCGAATTTCGGTCACGGCGGCCAATCTCAACGTAGACTAGTTATATGCACAGGACAGGATTACAGTGCCTGACTGAATGCGCAAGCATAGATACAAACTCTATTTCCCTCACTACCATAGTCCAATGGGACGTTAAACTGACATGACCGGAGAGAGATCAGGCGCAGGACCAACGGCTTGTTAAATTAACAACGTTATTGGTATACTTAAAAAAAGTCTCACTGTAATGTAGTCACGTATTTATATTGTATACCATAATATTATCACAATAAAACATAGCATAATATTATATTAGAATTAAGTTATTTTCCTTGATGTATTGGGATGCGATAGGTGAGAGATTCTACTTGTTCTCCATGGTGGCGGTAAAAGTATACTCAGAGAGTGGATGCATGGTAGAGCTACGCTGGAGCTACATTATGATTGTATCACAAATGGGTCGGCAGAACCGGGTAGTACCACACACTCACGGAATACCAGCGTAAAATACGTAGCAACTAAACTAAACTCTTCGGTTATCTACATACACCATATGCAACACAACGGCATTAAACTGTTATTTGGTTCTGGTATTCAATGTGAGAGTGGTCTTTCCTGGTAGAGCTAACCTATTCTTATTTCAGTAGTAATAAAGCTGAAGTGCGAATCTACCTCGAGTAAATTTCCAGCAAATATTTCTTTAAAATAAAAATTTTGCATTTCTTAATAAACATATAAGTACTCAATAATTATTGAGCACTTATATGAATAAAAATTATAAAGGGCACTGTCACGGTGTATTCGACAATTTACTCGCAACAGTGGACGGGCGGGATAATAAAGGTTATAAATTAGCCGGCGGCGAGCCGCCATATTGATTGCATACTTTGGCACACAGATGGCGTTGGCCGCGGGCTTCTGAACTCATCAAATGTAGTCAAGTTTATTTTAATGTGTAATGATTTAAAGCAATTGGTGTAACTAATAATAAAAAAGAATTGAATGGCAGTACAAATAATTAGCGTAATTTGAAAATAAATATTATATTAAATAGGTACTAACCAAAAATTTTATATTAATGGTACTATTTTCAAACGAGTTGAAAATATATTTTACGTGGTAGAAACATGCTGAAGTTATATCAATAGTATAGCTGTAGCACGAATGGGTCGGCTCGACCGGTGAATGACCACACTCTTACAGAGTGCCAGCGTAAAATAGCACATCAACGCTGCTGTGTTTCGTATGATGAATGTAGAGAACCGGAGACCCTTTCTACTGGAAACGAGACATTCCATCTTAGTCTTCGCGGATAACAATGCATCTGCATTTTGATGAGAATCAAGGATAGATGTAGATGTCTATGGACCACAGCGACCATTTATGATGTCATTAGTCTGTGTGCTCGTTTATCGCCTTTATTCTATAAAAACTACGATTCCCAACCCACCTGTGACAACTATGGGAAAATCACTCCTTTAAGACAACCTGTGAGGGAAGCTTATGTTCAGCAGTGGACTTATTATGCAGTGTGAGGCCATCTACCCATTTTGTCCTAATTAAAACTAAATTGCAGATGCGTTGTAACCCCCGAGGACTTACATAACTCATGATACGCCATACGTAGCACAAACAACATTCTTTTGCTATTTTACGCTGTGCGAATGTAGTTCTTCTCCGGTCGATGCAGACAATTCTTGCTGAAGCTATGGTAAATTAAACCTAGTTCTTCCACGCATAAAGTTACTTACCTAAACTTAATTATCAATCTATTTTAATATTTAATATAAATCAGTTGTTTTCATGTTACCTTTGGGTGTATACTGTATATGTCTAGCCAATAGGAAAATGACATCATAATGATGTATTTATGACGTCATTGCGTCAAAACAAATTTGCTAGGAATCCCGTGAATACAAAAAACGCCCGCACATTTTTTTATAGCATAAAGGTGACAAAAAATTACACAGACCACTTGATAGTAAATGGTTGCTGTGGTCCATACTGTAGTACATCTACATCTATCGAATCAAAATGCAGATGCGTTGTCATCCGTGAGGAATAAGATGCAATCCCTCGTTTTCAGTAGAAAGGGTCTGCGGTTCTTTATACTCACCACACGAAAAACAGCAGCATTGAGCTGCTATTTTACGCTGGTATTCTGTGAAAGCGTGTCCCTACCTCGGTCGAACCAACCCACTAGTGCTACAAATGTAATATGGCTGCAGTGTGGCTCTAAAAAGAAAATTAAATAAAAAAGGAATAAAAACTGACAGTGATCTTTGATAGATATTTTACATTTTAGTTGTCGAATTAGGTAAGAAAATTCCCGAATATATATGCACGTGGACGACCAAAACTTAATTCTAGCCTCAAGCCAACACAAGCCAAGCTGCGTGCGTTTTCTGTAGTTTGGTTGTTTGTGTCAAAATCAAGTTCATTTATATAAATTATCCTGTCGTTAAACCCATATTTACAAGATTACCTGAGAAAAGTTAGCGTAAGGTTTTTTGTTTTACAAAATTGAAGTGACAAGTGAACTTACAGTCCATGGACAGCTGCCGCCAACTTGAAACAATGAAGACTACAGATGCGTCGTCACCTTTGAGGACTAACATAAAATGCCTCACAGCTTGTAATTACACCGAGTCTCTTTGCACTGCCATTTGGCAAAAGAAATGAGAAAAATGTTGATACCTATCTAGACAGACACCGAGGCAGCATAAGACTCGTACCACTTTTTTTACATTGGGTATGCCTACGCATACCCGCCTCGCAGGGACAAGGACGGGTTATGTCGGACTCGCACCGACTAAAATCCCATGTTGTTCCACCTTCGCCGCATATTGGCAGGGCCACGGGAACGCTTTCGCACATAACCGCGGCCCTAACAGCGCCGGCAGCCCCATGGCAGGCCCTTTCTCGAGGGAGGACCTTTCCTCCCTATTCTCCTTCTCAGGCAAGGCGCACCAGGAACACAAGGCACGCCGCGCTCTACGGCCTCCACCTGCGTATCGCACCAGGACTTTTACCACTTAGGTTAAGTAGAATACTAATGAGTTAAGAGTTGCTGACGATACCTCTTTAATTTTCTAACTCAAACGACAGTTAATTAGTTATGACGATGTAAATAATGCTCTATCGAAATTGGTACATTGGTTTAACGCCAACAATATGCTCTTAAACGGCAATAAGACAAAGTGTATTTAATTTACAATACCTAATGTAAACATTCGAATACCAATGTGCTGTTAAATGGGGAGGAGTTGAGTCTTGTGGATACCACTGTTTTTCTTGGTATTACTATTGACACGAAACTTCAACGGGGCCCCCATATATCTAAATTAGCAAGCAGACTTAGTTCTGCAGCATATGCTGTAAGAAAGATTAGAAGTCTCACAGATGTAGAGACAGCTAGATTTAGAGTATTTTGGTTACTTTCATAGCGTATGGAATTTTGCTATGGGGTAATGCGACTGATATTGATGCTATATTTGTTTTGCAAAAGAGAGCCATACGGGCGATTTATAACCTAAATTGTAAAGAGTCTCTTAGAGAAAAATGTAAAGAAATAAACATATTAACTTTGGCATTGCAATATATTTATGAGAATATAATGTATTTGCATAAAACATAAATACCTTTAATAAGAATAAGGATGTGCATACTTTAAACACTAGGAACAAACATAAGCTTGTAATGCCAGTAACTAGACTCCACAGAATCAGTAATTCATTTATGGGGCAATGTATACGCTTTTACAACAAAATTCCAGAACCTATTCAAAGTTTGTCAATAAACAAGTTTAAAAGTTTTATCAAAGAAAAACTATACAATAAGGGTTATTATAATATGAAGGAATACATGAATGAAAATAACCCCTGGGAATAAGGTGATCGCCACCATGCTGGTTCTATGAAAAATCATTTAAAAATTGTATAAACGAAGTTATTGTTAAGTAAAATATGTTTGAAAAAAAAGTCCCGCTGGGTTTTTTGCTGGTTTTTCACAGGACAGAGGTATTTTCCGAACCAGTGGTAAATAAAAAATAACTTTCAAGAAGTATTATGTAATAATGAATATTAAATAAAAAAATATTCTATTCTATTCTATTCTAGTGTTTCTATATTTACTAGACGTAGCAGTATTCTGTAAAGTGCTCGTAAAACTCTTTTTTAAAACAAAATACTAGTTCGACAAAGTACGAGCTGGTTAAAGTTGTTTTATTTTAAGTGAATTTAAGTTGATGAACGGATAGTTTGTTTGTAATATAAACTGATCTTACTTTTTGTTTTTCACGTGGTAGAACCATGCTGCAGCTATATTATAGTTGTAGCGCGACCGGGGAAGGACCACGCTCTCACAGAATCATCATCATTACAGCCCTTCACAAGTCCACTGCTGAACATAGGCCTCCCCCAAGGAATGCCACAAAGCACGGTCCCGAGCCACCTGCATCCATCGACTTCCTGCATGTCTTACCAGATCGTCACTCCATCTTGTGGGAGGACGCCCTACACTTCGCCTACCGGTACGAGGCTGCCACTCGAGAACCTTTCTTCCCCATCGGTTGTCGGTTCTTCGAGCTATATGGCCGGCCCACTGCCACTTCAGCTTACTAATCCGTTGGGCTATGTCGGTTACTCTGGTTCTACTGCGGATATCCTTATTCCTAAGTTTATCACGCAGAGAAACTCCGAGCATAGCCCTCTCCATAGCTCGCTGAGCGACCTTGAGCTTCCTCATACGGCCAGCAGTGAAGGACCACGTCTCAGTTCCGTAAGTCATCACTGGCAACACGCACTGGTTGTACAATTTTGTTTTAAGGTTTTGAGGTATTTCTGACGAGAAGATGTGTCGTAGCTTCCCAAACGCTGCCCAGCCGAGTTGAATCCGTCGATTGACCTCTCGGTCGAAGTTGGACTTACCTAGTCGGACTATTTGTCCCAGGTAAACATACTCGTCAACAACTTCGAGCTTAGTGCTCCCAACAACTACCGGCATAGGTGTGACATGGACATTAAACATAATCTTTGTTTTGTCCATGTTCATCTTAAGACCTATCCGTTGGGAGACACTATTGAGGTCATTGAGCATAGTGCTTAGCTCCTCCAGCGATTCTGCCATGAGGACTATATCGTCGGCAAATCGAAGGTGAGTGATGTACTCGCCATTGATGTTAATTTCGTATCCTTTCCAGTCCAGAAGCTTGAAAACTTCTTCCAATGCAGCAGTGAAGAGTTTCGGGGATATAACATCACCCTGTCTTACACCTCTCTGCAATTGGATAGGTTTCGTATTCTGGTTCTGTACTCGGATAGCCATCGTAGCTCTACTGTACAAACACTTCAGCACTTCGATATACCGACAGTCAACTTGGCACCGCTGAAGGGACTGCAGCACCGCCCAAATTTCGACGGAATCAAAGGCTTTCTCATAGTCCACATACGCCAGACATAGTGGCAAATTGTACTCTTCGAACTTCTGTACAATTTGCAGAAAGGGTATGTATGTGGTCTATGGTGCTAAAGCCCTTTCGGAAACCGGCTTGTTCGGGAGGCTGGAAGTCGTCAAGACTGCGCGCGAGACGATTCGTAATGACTCTCGAAAACAGCACGTAGACGCGGCTCAGAAGGGAAATCGGTCTGTAGTTCTTCAAGAGAGCGTTGTCACCTTTCTTGAAGAACAAGACCACCGCACTTCTGCTCCACGCCTCCGGTGTAATGCCACAATGGAGGACGGAATTAAAGAGCTTCTGAAGGACTTCAAGTACCGGTCTTCCACCCGCTTTCAGAAGCTCCGCTGTAATTCCATCCTCGCCTGGGGCCTTGCCGTTTTTAAGGTGCTGGAGAGTCATTCTAATCTCGCTCAGACTGACGTCCGGGATATCTTCGGAATAGTGTCGAATAAGACTCGCTCTTGGATCGTTACTCACACTTGCGTGTGGCTCCAACGATGACGTGTACAGCTGCCCATAAAACCTCTCAATCTCACTCAAAATCTCAGGTGCCCCGGAAACGATGCTGCCACACTCGGTCTTCAGCTTTGACAGTTGGCTCTTTCTGGCAGACAGATCTCTGGCAAAGACTTTGGAGCCTTGGTTCCGCTCGATCGCTTCTTCAACACGAGCTGTATTGAAGTTGCGTAAGTCTCGCCGCATGCATTTGGAGATCTGTCTGTTCAGTTGCCTGTATGCTGTCAAATCTGTTGAAGAATGTAGCCTCATCTCCCGTCTAACAGCCATGAGATTAAGAGTGTGATCGGAGAGTTTTTGTGTTCTTCTGCGGTGGGTCTTGCAGAACTTAGCTCCGACCGCATGGACAGTTTCCACGAGCTTGTCATTCATATCGTCCACTTCATTGCAGTCTTCTAGGCACTGAAAACGGTTTTGTAACTCGAGCTGAAAGGTTTCGGGACTTTGGATTAGAGCACGAGGGGGACGGAGCGTTGACTTCATCAGACGAGACCTCTCCAACTTAACATTTAGGTTCAGTGTGCCTCTAACCATTCGGTGATCGCTGCCGGTTTTCACCCTCGCGATCACTGAGACATCACTGAACAGTTGTCGTCTGGTCGTCATAATGAAGTCAATCTCATTTTTTGTCGAACCGTCGGGGCTCGACCAGGTCCACTGCCTGTGGGGCCGCTTCTTGAAGAAAGAGTACATCATAAAGAGTCCCTCTTTCTCCATGAAGTCGGCCAGCTGCTGGCCCCTTGGGTTCCGTTGCCCTATTCCAAATTTCCCTACTTTCAGCTCACCGTTCTCTCTTGTGCCTAGTTTTGCATTGAAGTCTCCCATTAACACCGTATATTGGGTTTTGGAGGAATGCATGGCTCTAGAGATATCCTCATACATTTCCTCCACCTCCTCATCGGGGTGTGCCGAGGTTGGTGCGTAAACCTGTATGACCTTCAGCGAATACCGTTTGGTGATTCTGAGTATAAGGTACGCAACCCTCGTCGACACACTCCCGATCTTTACAACGTCGTTAACGAGAGACTTGTGGACGATAAATCCGACACCTCCTTGGGACAGATGGTCGCCCTCCCGGTGATAGAGCAAGTTGCCGGATTCGAGGATTACCGTGTCCTCCCCCTCTCTTCGGACTTCGGATAATCCTATAATATGCCAGCGCAACTTGTCTATCTCTTCTTCCAGCTCCACGATCTTCTCGTCAGTCCCCAGGGTGCGTGCGTTGTACGTTGCCAGGTTGAGTCGTCTAAGGTGGCAACCGAACCTCCACCGGAGATTCTTAGCACCCCCTGCCCCGCCGTTACCATGGTCGCCACCGTAGCCAGGAATAGCGGGGCCGCCGGGGACTGGGGGCCGTTTATTATTGTCATTGCTCATGGGGGGGGGGGTATATTGCCATAGTTGCCACGCTTGGCGAGCGGGTTGGCAACCGCAGTTTTTTTTTATTGTATTTATGCCGTTACCAGGAAGATGCTGCTGCCCATCTCCTGCCTGTTTCCCTTTGTCGCCTTTTACGACACCCACGGGAGGATATGGGGTAGTGGATATTCTTGACCGCCACTACACGGCTACACTCACAGAATACCAGCGTAAAATAGCGGTTTAATACTACTCTGTTTCGTATCGTGAGTGTACAGAACAGGAGACGCTTTTTACAGGAAACGAGGCATTCCATCTTGGGCCTTAAGGGTGACAACATATCTGTATTTTAATTATTAATTGAGGATAAATGTAGATGCCTATGGGCCACAGTATTCACTCAGATTGACTGTGAGCTCGTTTGTTAACCTTATTTTATTAAAGAAACCTCAAAAGTATTTGAGCATGGCGGGTAGGATTACCGGAAACGGTTCCTGACTCCGCACATCGGATACATATAAGGTGTTTTCCCGTTACCGTTACAGTTACAGTATATTAAAGTCCACTGCTGAACACAATCCTCCCCCATTGATTGCCTCATATGGATATTTGCCGTAGTTGGCACACTTGGCAAGCAGGTTGGCAACCACAGGTTTTCATTTTAGTCGTTATTAGGAAGACGCTCCTGCCCATCTCCTGATTTGTTTCCCTCTGTCGCCTGTCTGCGTGCTTGTTTCTTGTATGTGAGCCTTGAAGTATCAACTCGCGTGCGATGCATGGCGAGGTGCGGCGCTCCTAGAGCCACTCTCATATGATGTTGCAGCAGCGGCTGTAGCGCTGCGTGCTTGTATCTTGTATGTGAGGTTGGAAGTATCGCCTGTCGCGTCTTACGACACCCACGGAATGATATGGGGTGGATATTCTTACACCGCCACTACACGGCCTATGCTGATAGTATCTAAAGGAGGTCTTGACATCTTTCCTGTATTTTCATATTATGACACCTACTGGACGATATGGGCAATTAAGATTAATGTATCCGTATGTCCTTAACTCTACCTACCGTAACTGGTTACGGTAGAGGTTAACTATGTAATGACAATATTTATGTTATGTTAATTTTTTTTTTGCAAGCCAGTAAGTAGGCAGAGGTAGCTCAGGCTAAGCGTTTACTGTAAATATCACAGTGCGCGAGCATCCGGGTTCGATCCCCACCAGCGCCGATAAAATTGTTAAGTGCTGATATACGTGGACAGTGGTGAAGGAAAATATCGTGAGGAAACTTCCATGTCTGAGGAATAAATGTTTCGAAGGTATGCGAAGTCCGCCAACTATTACGTCATCATATCATGGTTTAATGTTACTAAGGGAAAATCACTTAAAATTCGCTTATTTGTAGCTGTCCGTATATTATCTTTAAGCTTTAAATTATTGCCATTTAATGGATTTTAATGCGAATTACACCGTGATTTAAAAACATCTTGCGGTAATTAGTATAGTATACTGATCGATACATGTTGACCATTTTTGATCACATTTTAATAAGACAAAGAAAACCGGGGCAAGTCGAGCATTAGAAATAATTATCGAAAATATTCAAATTTAAAGCTGAAGCTAAAATGTTTTTATTCTAAATTGGCCTTTACAGAGTCATTTTTGAAAGACAATAAAGCCATGCCATCGCTTCAACAAGTCCCTTTTGCAGCAGACCTTGAGAGAAGAAGCGGCAACGGACATACGATGTATGTAAGTAATTAACCTTATAAAATATATACATGAGTAAAATACGCCTAAGGAAGCTCATTGTGTCCCCACATATTGTTCATAATGTCCGTTTTCGCTGTTTAATTATCATTTTTCAGTAAGAACAATGTACCTAATAAGCTTTAATTTAATATCAAGTAAAGGTTGAATATTATTATTGTAATCATACCGTAGTTTTTATTATAAGAAATAAATAAATTATACAGAATTATTTTTACATGCGTTTTGAATTTATGCAAACATTTACTAATTTAACACGCATTGTTCAGTGATAGGTCGTATTTACACTAAATATATACAGTACAGAATAAGTAATATGTATGGTGAAGAAAAATTGATTAAAAAAAATCTCAAACATTCTATCCTTTTTATCTTTTAAATTCAAAATGCGTGTTAATGCATTCTTTTAACTGATTTTACTGCGTACGCACACATTCGTAAAGGTCGATCGGTAAGCACCATAGACTTCGAATATACTGGCGCAGTATATTCCAAGTCTATGGTTGGCACAAACGTTGTTGCCCAAAAATCACATTCAATCATAATCATAATCATTTATTTCGTGGATCATAGGTATTATATAGATGTTAGATACATTATTACATAACCATATCAATGTGGGATAATATCAAATAATAGTAGAAGCCTTATTTACTCGTATCTTCATAACTGCAATAACAGTAGATATATCGTTATTTATATGTTAGAACTTAAGTTAAAAATTTGACTACTCTTTGAAAAATAACCCTGGAAGATTCAATATCTGATATTTAAATGCAATACATATATACGTTTAGAAATAGGGTATGAGTGGTATTAGCTATGTCTACTAGGAATATATTTATGGTCTAACTAACTAGCTATTCCCCGCGATTTCGCCCGCGTGTTATTTGGGGGTATTTTTGTTTTGCGCGAACTCCTAATTCTTTTTCCAAAATAAAAGTAGCCTAAGTTACTCCTTATGACATGAGCTATCAGCCAGTGAAAATCCCGTCAAAATCGGTCCAGCCGTTTCGGAGCTTATCTGGAACAAACAGACAGACAGACGGACAGACAGACAGACAGACAAAAACTTTAAAAATTATATTTTTGTTATTAGTGCCCTATATACTTTCATATGTATTTAATAAAAAGCTGTAATTTTGACATTACAAACAGACACTTCAATTTTTTAATTTGTATAGATATTGACGTGTCCCCTCTTCGCAACACGCGCGGGCGGGGGCTGCGCAAGCGCACGGTGCGCGAGGCCACTCACGTCGCCGCACTATTTTTACCATCCAATGACATCTTGATGACGAGACGATTTAAACCGTTAAATATGGCGTGCATCCGAAATTTCCGTACCCACTGTTACTTTAAAATGTGACAACAATACCACGGAATTAATAATAATACTGCGTAACAATACTTACTTAATACCTAATAGTATAGTTAATAGAAGCAAGCGCTACTTCGCGGAAAATAAATCTATTAAAGATGTTAAAAATTGTCTAATATCCCAGAAATAAATTAAAATAATGTGTTTACGTAGTATGAAGACGCTTCCCTCCCTCCATTGATTGCAAGCACTATCCCCGTCAACACTAATCCAAACAACACTACACTAGAAAAGATACATCACCGTCGATAATAGGTACGACAAGTGTCCCCTAAATGGCATCATCAGGTGAAATAGACTTTGCGATGGCTGACCGCTAAGTGAGATGTAATTTTCACTTATTATGAACGGTGGTGTGCATTTCGGTGACGGGGATAGTGCACGCAATTTAGGGCGTGAGGTGATCTTCAAATTAGGTAAGACACATCATTTTATTGTATTACGTCTTGGCTTATTAATATTAACATCTTTAACTTACCCGAGATTTTTTATAAGAACTATATTTATACGGATTTAAGGTAGTTTTCAGTTTACCAAAAAAATAGATACTACTAAACAAAATCTGTAGCTCAAAACATCATTTTCTTAAATATTTAACGATAAAAAAAGAAAACTGGCATAACGCTAATTGAAAGTAGACCAGGCATTCAATCATCGACACGACAGAAAATGATAAGTTAATAAAATATTTGAAAAGGAATTCGATCGTACACTCAGAACAAATAAACCATTAGGGGCGCAGCCAGCAATCCATGAGGCCGGGACCCGAGGAGTAGTATTAATTTGACAGATACCGCTCATCCGTACTAACAGCAGGTGTTCCTAAATTGTTCGTGATAAATATACACCATCAATATTGGAGAGAGACGGCCACCCTTTCACGGTTTATAACATAACACGTAATTGTGGCCACGGTGTTTTTTCCGTAACACTTATTAGAGTCGACCGATTACATGGCTACGAAGCGGACTGTGACGTAAAGACCTAAACGCCTTAAAAAACCATCCACGGACTAGGGTGCCGTACAGCGAACGCTGATTAAAATCTGATTTTTGGGGTAGATAACGTTAATAATATTATTAAGCGGTGTTATTGCCAAAATGTGAGGTAAATACGCTTTATTAAACGTTAAATATACTTCAAGCAATAAACTAGATATGCATCTAACTATAATCTTCAATTAAGAACGGAGATTAATATCTTAGGTATATAGCTAAAAGTCGTAGAATTGTTATTGAAATGTATTTACTAGATGGTTTACGGAAAGATTTAAAATTAATTCGAAATTAAGTTACAAAATTATTGTAGATGTCGGAATTAAATGTGAAAATGATTACTTTATGAAAAAAAAAACTCCTTCGTATTATTATTAAAATTCAAAGCGTAAATAAGCCCATCATTTATTGCACTTGACACTATAATGATTTTTATTTATAAGCGACGAAAGAAAACGTAACATATAAAAAGCAATCAAATCCAAATAGAGTATTTAATGGATTAGCAGATTGCTACGCGTGATAAGGTATCGCAGGTATTTTGTAAGTAAATATTAATTATTTCTTATATTTACGGGAAGACTACACATTAAATGAAATTCAAAAACTGAAGGTAGCCGGGCTAACTATGACATCGGGACGTCAAACACCTCAGTCAGCCCCGTAACCATAGGTGCTGTAAAGCACTCGAAACGTTGGGAATTAAAAAGTTAAAATAAACGCGATAAATCCGTAAAAGTTAGTAAATATTAATTTAAATATTATTAATAAGTACTTGAAGCAGCAACACCACGTTTAGCATCGCACGTAAGACCTCCCCCCGAGTTTCGCAATGATCAACGAACTTGGACGCTCAACGCTTAATGTTTCAGTAAATGGCCATATTTCAAGTGTTGTACACATACTAATTTATATCAACGAGATTCTTAATCCGCGGCTATTAACTGACAGTCTAAATAAATTCATCCTGCGGGGTCAGAAGGTCGTAAGCGCCGCAGCGGTTAGTTGTACTGGCGACGTTTTTCTGCGTGCCGTCGACAGCCATAGATCCCACGCGCCGGCCAGCCCGCGCCAAACTGGTAAATCGGCTCTTGCGCAACTCGGAGACTACAGTTGGTTTCCAATTTTATGTTGACCGGTTTCAAAGTTGTCTTAGCCTTCTAATTTCGGCTCGTTTAGATTGGAAAATACACCGCAATGGAAGATATCGAAATGAAACTGCGCCAGGTGAGATCGGAGCCGTCGGTTTCTCTCGCGGTCCCAGTGACATTCTCATAAACATATCTCACAGATACGTCGAGTCATTAATTAATAAGTTTAATCAACTGATCGAGAGCTCGATGTTTGGAACTCTCACCGCGTTATTTTAACGTTAAAATATCGTCATGGTTTCTTAGATTGCCAGGCTGTATATCACCGTATCTCGGTAAGAGGCATCCATAGCTTCGAAGCTAACACGTGAAAATACTTCACATGTGCTCCGAGACGATAGTGATGTCTTAAAAGATTAATTACAAAATTTACAAGTGCAACGTTTTAGTTAATCTACGAAGAGGAAATAAAACGAAAGTAATAAACATATTCGATCCGGTTCAAGCTGCACTTTGTCTATTCTTTGGTTGCTGGGATGGGAAGATGATTTTACGAAAGTAGCAGCACCAAAGTGGTTACGTACAACGAAGGACAGAAACAAGCTTTAGAAAAGGTCTTTGAGAGAGCCAAGCTGTTCCTCTATTTTCAACTTTTACATATTTTTTGTCAAATAAGTTAAAATAACAGCTTATGAAGGCTTATATTTCTTTTAAACTGCACTTTGACTATTACTTCTAAATCTATATAGAGTAACTTCGATCATGTGAACATTGGTCTAAAATGATACAATGGTTACAGTTATCATATTCTAGCAGTGAACATATTGGAAGAGGAAATACGTGCAGGAGGAGCACGAACAAGCTGCGGCGGCGAAGGTGTGGGGCGCCGACAGCGACCCACGCTGTACAAACTCGGGCGGCGGGATGCCGTGCACAAATCAACGCGCCAGCCGCGCTCAGAGGACCCCCGGAGCCTTGATTTATACAGGGTTGCACGTAAGCTGAATTTTTAATTTCTTTCTTCTTTCTTTATTTTCTTTTTATAAAAGATTACTAGTCAGATTTCTATCACGCAAAGTGTTAGATGTTTGCAATCTGTTTTTTTCTTTTTACTCGTATGTGGCTTTCTCTTGAAGTCAGTCTTAAATATTTTCATCTTCAAACATCAGTGCATGTACTGGTTCATAGATAACTAATATCATGTAATATCTTATTCCTCAGAACTGAAAACGCATATTATGTAGCTTTCTTTGTTTTGAAGTTGTTGCAGACGTCTATAGGCAGCACTAGGCATTCGCCGTTAGATGGATGGTCAGATCACTTGTCGCTTATGTTCTGAAATATACAAACCACTTGTTATGAGTAAGTTGAAGTTGTAAATATTTTTTGAAGTAAAAACTTCTTTAGCGACGTTGTGCACTTTTTTGTAATGGGTAAAAAATGTTAAACTCGCGTCAGGTCACGTGTCCTGATCGAAAATTCGTAAGACGGACGGAGAGTAGACAGCCGGCGCGAAGTAGGAGAGGAAGTAAGTTAGGTTGAATTAATTTTCATTTATTAATTAATATAATTTTATTATATAATTATATATAATTTTATTGATTGCTGAGAAATTTTTGGCCAAAAACCAGAAAGTTTTTTGTGCGTTCATGGACTTGGAAAAGGCTTATGACAGAGTGGACAGGAACGTGTTATGGCAAACACTGACCTCATTTGGGTTGAGAGCTGGTCTGATACAGGCATTGAAGTCTCTATATAGGGACTCTAGTGCTTGTGTCAGGATCAACGGGGCCTACTCGGACTGGTTTGGCATCCATAAAGGTGTCAGACAGGGCTGTGTGGCTTCCCCGTGGCTGTTCAACCTATTTATGGACAGTTGTTTGGAAAATTTGAAAGTAGAAGAATGCGGGTTAAGAATGGGTGAGTTAACCGTCAAATGCCTTTTGTACGCCGATGATCAAGTCATACTTGCGTCTTCGGCAGCCGAATTGCAAATGATGGTTACATTAATGAACAGGACATTAAAAGAAAAGGGAATGAAAGTGAACGCAAGTAAGACGAAAGTTATGGTTTTTGAAAGAGAAGAAAGTAAAACGATATGTGAAATAAGAATAGAAGGGGAGTTGGTAGAGCAAGTAGATGAGTTTGTGTATTTGGGATGTGTGTTTAGCAGGGATGGTAGATATGAAAAGGATATAGAACGACGAGTGAATGCAGGAAATAGAGTGAATGGGGCTTTACACTCTATTGTGAGAAGTCAGAATGTGTCCAAAAAGGCACGTATGGCAATTCACAATACTGTGTTAGTGCCTACTTTAATGTATGGTAGTGAAAGTTGGGTGTGGCAGAAGAAGCACGAGAGTAGAATAAATGCTGTAGAAATGCGATCCTTAAGGAGTATGATAGGGATGAATCTGAATGACAGAGTGAGAAATTGTTTAATAAGAGAAGAGTGCGGTTTGCAAGATGATGTTGTGACCAGGATTAAGAAAGGAATGCTTCGGTGGTTTGGTCATGTGGAAAGAATGAATGAGGAAAGAGTGACAAAGCAAATTTATGTTGCAGAGGTGAACGGCAGAGTCGGAAAGGGTCGCCATAGGCGAAAGTTTATCGACCAAATTGGCGATATGTTGAAAATGGGCCAAATCAAGTGTACCTTTAACCGACGAGCGTGTATGCGTAGGTATATGGATGTGGAGGAAGCGAGAGAGGTCTGTCAGGATCGTGCCAAATGGAAGTCCATAGTCTCTGCCTACCCCTCTGGGTGACAGGCGTGAGTGTTTATAGATAGATTATAGATATAGATATAGAATTTTATTATTAAGATTAGGTTTCGATCGAGTCTACTGTACTGCTTGACGAAATTATTAATATAGATACATATGTACTTACATATTATAGATGTAATATTTTTAAAATGTTTATACTTTATAGCATTAACTTATATTTTCATAACATCACAATAAGCACATGTGCGGTGTAGGTTTACCAAACAAATAATTTCGAATGAAAATAAATGAAATAAGATAATAATAAATAATCTCCGCGATTCCAAAATATCAAACATGCACAACGTCAATATTCAAGTTTTCACTTCTGCCGGCACTCCCGGAGTGCAATCCGTCGTTTTTTTAATTAAACTCCCACTTTTAGTTGGTAGGATTCTTTTTCTGCCTTAGTCCGTCTGCGTAGGTACCACTATTACTGCCACCAACAGTGGTAGCACTGCTGTGTGTTTCAGTCTGAAGAATATAATCAGTATACTTGCAGACCTTGAGGCATTCCATTTTAGTCCTTAGAAGTGATAGATGTCTTATATGTAGCTTTTTTGTTTGAAGTTAGTTGGTGTCCATGGACTATAGTGGCCACTTACCATTAGGTGAATTGTTTGTTTTAAGTTTGTTTGTCATTTTTGTTTAAAATATATATATTTTCTTCCTTTTTGGGGTTCCATAACCAAAGGATAACCAACGGAAATTTATTACTAAGCCTTTGCTGTCCGTCCGTCTGTCTGTCAGCGGGCTTTATCTCATGAACCGTAATAGGTAGGCAATAGAAATTTTCACAGAATGTGTATTTCTGTTTCTACTAAAACAACAAATAATAAAAATAAAAATAAATTAAAAATAAAAGGGGGCTCCCCTACTAGAAACGTGTGTTTTTTGCATACATAGTATTAAATCTTGTACGATGGTACGAAGCCCTTCATGCGTGAGTCCTACTCGCACTTGGCCGGTATTTATCGGCATGGACTGTAAATTCCTTTGTCACATCAGTTTTATAAAAAAATATTTTGTTATTTCATATCGTCACGGAAAAGTGACGTTGCACTACCCGTCCCGTTGTGGCCAGTAGTAGACGTCTCGCACCTTTGTCGCTGCATCATATCGGTCTGGGAATTTAACGATTCAGATGGAACCGCAATTTATCGAAAATCATTAGAATTCTCTTGTTTCTCCTATAGTAGCTTCTTACAACACACACGGACAATATGCGTGATGGACTATTATTTATATGTAACAAACAATTGTCCGAAACCTTTGATACAATGTATATATTAAATAAAAAAGAGCCGATAGAAGAAAACTGAATTGAGTTTTATACTAACAATTTTTCCTCGCCAGCCTGTTAAGATGATGCAGACGCAGCCCTGGCCCCCCGGCGCGAGCGCAGCGCCGACACTCTCACCTCTGCGCCTCGTAATGAACAATATAAATGTGCTATTTGCTGCACCGCTGCGCTGTGCAGTCGCTTCAAGATAGTGTCCAGTACTTCTCACTGCCTTTCAACGCCGACCTTCATTTGCTTTGCCCTTGACTACAACCAGTCCAGGTGGCAGGTGCTGATCGTCAAACTACATTAATTCATTAAACAAAGCACACTACACAAACTCGCCATGATTACGTCCGATTTGTTTTTTGTCGACACCACTAAAACGTAGACTGAGGTTTAAAAAATATTACTTCCGTTTTAAGCTGTTCAATAATCAAATGCCATGAAACGATAATAAAACGTAAATTCGTTACATCCTATCAAAATAATTTTATAAACGACTGCCAAATTTCGTCGTCCATTAACTCGCATGGAAATTGTCCTTTTGGGAACTTTTTCTCCCGAAGGGCTGTGACAGGACTATTATATTATTAGGATCGTTTTTAGTAATGATAGGGCCGGGGTACGCGTCCTCAGAGCGCCTGGAGGGACTAATCGCGAGTCGACAAAAAACTTCGGCCACTTCATTATAGTTATAAGATTGCATTATTAAAAGTCCGTTCGGGTCGGTGCAGACGGTTTTGCATTCCTTTACCGTGAGTGGAATTGGATGAGAGCGATGCGAGTGTAGCGAAGATGTAGAAACAAATTAACCGTCTTTATTAACATAGCCATCCATTAAACAAATGAAAGGGAAAACAAAATGGCACTCATGATGTCGTTCCCGCCGACAAACCCTTCGAATCAAAATAAACAGACAATAGTCGCGGCAAAAAATGAAACCGACAACCGGAGTCTATGGAATTTGGAAACGAAATTTGAGGATCGCATTTTGCGGATACTCTCGCGTGTTACTGCATTATTATTTAGGTTGGGACTTTTAAAAAATGGTTGCGATGGCCGATGGCGTTTTTTTAGAGGCGCGTGCGAAGCACATAATTGGCGCGCCGGACGGGCGGAGCGCGCGCTTTTTGCACACCCCGAGTAGACATTTTATTATTCTACTGACACAACTATTGACGACAGTATACACAACCTTCATGTGTGTCTCTAATAACACACATAACAGTTGTGTTAAGCTATCCTTAGTTTAAAATAAAAATTAGCTACTGCTAAAACTACTGTTAAAAAATATGGTACGTTTTTGTGTAACTGAATTTATCACGTTTTTTTTTTAATATTACATGGCTTTCGTGTATATCCGTTCGGTTCGAATTCAGTCTTTGATTTTAAACTTTCCGATGAGTATTAAAATAAATCATATATTTAATTTAAAAAAAATCACTTCTTTCAATTATTAATTAAGAAGCAAATATTCAAAATACTGAATAAGACTTTTATATGGAACGAGGATAAGGTGGTATGCTGGAATTTGGGTACAGGTAAGAAAGGAGTCTGGCAGAAACAGGGCGATTATTGCTCGGAGCTATGGTTGACCGATGCGCTCTCGTTTCTTTTACGCTTCACAAAAGCAATTTAGACGACGGGTCTCATATGATAACAGGAATCCCGTTGCATAGCCTTAGGTGAGGGGCTTTGTGCCCTAACTTAATACGCGCAACCTTGGATAGCAAACGATGAGCTGGATGCGTATTTTAAATGTCTTTAACGACTCTTTAGCTGTCTGACCTTAGCGGGAGAAGATAGCCGGGGGCAGTCCGTTCGTCACATGTCATCCTGATCGCTAACAATGGAATAGAGTTTGCGAAAACGGTACGCGTGTCACAGCCGCGACAAGACCAACAATGGCTTGAAAAAAAAAACAATGAAATAGAAATCGAAAACACAAATTCTTTCGAATGCAGCCGAACGAGATTTTGGGAATCCGGTTTGAATTTTGTTTGGTTTGGTTTACCGCGCGCTGCCTCCTCCGCCGCATCTATTGTCCACGTGTCACGCTCCTCGGGGACAAAGTAATACTTATCCCGTATTGGGATCAATAAAAAACTTGCCGCGTTCAATTTTAAATTGTATGCATATAAGGGAATATCCAGTGTTCGAATGCGCACAAAGAAAGTTTTTAATTAAAAATTATTATTTCAACGAGTATCTAATTTTTTTTAAAGAATAAGGTTGACAAACGAGCACACACAGTCACCACAGTCCACCTGATGGTAAGTGGTTGCTGTGGCCCATAGACATTTTACATCTATCTTCGTTTGCGAATTATAATGCAGATGCGTTAGATATCAGTCGTGAGGACTAAGAGAGAATGCCTCTTTTCCCGTAAAAAGGGTCTCCGGTTCTCTACACTCACTATACGAAACACAGCAGCTTTAAGCTGATATTTTACGCTGGTATTCTGTGAGAGCGTGGTCCTTCGTCGGTCGAGCCGAACCATTCGTGCTACAACTACACTAATAATATAACTGCAGCATGGCTCTACCACGTAAAAAAATCTAATTGCAATTTAAAGTTACAGCCTATACGAGTATACACATCCCACTTCTAAGCACAAACTTCTTCTTATTTATGAGAGGGTTTTAGGACAAGGAAGTGTCCACCGCGTTTCCTCAATGCGTGTTGGCGGACGTCACATGTCTTTGAAATTAAGTTCTTCTTACCTCGGGCATGTAGAATATGTCAAAGCCATACTGCAGGTCTATATTATGGTTGTAACACGGTTCGGTTCAACCGGGGAAGGACCAAGCTCTCACAGAATACCAGCGTGCAATAGCAGATTACTGCTGCTTTGTTTCTTATGGTGAGTAAAGACCACCATCAAACACCACAACCACTTTCACAAGAAACGGGGCATTCCAAATTATTCCTCAGGGATGACAACGCATCTGCATTTTTATTCTTATTCGAGGATAGATGTGGATGTCTATGCACCACAGAATCCATTTAACCAGGTGGACTGTGTCCTCGTTTGTCATCCGTATTCTATGAAAAATCAGGTTATGTAATTTGTGCACCGCATCGTTTAGTAAGTGGGATATTTTTTGATGCAATGTCAAGAACTTTAAGCCTATATTTTGTTGCGGGGTTAACTGCGTAACGCAGCACACTACTAAACAATTTTACTTAATTAAATCCAATGATTTTAGACATAGTTCATTTGGTGATTGGAGATTGGGTGATAAAACAGAGGAAATAGTTCAAAATTTATAATGCTCTTGGAATTTCATGCCTTTCTTTTATACCTAGGTATCTATGTATATTTCTATAACATGAAAGCGACATACAGAAATAACACTACAATGGACGGTACCGAGCTGGTTATTGTTGGCATGGATATTTTTATGGTTAACTTCAAAAAAACTACTACAGGTACGGGCATAGGATTGAGGACTATGATGGAAAGCTTCACAAATCATAACTTACAATCGGAATATAACCATGAAAGCCATGTTGCTTGCAGACAAAAATATACATGGGAGGGGTAGGTTTATTATTTCATTTTTTTAATAAGATAAGGGTGAAAAACGAGCACACAGTCCACCTGATGGTAAGTGGTTGCTGCGGCCCATAGACATCTACATCTATCCTCTGTTACAGATCAAAATGCAGATGCGTTTTCACCCGTGGGGACTAAGATGGAATGCCTCATTTCCAGTAAAAAGGGCCTGCGGCCACCTGCACTCACCAAGCGAAACGCAGAGGTAAACCTCTACTTCACGCTGGTATTCTGTGAGGTCGTGGTACCACCCCGATGCGAGCCGGCCCATCCATGCGACAGCTAAAGCTGCCGCCTGGCTCTACCACTGTTAAAATTTCATTATTCCAGGTTTATTATTCCAGGCGGACTCCTCGGCAGAAAGGAGGTTCAACTCCTACTCCGTAATTATATAGCCTAGCGGTCGTAAACGCAGATGCTAATCACAAGGTCCCGGGTTCTTATCCCGGGTCGGGCCAACAAAAATCAGTTATCGCGTTTTTGCCAAGAAGTTCTCAGGGGCAGCCCGGAGCCGTAGGTCCTGCGCCTGATCTCTTCGGATTACCGTCAAAAGAGAGGGAGAGAAAAGAGTATGTGCGAGTGTATGCGCAAGCCAAATGAATGCACTCTCTACTCCTTGGAAAGAGATGAGGCGGTCGGCAACGACTTTACGTATTTCCCAAGCACGGGGAAGAAACACTAACAACTTCCAGACCGTTACTTGACAAAAAACCCCAATAACTGATTTTCCCGGGATTCAGACCCTGGACCTCCTGAACACGTTTACGAGCTAGTTTACGAACAAGGCAGTCGTCATATCGGGAATATTGTAATATATCTTTTTAATTTTATTTTAATATATTCATTTATATTTTTTTACTTATTTATTTTATTACGAGGTATTAAAACTATTGATTTTATTATTGTTCAAAGTTTAGAAACAACAGGCATATTTTGTTTAAAAATATTAATGTAAGTAAATGAAAAAAGAATCGTTTTTTAGCGGAAGCGACTAATCCCTCGATCGGACAAAGCCGCGGCGCGATGGGGTCGGGGCCAAAGGTTTGTGTCAGCATCGTACGTCGGCATGAGGTAGGTATTTACTATTGTTCTACTTCTTGGCATTATTTGATTTAACCCAAGGCAACAAGGTATTATTTACTTGATTTCTACCAAGCTAAGTACGGTTCTACCAATGAAATGCTTAAAAAAATATTTATGGCATATTAAACTATTCAATAAAATAAAACTTTTCAATTCACGATGTTAGAAATTTGAACTTATTATAATTTTTAAATAACGAAATTTGGAAAAAAATGGTTCCTCTTTTTTCTTCTGAAATAGATTCATGTAACTTATAATGTTCCATATGAAAATTATATTCAAATATTAATTCACTGTAAAGTGCTGCTAAAATCGAGTATTATTTAGTTATGTACTGTAAAAGTAACCGTTTTGTGTTATTTAGTGTTAAGGTACAATTGGACTGACATGTTAAAAATAACGAAAGTCCCTTTAATAACGAATAATAAAAAAAATCCAAATTCTTCAACATATTAGCCCTCGCAAGTAGAGTCTAGAAAGTATTAATGATTGTAATGTAATATGAAGTTCTATCACAAAAATGTTTTCACATTTCAAAGTGTTTCAGTTAAATTTGTGTTTTAACGCCGGTGATTCGACGCCATTTGCAAAATAAACAATGTAAAACAAAAGAGGTAGCGAGGTACTCGATCGTGCTGTAGTCGAGTGGAACAATGGCAGTGGAGGTGGACAGAGGTGGGGGTCAGACGTCCAGCGCGTCACGCCTCACGCACGCCCGCGCGGCCGCTCAAGGAAACGCCCGTCAAGATTTCCGCCTTGATACATATAAACAGACCAACTAGCTCCCTTGTCTTTATTTTATATGTGACAATCGAGCACACAGTCCACCTGATGGTAAGTGGATTAAGAGTTATCTGCAGATGTGTAGACTAAAATGGAAATATGGATGAGGATGGAAATATGGACCAGGTGGGTCCATATTCTATATTATATTCATATCGACTAAGCGTGGCAGCTATGGCAAAATAAACCTATCAGTGGTGGAGGCCTATGTTCAGCAGTGGGCTTTTATAAACCGTCATAGATGGATGAATAATGATATCATCATTATTAGTCTTTGCTTATTTGACATTTTTTTATACTACTAGGGTGACAAACGAGCACACAGTTTACCTGATGGTAAGTGGATACTGTGGCCCATAAACATTCATCCTCGATTAAGATTAAAAATAAAGAAGCGTTTTCACCCCTAAGCACATAGATGAAATGCCTCGTTTCCAGTAAAAAGGGTCTCCGGTTCTTTACACTCACCATATGAAACACATCAGCGTTAAGCTGCTATTTTACGCTGGTATTCTGTTAGAGCGTGGTCCTTCGCCGGTCGAGCCGACCCATTAGTGCTACAACCATGATACAGCTGCAGCGTGGCCCTACCACTTTAGGAACCTCTCCAACAATATTTACCTTAAGATCGTAAAATTCTCTATAATCGTAATGTCGTTTTTCTTATAAAAACATTCGATAACGTTACGTCAACTGAAGTCTTATGTAATCCTGCAAAAAAACGACAAAAAATGTCCCCGATTTCAACAAAACATTACCGCACCAGCATAAAAATCAACGAAGGTGAGAAAATCCGCTAATTAGCACGTCGGTAGAGCACCCTATAGGTGGCAAAATTGTTCCAGCCATTGTCGCTCCTGCCTTTATGAAAGTATAATTAGCCTTTGTTCAGGTGTAATATTTTTTGAGTCGAATTCATAGAGACGATTTCTATTCAGTTGCAAATCGGGGAAGCCTGTGTTTACGTCCCGATGAACAGTAATTATTGTGTAAACATTTTCGAACGTTTCACGTCACCACAGTGCACTTGGTCATGGTTTTTAATTGATCTATATTCTTGAGAAACGTTGCAATTAATTTTCGATGAGAGCCAATAAAACAGATGTAAAATACTGTTAAAATGTAAATAACGGCGCTTCGTTGTGAAAAAAAAAACGTTGCAGAGATTGTGGTCCCTTTTGTGAGCGAGCACGTGCTGGAGTTCGTAAAGCTTGTATAATTAATTCGAGAGACTGACAGCGAGCGGATACCTGCGCCCGCTTCTATTGCAAACAATCCGGCGCATGCGACCGACGCTCAGGTGTTTAATCTTTATTTATATTTTTTGCCTTCACTTCCCCTTTGCATAAATTAACATTTTCGCAATTGTTACGAGTGGTTTAACTTCAAATTATTTATCCTCTTGTATCAAACATTCATTCCAACACATAGTTTCTTCAAAATTTAATTTTGAATTTTACAACTATGTTTTATCATTTTCATATCGGGGCATTTTATATTTCTCGTAGTATTCAAGTGCGTTCTTAGCGACCATTATTTTTATTTGTCAAACTAGTTACAGATCACTGAGCACTTTGTTATCTATTGCAATCATCTTAACGACGTGTTTGTTGTATTCTAAAATGCTCCATAAATGCACAGCATTCAGTTCAATTTTATTGTGTCTAAAAAAATCTAAGCAATCTAAGTGAATTTATTCGTTAAGCAATATTGAACTTTAAGCAAATATGAAAAAGATTTATCTTTTATTAGCAGAAGACGATATTCTCTCACCTGGCCGGGCGGGCCGGCAGCTGGGCCGCTTTGTCTCGACTCATCACTTGACTCGGGCGAAAGGGATGCGGCGCCCATGTGAACCCAATAACGGAATCCTGGGAATGGATGCTCCTGTTTAGATAATAGTTTACGAGACAATAGTAATGTGATATTTTTTGGAAAATTTAGGACAAGCAATGTTTGCTTTTCGTGAATAATCTCAACCCGTTATATTTTCATTTATTTATTAAAAAATATTTACGCGAATACTATACAGACTGCGATATTTGACGTCCCGATGTCATAGGCTACCTTCAGTTTTTGAATATTAATTTTTTGTCCAATCTCCGCCGAACGAGCTTACAGTATCTTGAAGTCTTCCTTCTTCTTTCTTCATTCTTGAAGTGGCATGCTTGGGTTTGGATTTAATTTTGTTAATTACAGGATTCCGAGGTGATGACAGCAGATTATTCAAAACCACATATATAAGCTATATACTGATTTAACTACATTAAAACAAAACAAAATTATAACGAATTAATTTATTTCTGTGTTAGTCTAGCACGTCTAGTACTAAATGACATCATAGTTTCATCTAAAGTATACCTACCAAAATAATTACAATCTTTTTCAATACCTTAATGATTTCATCAACAGCATTTGATAAGGTATCTATTATTGTCTTCGGAATTCAATCCAAGTGAGTTAAGAAGGATTATCATCAATTACAGATTTTTGGGGACTAAACTGGTTTCGAAATTTTATACCAAACATTTGTCCAACGAAAGTTCATAAGTGATTTTGAATTGTATTTTAATGTAGTCTTTTCAACATTAGATCTATATAAATCTAAATGTTATAAAAATGATGTTGTTAAATTTTTTATTTAAAAATAAGTTAAATGTAACACTTAAAATTTCGAAAAGTTAGTTTTTTTGATTGTTGAAACAAAATGCTCATAGTTCTAAATATGCTATGCTTGTTTCGGCTACAGCTCCAGAGAGGGAAGTTAACAGTGTATTTAAATAAACACCAAAAGCAAATATAAAAGTTTAATTCCCACTATGTTATGCAAATGGACAGCTTGTCGTCTGTGTTGTCAGCCGTGTTTCTCCAAGTGGTCAAGCTGATGGGAAAAAAAGAAATTATAATAAAAAAGATACGAGTCGACACAACTATCCGTTTAGTGTGTTTGGCGATTTTCTAATAGATCACAAGCATTAATATGCTCGGGACTGGTTCTCGTGAGATCCGTTAGTGGTTTTATGTAAATTATTTAGTTTATGGCGGCTTCTAGTTTACATTCGGACGCTTCACTAAAAAATACGTATACGTACTTTATGCGATAAGATAACTTGTTCGATGCAATTCCGCGGTAGAAAGTGTCATATATCATGGTATTAGAAATTAAAAATGTGTTTGTTGTGAACGGGGCCGTTATAATTAAGTTACTGCGTGCTATATTATAGCTGGCGGGTCGTTACTTATTTTTAGCCAACTTTAAAAAAGAGGTTATATTTTGTTTGTTTGTATGTTTTGCGATATATTTGTCAATTATGAACTGATTTTGATTACCGTTACTGTTACAGTTTATTAAAATCCACTGCTGAACTTAGGCGTCCCCAATAGATTGCTTTTTTTTTTGGCAACCGCAGTTTTTCACTTTTAGTCGTTATTATCTCCGATTTGTTTCCCTCTGTCCGAATTCGATTATTCTTTTTTTATTAAATATGTTATACTCCGGTTTTGGTTCCGAATTAATTTGGAGATCAAAGGGTGGTAAAATAGGGGTTAAAGTTTTTAATGGAACTATTTAGACGACATTGAGGTTGTTATGTTCCTTAGTCCACCCAAAAAGCAAAAATAACATTAATTCAAAAATAATTAGATAAATAAAATGTAGACAGCCGACTTGAAACAACTAAAAATAATAAAATAGTTTCGCATTCTGAAGCCAGACCTTTAATTCTTCTACAAAATATGTTTTAGCAGTCGGCTTTTTTCTTTTTATTAAAAGTTAATTTTGCCTAGCTAACGTGAACAGATTCCTTTTTCATTTTAGTTTGTTTTCAGTTAACTCCCGCAGATTAATGAAATTATGGTTCATATATTACGGGTAAGTCGTTATAATGAGTCCACTACCTGATCAAAAAGGAAGTATCAAGTCGAGTTGTACAGGTGTACGGTGGGATCCAAGACCGTTACGCGTGAAAAATAACCATTGTATGAATACGATTGATACTATGAAAGGAATTCGATTACTATGCAGTGTAGTGACATTAGCGGCATTGTGGGCCGCGGCCAGGGAAACGTCGCCCAAACTAGTTTCGAGTCCAAACGGCCGATCGCATAGAGGCACATTGTCGAGATTAATGCACAGAACCGGATGCTGCTTCTCCCGACTATCGATAAAACGGTCACAAGCGCTATAAAACCAGCCCCGCGACGTTTTTTGTTATCTCTAGCGTTGACCGCCCTTTCAAACTCCACTCGCCGTTCATTCATCGCGTCGGGATGAAAGGAATTCGAATAATCAGCTGATAGAGGAGACGAGCCGCGGCGGCTAACGGTCCATTTTTGATCAATTATCCATCTTAAAACCGATGCCCCTTCATCTAACGAATTTTTAGACTCGCTCTCATAGAAACGGAAAGCTAACCTGTTTTAATATGAATACATATACACGATATAACGCAGCTTAGACTAACATTCAGAAATAACCGTTGAGGTACAATGGAACTGGAGAGATAGAGGGAGGATGCTGCGATTCGGAGGCCCTTGATGGTATCGCGTTTCGTGAACTGCGCCGATGTCTAATTCTCAATACAATGGGCGTAAAAAACTCACGTGAAATATATGTGTCACAGTGCCAACCCCGGGCGCAGACAATGGACAAAGGAGTCCTCGAGAGCGCGTTTTGCTGCCACAATGCACCCACGCGCTTTTTGTCGCGCATTGTGCGTCGCAATCGCAGGAAGATCGATCTCTCGATCGTCTAATAGACGAGACACGTGTGCTGCCGCGTCCTAAAACATGTAAATTGTTGTCTCGAGGTGAAAGTTGAAAAGTAAAAGTCGGTCCGTGGCATCTGCCGCTGGTGTCGTGTTCTGTTGCGTCGGAAGCGGGGGCGGGTCGCTGAAGGGTAGAGGGCGATTGTTCTTCATCTCTACACTACACAATGATACAAAAAGTGGTTAACAAAGAGTCAACAGATAAAAAGGGAATCTCAGCTCGCATTCAGTTTCATTTATACTCGATAATAATCAACTACAAATCGGCCAATCTTTTTCTGACAGTCATTGTTGTCTCTAGTTTGTTATGAGGTTTCATTATATGTTTGACATAACTTTTGTAAAAGTTCTGGATGTAAATGATTTATTATTTCTTGAGTCTTTTATGCTATAGTTCATTGGAAATGTAACACAACAGTCAGTTTGATATAAGTATGTGTCAACAATAGCATTCTTTTTTAAATATTTCTTAACACTGATTTGATTTTGGAATAAGGTATAATTAAATGAATAATTATAAATTTAACAAGATTGTTGTCACTGGGTGAAATTCCATCAAATACTTGCACTTGAATTGCAAGAATTCTTGTGACTGATATAATTTGCTGACACCATAAGGTGAAACCTGGTGACATAATTATTAAAAAAAAATAAAAATAACAAGTGGTTATTTTTACTGCGTATATATTATTACTACGTATTTTTACGCATATATACAAAAAATACCTGATGGTAAGTTGATGCTGTATCCCCTTTATACTTGATTAAAAATCAAAATGCAGACGCGTTGTCACCCTTGGGGACTAACATGTAATGCCACGTTTCCATTAAAAAGGTTCTACGGTTCTCTACAGTCACCATACCAGACACAACAGCATTAAGGTGCTATTTTTCGCTGGTGTTGCGTGAGAGTGTGGTCATCGGTCAAGCCACCCCATTCGTGCTACAAACATACTAAGTATAGCTGCAGCGTTGTTCTACAACGTATAATTATTATGTATGCGTAATAAGTCACAATCAACAAACATAAATAATATTTCTTATTTATTTTATATATACTCAAAAGTTACTCAAGTTTAAGATGCCGTTAAGTCTCGTGCTGTCTCTATCACTTTAAGTCAAAATGACTGTGACACCACGAGACTTAACGACATCTTGAAATTGATCATTAAACTATAATGTGAATAGGGTAATTAAAATAGCAGAGTCGACGGCTCGGTGGAGTCAAAATCGCGGCATTGAATCGCGCGACATATGGCGTCGGTTGCCGCCGCGGGCCCTCGCCGACCGACAAATTAGTGTTTAAGAGATTGCCATCAATACGAGTACAAAGTGTCCAATCCATTACGAACAAATGGCGTTATTTAGGAGCAGGGCTACCGTAGACCCGGTACACACGGCCGGAGGTGCCGCTGTCGAACCGCTGCAACCGCCATTTTCTATTGTTATTTATCGCTTCCCTCCTTATTTGTATGCCCGTGTATTTGATGCACAATTATACGAATCATGTTTTGCGTTTACATTTCTACATTGCGATTTTAATGCACAAATTTTAAATCATAAATGATTTCGAATATTAGATTATTAATCTGTAATAAAAAATTTCATGTTACTTCTGAACTTATCTTCACGCACAATCCCTGACGGGGTAGCCAGAGAGAACAGATCGCCAAGTGTCACGATCCTTACATACCTCTTTCGCTTCTTTCAGATTCATTATCTTCTTCATATATGCACGTCTAGGTATCCGAGTACTCTTGACTCTCCCCACTTCGAACAATTTGGTCATATAGTCTACGAAAGTTAGTCTCGGTCTACCTCGACACCTTTTAATATTAACTTTCGCGTTGAATGTTGAATATATAATTGAAAAAATCTACGTACAGTTGTTTTTATTTCCGAATGAAATTATACAAGTTCTAAAAAACTATTAACACCAGAACTAAGATTAGTAAGTACCAGGGTTAAGTTTAGGTAACTTGGTGCTAAACAGCAGGGACTGGCTGCAAACTAGTACTGAGATAATGCGCAGCGAACACTGAGCCTTTGCCACATTAAATACTTAGTAATTTTAGTTAATCTGTTAATGTACATTTTTTATTGATTTTATTAAGTCTTTATTTACTTGTATGTTTTTAATTGTAAGCTTAATATTCTGTATGTGGTAATAAGTATTTTTATTATTAATATATAGTGTTATCAATCCTCCTCTATTAGTTGGTTAACTTGACTTTGGCCGTCGCTGAGTCGTTCTGCAACAAGCTTTAACCTCGCGGCTCCAGCTGAGTTACGATGGGCGCTAATCGAAGATCATTATCGCATCGACTCAATCAGGCGAGTGATTAAAAAGGATTTAGTGCGTGTTTTAAAGAACAACACGTATCTTCAGGGTCACATTCATTTGGTCTGTTCTCATCTGATAATATAATATTCGTTCATTCTGAATGAATTTTTTCATTATTTTCGGCCTCCCAAAAGACTGCCTCAGAGAAGATATATTTGCCATAGTAGTCATGCTTGGCAAGCGGTTTGAATTCTGCAGTTTTTTTATATTTTCTAGTTGTTGTTGGGAAGACGCTGCTGCCCATGTCCTGGTTTATTTCCCTCAGTCGCGTCTTACGACACCCACAGGACGATGGGGTAGTAGATGTTCTTACACCGCGACTACACGTTAACCGCCGTTACACGGTATATAATATTATATCCGTAGTCGGTAATAATTATAATAATATTAGAACAAGTTAAAGCTAATTTCTTATAATTCTACTATTCATTACCTAATTGTTAATTATGAAATGTATTGAATGTTAAGGTTAGATGAAAAGTTACTAATTTTCTTAGGTGATACTGCATCGACAAATTTAATTTTTAAATTATAAGTAAAAGTAATGATTAAAAATTTAATTTTTGGATAGTTACTGATTTATAAATTATATTATGAAACTGCGTTAATTGTACAAAAAATATTATACGGCCGCATAGCAATGTTGTATATTTACATAAAACTATTCTTATTCTTCAGTGGACTTGTGAAGGGCTGTAATGATGATTCTTATAAAGAGACCGCAATAAAAACTGTTGGAAGCTTGGATTCCTAATATTTTGCGAACGAAAGCACAGCAAAAGCGAAAGGTCATTTACTATTTTGTCCATAAAAAGTCGCGAGAGGGCGCAGCGTTCGTCCCCAATCCGGGGATAACCTTCCATTGTAAACTGTGTCCGATTCGCCGCGCCTATTGTACCGCAGTTTGGAGCCAAAACGTAAATAAAGGCAGATGTTACCACACTCCAAAATATAACGACGCAACACCTTCTGTCATATGCGTGGAAAGGAACACATGAAAATCAACCTTATTTATTTGTCAAGGGGCTATATTTGCAGTAAAATAATTTGGCGAGTAAAACATTTCGTAAGTGAACGGTGTCACACGTCTAGCGCTCTGTGGTCCGCGCCGCGGCTGTGTGGGTAGTTTTACAAAACCGAAATTGTTGTAGCGAAGTTTAATAAAACTCATATTAAAGGCAAGGATGCTATTGACAGGCGCGGCGAGACCCATAGCGAGACCACGGCACAACTTTCATTATCTTTAATTATTATTGAATTAAAATATTTTACATTACTAGATACAAATAAGAAATATATGCACGTATACTTTTAATATAATGTAATATGGTTAAATCTAATCAAATTATACATAAATACATATATTTAAGACAATATATTAAAGTAAAAAAAGTTCACATTCATCGAAAAATTATTTATGAGGAATCGATTATATTGTAGTACATAATTACAGAATGCGGGTTTTATTTGTTTTTAGAATAAGGGTAAATGCTGTGGACCATAGACACTTTTTTATTGGATAAGGGTGATAAACGAGAACACAGTCCACCTGATGGTAAGTGGTTGCTGTGACCCATAGACATTTTACATTTTCTGTGAGAGCGTGGTCCTTTTCCGGTTGAGCCAACCCAATCGTGTCACAATACCACTAATATAGCTGCAGCATGGCTCTATCACGAAAAAGTAAAAAAAACCTACATCTATCCTCGATTAATAATCAAAGTATAGATGCATTGTAACACCCGAAGACTAAGAATGCAGCAACAGTAAAATGAATCTCTGATTCTCTACGCGCAGCATACGAAACACAGCAGCTTTAAGCTGTTATTTTACGTTGGTGTTTTGTGACAGCGTGGTCCTTCCCCGGTTTAGCCCACCCATTCGAGATGCAAATATAATATAGGTGCAGTGTGTCTCTACCAATATAAAGGATGTTAGATATGTTGAAAGTTTTTCGTGGTTGAGCCACACTGAATCACAAATCGGTCGGTTCAACTAGCGTAAAATAGCGGCGTAATGTGTTTCGGAGAAGCGGAGACCCCTTTTACTGGTGACGAGGCGTTATGTCTTAGTTACCGGGTATGACAATACCTGTGTATTTTATTTTAATTCTAAATAAATTATAGATAAGTCAAAATGCTTGTGTTTCTGTGTACCGCTTAAAACTTTGTTTATGATTATTTTAATTGAGCAATTATGTATATTATTATATAAGTGTATTTTATATATTTTTTTTTAAATTTGCGTAAAGCTTGGCTGCCTATTATAATTAAATAAAGATACATTTGTGCTTATAGGTAAAATATCTTTCTTCTAAAATTTTGCTACTTTATTTAAAAGCAATTGCGATCTACAGAAATAGATTGCGTCCGGTGTTTAAAATATTGCTCTGGGTATAATATTTCAGAAATAACGAGTTATCAAATAAATCATCAATAACTTACCTATAAACTATCACGGAAACGAATCTCATTATAAATTATGTTAATAATATATGAAACCTTTGCTTTCCATGTTCAGATCTAATAAGCACGCTTCATCGCGTCGTGAAGCAATTTTTTATTATGTTTATTAAACCTATAATTCTCGTTTCCCTAGGCTAGGTTCGTGTAAGCTCACTTCCGAACGCCTGGTTTTAGTTTATTTCTGTCCGTGTGCCTGCAACGAAATCATTTACATATTCAATTGATTGCTAATAAGCTGTTTCGATGTGGGGCCATTGTGCACCTTGTAATTATACATGTAACTCAACATTGTTCAAGTTTCAGTATCGTTTGAATACTAGTGGTCCCAAAATAGTAGTTGTACCCTTAGTAAACCATATATTTTCTCGTAGAATAATTAATGTTAGCAAAATTTAATGTAAACAGATAATTCCTGCGATATAGTAATTTTTTCGCAATTGAGACAGTAACAAGTATTTCTTTATTTTCTTTCTTTCTTTTTTTTATAAAAAACGTTACCCCCACACTAGGATTTTCTCCTGTGTCGTGGAGGCAGTTTACAAACATAAATTACACAAGGACAAACATCCAGACCCGGAACAATTATTTGTAGGCCATACAAATACTTGTTCCGTGCGGGATTCGAACCCGCGGCTCCCAGCGCAACAACTGATTGCTAAGCCACTGCGCCACGGAGCCGTCTTTCTTTTGTCAACTTCAGCAAAACTGTAAAATTAATTAAAGATAAAAAATTTATTAAAAATTCAAAATTGTATGCGCATATTAATATAATGTTGCAGTACATATTATTTAACACTAAAAATTTGTACAATGAATTTATTTTATAATAAGTCCGTCCGTAAACCGTTATAACCATTTCGCCTCTCACATCACTAGAAGTTATGATAGATATACCTATATCTAGTTTCATGATTTTAGTCCGAAGATTCTTAATTGATTGATTATAAAATTTAATAACAAAATATATTAATTATTACTTCTACAAAATCTCTTATTGAGCGTATTTCGATGTAGCGCGCGTGACCTTTTTACAAAAATTTCAAAGTGCTCGAGGCTATGGCTGGGTACACAATACAGTTTAATGAGATTATACTTTGATCGAAATATGCACATAATATTTATTAATCTAATATTACCTTAAAACTTTCAGATTTTAAGCTTTCAGGTTTTAAGTATTTCCGTCCGAATTCAATCTGGGAGTCTTCAAGCCAAAAGTGAGTAAGCTTTAGCTACGCTACTAGACAGTGTGGAAGGTGCGGTCTACCATCTACTTCATCACTACTTACCACTATAATAACCCCATTATTATCAAGCACTGGCTTCTATTAAATAAACAAATTACTTTTCTATAATAAAATTATTTAGACAATCAAAGAGCATGAAGATATCAACAAGGACTATAATTGTATTGAGAAAATAATTCCACTATAGAGAATATGATCAGTTGTAGTTTTCTCAATGCTCTTGTCGATATAAGTAAACTGTGGGGGACACATTTAACTTTTATTTATTGCAATCTGTGGCCGAGAGTATGCCTAGTCATGTGGAATCACACTAATTCCCGTAGCTCGCTTGTATGTACGTAGTGTAGATTGAACAAACATTTCCAACACATACAGATTCGGACATAAGCCGGAATAAACGCTTCGTGGATTGAAACTTATTTCCGTGACAAATTGAAACTCAAAGTAAAACATTTGTTTAAAAATGGCTATTCCAAAGGACTTTTATAATCAAAAGCTACGTCAACTACGAGAAACTAAAAACTTTACAGACATTTTGGATTGGAGATTCCTATCTAGTATTTGGTAAACAAAACAGAAGAATTTTCAACACACACAAACACAAACACTCACGCCTGTCACCCAGAGGGGTAGGCAGCGACTACGGACTTCCATTTGGCACGAACCTGACACACCTCTCTCGGCTCCTTTACATCCATATATCTACGCATACAGGCTCGTTGGTTAAGGGTCAGAATTTTTGAACTTTAAGTATACCTGGAATAAAACTAATTTTATGGATTATATTCCGTTGAATTTCGCGTAAATTTATTTATTTACTATATATGTAACAATGATTTTTTTGGTATTTATTATTTAGTTATTCTTTATTATTATATATGGTAGTTAAGTTAGTTATTATATCAGTTTTATTCCATGTGCAGTATTCGCATAAATATAAGAAATCTTTAAGAATATCGTTCGCTAGGACCTAAAAGGTATATACGAGAGTCGCTAAGGTAATTTTTCAAGGTGTAAGGATCAACCAATTCCGCGGCCGGCAAGCAAGGCGTGGCAAGATTCCACGGTTATTATTACACCTGTTGCGGCCGTGACAACCCACACCTGCCACCATCAACCCGGCTTCAACTAAGTTGCACCGGCGACAATCTACAGTACAAGTGTACAAGGCGAGCTGAGCTCACACAGAGGAAGATTTGTAACGTTCTATTTATTCATGAATATTTTGATTTATTAAATATTAGACTAAAACTCACCAATATCAAAAGCGGGAATCTCACTAAATCCATCCATACATTCATTACAACGTATAAAAATTCCCCATAGATTACCTACTATATGCCAGAATCTCCCCTATCTATGGGTGATGAATATAAAATTCTATAGTATCAATGTACCTAAATGTCTACTGACTAAAAATAAATAACATCATCATCATCATTACAGCCCTTCACAAGTCCACTGCTGAACATAGGCCTCCCCCAAGGAATGCCACAAAGCACGGTTCAGAGTCACCTAGTCTAGTGACTCCTGCATGTCTTACCAGGTCGTCACTCCATCTAAACTTAGGTAATGATTTCTTATATTTACGCGAATACTACACATTAAATTAACTAATTTTACAAAATTTATCACGTTTAATTTTAATTTTTAATTCCCGACGTTTCGAGTGCTTTACAGTAAGGGTTTTGGTCACGGGGGAACTGGGTGTTTGACGTCCCGATGTCACAATTAGCCGTGTTATCTTCAGTTTTTTTTAATATTAATTTTTTGTAACAGTGGTAGAGCCACGCGGTAGCTTTTGCTGTCGCACGGATGGGCCGGCTCGAACCGGGGTGGTACCACGACCTCACAGAAAATCAGCGTGAAGTAGAGATTTACCTCTGCGTTTCGCTTGGTGAGTGTAGGTGGCCGGAGGCCCTTTTTACTGGAAATGAGGCATTCCATCTTAGTCCTCACGGGTGACAACGCATCTACATTTTGATTTGTAATAGAGGATAGATGTAGATGTCTATGGGCCGCAGCAACCACTTACCATCAGGTGGACTGTGTGCTCGTTTGTCACCCTTATCCTATAAAAAAAAAATTGTCCAATCTACGCAGAATGCGCTAGCAGTATCTTGAAGTTTTACAGTGGTATGCTTGGGTTTAAATTTAATTATATTATTTATAGGATCCCAAGCAGATTCAAGTACCTATTCATATTCTCTATTGAAATTTGGATATTTTTAATTTCAATAGCCTCACGAATTATTCTTAATAACAATCAGTGTTTTTTACGAAGATTTGTGGTCTATCAAATATGATGCAATGGCAGGGACGATCTCTAACATGTTCACAGACTGCAGACTTCTTGAGGCGCCGGTGCGTCTTTTACGCGGGTTAAAGATCTATAAAATTCATAAAGTTGGTTTCAATGAATATCTTAGGTTTATTCATCCTGTTAATGTACCAAGATTACAAATTATAAAACTTTAGTCATA
The DNA here is from genome assembly GCA_033319125.1 of Parnassius glacialis. NCBI lineage: Eukaryota > Metazoa > Arthropoda > Insecta > Lepidoptera > Papilionidae > Parnassius > Parnassius glacialis. Next base: position 53,260,083 of record JAVANC010000021.1, on the reverse strand, counting down.
AAACAAGCAAACCTCGAAAGTTCCACACACAAAGTTAACATTGACATTTGTTTATAAAAGCAAACAATAATCAAAAACTCCGCCCGTCGGTTTGTAGCGATACAACAGAAAACGGTAATTGAATCAATTAATTAGGCTCCCGCTCAAACGGAGAGTGCTAAACGAATCCGCCGCAAACCGCCGGGTGTGGGTGAAGACACAGGGTCATAATTAATAGAGTGTCCTGTCTCCATGCCTGTCGGCTGGGGGATCCCCTATAGTAATTGAAAATTTCATTTGCTTTAAAAGTAAAATGAATTACGTCTATGCAACTGATTTGACATGATATTTACGGTTCGTATCGAGTGCGATTTAAGAAACCCCTGATGTGATATTTATTTTATAAAATTAAATTATTAACGAACTAATTGTTTAAAATGATAGTATTTTTGAATAAAATAAGTTTCAGAAACGAGCACCTAGTCGACCTGATGGTAAATGGATAGGTGTAGAAAAATTTACAGAATGCAGATGCGTTGTCACCTCTGAGGATTAAGCTAGAATATATGTTTCCAGTAAAAAGGGTCTCCGGTTCTCTACACTCACCATAAGAAAACACAGCAGCATTAAGCTGGTTTTTACGGTGGTATTATGTATTATGTGGGAGAGTGATCCTATCGGGGTCGAGCTGACGCATCCATGCTCCAACCATAATATAGTTAAACGTAGTTCTATCACGTGTGTATCGTTTACGTCTGTATATACTATGTGTAATACCACGTGTGGTAGATAAGCAAAAACAGTTACAGATGAATTTTTCAACTCTCAGCACGAGGCAGAATGTCTCACAGCGTGTAATTATACTGGCCGTCCATACCTTTAAAATCGGCAAACGTAATGTAGATGCAAGGCTTCTTGGCGACAGAAGTAAGTAAAATGGCACTAATCCAGATGGTGTTTTAAGTAATAAAGGTGCTCACTATATGGTAAAATACGATGCTGGACGTGAGCCTCTCCTTTTGACGTCACTGCCCCTTCAAGTTAAGTTAAAGTTACTTTAGACCGTGTAGTGGCGGAGTAAGAATATCCACTACCCCATCTCGTCCCGAGGATTTGGTAAGAGTCGATAGAGGGAAAGAAACCAGGAGGTCGGCCGTAGTGTCTTCCTAATAATATCTAAAACATAAAAACTGCGGTTGGCAAACCGCCTGCCATGCGTAACTTAATAAATTTATCGGTAGTTCCTATAACAAATATCCCCGGTATGATACAATCTATGGGAGGCCTATGTTCAGCAGCGGATTTTGCTGTAATAATGATGATGATGAAATTAGTTTTTGAATAACAGAAAAATATTCTGCATGTTAGCGCTTAGTCGCGAGATATTAATTGATTTCAATTTAAGAGACAAAACATAAGCTACGATAAAAAAGACATGCCCCAGCGCCAGGGCCGCGCTCGCGAACAAGCACACAAATCGAGTTACTCCTAATCATATTACGTCCCCCGAATCTGCGCTAAATCCGTCACTTGTAACCGCTGATGAGCTATTCTTTAAATGGGGGCGCAAAAAACTAAGCCCTCGCCACTACGTACGCACAATGTAACGGGATTGCTTCTGCATCTTCGAAATTTTATCCTATAGCGTTTAATGAAAATTTTCAGCGTTACTTAATAGATTTAGTACCGTTACAGCCTTTTAAAGTCCACTGCTAAATACTTCTGCCTCATAAGTGGGATATTTACCATAGCTGCCGCGCTTGGCAACCGCATGGATGGGTTGGCAACTACAGTTTTTTTATTTCTTAGTTGTTTTTAGGGAGTTCTGCTGCACATCTCCTGATTTGTTTTCCTCTGTTGCCTCTTACGACACCCACTGGATGACAGGGGGTACTGGATATCCTTACACGGCCACTACACGGTACACCGACAAGCTTACCATTACTTAATAATTTTGTGGGTACAACCCATAAACTTATTACATTATGCTTGAAGTATTATAAAAAATATTAATTTTTTTCTATTCTTAGTCCATTCCAAGTCCACTGCTGCACATAGTTTGCCTCCCGTATAGATTGCCTCGTATCAGGGATGTTTGTTTTAAGATTGGCAGGCGGGTTGGCAAGCGCAGTTTCAATTGTTATTGAGTTTTCATAAGGAAGATGCTGCTGACCATCCCTTGAAAGGATTTTCCTCTGTCGGCTTTTATGATCCCTACGGTATGGTATTAAGAGGTGGTGAATTCTCTTACACCGTCACTATAAATATACGGCCATAATTTCTATCAAATCCTCAACACGTCGAACTGCTGGTTACAGGCTGCATCTCATTTCTAGAGGATGTAGCATTTTGATTCGACGCGCTGCTCCCTGTGCTTATTGGTGGATTTGACAAGTCCGCGCAATATTTTAATTCTCAGACGCGCAAGTTTCTTCAAGATGTTTTTCTTCACCACAATTTTTAGTGAAGACGGCGGGGATCGAACCCGGATTGCTCGCATACTATGAAATTTACGGAGACACTTAGATCCTAAGGCTACCAACTCGGAATGAAGTAAACCATACGAAACAGATATTATAAGGCCTTATATTGTAAAATATATAATCGAGAGTACCACATTATTTACTCACCATCAGGTATCTGTGTGCTCATTTAATATGTTGTCTAGTAAAAACTGGATATTTCTTAAGATATTATTTGTACAATTATAGTGTGAATGTGTATTTTACACTTGAATATCCATTACATCTTTTTATCACGGCCGCTCTGTTCTGGTCCCGTGGAGCCAGACATCATACTCTTCTGTCCATAGTTACGGTCACTGAGAACAGGCGAAAGTAAATGCAACGTAACTGAAACCACCTGCATATTAAATCATGTAACTCTACTAAATTAAGGTAATTTTGAATATGAATTAGACGCGTGTAACCACTCACCCGCTCGCTAGCCGAATTGCCATAAAAATTATGTGTTATGAAAATTATAACGTTTTCAAAGCCGCAGACAGGCTGCTTTCGCTGATCTGTCTACTAATTAATCTTCTTGTAAATTAATTAAATTTTTAACAAGTTCTCCGCTACTCAACTGGACTTAATTTGGAAGAATAACGGAGTCTCATGTAACTCGTAAATACCATTCAAATGAGGTAGTATATTATTTCACTGTGAATGCTCAAATATATGCTACAGAGTTCGTTAATTTCTTATGTTTATTTTTTGTATGGTGCTTAATATGCAAAGTCAAGCAATAATGATGGACAGAATGAAGGAAACAATCATCAACTTTAATTAAATTCAGCCTTATCTAATTTATTGTCTATTATTCCCGTAGTGTACAAAAATAATATAATTTATGTTTATAATTGAAAATAAAAATTTAATGTTACGTACGATAAACACTATCAGAATTATCTGATATAACTTTCAGTTCTTGCTTGATAGACAACTTCGTTCATCAGAGACTCTTGCTCTTTTTATACCTCTTCACCGTCCAGATTTCATATCTCCATCATTTGCTGTTCAAGCTACTTGGAAACAAACATTTAGGACGAATGACGGGCTCATTTTATAAAAATGGTTCAAAATTGCTAAGCTTTCTGTTTCTGTTTCTTATACCTTCCTTCCTTCTTATTTTTCTTATTCCTTTAATTAGTAGGTATATTATGTATATTGTGTTATATATATATATATATATATATATATATATATGTGTTTATTATATGCCTTCGTATTGTTGTCATTGCCGTAAGCTAAACCAGAGACTGCTTTTAGCATTGAGTCCTCCTTTTGATCCTGTATTGTTTTTAAGGCTCAATAAAGATTAAATAAATCTTTTCCATCTTAGATTACATCCGGGACATATTCCATCGAATAAGTTTGCTTTTTTAATGAAAAAAGTGCCATCACCAAATTGCGACGCATGCGGAATAGTTGAAGATGTTCAACATATTTTGATAGAATGTGTCCGGAGTGAAGCAATTAGAAGGTTATTTTTTGGTAGTGATACGAATTTTCTGGTTGGCACCTTGAACAGTATTTTGGCTTATCCTATGTCGGAGGAGGCTAAAATGCTGGTCAAGCTAGCAGACTTGATTCTATGTAGGGAATAGATGGGGCTGTTTATGGTTCCACTTATTCCTATTCTTTAGGTGTGTTTGCTTACAGTCGCGCGTGCTCCTTGCAAATAACTATTGTTAATATAATAAATTTTATGTTTAACTTTGTATGTTCAATTGTAGTGATTAAGTAATTGTAGACAAAAAGGGACGATGTGGTCGCTCAGCGACAAAGTCCGTTATAATAATAAATTTAAAAAAAAATCTTCTCCGTTGATTATTCCGTGCTGAGTTGTTTAAGATTCAGGTAAACCTGGTTTAGAAGTTAGATTTCATTTCAAGCAGATTGGGATAAATCAAATAAGTAGCAATTACCAAATTGTGAGACTATAGTTTTTATTTATGATTTATTTATTATTTTTTTCTTGCATTCTGTACAAAAGAATAAAAAACGCAGAACATTGAGGCATTCTCTACCAGTGAACGTAGGTGTGAATGAATGAATCATAATCAACCAAAATGTTATAAAATAAATTTCCGACTAACTTGAGAAGAATAGGTACATGGCATAGCGCACTCGCCGGCCTTCATTTTTCATGTTTTTACCAGATAGAAACAATAAGTATACAATTATACACGTCGGTTTAGGTACCCAGACTCACGCATTTGATTATTTTGTGAGATCGAAATTAAACATTACAGCACTTTTATCAATTTAAAACAGGTGTCTGTAAACATAAAGTTTTAACACAGCTGTAGTTTATACGTGGTAGAACCACGCTAGAGCAATATTATGGTTGTAGTACAAATGAATCGGCTCGACCCTAGTTAGGCCACGCTCTCATAAAATATTAGCATAAAATAGCAGCTTGATGATACTGTGTTTCATATGAGGAGTGTACAGAAGCGGAGTCCCTTTTAACTGGAAACGAGGAATTTCGTCTTAGTCCTCAGGGGTGACAACGCGTCTGAATTTTCATTATCAATCGTGAATAAATAAATGTAAATGTTTATGGGCCACAGCATCTACTTACCATCAGGTGATCTGTGTCCTCGTTTATCACCCTTAATCTAGTAAAAAAAAAATATTGGCATATTATTTTATTATTCTCCAAACCATTACCTACTTTTTGTCGGACTCATCGATCTGCTGTTTTTATTATTATTATGAGCCGTAAGCAGTCTACAATTTTACATCGGCCTCTTCCATAGTTGATAGAACGTGCTGCAATTACTGTTTTAGCAGGCGTTTTGTTTCCTTTCTTTGCTTTCTGCTTTCCCATAGGATCGCTTCTAGTCAGAAAGATCTCGTGACTGCCGGTAGATGGCGGATAAACCGTCTCTTATTAAGTGGCGAAGCTTGCGTAGACACTTATTGATTTCACGATGTCTGTCCGTCTTTCCCACGATTATCTCGAGAACGGTTTCGAATTTTCAAATTCTGTTTTCAGCAATCGATTACTGATCACCCAGGCATCTGAACCTCCTATTTTGAAACTGATTGCTCAACGGCAACCGTTAGAAACCGCTACAAAGCTGATTGCTTCGCCATTTTGCTATGCTGTTAGCTTGCTAGGTTTATTTATTCTTTATTGGCTCATATAAGTTCACGGCTGGATATGATCTTTTCTCGTTGTAGGGACGATTTTCTTTAATCGTCACAAACCTTTGACGCTGCCACACGTCGCCGATTTGGATATTTAACGTCTGACAGAAAGGAGATAGCTATATTGTCGTCTATTGAAAGCCATAAGATTTTTCTAATCTGTCATTATAACCCATAGTCACCTCTTACGACACCCACAGAACGCCATTCCTAATATTATCTTAACTTAAAATCTTAATATATAATATGAGGATATTTATTAATAATAAATACAACAAAAACTTGAAATGCATTTAATAATTGAACTCACACACACATATTTATTCAAAGGTAGTTTTTTTTCATGGGACCTATGCACACCCGCCTCGCGGAGACTAAAACCCATGATGTTCCTTCCACCTTAGCCGCAATTGGCAGGGCCACGGGAACGCTTTCGCACACATCCGCGACCCTACCGGTGCTAGCCACTCCATGGCATCCCCTCCTTGGAAAACGACAAATCTTCCCCTTTTCCTTCTCAGGTAAGGTGCACCGGAACACGAGGCACGCATCCCTTCACGGCCTCTAAATCTAACGGTGCAGCCCTATGCCTGTGCGTGGAGGCCATGGAGTCAGGAAAGTCGAGTACTCGTAAGCATCAGCCTCCACCGTCAGCCAAGTTTCAATAGAGGATTGCAATACCGACACTCCTCTTCCTACACGGCCCTACCCCTATAGCATCAACGATGCGGCCCCGCGAAAGTTGTGGAGGATAGGGAGAGTGGTGCTTCGCCATACCAACACTCGTCTTCGTTCGCGACTCCATCTCGGCTGTGATGGGAAGGGGGGACTACCCCCACAACAAAAGAAGAGATTATGATATAAGATGAATATTCTGGTATCCGTTGGAAGATTGTAATTTATTGATTTTTACAACACCCATTGGATGCGAAAGAGTGGCGGCTGTCTCACGCCACAGTCTCATTTGTCATCTCATTAAATAACATAACATCACATAAACACGCCCGTCACATAGAAGGGTAGGCAGATACTACGGACTTCCATTTAGCATGCTCCTGATACATCTCTCTCGCCTCCTTTACATACATATACATATCCATTACGCACACATGCTTTTATTGGTCCGTCTTCAATATCTCACCAATTTGGGCGATAAACTTTCATCTACGACGTTCTTTGCTGGCTCTACCGTTTACTTTTGCAACATAAATTTGCCTTGTGACTCTTTCCTCATTCGTTATTTCTACATGACATAAACACCGAATCTTTCTTAATCCTGGTCACCAAATCATCTTAAAAACCACAGTTTTCTCTTATCACACAATTTCTCACCGTTGTTCAGCTTCAGCCCCAACATACTCCTTAACGGCGACATTTCTTCAGCATATATTCTACTCTCGTGCTTCTTATGCCACACCCAATTTTAACTTTATCTCATTAAATATGAATCATAAAATAAAAAGTTACATTAGTAAAAATTATTAAAAAAAACTTTATTACTGCTGCCACTCCATGACGAAATTTTCTTCAAACAGCACAGGTTTAGCGATATTTATGTATAATGTTTAAAAAATGAAAATTCCGCACCGATACTCATAGAGAACGAGCACACGCAGTTGTGCAAATGTCAGTCAGGTCAGCTGTCACAGCAAGTCGTTTCTCTCGCCCTGAGTCACGGCTGACGTTACTGACTCGTCACCAACTGCTTACTCTTGAGTTCTGTATATAGATTTGTTTGGCAAAAGCAGATAGGACGTGTACAGAAGGTATTATGACTTTTACTTCAATAATTATCGGTATTTCATTTTATATTATTTTTTCTTAGTTCAACCTTACGTTTAATTAAAAGAAGTTTTAACGGATTTTATCGTGTATATTAACTTATTTTATATTTCCGACGTTTCGACCACTTTACAGCACTAACAGTCACGGGGGGACTGAGGTATTTGAGGTCCTAATGTCATAGTTAAACACGACTACCTTCAGATTGAAATTATGAATTTTAGTTCCGATCTACCCAAAATGTGTAGTGTCCGCGTAAATATAAGAAATCATTATGTCAACTTTACATCCACGGAAAAAGATAGATTAATTCCGTTGAAAAGTCCACTATTATAAGTTACCATTTCTATTTTGAATCAAATGATATTTATGTATTTTATCGACTATAATTTAAAAAAAATATATCAGTTTAGATGTGAAACACCGTCGCTCCCGGAGTTTGCGGTATGTCAACATATTCAGGAGCGACATAACCATTACATCAGCCTTAATAGACCACAAATCCTCGCAATATAACACAGATTGCCACCACAGATTCGCGAGGCTATTGAAATTGAAAAACATCCAAATTTAAATAAAGAAGATGGATGCTACCATCTGATTGGAATTCTATTTACCTACCGAGCTTATCACTGCAAGACTAAGATACTGTAAGCTCGGTTTGCGGAGACTGGACCAAACAAAAATTAACATTTAAAAGTTGAAGGTAGCCGTCGTTAACACGATGACGTCAATCACACCAGTCTCCCAGCATCCACCATGACCATGGCTGCTGTAAAGTGTCCGAAACGTTGGAAATTAAAAAAAGTTAAAATTAAACACATTCAGAAATCATTTTATGATGTTAAATCCATTACAGTCATATTAGTGTCAATTCAATCCTCATAAAATAAAAGAAAACATCTTATATAAAAAAGTCTGGCGCTGTGGTTGCTCAGAGGCCGGAGTTGTGTAAATTTTACAGAACTCGAGAGCAACCTAAGTTTGTTCCCCGCCGGCACTAATGTAATTCTTAATTGTAATTTTAAATGCTGATTTACGACGTGCTCGATGGCGAAGGAAAACATCGTGAAATATTTAGAAGACATGTGAGGTCTTCCAACACTCGGATCACTCCAAAAGCCTCTCAGAAATGAGAGAAGAGGCTTGTGACCAGGCTGTGGGGAGGTTTTAAGGCCGTACTTAAAAACCTTAAAACATAAATTAAACGTGGTAGAGCCATGCTACAGCTATTTTAATTGTATAGTTGTAGCGCGAATGGGTCGGCTCGAATGGGGAAGGACTACGCTCTCACAGAACACCAGCGTAAAATAGCTTAATGCTGCTGTGTTTCGTATGGTGAGTAGAGAACCGGGTACCCTTTTTACTAGAAACGAGGCATTCCATCTTAGTACTCACGGGTGATAACGCATCTGTATTTTGATTCGCAAACGATGATAGATGTAGATTTCTATGGGCCACAGCAACCACTTACCATCAGGCGGACTGTGTACTCGCTTGTCACTCTATTCCTATAAAAAAGCAGCAATGATAAAACATTATCCAATAATGTCTAAGTAGGCTTATTATGTCATAACAAACATCAATAAAGTGCTATAACCACAAGTACAAATGTAAACAGCGTCAGACAATAAAAACGTATATTATAAATTCAAATCTCGAGTGGCACAGTAGCGCCACCTATAAAAAGAGCGGTCAGCGACACGGCAACAATGCGTTATAAAATTATAATGGCATTATTTGTTTATCAATAAGCAATTTGCATGTGTTAAGTGCAGGCGAGTAGAGTATTTAGTCTGTGGAGTGTTGTAACGCGGGATTTGCATTTGAATGCGCGGGCGCTGCGGCTCGTGGGCGGACAAGATGGCGGCAGTGGCGGGACGACTCGCGGCTTCGATTGACACTAATTATGGGTTTTGGGACTACATATTGTTCTTTTTTATATGCTTATTAGGGTTCTTAATCTATTGTTTAGAGTGTTGTGTGTATAATTTATAGGTGTATATTTTCTTATCTATAATATTAAATAAATCATCATCGTCATTATAGCCTTTCACAAGTCAACAAAAACACAGGCCTCCTTCAAGGTATGCTACAAAGCACGGTCCTTATCCACTGCATTCAGCAGTTACTGTAGATAGAGCTTATTAAGTCTATCAAGCAGAGAAACTCCAAGCGTAATCCTTTCCATAGCTCACTGAACGACCTTCAGCTTCTTTATACGGCCAGAAGTGAAGGACTACGTCTCTGATGTATAATATGTCATCCCAGTCAACATGCACAGCTTGGACACTCTTGTTTTCGCATTTTGAGGTATACGAGACGAGATGTGTCGTAATCTCCTGAAGGTTGCCCAGCCGACATATTGAGTAAATATTTAAAAATATAGTATCAACTAAAAGCGTTTATGATATATTATTATACGTGGTAGAGCCATGCTGCAGCTATTTTATGGTTGTAGCACGAATGGGTCGGCTCGACCGGGGAAGGACCACGCTCTCACAAAATACCAACGTGAAATAGCAGCTTAACGCAGCTGTGTTTCGTATGCTGAGTGCAGGGAACCGGAGACCCTTTTTGCTGGAAACGAGGCATTCCATCTTAGTCCTCACGGGTGACGACGCATCTGCATTTTGATTCGTAATCGAATTCGAAGATAGATGTAGATGTTTATGGGCCACAGCAACCACTTACCATCAGGTGTGTGCTCGCTTGTCAACCTATTCTATAAAAAAAATGAAGAAACGCTAAATTGTATATAAGCTTATAAAATTTAGCGTTTCTTCATTTTTTTTTCAGGAAAATTATATGATGCGAAAAACTCTCTGTGGCATTTTTGTTTTGTTTTAATACGCGAACAGTGCGATATTATACTTTAAATTTAATTTTAATAGCCTAAGGGATACGTTGAGCATAATTCGAAAATAGACAAAAGCGATAACTAAACTGCGGCCGGCAGTCCTTAGGCAGTGAAGAGTGTGGATGCGTGCAAACCGTCTGACAACTCAGACATAAAGGATATTAATTGAATTGCGTGTGAGCGCGAGGCACTGGACGTGCAAATACGTGTCGTGTACATAATGGTGCAGGGAATACAATGCTGAGTATTGTTCGGAGATTTCCATTACGGTGTACACGGCTAATTAGTGGACCAGACATGAGACGCTGGCGCTAAGTCCTCGAAAAAATAATTGATTTGTTGGTTACTTTTATTAATGGTTCCGGCCTGAATATCCAAAGTACATGTGCATAATATAATTGCTACGCATCTGCATTTTGATTCCTAATCTAGGATAGTTATAGCTATAGGTCACATCATCTACTCACCGTGGATTGTAAAACCCTCGTTTCGAACCCTTGTGTTTTAATTGTTTTTTAAACGTTACCCCACACTAGGATTTTCTCCTGTATCGTGGAGGCAGTTTACAAACAATTTGCACAAGGACAAACATCCAGACCCGGAACAAATTATTTGTAGGCCATACAAATACTTGTTCCGTGCGGGATTCGAACCCGCGGACCCCAGCGCAGCAACTCATTGCTAAGCCACTGCGCCACCGAGACGTCAAAAAAATATTTTTAATGCATGTGCATTAAAACTATTTTGTAAAAGAATATTTTAGAGTAATGTAATAATATTTAACTGATTTCTGTTTATTTCTTTAATTTTTTCTTAAGTTAAATGTTCCCCACCTTTCTTAGTCAATTTATCAATTATTACATCATATCAGAAGTTTACTGCTGAACATAGGCCTCCCCCTTTGGTTGGGCCATAGTGCACATATTTGCTAAAGTTGTCAAGCTTGGCAGACGGTTGGCAAACGTAGTTGTTTATTATATTTTGAGTGGATATCAGAAAGATGCTGCTGTCCATTTTTTCAGTTTCTATCGGTCGCTTTTTACAACACCCACGGGATGATATTAAGTATGGGATTCCCTAACGTCGCCATTTCGTGATGACAGTGGTCAACTAATCCAAATACGTCATAGCAAAAAGTCAAACAGCATTACTGTTATACTGATAAATAAATGTGATGATGTCAGTTGTATGCAGACACAAAATACGCAGCGTGTCTATTATTTTAGCGACTGATCAAAGTGGGAGGAAAGCGGCGCACCTGCCACCTCCGCAACCATGTTTCTCTTCACACAAAATTCGGCTACATTTCCGATTGTATGAGCACGTAAAATGTCATTCGAAAACCCGACTCGGTTTCGTGAACCGCCGCGAATATATTTAAATGAATTACGCAGCACTAATATGGCTCGGGGCGCAAGGACGAATTTTGCATAAGTTCGCTCGTAACGGAACACTTACGTCGATGATTTTTTTCCATTAGCATTTGTTTTTGTTTAATGATGCCATTTGCATAGCACGCCTGCTACGTGATGTTGGTTATTGTTTGTTTTAACTAATCTTATAGTGAAATAGTACATAACGTAAATTCGTTATACTTACATTAGTTTTTTGTTTAGACTGAAGATTATTAAGGTAATATAAAGTGTAATTTAGAAAAGACAGTAAGAGAGTAATCTAATTAAAGTCATAAAAAGAACAACATGTCTCCTCATTGAAACCTTTCCCATGGTGTTTTCACATGGTGAACCTGCCATCACAGCTAGAGTTACACCGTCCACATTTTTATATATCAATAGATTAAAGTGTTAAATGATCATTAACGCCAATATGCGCAACGCAACGTGCAAATAGATCACCTCATTTCGTCCTATGCGTGTCGAAAGAGGTGACATAGGAAATGCTAGTAAAGTGTTATGGTTTCTGGTAGGTGGCAGTATAACCATATATCTTTTATGAGAGATATAAAATAACCAGACTGGCGACGGACAGCAGCGCCAAAGGTGCAAGACGTCTGGCACTGCAAACGTCTCAGAGAATACCAATGTAAAATAACAGCTTAACACTGTGTTTCGTATAGTGAGTGTAGAGAAACGGAGACACAATTTACTGGAAACGAGGCATTTCATCTTAGTTCTTAGGGGTGACAACGCATCTGCATTTAGATTCTTAACTGAGGATAGATGTGGATGTCTATGGGCCTCTGCAACCACTTACCATCAGGTGGACTGTGTGCTCGATTGTCCCCCATATAAAAAAGTCAATTCGCCTGCTAAGCGTGACGATTATTGCAAATCCTGTCTAAAACGGTAGAAGACCATGTCTTGTGGTGAACTTTTCAGGCTAATGAAGAAATAGTTAAAGGCACTGACTACTAAAACCAGTAGCCACCTGCAACTTACTTCAAACATTTAGCTGGAATAATTCATAGCCCATTATTGTACTGATCACTGATCACTGACCATATCCTGAATATAGTAGTGAATACACTGCTTGGCGGTAGATAAGATGGTATCTAAGCAGATGGACCTGTCGACAAAAAGCAGCTTAATTACATATCTGTATAAGTACAAAATGAACCATTTTTACATAGGAATTCGATATAAAACTTGAACCTGGATTTTATGAAACAATAACTTATAGAATACAAGTCTAGATTTCGCCACAGCTATCTTATACTTGTAGCATGTTTTCACGTAATACTGTTGTGTTTCGTATGGTGAGAGAAACGATAACCTTGCTACTGATAACGAGTCATTCCATAATTCCTCATGGATGATAACGCAGCCATGTTGCTTATAAAATGATTGTAGACTATAATACGTTGGAGTGGCCCGTGTATTTATAGACGATAGCTATCATAATAAGTGTGATCAATTCTAAAACCGCGTACGGTGTAAACAGTCAGCAGAAAAGCAGAGGGAACATGATTTTTCTTCCTCTTTTTTATGCATATCTAATAATAAAGTTTAAACCCCTAGTTCTATACATTTATTCCTATTTCGCGCAATATTAAGTTAGTTTTTTTTAATTATGAAGCCCGTACATTAGATATTTAATTAAAGATATATGTAGATGTTTATAAGTCAAATGAACCACTTACCATCAAGCAGACTATGTGTATGTTTGCGGCCATTAATTCTTAAAAAATATAACTTAGTAATAGTTTCCGGTGTTCGCGTTCACAGGAAAGTTATGGCTTAGCTACAGGACATTTCTTTACCTAAAGTAGACGGGCCGTACTTAGCCCTGGCAGGACATTGTTCCAGTTTTGGTAGCGTTACCGGTGTCATGGCACAGGTATTGATTCATTGAAAGAAAAATTGATTTATAAAGACTATGTTAGTGTAAAAAACTATTTAGATTTGTGAGTAGAGAGTAGAAGTACGAGTATGGGAGATATTTAGGATTTGATTATTTTCAATGACTATTATTTTCAATGAATATTGTTAATAAAGAAAATCTGAGTGGAGTGCGGTCGAGGCGTGTGACTTAGTGGCGTGTGCCGTAGAGAAAACGAGCGATTTGCCTCACAGGACTTTTTTTAAATAGATTAAGTGTGACATACGAGCACACAATCCACCTGATCGTAAGTGGATACTGTGGTCCATAGACATCTATATCTGTCCTCAATTAAGCTTTGTCACCCGCGAGGACTAAGATGGAATGCCACAACAGCGAAATCTACTAATTGAGGCTGGTATTTTGTGAGAGCATGAGCGGTCGACCCATTCGTGCTACAACTAGAATATAGTTGTAGCATAGCTCTACCACTGTAAAATAGTTGTAATAATATAGGTGTGAGTGTTTTTCAAGCAAGATGAAAGGACTTTCGGCAAATCGACAAATCGTCCATCCGTCCGACGTCATCCGTTGCACGCTGGGTCAGATCAAGCACTCGCTTTCTATACTAAATCTTGTTGTTTTCCCAGTTGTCGTTCGAAAAAATATCTAAAATCTAGAAAAAAAAAAGAAATCTTTTTAGTATTAAGTCTAATTAGTAACTTTTGATTTGAAAGAAATAAAGAAAACCAGTTTAGTTGTGGCTAAGCACACGATTTATCAAAACAATAAAAAAAATGAAGTTAAAATTAACTATAACTTAAGTATCACATATAAATACTTACAAGCTGCAGCTTAATAAGTATCACGAAATGGATTTCAACATTAAAAGAACAGTGTTTTTGGACAATATCCTTGAATATGTCCAATTTTATTTTATTGAATAAATGGCGCAAACCGTTAGATAACTCTATACAGTAAAAAATGACAATCATAAGCCATGTGTTAGAGACGCGGCGTTGGGATGCTGACCAGTTTGATCCAACGAGGGGGACGCAATCAATCCACCCTTGAATATTAAAACAGGTTTTACACAAGTACAGTAATTTGAATAAATTCCCACAGATCATAGAGGGGTTTTCTGATTATTTAAATTTTAACTATTTGGTACACTTATACATATTAATAAGTTAATAGGGAATGTAATATTGACCTGGTGAGAAACGGCCAACATCCAATTAAAACTGTTCTTGCGTTAGACTTTAAACCATAGAAATAATTTTGTCAGGACCCCTGGTTATCTTAAAATATGCTTAGAAAGTACAAAACTCACATAAAAGTTGTGGTAAATTTTTGAAAAGTTAACGTAAATTTATATTATATAAGTTTTGTTTTTCAAGAGTTGTCAGCTTAAACACTACGAAGTGTTATTTAATTAAATTTAATACTAGCTGTTGCCACGACATCACTCGCTTGGAATTTATTACGATTGGATTTCATGGGATAATTTTTTTTGCGTGAAACCCTAATTAGTTATCTCAAATAAAAATAGCCTAAGTTACCCCTTATAACATAAGCTATCTCCCAGTGAAAGTTCCGTCAAAATCGATCCAGCCGTTTCGGAGATTAGACAATAAACATTCAGCTCCGTATATAGTATATACTTAAATATGTATTTAGTAAAAAGCTGTTAATTTGAATTTACAAACAGACACTTCAATTTTATTTATTTGTATAGATTAAAGTTGCTTGATAAACTAAAAAAATCCAGAAAATAATTTAAATTCAAGAATCATAAGAACATATAATTATCATATCGAATTCATTATATACATCTCAAGTCCACTGTGGTGTGGTTCGAATCCTGCATACCTCATGTGATCAGGTTGCTACTGCGTCTAGTGGGAGTCACCCTACACTGCGTTAGCCATTATAAGGATAGGGACATCATGTAGCTGAATATCAAATCAAATCAAGTTTTCCATGTATATTTATTAGCATATAATTATCTGTTTACTTATTTCTTTTTTTTTAAAAAATCTCTTCGCTATTTATGTAAATTGTGGTTACCTGTAAGAAGATGAACACATAGCATGTAGTCGCAATGTTGAGTTATATTTTTGTTTGTATTGTGAATCGTCTGTTGGTGATCCAAATAAAGAGAAAAAAATATATAATTCGTATTCAGATATAATAATAAAAAAAAATCAATTAATTAATTTTATTTATTTGCCTTGTAATTGTTCTTATCAATTACTGTGTATCCCTGTGTACCCTTAACGGTACAGCCTACCGAAAATCCACTGCTGAACACTGCCTCTCCGATAGTTAATCAATGCCATATTTGCCACGATTAGCTGGCGTGTTGGCAACCGCAGATCTTTTTATTTTTGTTTGTTATTTGGAAGATCCTATCTCCTGGTTTATTTCACTCCGTCGCCTCTTACGAAAGTCACGGGATGATATGGGGTTGTGAACAATTCTTCCACTGCCACTACACAGATGTGTATCACACTAACTAACTAATATAACAGACACGTAAGTAACTTTGTCTATAATATTATTAAGATACAAACTAATTATCAACTCATTTTCTATCTAAATATTACCAATTTTCTTAACACTGTCTTTTTTTAATTTACAGCCAAGAAATTACTTCTAGGAGAACAGCAGCAACCACAAACACATTTATGAAATACATTGAGTAATAATATATTAATGTAATTTATTTTACCGTATTCCAACGTCACGTGTTTAATCATGTTTAGTCCTCGTTGGTTTCAAACCTTAGTTGGACTCGTCTCTTTATTATGTTGAAAGAGTTGAATCAAATCAATTTATTGGAAGCTATTATGCATATAAACCAATTAATATTCCGAAACTGTTAAAACATTAAAAAAATTAATAGAAAGCGAATTTTTAAATTGGCCAAAAAGAGTTGTTTAATAGATACAATCTAATAGAGAAAACTTTTCATCTTAAATTGTAATTAACTATTATTGAAAAATATTTTTTTTTTGTTTAGCTTGTATAACACATACATTAAAATGCCGTTGAGTGTACCAATGTATCGCAGAAGGGGTAACAAAATGCAAATTACAATAGGTGCGCCGTGGTGTCGTCGAACTTGTCGATAACGGTGGAGGATATCAAATATTATTCGTATTAAATGTGGTCAAGCTTTGACTGATCTACCTGCATTACAAAATTAACAACTTAAAAAAGTCCCACTTTACTCTTTATCACACCTAATATATTGTACTAAAGGCGAGTATAATGCTAGGTATTCTCTACAAGCTAACCTTGCGTAGAAGAGAGAGTGAGTTAGGGCAGTTACGTTGTCATGATCAAATTTAATTCTACAATTCCACTACGTATACTACTTAAATACATATTAATTGACACATCATCATCATCATGATTACAGCCCTTCACAAGTCCACCGCTGAAATTAGGCCTTCCCCAGGGAATGCGACAAAGCACCGTCCCGAGCCACCTGCATCCATTGACTTCCTGCATGTCACTCCATCTAGTGGGGGTCGCCCTACGCTTCGCCTGCCGGTACAAGGCTGCCTCTAGAGAACTTTTCTTCCCCATTGGTTGTCGGTTCTTGGAGCTATATGGCCAGCCTATTACGTCGTGCCTCGTATCGGTAAGCGTAGTATACGGTGAGTATAGTGAGGGGCACTAGACGGTGTGACATGCAGGAAATCGATGAATCTAGGAGGCTCAGGATGGTGATTTGTGTAATTCCTGAGTATCCTATATTCAGTTGCAGACTAGACTAGACTGAGGGAACAGAGACTGCATTTGCGCTTGCGCACACACTCTTGCACTATAATCTTGCCCTGCTCAGAAATCTGGTCTCCAATGAAGCCAGCTATCAATAATACAATTTCAACACATGATAAAAATAGACTTCTTTCCCTTACAAATTTACTTTTGGATGTAGACCTTTCACATCATTGTTAACAAAAAAAGTGCAAGCCGCTTATGAAAAAAGGTTTATTAATTTAAAGTCTAACTTATGGTATGTCTGTCTGTCTGGTATAATATGTCAAATTGCGTGCACCTCCCCAGGCACCAGGCACATAGTGCTGCGACAGGCTCCCTATACCAACCTTGAATTCTGTTTTTGCTCGTTCCGATCACGCTAGCTCGCGAATGCGCAGCTGGTCAAGGCCCGCGGGCGCGCCGGCACGCCAGCCGCCGGTTCACATCCGATGAGTCTCTATAGGACCAATTAAAAGGTTGCTATTTTCACACGGCTCAGTTTCCTTGACAGGTCATAACACTGAATACAATTGCTACTCGGTTGCTTTGTTTTATCTGTTATCGTTCGGTCACGCCCTTATAATGGGTGATTTAACATCTATTATCGTCGCATGATTAGTGTCGTGGTTATTAAAGAAAGTTTATAGTGGACAAAAAACTAAGTAACAATTTATGCTATGTTAGCTATACATAGGTCGCCTGACCGGATTAGGAGCACGCTCTCACAGAATACCAGCGCGAAACAGAAGAATAATGCTGCTGTGTAAGGTGAGTGAAGAAAAATGGAGACCCATTTTACTGGTGACGAGGCATTTCGCTTTAGCCCTAAGGGGTGACAATGCATCAGCATTTTGATTCTTAGTCGATGATAGATGTTTATGGACCATAGTATACACTTAATATCAGATGGACTGTGTGTTCGTTTGTCACCCTTATTTTATATTAAAAATATTAACACAACTGTTTGTAAATTTTCAAGTGCATTGCTTATGATAAAAGATTTCTGTTTAACCAACAAAACTCTTGTAATAAACTAAGGCTTCTCTCATATAATTTATACCTACGACGACATTAATTTTTATAATGTAACAATATTTATAGAATACGTAAGAAGATAGACTAATGATTAAAGTTGCGTACACCAAACTTAAAAGTCGTGAGTTCGAATACCGATTTGACTACTGCTAAAATAAGCATTTTTAAACTTTATTTGTGCAAGTAACGTGAATATTAGAAATGTTTATAGAATTGTCCAAATTCTTCTTTTAAAAAAAACTGAGCTTAGCGTACGGTATCCTTATTCAAGAAACTTTATCCGTCCATTTGTGGTTTACAGAATCTAGACTAAGCTTACTGGTCTCCAAGGCCTATATCGCTTACTGTTTTTCTCCTGCCAATATTTGTATGCATGCATACGTTACGGATATTATCACACATATATATTGATGAAGAAATAAGTACGTGATATATACCTAATATTTTTTATTCAAAAATTGTCAATAACAAGCCAGTAATATTTTCATATTATTTTCATATTACTGGCTTGTTATTGACAATTTTATAACTATAAGTATGTTTAACGTTTATGAAATATTTCTTAAAATTTAAAAAGCAAAGTGGATCTCTTGATGAGCGTAAAAAGGCGGCTCAGCACGCTGCAGAAGCGGAACGAGAATGAAAAATGATTATAAATCGGGATCGCTCAAAATCCACAAAGACACGGCGCGTTACGCGGCTTTGTCCGCTTGTCGGACGCCGTGATTTATCACCGCCGCGGGAATCGAACAGCATGCAAAATGTTGCGTCACCGCACGTACCCACTACCCCAATCGGGATCTCCAAATACGACACAGTCTGATCAAATTTCCATCAGTTGTAATGCATACTGAGTATTGCGTTACGTTTACTACTTTACTGTTCTATAGCATGTGACTAGTCGCGTGTCCAGAGAACTCGTAGTGTGTAGCGGCAATAAATCGAACGAATGAGACGTCATTCCGATTCGATACGTATCGAACGCGGGGGACTTAATGCTCGGCTTCTCTGTTGATTAAGTACAGCTATTTAGCTCGTCGAGGATTACGTACTTTTATATTAGAAACGTACACGGATTAAATTAGAAATGTAGAGCTATTAGTGCGAGATACACAGATAAAGTGCATTTGACCTATGAAAGTTATTTAAGTTGTTATATAAGGATTTTAGTTATTAGACTATAAAATTTTGGATACGCATTCTTATTGGAAAATGTTATTATACTTCTTTAGAATGTATTTTCTGATTTCAGTGAAGATAAACCATCACCTTATCAAGTCCTGTGGGTGTAGTTAGAGTTGACTTATAGGATACGCCAGAAAGATCGTACAGCACATTCCCACAAACATTTTGTTCATGGCAACAGGAGAAGGAAAACAGACATTTTGTCTCACAAATGTCAATATTTTTCGTGGCAGTACGACTCTTTTCCTATCCATATGTCCAGATGGGCAGGCTACCTTACTCTCTTACCTATTTCTGCTGCCAAATAGTAGTGCTTTCATAGTTAGTTGCCAGAGGTGACCACGCATCTGTAGTGTTCTTTAGCCACTTACCATGAGTTGGAGAGTAAATTCGTTTGTCACTCCAGTTTAAAAAAAATCTTCAGCTGTTGGCGATGCATCTGCAAACTTAAGGTATAGACAACTTACGTACTTACTTACTTATCTTCACGCACAATCCCTGACGGGGTAGCCAGAGAGAACAGATCGCCAAGTGTCACGATCCTTACATACCTCTTTCGCTTCTTTCAGATTCATTAACTTCTTCATACATGCACGTCTAGGTATCCGAGTACTCTTGACCCTCCCCTCTTCAAGCAATTTGCTCACATGGTCTTCGAAAGTTAGTCTCGGTCTACCTCGACACCTTTTAATATTAACTTTCGCGCTATATATTTTCTTCACCATTCGGTCTTCACTCATTCGCCCAACGTGCCCAAACCATCGAAGCACGCTCTTATAAATTTTTGTGATAAGGTCATCTTTCAAACCTGCCATATTGCGAATCTCTTCGTTTCTCTTTCGGTCGGCAATGGTAACGCCGCACATTTTACGAAGAGATCGCATCTCTACTGCACTCAACTTGCTTTTATGCTTCTTCTGCCATACCCAGGTTTCGCTGCCATATAACAAAGTCGGTACCAATACTGCGTTATGTATTACAAGGCGTGCACACTTCACTACGCCTTGATTATTGACTAACGCAGTCAGGGCACCATTGACTTTGTTCCCGGCAGCGACACGCCTGTCCACATCTAAATCACATCTTCCATCCCAGCTGAAAGCACTCCCCAAGTATAAAATTTCATTTACCTGTTCTAGACATTCCTGGTTTACCCATATTTCACACTTCTTTCTCTCTTCGTCCCTTTCAAATACCAGAACCTTAGTTTTATTAGCATTCAAACGGAGACCTTTAATTTCACATTCCTCTTTCATACACGTGACTAATGCCTGCAGTTCTGCCTCTGATGGTGCAATAAGCACTGCATCATCAGCATACACCAGACAATTTACTTTAATGTCACCCAATTTCACATCCAAACAGCTATCTTTCAGTTTCTGTAAACAGTTGTCGTGATACAGTATGAACAGCCAGGAAGACATGACACAACCCTGTTTTACGCCCGTTTGGACGCTAAACATGGGTGACAGGTCATGTCCTACCCGCACACAGGCTTTACAGTCACAGTAAAGTGACTGCACAGCCCTTAGCAATCGACCATCCACACCATACCCCGGCAACAGCTCCCACATTTTCTTCCTTACAACCTTATCAAATGCTTTCTTAAGATCCACAAAAGCACAGAAAATCTTCTGGTTAGCAGCCAGAAGTTTTTCCGTGATCATGCGGAGAGAAAACACTTGATCCGTGCATCCTCTTCCAGGTCTAAATCCGCATTGTGCCTCCCATAGAAATCTTTCCGATTTCTCTTGCATCCTACGTGTCAAATCCTACGTGTATAGACAACTGATAGTAGAAATCGCGCAAAAGTGTCGGGGGTTGTGAAGAAGATCGAAGATATGTAAATTTCTTTGAAATATTTTTAATGGATACCTTTTACCACCGAGGTGTGGCGGTTTAAGAATATCCACTACACCGTATCGTCCTGTGGGTGTTGTAAGAGGCGGCTGAGGAAAATGAATCAGGAGATAGGCAGCAGTGACTTCCTAATAACAAGTAGACACTAAAAACTGCGACTACCAACCCACTTGCCAAGCGCTGCAACTGTGACAGTAATCCCCCTCATATATCAATTTAAAGGGAGGCCTTTGTTCAGCAGTGGACTTTGATAGGCCATAATGAAATGACTAACAGTACATATTACTACTGATGCACAGTTTTATAAGAGTGGTACGGCTAGTAGCGCAATAGATAAGCATCGCACGGATGGGCCGGCTCGAACCGGGGTGGTACCACGACCTCACAGAAGACCAGCGTGAAGTAGACGTTTACATCTGCGTTTCGCTTGGTGAGTGCAGGTGGCCGGAGGCCCTTTTTACTGGAAATGAGGCATTCCATCCTAGTTCTCACGGGTGAAAACGCATCTACATTTTGATCTGTAACAGAGGATAGATGTTGATGTCTATGGGCCGCAGCAACCACTTACCATCAGGTGGACTGTGTGCTCGTTTTTCACCCATATCCTATAAAAAAATGCACTTGATTGGGTTGTGGGACCCCAGGTTTGAATACTGCACGTAAAATTTTTAGCTTTTCTTACAAATGACAGTTTTATATGTTTGTCCATACGTAATATATAGGTAAAACGCCTCCAATATACAACGGACGATTTTGTTGTGGAGGTGATATTTAAAAAAACAACACGTCACAGCGTATTATACTCGTAGCTGAAAGACTTCGGTTGGCTCGACTGCGGAATGACGACACAGTATACCAATGTGAAGTAGCTGAAGAATACCAGTGTATTCCATATGGTGGGTGAGTAACAAGAACCGGAGACGTTTTTTATTGGTAACAACGCATAGCATCTTAATCCTGAGGGTTGACTAAGCATTTTGATTCTTAATCAAGAACAAATTTAGTGTTTATGAACCACAGTATGAATTTAACATTAGGTTTACTGTGTGCTCGTTTAATTTTATAAAAACAAGACACACTTTTTTACTCTCAGTTGATACCCATATTCTATATAACCAGCACTCTATACATACACTCTCACTCTGTACATATACAATCTATCCTTGATTTAGGTTCAAAATGCAGATACGTTGTCACCTCTGAGGATAAAGATACAATGCCTCGTTTCCAGTATAAAGAGTCTCTGATTGTCAATAAGTTTCGGACATCTAGCTGGGCGTATGTGGTGAGAAATTCTCAAACTGTCAATCCTAAATGGATTGACAGTTTTCCATTACAACCAATTAAAGTCCACTGCTGAGCATGGACCTCCTACATAGATTGCCCCATAGGGGGGAGTTTTCCATTGTAGCCACGCTCGGCAAGCGAATTGGCAACCGCAGTTTTTGTTATTTTGAGTTGTTATTAGGAAGATGCTGCTGCCCATCTCCTGTTTCAGGTTCATTCCGTCGCCTCTTACGACACCCACGCGACGGTGTGGGGTAGTGGATATCTTACACCGTTACTACACGGTCTCAAAAATGTTATTGTACATTACATTCTTTGTATTGACTTTTTGTATTGGAGTACTCCCGTGAATCTTAACGACTCTCCAAGATCCAAAAAAAATGCCTCGAAGCTTTTCTCGTCATTGTGTGAAGGAGGCAGTGCGTGCGACCTCCGGACTCCGGTAGACAAACAGGAGGGCACAATTGTAGTATCGGCGGTGGCGTGTCTAATGTGGACTAATGCTACCCGGAGCTGCGCACAATAAGACGCGCGGACAAAACTGTGGCGGCCGTCTGCGGTTGCGTTGTCACAGTACGGTGGGTGAAACAAATAACACGTCAACTTTTTTACATTATACCAATAACTGTTAAGAGGTATGCAATAAGGTCATCTGTTTATTACTATCCCGTGGGTGTCGCAAAAGTTGATTCATAATAATGGTGGAGTACGCCGCATACGTTGGACAGTGCAAATGAATAGGGACGCATTGCGGGCATATTTTAGGGAGAAATTGGAGGTTTTGCGTACTAGGCCAGGATGCATCGACCTTTTGCTGAGCTGGAGCCATCTATAACCGCCACCAAGCAAAACCTCGCAAACCGAATTCGGTATATCTTGCGCTCAAACGTATTTGATGACCGAACTCGAACGGCTGCGACTCGAGGCTGTGCCCTTATCGGATGAAAATACTACGGTTGAAGATGCGGCGCCACAAGTTGCAGAGCAACCAGCACACGTGGATGCCGCCATGAATCCCCCAGTTGTGGTTGATTCAGACGGTGATGTAACAGTCGCCCAGTAACTAGAACTAGAGCAAATGAGAAGTATATTACAAGAGGCGATTCAAGAAACGCAGAGTAAGCCTCTCGAGAATCGACCGTGACTTCCTCGCATACCCCTAAGCAAGCTGAATCGGGCTCTTCACTACTGAATTCACTCATTTAGTTCCTAAAGACGATGATTCCCCATTACGTGTCACCATATATAAAACACTGACATCCATTTTGAGTACGCGAATCATTCGTCACCTGGATTTAAATCAGGTGATGTCACGTGCTCAAAATGTCAGTGTCTTATATATGGTGGGTATTTTACAGTTAGAGACTTTCTGGAACAGTGTATGGGGTAGTGGAATACAATCTTTTGTCATCTAGGCGAGCGGATGGCTGATGCGGAAAACCGCATAAAGATAAGAAGGGGTATCTTTCAGAGCGTTTGTTTGAGTCCAATCTGACTTTGCCTCTCCCTGAACCCTCTCAGTACCTTACTGGAGGATTCTGGGAGGGGATTTCAGCTTCGGAAAGGAGGCACAAAAGTGAACCACCTTTTCTATATTGATGATCTCAAGTTTGCCTCCAGTTGCTCCCAACTTATGGAATTGCTAAACATCACTTGTGAGTTTAGTTATTCTGTTAGAATGGAACTGGGGACGGTTAAGTGTGCAGTCCTCCATGTTGAAAGGGGAAGGGTTGCTAACTCTGTGGACATAAACTTATCTCATTATTCATTACAGCCTTTCATAAGTCCACTGCTGAACATAGGCCTCCCCCAAGGAATGCCACAAAGCACGGTCCTGAGCCACTGCATCCATCGACTTCCTGCATGTCTTACCAGGTCGTCACTCCATCTCGTGAGGGGTCGCCCTATACTTCGCCTACCGATACGAGGCTGCCACTCGTGAACCTTTCTTCCCCATCGATTGTCGGTTCTTCGAGTTATATGGCCGGCCCACAGCTACTTCAGCTTATTAATCCGTTGGGCTATGTCGGTCACTCTGGTTCTACTGCGGATATCCTCATTTCTAAGCTTATCACGCAGAGAAACCCCGAGCATAGCCCCCTCCACAGCTCGCTGAGCAACCTTGAGCTTCCTCATACTGCCAGCAGTGAAGGATCACGTCTCAGGTCCGTAAGTCATCACTGGCAACATGCACTGGTTATACAATTTCGTTTTCAGGTTTTGAGGTATGTCTGACGAGAAGATGTGTCGTAGTTTCACAAACGCTGCCCAGCCGAGTTGAATCCGTCGATAGACCTCTTGGTCGAAGTTGGACTTACCTAGTCGGACTATTTGTCCCAGGTAAACATACTCGTTAACAACTTAAAGCTTAGTGCTCCCTACAACTACCGGCATAGGTGTGACATGGACATAAAACATGATCTTTGTTTTGTCCATGTTCATCTTAAGACCTATCCGTTGGGAGACACTATTGAGGTCATTGAGCATGGTGCTTAGTTCCTCTAGCGATTCTGCCATAAGGACTATATCGTCGGCAAATCGAAGGTGAGTGATGTACTCGCCACTGATGTTAATAACGTATCGTTTCCAGTCCAGAAGTTTGAAAATGTCTTCCAATGCAGCGGTGAAGAGTTTCGGGGATACAACATCACCCTGTCTTATACCTCTCTGCAATTGGATAGGTTTCGTACTCTGGTTCTGTACTCGGATAGCCATCGTAGCTCAACTGTACAAACACTTCAGCACTTCGATATACAGACAGTCAAATTGGCACCGCTGAAGGGACTACGGCACCGCCCAAATTCGATGGAATCAAAGGCTTTCTCATAGTCCACATATACCAGACATAGCGGCAAATTGTACTCCTCGGACGTCTGTACAACTTGCCGAAGGGTATGTATGTGGTCTATGGTGGTAAAGCCCTTTCGGAAACCGGCTTGTTCGGGAGGCTGGAAGTCGTCAAGACTGCGCGCGAGACGATTCGTAATGACTCTCAAAAACAGCAAGTAGACGCGGCTCAGAAAGGGAAATCGGTCCGTACTTCTTCAAGAGAGCGTTTTTGCCTTTCTTGAAGAACAAGACCACCGCACTTCTGCTCCACGCCTCCGGTGTAATGCCACCATGGAGGACGGAATTAAAGAGCTTCTGAAGGACTTCAAGTACCGGTTTTCCACCCGCTTTCAGAAGCTTCGCTGTAATTCCATCCTCGCCCGGGGACTTACCGTTTTTAAGGTGCTGAAGAGCCATTCTAATCTTGCTCAGACTGACGTCCGGGATATCTTCGGAATAGGGTCGGATAAGACTCGCTCTCGGATCGTTACTCACACTTGCGTGGAGCTCCAACGATGACGTGTACAGCTGCCCATAGAACCTCTCAATCTCACTCAAAATTTCAGGTGCCCCGGAAACGATGCTGCCACACTCGGTCTTCAGCTTTAACAGATGGCTCTTTCTGGCAGACAGATCTCTGGTCTTTGACTTAGGAGTCTTGGTTCCGCTCGATTGCTTCTTCAATACAAGCTGTATTGAAGTTGCGTAAGTCCCGCCGCATGCAATTGGAGATCTGTCTGTTCAGTTGCCTGTATGCTGACATATCTGTTGAACAATGTAGCTTCATATCCCGTCTAACAGCCATGAGATTAAGAGTGTGATTGGAGAGTTTTTGTGTTCTTCTTCGGCGGGTCTTGCAGAACTTAGCTCCGACCGCATGGACAGTTTCCACGAGCTTGTCATTCACATCGTTCACTTCATTGCAGTCTTCTGGGCACTGAAAACGGTTTTGTAACTCGAGCTGAAAGGTTTCGGGACTTTGGAAAAGAGCACGAGGGGGACGGAGGGTTGACCTCATTAGATGAGACCTCTCCAACTTAACGTTTAGGTTCAGTGTGCCTCTGACTATTCGGTGATCGCTACCAGTTTTCACCCTCGCGATTACGGAGACATCACTAAACAGTTGTCGTCTGGTCGTCATAATGAAGTCAATCTCATTTTTTGTCGAACTGTCGGGGCTCGACCAAGTCCACTTCCTGTGGGGCTGCTTCTGGGAGAAAGAGTTCATCATAAAGAGTCCCTTTTTCTCCTTGAAGTCGGCCAGCTGCTGGTCCCTTGGGTTCCGTTAACCTATTCCGAATTTCCCTACTTTTAGCTCACCGTTCTCTTTTGTGCCTAGTTTTGCATTGAAGTCTCCCATTAACACTGTATATTGGGTTTTGGAGGAATGCATGGCTCTAAAAATATTCTCATACATTTCCTCCACCTCCTCATCGGGGTGTGCCGAGGTTGGTGCGTAAACCTGTATGACCTTCAGCGAATACCGTTTGGTGGCATTCTGAGTATAAGGTACGCAACCCTCGTCGACGCACTCTCAATCTTTACAACGTTGTTAACGAGAGACTTGTGGACGATAAATCTTTGACACCTCCTTGGGACAGATGGTCGCCCTCCCGGTGATAGAGCAAGTTGCCGGATTCGAGGATTACCGTGTACTCCCCCTCTCTTCGGACTTTGGATTATCCTATACTATGCCAGCGTAACTTGTCTATCTCTTCTTCCAGCTCCAAAATCATCTCGTCAGTCCTCAGGGTGCGTGCGTTGTATGTTGCCAGGTCGAGTCGTCTTAGATGGCAACCGAACCTCCACCGGAGATTCTTAGCACCCCTTGCCCCGCCGTTACCATGGTTGCCATCGTAGCCAGGAATAGCGGGGCCACCGGGGACTCGGGGCCGTCTCTTTGTTACATTCATTCATAGGGGGGTATTTTCCATGGTTGCCACGCTTGGCGAGCGGGTTGGCAACCGCAGTTTTTTTTATTGTATTTTTGCTGTTATCAGGAAGATGCTGCTGCCCATCTCCTGCCTGTTTCCCTTTGTCGTCTTTTACGACACCCACGGGAAGATATGGGGTAGTGGAAATTCTTAACCGCCACTACGCGGCAAAGACTATTCCCATCTAATTAAGGACCCATTCCGAGGCTGCTACACACTGATACCTGGGTATGTCACAGAACATCCGGCTGTTGCGGTCCGAAAGAGGCGGGTATGAAACAGTCAGTTTGCGATGTGTTTTATGCGCGCATGACCAAAGTGCTTAACAGCCTTTTGTTCAGTGTAAATAAAACGCTTATAACGATTGGCTCATGCCTGTTCTCATATATACCTTTGGCATACGTATGTGGACCCAAACTGAACTTAACGCCCCGCATAGAATAGTCCGCTCTACTATGACGTCCCATAGGATGCATCACCCGAGATCGTCGATTATGAGACTGTAATTGCCGCGGAAATATGGTGGGCGTGGTATTTTAAGTAATTACTTTCTGACGAGAAGATCGGATGATCCATTCTATAGGGACGTCATCTCTTCTGATAAAGGGCTTACTCTTCTATTCTTAGCCAACGATCAATGGCAGGACCCGGTAGTACAGAGCATTTCCGACCGGGAGACGGTATGGGAGGAGAAGGTGCTCCACATTGTTCTAAAAGGCTCTATATGAGCCTTTCGTAGACACCGTTGCCTTGCTCCACTGGCTACGTTTTGGTGACAAAATCGAGGGTTTTGTCTGTGTGATACAGGATCAGGTTATTAGGACCAACAACTATCGGAGATACATCCGAAGAGATGGCACCGTCGACATCTGTCAAGCTTGTCGCCATCCAGGAGTGTCACTTAGACATATCATCTCTGGATGTTCGGCCCGTTTTTACTCTGATTACTTGCACAGGCACAACCTAGTAGCCAGAATTCTACATCTGTAGCTCACTCTCAAATACGGTCTCTTGGAAATTCCCTTATTACAAGTACTTGCCCGAAGCCGAGCTCGAAAATGACCGCGCCAGGCTCTACTGGCACCGGACCATCATCCCAGACAGGACTATTCTTGCGAATAAGCCTGATATTGTGCTGATGGACCGGGCGTAGTCAAGGATATTTTTGGTCGAAATTATATCTGGACCTGGCTCACGAGGTGACCGACATGTTGGGTGGCCTTTTTTTTTTTTTTTTTTTTTTTTTGCGGATGGAAAATCATCAAATGACGCCTTTCGCTCTGGGTGGAGCGGAAGGGAGTGTCAGACTTTTACTGACTAAAAACCATCCGTGTTCCTTCAGTGCCCTTACGTTCCGGAGCCACGGTATCTCTTTCGAACAGCCCGCAGATGTTGGGTGGCCTGCCGATCGAAATTATACCTGTAGTCGTTTCTGCGAACGGGATCATCCCAGTAAACCTCTCGGGTCATCTGAGGCGACTGGGACTCCGTGACAAACCGCTCCGGGTTCAAATGCAGAAGGCGGTGCTCCTCGATACCGCCCGCATCGTCTGCCGGTTTTTCCCCCTAACCCTCGGCCGTTTGGTCACCTCTGCCGAGGGCTTCCATCTAGTTGGCTCTTTATTTATTTACGTATTCTTTATGTATGTATTTCACTATATCAATATATTAATATTTATGTATATTTATCATTTCCATTTATATATTTGTACAGCCCAGCCAGATGAGAAAACTATTTAAATACCCCCCATAATAATAATGGCCTGCAGACCGAATTTCGGCCAGGGTGGCTAGTCTTGATAGAGACTAGCCAACTATGCAGGACAAGATTATAGCCCCCAAATGTATGCGGAAGCACATGTGCGCTCACTATTCCTTCACTCTCATAACCCGATGATCCGACACGACCCGAGAATGATCAGGCGCAGGACCTATGGCATTACCTCCTCTTCGAGATTTGGGGGTGAAACACCGCCGACTTCCTGACTCCGGCTGCTACTGGGGATATCTTTACAAAATATCCAATAACTGACTTCAGCCATTCCAACCCAGGACCTCATGGTCAGCAATCGCGTTTACGAGCACTAACCCAACGACAGTCATTAAGAAAAAGCCATTAAAATTCTCATGTCAAATAATGCACAGGCCGGTGACAGAGAAAGTGGTGACATGTCTGGTATAACGATAGTCTATACGCCCGTCAAGACTGGCGCAATCGCAAATCGTAAATTATACCATACTAGCTGTTATTCACCCGGTTTGCTGCGTGCTTTAACTTTAGCACGTCCCTTAATTAAACTTAAATAATGATTGTTATAAGATGAATCCTATGTTAGACGACATTTTCGACTTTTATGCCAAGTTTTTCACTATAATGTGTCGAGCTGTTCTAGCGTGTTTGAAGAACAAACATAATATCTAAACGGAAATACTTTAATATGTAAGAATAATTATCGCCAATAATTAACATAATATAATTAATAATAATAGTGGGGACATAAGAGAGTCCACTATCACATAACATCTCATGATTATCGTAAGAGGTGACAGAGGGAAATTAAACAGGAGATGACCAGCAGTATCTTTCTCATAATAACTCAAAATAATACAAAAGTGTGACTGTTAACCCGCTCGAAAAGTGTGGCAACGTATGAGGCAGTCTATGATGGTAGCCTGTGTTCAGAAGTGGACTGTTTAGATAGGCTGTGATAAAATAAGATATATGGGGTTGATACAAATTTTTCTTTCCCTCAGCATTTTGAATCCATTGATGCGTTTATGTCACCTCTAGAATACTTCAACGATTAGCGAGTGCAGAGCTGATACTCTAACTGGAATTGCTGATCTTCTTCACCAGTCTCCCTTCCTAAGCTCCATTCCTATGGGCGTCCCGAGAAATTGTGCAATTGGATCACCAGCTTTCGTGCAGATTGGAGCATCAAGGTCGTTGTAGACGGTGCATGCTCCGACTATAAGCCTATTAACGCTGGTGCTCAACAAGGCTGCGTGCTATCACCAACGCTGTTTTTTCTGCATATCTATGATATGTTGCAAACCGGTGGCACTCATTGCTATGCGGATGATAGCACTGGTGATGCTCTATACACCGGCCGTGCCAATATTTCTCAGGAAAACGTCGCCGAGTACCGGAACAAACTTGTGTCTGAAGTCGAGTCTTTGCTGAACAAAGTCTCGGATTGGTAGTGACTAAATCTAGTCCAGTTTAATCCTCACAAGACAAAAGTTTGCGCTTTTACCGCTAAAAAGAACCCCTTTGTCGTATCACCTCAGTTTCAAGGCACTCCCCTTCTTGCCTCAGCCAGTATCGGAATCCTCGGCGTCGACATATCGAGTGACGTGCAGTTTCGTGGTCACTTAGAAGAGAAGGCCAAATTGGCCTCTAAAAAGCTTGGCGTGCTCAGCAGAGCGGGATAGTATTTCATGCCGGCACAACGGCTGCAACTTTACAAGGCGCAGGTTCGGCCTCACATGGAATACTGTTCCCATCTCTGGGCTGGGGCTCCCCAGTGCCAGTTCCTTCCACTTGACCGCATCCAGCGCAGAGCGGCTCGAATCGTCGACGACCGAGTCCTTTTCGATCGGCTCAACTCATTGCGCTGCGAAAAGATGTTGCATCTCTTTGCATTTTCTTTCGCATTTACCACGGGGAGTGCTCTGAGGAATTGTTCGGATTAATCCCAGCCGCCAAATTTCACGAACTCACATCGCGGTAGAACTCCCGATACCATCCACACCATCTGGATGATTGGCAGTCCACCACTGTGCGATTTAGAAGATGTTTACTTCCTCGCACAACTTCCTTGTGGAATCGATTACCATCAGTGATTTTTCCCGACTTAGGGACCTTCAAGAAAAGAGCCTACCCCTTTTTGAAAGGCCGGCAACGCATCTGCAATTCCCCTGGTGTTGCGGTTGTTCATGGGCGGCGGTAGTCACTTACCATCAAATGAGCCGCATGCTCGTTTGCCCCCTATCCTATTAAAAAAAAGGCTGCGTCATGAAATTTATTTACTTATAACTGATTTTTCACCACCAATGAATTACCAGATTTGTTTTCGTTTTTCCACAGGCTGAACCGCCTTCAAGTACGTGCGCCGCTTGGAAATATGATGTTACATTCTTCTTTACGCCTTGAATTTATATTGCCTTGAATAGTGATGGATCCTCTAACGACGCCACCACATGACATAATGATTCTCAAGATTACTGATTTTTTTATATAATCTGAAGTAACAAACGAACAACAGTGTAACTGGTGGTATGTTGCTATTGCAGTCCATGGACGCATGCAGTCAATTTGAAACAAAGAAGTCTACAGATGCGTTGTCACCTCTGAGGACTAAGATGTAATGCCTCATAGGCTGTGATTATACTAGTTCTCTATACCATTTCAACTTGCCTTATTTAATTATGACGTCTCGAATGTAACAACGGACTCGAACCCTGTGTGGCGCGTCGTCCGCAACTATTCGGCTCACACGTAAGCTGAATGCTGTTGGAACGGACTGGGGATAATGAATACAAATACATGGCTATTTAACTTCCTTCGCAGCAAGATGAAGTGAATATTAATATACTTTTACCTTTGGATCTATTATTTTAAGGATAAGGGCTTATTGTTAGCTATGGCTTACATGGAGACGGCGTCCACATTTGTTTATGAACTTTCAAATTATTTAATAATGGAGTAAATATACTAGTTTGTAAATTTTATTTCAAATTGGGTACTAGGAAATCATGAGCACTTTTCGGAATTATAATGTTGTAAGGCTTTCCTAAAATATAGTACTAGGTGAAAAAACTTCGTTCCTGACTAGAAATTAGTCTCGGTAGTTACCTCAACGTTAACTATTTCTGCCGGCAAATAGCAGGTCTTAGAGGTATGAAGGGACAGTATTACAGGTTATGAGGCATTCCAACTTAGTCCTTAGAGGAGACAATATGTGTATAGCTTGCTTAGTTTGAAGTTGCATGCTCAGTAGCGGTGCTTGCGCTGTTGTGTTGCGATCCGAAGTGAAGGCATTCTATTTTATTAATTCTCAGAGGTGATAACGCATCTTCAGCCTTTTCCAGAGGCTTTTTGCA
Organism: Parnassius glacialis; assembly: GCA_033319125.1. Lineage (NCBI taxonomy): Eukaryota > Metazoa > Arthropoda > Insecta > Lepidoptera > Papilionidae > Parnassius > Parnassius glacialis. The sequence goes on along the minus strand of JAVANC010000021.1, from coordinate 53,227,513 downwards.
GAGGTGCATGGGCTACAGTATCCACTTACCATCAGATGGACTGTTAGTTCGTTTATCACTTTAGTTTTATGAAAAAAAAAAACACTCTGAGTCCTTCAAAAATTATCTATCTGGCATTGCTGATTTTCATGGGCGGCGTTGGTTAGTTACTATTACGTATGCATTTGCTTCTCTCCTCTTTCGAATTGTATTGATAAATATAATAATCACTTATTTTTTATTTGACGGCTCCGTGGCGCAGTGGCTTAGCAATGAGTTTCTGCGCTGGGGGCCGCGGGTTCGAATCCCGCACGGAATAAGTATTTGTATGGCCTACAAATAATTGTCCGGGTCTGGATGTTTGTCCTCGTGCAATCTATGTTTGTAAACTGCCTCCACGATACAGGAGAAAATCCTAGTGTGGGGGTAACGTTTTTTTTTTAAAGAAATGAAAAAAAAAAAAAGTTAGAGATCCAAAATGATAAACTTAATAACAGGATGAACGTTCTAAGGTAGTTTATTCCTTATACAAACTCTGAGAAGAGACTCTGTGCTAATGACTAGCCCGACTTGTATCATGTCACATGAATCGAAATTACTGGAACTAATAATATTTTAAATAATTTTCTATTGTCATAATGTGACTATAAGCATAATAAAAATAAATGTTTTTATGGATCTAGATGTCCTGGTGTCACTACAAAACTGAATTCAATTTTTTTCAATTTTTTTCAATTTTTTTCCAGAAATTCTAAATGTCTAGGTATGCGTAAACACGGTAGCTTATAATTTTTTCCTGGGTTCGAATGCCTGGTCGGATAAAATCAGTTACTGGGTTTTTCTATCAAGAAGTTCTCAGTAGCAGCCCAGAGTCAGGAAATTGGCAGTGTTTCACCCCCCATGCCTCGGAAAGCATGCAAAGTCGTTGGTCCTGCGCCTCTCTCTACGGTCGTATAGTTAACGTCTTATCAGACTATGAGAGTGAGGGACCTTGTGCTTACGCGTAGACTCGGGCACTTTAATCCCGTCCATCGCACATGGCTAGTCTCCGTTGAGACTGACCGCCGTGACCTCATGAAATCGGTATGGAGGACATTATTATAATTATATTATTTTGGATCCCATGTAACACCAACCTTCTTGGGTTAAAGACACGAAATGACGTGATGACTTCCTCGCCAGCCCGCACACGCGGCCGTCTAGCGCGGCGCAACGCGTCGGCAGCGGGATGCGCGCGTGACGAAAATACTACGCTTTTTGTTTGTTACTCATCTAGGGACCCTTGAAAACGACAAACTAGTACAAACATAAAGCGAAAGAAGAGTCAATCTGGGCACACTTTGTTATTTTTATCCCCTTCTTCCCCCGTTGAGTGGTATAGTGTTGGGTAAACTATAATAGGTCCAATAGACCAAAATAACTGATATTTTGTTATGGTTTCGCAAGTTCCGTTAAATAAAAAGATGTTTTGTAAATTACAGACTTTTTTTTAATGAGAATGTACAACCGAACTTGTAATTCATCTGATCTTAAGTGGCCACTGTGAAACTACCAAGGCAACAAATAGTTCTGTTGACTATGTTATATTGCTTTTTCTCCATAATTATTTTGTCCCTTTTTATTATTTAACCAAAATTAGACATCCTATGGACTCTGCTGGTTACTTGTAGAAATAGATAAGAGGGTTGTACCTGCCGAGATGAACTCTATGTCAGAATAATGACTCAAACTTACTATTGTTGTTAGTGGTGACTATGTGGTATGACTACTTTCTGCCTAGGAGTCTACCTGGGTAGATCCCACCCTCTTACCTATAAATGCCGCTAAATAGCGGTGCTTTGCTGAGTTCCGGCCTGCAGGAGAGTCAGTATAGTTACAGGAGCATAGCATTCCATCTTGGACCTCAGAGGTGACAACGCACACATAGTCTACTTTGTTTGAAGTTGGCTGAAGGTGCCCATGGGCAGCAGTGGCCACTCACCATCAGGTGCACTGTAAGTTCTTTTATCACTTCAATGTTATAAAAATCATGTTACTTTTTTTTTCGTATTTAACAAAACGAGTCAGTATGTTGGAAGTTTTTTTTTTTACAAAATCAACGATGTATCAAATTAATAAAGTGGCTTTGTGGTGTTTGTGATTGATGTTTTGTGGAGTCAAAAAAAAGTAAGTCAGTTGTGCAGTTGAAAGCAATTAAAGTTGATTATTTTTCAGTCTAAATACTCAAGCACTATAACTAGGTGTGTATTAAAACAAACACATCTTTAAAAATTAAAAAAGTCTTGTTCATTGCTTGACGGAATGACGCGGCATTCTTTGATAGTTAAGAATTGTATTGTTCTAGAAAAAAACGCTCATTTAGTTGTAGCAACTCTGGCAAAAAGGCGTGGTACCTTGTGGTCCGGTGGCATACTCACCGCTCGGTGCCCTAGTCTTTACTCACGCAACCGCGTGCGATTCGTTGGAGCCACAGGGCAGACAGTTCAGCAAAACCATTACTGTCCTATCTCTTGATCAATGTGCTTAAAATAAAAAAGAGCAATATATTCAAGATAAATTTTTGTATCTTTTTGTATGTTAGTAAGGTAATGTAGAACAATTTAATAAAAATTTTAGTAATGAGATAAGGCCTATAACAGTTAGGGGGTCCCTGATAAAGGATACTAGTGTGGGGGTAACGTTTAAAAAAAAAGAAAGAAAAGAAAAAGAAACCATACTATATGTACCTATATTTCACTTAGAGTGGTACAACTGTTGTTTGTTTCGCTGTGACTATATCGTGGTAGTTCAGCCTCCGCTGAACAACGCTTGATAATTGTGTAATTAACAGATACTACGATAATTACCGCCATTATAAGCCACGGACGATTTCTAAAACGATGTGCGGCCCATCAAGTTGTCAGGCGAGTGTTTACTTACATGAGTATATCTCAAAGTTCACATCATCTGCATTTAAGACAAGGCTTTCGTGCAGCTCTGGATCCTGGATGGGTCTATCTTAGAATACGCAAATTGCCCTATATTAAATAGAATATTTCTCTATACTCGTTACACTGAGCTACCCTGAGCTGATATCCTTACTCCAATAATTATTACAATCCCAGGGGAAGGGGGAGGGGGTGTCAGGCACGAGACACCTGTACCACCATATATCGAAAGCATAATGTTATTAGCATATCAGAAAAAGTCAACTGCAAGACGTCTCTCCTGTTTAAGGGAGGATTAACGTGATTCATACGATCACAGTTAGCAGGCAGATAGATGATATCAGTACGTAAGCTAGATGGTGCTATTTCTTTAATAGAGTATGGGTGACAAACGTGCACACAGTTAATCCGATGGTAAGTGGTTACTGTGGCCCATACACACCTACATTTATACTTAATTAACATTTAAAATGCAGATGCGTTTTCACGGACTAAGATGGAATGACCCGTATCCAGTAAAAAGAGTCTCCCTCTGGTTCTCTACACTCATAATAAGAAACACGTCAGCTATTTTACGCTGGTATTTTGTAAGAGCGTGGTCCTTCCCCGGTCAACCGGTACAACCATAATATAGTTGTAGCATGGCTCTACCACGATAAAATTAATTTTTCAAAATTGTTTCTATTGTCCACCATTGAAAGAAATGGTATGATAGATTCATTCACGCCGCCACTACACGTAAGCTGGCACATTTTGAGCGTGATAAGGAATAGGGGAGATATCTCACCGGGCAAGTTGTTCCGCCCTGGGATCGGCCAACGCTTTGTGTTGTAACAGAGATCTATTTTATATATACCGTAGTACTTCGGAACTTTTATAGTGTGATTTAGGCTTTGGTGCATTTCGCTTGTGGCGCGACGACATTGCTATCATATCACCCCCATGCTAAGACCTGAGATCGAAGTGTAGTTCAGTTGTCGACGAATGTGCAATTACCAGAAACTGCCATGTAGTCTGCGGTGAGTCATACACAGTAGCAAAAATAATGATGCGCCGTTAACCGGTTCGTTTTATAATTAAATGAAACAGCAATACAATATTTTGAACACCACCAATACTATACTGTAATAAGCTATAGAATTACCGCGTATTTCACTAATGATTTGTAGATGATTATTGCCTGCAACTTGTTATAACTAGTTGAAATCTGGCTAAATCAATCTTCATCTATACCTGACTCGGAAACTGGAACTTGATTGAGGGCTGCGTTTGTCCTACCTGCAAGCTCTTTATTTGTAGTTTTTGCAACAGCTGTTTGCTTGCATAAATCGAGGGAAATAGTTACTGTAAGATTATTTATTTGTGAATTTTACTGATTTTGGGATTATCTCAATCAAAACTAGATGTTGAAGTAAAATACTTATAGATTCTTTTATAATTCGAATCAACATTTTAAGTGTTGTTATAAAATAAAACTTCGCAGAAGTAGAAGAATTTGTTTAATGTGGAGATTATTCTATTCCAGAAATATATAATCATCATTATTAATCCGGCCAGTGTTTGACCTCGCCCATTGTAGGGAGAGCTAGCAGCAATCGCCACTCTTCAGCAATCCTAATATACGGTATGGTCGTATCGCCTCTATGACATTGCAAATCATTACCGGTTTGGAGGTATTATATATGAAATAGTCCCATTACTGTACGTTATATATATTACGTACGCCTCTAGCATATTACGATCAAGCTTTGAATAATAGGTGTTCCGATTGCATCTACCACGGGGAGTGCTCTGAGGAATTGTTCGGACTAATCCCAGCCACTAAATTTCACCATCACATATCGCGACAAAACTCGCGTTACCATCCGTACCAACTGAATGATTGGTGGTCCACCATTGTTCGATTTACTAGAAGTTTTCTCTTCGCAGAACTTCCTTGTTTAATTGATTACCACCAGTGATTTTTCCTGACCTTTCCAATCTTTAAGATAAAAGCCTTGTCTTTTTTAAAAATCTGGCAATGCATCTGCAATCCCCCATTTGGCGTTCCAATTGTTCATGAGCAGCCGTAGTCACTAGCCAACAGGTGAGCCGGATGCTCGTTTTCCCCCTCTTATATAAAAAAAAACACCACTAAAACAAAACCAACTATATTCAAAAAGGATGCCATACGGTACATTTTTAATTTTGCGATTTAAAATCGGGATACTCAATTCTAAATTTTCGACCGACGTATATAGGACTACTAAATTAAATTCTAGATAAGCATCGGCAAGTAGTCGGCGTCGGCGTCGGTGTCATGCTGCGTGGACGCGCCCGCCTCTAGCCGTCACACGTGCTTAACTTTTAAAGTGTCTCTTCTTATTAAGATCTTCATTTAAATATCAGTGTATGTGTGCGTACGAAGCGGTCATTACCCGAATTCGGCGGGACACGTTCGCTTCAAAAACATCGCAAGACAAAGAAAGTGCATTTTCCTCCACTGTAATCGTATATTATTTGGAGCGCTATACATTATTCATGATAGTATGATACGTGGAGTAAGGTTCACGGTACGGTCTGCAGCCGCGCGGCGCTGCTCGATGTATTTCTTATTTCTGAGGAATTCCAACAAAGAGCCGTTCCGGATAAACTCAACTGTAGCGTGGCGTAACGGATTTTAAATGATAATAGTTATTTGTGTCGTAATTATATAGCTATTTGTAATTAGTATTCTCTGTGTACAAAAGAGGGTGTGTTCACAGTGATGGCAGATGCAAAATTTTGTTATGGAAAAGGTAAAGTAACAGAATATAAAATTATATATTCCATAGTTTATACTAGCCCCGGTTTTTCCTGGATAGAATTTGTTAATGTAGCGTTATTTCAATTCCGGATAGTTAAAGACCATTATTTTATAATTTTCGTTTTTTTTTTTACCAAACAAAAGTCTCCAAGGAGAAAAGATAAAATGTACCCTAGATCCTTCCTGATATTGCTGTCTATCTGTTCGAAAAGTTTCAGTTTCATTACAATCGGTTTAGCCATTCCTAAGATTAGTCCGGACAAAAACACAGAAAAAAATAAAAAAATGATTATTTGTATCTTAATATCCAGCAAATAACCCCCCGAGCTAAATAAAAGATAGTTATTTTAATATTACAGACAAACGTTTAAACTTTTATTCATGTATATAGATTTAAAGTCAGTGTATTGACTACTTACTACCAACTCGATGGTAAGTGGAGATGCAGTTGAAGATGAAAAACGGCATTGACAAGTGGACGTGGTTATGCAAAAAGGATCCAACCCGAGTTTGTGTCAAAAATATTGACTTGAAGAATAACGTTTGTGGTCTGTACTATTATGTGATGTAACAATTTTAGCAAACGTAACACAAATAAGAAGAAAAAATACAAACAGATAGAAACCATTCCATTAATTTGAGTTTGTGATATTTGAAGTATGGATACTTCAAATATCATAAACTCAAATTAACTTATCGCGGGTTGGATCCTTTTTGCATAACTACGTCCAAGTGTGTTATGTATGTTATTTCAAGGATTTTATGAAGCAGTTATTTCGCCCAGCCGTTCCAGCGTGTGTTGACTGAATTAGTTACTAGGGGTCTAAAGAAGTGTAATATAATAAAAATCAATTTTTATACAAATACTTGTAAATAAGAATAAAATAAATACCTTCATCTTTTAAAAAGCAAATGATAATTCGTTTTTTTTATTATTTTTCTCCGATGAATAACTTGAACTTAACAATGAACTACAAAGTATTACTCATATTAATTAAGAAAATACGGATTAAAATATAAATGTATTTGATTTTAGTATTAAACTTGGATGTATGTTGAATGATAATAGTTTTTTTCATAGGATAGGGTGAAAAACGAGCACACAGTCCACCTGATGGTAAGTGGTTGCTGTGACCCATATACATCTACATTTATCATCAATAAGAATCAAAATGCTGATGCGTTGTCAGCCGTGGAATGCCTCGCTTCCAGTAAAAAGGGTCTCCGGTTCTCTACACTCACCATACGAAACACAGCTATATTATTAGTATACAGTATATAGTAGTACATTAGTATCGTTTCGCCTTATATTTTTCGGAAGATTACCTAAAGAGGCCATAAAGTTATTAGTCTAAAGTTTATTCTTCAAATGCACATGCGTCGCTGTATGCCGTAAAATCATGCTGTAGATGTATTATGGCTGTAACAATGGATGTAATGAAATAGATCTGTTAGAGTGGGGAGTCTTTCTCCTCACGGAATATCAGCGCAAAACAGCAGCGTAGTGAATGACGAGAACCGGAGGCCCCTTTTACTAGGAAGGACGCAATCCAACTTATTCGTTAAGGGTGACAATGCATCGGCATTCTAACAACCGCAGTTATCCATTAACTTGAGTTGTTATCCATCTCCTGGTTCAGGTTTTTCTGTCATCTCTTACGACACCCACCGGTTGATATATGGTAGTGCATCTTTTTACGCTTCTCCCATGGTAACAATTCATCACATGGTGAAAATGTATAAATTAAACTATGACCTGAATATTTAATCGCTAAAACTCTCGCAATACCTTTTCTGTACAGATCGCGGAAGACTGGCACACAGCTACTTGCGGCATTTTGAAAATTTGTTAATCAACGAACAAAGCTCGTGCTCATTTTTCTTTAATTAGGAAATTCTGAGATTATAAATTATCAGATTATATGTATGATTAATACTAGCAAAAAGTTTTTAATCAATACAGATGCGAAATCTAAGAAGAAATATAGAATTTTCTAAGTTGTTTCAATTGTGTAGTTACGATGTAAGAATATACACTAACTCATAAAGTCCCATGGTAAAGGGACGTTATGAGTTAGTGTAAGTAAGAGGTGACAGAGAAACCAACCAAGAGATGATGAGCGTCTTCTCAAATGAACAGTGTGGTCTTTTGTCACTTCTCCTTGTATAAAAAAGGATAAAATCAAATAATAATGTACTCCAGACCGAATTTCGGCCACGGCAGCAGTCTCAACCGAGATCTTGTCTGGCTGTTGGGCTGAGAGAGAGAGAGAGAGAGAGAGAGAGAGAGAGAGATGCGACCGATGGCTTTACATGGTTTCCGAGGCAAGACGGTGAAACATCATTCCTGCTCCAAAATTTTTGACAGAATTACTGACAAAATTACCCAATAACTGATTTCGGTCCGAAGTAGGTTCGACGATTTAGATCCCGGACCTCATGATCGGCAGTCCCGTCTACGACCACTAAACCAACGAGGTCAGCGAGGAGTTAAAAATCAAATAGCAATATATTTAAAAAGCAGTTCGTTTTTTTGTGCTGTCGCTACCGCGCGGTATCTAAACGTCGAGGTTTGAGCGGGAGCGGTACTTATCGCGGTTTATTGTTGCTAAGTGTTTATTTAAATATTGCCCTCGCAGTTGCATTTCCTCGTCTATCAGTACATCTTCCTGTATTCGCGTATTTATGCGACTCTCGTTTGAATTTAATTTTGGAAAAGACAATGTCTGTTGCAATTAATTTCGAAACTTATTTACGTTATCGGTATAGAACAGTAATAGTTGCTATTATTGCTGGTTTACAGTGGCCTGGGAATCCTTTTAGTGTTTACACAAAATACGGACCATGTACAATTCAATTAGGTTTCCGTAGTTTTGTATAGGTGTAATTATAATTTTACGTGATAAAGCCACGCTGCAGCCATATTATGGCTGAAGCAGCAATGGATTATTTCGACCCGAGTACTAGGACTACGCTCTCACATAATACTGGAGTAAAACAGCGAAATAATGCTGTTTAGTATGGTGAGTATAGTGAACCGAAGACCCTTTTTACCCGTGACGAGATATTTCATCTTCTTCCTCAGGGATGACAACGCATCAGATGATGATGTCTATGATCAAGATGTCTTTGGGCCACAACATCCAGTTACCATCAGGTGGACTGTGTGCACGCTGGTCACCCTTATTCTATAAAAAAATGGTTGTAAGCAAAGACTAATGTTGATGAATCCATTATTCATGCATCCATTTCAGTCTATAAAAGTCTACCGTTGTATATAGGCCTCCCCCGTATATTGCCTTATAGTGGACATTTTGCCATAGTTGCTATACCTAGGTTTTATATTGATTATTTTGACACAGAAATATGGCTTCTTCAAATTCAAATAAAAAGGCTGAGTATAGCCATTCAGTGAGGAGAACGCAGCCAGCGTTCTTGGCACTATGCCGCGGGGAGTAGGACTGTATGATAATTGAAGTTTTTAGTTTTAATTTTTTTTTTACGGTTTTTACTATATTTGAATACTGTACAAGTGGTAAATTAAAAATTTTGTACAACCGACTTCAATATAAATTATTAAAGATAACTCAAAAATTACTGGTCAATTGATCAATCATTTATATGGTACCACCTGGGAAGTGTACCCTCTGAAACAAAAAAAGAATTTTCCAAATCGGTTTAGGCATCTTAGAGTAATCGGTGAACACACATACACACACACACACACACATATATATATATATATATATATATATATATATATATATATATATCAAGATTACGATGAATTGAGAACCTCCTCCTTTTTGAAGTTGGTTGAAAATACTATAGATACATTATTAATTAGCATACGATCTCTCTTAGGGGATTTTTGTTTGGCAACAATTGAAAAAAAGTTGGCGAATTCAAATATATTAAGCATTATTGCAATATGATTTTGCAACGTGCATTTAAATGTAAATATTTACATATTGCTTCGAATTGGTAGACATTATTTTTAACATCTTCGAAAACGACCTCGCTGGACACGATTTTTGTGACAGATAATTTATTGGTTTGAATATTGTTTGATATTGGGTCGAGGTCTTTGAGTTATAACAATCAATCGCATCGTTAAGTAAATGTTCTTAATGTAATCTTGGCAATTAGTGATCAAAACTCCGCCACTCGTGTGACATTCGACACCGAAAAGTCAAGAGGGTAAGGATAAATTGTGAAACGACTTTTGAGTGATTTTCCACGATAATGTGAGACGACGCACTATCGACGAAATATTTGCAATTTAATGATTTCTTGATTATAAATACGTGGTGAATTGCTATAGCTGCAATATGGCTACAGTACAAAGAACACGCTTGCAGGATACCAATATGTTATGCCTATGCCAGATCCATACCTAGACACAAAATAAAATACGTAATTTTCTACTATGATCCCTTTTTTGTACAAAGCTGGAGTTAGAAATGAACTTAGTCACCACAGTACATAAATGGTTGCAGTCCATGGAAACCCGCGGGTACAGATGCGTTTTCTTCTCGGAGGACTAATAAGTTGAAATGTCTTACGCCTGTGATAACACTGTTTCAATATACGCTTCAGACTGAAACACTTTGCTTGGTGACAGAAATAAATAAAAGGTTGGTGCCTGCCCAGACAGACTCCTAGGGAGAATAGAACGCCTAATGTCTAGTAATGTAGTAAAACAAGTTTGTAGATTAAGAAAGCCGGTATAAATAGAGGTTCCTGGGCATTTTATCTTAGTGCATGAAGTTGATAAGGGTGCTTTTCCACCAGAGATGTGCTATGCAGCTATGCAGCGAGGATGTGAAAGTTAAGCTATGAAACTATGTGACCGTTTCTAAGTGTAGTGGAGCAGGTAAGACGTGCTAAGAAGATGCGCCGCTGCGAGGTAGCTGTGCGAAGAAAACGCGCAGCACGAAAGTCTACTTACTTTAAAGAAACCGCTAATCTTTCTTTCGCACTGATACATTTTCTGAATTGAGTATCTTCCTTCTTGATATATGGTTCGATCCTATTATGTAACATTTTACTTCTTGTCATTGTGTAAGAATTCTGGAACGTCTCATCGTCAACTGTTTGGAACAATTTAAGATCTACGATTTCTTCGTTGGAGTAAACAGATGTACATCAATTCATTTCTCCTCATGGGTTCTTTCATCCCAGCCATAACCATATATAAAATAAATTTTTCATTCATACTTCCATAGTGGCATGTAAATTTTCGGTGAAAAACGTACGCCTACTGTAGGTGCTCTGCTCTGCTCTGCACATAGCTACACCCCGTGCGATCATCCATAGTACGCATCCATAGCACGCATCCAGAGCACACATGCATATCACGCATCCAGAGCACACTCCATAGCACGTATCCAGAGCACACATCCATAGCACGCATCCAGAGCACGCATCCATCCATATAAAGCATAGCTTAGTTGAACTTATTTCCAGCAGTGCTAAGCTATATGGACCAATGAATATAATTGGTGGATATCAAACGCATCCATAGCAACATCTATAGTGGTAAAGCTACCTAATGCAGTTGTTGTTTTCTTTATTTGAAGTTGTAAAATTTATTTCTTAAAATTGTGTCTATGTTAAAACTGTATCGGAAGAATGAATTAATTTAGTCGTAGTATTACTATTTTTGGTAATAAGATTATAACAGAATGTAGCTTCGAAAAAGTGTGGCTGGTATGGTAAGTGACTACCATACCATGAACAACCGTGATACCAGGGGAATTGCAGATGCGTTGCCGGCCTTTTAAAAAATAATTGGCTCTATTCTTGAAGGTCTCTTAATCGTATATTTCCGGAAAAATCACTGGTAATAGACCATTCCATAAGTAAGTTGTGCGAGGAAGAAAGCTAGTTATACACTAGGTGAATTGTTATAATGTTAGCCGTGTAGTTGGGTAGGAAAGAGAAGGCTCGCGAATTGGTGCTCAGTTGGCGCTGGCAGCGGATGTGCTCGCCCCCGGTTGATTAAATTTCCAAAAGAAAATTTAATTAAGAGACTTTTTATTTTTATTTCACACCCCAGATTTCATTATTGGCGCGGAACGAGCTAAAGGGTTTAGTTTGTAGAGCTGCAAAGTTACTAGATACTGCATATCTATGAAATAATTTTCAGTGTCTTCTAAACGTTAATTAATTAAAATTATAAAGTTACAAATATTTAAAATTTTTATGTGTTATTTACTAGTTGTCATCAAGTTGTCAAAACTTGACCGTAATTCTGCACATCAAACACTGATATCTGATATACAAAATATGAAATAAACGCTTTTCTGCCTTAACATACTCGTACATTTCACAGACTAATTAAAAAGGAACATTTGAAATTACACAAAATTAAGTAGTAATTATTTGTTGGCAACATTTTAAAATTCTTTGGCGACACAGACTTTGTGTCAATGAATGCTTTTTTCTTAATTTTATTTAATGTGTTTGTAACATTAAAATACAAAAATAACATACAAACTAACTTTGTCAAATCTCACACTCCTGCGTGCGCGCAATGTGCTTAAAAAGGGGTACATAGTTTTCCCTTCACGTTGTAGTGTGGTATAGCTCCCGTGACTATATATATAAGAGTTAAGTTAAGAATATCATCATTATCATTACAACCCTTTACAAGTCTACTGCTGAATATAGGCCTCCACCAAAGAATGCCACAAAGCACGGTCCTGAGCCACCTGCATCCATCGACTTCCTGCATATCTTACCAGGTCGTCACTCCATCTAGTGGGGGGACGCCCTACACTTCGGCCGCCGGTACGAGGCCGCCTCTCGAGAACCTTTTTTCCCCAACGGTTGTCGGTTCTTCGAGCTATATGGCCGGCCCATTGCCACTTCAGCTTACTAATCCGTTGGGCTATGTCGGTTACTCTGGTTCTACTGCGGATATCCTCATTCCTAAGTTTATCACGCAGAGAAACTCCGAGCATAGCCCTCTCCATAGCTCGCTGAGCGACCTTGAGCCCCCTCATACGGCCAGCAGTGAAGGACCACGTCTCAGTTCCGTAAGTCATCACCGGCAACACGCACTGGTTGTACAATTTTGTTTTAAGGTTTTGAGGTATTTCGGACGAGAAGATGTGTCGTAGCTTCTCGAACGCTGCCCAGCCGAGTTGAATCCGTCGATTGACATCTCGGTCGAAGTTGGACTTACCTAGTCGGACTATTTGTCCCAGGTAAACATACTCGTCAACAACTTCGAGCTTAGTGCTCCCAACAACTACCGGCATATGTGACATGGACATTAAACATAATCTTTGTTTTGTCCATGTTCATCTTAAGACCTATCCGTTGGGAGACACTATTGAGGTCATTGAGCATAGTTCCTAGTTCCTCCAGCGATTCTGCCATGAGGACTATATCATCGGCAAATCGAAGGTGAGTGATGTACTCGCCATTGATGTTTATTCCGTATCCTTTCCAGTCCAGAAGCTTGAAAACGTCTTCCAATTCAGCGGTGAAGAGTTTCGGGGATATAACGTCACCCTGTCTTACACCTCTCTGCAATTGGATAGGTTTCGTACTCTGGTTCTGTACTCGGATAGCCATCGTAGCTCTACTGTACAAACACTTCAGCACTTCGATATACCGACAGTCAACTTGGCACCGCTGAAGGGACTGCAGCACCGCCCAAATTTCGACGGAATCAAAGGCTTTCTCATAGTCCACATACGCCAGACATAGTGACAAATTGTACTCTTCGGACTTCTGTACAATTTGCCGTAGGGTATGTATGTGGTCTATGGTGCTAAAGCCCTTTCGGAAACCGGCTTGTTCGGGAGGCTAGAAGTCGTCAAGTCTGCGCGCGAGACGATTCGTAATGACTCTCGAAAACAGCACAAGAAAGAACAAGACCACCGCACTTCTGCTCCACGCCTCCGGTGTAATGCCATCATGAAGGACGGAATTAAAGATCTTCTGAAGGACTTCAGGTACCGGTTTTCCACCCGCTTTCAGAAGCTCCGCTGTAATTCCATCCTCGCCTGGGGCCTTGCCTTTTTAAGGTGCTGGAGAGCCATTCTATCCATTCTCTCGCTCAGACTGACGTCCGGGATATCATCGGAATAGTGTCGGATAAGACTCGCTCTTGGATCGTTACTCACACTTACGTGTGGCTGCAACGATGATGTGTACAGCTGCCCATAGAACCTCTCAATCTCACTCAAAATCTCAGGTGTCCCGGAAACGACGCTGCCACACTCGGTCTTCAGCTTCGACAGTTGGCTCTTTCTGGCAGAGATTTCTAGCAAAGACTTTGGAGCCCTGGTTCCGTTCGATCGCTTCTTTAATACGAGCAGTATTAAAGTTGCGTAAGTCCCGCCGCATGCATTTGGAGATCCGTGGTTAAGAATATAGAGCAGTATAATTAAAGTTATAGAAGCATCAACACGTCTCTATTTTATTGACATAGTTCCTATATTACAACGTGTTAATTTATAGATGTTTGGTCGTGAAGCATAGCGGCTTAGCGTTTATTACAAAGTTGTGGACCGCGAGATTCCTGCACATAAAAATACCTATTTGTATGATGTCAAAAATAAGTTTGCCGGAAGCCATCTTTTTTTTTATAAAAATCAAACTATATATTTTAGAGTGGAATTTTATATAGCATTTACAATTTAATATTTATTACTGATTAATATATTAGTATTAGCTAAATAATCTTATTCACATGGCACCTTATCGGAGCTGAGGCCCCAGAACACATAATGAGCTAGATGAAAACGTTTATTTCCATAATATATAAAACTTGCAATTAAAACTAGTAGATGTTCCATTAATTGTTGCTTCTTTTGTTCATAATTAGGACAAGGCGGCGGCCGGATCTTGTCACGTAAATCTCTGTTTTTGCCACACCTCGGCTACAATTGACCGCCACTATTTTATCAAATATGGCCTCTCCAATTATTGCAACCCGGACTGTGAGTAATTAGACGCTTTTTTCAATGACAGTAGATTCAAGTGATGGAGTAGCGTGACGAATCTGGCAACCAGGGCGAGGCCTGTAACTCGCAGTAGTTGTCTGACTGAGGCTTTAGAGTGGATTTATTATAAAAACCATATTACAAGTATGTGGTACGTATGATGTAAAATGTTTAATATTAAAACGTAGTAGTAAGTAAAATACACACGCAAAAACCACATTTTACAGTTAAATCTACATATTACGAGTACATGTATTGCGTATTTTGTACAAAAAATAACACTCTTTGATACCGATGTTTTATAAGGTTTTGGTTAATAATATTGGAAGAAATACGTTAAAACTACACCAAAATGAAAATAATGTATACTGTAATATTGAATAAATTGACAACATATTTTAGGTCAAATAACCAAACGAAATTATAAAAGAAAAAGGAAAATAATATCCTTAACACCTCAATGTTGCACAAAGATGCTATTAACACTAATAAAACTTCCATTAAAATATGTATTTGTATGACTTATTAATATTGTATGACTGCAATGAGCTCACTGACAAACTGTACTTTACTCGTGCGAGAATTGTTTAAAAGCGAACTCTCAGTACTTTGTATCTCTTTTTTACAGACACTTGTCGAACTATTATATCACGCCTAGATAACGTTAATGTTCAAAAGTCTGCTGCATATATGGACTTTCCGAGAGTTTCATCTTATTGAATAGAATAAAATAGAATAGAATAGAATAATTTTTATTCAATATACATTACATGTGTAATTCTTATTGAAAGTCATTTTTTACTTTACCACTGGTTCGAAAAAAATTGTTCATTTAAGGTGGTCCTACATATGCCACCACACCACGCTGGTATTCTGTGAGAGCGTGGTCGTATCCCGGTCGAGCAGATTCATTCGTGTTGTAGCCACATCTAGCTACAGCGTTACACTACCACGTAATTTTTCATACATTTAGTATACAACTTGATATTTACGTTTTTCAAACACCGGTAGCATCTATAAAAACCATTCTATACAAATGAACATAATGAATTCTAAATCTCAGTATAAACTTGATGGCTACCATAATTTAGTTGTTGTTATAGTGAAATTATTCTAATACTAGCGAACTTCCCCAACTTATATATGTATATTTAGATTTAAGGTAATCAAAAACAAAAGCGTTTACTTTGTCAATGAAAAAAAAAACTTGGAGATTTTTTTTAAATATTACTTCCAAATATAGCCTAAATCACTCCTGGTATTGCTCTTTACCCCTTCGTTAAAATTCATCAGAATTGGTTCAGCCATTCTGGACAGACAGACAGACAGATAGGTAGACAAAAATTTTACAAATGAATATTCCTGTCTTAATAACATACAAATAGCCCCTGATTTTGATAAAAGGTTTTTTCGATATTATAGATAGGCACTTCAATGTATTTATATGTTAAAGTTAAAGTTACGGCATATATACGTCCCACTGCTGGGTACGGGCCTCCTCTCATTTCCGATAGGGTTTTAGGGCAAGGAAATATCGCATAGGCGAATGCGTGTTGGCGAACTTCACATGTCTTCGGAATATTTTTTTTCTTATTTTTCACACATGCAAGTTTCCTTACGATGTTTTCCTTCACCGCCGAGCACGTGGTAAATCAGAAGTTAAAATTGCAATTAACAATTTCATTGGTGCCGACAGGAATGAACCCGGGTTGCTCGCGTACTTTAAAACTTAAAGCGAGCGCTAACCATCTGAGCTACCACGGCACTACTAGCACGGTAGTAGTTCATATGTTTATTTATATGTATATGTAATAAACTAAAACCAATGCAGTTTTTTTTATTTGTACCGGATGTAGATTCATAGGTCTGTGGGCGGCGCACAGCAAATGTGTAAAAAGTGGAAAGTGAAATATAAAAAAGTTATAACTGTTCCGGCAATTCGGAATCTGATGTTAAGAACAATTTACGACAGGGCTCATTAAAGGGCTGCAGCGCGCCGTCGCTAATGAATTTGCACTCGGCAGTTTTATGAAATATTTTACTTTGATGACAAAAAAAAAAACAATTTTCTCTTTTAAATTTTTTGCATGTAATATCATCATCATCATCATTACAGCCCTTCACAAGTCCACTGCTGAACATAGGCCTCCCCCAAAGAATGCCACAAAGCACGGTCCTGAGCCACCTGCATCCATCGACTTCCTGCATATCTTACCAGGTCGTCACTCCATCTAGTGGGGGGACGCCCTACACTTCGCTTGCCGGTACGAGGCTGCCACTCGAGAACCTTTCTTCCCCATCGGTTGTCGGTTCTTCGAGCTATATGGCCGGCCCATTGCCATTTCAGCTTACTAATCCGTTGGGCTATGTCGGTCACTCTGGTTCTACTGCGGATATCCTCATTTCTGAGTTTATCACGCAGAGAAACTCCGAGCATAGCCCTCTCCATAGCTCGCTGAGCGACCTTGAGCTTCCTCATACGGCCAGCAGTGAAGGACCACGTCTCAGTTCCGTAAGTCATCACTGGCAACACGCACTGGTTGTACAATTTCGTTTTAAGGTTTTGAGGTATGTCTAACGAGAAGATGTGTCGTAGATTCCCGAACGCTGCCCAGCCGAGTTGAATCCGTCGATTGACCTCTCGGTCGAAGTTGGACTTACCTAGTCGGACTATTTGTCCCAGGTAAACATACTCGTCAACAACTTCGAGCTTAGTGTTCCCAACAACTACCGGCATAGGTGTGACATGGACATTAAACATGATCTTTGTTTTGTCCATGTTCATCTTAAGACCTATCCGTTGGGAAACACTATTGAGGTCATTGAGCATAGTGCTTAGGTCCTCCAGCGATTCTGCCATAAGGACTATATCGTCGGCAAATCGAAGGTGAGTGATGTACTCGCCATTGATGTTGATACCGTATCCTTTCCAGTCCAGAAGCTTGAAAACGTCTTCCAATGCAGCGGTAAAGAGTTTCGGGGATATGACGTCACCCTGTCTTACACCTCTCTGCAATTGGATAGGTTTCGTACTCTGGTTCTGTACTCGGATAGCCATCGTAGCCCTACTGTACAAGCACTTCAACACTTCGATATACCGAGAGTCAACTTGGCACCGCTGAAGGGACTGCAGCACCGCCCAAATTTCGACGGAATCAAAGGCTTTCTCATAGTCCACATACGCCAGACATAGTGGCAAATTGTACTCCTCGGACTTCTGTACAATTTGCCGTAGGGTATGTATGTGGTCTATGGTGCTAAAGCCCTTTCGGAAACCAGCTTGTTCGGGAGGCTGGAAGTCATCAAGTCTGCGCGCGAGACGATTCGTAATGACTCTCGAAAACAGCACGTAGACGCGGCTCAGAAGGGAAATCGGTCTGTAGTTCTTCAAGAGAGCGTTGTCGCCTTTCTTGAAGAACAAGACCACCGCACTTCTGCTCCACGCCTCCGGTGTAATGCCACCATGGAGGACGGAATTAAAGAGCTTCTGAAGGACTTCAAGTACCGGTTTTCCACCCGCTTTCAGAAGCTCCGCTGTAATTCCATCCTCGCCTGGGGCCTTGCCGTTTTTAAGGTGCTGGAGAGCCATTCTAATCTCGCTCAGACTGACGTCCGGGATATCATCGGAATAATGTCGGATAAGACTCGCTCTTGGATCGTTACTCACACTTGCGTGTGGCTCCAACGATGACGTGTACAGCTGCCCATAGAACCTCTCAATCTCACTCAAAATCTCAGGTGCCCCGGAAACGATGCTGCCACATTCGGTCTTCAGCTTTGACAGTTGGCTCTTTCTGGCAGACAGATCTCTGGCAAAGACTTTGGAGCCTTGGTTCCGCTCGATCGCTTCTTCAATACGAGCTGTATTGAAGTTGCGTAAGTCCCGCCGCATGCATTTGGAGATCTGTCTGTTCAGTTGCCTGTATGCTGTCAAATCTGTTGAAGAATGTAGCTTCATCTCCCGTCTAACAGCCATGAGATTAAGAGTGTGATCGGAGAGTTTTTGTGTTCTTCTGCGGCGGGTCTTGCAGAACTTAGCTCCGACCGCATGGACAGTTTCCACTAGCTTGTCATTCAAATCGTCCACTTCATTGCAGTCTTCTAGGCACTGAAAACGGTTTTGTAACTCGAGCTGAAAGGTTTCAGGCCTTTGGATTAGAGCACGAGGGGGACGGAGCGTTGACTTCATTAGACGAGACCTCTCCAACTTAACGTTTAGGTTCAGTGTGCCTCTAACCATTCGGTGATCGCTGCCGGTTTTCACCCTCGCGATCACTGAGACATCACTGAACAGTTGTCGTTTGGTCGTCATAATGAAGTCAATCTCATTTTTTGTCGAACCGTCGGGGCTCGACCAGGTCCACTTCCTGTGGGGCCGCTTCTGGAAGAAAGAGTTCATCATAAAGAGTCCCTCTTTCTCCATGAAGTCGGCCAGCTGCTGGCCCCTTGGGTTCCGTTGCCCTATTCCAAATTTTCCCACTTTCAGCTCACCGTTCTCTCTTGTGCCTAGTTTTGCATTGAAGTCTCCCATTAACACTGTATATTGGGTTTTGGAGGAATGCATGGCTCTAGAGATATCCTCATACATTTCCTCCACCTCCTCATCGGGGTGTGCCGAGGTTGGTGCGTAAACCTGTATGACATTCAGCGAATACCGTTTGGTGATTCTGAGTATAAGGTACGCAACCCTTCTCGACACACTCTCAATCTTTACAACGTTGTTAACGAGAGACTTGTGGACGATAAATCCGACACCTCCTTGGGACAGATGGTCGCCCTCCCGGTGATAGAACAAGTTGCCGGATTCGAGGATTACCGTGTCCTCCTCCTCTCTTCGGACTTCGGATAATCCTATAATATGCCAGCGTAACTTGTCTATCTCTTCTTCCAGCTCCACAATCTTCTCGTCAGTCCTCAGGGTCCGTGCGTTGTATGTTGCCAGGTCAAGTCGTTGTAGGTGGCAACCGAACCTCCACCGGAGATTCTTAGCACCCCCTGCCCCGCCGTTACCATGGTCGCCACCGTAGCCAGGAATAGCGGGGCCGCCGGGGACTGGGGGCCGTCTCTTCGTAACTTTCATTATGGGGGGTATATTGCCATAGTTGCCACGCTTGGCGAGCGGGTTGGCAACCGCAGTTTTTTATTGTATTTTGCCGTTACCAGGAAGATGCTGCTGCCCATCTCCTGCCTGTGTCCCTTTGTCGCCTTTTACGACACCCACGGGAAGATATGGGGTAGTGGATATTCTTAGCCGCCACTACACGGCATGTAATATACAATAACTTAATAAAATAAATTACATAATGATTTCTTGTATTTATGCAAAGACTACACATTAAATGAAACAAATTTTTAAGAATTGTATCACGTTTAATTTAACATTTTAATTCCTGACGTTTCGGGTGCTTTACAACACCCATGGTCACGGGGTGGACTGAGGTGTTTGACGTCTCGATGTCATAGTTAGCCCGCCTATATTCAGTTTTTGAATATTAAATTTTGGTTCGATCTACGCAGAATGTGTTTAATGTATCTTGAAGTCTTGCAGTGGTATACTTGGGGTTGGATTTAATTTTATTAATTAGAGGATTCCAAGCAGATGGCAGCACCTTTCCATCATTTCTATTGAAATTAGGATGTTTTTTTTAATTTCAATAGCCTCGCGAATCATCCTTGGTAGGAATCGGTGTTCTTTTGCGGGGCTTGCTTTTGTTTGGCCTATCAAATCTAATGTCATGGCGGGGACGATCTTGAACATGTTCACAAACTGCAGATTTCCTGCAACGTCTTTCCTAATTTCAATAGAAAAGATGGATGGGTGCTGCCATCTGCTTGGGATCCTATAATTAATAAAATTAAATCCAAACCGAAGTATACCAGTGTAAGACTTCAAGATACTATAAGCTTGTTCTGCGTAGATCGGAACAAAAATTAATATTCAATTTCAAGGTATCGAAATTGAAAAAGTGAATGATCTAAATTTTAATCCCTAATCTCAAAAGAATTAAGATTCTAAGCTTAAATCTAGATCCACCTAATTTGTCTTGTTAGAAATCAAATCTGAAAGTTAATACACCTATAATAAAAATAGAAATGCTTACCCACGCAATAGTTATTACTAGTGATAAAACCACAAAACTAATTACAGAAGGGATCACATTTTAACCTCCTCAAATAACCATAAAAGTAAGGCACATCTAAATCCCCTGAGGTGTTAAATCAATCCCGGATGCACGTACGGACGAGTTGAGTAATTACTAGTAAAGAAGACGTTTCCTACTCATTAGGCATTCATATCCCTCGAGTGTGTGGTGAGAAATTCCTCATAGGGTCTCCAATTCGGCAATACGAGCAGTTATAATGTTTATTACATCATTTACTTGTAGTAAATTTTCTCAGTAAAGTGGATGGAAGACCTATGTACTAGGAGGTCACATAACATGTTTGAAAGCAAGGAAGACAGAGATTGCTCGTGATAATGTGCACTTAGCTTATCATTGAAAGATATGTGAAGTATCATGTATGTATCTTTACTTAAAAATCTTATATCGAAAATGTATCTTAAAAGTAAATTATTTGTGGTACTTTATTGTTTAACGTAGATCACGCCTAGATGATGTTAAGGTTGAAGAAGGTCTGCTGGATAAATGGACTTTCCGCGAGTTTCATCTGATTATTCATTTAATATGGTTCTTGTGCGTTGTTGCTTGCGGTACATGTGCCACCATATGTAAGTTTTTATTTTCCACCGAACTCCATTAAATAGACTATATAAATAACATATTCATTCAACTTGCCGTCACTACCACTATTTGCAGAGGCGTTTTTTTTTTGATAAAATATGCACAAATTCTTGTAACCCACATAAAAATAATCATAATTCATCATGCTAGTAGTTCATAGCTTTTTTTTTATAAAATAAGGGTGACAAACAAGTTGTATAGTGGGAGTAGTAAAATAAGTAGTAGGTAGTCATACACACCTATCTATTCTCAAATGAGTATCAAAATGTAGATGCATGGTGACTCTCCAGCATGTGCTGTTTCACACTGGTATTCTGTGAGAGAGTGGTCCTACCTAGATCAAGCCGACTCATTTGTAAAGCGAGTTTTTTTCTTTTGCAGAGCGAATTTCGGTCATGGCAGTTAAAATTAACAGGGACTAGCCATCTGCGCAAGCACTCTTTGTGGTGGTGGTGCACTCTGTTTCTTTTTCAAAGTTCGATGAAGCAACAATCCGACTAGACCGGAAAGGGACAAAGCGTAGAAACTACTACTTCACGTACATTCCGAGTCACGAGGTTGAAATATCGTCAACTTCTTGACTTCTGAGAAATTCTTGACAGAAAACCCCAATAACTAAAAAATCGGCCAAGTCGGACTCGTTCATGAAGGGTTCCGTAGCAGCATATAGAATAGAATAGAATATTGATTTATTTGCATTAAATGTAGGTAATAACAATAAGGTGTTGACAGAGTACATAGATGATCCGTACATTCTACCATTTTGGCATGGAAATATTAAATTAAATTTATTTCTATATAATACTAGTAATTAATTATAAATAGATTTAAAATTATAATTATGAGTATAAATATGTAGTTATTATATTATTAAAATTAAAAGTATTGCATTATTATTATTACATAAATTCATATTGTTGAAATTTTATTGCAGTTAGCATAACACATTATAAATTATTAATAACAAATTCAACATATTATAAACAATTAATTAACTGAAACGTTATTTAAATATTGGTATCATTTAAGAAGTCCGATACTGAGTAATAGCATCTTTCCAATAACAAAGAAGTAAGACTCTTTTTAAATATTCTAATGGGTTGATTTTTTACAAAATTTGGGATTTTGTTATATATGACAGGTGTCATGCTCATAACACTTTTTTAGTAACATAATTTACGATTTATGACGTATTAAAAAAACTAATTACTAGATCTCGTCCAAACCAATTTTCGGTGGAAGTTTAAATTTTTTTTTATAGAATAAGGGTGACAAACGAGCACACAAAACGAGCTCGTTTGTCACCCTTATCCTGTTAAAAAAAACACAGTCCGCCTGATGGTAAGTGGTTGCTGCGGCCCATAGGCATCTACATCTATCCTCGTTTGCGAATCAAAATGCAGATGCGTTGTCACCCGTGAGGACTAAGATGGAATGCCTCATTTCCAGTAAAAAGGGCCTCCGGCCACCTGCACCACCAAGCGAAACGCAGAGGTAAACCTCTACTTTACGCTGGTATTCTGTGAGGTCGTGGTACCACCCCGGTTCGAGCCGGCCCATCCGTGCGACAGCAAAAGCTGCCGCGTGGCTCTACCACTGTTAAAAGTTACATGGTAATGTACATCATATATTTTTTAGTTTTATCATTCTCTCACTTTAGAAGTTACGGGGGGGGGGGGGGGGGGAGGCACACATTTTACCACTTTGGAAGTGTCTCTCGCGCAAACTATTCGGTTTAGAAAAAAATAATATAAGAAACCTCAATATCATTTTTAAAGACCTATCCATAGATATCCAATACGTATGGGTTTGATGAAAATAATTTTTTTTTGAGTTTCAGTTCTAAGTATGTGGAACCCCCAAAACTTATTGCTTTTTTCTATTTTTGTGTAAAAATCTTAATGCGGTTCACAGAATACATCTACTTACCAAGTTTCAACAGCA
The DNA here is from genome assembly GCA_033319125.1 of Parnassius glacialis. NCBI lineage: Eukaryota > Metazoa > Arthropoda > Insecta > Lepidoptera > Papilionidae > Parnassius > Parnassius glacialis. The sequence goes on along the minus strand of JAVANC010000021.1, from coordinate 53,204,172 downwards.
TAGTTCTTATAGTTTCGGAAAAAAGTGGCTGTGACATACGGACGGACAGACAGACAGACAAACAGACATGACGAATCCATAACAATTATTTCAGTTTCTCCGTTTTTAGGGCTCCGTAGCCAAATGGCAAAAAACGGAACCCTAAAAACGGAGAAACTGAAATAATTGTTATCTCTAGTACTACGATATAAATTATATGAAAATACTATTGTCAATATATATATTTTTTATAAAATAATGATGAAAAACTAGCACACAGTCCACCTGATGGTAAGTGGATGCTGTGGCTCATAGACATAATACATTTATCCTCGATTAAAAATCTAAATGCAGATACGTTGTCACCCCTGAAGACTAAAGATGGAACGCCTCGTTTCCAGTAAAAAGGATCTACGGTTCTCTACGCTCACCATACGAAACATAGCAGCATTAAGCTGCTGTTTTAAGCTGGTATTCCGTGAGAGAATGTTCCTATCCCGGTTGAAGAGAATGATTTATGCTACAACCATGAAAAGACCGAACGAAACCGGGAGTCGAACTGCTGATTAGTATTTTCTTTTCAGTTAAATTGTGGGCGTCGCTGTGTTTAACATGCATAGCAGTTGCCTAATAAAGACTTCTGATGCAATTTACATGTTTTAATTAATGTGTAATTTAAATAACCAGTTCCTTGATATGTTACACAGTTACAGTTTTGCACCTTTCGCGTTAAAACTGTCGGAGCTGTATTGAACCATATATTTTCTGATGGCACAGGAATTTGGAGAACATTTGTTGTTTCATTATTTATGCTACAATAAAATGACTGTAAAATAATTTTACATTTTATAGTTAAAATGATAATATTATTATTTCCATAAATATTTCTTATATTAACCAGATTTGTTATTGGCGAGATTAAGAGTACCGTTAATCGATGAGCATGTATGCGTAGGTATATGGATGTAAAGGAGGCGAGAGAGGTGTGTCCGGATCATGCCAAATGGGAATCCGTAGTCTCTGCCTACCCCTTTCGGTGACATTGGTGAATATTTATGTTTTTTTGAAATATGTAGATTCAATATCAGATTTTCAAATACAACACATTGACACGTCTTGACCGTGTAGTAGCGGAATATGTGCAGGAAAGTGTAGTAGTGGAATATCTACTACCCCATATTGTCCTGTGTATGTATTAAGAGGCGACAGAGGGAAACAAACTAGAAGATGGGCAGCATCATCGTCCTAAAAACAAAAAGAAACTACAGTTGCCAACCCGCCTGCCAAGTGTGGCGACTATGGCAAATATTACTCTTATAAGACAATCTATGGAGGGGACTTTTGATAGGCTATAAGGGTAACGGTAATCGTTAAGTGGACCCCCCACTCCTCCCTCCAACAATTTTCTCCTTGTAGGCCATACAAATACTTGGTCTGTGTGGAAATCAAATCCGCGGCCCTCAGCGCTGAAACTTAAGCCTAAGCTCAAGCCTTTTAAAAGCTATGCAAAGCTAATCCGTTAATATGTATATAAAATGGTAAAAATAAACTGCTTCTAGGGTGAGATGAACAAGCCGTAAAAGTTCAGAGAGGCACAGGGAATTGAAAGCTTAAGTTTTCTCTCTGAATCAAACTAGACGCTTTTTACGACTGTGTCCGAAAAACTGATAAATGAATTCCTAATTGCTTCCATATCTTTAATACGACTGATTTACGATAGGTCCGCGCGACTCCCTCGTAAATCTTACGTGAAACTTTACTTATGAAACTATTCTTCGATACTCTGCCGGAAACTAATGATAACTTTATCAATTGAGTCTGGAATAAAAAAGACATTAAAACTGTATACCACGGCGACATTTATATAGATAATCTTGCTTTTCATCTTAAAAATCGAACGAAGAAGTATTATGCTCGCACAGAAAACAGAAAATAGCAGCATAATGCCGCTGTGTTTCATATGATGAGTTTAGAGAACTTTTTTTGGCATCGGGGAATTCTATTTAAAAAAAAATCGGTTGTCTGTAAAGTCGGTTTACTGACGATAGTTGAACGTGACAATGTCGTAAGAAATATTTAATATCGAAAGAATCATTACCTTTATCTCCGCAATTATCGTTGCTATAAACAATTGACACCACATTCGCTCCCACAGTCACTCGTTCCGCGCTCTCGCTTGCACTTTAAATGGAACGCCTAGGTAACGCCGCATGAGTCATGTTTTTTCGTGCCGGCAGCCAGCGTCATCGATTTATAAGACGTTGTCACGTCAATAAACCCAAGCATACTATTGCAAGACATCAAAATTCTGTAAGTTCGTTCAGCGTAGATCGGACCAAAATATAATATTTAAAATTGGAAGGTAACAAAGGAAAAACTATGCCTCGGGACTTTAAATACCTTAGCCCCTCTCCACCCTTGACCATGGATGATGTAAAATGTCCGGAATGTCATAAAAATTGTCAATAAAAAACGCGATAAAATCAGTAAAAGTAGTTTTAATCAACGTGCAGCATTCGCGTAAATATAAGAAACCATTAAAGCGTGGTAATAATAAAATTTACCGTGGAATGGCGGTTTGAGAAAATTCACCACCCCATTTCGCCGTTTTGGTGTCAGCGACATCTACCTGATATAAACTGAAAATAATAAGAAAGTGCGTTCGCTAGCCCGCGTAGTTGCTGTGGCAAAATCCTCCCTAAGCAATCTACAGGATAGGCCTATGGATGGATGGAATAATAAAAAAAAGCACAAACAAGCAGAGAAAAAATAAAATTATGTATTTCAAAGTTAATATAATTTATACAACATAAGTGAACCTGGTTCCGAATACTGAATTGACCTTTCGCTTCTTAAATTTTGTTTTTTAGTTCTTTTTATGAGGATGATATAGAGATTTCCTCTTATTTCTCTTGGTTGACTTTTGCGAGAGCAACGGGACGAATCTGAGCTAGAATCGATTGCTCAATCTCGAACCGTTGCTCTCACCCAACTGGTTACATTAATTGTTCTGATTTAATTTGATTCGATATTGCATTGTTTCAGCTCGATTAGTTTATTTCTGTTTCCAATAAAAAATAATGCAAATATGATTCCGTGCCTATCAATGGCATGTTAGGTCAATAAATAAATAATTCAGAGAGAGATAATTTCCAATACAAACAAGACAACCCCGGGAGGAAAATCTTGAGATCTGATAATAAATCGCGTGCGTAGGCAATCGCACCTGACTGCGATTGGGTAAATTCATAGTTTATGAGGGCGCAGGGTGAGGGGTGGTCGTAAAACATATTCGCGGTATTATGCATCCCAAGCGGCTCGTAAGCGTGCGGCTCGACAGCTCAATATTTGATGCGGCTGCAAATCGATGCACGGGATAACCTCTAATCCGTATTTACGAGCGATCTACATGATTCTTCTTCGTTGCTGTCTTGACAGTAACTGCGTCAGACTGTGACGGGCGCGGGACAACTTATTTATACACGGAGTATGAAAGGCATCTTATTTATCGCTACCTTTGTGGTATGTTGCAAACAATAGTAAATTTAAATGTGTGGTTATTGCTTGTTCTCTAAAGGACTAGAATAGAATAGAATATTTTTTTTATTCAATATAGATCACATGTGTAATTCTTATTGAAAGTCATTGTTTACTTTACCACTGGTTCGAAAAAAGCCTCTGTCCTGGGAAGAACCAGCAAGAAACCCAGCGGGACTTTTTTTAAAAGCATATTTTACATTAATGGTTGGTACAAAATTTATTTTAGAAACAGCTTGGAAGCGACCACCTCATTCCCAGGGTTTATTATCAACCAAGTATTTATTAATACTATAATAACCCTTTTTATACAGTTTCAACTTAACAAAACATTTAAACTTGGTAATAGAGAGAGCCTGTACACTTTCCGGGACCTTGTTGTAATAGCGTATAAATTGCCCCAAGAATGAATTATTGACTCTGTGGAGTCGAGAAACTGGCATCACTAGCTTGTGTTTGTTCCTAGTGTTTACAGAATGTATATCACGTTTTTACTAAAACTATCTTTGTTTTTGTGAACATACATTAAATTTTCGTAAATATAAACTGTTTTTGACTGTTTTTAAAGCATTATTAGCAGTATTATTTAGTTATTATTCAGCATCGTTACAGCCTATCAAAGTATACAACTGAACGTGGCCCTCCCCATAGTTGTCACGCTGGCAGGCGGGTTGGCAACCGCACTTTTTATTTTCTAGTTGTTATTAACAAGACGCTGCTGCCCATCTCCTGATTTGTTTCTTTCTGTCACCAATTACGTCACCCACCAGACGATATGGTTTTATGGATATTCTTACACCGCCACTGCAAGTATTATTTAGAATTGCTGTTATTTGTTTGGTTTTAGTATGTAATCCCACTGGTGGTCATAGAGAACTATAACTAATTGTGGCTTTGAACAAATTAGGTTAAATTGGTCAAAGCCACAATTACCACAGGTACACAGGTAACGGATAGCCATCTCATTACGACAAGGAAGTTATATAAAAAAAATTTATATGCGTTTGAGGAACGTCTACTACATATAGATGAAATTTGACTATACCCGAGATATTTAGTCCAATACTATATCCTTTATTACACACCTTTATTGTGCCGACAGAAGGAAACAGTCGGTTCTTCGAGCTGTATGGCCAGCCCATTGCCAATTCAGCTTATTAATCTGTTGCGGCTATATCGTTCACTCTCGTTCTATTTTGCATATCCTCACTTCTAAGTTTATCACGCAGAGAAACTCTGAGCATAACCCTCTCCATAGCTCATAGGGTACGATACTTGACATAGTTGTCACGCTTGGCGTCCCGTTTTTTAAGTTCATTAGGAAGACGCTAATGTCCATCTCCCTCTTTGTTACCCTCTGTCGCCTTTTACGACACGGGAATACATGGGGAAGTGCATATTCTTACACTATCACTACGTGGTGAATCTACACGGCTCATTTTTTTAGTTTAATTACCTATATAAATTCTTTCGCCACTATACCTCACGCATTGGGAAATGGAAAGTGTAAAGGTAAAAAATTGATTTTTATTGTACAATTTGATAAGAAAGATATTTTTTATTACTGACAATTATTCCGTGTAATGTATCTTAACTCTAGGTGTGGTAATTAAACAAGGTAGCACTTTTTGCAATGAACAGAGAATCGAGTAGGAATCACGTAACGATAGGGTACTGTTTACGGCGTATGGTCATGACCGACAAGAAAAACATAGGAATTATGATATCGGTACAGTGACGAACAAAAAGGTGAGTGTAATTTTTTATATTGTATACATACGACTACTTGTTCAAATGAAACTAATTTTTTTTACCTATTTTATCGCGTAAGTTTAATTTAAATGTGTAGTGTAATAATTACACGTCCACTTGTTTTCTAAGGTTAAATATTCACACTGAAATCATGTCGAATTTTAATAGAAAGTGAAATGTAAAAGCAAAAAACCTGCTCCATTCTGAAAGATGCTAATCGTTTGCCGAGAATTCGATCGAAACTAAAAATTAAATAATTTCTTATCTGACATTTCATTAATAGTTTTGAATTGCCAAACCAGCTACGGAAAGGAGTGGCAAAGGTGCTAGACGTCTGGTATCTTCTGCTAATTCACCTACCGAATGGAAAGAAAATTGAGGAGGACGTGACGTAACTGTCACGGTGTTTGTTACTGAACCTTGACTGACGAATTACGTCTTCTTTAAAAAAAATCCGATATAGATAGAGTAAAAGTGGCAAACGAGCACACAGTTCATCTGATGGTAATTAGATGCTGCAGCTCATAGACAGCTACATCTATCCTCGATTAAGAATCAAAGTGCAGATGCGTTGTTATCCCTGAGGACTAAGATGGATAGATAGATTTCTGGTTCTCTACAATCATTGTACCAAACACAACAGCAATAAGCTGTTATTGTACGTTGGTATATTGTGAGAGCAAGGTCCTTCCCCGGTCGAGCCGCCTCATTCGTGCTACAACCATATTGTAGCTGCAGCATGTCTTTACCACGTTGAAAAGCTGCAACTGTAGTGCAAATTCTTATATCAGTCGGAAGCATAGCATTAACATTTGTATAAGTAATTCTCGCCTATTTACCTCATCAGCTCGTTAGCAATACACTGCTGTACACAACATGGGCGAGAAAGGACAAAGAAGAAAGGATTTATCGTAACAGCAACGTTTGGCTTCACAATCGCAGTACCAGTTTTTGATCTAGTCGCTGGTCTATTTCTGGTATATTTGCTTTCTTATAGCTAGTGTAAATACGAGGTAGTTACACCACAATGCACCGAAAGTCATGCGAGCTAAATATAATTCGTCTGTTTCTATATGATTTATTGTTATAAACAGTTACATAGATTATTTTTGTGGACTATGAGTACATCAGTTACCGTTAGCCTATTAAAGTCTACTGCCGAACATAGGCCTCCACCATAGATTGCCTCACTGGGGGAGTATTTGCCATAGTTGCCACGCTTGGTAAGCAGGTTAGCAATCGCAGTTTTGTTTAGTTTTAGTCGTTATTAGAACACACTATAGCCCACCTCCTGATTTGTTTCCCACTGTCGCCTCTAACGTTACCCACGTGATGATATGGGGTAGCAGACATTCTTACACCGTCACTACGCGGTGCTTTATTATAGCTAGTGTAAATATGCTGTAGTTACACTACTATGTATCGAAGGCCATAAGATCTAAATATCATTTCTCTTTTCCTATATAATTAATTTTTATAAACTGTAACATGGATCATTTTCGTGAACTCATAAGTACGTCACTGTTATATTTTTTTTAGTTTTGTAACTTTATATCTACCAAGTTTCAATCAGCTGAATTATAAACACCGTAACGCTCGATTAGTTTCTGTTTTGACCTTTGTTTGCGGCAATAATATAGTTAATTGTTGTAGGGTGGGGCTCATTACGTAATGTTAATGCTGTTCGTTATAATTGCGAGATCGCCAAGAAGCGGCCGATAATGAGGCGGTGTCGCGCGGTGGGAAGCCAATGCCGTGATCGTCACAATTATAATTTCACTCATTGTTAATCTTCTTGAATACACAATTGTCTTTGGTGTTCAGTTAATTGCTCGGATAACAGTGGTTATATAATATACCTATAGGTTTTTTATATGAGATGACTGATTATCAATTCTGTCACAGAAAATGAGGAAATGCATATGCTATAAAGATTGTGTGATTTGAGAAAATTGGATTTAGTAATATTTTTCGTCTTGTTTTTTTTTCTAATGCTATATATAAAAAGTGGCAATTCGACTAGCAATATTTATTACTATTTTTTACACAATAAGGGTGAAAAACGAGCACTTGATGATAAGTGGATGTTATGGCCCATAGACGTCTACATTTCTCTTCGATTAAGAATCAAGAGCCGTGGTAGCTCAGATGGTTAGCGCTCGCTATAAGCTTCACAGTACCTACTCGAGCAACCCGGGTTCGATCCCCGCCGGCACCAATAAGATTGTTAATTGCAATTTTAAGTGCTCGGCGGTGAAGGAAAACATCGTGAGGAAACCTGCATGTCTGAGAAATAAGTAAAAAAAAAACGACGGGTTGCACTCCGGGAGTGCCGGCAGAAGTGAAAACTTGAATATTAATGTTGTGCATTTTCGATATTTTGGAATGGCGGAGATTATTTATTATTATCTTATTTCATTTATTTTCATTCGAAATTATTTGTTTGGTAAACTATCACAATAAGCACATGTGCTTATTGTGATGTTATGAAAATATAGGTTAATGCTATAAAGTATAAACATATTACACATAATATCACATCTATAATGTGTAAGTACATATGTATCTATATTAATAATTTCGTCAAGCAGTACAGTAGACTCGATCGAAACCTAATCTTAATAATAAAATTATATTAATTAATAAATGAAAATTAAGTAAACGTAACTTACTTCCTCTCCTACGCCACGCCGGCTGTCTACTCTCCGTCCGTCTTACGAATTTTCGATCAGGACACGTGACCTGACGCGAGTTTAACATTTTTTACTCATTACAAAAAAGTGCACAACGCCGCTAAAGAAGTTTTCACTTCAAAAATTTCGAAGACATGTGAAGTTCGCCAACACGCATTGGGGCATTGCGGCGGACATTTCCTTGCCCTAAAACCCTATCGGAAATGAGAGGAAGCCTGTGCCCAGCAGTGGGACGTAAATAAGCTGCAACTTTACTTTTTTACTTTAAGAATCAAAATGCAGAGACGTTGTCACCCCTTAGGACTTAGATAGAATGCTTCGTTTCCAGTAAAAAGGATCTTCGATTCTAGACACTCACCATACGAATTACAGCAGCATTAAGCTGCTATTTTACGCTGGTATTCTGTGAAAGCGTGAGCTGTCACTGTCGCTGCCCCGGTCGAGCTGACCCATTTGTGCTACAACCATAATAAGGCTGCAGTGTGGCTCTACCACGTGTGATTCTAATAACGTTTAATGCTGCTTTCAGTTCTTCGCTCTTTGTATTTATATTATCTTGTATGTTTGAAATGGTTATAATATATAAATGGCCTCTTCTATGGGGCACCATGAGATCTGATTCTGAAGTTTTCCATAGAAGCACGCTCGGAATGAAATGGGGTGTAAGATTTTCTTCCCTACCACCATGCGTAGTACAACTATCTAGTTAAAATGTTTACTATTTTAAACTGTGTGTATTAGATTGACTGCGCTTGTGAAAAAGCTGCGTGGAGTGGTGATTATTTTCCAGGAAAAGACAAGTGGTTCTAGTTGAAGCGGTTAAAGATAACAATTATCTCGTTGTGAGTGCGTCCAGGCGCCACACCGCTAGTTTGTATATGCCATTAGGTTCGCGCAATCATCGCTAGACTATATCAGAGTGATCTCTGCACTCGTCCATTTCTTCCGACCAGACGTAGAGCCTAGCCGTATGATTTAAAAGCTTTTTTCTGGATTATTGGTTCGTTAATTTAAAAGAGAAAAATAATTGATATCTCTATTTTTGTTTCTTTTGACGATTAGTTACTTGCGTTTAATTATATTTAAGTTTGTTAGCAAACACTAAGTTGAAGCCGTAATCAAAGCTTATTTTAAAAATTCTTCTCTTTTAGGACACACACGGGAATATGGTGTGATGGATGTTAACTTACAATTACTGCAACGTGTCGGGTTTTTTGTTAGAAAACAAATCAGATAAGGTGCCACAGGATAATAGTTTAGTAGGTACAACGCTACAATAGAACAAAGTACCATAACAGTCATACCACAGATCTGGTTTGAAGTTATAAGTGAGGATTTAAGTAAACTAAATTATCTACGACTATAATACCTAATGACGGTTCCGTGGCGCAGTGACTTAGCAATGAGTGTCAGCGCTGGTGGCCACGGGTCAGTATCCCGCACGGAATAAGTATTTGTATGGACCATAAATAATTGGTCCATCCAAAATAATTTGGATGTTTGTCCTTGTGAAATTTATGTATGTAAGTATACTGCTCCCACGATACAGGAGACAATCATAGTGTAGAGGTAATGCTTTAAAAAGAAAGAAAGAATTTAAGTAAGCTAAAGTATCTTTTATGTAAGTAAAGTTGCAAATGAAGAAGACAAAAGGTACGTATATTTCTACATACAAATGTTTACCATCATGTTACCAGAAACCGTTGAAGCTGATCGAGGGAATCAGAAATTAAAAAAACAATATTTTCTTATAGCGTCTGTACCGGTTTATCGATCTCATTTTATTCAATACTGTAGTCCAAGAGAATTGCATTAAACTTTTTACCACGTTTTTATTAATATTTTTCGTGTATGCCTGTTCGGGTTGAATTTATTAATTGATCTTGAATTAGCTTACCGATGAGCTAATTTTTAAAATTTTCACTTGTTACAAACTCAGCTGCAATGAAGGGAATGTCTGACGAATAATCGTTATCTATCGACCAACGTGTTCCGCATAAAACAAAAAAAAAGTATGTTCCGGAATAATGCACTTGTAATCTTAACAAAATCAGCGTGATAGTTACGCTTTAGTGGTTCATATAATTTAATTTTCAAAACAATGTTATGCATTAAAATGATAGTGCAATAGGTGTACAGGTTGAGCTTTGAAAACTGATAAGGAAGTGCTCAGCGATTATAATAAAACGAGTACATACGTCGATTGATTACTTTAGAAATGGTTTCGATATATCATGTTCAAATTATGGCTGTCAGTAGTTAGTGGTACGTCGTCCGTCCATTGTCCCTCGAGCGGCGTATCCACGTATGGCACCCACAGTGGCATACATCGAAACGGACACACCTACGCGCCTCGTTCGCAGCGTGTTTCTTTTAATTCCTCCAACATTTTTCCACCATCTTATCTCTAATTTGGACTGGTTTTGGTTCTTTATTAGAATAGTTTCGCCTCGATACCGGTCCGGCTCCTAGCTGAAGGTTGTTTATAGATAACAGTAAAGCGTAAATTTATTGGTCTCCGCGACGACTGCGCAACGCTAAGGTCGTTTGTCGTACGAACGGCAAGGCGACTTGAAATATCATAGTTTCGTGTTTCATAATGAGTGGAACATGTTTTTGTGGGTTACTGCAAGGCGTGGAGTGGTCATCTCCGTGTGCGATCGCCAGTGAGGCGGATCGCCGGTGGAAAAAAAATTGCAGAATTGCCTGTGAGGAATTCGAACGGTGTTTACAGGTGGACTGTAACGCCCGAGACTTTGGCTATGGTTGCAATTATTCGGACGGAACGATGCGCTTGATTGTGTTTGAAACAAACAACAATATTGAATCAAGATACATAGATAAAGTCTTTGGTAAATAAATGCTTGAATTTAATAGAATGATTATTTCCATAGTAAGTATAATTATTTATTAATTCGTTTTTAAATCAGGTTAAATATTCAAAAGTTATTTAGTATTTTATGGTAGTTACAAAGTTCAATGGTTAGTGAACCCTTTTCAGCAATATGAATTACATGTATTAGTATGAATAGAATAAGAGTATAAAAAAATTAGGTTGCTACAAAAAGGCTTGTCTGTCGTTTTGCCGCTTTTAAATTAAGTTATAATATGTAGCATAATAAATATAAGTAATAATTAATAAAAAAATATAATTTATCACTTTTTTTCTATTATCGAGCTATTACCAATTTAAATAGAAATCTGTTTCACATTACCTTCCACATCATCTGGTAGCTTGGCGCTTCTGTGCTATTTACTATAAGTGTTCTTCATCGCAAGACTTATTCGTGAAATTCTTTATCACCGGTGGATTTTCCGGACCAATACAAATTAGATATCTTTAAAAACCAGCTTACTCCGTTTTAAATGTACCTGCAAGTACCCTGGTTTTGCATTTGTTCATGGGCCACGGTCAACACTTACCAGTAGGTGATCATGCTTGTTTGCCTCCTCTTATATATATTTAAAAAAAGTTATGAAATAAATCAGCAAATAAATTGATATCGACTCCATAGCTCCCGCTGTGAACATTTTAAGGTTTTCATTGAACGCGGTGTCCAAAACGCGGATGAGCGACGTGATATACTGATATTGCTTTCTTAGTGCGCTCGCTCGTTAGCCGAATGTAGCAAAAGTTCACAACACTATCAATATTCAAATTTATAGTGACAATTTAGAACCGGTACCGCTTCATCGTTCGTATGTTTTTTTCCGAGTAGAAACTCGAACTCGCTTTACGTATAAATTACACTTAGCTCGTACCGTTTTCGTTTTGCAAAAATTAATGTTTCTAAACTTTAAACTTAATGGATCATCGGGTAATTTAATGCAGTGATAAGAAGATCTTTTAATTCCGATCGTCTTATTAGTTTTACTAAAATCTGTTACTTCTAAAATATCGCAGTTCATTTGCCAATATGGTATTTATGTATTATCATGACGTAATTACTCTGTAATTATGTATATTTATGACGTAAGAAAAAATTCATAATATATTTAATGGTATTTTTTCGTATTTAGTTTCACAGCTCCTAAGTTTGTTCGTTAACATTTAAGTTGAAAGCGTAATGTTAAATAGATTTATTTATAATTTATTTTATATTAATAATATTTAGAAAGAGTTATTTTTGAGTTTATGTAGCACTATTATAATTTATAACTATCATTTTTCAATGTTAGTTGGGGATCAATTTATTGTTTTCAGTTTATGTATTCTATAGGTTATTGGTTACTTTTCTTTTTACTTTATGAAATTGCATAATACGATGTGTTAGTGTGTCACAATTGTAGGTAAACCTAATAAAGATAAAAAAGTCGTACTGATGTGACGAAATTACGGAATCGGCAATCGAATGAAATGTGAGGTCACTCTGAATTTTAATCAGTCTATCTTTGTGAGCGCATGCATTATGTAAAGGAATTCAATATTTATGACAAACAACAATACAACCTATGTGATACTAAGTGATGGCTGTAGTTCATCGACATATATGCGAGTGTACCCATCCTCGTTGATGAAATACGATGTAAGACGGACTTACTATTAAGTTTTTCTCATCCCCAGAACAATAATTAAACACAGAGTGTTACGATCGAATCCAAAAAGAAGCCTAACTTATTTTAATAACACGCACTCACATAGCAATCATTTGCAACTAACAACGTGGTTTTAGGTGTATATGTGTGCGTCCAGCTGCAGATTTTTACGGGCCGATAAAATAAAGATGTGAGCGTGAAAATTAGGAAGTTATTAAGAAGGAATTTATTAAGAAAATTAGGCATAGTTTCGGCGTCAATTAAAGTAATAATAATAATATAATTTGAATTAAACATTTATTTTCCCTATCTATTCTCCTTTGTTGGTCTGAAAATTCAACTGAGTTGAATTAATGCATCCGATGTAAATTAAATTATTTTATAAAGAAACACATTTCAATTTTAGTAGTAGGTCTTAAATCAACAATCTGTAAAGAAATAGAAATAAAATAAAAAAAAATCAATTACTTCACAGATGCAATTAAATTATCTTTTAAAAACAAGTTTGCTTTAATTACGGTATAGACCCTATATATCTACCATTTTGAAGTTATTGATTTATTACTTCAAAATGGTGGATCATGTTACTTTGTGATAATTTTGGCGGGAAATTGTTAATGCTAAAGGAACACCAGTGTGCAACTGAACTTGTTTCGCATTATAACTAATTTGAAGAAAAAACTACTATACTTCCTACTGATTTAGAATTATTCCAATAAGCATGTCACGTAATTAACATTCTAAAATATAATTAGAACTGGAAGCATTTCCTCTGCAAGCCATCGCTTGCTTATAAACGCATTGCAGTTTGCGTCTAGTCAAATTTCCGTATAAAACACAACCTCGGGCGAAATTGCAATAAACCGCATATTCACTGGAAATGGTTTTCCGCTGCCCGATCCAAGCAACCATCGGTACAATCAATCCACATACATGCGTTGAAAGTCATATTTGTCTTTATATATGTATACAATTCTTCTGTACGTGCGTTTGTCAATGAACTCCTCCAAAACGGCTGGATCGATTTTGATGAAATTTTGTGTATACCATTCTCTAATTACAGAATTAGAGGATGGTTTAGATTTAAAAAAAAAAACGTTACCCCTACACTAGGATTTTCTCCTGTATCGCAGAGGCAGCTTACAAACACAAATTGCACAAGGACAAATATCCAGAACCGGAACTATTATTTGTAGGTCATACAAATAGTTGTCCCGTGCGGGATTCGAACCCGCGGCCCCCAGCGCAGTAACTCATTGCTAAGCCACTGCGCCACGGAGCCGTCAACTTTTTTGCTAAATGTTGCAACATTTAACAGTGTATCTTCTTCCTTAAGGGTAACCAGTGTATTGACGACCTTATTTTCTACATAGAAGTTTAACTTGAAGTCAGGCGCCGCACTCAAGCCGCGTTGACAAACCCGACGAGGCTATAAATTAGAATAAACTGGTTTCTTATAATTTTCCTTCATCGATGTCCTGCGCTATTTATTTATCGATTCTAGTAAAGTGGTCCCCAGAGTTTGCGATACTAGTAAAGGCAAGCGGGTTTGTTGAAGTTTTTTTTTAACTTTGACAAATCTGATGGGATATTGTATTCGTAAGACTTTGGAGCGTTTTATTTATTACATTACATTGTAGCTTCATCGTCATAATCATCATCAGTACTATCCATCACAAGTCCACCGTTAAACTCACGCGTCACCCAAGGAATTGGAGCAATGGAAGCACGGTCTTGAGCCACCTGCATCCATTAACTTCCTGCGTCCCTTACTACATCGTCACTCAATATTATGTGTGGATGCCCTACACTCATGTGTGGAATCACTAACTGTACGCCATAAATATGACGACTGGTACGGATAAAACACAGCTATTTTCGTGGTGTAATAATTATATTCGGTAAAGTAAAATAATAATACAGCATTTTGTTATGTTGTGTTGTCCTAATTTATTATAGGGATGTGTCTTTTATATAAAATATATAAAACCATGCTGTAACTACATCTGTCGCATGAATGGGTCAACTCGACCGGGGATAGACCATGTTCTTACAGAACACCAGCGTGAAATAGCAGTTTAATGCTGCTGTGTTTCGTATGATGAGCGTAGAATTGTAAAGGCCCTTTTTACTGGAAACGAGGCATTCCATCTCAGTCCTCAGAGATGACAGCGCATTCACAATTTCATTCTTAATCGAGGATGGATGTAGATATCTTTGGCCTACAGCATTTACTTACCATCTATTGCTGTTCAATAACTGCAGTCTGTTCGCTTATCACCCTTAATGTATAAAAATATATTTCTATCTGCAGTACTATTGGTACTCGAGTAACTGTTTATTGTTACAGTTTTTTCTATAAAAAATAACATAGGAATCAGTTACTGAAAAAAAGAGAAAAAGATAATATTGTTTTGCTACTATTTTAAAAAAAATTGCCATCGTCTTTTCATTAAAATATAATTATATACTTATATATTATATACACTTAAATAAAATTTTCTTCTCCATAGAGCCCTACAAGTGCATAGGACATGGTGCCTCTGCGATGAGGGCATCCACGACTTTTTCTGTCACCAGGGCGGCGCCGTTTAGGAATGAGATCCAATATTTGACATGTTTCAAAGCGAGAGAAGTTAATTTGTTAGAAAAGTGTAGGGATTAGTGTATCTTAAATTAGAAATTAATAAACTAAGCTACAGATATTCCTAAAAGTAAAATAATTTAGAAAAAGTTAGAAGTGTGAAAAAAGGTTAAAGAATAAAGCGCTGTAGCATTGTTTTGTGTGCGAGTATATACATACACTAGAAACCGGAAAACTAAGAATTAATTTGCAACTTTTCCATGATGACTGTCTGACCATCTGCATAATAAACAAGTTCACTTTAGTCCCAACTAGCGACATCTGGTGAGCCTAAAATGATTAGTCCTCATTGCAAGGAGGATTTTCCATAATCAATCAACTCTTGGCTGGATTACAAGTAACAATCGCTGTAGCAAATGTCTCTACTCTTTTCACTCAATAGTTGTTCATATAATATAATTTGCGTACAATATTTTTTTTAAATTTTTGCATAATTGTGTATAGTTATAACATATTATCATTAAATAAACGTTAACAATAATAATTCTGTGATTAACGACGAACATTAGCATAAATAGCAGGATTAAGCTAGAGTAAGCTAGATATATGGTAAAATGATTTATGTTTAATAAATTTATTGAATAAAACTAATTAAACGGATTTACCGCGTTTAATCTCAAGTTATTTTTAATTCCTGACGTTTCATCAGCTTTACATCACCCAAAATCGTGGGAGACTGTGATGCTTGACATCCTGATATCATAGTTAACCCTGGCTACCTTCTGTTTTTGACCATACATTTTTGATTCGACCTGTGTAGATCTAGCTTATAGTATCTTATTTTTTTTTAATCACTATGGGATCCTTTTTAACGGTACCTTTTTACTGGCATTAAGGGGCATTTCAATTTGGCTTTTATTTCTAACACAAGTCTATTTTTTGTTTAAAATTAATAATCTGTATGTCTTAACACAGGTTCAAAATTTTACAAATACACATATTATAACTTAAAAGGTATACTTTTTTCCCCCAGCCTGTAAATGTCATGGGCCTCTCCCGTTGTAGGAAAGATATTGGAGAAGCTTTCTTTCCTATTCATTGTCGGTTCTCCGGGTTGTATGGCTGCCACATTGCCACATTCAGGTTACTATTGTTTTGTTATATTAAATAAAAAAGTGAAGACAAAGTTATGAATGTTAGTTTGTAGCAAATAGTTCCATCCATTCCAAAGAGTAATAAATTATTGTTTTAGTCAAGGAAAGGTCACGTACTTGTATGTTAATTTAATGTTAGATTACGTTCCTTCCTTGATATAATTAATTGAATTAACATCGTTATCTTATCGAGTTTATTGCTTTACTATTGACATTTAGATAATATTATATTTCTTTTTTTACAGTGATGAAGCTAGATTGACTCTAAACTAACAAATTGGAGCGAAGCCACGTTACGCCTAGTTAATATTAAAACATTACTTCAAGGCCTACTCACTGTCAGTCATTAACCGGTGCATATTTCAATGTAATATGCAAATTGTATTATTCAATTAAGTCAGTAAATACATTTGAATTTTATTCCATTAGACACTTAGCGCCCGGTGTGATATTTTTAAGAGTAGAGCACACCAAATGCGTGCAAGTGGCGTAAGAAGCACGTGTTGTTTTTTTATAAGTAGAAGTAATGGTGGCAAACAAGCATATTGATCATTGGACTATATGATCCATGACAATATAGCCTGAAGTTAACTGAATGCTACGGCCCATACAGATTAAAAGTATTGTCGATTAAAATTCGAATACAGGTGCCCTTCTACCATGATGGTTAAGATGAAAGGCCTTACTCAGTTAAAATGATCTCCAGTTTTTGTCAGTCACTATACAAAAAACAGCAGCATTATGCTGCTATCTTACGCTAGTATTCTGTAAAAACAAATTTAATAAAGATTGATTCTTCCCCATTCAGTGACTCAACCATGTTTGAAAGAGTTTGTGATGCTGCAAAAATATATGAAACTGTATAAAATATATCGCACTACCTGTATTCATTCGTGCTGCACACGGGATGCAGGCGGTGGTAATGATAGATTTATAAAGTTGAATGTAATACAACTAATGTTACAACACGCTGGTTTTTTTTATAGAACCCCTTATTTGATCAAACACAGTCCACTTAACAGTAAGTGGTTATTGTGGCCCGTGGACATCTACATTAATCCTCCATTAAAAATGAAAATGCAAACGTTATCACCCTTAAAGACTAAGATATAATGCATCGTAGAAAAAAACAGCAGCATTGAGCTGCTGTTTTACAGCTGTATATATATTTTCTGCGCTGTGTAGTGGCATTATAAATTATTAAAAATCTGCGTGAAGTAGTTCTGATCTCTTCTAGTTCTGAAGCGTGGCAACTATAGCAAAATCCTCCATATGAGGATATCTATAGGTGCAATGGACTTTTGTTAGACTGTAATGAATGAATGATATTTTTTTTATAGAATAAGGGTGACAAGCGAGCACACAACCCACCTAATGGTAAGTGCATGCTGTGGCCCATAGACATCTATGTACATCTATCCTGTGATAAAAATCAAAATGCAGATGATTTAATAAGAATCAAAATGCAGTGGACTAAAATGGAATGCCTCGTATCCAATAAAAAGAGTATCCAGTTCTCGACACTAACCATACGAAACACAGCAGCATTTTGTTGCTATTTTACGTTGATATTTTGTGAGAGGTCGAGCCGATCCATTCGTGCTATAATCATAAGATAGCTGCAACATGGCTCTACCACGTATAATGTTACAACGCATGTGTAATGCGTAAAACGCGCGCACGATTTCGGTATGCTACGGCCTTATCAACGTAACCTTAATGTCAAATAATTAAAAAAAAACGTAAAGTTAATATATATACGTTCCACTGCACATGCTTCCTCCTATTTCCGAGAGGGAATACAGCAGTTTGTCTGTCGCGGTACTGCAGTGCTGCTTGGCGAATTTTACTTTAAAATATTTCTTTATTTCATAGACATAGAAGATTCTTCACAATGTTTTCCTTCATCCCTGAATACGTAGCCTTTTAAAAAAGATTAAGCTCTTTTTTTGAAAGACCATAAATCCTAGCTGTTCAGAAAAATTGCTTGTGGTAGTCCACAAGGAAGTTCTGCGAGGGGGTACCTCGTTTAGAGCCGGGGCGGCATCAGATCCAGCTGAACTGAGTAAATGGCGCAAGTATGAGTCTCTGAGAGATGAATACATATTTGTGCCATTTGCTGTAGAGACTATCGGTCCTTGGGGTCCACGTGCGGTGAAACTCCTAAAGGAACTCAGTGATAACAGGGCTGGTTTTTTTCTCGCTCAAAGGCTAAGTATGGCCATTCAGCGGGGAAACGCAGCTAGCGTTCTTGGCACGATACCGCGGGGAGTAGGACTATATGATAATTAAGTTTCTAGTTTTAGTTTTTTTTTATTATTATAGTTTTTAATATTGTATATAACTATAAATGTCTTGAATAATAAAAACGGTACTGCTTGATGACAGTTTGCTTGTATCCAGCCCCACTTGATAAATTACCGTCATGGATAAGTTGGTGATGTGCTTACAGTCGTTGTGTCACGTACGCTGTTAAGGCCGAGTGTATCAATCGTGTTGTTTTATTAGAAAATGTTGACGCAAGGACTGGAAGACCGTTCGTAATATTTATTAACGCAATTTGTTCTTCGATCTATTTAATTAACTTTAAGCCCGGTAGTTCTTTTTACTAATGTATTTCTTTATTAAATTACATATCGTGGACATGATTATTATTTTGATGATAAAATATATCAGGTGAAATAGCCTGCGGTGGCTGACTGCTAACAGCGCTTGCCCTTGCCTTGTTTAGAGGCGAAACGCGTGTAGTTTTTTTTTTAATTTTATAGAATTAGGGTGACAAACGAGCACACAGTCCACCTGATGGCAAGTGGTTGCTGTGGCCCATAGACATCTACATCTATCTTCGTTTGCGAATTTAAATGCAGATGCGTTGTCAGCCGTGGGGGCTAAGATAGAATGCCTCTTTTCCAGTAAAATAAGTATCCGGTTCTCTACACTCACCATAGGAAACATGGTAGCATGAAGCTGCTATTTTACACTGCTATTCTGTGAGAGCGTGGTCCTTCCCCGGTCGAGCCGACCCATTCGTGCTACAACTATACTATTAATATAGCTGCAGCATGGCTCTACCACGTTTAATAAACTCAAAGTCGTATTATCGACGGTGGTGTATCTTTCCCAGTGTAGTGGTGTTGGGATTAGCGGTGACGGGGATAGTGCTTGCAATTCAAGGAGGGCGGGAGGTTCTCTTCAAACTAGATAAGATACAATACATCATTTTATTTTATTACTCGTGTCTTAGCAAATGATGTTTTAACATCTTTAAGATTATGGATTTCCGCAAATTTAAACCTGATTATACAGAACATAAAGTCTCACACCTATTACCCAGAGGCGTAGGCAGAGACTACTCACTTCCATTTGGCACGATCCTGACACACATTTTTTGCTTCTTTCACACCCATATACACCTACGCATGCTCGTCGTGATAAAAGTGTTTTATTTATTTTTATTTTATTTATATATAAAACTGTTGTGACAGACAAGCTTACTGGCCACTTGATGGTAAGTATCTACTGCAGCCCATGAACATCTGCAATCAATTTGCAGCCATCAAAACCAAAGATGCTAAGCCATCTATGATCTGATAAGATGGAACTTTTTATATATATTGTATTAGTACACCTGCTGGCGACCGCACAGTTTGTTGCCAACCTTTTACATCTAATATGATTACCGTCGACTGAATCCAAGCAGTTTGGAAAGATCGTTTATAAAATTAATGAAATCTTGATCGAATTGACTAACAAGGGTTGGGATTCGAATGGCAAAGCGTGCTGCCCGTTCGAAACAACTTCCGCATCGTATTGCGCACTCGCATTTTATTATGTTGTGGTTTCGCTGTCATCATCATCATCATCATCGTCATTATCATTACCGCTTATAAAAGCCCACTGCTGAAAATAAGCCTCCCCAAAGATTGGCTTATAAGGGGAATACTTGTCATAGTTGTCTCGTCTGGTAAGCGAGTTGGCAAGCGCAGGATATTATTTTCTAGTAGCTATAAGAAAAACTGCAGCCTATCTCCTGGTGTTTTCCCTCTGTCGGCAAGCTCCTTCGCGACTATGTGGGTTAGCGAATATTCTTAAACGACTGCCTCGTGGGTTTAGTGGTGTTGAGTTCAAATCCCGGGTCGGGTCAAAATCAGCTATCGGGTTTTTCTGTAAGAAACTCGCAGTATCAGCCCGGAGTCAGAAAGTTGGCGGTGTTTCACCCCCTTTCCTCGGAAAGCACGTAAAGCTGCTGGTGCTGCACCTAATCTCTCTCTAGTCATGTCGAATTACTGTCCCATCGGACTATGAGATTGAGGTAATATAGAATTCACTTGTGCTTGCGCATACGCTAGGGCACTATAATCCTATTCTGCGCAAACGGCAAGTAGGTACACATTGGTTGAGACTGGCAGCCGTGACTGAAATCGGTCTGTAGGACATTATTTATTATTATTCTTACTCCGCCACTACACAGTAAGTTTATCAGTTAATTAAAATTGGTAACGAAGACTATAATAGAAAAATGATTAGTGAAGTGATCATCATGAATTTTTTTTGGTCGGCAGCCATCTTGGACTTCGGGGCCTCGACCGTGGCGGACGTCGACCTTGCGCCCAAATGGTGCCAGGAAAATGCTTTCCTCCTGTTTTCGAGACGCGGCAAAGAAGTTTGCTCTACTTTATGAAGTTAAATATAGTTTTAGTTTTTGATTTCGCTTTCAACCACAAAAAGTATTCGAAATTAAGATTAAATAATGCATTGACAAATAGTTGATATAATAATAATTCATCGTAAATAGTAATGGGCTTGATATAATTATGTTATTTACTCACAAAAGACGGTGCCTGAAAATGTCATGACCTACCACACAGCAGAATGAAATCTTTAATTAAACTCGACTCGTGATGACAGTTATCCAAAGTACTGGAAGTAAATTTTGAAGTCAAAGCGATGCATTTAGGCATGGTAACTACCTACGAAATCAGACTTGTCTATACGATGATCATAGTAGTTTTTAATTCTATTTGTAATGGAGAACGTTTTTTATTGTTGAGTAATTCGTTCTTATAATAATTAAGGAAAAATTATCTTGAATCTAAGGCAAGCGCAGCCAGGTATAGTGACGGGATGCGTCACGTTGTCGTCACGTCGTCGGCAGACGTCCGGCCGCTGTAAAAGGAGCGGCCAAATAGAGCCACTTGCGGAGCGGCAACAGATCCGCGGCTCGCATACTAAATAGCGCGTACCGACCAATCGATACCGAAAGAAATCTTTAGCCCGAACAATGTTTTTGTGTCTGCTTGAAATATAAAGAGAGCAAAGAACAGTGCGTCACAATGTACGTATGTTCGTCATGAGGTTGAGTGCACATCTTTTTTTTTATATATAAGTGTGACAAACGAGCACACAGTCCATCTGATGATAAGTATATTCTGTGGCCCATAGATATATACATCTGCCCTCAGTTAAGAATCAAAATGCTTGTGCGTTGTCACCTCTGAAAACTAAGATGGAGTGCCTCGTTTCCAATAAAAAGGGTCTACGGTTCAGTACACTCATCTTACGAAACACAGCAGCATTAAGCTGCTATTTTGCTGGTCCTATTCTGGAAGAGTGTATTTCTTCCCCAGTCGAGCGGACTCATTCGTGCTATAACTATAATATAGTGGTGACTTGGCTCTACCACGTATAAACCACCCACTCCCTGGATGAGCGACATTTTTAGGGAAACTCACCAACTAAAAGTTGTTTGTAGTGATTTGAAAAGTTTTAATTTGTGTATTTTACGTGTCTTTTAAACCAGCTTGAAAAAGAAGGAAGTTCTTAATTTGATTGCATGTTTTTTCAAAATCTATAGATTTCGATGATATTTTTTAAATAAAATTTGAACAGATTTTGATGATATTTTTTAAATAAAATTTGAACAGATTTTGATGATATTTTTTAAATAAAATTTGAACAGATTTTGATGATATTTTTTAAATAAAATTTGAATAGATTTTGATGCTATTTTTTAAATAAAATTTGAATAGATTTTGATGATATTTTTTAAATAAAATTTGAATAGATTTTGATGATATTTTTTAAATAAAATTTGAATAGATTTTGATGCTATTTTTTAAATAAAATTTGAACAGATTTTGATGATATTTTTTAAATAAAATTTGAATAGATTTTGATGCTATTTTTTAAATAAAATTTGAACAGATTTTGATGATATTTTTTAAATAAAATTTGAACAGATTTTGATGATATTTTTTAAATAAAATTTGAACAAATTTTGATGATATTTTTTAAATAAAATAGTTTGTACTTTAAAGGTGGTTCTATACAAATGTATAAAAATAATTCCACCCCTGAAAGTGGCGAAATAGGGGATGAAGTTTTTTATGTAACTATTTAGATTTCATAGAGTTATTGTAATATTGCTTAATTCACTTAAAAGGGTGATCGAAATTATCTTTTAATAAAAAGTAAAAGCCGACTCAAAAAAACTAAAAGTAATAAGACGATTTCACATATTTAAGTCGGGGCTTTAGTAGCATTGACTGCAGTGTATGAAATTATTGTATTATGTTTAGTTTTTAAGTCGTTTTATTTTACATTAAAAGGTATTTCTCAATTTTTATAACACGTTAAAGCCACACTGAAACGTTTTTTAACGTTAGAAACAATGAAAGAAGCAAGAATGAACATAATTATTAATAGCTGCAAATGACTGTTACAAAATATTACTTTTACATAAAAAAAAAAGAAAAAATACTTAACAAAATACCTTTAAAAATATATGGATTGCAGCATCTAGTAGGCCACTCAGCGTAATGCTTCAGTAACAGATTTACCGCAGCGCTTATATTGTCCAGGAGTCATATAAGTCGACTCGCGAGCAATTTTGAAACTTTGATACGACTAGTTCAGCCCGACTGAGGAGAAATTAGGCTCTCGCACAAATTACCAGCAGTAGAGCTGAGAAGCGCTCTACTGCTGCTAAATCTCTGTTGACAGCTACGTGGCGCAGTGGCTTGAGCAATGAGTTGTTGCGCTGAGGACCGCGGGTTTGAATCCCGCACGGATCAAGTATTTGTATGGCCTATAAATAATTGTTCCGGGTCTGGATATTTATCCTTGTGCAATTTGTGTTTGTAAACTGTCCCCACGATACAGGAGAAAATCCTAGTGTGGTCGTAACGTTTTTTTAAAAAAAAGATAAACAGCAAAATTCTGCTGTGTTTCGTATAGTAAGTGTAGAGAACCGGAGAACCTATTTACTAGTAATGAGGCATTCCATCTTGATTATACAAGACTTACACTTACTTGACAAACTATCTTACAGTGCACTTGATGATAAGAGGCTACTACAGCCCATGCACACCTGTAACTAACTTCAAATAAGAAGGCTACATATACGTTATCTCTAAGGATTAATACGGAAGGCCTTTGTATAATTACGACTATAATTACACTGGCTTTGTATACCTTTCAGACTGGACCAAAGCAGTATATAACCAGATCTACCCGCATGATCGGTTACACGGGAACTACGCTATTCAGTGTGGTGGGCGTTAAAATCACCGAGCATCACGATCTCTGTGGATGGGACCTGTTGTAGCAAGGAGTCTGCAGCCATTTAGACGTGGTCGACGAGTCGGTATGAATCGGCATTACCGCTATGGGACTTAGTCGGCATTACGCTTTGGGAGGCACCCGTAGACGCGGGGATGGTCACCTCCGTCTAGGCGCAGCCACAGGATGGGCAGGTCCGTACCTTAAAGACTACCGTTGCGTCGAAAACAGATGTTCTCTCTGACGTACTCGCAAACTTCAACCCGGGGCACAAAGGAGTGTTCTAATTGGTTCTAATTTGTAGCCCAGGTAGGAGAGATACGAAGTGTCAGCGGTAGTCATACTGACTGACGGAGACACCTGTGTCTTGGTTAAAAAAGCAAGCCCGTCTTTGCCTTCTCCAGATAGTAGTGGACTGCGTTAAGGTTGGAATGTGGAAGTCCTCTGATGTTGCAGAAATTCACGGATAGCGTGTCAGGGCACGCATTATATAATCTATTTTTGACCATTTTATTTCCTTGTATATGAAACATATAAATGTTTCACCCACAGATAAAACAATTTTTACTACCTATTCTTGAGTCAGACGTAAAATAACGCTAAAGGAGACTGACAGCAGCGTAAAAAGGTGCTCACTTCCGGCTCTGCAACTGCCTGTCAGCCCTGCAGCGTTGACGATTAGGGCAAATCGTCGATACAACGGGAGACGATCACCAGTAGTGAATATTTACGGGCTGATGATGATGATGATGAATTTTGAAGCGTTAATTATCTATTTCTTAAATTGTTTTAAAATGTTAACAAAGTCAGCCAAAATTTTAATATATAAAATTCCGACATCATTACACCTACGTTGATATACGTAATATTATATGACGTCCATATTCGTCGGAAATCATAAAAGTCTTCTCGACCAGCCCTATGCATAGACTTACGTGGACTGTTTAGTATATTGTATCAGAGTATAATAAACAACATATAAAGCATTGCTTACTGCTTCATCTTAACACGCATACAAATGTGCAACATAAATAATTATGACTGTAACTTTTCTAAATCACTCACTGAAATGAGGCAAGCATTTGCTTAAAACTTCACAGTACGCGAACCACCCAGGTTCGATCCCCGCAAGCTTGAGTGAAATTGCTAATTGCAATTTTAAGTTAAAGCTGCATCATTTAATTTTAAATAATTTTTAACCGACTGTCCCAGAAGGAGGGTAAGGACTTGCGAGAGTATGTATGTGTATTTCTTTAGCGCGCTCTGTAGCCTGAACGATGAGATGGATTTTAACATACGAGGTGTCGTCAGATTTCTTTTAATTGTGGAAGAGGCATAGGCTATATAATATTGATATATTGTATCTGCAAATATATTTTATGGTTTTTAAATTGGTTTTCGGTGTGTTTTAGTGTCAAGACTTTTTTTTTATATGATAAGGGTGACAAACGAGCACACAGTCCACCTGATGGTAAGTGGTTGCTGCGGCCCATAGACATCCACATCTATCCTCTATTACAAATCAAAATGTAGATGCGTTGTCACCCGTGAGGACTAAGATGGAATGCCTCATTTCCTGTAAAAGGGGCCTCCGGCCACCTGCACTCACCAAGCGAAACGCAGAGGTAAACCTCTACTTCATGCTGGTTTTCTGTGAGGTCGTGGTACCACCCCGGTTCGAGCCGGCCCATCCGTGCGACAGCAAAAGCTGCCGCGTGGCTCTACCACTGTTAGAATTAGACTATCCCTTTACCTCTCACACTGTCACTGCCTTCTAGCCAATCGTACTATGTTACAGCGGCCGATTAAAGGGAAGGCAAGACAAATCATATTATTACGCGGATCTTAGGTAATTAATATTTATCATCTCTAATATATCAAAGTCGTAGCTGAAATGACTGGGAAAATCATAGCCATCTCTTTGAGTGTGTAAAAAAACCTCTTAGTTTTTTCTTTTTTAGTCCTTAGGGAGTGAAAACGCATCTGTAATTCTATTGTTAATTATTGAGGATCGATTATGGTGTACACTTACCATCAGGTGGACACATAGACCATCTCAACTAAGGTATGGAACTTTACTACTATAAAAAGCGAACGCATGCTTGATATTCGATAAACTTGTTATGTGTTGTTGTGTTTGATACTACCATTAAAAAATGGCAATCTATTTAAGTTTTATGTATCGAAAACTTTTTGCCAATTTCTCCTTTTATAATGTCAGTGTTCCACACTTAAACTGCTGTACTATTAGAATGCTACGAGACCACGAAGCTATTTTAATCGTCCAAGCATTCTTACTGATCGTAAAGCCATATAGAGTATATAATTGTTTGTTTCGCCGGGGCAAAAATTCAACACTGTGCCTCAAAAGAATGAAGGTTTT
Source organism: Parnassius glacialis (assembly GCA_033319125.1). Taxonomy (NCBI): domain Eukaryota; kingdom Metazoa; phylum Arthropoda; class Insecta; order Lepidoptera; family Papilionidae; genus Parnassius; species Parnassius glacialis. Next base: position 53,177,994 of record JAVANC010000021.1, on the reverse strand, counting down.
TACCACCTCTAGCGTGACTGCAAAATATTACTGGACCAATATGTCTGTACGTGCTAATTGACCCTTAAGGAATGTGTTGTCACATTGTTTGCCGATGTCATTTAATAATGAGTTCAGTACATAGCCACAGGTTCAATTTAATGTATTTGTTAATATCCAGACCTTTAAATACGACTTATGTGTTCTACTACATTATGGCCCATTAGGTTTGAGTGTAATTAGACCACCTTAGATGCTGACGTTCATCAGTTCCATTGGTATTTTTGTAGAGGCATCATCATCAGTCATCATAAGTCCACTGCTGAACATAGGCGTCCCCCAAGGAATGCCACAAAGCACGGTCCTGAGCCACCTGCATCCATCGACTTCCTGCATGTCTTACCAGGTCGTCACTCCATCTCGTGGGGGGTCGCCCTACACTTCGCCTACCGGTACGAGGCTGCCACTCAAGATCCTTTCTTCCCCATCGGTTGTTGGTTCTTCGAGCTATATGGCCGGCCCACTGCCACTTCAGCTTATTAATCCGTTGGGCTATGTCGGTAGCTCTGGTTCTACTGCGGATATCCTCATTTCTAAGTTTATCACGCAGAGAAACCCCGAGCATAGCCCTCTCCATAGCTCGCTGAGCGACCTTGAGCTTCCTCATACGGCCAGAAGTGAAGGACCACGTCTCATATCCGTAAGTCATTACTGGCAACATGCACTGGTTGTACAATTTCGTTTAAAGGTTTTGAGGTATGTCTGACGAGAAGATGTGTCGTAGTTTCCCGAACGCTGCCCAGCCGAGAATAGTTGTAGAGGCATATGTTACGTTATTTCGTACTACCATGTTACAATAGTAGACAATTCTCATACGTCACAGCCGGTAAACGACTTAACGATTTTATAAATTGTTATATCACCGTCAAATTCTAACCACTTCATAGGTTTACTGTTAGAGAATGCCTCGTGGCGTTATGTTCGCTAATTTCATCTTTATTATAGAAGAATGCAAAGACCATTAAATAAAAATTATATTTTTTTTATAGGATAAGGGTGACAAACGAGCACACAGTCCACCTGATGGTAAGTGGTTGCTGCGGCCCATAGACATCTACATCTATCCTCTATTACAATTCAAAATGTAGATGCGTTGTCACCCGTGAGGACTAAGATGGAATGCCTCATTTCCAGTAGAAAGGGCCTCCGGCCACCTGCACTCACCAAGCGAAACGCAGAAGTGAACCTCTACTTCACGCTGGTTTTCTGTGAGGTCGTGGTACCACCCCGGTTCGAGCCGGCTCATCCGTGCGACAGCAAAAGCTGCCGCGTGGCTCTACCACTGTTAAAATATATATATAAATATATAAAGTAACATGCTCCACATTCACTTTCGACCCACTGTAGGAGACGGTTCTTACACATGTGTAAAGTTCCTTACTCTATGGTTCCTGTACTATTGCTGAGAGTTATGGGGCTTGAAAGAGTCCACCGTTATTCCCTCAGGGGACGTCACATAGGTACATGAATTATTTTTATTTTTTAAATGTCTTTGAAATATTTTTATTTCCCAGAAATTAAGGTTCAACTACGATGTTTGCCTTCACTAATTAATTATCAAAGTTTATTTTACTACTTCTATTATATAAAATCTACAATTAGCTCCATTACTATTTAATGGACCGAAGTAACGGTACATATTACGATTGCAAATGATTAAATCTAGACATCTGATATCATCAACATTCAATATTGTACGAGAATATACACTCTGAATTAATTTATTTCTGAAGTTAATACTATAGAAAACTAGCAAGTCAACACAAACTTACGAGTATTAAATATGGTGTCACACTAACTTTATTGTGTCCTCATTCGAATTTGCGATACAAGAAGTTTCCAATCTTTGAAACTTTTACGCGTTGTTTACGTGGTAGAGCCACGCTGTAGCTTAACTGTGGCTGTAGCACAAATGGGTCGGCTTTTCGGTCGACAGAGGAAGGATGCCGCTCTTGCAGAATACCAGCGTAAAATAATCACACAATATAAGGAGAGGCAACCAGAGACCCTTTTTATGGTTAGCATGGCCTACCGTTTAATTCATGGGTATGGCATTTGCATTTCGATTTCGATTCGAAAATAGCGTAGATGTCTATGAACCACAGCGTTCACTGCCCATCAGGTTGACTGTGTGCTCGTTTGTCAACCATATCTATAAATAATGATGATCTGTAAAGATGATGATAATGAGGTTTTTGATTCTTTAATCTGCATAAAATACTAGTAATTTCAATACTTAAATACCTGTACTCTTTACACATGGAAATACATGCCGTCATCATCACGAGTGAAGTCAAAACAGAATCATATTGCACCAATCAAGTCGGTCACCGCGCTTATGGTCACCACGATAAAGATCGCAACGCTTTTAGTTTCGACACTTTTATTATATGGCGTCGCCGAGGAACTCGATTATTGAACATCATTTTATTTATGTTAATTAATGGCCAATAAAACATACATCGTATATCTAAACACCCGTCTCGATTTTTAAATTTTTCAAACATTTTAGAAAACGTAATTTTGATGTCTATTGAACCACTACAGTGATTTATATAATCGTAAAAATACTTGCACACTAAAAGCTTTCTTTATGATACAATTTTTTTTAATAAAACTTAAGTGATCAACGAACGTGGAATCTATCTGATGATAAGAGGTTTTGCGGTCCAAGGAAACCCGCAGTCAAGTTCAAACAAATAAGGCTACAGGTATGTTATCACCTCTGAGACCTAAGAGAGAATGCTTAACAGTCTGTAATGAGACTGGCTCTCATACTCCTTAGTACGGAGCACAGCAGTGCAAGACAAAAAATAAGTACGAAGGTAGTACTCACCGAGACGAAATCCTAGGAAGAAAAGAAGTTCTACCAATTGATACCATACATTTTTTATATATACATTAATAATATAATTTAATATTTTATAATTGCTACGCCCAAACCGGGTTTCAAATGCGGACTATTTTTTAAAACACATCTATTGTTACCATTTGATTGCATTAAAGATTATGAATTATGAATTTTGAATTACAGGAGAAAATCTTATTGAGGGGTTAAGTTTTGTACAACATTTGAAGTGACCGTGCGTTGTAAGAATATTCACTACCCATATCATCCCGTGGGTGTTATATGAATCGGCAGAGGGAAATTAAACAAGAGATGAAATGTAGCATCTTCCTACAACTATGCAGCTGTATTATGGTTGTAGCATGAATGAGTCGGCTCGACCGGGGAAGAACCACGTTCTCACAAAATACCATCGTAGAATAGTAGATCAATGCTGCTATGTTTCTTATGGTGAGTGTAGAGATCCAGAAACCCTTTTTACTGGAAACAAGGCATTCCACCTTAGTCCTGAATGGTGACAACGCATCTACATTATGATGCTGGATTGACGTAGATGTCTATGAACCACAGCATCCACTTTCCATCCGGTGGATTGTGTGCCCATTTGTCACCCTTATTCTATAAACAAAAAAAAGACTTGTTGTAACAGTGTGTTTTAATACTAGTACGCAGCTATTGGTTTTAAAGATGTTTTTCTGAGAAGCTCCCCGACCTCCACATTCCGCATAACGCCTAATTACCAGTGCGATCACGTGGCGCGCGCCTCGCGGTGCCACCATTCACATTATATATCTGGCTACCGGACTTGAGCCTGGTGCACCTTTATGTGACTACTGCTATATAAATAAGTAAAGTTACATTCTGTATATAGACTACCCACTACTTCTTAGTTTGTGCCAATACTTTACATAAAGGCGGACTAATTGTACTATCAATTAATCGGTTTTCTCAAGAAAAGAAGAAAGAAAGAAATATTTATTAGAAACATATAGCCACATACAAAGTAAGGCATTTAAAATATTTGTAAACACATCAATTAATAAAGGTATGACAATGTAAAAAAACAATACATAATAATAAAACTATTGTGATGGTGCATTATTATTATTATTAATAAATAATAATTAGTTTATACATAAAGTCGTCTAAAAATATCTAAAAAGTAATAATTCGAATAGTTAAAATGCATTAAAATATATTCTTGTCAAACATTAATTATAGCTAAGTAAAGGATTTAATATTTTCTTTAAAAGATTCATTAAGTTTACTAAAGCTCTGCTTAAAATATTTAAAATGTATTAAATAATACAATTATATTACAATCGATTATATTACAATAATAAAGTTAAAAAATATTTAAAATGTTTATATTATAAAGTTATAGTGTAGTGTTCATGTAATTGCTACAGACCCATTAGTAATTGGTAGCTTCTTTCATAGAAAGCGTAAAATATGGTTTTACAATATTTGATTAATTGCTTCTTATGGATGTACTGAATTACAAAACGGTCAAGTTCAAGCACTTAAGCGAACCCTTGTCTCGTGACTTTTGCTCGGGTCATCAACATTCATTCAAAAATGTCTAACTAGTTTCACAGTGAAAATAGACGCATTCAAGCGCCGTGGCGGCAGTGAAAACAAACAGACATGCACATAAACAAGGGATCGTGTCACCCGGATGTCGGTGTCAGTAAGTAGTTGCGTATGTGCACCTCGTCGCGCGTAGAAAGTGTCGTTGGGATGATTTAGCGACGGCGTAACGGTTCCGATATCGGCTTTTTCTTGGTGATTATTGATCTACAATATTTTCATACCTTGTACATATTAAATTATTCTTTACAATCCAAATTTTAAGCCAGAAACTAATTAATTTAACTTTTTTATATTGCATACTTATGTATAAAATGGAGGAGCACGGATGGGATCTCACAATAACGTGACAATATGTGATCTGGAATGGATGCTTCTCTTCTCTACTTCTTTCTTTGAGCTTTCCTGTGAAAGACTAGACAGATTAATCCTTTCATCACTATGACGAATCTTATTTATTGGATCATCAATCGACACAGAAATAGAACACGATTCACGATACACAAGAATTATGATAAAACGTTTTAATTTTAGTAATGGGTAAGTAACGATACTTGCTTTCGTATACGAAGAGATTTTCTAAATTATGAACAAATTTTCTGCTATTTTATATAACTTATTTATATAATAATATTTCATATATATATATATATATATATAAATATATATATATATATATATATATATATATATATATATATATATATAATATATTATAATATTTCATACTTTTAACTTCGAAAACAATAATTTTGGGAATGAATCGTTCCGTCAGTTGTAAATGGCGCGTCAAGTGGGCAGCGATGTACGGACGCTCCGTATGCTATATATTACCATTGTGAGACGTGGCCAATGCCATCGAATACCTAATTACGTTGCTTGTTTTCTAGAGTAGAGAAAATTTGTCTCCCGACCGTGCAACTCTCTCTGAAATCAATTGTACCTAGGGCACGTCCTGTTACTAAATACCTATTGTTCTGACATTACGGCGTATTGTAAGAAATGGGGTAATTAGCGAGATATTTTTGGCTTACCGACCCTCGTCAATTTATTTCTGGATTAACTTGGAGCAATTTTTTTTAAACATTTTGTATTAACAAATAAATTAATTTGAAGTTTTTTTCTGTAATATTGAAATGACTGGCTTGTAGTAACTAACCGGTTATTATAACCCCCTGAGTTTCCAGGACGTTATTTTCATGCTAAGACATAAACAACCATGTTTGAACATTTTGTCTATCTGTCTGACCGAGCTAATCTTCGGATTGGATAAAGAGATCGTTATGAAACATTACGACCAGATAGAGAGCAATACCAGGAGGATCTAGGCAATATTTTGTTTTAATTAAAGATTGATACATTAAATAGTCTTTGATTATATTAAATCTACATTAATAATAATCCTACCCACGCGAAATCGGAGTGGGTCGCAAGTCAGTAATAAAATGAAGGTTATATATGTGATGAAATTTTGACTTAATTATTATATAGTTAATAAGTTTTAACATTATTATATAAGTACAAATACATATATAGTTATTTGACTGTTTCTATAATGCAAATACTATTTCGGAACTAAGGAAATTTTTCTCTAAATGTATGATATCTAATGCAAAAGAATGAGGAGGAAGAATGTGTTCTTTTTTATGGGATAAGGGTGACAAGCGAGCAGTCAGCCGTGAACTAAGATGGACTGCCTCTTTTCCAGTAAAACAGGTACCGGGTTCTCTACATTGACCTTACGAAACACAGCAGCATTAAGCTGCTATTTTATGGTGATATTCTGTGAGTGATGACTTCCTGTTCCCAAATTCTTGCCCCTCTTGCCCTCTGAGGGAGTGCGTTTTTCCATGTGAGAAGGGGTTAATTATAAGGAATTGATTGATGTAGACCTGATATAAGTAGATTAGGGACGATTAATGTTTTAACACTTTTGAGCCCTTTCTTTATGAATGGGTTTCTTTAGTTTCAAATAATTATAAGGCACTACCAACGGCTTTCAATTGCTCTATAACAGAATATTCATTCTTCCAAGAGACACCTAAAACAAATAAGGTATTAAACGGCCTACTAAACGAACGGCCTATAATTAACACTTTATAAAAATCCTTGAGTAAGATCTATATCTATTAGCCTAGTCACGTAAATTTATATTGATTTATATTATTTTATATTTTATAGGCGGCCTTTGAACAATTTTACAATAAAGTTACAATAAATTGATATATATATATATATATATATATATATATATATATATATATATATATATATGCCACATACAAGCGATTTACTCGAGGTCAGCTGATTCAATGGCCGCCCTCAGGAGGCAGTGTCGCGAGTTAATCAAATACAATCTTCGAGTTTAATAAAATAGAAAATAATATAAATTAACGATTTAAAATATAACAACCATGATTAAAAGAAGTTAAATAACAGTTGCCACCGATTCACAAAGTGCCATTAGGAGCTATACTTGGAGATAGCATTCCGTTTAACAAATAAGTTCGCACTATTACAAGTTTACAAGACTGCTAATTGAGTTTAAGTCTTTAAGTAAGTATGCAATGTCGACTTATTTTTGTTTTTCTTTACGCAATTATTTTTTTAAGAAATCGGATAAGTTTCAACATATATAATTATATTTTATACGATATGATAAATATATTATTAATATCAGCATATAAAATAGAATTGAATTGTCTGTTTGCAATATCTATATATGTATATATTTATTATTTACAGAATAAGGGTGACAAATAAGCACAAAATTCACCTGATTGTAAGTAGATGCTATGGCGCATAGACACATCTACCCTCAATTAAGAAACAATATAAAAAATAGGTGCATTGTCCCATCTAAGGACTTTTTTTTATAGGATAACGGTGAAAAACGAGCACACAGTCCACCTGATGGTAAGTGGTTGCTGCGGCCCATAGACATCTACATCTATCCTCTATTACAAATCAAAATGTAGATGCGTTGTCACCCGTGAGGACTAAGATGGAATGCCTCATTTCCAGAAAAAGGGCCTCCGGCCGCCTGCACTCACCAAGCGAAACGCAGAGGTAAACCTCTACTTCACGCTGGTATTCTGTGAGGTCGTGGTACCACCCCGGTTCGAGCCGGCCCATCCGTGCGACAGCAAAAGCTGCCGCGTGGCTCCACCACTGTTAAACTACAAAACTACACGACAAAATGTCTTGTTACCAGTAAATAGTACACACACCATACAAAACACAGCAGCATTAAGTTCGCCCGTATTCTCACAAAATTTTCTAATTATTATTATATATTGCAAATGTTGTATTTACAATAATTTAATTATATAACACAAAAATAAAATTTGTTTAATTTAAAATATTGACCTACATTCTGTAAATGCTAATAACAAGCACAAGCTAGTTATTTCATTTATTCTGCTCCAGATTCCTTCTTAGAGCAATGCGCGCTTTTCCATCAAAGTCCCAGAAAATATGCAGTAAAGATTGTTTATTATACTATTAAAGAGTATATGACTGACATTTATCCCTAGGCATGAAGTTATCATTGCCATGCTGTTTCTAATTTTTTTTCCGAATTAATTGTTTAAAAAAGTTGCACTTTGTTTCTTGCATGTTCTTCCTAGAACAGAGGTTTTTCCGAATTATTGGTAAAATATAATGTCGTTGAGAAGTAGAAAAATTACAAGCTGTGATATTTTCCATCTTACTCCTCAGAGGTTACAATGTATTTTAGCTTATTACGCAGTCTAGTGTTCTGTGTTTGATGTTGGCTGGGGATGTCCAAAAACTGCAGTACCCGCTTACTATCTGCAGACTGTAATTTCGTTTGTCACTTTAATTAAAAAAAAAAAACTAATGCAAAAATTATATACAGATAGGACAAGAAGGATCTATGACATCGGTTCCTTATATGTTTCGATTGCAGTATTGGAATTGTCGGTCGGATGTGTACTTTTAAACTAAACTGGTTGATAGATGTCCAGCATTCCTAGGACATGTCTACTTTGCATACGCAACTTTTAAACTAACTTGCCGTGCATCGTGCGTACTGAATGACAAATCTTGGAATTAAGTCCGGTTCGAATTTAGATTCGCAACTATTTATTCCCAGAAAAATTTTCTTGTTCTGGTTTACAATATATGATTCTTAAATGACACATAATATTACAAATTATAATTTTCTTTTCTTTTCACTTGTTTGAAAAAACTTAACTAAAAAAATTAAGTTATGTTCACAACATTTATTTTAAATTATAATTTATGAGCTATAAAAACCGACCGGTTTCGCCTCACTGCATCATCAGGGTATTTATGAACAACGAACATATACAAACATGCACAAGTGCTTGATCAAATCACAAAAATGAAGATGAAGTTTCATCATAAACAAATAAAAATCATGTGACAACAATCGTAATTATAAATTATGTAATATTTTCTTAATAAAGAGTAAGGGTGATAAACGAGCACACAATCCACCTTATGGTAAGTGTATGCTGTGGCTCACCATTATCTACATCTATCCTCGACTGACAATCAAAATAAAGTTGAGTTGTCACTCATGAGGACTAATATGGAGTGCCTCGTTTCCAGTAAATAGAGTCTCTCTTGATGTCATCGAAACAGTTTCTTCCGGCCTTTCCTCGCTATGTTCTCCTTTACTGATTAGCACAATGTAAATAAGCACTTGAAATGGTAATTAAAATTTACGTTGATGCCGACAGTGATCAAAACCGGGTTTCTCACGTACTGTGAAATTCACGGCAAACGTTTAGCCCCTGAGATTTACTCAATGGAATTACTACTATAACTTGTTATAAATTTTATTAACCGATATAATGATTTAATAATAAAATTTACACATAAAATAACGTCCTCCAGACCGAACTAAGGTCGTGGCGGCCAGTCTCAACAGAGACTAGAGATTTGCGCAGGACAGGATTATAATGCCTGTAAACACAGGTACACTCTCTACTCCTCCACTCTGATAGTCCGACAAGACAGTACACTGACAGGACCTTAGTGAGATCAGGCGCAGGAGAATCGGCTTACGTGGTTTCAGAGGCACGAGTGTCAAACACCACCCACTTCCTGACTCCGGACTGCTACTGAAAATTTCTTGACCGAAAAGCCTAATAACTGATTTTGGCTCGACCCGGGATTCGAACCTAAGACTTGATGATCATCAACCGCGTTTACAACCACTAGATCAACCAGGCAGTCACCTAAATACCTTAATAATTTTAGTGCTAAAAATTTATAAATTGTTTAAGATTTTTGTCTATAAATAAATCATTCACGATTCATTCTTTATATTCCCATAAAAAAAAGAACATGTTTATTGCTTTATATATTTGTACAAATTCATACATAAATTACTTTTGCTGTCGTTACATTTAGTGGAAAATTCTGCGCTATACTTGGAAATTAAAACCCGGTTGTGTAAAAAATAAATAGGCAACGGCTTAAGAATGTTGCTACTTGGTATTTCGTGGTGTTTCGTAGTAAGCAGCTGTAGGTAAGAGAATGACGTAACACTGCTCAATCTATCCACGGCACGCGGCCCTTGCTACCTTTTTTTAGGCAAACGAGCATGCGGCTTACCTGATGGTAAGTGACTATCGCCACCCATGAACTGCAACACCAGGGAAGATTGCGAATGCGTTGCCGGCCTTTTAAAAAACAGTAGGCTCTTTTCTTGAAGATCCCTAAGTCGTATCCGTCCGGAAAAACCGCTCATGGTAGTCGATTATAATATTAATAACTACGGCATTCTTGAAAGACATGACGATCTGGGAACGACAATTCCATTCATTGTATCGCGATTGACGTTGACTCTTAACATTCGCAGTAAAATACCAACGGCTAACGAGAAAAAGGAAGGAACGTCAGCCTCCGACGCTTCCCTTCGAGACGGAAAAGCAAACAAAAGGCAACGAAAACGATCTGAGTGACATCGAGAAGACGCGGCAAAAACTTAGTTCGAATGCAATAACTCAAAACTCGACTCGAAAACTGCAACTCGCTCGGCCAGTAGGTAAGTTTCGCTGGCGTTTTTACGGACTCTTGGCACCCGTCAAACAGTCGTCGGTCTCATGATGAGCTGCTTTCGATGGACGCCTGTCAACCTCCCACTCAAAAGTTAAACGACCTATGTCTACACAATTGATGCTAAATTTGAACCTTGCAGTTTCAATTCTAAAGTGCATATTACCATAACGACAAATGTTAAAAATGTCATTTTGACGTGTTGTCGACAACAAGTGGTAGTGTTTTTTTGCCCTCGGCGACCTGGCGGGCTCGACGGAACTGACTGGCCTATTGTATGGTAATCCTCGGCCGGATTTTGTTCGAGCTCAATTATATTATGAAGTTTAACCATACGACGAAAGTCAAAAGTCAGGCGAGTGTCTTTGTTGAAGCGGACGGCGCGTGTCGTCCGACGCAACTGTCACCTTGCCGCAAACCACTCGCGCTGTTAAAACTGTAGTTACCTTAAATAATATTTAAATAGGGCTTAAGAAAATTTAAACAACACTTTGATTGTCATTTTGATTAATTGATCACTAGCTGTGATGATCCTAGAGCAAATAATGGAACATAGTCAATAAATTATTGTTTTATATTGAGCTACGCTGCGGGTCAATGCAGCTTCTACAGTCATGCAGGATGAGTGGGACCGGGGAAGGACCAGACGCTCGCACAGAATTCGAGCCTCAAATAGCGTCTAATACTGCTTTCTTATGGTGGTCGTACACCACTTAAGGCATAATCAAATGTCTTACAAAGCTATTTCTTCTGGCACAATAGAGATAAATAATATATAAATAATAAATACCTTATTAACCGTCCGGTTTACATTTCTCTCAAAAGACTCCCAAATCAATCAGTGAACTGCAGTTGTTGAAAAAATACAGTCTGTAGACCCATTAAACATTATTGAACATAAAATGTATATCAGTCCAATCAAAAATCACATCCTTGACATAATATAATGTCGTTTCTAAATGGACAATTGACATTATCTACGTAGTAAATTAATTATGTATACAGCGTAATTATTTATATCTCGGTTTTCGCCGCATCTCGCACTCCGCTCCGTCTTATTGATTAATTATTAAAATTTTATCTACAGTGTGACCATTACGCACGAAATTCTAGCTTGGTTATCGGTAACGTACGAGTGCCGTAAAAATTAATGTTGTAGTTTTAGTAGAGAGCCTACGATAATTAACTTGGCCTACAGCTATTAGGCGAAATTTACGACTTTTGAGAGTTCGACAGATTGCATACATGCGGAGAGCTTTTTATTAATTAATTAAAATTTGCCCGATGTAAAAAGAAAGCTACGTTGAATTTTTATTTTAAATAATGGTTTCTAATGGGCATCTAAATGGCATTACGCTAACTTTTGCATACCTACTTATAATACTTTGTATATTTTTTTGTAGTTAACGAGTGACAAACAAGCACAGATCACCGGATGGTAAGGGTATGCCCCATAGACATTTACATCTATCCACAGTTAAGAATCAGAATGTAGATGCCTTGCCATCCCTGTTTCCAGCAAAAAGAATCTCTAAACTCAACATACGAAACACAGCAACATTATGTACTACATGATACATGTATGTACTACTATTTCACGCTGGTATTTTATGAGAGCGTGGTTCTTTCCCGGTTGAGCCGACCTATTTGTGCTACAACCATAATATAGCTGCAGCATGGCTCCACCATGTAAAAATTTGTATTACTCGTTGAGTGTCAACTCAAATGTCGTCAAATCTCTCTCCGGCCGTGTCGGATTGCCGTTCCATCGGACGAATAAGAAAATAGACAGAGTACCTACCTGCGCACACATTTATACACAATAATCTTATCCTGCGGAGATATTCAGTATCTGTATGAAAACTCCGTCAAGCAACGAATATGTCTTTTTTGATTTTTATAGATATTATGTTTATTCTTAGACGCACCTAGTTATTTTTTTTGTTTCAAAAGTAAGTAAGTTTGTTTAAGTATTTAGGATGAAAACTAACCTTGGCCCTTGAAATAAAAATTGCTTTTAAGTGCGTGGTAGACTTACTTTTTTTGACAACGCAAATTATCCATCAGAATGTAACTTATTTATTTAATACATCATTAATTTTGTAAAAAAATTAGCATACTAATTTTGTTTTTGTTATAGTAACAAACGAGCATACAGTCCACCTGATGATAAGTGGTTGCTGTGGCCGATGTCTACATCCATCTTCGTTTGCGAATTAAAATGCAGATGCGTTGTCAGCCGTGAGATCTAAGATAGAATGCCTCTTTTCCAGTAAAAAGGGGTCTGCGGTTCTCTACACTCATCATACGAAACACAGCAGTGTTAAGGTGCTATTTTACGCTGGTATTCTGTGAGGTCGTGGTCCTTCCCCGGTCCAGCCGACCCATTCGTGCTACAACTATACTATTAATTTAGCCGCAGCATGGCTCTACCACGTATAAAAGCCTAAAGTGATAAGCGAACTTGCAGTTCATCTGATGTTAAGTGGCTACAGCATTCCGTTGACAACTGCAGCCAGCTTTAAATAAAGAAGGCTACCGATGCATTGTCACCACTCAGAACTAAGACGGAACGCCTCACAGCTTGTAGTTATACTGGTTTTATAATCTTCAGTTTGTTGCCAAATAGCAGTCCAGCCATATCAACCCACAAAGACTTCTAGGTAAAAGAGACGTCCTGCGTGATCATTTTAATACCGGGAAAATAAAAATTACCGACAGAAAACGGACATGAATTTGTTTCTGTTTAAACGCAGGTGGAGCTTCAAGCAGTGGGTGCCGTAGTAAGCAACTATGAGGACCTCCAAATCGATTTTTTTGAAGAAGGAAAATATTCTATGTTATTAAATAATCCAATGTTATCGCCCTATAGCGCTATAGTTGTAACACGCTTTCATTTATTACCTACCTTATTGTCGGGTAAATTTTTATAGCTTACGTGGAATTAGGTGTTGTCCCTTTTTTATTATCTTTTCTATAAGAAATTATAGCTGAACGTAGGTACAAAACGTGAGTGAGTACAACCGACCGGCACAAGCACGGGACCCCCAAAACTTTGTAGCAATCGGGATAAAACACATCAAAGCTGACCGCGGCCATAAGATCGGATATTTATCGCTTCGCCTGTACACGGGGCTCAGTAAAAAGTTTGGTTCATGATTGAAAAACGCGTTCCCACACAAAAAAATGAGCCAACGCACCTCTGTGCTCTTTATGAACAACTCTGATCATCAAATTGGTGGTATTATTGAAAAGTCTCCGGCGATTCGACACGGATTAGGCCGAGTTATTTGGCTACTGTTACTGTTGATTCTAAATTATTGGCCGTTTACGTTGAACGGGACCGCGACGATGCCTCGGATCTATGAACGTTTGATCAAAAAGAACATATGTTTCACTAAATATACGTTTGATATTTTAATTACACGTCAATTTGTTATTATTTTATAACTCAATAGACTTTTCTATACTTGCAAATCAGTCACCACCGAATTCATTTCAAAATTTTCACGAATGCAATATCAACGACGATTTCATTATAATTTTTTTTAAGGTTTCTTTCTCCTATATAGTGGAGGCAATTTAAAACATAAATTGTACAGAGACAAACATCCAAACCCGGAACAATTATTATTTGCAGGTCACTTATATATTTGTTCCGAGAGAAATTCCAACCTGCGGCCTTTAGGCCGCAACTCCAGTTACTGCGCTATAGAGCCGTCGTGTCATATGTGAATTTATCATCATATGATTAAAATTGTCCTAATGCAGGTCACTGCAGTACAGACAGTAGAGTTATTGGATATAGTGTCACAAAATACCAGCGTAAAACACTACTGTGTTTCGTATGGTGGGTATAAATAACTGGAGACCATTTTTACTTAAACCGTGACATACCATATTAGTCCTCAGGGGTGAAACGCATCTGCATTTTGATTCTTAATCGAGGATAGATGTAAATGTCCTTGAGCCACAGAATCCATTTACCATCAGGTGGACTGTGTGATCGTTTGTCACCCTTAACCTATAAAAAGTGTAATTAGTAGACCCGCTACTAGGCCACCTAAATACTGAGCCATTGTGGTGCATTGGAAGTTTGATTATCTGTAGAGATCTTATAATAAACTAATTTTCTTTAAAGACCACCTTGGGTTTTTGTATATCAATGACCTCGGCCAAATTTACTTGAAAACGATAATGTTACCCGGTGCCGCGTCTAAACTTTTACTCGCTCCGTGACAGCTTACGTGAACGTCTGCGTGTTGCGTTCAATTCCAAATTCGGACACTGGAGTCTATATTAAGCTATATAAATGTACATATTTGAATATGATTCGCGTAAAAACGTCACTTGTAGTTAATAATAATGGCGGAATAGCTCGTAGGATTTGATAAATCTATCGTTTCTCTATTCTGTATCGAAATATCGTTTGCCATAAAAAACGGTATTATTATGCTAGTGTGTGATTTACTTTTTATATCGACGACCTATTAGACTCAGTCGTATTTTGTAAATATTATTGAATTATAATAACATCGATCCGATGCATATTTAGACAGAGTGTTATTCTCGGTGTTTCTATGTGTAAAGTCCGTTATGATAATATCTGTAGAAGAACAGTAGTAACTATCATGCTGCGAATCTCAAAAGGCAAACACAGTGTTATGTAACTCGCCACTAGATAAAGTAACGACCTACTGTAACAAGCAGGAAATCAATGGATGAAGGTGGCTCAGGATGGCGTTGTCGCAACCAATGGGAAGGCCTACACTCAGCAGTTCCCCGTTCGAACCTACCCATTATACACCCAACCATAATATAGCTGCAGCATGGTTGTACCACGTAAAAAGTCGACGGCTGGGAAAAAATGTAATGAGATTTTCGCTATATAATTGCAGTGAATTCGTACGTGCAGACAAGATATTGTATATTCAAAAATTAGTTCAAAAGATTGTTGAATTGACAAAAATATCTCTAAAAAGAAAATACCATGAAAATATTATGGCTTCCGAGTGATGGTGGAATAAACGTCTCATTTTTGTCAGACGTAAAATTATCAGACCGGTGACAGGCAGCATCGTTAGAGGTACGGGCCTTATATTACTGTGATAGTCGATCCACTAGCAGAGCTACTATTTATGTAGGTACAATAAAAACCTAGCCCTTTGTAATATTTTGGAACGAAGTTCCTTATCGCACGGTACGAATTTGGCGGAAGGGGGCTAGGCGAGAAAAAATTTTAAGATTTTTCTGTCATGACCCCATTTCTATAATGCGAGATGCGAGCGAGATGGAATAATATACACCTCCCTCGCACTTTCTCTTATCTTGCCATAAAAGAAATATTATTTGAAATGACTTTTCATTAACTATTTTTGTTTTACAGAAGAGGGCCATTAGAGCTATTTACAACCTAAAGCCGAGAGAGTCTCTTAGAGATAAATTTAAAGAAATAAATATATTAACTTTGGCCTCGCAGTATATTTACGAAAATTTAATGTGTGTTCACAAAAACAAATGTAGTTTTAGTAAAAAACGTGATGTACATTCTGTAAACACTAGGAACAAACACAAGCTTGTGATACCAGTTTCTCGACTCCACAGAGTCAGTAATTCATTCTTGGGGCAATGTATACGCTATTACAACAAGGTCCCGGAAAGTGTACAGGCTCTCTCTATTACCAAGTTTAAATGTTTTGTTAAGTTGAAACTGTATAAAAAGGGTTATTATAGTATAAATGAATACATGGTTGATAATAACCCCTGGGAATGAGGTGATCGCTTCCAAGCTGTTTCTAAAATAAATTTTGTACTTATATAGTTGTATAACCATTATTGTAAAATTTGCTTTAAAAAAAAGTCCCGCTGGGTTTCTTGCTGGTTCTTCCCAGGACGGAGGTTTTTTTTTTTCGAACCAGTGGTAAAGTAAAAAATGACTTTCAATAAGAATTACACATGTGATCTATATTGAATAAAAATTATTCTATTCCATTCTATTCTATTCTATTCATTGTAATAGACGCTAGTAATTCATTTATTTGTATTTGTTAATCAATAATAAAATACGTTTATCAATAATAATATTCGTAGTCAAAAGGAACTTCGTTCGAACAGAGTGTTCCACGACACGGGTGACGGGTGGACGAAGAACATACTGTGCAGTGCGTCCGTGCATCATCATTTCATCATCATTACAGCCCTTCACAGGTCCACTACTGACCATAGGCCTCCCCCAAATAATGCCACAAAGCACGGTCCCGAGCCACCTGCATCCATCGACCTCCTGCATATCTTACCAGGTCGTCACTCCATCTAGTGTGGGGACGCCCTACATTTCGTCCGACGGTACGAGGCCGCCACTCGAGAACCTTTTTTCCCCATCGTTTGTCATTTCTTTGAGCTATATGGCCGGCCCATTGCCACTTCAGCTTACTTATCCATTGGGCTATGTCGGTCACTCTGGTTCTACTGCGGATATCCTCATTTCTAAGTTTATCACGCAGAGAAACTCCGAGCATAGCCCTCTTCATAGGTCGCTGAGCGACCTTGAGCTTCCTCATCCGGCCAGCAGTGAAAGACCACGTCTAAGTTCCATAGGTCATCACTGGCAACATGCACTGTCGTTTTCAAGTTTTGAGGTATATGCCTAGGTATGTGCCGTAATTTCCCGAACGCTGCCCAACCGAGTTGAATCAGTCGATTGACCTCCCGGTCGAAGTTGGACTTACCTAGTCGGACTATTTGTCCCATACTCGTCAACAACTTCGAGCTTAGTGCTCCCAACAACTATCGGCATGGGTGTGATATGGACATTAAACATGATCTTTGTTTTGTCCATGTTCATCTTAAGACCTATCCGTTGGGAAACACTATTGAGGTCATTGAGCATAGGGTTAGGTCCTCCAGCGATTCTGCCATAAGGATTATATCGTCGGCAAATCGAAGGTGAGTGATGTACTCGCCATTGATATTAATACCGTATTCTTTCCAGTCCAGAAGCTTGAAAATGTCTTCCAATGCAGCGGTGAAAAGTTTTGGGGATATAACGTCACCCTATCTTACACCACTCTGCAATAGGATAGGTTTCGTACTCTGGTTCTGTACTCGGATAGTCATCGTAGCCCTACTGTACAAGCACTTCAGCACCTCGATATACCGACAGTCACCTTGGCACCGCTGAAGGGACTGCATCACCGCCCAAATTTCGACGGAATCAAAGACTTTCTCATAGTCCACATACGCCAGAAATAGTGGTAAATTGTACTCCTCGGACTGCTGCGTCCGTGCGTATGAAACATAATATCTGTGAATGCAACACCTGTGATCTCGCATTGAATTTTTGGTGCGGTAAACTGTTTCCTAGTTCCTATGCCGATTGGTAACGTACCACCATTTTGCCTACTAATATTCTTTTGTATTTAGTTAATTTGACGGCTCCGTGGCGCAGTGGCTTAGCAGTGACTTGCAGCGCTGGGGGCCGCGGGTTCGAATCTCTTACGGAACAAGTATTTGTACGGCTTGCAAATATTTTTTCGGGATGTCAATGTTTATCCATGTGCAATTTATGTTTGTAAACTGCCTCCCGTGATACAGGCGAAATTCTTAGTGTGGGGGTAACGTCTTTAAAAAAACAAATAACATTTATGATGATTATTTTTTTTAATTTTTAAGATTATAGCTACGAGGAAAATTTTGGTATGTTGTACGTGTGTTTCTAACCTTACGTACCTTTTCAGTTAACGGATGGTATGTATAAGGTAGAAGTTTAATTAAGGTACTGGACAATAAATTGTAATGTAATTCGACATCATGCTGCGAGGTCAGAGCTCTGGTGGAATTTATGACTATGCCGGAGCAGTACCGAAACTGGCCGGTGTAGTAATTCCACGGTCAGTAGGATATCCCGCCTGTGTCAAATGTTAGATGAAATTTCTTTATTCGTATTTATACTTAATTTAAGATATAGGGCTACGCAGAATATAAAATGTTAGGCATAGCCTAATCTTAATATTTGCCTACCTGTGTTGGTGTTACCTGGTGTTTCTGTATTTTTTTGTTAATTATAAACATACACTGTGTATAGCATGAGTTCCAATTTCTAAAAAAAAAAGATTTGTTTTTATCAGAAAGCCTCGCGGTCGCGCACAAAAAATCATCAAATTCACTGTAATCGGATGAACGGTATTAGAATATGCATTTTTATTACAGAAATAATTATTTATTATCTCTTGTTCCGTGTTTAATTATAATACCGAGCTCTAGTTTATTAGAGCGGGTCAGAAAACTAAAGAAATTAAATATTTTTAGTATTTTTGAAAATAAGTTTCATGTACATATAACTACCCAATGCTGTGCACTCAGTTTCGTAATTTCCAAATTTGACAGGTGAATAAGTTTCTTTCATTACATTACAAGTGATTAAAATAAACTAATAATATATTCTACTAATACAAATATTTATAATATGCATTAGTCGTTTTATAATTACTATGTGTAAGTCTATTCAAAAACCTATAGAGTTGGCGTAGTAATAAACCAACATCGATTGTTAGGCCTTTCGCATACGAGGTAGAAAAAAGTTAATACATATATTTATATTTCTTATTCTTACTATTTCTAAAATGAAATCCTTAGAATTAAATCCAGGCAAAAAGGAATGGATCCAAACGATCCGAGTTCAGTAAGTAAGTCACTCTTGAGTTGACTATTGAGTTAGAGTCACTCTCACTCTTGTTGCTATCATATAATTTACTAGATATTACCACGGAATAAATAATAGATATTGCATACAATATTTTGTGTACACAAAAAAATCATCAGTTAGTCTAGGCAGATCAGCTATGTTTAGCTATAAAAAATATTTCGCGCCATATTATGTTTTGTTATAAATAAGTATTTAAGCAAATGTTTAGCCAACTTCGAAAACGAAGGAAGTTTTTTTGGAAATATGTTACGCGATAACTTCGTCAATTGTGAACTGATATTAATGATTCTTTAGTAAATAGTTTATTATTTAGCGCTATCCCCATATAAGTTTGGAGAAAAAATTACACCATTAAGAATGGGAAAAAAGGGAAAGAATTTTTAATTGTAAACTATTCAGCCGACATTCTAGTTGTTACCATACGCTTGTGATAATCATTATTCCACTCAAGGGTCAGTAAAAATTAAACTTTTATTAAAAAGCTGAATTCAATGAAGACAGTAAAACAATTTACACGTAATAAGCTTTTGAAGTTGGTGGTGAAACTATTCTTTACTTTATGTGTTTTTTTTGAAGAATAAGGATGACAAACTAGCACACAGTTCACCTGATAGTAAGAGGATGCTGTGGTCCATAGACATCTACATTTATCCTCGATTAAGTATCAACGTGCAGATGCGCTATCACCCCTGTCCCTGCTTTTCTACACCACTCTCTCACCATACGAAACACAGTAGCATTAAGCTGCTATTTTGCTGGTATTCTGTGAGAGCGTGGTTTCACCCCGGTCGAGCCGACACATTCCTGCTACACCCATAATATAGCTGCAGCATGGCTCTACCACGTAAAAAATGTCTCGTGTGTTAGCTTATATTAAATATTTTAAATAAATAAATTTAAATATTTCATTCTGGAAGTAGAATATTAAATCCATTAGAGTTTCCCATTCTAAATAAGTTTTACACTTAAAGTTATTTTAAATTCAGCTTGACAAGTTCCTTTATTATTTATCAATTACAACTACTCATGTATTAATTATACTGTACGTGTAAAAATAATTATTTATTATAAATGGCCCAAATCTTGATAATGTGGAAATAGCAGCAAGTGACCTATAGTTTGAGTCAGCTAATTTGTGAATAAGCCCGCGTGTGATATGCCTTAGCTCTCCCATAAATTCCTTAAGAGATCGAACAGGGTCGGACTTGCCTTTTAGGAATTTATGAATTGTGTAGGTGTGATCTTATCTAACTGACCTCAAATCAACGACTGGCAGAGAACGGGCGATTTCGATACGAATGCAATATAGATACAATAACAGATTTAGAATATTTTGTTAAGGTTTTTATAAGTTAGATAAAATTTCTAATTTTTTTTATATTTGCTACACAAAAAATAAAGTTACGTGAGTTTTGACTAAGGCAATTATGCAATCAAGATTTTATATAATTTTAGCGCTAAATTTAGACTTTGCAAATTTCCGTCAAGGCTTTAATATGACTTTTTAAACAATAATGTACCCTTGAAGACAGCAATCACTAATTAATAACAAAATTCGCTAAAATATATAACAAATTATTTTGTGGAAAGTTTTTTTTTAATTCGGATTATTTTAAACACTACATTTACATTACGAAACAAATCAATAATCTTAGTTAATAAGCATAACTCTAGCTCGGTTAATAAATATCTAATTAGTGTTGTGGAATAATATTTATTTTTTAAATTTTATTTATTCAAAAAATGACTTCTTACACTAGGATTTTCTCCTGTCGTGGAGGCAGTTTACATACATACATTTTAAATTGTCACATCAAAAACCGGAACAATTAATTGTAGGCCATACAAAAATTTGCTCTGTAGGGGATTCGCAACTCATTGCTAAACCACTGTGTCAAATACGATGTGAGTGTAAACTGTACAGCTTGTTTATTTTTATATCAAATAGAAGTAACAAATGAACTTGAATTCACTAGGTGGTGGTCCTTTTCAGCCTAGGAGTCCGTCTGGCTTAGACCACCCTCTTATCTATTTCTGCAGCCGACTAGCAGTGCTTGTTCTTGTCTGAACCATGCAGAAGGTAAAGTTACAGCTTATATATAAAGTTACAGCTTTTCTTTAAATTGTATTGTTTTAAGCAATAAACATTATTATATTATTATTATTATTATTATTATATACGTCGCACTGCTGGGCACAGGCCTCCTCTCATTTCTGAGAGGGTTTTAGGGCAAGGAAATGTCCGCCGCGCTGTCCTACTGCGTGTTGGCGTACTTCACATGTATTCGAAATATTTTTTTACTTCTCAGACATGCAGGTTTATTCACGATGTTTTCCTTCACCGCCGAGCACGTGGTAAATCAGCACTTAAAATTGCAATTAACAATTTCATTGGTGCCGGCGGGGATCGAACCCGAGTTGCTCGCGTATTGTGAAATTTACAGCGAGCGCTAAGCCCCTGAGTTACCACGGCTCTCGATCGGTATAGAGAGCCAGTATAAAAACAGGTTGCGAGGCATATTTGAAATAAAATAAATAGAAAACAACGAATTCTCCACTTTTTTTTGAAGGAACCTAAACATTCAAGAGGTTATATCTTATATGATAAAATCTAAATTATTTTACGTCTCTTATAAAAACTGTAACAGACAAGCGTATAAACAAGAGTTCCGTTAAAAAAAATTCTACGGACCACTAAAAACGGTGTGTTACCTTCAACAAACACTATGACCAAAGTCCGCCAGGAAGGAATATCTAACACAATACTAGAGCGCCCTTCACAGTGACCTGCGAGTCGCCTGCTTAATTCATCAAAGCGTCGATTACAATTCAAATGAATTCGTTTCACACGGACCACAATAAGCACTCGTCTCTCTTACATTTCCCGCTTACCGCGTTACCGATTACATGCGTCGCATCGCATAATAAATTTCACATCGTCTTACAACATCTTGGTAATCTGATAGCTCGCTGGACGTAGTGAGTAGCCGGTGGTCACTATTTCCACCTGCTTGATCTTGTAAATACTAACAATGCTTGGTCAGTTGACGCCGTCCCGTTTTTCCGCGTGATTACGCTCATAAGAGTGAAAGGATAAGGTACAGCGCCGATAAAAGAAGCAAATTTTCAAGGTGTGAGCATGAATGGACGGCGCAGGGCTGTAATGTGATAGTTTGTGCAAGTTATGGGCGCGGGTTGATCGCTCAATTACTGGTGTTATGTCTTCTATGGGGAAGTCGTAAATATTTTAGAATGGACACCGAGTGAGAATAAGAAAGTTTATCAAAAGGCGTTTAAATTAATTTATAAACGGAATAGGAGAAAGATATTCAGATTTAGTTCAAGACCATAGTAAAAATAATTTTCTGTCTATTTAAAAAAAACTAACTACACTACACAATACTAAAATCGACTAAAGTATTTACAATAATGTCAGTTGTCAAAATGGCGTCGATAAAGCAGCGCCCTTTTGACTCTTTGTAATTTGATTGCCTGATGAAGAGCTATCGTGTTACAAAGCTATCTAGGCAAACAAGGCTGTAGTTTTTGAGTTAACCAAATGACCATATTAATATTACCCTCACATACTATACTTACCAGGAAGCTGTTGCAGCCCACCTCCTGTTTTATTTTCCTCTTTTACGACATCCAAGGAATAACATAGAGCTAGTGGGTTCGCTTACGCCACACCTACACGGTGGTTATAGTATCTGGGTAATATATCCATCCATCTATTACAAAAACAAAAGTCCACTGCAGAAAATAGGATTTTGACATAGTTGCCACGCTTGGCAGGTGGCTTGGTAGCCGCAGTTTTTTATCATTTTGTGTTGTTGTCAGTAGGATGCTGCTGCCCATCTTCTGTTTTGGTTTCCCCTCTTATAACACCCACGGGACATCATGGGGTAGGGAATATTCTTATACTGTCTCTACACTTATATTATAGTCTAATCTATGTAGGGTAGGTATCACCTTCATACCTATTTTTGCCGCCAAATAGCTAACTCTACTGTGTTCTAGTATAAAGCGTAAAGAGAGCTACTACGAGTATAATTACAGGCTATCAGACATTCTATCTTGATTTTCAGAGGTGATTAGACATATGTAGGCATGTTTCTTTAAATCTGGCTGCTGATTTCCATAGACACCATTAGCCACTTACTATCAGACTGTAAAAACTGTAAGTACGTTTGTCTTTGTCATCTGAATTTAAAAAAAATAGTTATATATTTATTAAGATAACTGTAGTGTTCTATAACATTATAAGTCTGAAAACCCTAATAAAAACGACGTTAAAAATAACTGATCAGTAACAAGGCATGCACTGAGAACCGATAAATGTCATTTGTGAAGAATGTAACACGTACAGAACTAATACAACATTGAAGACCTACTGTGGCAAGTGTTCCGAGAATCAACAGCGGTGCGTGGAGAAGCGGCGGCGATGGCGGTAGGCGCGAGAGTCAACACGCCTGTTGACTTAGAGCTAATTAAACATTCTTTGTCTGTACCTTTGCCTGTGAACTGTCAACTGATAGATTACGTGTCCACAGATGATGCATGACTAGAGTGATAATTAAGTTATCTATATTCTACACTATTTAGCTGCATCTGTATTTAAAGATTATGCTGATTTTAATATCTTCAAATAACAACAAAACAAAAAACATGTGAAACATGTTCTTTATATATTTAACGTATTTTTGAATATAATAAAGTTACTACTGCTGCTACTATTTAGAAGAATTCGTATATAGTAAACGATCCAGAAGTAAATCAACAAATTAAACTATAAAAGCATCATCTGTATAATACTCGCAAAATGCACAGGCAAGATGTAAATACAAGCTCACTACGTTCCTCGTGTGGGTACCCTATTATTAATTTTGATTAAAATAATGTATTTGATAAAATAGAAAGTCTTAATTAATCTGTGACAAAAGTACGGCAGCTCAAAGACGATGCAGTGTTTGGTGCGAGGCGGCGCGGGCGCAGCTGTTTGTTGGCGGTCACAATAAGGTGATGTTTGCCGTATCGGCCGCTCTCAGCACACGTGATGACACCGGATGAATGAGAAGGATACCACCGAATGCAGTTGAGCAACTTCAGACAAACTGTCTTTCAACACTTTTTTTAATTAAAGTTATATAAGTATATACTGTAAGAAATTATTCTCAAAATTATTTAAATAAAAGAACACTACTCGGTAACAAACCCTGCTTACTATCAGGGCCCAATCACATGATAAGACCAAAGTCTGCAAAACAACAGCGGCACTACCCATCTCAATGTAACATAGGGCAGCCTCTCAGTAACACAATCTTCCTTGCCTACACTAGTAGAACACCCCAAGAGACATAATAACGACAGTGAGACTCGTAAAATTATCGACTGATGCCTCCTAGTCGCTTGTGCGTACTTTGTACTGTTAGAACGGGTGGGAATTACCAGTTCTACCTTCATTTGTTCGTATTTACTTTAAATTTTTACCGTCATTCCATACAACACATACATTTATTATAAGTTGTCATACAATACCAGCGTAAAATAGCAGCTTAATGTTGTTGCGTTTTGTATGGTGAGTGTAGAGAATCGTATATACTTTTCACTAGAAACAAGACATTCCATCGTATTCCTCAGGGGTGACTCCACATCTGCATTTTGATTCTTAATTGAGGATAAATGTCTATGGGCTACAGCATCCACTTACCATGAGGTGGAATGTATGCTTGTTTTTTACCCCTACTTCTAAAAAATATATTTATAGAAGGGTGGCCAACGATCACTCAATCCTACCGATAGTTAATGGATGCTGTGCCCTATAGATACCTTCTTTTATCCTCGATTTAAAATAAATACGTTATATCTGAATAAACAGAAATGCCTCGTTATCAGCAAAAATTCTCTTCGGCTCTCATCTTACCATAAGAAACACATTACTAAATTGCTATTTCACGCTGGTATTCCGTGAGAGCGTGGTCCTTTCCCGGTCGAGCTGACCCATTTGGGTTATAACCTTAGCAGCTAAAGCGTCACACTACCATTTAAAAAAAAATCTGAAAAACATTTCTTTTTAATTTACAACTATCTAGTTCAATTTCGGATCTGATGAGAAAAATGTCCCGATAGTGTCGACGTGTTCCTGTATCTTTTTGCTTGCTTATCGCTTTCGCTCGGCATAATCTGATTGCTTCTTATTTGTATTCATTGTATGGCACTTTGTTAAGGATCTGCGTTGTAATTTCTGATTTTAGATAAGTTAATAAGTTTATTATTAAGTCTGACTTCAGTGTCATGATAACAACTTTATACATGGTAGTTGCTGCAGCACAAGTGGGTCGGCTGGACCGGCAAAAGAACGATTTTACAAAATGTTAGCTTAAAATACTACTTAACAACCGGAGGCCTTGAAAGTTTCAAACCTGAGGGTGGCATAGGGAATAAAATTTTCAATGTAACTATTTAGATGACACTAATATTGTGATATTCTTTAGTCCAATCAAAATAATGAAACAAAACTAAAAAAGAAATTAAAATCCGAATTTAAAAACTAAATTAAAAATATTTCACATTCAGAAGTCGGAGCTTTAATAATTATTTTATAGGTAAACTATGTGTCACCACCGACTTCAGAATGTGAAACTGTTTTATTTTTTTTTTCAGTTCCTTGGTGCATGCTTATACAGGCGAAGGTTATTTTTTTTACAAATTTTTTACAAATTGTAGGTTTCTATAAACTAAAATATCCACTTACTATCAAGTGGACAGTGTGTATGTTTGTCACTCTTTCTTCTATGAGAAATACATAATTAATTAAAATAGTAGTAAGTGCTAAAATTAGTTCCCTTACCTAGGGAATTCTCAGATATTTTTCCCTTTGATTTATTCTTACCACCAAACTTTATTATACGCACTTTTGTGCAACGGCTTGAAAGGTTTGTAGATCCTGTGTTGTTACAGGTTACGAGGCAATCATCAAAGTTACCTATTGCCTTTTTTGTGAAGTTGGTGGCTAGTCTCTATGGGTTGTAGTAGCTTAGCCACTTACCATCAGGTGAGCTTACCATCAAATAACATCAGATATACGTGGTAGAGCTATGCTGCAGCTATATTAGTAGTATAGTTGTAGCACGAACGGGCCGGGTCGACCGGGGAAGGCATACGCTCTCACAGAAAACCAGCGTTAAATAAAACTTAACGCTGCTGTGTTTCGTATGGTGAGTGCAGAGAATTGGAGACCCTTTTTACTTGAAATGAGGCATTCCATCTTAGTCCTTACGGGTGACAACGCATCTTCATTTTGATTTGTAATAGAGGATAGATGTAGATGTCTATGGGTCGCAGTAACCACTTACCATCAGGTGGACTGTGTGCTCGTTTGTCACCCTTATCCTATAAAAAAAGGTAAACTTTTCATCGTATTAAATAAAATAAAAAATAAAAATACAATTATTTCTCCCTAATACTTTTTCACAAATTAGTTGTATCCTATTGATATTTTCGTTTAATTAAAATAATCATATTCTTCCTAACAAATTTTTTATTAACATATTTTATACAGATTACGAATGCAAAATGTAATAGTATCGTAATCGTTATTATCATCATTAAAAATCCACTACGGAACAAAGGCCTCACCCAAGGAATGCCACAAGGCACGATTCCAAGCCACATGCATTTATCGACTTACTGCATCTCTCACTTGAGCATATAGTGTGAGGTCGCATTACAAATATTATATATATAGCTCATGAGGTACCTTGAGGATCACCAGCTGATTAGTGACCGCCAGTACGGTTTTCATTGGGGTCGATCAGCTGGTGATCTTCTGGTCTACCTGACCCATAGATGGGTGGAGGCAGTAGAGTCCAAGGGGGGAGCCATTTGCCGTTAGTTTGGACATTGCGAAGGCCTTCGATCGGGTTTGGCCCAAAGCGCTTCTTTTGAAGCTTCCTTCCTATGGGCTTCCCGAGAAATTGTGCAAATGGATCACCAGTTTCCTTGCTGATCGGAGCATCAAGGTCGTAGTAGACGGTGCATGCACTGATTTCAAGCCTATCAACGCTGGTGTGCTATCACCAACGCTGTTTCTCCTGCATATCAATGATATGTTGCAAACTAGTAACATTCATTGCTATGCAGACGACAGCACTGTCGATGCCTTATATACCGGCCATGCCAATATTTCTCGGGGAAACGTCACCGAGTATCGGGACAAACTTGTGTCTGAAGTCGAGTCTTTGCTGAACAAAGTCTCGAATTGGGGGCGACTAAATCTAGTCCAGTTCAATCCCCAGAAGACACGAGTTTGCGCGTTTATCGCTAAAAAGAACCTTTGTCGTATCTCCTCAGTTTCAAGGCACTTTCCTTGCTGCCTCAGCTAGCATCGGAATCCTCGGCGTCGACATATCGAATAGTGTGCAGTTTCGTGGTCACTTGGAAGGGAAGGCCAAACTGACCTCTAAAAAGCTTGGCGTACTCAGCAGAGCGAGACAGTATTTCATGCCGGCACATCGCTTGCAACTTTACAAAGCGCAAATCCGGCCTCACATGGAATACTGTTCTCATCTCTGGGCCGGGGCACACCAGTGCCAGCTCCTTCCACTTGACCGCATCCAGCGCGGAGTGGTTCGAATTGTCGACGACCAAGTTCCTTCTGATCGGCTCGATACACTGGCACTGCGTAGAGATGTCGCATCTCTTTGCGTATTTTATCTCATTTACCACGGGGAGTGCTCTGAGGAATGGTTCGGACTAATTCCAGCCGCTCAATTTCACCATCGCATATCGCGACAAAACTTGCGATACCATCCATACCACCTGGATGATTGGCGGTCCACCACTGTGCGATTTAGAAGATGTTTTCTTCCTCGCACAACTTCCTTGTGGAATCGATTACCACCAGCGATTTTTCCGGACCGATACGACTTAGGGACCTTCAAGAAAAGAGCTTACTCCTTTTTAAAAGGCCGGCAACGCATCTGCAATTCCCTTGGTGTTGCGGTTGTTCATGGGCGGCGGTAGTCACTTACCATCAGGTGAGCCCTATGCTCGTTTGCCCCTCTCCTATATAAAAAAATATTATTATTAGACATTTATTCGGTTAATGTATTTTCCAGGAGCTACACATTATAGCAAGTCATCGTTTAGATGAACTTATGAAATCCGATAGAGAGCTAGTAACAAGCGTACGATGTTTGCCGCGATAACGGATTATTTTGTACACACTTCACAATATCGACTCGTAGCGTAGATGGAAACACGTTTTGCTGCAGTATTAAAGATTTTATTTTTATTTTTAGCGGTACTTATTCATTCATTTTTTAATTACAGCCCTGTTAAACATAGGTTTCACCCATAGATAATCTCAAAGAGAGGATGATATCTTTTTATATATACGTATAATCGTCGTAATACGTCCGTGTGTATATTATAGCTGAACTCCTAAACGGCTGGACTGATTTTGATAAAATTTTGTGTGTGTGATTAAATTGATTTGAAAAACGTTTAGATTTACAATTGGACCCGGTAGGTGGCGTTGTTGTCGAGGTTCAGAAATCACCCGTGCGAATCCATCACTAGTTTATTTTTTTATAAAACAGAGGTAACAAACGAACTTATAGTCAGCCTGATGATAGGTGTCTACTGCAGCCAATGGATACTTGCAGTCAACTTCAACAAAAGAAAGCTATGGATTCGTTGTCAACTCTGAGAACTAAAATGGAATAACTCACAGTTTGTAATAATACTGTTTATCTATACTTGACAGAACGGAACGCAGCAGGGCAAATATTGCTGTTTGGCGCCAGTAATTCAATTATTAAGAGGGTAGTACTTACTTAGACGTAGTCCTAGGCAGAAAATAAGTCTTACCACCTAATAAAACTATTTAAGTTAGTTGTGACGCTTGGCATGCGGGTTGGTAACCGCATTTTTTATTATTAGTATTGGGTTGTTATCAAGCAGATGCTGCTGCCCATTTCGTGTTTCAGTTTTATTCCGTCGCCTCTTACGAAATCCATGGGATGATAATATGGGGTGGTGGGATCTCTAACGTTGCAAATACACGGCAACCACTCCATAGCAACCTTGTTTTTAACTGTGTATTGGAGATAATTGTAAAAGCTTATAACTATTGTCGACTCGGTAGCTCTGGTAGTAAGCACTGAGTTGCGGCGATGTGGACCGTGTGTTCGAATCCCGCACCCAGCCTGTACTTGTATGGCCTACAAAAAACAATTTGCAATTGAATGTTTTTGTGCAATTTATGTACGTAAAATGCGTCTACGATACAAAAATAATCCTAATGTGAATATAACGTTTTTTTTAAATAAAGAAATAATGATACGTAATCAATTTCCAGTACGAACTTTGGGATATGTTTATATATAACTATACATATAAATAAAACTGAAGTATCCGTAATATCGAAATAACTTGAGATTTCTTTAAAAAACGATAAATTGATAAAATAAATGGGCTTCAAATACCTTCAATGCCACATTAATAGATTCTACCCAGGCGAAGTATGGCCTGGTCGCTAGTATCTAATGAAATTTTATGGTGTAGTGAGAGTACATGAAAGCGATGTACTTATAATCTCAACTTAATGTGTATATACTATTAGATTTAACTACCCCGGAGTACCTTCCTACCTACCTAGGTTAAGGTACTGTAGGTGAAATTTGACATCGGTACGTCAATCACCTCAGTCCTCGGTACTATGGGTGCTGAAAAGCGCCCGAAACGTCGGGAATTAAAAATAAGATATTAAACGCGATAAAATCCATAAAAGTTGTTATATTCAATATATAGTGTTCGCGTAAATATAAGAAATCATTATTTTAATAAAATGAATCTTTGTAAGTTCATCATGCGGACTACAAATGGAAAGGCCTTTTTAAATGTCTTTCCAAAAATAAAAATAAAATTAGTTGACTTTCGTAAAAGTAGTTTAAATCATCCCAGCAGAATTGTTTGCCAACGGACATGTACCACAAGAGTCTAGTACCGTCTATTTGCAGGATGACATTATAGTAATGTCGGTAAATCTTGTCGCCGACGATTAGTGCGTGTTGTGGAGGCTGAATGGAATGCTAAAAGTGGCCGGTAGTCACTCGTCTCAACAGCTATTTGCCCCCGACCTTGTCTGCCACTCCAACTCTGCCAATATTTGTGTACGCACATCCGCG
Organism: Parnassius glacialis; assembly: GCA_033319125.1. NCBI lineage: Eukaryota > Metazoa > Arthropoda > Insecta > Lepidoptera > Papilionidae > Parnassius > Parnassius glacialis. The sequence continues at coordinate 53,147,567 of JAVANC010000021.1, read as the reverse complement.
ATGCCCCCGCCTCGCGCCATTACACTCGCCGGTCACAGCATAGCTAAATTCAGATGTGCGGTTTTAATTAATAAAACATTTTCGATGTCTATCGACCAAATTAGTGATACTTTGAAGATACTGTTACCATTGCAGCCTATAGGAGAAAATCTACTGATGATCATAGATTTCTCCATTGGTTGACTCATATGAGGAATATTTGCCATAATTGCCACGTTTAGCAGGCGGGTTGGCAACCGCAGTTTTTTCATTTGCTGTTAACATGACGCTACTGTTCATCTCCTGTTTTTTTCCACTCTGTCGCCTCTTACAACACTGAAGGGATGATATAGGGTAGTGGTCATAATATTAAAGATAGGTCAAAATTAATTGTACTAAGATATTACTATATGAGTGTGAAAGAATGAAAGATGTGCTTTAGTAGAGGAGTGTTGGGATGGTGTCGATTTAAAATTCGTAACCACTGAATGATGCGAAGATATTTTCAGATAATCTCAGTTCGATTATCATAATACGCTAAACATATCGTGACCGTGAATGAACGTGTAATACCGGTGTAAGAATATCCACTACCCGATATCATCCCGTGCGTGTGGTAAAGGTGACAGATGAAAACAAACCAGGATATAGGCAGCAGCGTCTTCCTAATAACTATTAGAAAACAAAAAGCCGCGGTAGCCAACTTACCTGCCAAGCGTCAAAATTATGGCAAATATCCCCCCAGCAGTGGCTAATAGGCTGTAATGAAGGAATATATGATACCATAAATAAATATTACTGAGATCTTTGGAGTTACATACAGTATGTACGGACATATATATAGTTGCACTAACATCCTATATATACCATAACATTTAGAGACATTGAAGGTGGAGATATGTTAAAATTTTGACTTTTAAATCATAATGAAAATGCTTAGCCTGTAAAAACTTGTCTGAAATGTAGATTAAGCTAAATTACGGTAGGTGTATATAAGGGCAATGAACTATTTGACTTTTAACGTACCTCATCAAAATGTGTTCTTTTTTATTTTTATTTTTTTTACTGATAAGGATATTAATCGAACATTACATTAAAAAGGTATTAATTGAAATCAGTAATGTACTATAAATTTCAAGTAAATTGTGGTAATACCCTAGTACTATTTAAAATAACCAACGCAGTGCAATGTACACGTGCGATGCTGGTTAGCAAGAGATTCTTTATCACATTAGGTCTTCGATTATTTCTTTTTTTAAGCGTCTTATTGTATATCTAGACCGGAATCAAGCGAAAACGTCTTTACAAGACGTCTCGTCTTGCAATCGACGAAAATCGAAAATCGATCAATTGCAAAACAATAAAATATGTAGGACATATCTGTCAAAAAGTTTAAAATGTTTATAAAGGAAATACTGGCCAAGTGCGTGTCGGGCCACACACAATGTAGAAGTAGGGTTCCGTAGTTGCCCGTGACAATACGTGTGCTTGATAATGAGCATAATGAGTGAGTTCGCGGCTTGACCGCTAAGATATTGTACATAAATGACCGTAACGAATCTTCACATAAACCACCACTCCCTTGAATTAACCTGAGTTCGCCCGCGTAAGCCAAGAGCGTGACGAATGAAACTGTATGAGACTATATGAGATTGTATGAATACTTTGAATGAGGCCTGCAATAACTTCCAACTAAAAAATAACAGAAAGTAGTAAGTAAGTAAGAAAGATTCTCCCTGTATAACCCGCAAATGAAAAAGTAAAGCTATAGTAATAATGCATATACGTCGTTTTTTTTACTTATTATAAGCCAGTGCTTGACCACAGTCCCACCTGGTGGTAAGTGGGGATGCAGCCTTAATGGTAAATCGCACTGTCTTAGCGTATTATTCCACTCCTTTGCTGTACGCATTACAAAATTCGAAGCAAACCGTTTGGTTCTAATGCGTGGAATATCGACAACAAAGGGGTGAAGACCCAGCGACCGCCTGATTGTCCGATGGTGGAAAGGAGAGGAAGGAATTAAAGCGTGTAATTCCTGCGCACACTCACCGAAATGCACCCTATAGAATACCGAGAGGATGGCTACTCTGCGTCCGTGCTCGAGGCTGACAAGGTTGATTTCACCCAAATCAAGGTTACCAATGAGCCTCTTAGCACGTCTCTCCACTGAGTCCAACGCTGCCAGGTGGCATTTTGCAGCACCAGCCCACATGTGACAGCAGTAGTCCATGCACGATCGGACTTGCGTTTTATATAAGGTAAGAAGCTGCCCCGGCGTGAAGTTCCGCCGCACCCTTGCAAGGTCACCAAGTTTCCTTGCAACTGCTTTGGCTCTGGAGTCAATGAACCGCCCATAGTTGCGGTTCGGAGAAAATTCAACTCATTACAACTGAAGGTGTTATGGGTTGACAAAGATTTTTCCGAACCAGTGGTAAAGCTTAAATGACTCTCAATAAGTATTCTTCTACATTGAATTAAAAAAAATTTAATCGGTTCTTTTTTGAATAGTCTACCATAATTAATTATAAATACGCAACGAAGACAAATTCTAAGTAAGAGTTCAGCGTACTAAAAAGTGCCAATAACGTACCGAAGCATCGGTAAACCTCCAGTGTTTACCTCACTTTTGGAAATCGACGGCCTGCCAGCTCTTTACTCCTACACGCTTTCCTGTTTCATACACCTTTGTTTAGTTTTCGGTGGAGTCAAACAATCTTATTCGAGCGTGAACTTGCTTGTTTGGGACCTTTTTTACGTCGCATTTGAAGCACAGTAAGTAACTAATGTGAGGTTGTGACTTAAAGATGGCGATAAGCGATAAATTAATTTATTTTAACTAGCGACCTGACCCGGCGTCGGTTGGGTATATTTTAGAAAAAAATTACTCTTAGAAAAAAAATAATCTAAGAAATAGAATAAATATAATTTTAGAAAGAAAAATATGAATTATATACTTTTTTATCGTTACTGCCATTTATTAAAGTTTAGCTGCCTGCGGCTGTGAGTTATTTTTTCGGTTGCGCGTAATTTTTAATCTTTGAATTATATGGTGTAAAAGACAATAATAGTTATTATGTACATTTAACAGTCAAGGCTACTAACATATTTATCTGAATAAGGATAAATATTGAATGAGGGCAAAAAACCTCGCAAATAATGCAATTTTTAAAAATTTTGAAGGAATAAGTTGTTACCGTAAATAGTTGTTATACTGTAAGGAGATAAAGATACGCCATCGCAAATTTTCTCTAGAATTTTTGAAGAACTACAATTTTCTAGCACATCATTTTGATGTATCTCTTATAGTTAAGCTTACGTAAGCCATTAAGTTTATTTTTTGGCGACTTCGTTACACAATATATATTTTTTTAACTTACACAAAAGTTTTATGTGTATATGTTTTACTTATAATATATCTAACAAACGGTGAAAACTGCATCGAAACTCGTTGCGTTGTTTAGAATGAGTAAGCGGATAAACAGAAAGACAGATGCGGAAAGCGACTTACGAGTGTATATATAAGCTATACTCTAAGGTTTTATACTATGAAGAAATAATTTGAATTAATATTTTATGAAAAACTTGTCAAGTTGAATGTTGATTTACGAGTATCTTAGACAATCTGTTATTACAAAAAGCCCTAGATGTTAAAACGCACTGTCTTTGCATAATAAAATTTGTAAAGCCCGTAATTAATTGCAATTACTCAACATTACTTAGATACGAGTAGTTGATAATAATAATTAAAGACTATGTCGAGTCTGCGCCTGTAGTCGCAACATGCGGACGATACTTCAATATTTCAAAATTCTTTTGTTATTACACATAGTAATATATGTTGTTACTATAAAAAAAATAAGGAAAATTACGCAAGAAACTATATTATTAACTGTTGTTCAGATATTATCTTTAGCTTCGTTATATTTTATTTCTATATTATTAGATGTTTATTATATACAATATCATTATTAGTTTTTAGTCTTTTTTACAGATAAGGGTGAAAAACGAGCACATTGCCCAGTTGATGGTAAGTGGATTTCGCGGGCCATAGGCATTAAGTTTCTATTTTATGCTGGTATTATATGAGAGCGTGGTCCTTCCCCAGCCGAGCCGACCCATTCGTGCTACGACCATGATATAACTGTATCATAACTCTGCTACGTCAAATGATTAATTCAAGCGGCGATGTTTTAAAAATTTCATTGATATATTTATTTTTTAGGTGGCAAAGACGCGCCACTCTGTAATATGGTTAGTGTGTGAAGGAATCAGCTTGATCGGGGCAGGACCGCACTCTCACAGAGTACCAGCCTGAAGTAGTGGCAAAATTCTGCTACTTACTCGTAGTTATTTCATCTTGATCCTTAAGGGTGAAAACGCATCTGCATTTTGATCCTTATCAGTGGTAGATATCTAAGGATCACTTACCATCAGATGGACTGTGTGCTCGTTCATCACCCTTGCCTTAAAAACAATTACTTAGTTAATTATATATATATATATATATATATATATATATATATATATATATATATATATATATATATATATATATATATATATATATATAATAACAATAATTTAAAAATTTGTAGACAAGAACAAACCTTTGAAATTATTATGTATAAACATTATTTAACGCTTTCCGCCAACACTCGAGCTGCATCGCCATTAGTTGACATAATTTATGTCTAACACAAAACGTGTTCCTGTTTCGCGTGATTTATTTATTTGTTTATCGATCACTAAATACGAGAAGACTCGCAACTTCTTCAAATTACCTCATAAAGGTGTTTCCTTATTATAATTGGACCGTGTTATGCAGAAATAATACAAATCACAAAAACATTTTTCTTGTGGCAGAAGCCCTATTACTTTATATTATTTACATTGTTTTAATGAAAATTGAATTATATTTTGGGAAAACTTGTTATTTTTCATAAGTCTTTCATACTTGGAGATAAACTGAAAAAAAAAACCTCTGGATCATTATTTTGGCCAGTTTTTGTGTTGTATCATTTCTGCACAACACGGTTCAAGTTAAATGACGATTTACACATAGCTGAGTGGACCAATAAAGTATAGACATCATCATATAAGGTGGTCATCAATTTTGTTGCATCAAGTAAAAATACTTGATACATATCAAAAGCCATTTGATGCCGTTACTGTTACGTCAGTATGATCGTTATCATGGTGTTATAGGTGACTTTATGACTGCCTCGTTGGACTACTGGTCGTAAACGCGGTTACTGATCAGAAGGTACTGGGTTCGAATCCTGTGTCGGGCCAAAGTCAATGTTTTTTTCCGTTAATAAATTCTCAGAAGCAGCCCTGAGTGAGGAAGTCAGCGATGTTTCAGCCCTGTGCCTTAGAAAGCATGTATAGCCGTAGGTCCTGCGCCTGATCTCTCTCCGGTCGTGTTGTAGCACCGTCCCATCGGAATACGAGAGTGAGGGAATAGAGAGTGCACCTGTGCTTGCGCATACACGCAGGCACTATAATTCTGTCCTGCGCAAGTTACTGGCCTCCTTTCAGTAGCATGTGGCATCGAACATGTGGAAATGCCGTCTATTTTATTTGCCCAATTTTCAAAGTGTTGATGAAAATATATTCATAAATTCGTTATGTAAATAAAAAAATTAAAACTAAAAATACGGTACATGTTTAGATTTGCTCTTATTCTGAGAGCCATATATGGCAAAGTACACTATGCTGCTTCAAAAAGCAATATCTATTTTTGATCCATTATAATATAAAAAACGTATCAAATTTTTTTCCTTATCAGATTTTTTTTATAGAAAATATACATAAAAAAAAGTTGTTTCGTTTTTATTACTATATTAAGCAGCAGACATACTACTAATTAGAAATGAACAGAAAAAATTCTACAAACTTAGTGAACGGCCATTCATATAGCGATAATATTTTAATATGTTTGTCATCGTAATTTAGAAATTTTCGAAATCATAAAAAAACCGGCAAAGTGCGAGTCGAACTCGCGCACCGAGGGTTCCGAACAAATAAGTTTAAAATTATTAAAAATATTTTTATTATATGATGTAACTAAAAATGTATGTTTTTCGCAATTTTTCCTCTATCTGTGCTATAAAACGTTCCTTCGTACCAAATTTCAAGGTTCTGAGTTCACGGGAAGTACCCTGTAGGTTTGATTCCCTTGCGAATGTCGAAAATTTACGCCATAAACGGCTGTATCTTTTGATTGCGTTGGCTTAGAAGTTTGATTTTTTCACAGCTCTAAGAGACAGTAGACTTGAGTATTTAATATGAATTTCAGCTTGATACCTCTACGCGTTCCTGAGAAAAAGGGTCTTGACCTACAGACAGACAGACAGACAATAAAGTGATCCTATAAGGGTTCCGTTTTTTCCTTTTGAGGTCGAAACCCTAAAAACTACGTTTATTTAAAAATTTAATAATTTTTTTTATTGTATACATATCAACTAATTAGCGAACCGATGTATGCTAGCGCAACAGTAATTAAATATTAATTTATAATTTTTGTTGGTTTATATTATAACATTATCAATAGATGATTTTACTCAATAGATATCTTTATTAATTATTTAGTATAAATATATTTTTTTAAATCATAGAGCAAGCTTACACTTGCCACAATAGCTCACAATGCAACGGGTTGACTGTTAGGCAATGCCGAGAGACATAAGTCCGCCAATTGTTACCTTAGTTGTAAAGTGTTACAATAAGGAATACATAAATAAAAAAACGCGGGTTGCACTCCGGGAGTGCTGGCAGAAGTGAAAACTTGAATTTTTTTTAATAGGATAAGGGTGACAAACGAGCACACAGTCCACCTGATGGTAAGTGGTTGCTGCGGCCCATAGACATCTACATCTATCCTCGTTTGCGAATTAAAATGCAGATGCGTTGTCACCCGTGAGGACTAAGATGGAATGCCTCATTTCCAGTAAAAAGGGCCTACGGCCACCTGCACTCACCAAGCGAAACACAGAGGTAAACCTCTACTTCACGCTGGTATTCTGTGAGGTCATGGTACCACCCCGGTTCGAGCCGGCCCATCCGTGCGACAGCAAAAGCTGCCGCGTGGCTCTACCACTGTTGAAAATTGAATATTAACGTTGTGCATTTTTTATATTTTGGAATGGTTAGGGAATAATTTTGCACGAATTGCTTTAATTATCAGTATAAAAGTACTATCATTTATGTGGTAGAATGCAATATTTATTTATTGCGTTATCGTACACAAACATGACAATTTATAATACATTAAAAAGTTTATCTCTCAGAAAAATCACACACACGAACGTTCGCGTAAGCGTCCTGCGCCGCCTAAACGAAACAGCAGGCGCAGGCATATATTTTCGCCGCGCCGTAGAAAGAGAGGGGGATACTTCCTCTCCTACGCCGCGCCGGCTGTCTACTCTCCGTCCGTCTTACGAATTTTCGATCAAGTCACGTGTCCTGACGCGAGTTTAACATTTTTTACCCATTACAAAAAAGTGCACAACGCCGCTAAAGAAGTTTTCACTTCAAAAATTTATAACTTTTGCGCAAGATATATTCGTCTTCAGAAACTGTCGACGAATATCGTTATGCTAATTACTTAGCATTCTCCGTTTCTCCAAAACTGACAAGGCTATACGCGTTGTCAGTACATACCACTTATTGATTGTTCATCGAAGATTATAATATAAATTAGGTGGCAGGATTCTGTCTGGGTAGGTAACACCTTCTTACTGTCACCAAGCACCAGTGCGTGGGAAGTTGTCCACACTAGAGAAGGTCTACTTAGAGCTTCCTAGGTGGGAGGACTCCTTTTCTGCCTACGAGTCCGTCTGGGTAACGACCTCCCTCTTACCTGTTTCTGCTGCCAAATAACAGTGCTTGTACAGCTGTACTTCGTTCTGCAGGGTATATAGAGTAAATCTTAGTCCTCAGAGGTGATAACGCATCTGTAGCGTAGCATGCAATATCGCAATTTGTGCGGTGCAATATTGACTTTTTTTATGAGCATGCTGACAAGTGATACGCTACCATTTTTAGACAAATATTTAAATTATTTTAAGGAAAATACAACCAAAGGCAACTACAACGTAATATTCTATAAATATGCTTTCTAAGTCCATATCATCACCTACAGTGTATGATATACTTCAGATAATCTGTTTTATAGAGAAAAGAATGTTTAAAATCAGTTGAGCCATTTCTGAGAAATTTGTGAACATAAATAAGCAGTTACGCAACGAATTTCCATATTTTAAATTCTTACCGTGCATTGTGCCGGTCATCTTCAGTTTTCTAATAAAATCCTAGTCAATCGTTTCCTAAACTACTGTAGAACTGCAATGCTAACAAAGTTAACTATCTACGCTTCTGATCGTCAATCTGAATCCATCAGTCGACGATAGGATACAATAGAAAAAATTGTAAATGTACAATTTATATACGAAATTTTATTTCAAAGAATTGTGTTGTATTAATTTACACATAAAATTATTTGTTTATTCGGCACGATTTCTTATAGAGAAAATCATACATTTCGAATTCATTCATTGCGGTTATTATAATTTAAGAATTACAATTGTTTTATATATGCTTATAAGATATACTAAAATACGGACACGACCTTCAGTTTTGAAGAACACGACCAAGAAGAAGATAAGATATTTAAATTATCATTTTTTTTAATAATATTGAGTTTGGGAGGAAAAAGGTTCAAAATGACTTGATAAATGATATTTGACGAAATTGGCGAAATATTGAAAATTGGACCAAATTAAGAGTATCCTTAACCGACGAGCATGTATGCGTCGGTATATGGATGTGGAGGAGGCGATAGAAGTGTGTCAGGATCGTGCCAATTGGAAGTCCGTAGTCTCTGCCTACCCCTCTGGGTGACAGGAGTGAGACTTCGACGACCAATATTTTCATGCGCCGACACTACACAAGCTCAGAATTTTCTTAGCCGTGTAGTGGCGGTTAAGCTTAGTTAATAACAACAAATTACAATAAAAAAACTGCGGTTGCCAACTCGCTTGCCAAGCGTGGCAACTATGGCAAAACCCACCTAATAATGAGAGTAACAAAGAGATGACCCCTAGTCCCCGGCGGCCCCGCTATTCCTGACTACGGTAGCGGCCATGGTAACGGCGGGGCAGGGGTGCTAAGAATCTTCGGTGGAGGTTCAGTTACCACCTACGACGACTAGACCTGTCAACTTATAACGCACGCATCCTGAGTACTGACGAGAAGATCCTGGAGCTGGAAGAAGAGATAGACAAGTTGCGCTGGAATATCATAGGACTATCCGAGGTCCGAAGAGAGGGGGAGGACACGGTAATCCTCGAATCCGGCAACTTGTTCTATCACCGGGAGAGCGACCATCTGTTCCAAGGAGGTGTCGGATTTATCGTCCACAAGTCTCTTGTTACAACGTCGTAAAGATTAAGAGTGTGTCAACGAGGGTTGCGTACCTTATACACAGAATCACCAAACGGTATTTGCTGAAGGTTATACAGGTTTACGCACCAACCTCGGCACACCCCAATGAGGAGGAGGAGGAAATGTATGAGGATATCTCTAGAGCCATGCATTCCTTCAAAACCCACTATACGGTGTTAATGGGAGACGTCAACGCAAAACTAGGTACAAGAGAGAACGGTGAGCTGAAAGTAGGGAAATTCGGAATAGGGCAACGGAACCCAAGAGGCCAGCAGCTGGCCGACTTCATGGAGACAGAGGGACTCTTTATGATGAATTCTTTCTTCAAGAAGCGGCCCCACAGGAAGTGGACCTGGTCGAGCCCCGACGGTTCGACAAAAAATTAGATTGACTTCATTATGACGACCAGACGACAACTGTTCAGTGATGTCTCCGTGATCGCGAGGGTGAAAACCGGCAGCGATCACCGAATGGTGAGAGGTACACTGAACCTAAACGTTAAGGTGAAGAGGGCACGTCTAATGAAGTTAACGCTCCGTCCCCCTCGTGTTCTAATCCAAGGTCCCAAAACCTTTCAGCTCGAGCTAAGAAACCGTTTTCAGTGCCTAGAAGATTGCAATGAAGTGGACTATATGAATGACAAGCTTGTGGAAACTGTCCATGCGGTCGGAGATAAGTTTTGCAAGACCCGCCGCAGAAGAACACAAAAACTCTACAATCACACTCTTAATCTCATGGCTGTTAGACGGAATATGAAGCTGCAGTCTTCAGTAGATTTGACAGCATACAGGCAACTGAACAGACAGATCTCCAAATGCATGCAGCGGGACTTACGCAACTTTAATCCTGCTCGTATTGAAGAAGCGATCAAGCAGAACCAGGGCTCCAAAGCCTTTGCTAGAGATCTGTCTGCCAGAAAGAGCCAACTGTCGAATCTGATGACCGAGTGTGGCAGCATCGTTTCCGGGACACCTGAGAATTTGAGTGAGATTGAGAGGTTATATGGGTAGATGTACACGTCATCGTTGGAGCCACACGCAAGTGTGAATAACAATCCAAGAGCGAGTCTTATCCGATACTATTCAGAAGATATCCCGGACGTCAGTCTGAGCGAGATAAGAATGGCTCTCCAGCACCTTAAAAACGGCAAGACCCCAGGCGAGGATGGAATTACAGCGGAGCTTCTGAAAGCGGTAGGAAAATCGGTACTTGAAGTCCTTCAGAGGCTGTTTAATTCCGTCCTCCATGGTGGCATTACACCGGAGGCGTAAAGAAGAAGTACGGTGGTCTTGTTCTTCAATAAAGGTGACAAAGCTCTCTTTAAGAACTACAGACCGATTTCCCTTCTGAGCCGCGTCTACGTGCTGTTTTCGAGAGTCATTACGAATCGTCTCGCGCGCAGACTTGACGACTTCCAGCCTCCCGAACATGCCGGTTTCCAAAATGGCTTTAGCACCATAGACCACATACATACCCTTTGGCAAGTTATACAGAAGTCCGAGGAGTACAATTTGCCACTATGTCTGGCGTATGTGGACTATGAGAAAGCCTTTGATCCCGTCGAAATTTGGGCGGTGCTGCAGTCCCTACAGCGGTGCTAAGTTGACTGTCGGTATATCGAAGTGCTGAAGTGCTTGTACATTAGGGCTACTATCCGAGTACAGAACCAGAGTATGAAACCTATCCAGTGTAAGACAGGGTGACGTTATATCCCCGAAAGAGTTTCGGGGATATAACGTCTCATCATCATGTTTAATGTCTATGTCACACCTATGCCGGTAGTTGTTGGGAGCACTAAGTTCGAAGTTGTCCTGGGACAAATAGTCCGACTAGGTAAGTCCAACTTCGACCGAGATGTCAATCGGCGGATTCAACTCGGCTGGGCAGCGTTCGGGAAACTACGACACACCTCGTCAGATATACCTCAAAACCTTAAAACGAAATTGAACAACCAGTGCGTGTTGCCAGTGATGACTTACGGATCTGAGACGTGTTCCTTCACTGCTGACCGTATGAGGTGCTCAAGGTCGTTCAGCGAGCTATGGGGAGGGCTATGCTCAGAGTGTCTCTGCATGATAAACTTAGAAATGAGGATATCCGCAGTAGAACCAGAGTAACCGACATAGCCCAACGGATTAGTAAGCTGAAGTGGCAGGGGTCCGGCCACATAGCTCGAATAACCGACAATCGATGGGGAAGAAAGGTTCTTGAGTGGCAGCCTCGTACCGGTAGGCGAAGTGTAGGGCGACCCCCCACTAGATGGAGTGACGACCTGGTGAGACATGCAGGAAGTCGATGGATGCAGGTGGCTCAGGACCGTGCTTTGTGGCATTCCTTGGGGGAGGCCTATGTTTAGCAGTGGACTTTGAAAGGCTGTAATGATGATGATGATGAATAACGACTACAAAATATGGTGACGATTGCACAGTGATCGCGTTAAATGGGGCTTAATTTTAAAAATTGCCAACAGTACTGCTTGAATTAAAACAAATATAAATCTAGAAACCTGTATTACAGATAGCTGACAGTGTTTCGTAACCACCGCCTTAGTGTCAACCGGGTGGGACCGCATTGCTCAGTAATGAAGCAGCAGTGTATAAACAAGCGCGCATTTCCATATACACGCATAAGACGTGTCGCATATACTGCGTCGCGTTGACGTAAAAACAATATGTACGTGGTGCAGGCCATAATATGTATATGCGCAATGTTTTACTTCTTTAAAGTTAATTTAAGTATTAATAGGATCAGGTGTTAAATCTATTATATTAAACGTTATATATATAACGTTATATACGTCTCTATATATAAAAATCAAGACCTCTCTCAACTCTAGAAATTGGCTCGACCGATTTTTGTGTGTATATAAGTGAGTCCCTGGCTGGTTTTTCGATTCACAATTAGATCCGGTAGGTGGCGTTGTGGTAGAGATCCAATAAGCTCCCGTGCGATGCCGGGGTGGAGCGCTACTCTTTAATAAATTATTTGCTGTGTGGGGGCGGTACAAGAAAATTCATCATCATATTCCGTTCTTTAAATGTGGTAAGATGTAGCTCTGTTTACCGTAGCTGCCACTCAATACCTTAGAATATTAATTTGATAATGTTTGTTACTTACTTACTATGCAAATTTTATCTACTACTTAATTTTTCTAGTACAAAAAAGGAAAATATATAAGAAAAATTTTAGTACATTCAACTGATGTAACCTTGTCAAAACCGGATTGTGGTTTTACGCTTCAAAACTATCTGAATAAAAACTTTTGTTTATATAAAATCTTGATTTTTCTTATTTTGTGTTAATTTTTATTAGTTCATTTTTACTTATATATTTTGGGATAAAAATAAATCTTTTACTAATATTAGTAGTCAAGACTACCAATATCTATGATTGACTATTAATGTTATGTATGACGATACGGTCTATCGTTTATAAGGGTAGGATGGCGATAAAACAGAAAATAATAATAATAAATAAGATAATTAGTAGAATCAGGCGTTACTCTGCGGAAATCCATTATATAAAAGTTGGTAAAAATTTATTTGCCTACATCCGCTCAATAAAATAAAATGATGTGTCTTATCTAGTTTGAAAAGCACCTGCCGCCCTCCCTCAATTGGGTACAATATCCCCGTTACCATTATTCCCAGCACCACTACTCCCAACACCACTACATTAGGAAAGGCACGTAGCAACGTGTTTCGCCTCTACACGAGCCATCCTTAGGTGAAGTGGACTCTGCGGTAGCTGACCGCTAATTAATCTAGTAGTAGATTCATATAAACATAAAATTTTTATTAGTAAAATAAATTTTTCATATAAATAAGAATTAGTAAAATAATAGTTGGGCACTCTAGCATGGAGCTGTCCATTTACATTCGCCCACGAGCCTATCCATTCCCTTTGACGGGTATATCGGACAACGGTGCTGTCGGCGACCAGATCCATCGCTATCAATAAGGAAAGACGTGAGCCCGACTGTAGCTCCCTGTGGAAATCAAACTAATTGACTTGTTCTCGTTTTATTATTTCGTTAAACAGTTGACTGGTTGGCGACCTCGTGTTCTAATGATTTGTATATCACGGGTCCTAGGCTCGAGAACTAGCTTGAGTCAACATTTATCTGCTAAGCTGCCTGACTGCCTCGTTTGTCTAGTGGTTGTAAACGCGGTTGCTGATCATGAAGTACCGGGTTCAAATTCCGGGCCGGGCCAAATTCACTTATTGGGTTTTTCTGTCAAAAAATCCAGCAGCAGTAGTAGCCCGGAGTCAGGAAATTGGCGGTGTTTCAACCCGTGCCTCGGAAAGCACGTGAAACTTTTGGCCTGCGCCTGATCTCACTCCGGTCGTGTCGGCCCATCCCATTACCGTTCCATCGTTCACCATAATCCTGTCTTGTAACTAAACCTGCGTCCCAGTCCACCTGTGGCATTATTGCAGAGTTTAGAATCCAGCTGTCAACTTTCAATACTATATGCAAAATATTGTCCTGAAAAATCTATCAGGAGGCAATCCTGTTGTTAACCATGGTAAAATGTCTATGATTACGGTTTCCAGCTTTAAGACATAACATTTGAGATAATAATATCTGTAGATCATTGTTTCCTTATTCGAAGAAGGATATATTGCCATAGCAGAATTTATCCCAAGAGGTTAATATTAATGTAGTCGTTTTTTATATCAAATATTTAGAAATACTTGCTTAAAATAGCTGCCCAATGGCCATTTATACGTTTACTGAAATAAAATATTATGCAAAAAGCTTGAAATTAACTTAACAGAAGGAAGTATGTACAATAAATAATAACCCGCGAAATGAGATTTCTATAAAACGTTGAGATTAAAAATGCAAACGCGTTAATTATGATTCAATTCTTAACCATAGGCTAAATATGAAATTGTACGAAATAAAATGAAACGAAATTATTTGTAGAATATTGACCTAATAAATAGCCAAATATTCAAACTCTTCTCAATTTTAACATGTCGTTAAGTCTCGTGGTGTCACACTCACTTTGATTGAAACTCATAGAGACAGCACGAGACTGAACAATATCCTAAAATTGAGTAGTGTTTGATTATTTAGGCAAAAGTCCTCCAATAATTACGTGCAGAAAGTAACACGGTAGCTAGTGAACATAATAATCAGTGTAATCGACATTGTCGATCGTAGCTAGTGCTGACCCGTGTCGATCATTATCGTGTTACTGTCCCATCGATAAATCTTACGTCGTATCGACAAAGAAATGAAAGGCAATGTTATGGATTCTAAAAGGCATAATTAGTCGATAAAAATTTCAAAAGAATTTTCAGCTTATTCAAAATAAAAATATTGTTGATTTTTCTCTCGTTTATTGTATTAATGTAAAGCATAGTTGCTGACAGAATAATTATTTTAGATTATTCAAATCATCATCACAGCCTATCGAAGTCTTCCGCTGAAGATAAGCTTCCCCATAGATTGTCTCATATGACTTATATTCGCCATATTTGCCACGCTTGGAAGTTTTTTATTTTCTATTTGTTATTACAAAGGAAGACGCTGCTGCCTATCCCCTGGTTTGTTTCCCTCTGTCATTTGCTGACATCAACGTGACCAAATGGGGTGGTGGATATTCTCACATGGCCACTATACGTCCAAATGAAATTTGACAACACGGAAAAATTTGCCATTAAATTTCAATAATTCGTGATTTCAGTCATGGTCTATTGAAATATCTAAAGTCAAATTTCACGTATCATACTTCATATAATTAGAGCACTGACGTAAAAATTGAGAGTCTGTGATTATATCTTGTTTTTATATTTAAATATTTATAAGCAAGTAAAAATTCGTTATAGGCAATTTGACGACGCGTAAAAGCCGTTAATTTTTTAAAGCCCAAAGTCATGACTTCTCCTTTATTAAAATTTAATAATTAAAATAAATGAGAAATTAATTCTACGTTTACAGATAACGTATTATCTTGTAACTTGCGTTAACTGCGCTGAATTAATTGCGCGCGTAATTAACATAATCATTTCACTTTGAGAATCTCAAGATTTATTTTCATATCATTTAGACGATAACAGTGATACTTTTATTAAACATACAAATTAGCAGGAAGTAGAGCAATTACTGAACCACTAAACTAATATACTTACTAATATACTTCCGCGTAGTGGCGGCGGTGTAAGAATATCCACTTCCTCATATTATGCCGTGGGTTTCGTATACAGGTAACAGAGGGTAATAAACTAGGACATGAACAGCAGGAGGAAGACCCTGTATAACAAATAGAAACCAAGCGTGGCAACTATGGCAAATATCCCTCTTTTGAGAAATCTAAGAGGAGGCTTTTGCTTAGTAGTAGACTTTAATAGGCTATGAAGGTTATGCCATCAAATACATAACTTGTTAAAAAAAAACAAGTCTCGCAACTCAGTTCTACTTCTACCGTAAAAAGTTGTGAGATCCATCTAATACCAAGTCGGTTAACTTATTCAGTCCCTACTTAAGGGTCCTTCTGTCTTAAGTTATTACGTAATTAGCTAACCTAACAACATCTCACAGTGACCACATCAATACTAAAAATCATTTATATTTTAAATAAATAGATTGACTTGGCCATCGCATGAAAACACAATGTATCTCTTAAGTAATAGTACATATTATATTAAATTAGATTGTTTGAAGCATAAAATTAAAGAAATGGCCCCGAGTTCCCGTCGCCCCTTTAATGGGGTAGGGGTGCGAAGAATCTCCGGGAGGAAAACCGGCGACGAGGTTCGCCACCCGTCACGTTCTGTCCCCCGGAGGGGCGAAAAGTGGATTGCGGAAGCCCGTCTGGCTATATTGAATGTATGTGGAGGAATGAATGATAAAATGGATGAAGTATGCGATATGATGCATGATAGAGGAATAGACGTGTTATGTGTAAATGAGACGAAACGGAAGGGAAAGGATGTCACTACATATGGCATGTATACCGCGTACTGGTCTGGTGTAGACGAGACCGAGCGGGCATGCCAGGGAGTCGGTATTATCCTTTCAGAAGGAATGGGTCATTGTGTAAAAGAGTATGAATGTGTAAGCCCGAGACTGCTATGGATACGAATGAAAGTGGGCTTAAAGAAGTTGTTTGTTTTAGGGGTCTACGCCCCAGACATGTCTAAGCCCACTTAAATCCGAAAGCAGTTTTGGGAGTTGGTAAGGATGGTGCTAATGAAATGCAAGGTTAATGAAAATATTGTGATATTAGGCGATTTTAATGGAAGGGTTGGGGTGAGGAGGCTTGGTTGTGAAAGGATATTGGGAACGTTTGGTGATGAAAGTATAAATAAGAATGGTGAAAGCCTTCTCGCCGTATGCGTGGAAAAGAATCTTTTTGTGACGAACACTTTCTTTCGTCATAAGAAGATTCACACGTATACATGGGAAAGAGGTGATGATAGAAGTAGTTTCATAATTGTTGATGAAAGAATGAGGAGCGCGGTGATAGATACAAGGGTTTACCGAGGCTCTAACGTAGGGACGGATCATTACTTGGTCTTATGCCGAATTAATGGTCTTTTCAGACGTTGGAGGCATCGGACATCTGTGTCTACCACTGCGTTACAGCGTATAAGAACAGAGAGGTTACAAGATGAAGGCGTGAAAGAGAAGTTCAAATATAGATTGAGAGAAATAATAAGTGGTATGGCTGAATTGTGTATGAATGATTTAGACTTGGAGACTGTGTGGTATAATAATAATTTATTCTTTGAAGCTACACGAATTGCAGGGTGTAGTGCAACTTGTATTGATAATATTTTTACAGGTGTTGTACCAATCAACAAATCAATAATTCAAAAACTTAGTTCAGATCACTGTGGACAACTGGTTTCATTACCTTATATGCACAAAAAACAGGAAATTGAGAAAATTGTGTTTGTTCCTATTAATGCAAAACGCCTGGAGAGATTTAGAAGTAATATGGTAAAAAACCTTCCATCGCTTTCTTATAAGAACAATGCAGACTTTTTATATGGAGAATTATTTACCCTTATAAGCAATGAATTTAAAAAAACATTTACTTCTAAAACATTCTCCGTAAACAGTCGCAAGGTATTTAATGAGTGGGCGACAGTGGGAATTCATAAAAGCAGACGAAGGTTATATGACCTTTACCATGAAATATCATATAATCCTTCTGATGCTTTTAAAGAATATGTCAAAAATTATTCTAAAATGTTTAAAAAAGTTTGCTCCACAGCCAAATCGTTACATATTAGCAACAAAATTAAGACGGCTAAGAATAAAATTAAAATGACGTGGAGTATAATTAACAGCGAAACCGGTAATGAAAAACCTCGTAACTCAAACTATCAATTAAAAATTAACAATGAATTGACTAAATCAAATCAAGAAGTCGCAGCGGTGTTTGAGAAATATTTCACTGATATTCCTATTTTGACAACAGAGTCTTTGAATTCTTCTCCAACTGTCGCCGAGTCATTACTCAAACAGAATGTTAATATCTGTTTAAAAGAATTTAGATTTGAAAAAGTATTACCGCAAGATATTGTAAAATACTTCAAAACCATTGATGTAAAGAAAACCGCAGATTTGTGGGGGATTTCCGTGACAGTTATTGCGTCCATAATAGATTTAATTGCACCTCATCTTGCTATTATTTTTAATACTTGTATCGATTCTGGTGTGTTTCCTGATTTAATGAAGTATAGTAAAGTAATACCTTTATTTAAATCTGGTAGTACATTGGACCCCGCTAATTTTAGACCTATTTCTGTACTACCAACTCATAGTAAAATTTTTGAAAAAATTATTTTGGATCAATTGTTAATTTTTTTTAATACAAATAAATTACTTCATAAAAACCAATTTGGATTTACAAGGGGTCGCTCGACGTCTGATGCTGGCGTTGAGCTTATGAAATATATTTTTAATTCCTGGGAGAATTCACAGGATGCCTTAGGTGTTTTCTGTGATCTTTCCAAGGCTTTCGATTGTGTTCATCATGAAACATTAATCAGGAAACTACAACATTACGGTGTAAAAAATTTGGCGCTTAGACTTATTACTTCATATTTAAGTAACAGAACTCAAAAAGTCGTGATAAATGGTAAAGGTTCCTCCGGATCGGTAGTATCAATGGGCGTTCCTCAGGACTCGATTCTTGGCCCATTCCTGTTTTTAATCTATATTAATGACTTACCTTATCTTGTAGGGGACAATCACGATATAGTATTATTTGCTGACGATACCTCTTTAATTTTCAAACTCAAACGGCAGTTAATTAATTATGACGATGTAAATAATGCTCTATCGAAATTAGTACATTGGTTTAACGCCAACAATATGCTCTTGAACGGCAATAAGACAAAGTGTATTAAATTTACAATACCTAATGTAAAACATTCGAATACCAATGTGCTATTAAATGGGGAGGAGTTGAGTCTTGTGGATACCACTGTTTTTCTCGGTATTACTATTGACGCGAAACTTCAATGGGGCCCCCATATATCTAAATTAGCAAGCAGACTTAGTTCTGCAGCATATGCTGTAAGAAAGATTAGAAGTCTCACAGATGTAGAGACAGCTAGATTAGTGTATTTTAGTTACTTTCATAGCGTAATGTCTTATGGAATTTTGCTATGGGGTAATGCGACTGATATTGAAGCTATATTTGTTTTGCAAAAGAGAGCCGTTCGGGAGATTTATAACCTAAATTGTAAAGAGTCCCTCAGACAAAAATTTAAAGAAATAAACATATTAACTTTGGCATCGCAATATATTTATGAAAATCTAATGTATGTACATAAAAACATAAATAGCTTTAATAAGAATAAGGATGTGCATTCTTTAAACACTAAGAACAAACATAAGCTTGTAATACCAGTTACTAGACTCCACAGAATCAGTAATTCATTTATGGGGCAATGTATACGCTTTTACAACAAAATCCCAGAACATATTCAAAGTTTATCAATAAACAAGTTTAAAAGTTTTATTAAAGAAAAACTGTACAAAAAGGGTTATTATAATATCGAGGAATACATGAATGAAAATAACCCCTGGGAATAAGGTGATCGCCACCATGCTGGTTCTATTAAAAATCATTTAAAAATTGTATAAATGAAATTATTGTTAAGTGAAATATGTTTGAAAAAAAAAGTCCCGCTGGGTTTCTTGCTGGTTCTTTCCAGGACAGAGGTATTTTCCGAACCAGTGGTAAATAAAAAATGACTTTCAATAAGAATTATGTAATAATCAATATTGAATAAAAAATTATTCTATTCTATTCTATTCTATTCTAATGTCAAGAAAGGTTTAGTGGATGCAGCTACCGAAGTATGTGTTGTAAGTAAGAGAACGAATGAAAGGAAAAATTACACGTTATGGTGGGATGATGAGGTACGGATGGAAGTTGAAGCAAAGAAGAAAGCATGGCTAGATTTACTAGCAACCAAGGCTAGTAATTCTAGCAGTATGAATGATGATATTGAAAGGAAAAAGGCAGTCTTTAGACATCTAAATAAGAGAGTAAAAGAAGTAGTTGAAAGGAAAAAGCAAGAAAAAACGGATAAGGATGATAGAAGAATATCGGATAACTTCCAGGCAAACATTAAAATGTTCTGGAAATTCGTAAGAACTACCAGGGGACTTTCAAAACAGCCTAGAATGAATGCTATACGAGACCAGAATGGCTGTATTCTGAATGACGAAGTTTTGAGTTTAAGGAGATGAAAGGAATACTTTGAAAGCGTGTTTATGAGTGATGAGACGTTTGAATTAAATGAAATAGCAATTCCGGAAGAAGAGGAAATAGATAGAGACATAAGTATAGATGAAATAATGAAAGCAATGAAAAGTATGAAAGCGGGTAAGGCAGCCGGTTATGATAGAGTATCTCTCGAAATACTAAGGGCTGGAGAAGGAGTGGTGGCAGACCTGCTGTACACCTTGTTTAATTTATGTTGGGAACTTAAGCGGGTACCGGGAGACTGGTACAAAGTCGTGTAGTCCCAATATATAAAGGAAAAGGATCACAGCAGGACTGTAAAAACTACCGTGGTATCAGCCTTCTTAGCATTGTGGGAAAACTGTATGCTAAGGTACTAATTGAAAGAGTTATGAAAGAAACTGATGGAAACATTTGGGATGTGCAAGCGGGATTTAGAAAGGAAATAGGATGTACGGATCAGGTCTTTTCCATGCGCATGATCGCGGAGAAGTTTTTGGCCAAAAACCAAAGAGTTTTTTGTGCGTTCATAGACTTGGAGAAGGCTTATGACAGAGTGGACAGGGATGTGTTATGGCAAACACTGAACTCATTTGTGTTGAGCGCTGGCTTGATACGGGCATTGAAGTCTCTATATAGGGACTCTAGTGCTTGTGTCAGGATCAACGGGGCCTACTCGGACTGGTTTGGCATCCATAAAGGTGTCAGACAGGGCTGTGTGGCTTCCCCGTGGCTGTTCAACCTATTTATGGACAGTTGTTTGGAAAATTTGAAAGTAGAAGAATGCGGGTTAAGAATGGGTGAGTTAACCGTCAAATGCCTTTTGTACGCCGATGATCAAGTCATACTTGCGTCGTCGGCAGCCGAGTTGCAAATGATGGTTACATTAATGAACAGGACATTAAAAGAAAATGGAATGAGAATGAACGCAAGTAAGACGAAAGTTATGGTTTTTGAAAGAGAAGAAAGTAAAACGATATGTGAAATAAGAATAGAAGGGGAGTTGGTAGAGCAAGTAGATGAGTTTGTGTATTTGGGATGTGTGTTTAGCAGGGATGGTAGATATGATAAGGATATAGAACGACGAGTGAATGCAGGAAATAGATTGAATGGGGCTCTACACTCTATTGTGAAAAGTCAGAATGTGTCCAAAAAGGCACGTATGGCAACTCACAATGCTGTGTTGGTGCCTACTTTAATGTATGGTAGTGAAAGTTGGGTGGGGCAGAAGAAGCACGAGAGTAGAATAAATGCTGTAGAAATGCGGTCACTACGTAGTATGCTAGGGCTGAATCTGAATGACAGGGTGAGAAAACGTGTGGTTTGCAAGATGATGTTGTGACTAGGATTAAGAAAGGAATGCTTCGGTGGTTTGGTCATGTAGAAAGAATGAATGGGGAAAGAGTGACAAAGCAAATTTATGTTGCAGAGGTGAATGGCACAATCGGGAAGGGTCGCCCTAGGCGAAAGTTTATCGACCAAATTGGCGATATATTGAAAATGGGCCAAATTAAGAGTACCTTTAACCGACGAGCGTGTATGCGTAGGTATATGGATGTGGAGGAAGCGAGAGAGGTGTGTCAGGATCGTGCCAAATGGAAGTCCATAGTCTCTGCCTACCCCTCTGGGTGACAGGCGTGAGAGTTTATGTTATGTTATGTAGATTGTTTGAAAACGGCCTGAACTGCTTCGAGAAAAGGATGGTACGGCCGTGCCGCTTTTTTGCTCGACTTGCAGATTATGAAACAGTACTAAATTTGTAAGATAACGGAGCTGTAATTTTTTACTTTGAATATTCTTTAGTAGCATTTCTTAAGATTCCCATAGAACGAACCCTTAAAAAGAAAATAAATCAACAATCAACCCGTCCTTCGCTATTTAAAAATTGTTTTTATTTTTAGTCGGTAGAGTCCCGCTGCAGCTTTATTATAATTGTAGTACGAATAGGTCTGCTCAGGTTTAGTACCACGCTCTCACAGAATACCGGCGTAAAATAGCAGCATAATGCTACTGTATTTCACATGGTGAGTGAGAGAACCGAAAACCCTTTTTACTGGAAATGAGACATTCTATCTTAGTTCTCAAGGGTTCATCCATCGAAGATAGATTTAGATGTCTAATGGGTCACAGTATCCACTTAATATCAGGTGGGCTGTGCGCTCGTTAATTCGTAAGTACATACATTTTCATTATTATAGCCAAATATGATTTCAAATCTTAAAAACTTGTACCACAACCAAGACTTTCCACAGTCAAATACCAGAAGAGTCCCGGGGAAGATGGTATAACAACAGAGGCCTTAAAGCTTGGTAAACCCGTTGTTCTCCCATACATCACTAACTTATTTTACTCAATATTAAAATCCGGCACCTTTTTAAAACAGTTTTGTCATTCTAATATAATTATTTTACATAACTAAGGTGAGAAATCTAACATCAATAATTACAGGCTCATTAGTCTTATTTCACATCTACATAAAACCTTTATTAAAATAATTGAGAACAGGATTGGACAGCTAGATTCTCATCAGCCCCCCCGAACAGGCTAAATTTAGACCTGGCTTACCACCTGGTTGACCACCACCGACCACCTGCACGCTGTAAATCAAATAATTGAGAAACATATAGATGCCTTTGTCGACTTTCTACGTGGTAGAGCCATACTGCAGCTATATTAGTAGTGTAGTTGTAGCACGAATGGGTCGGCTTGACCGGGGAAGGACCACGTTCTCACAGAATACCAGCGTAAAATAGCAGCTTAACACTGCTGTGTTTCGTATGGTGAGTGTAGAGAAACGGAGACACTTTTTACTGGAAACGAGGCATTCCATCTTAGTCCTCACGGTTGACAACGCATCTGCATTTTGATTCGTAATCGAAGATAGAAAATGTAGATGTTTATTGGCCACAACAACCACTTACCATCAGGTGGACTGTGTGCTTGTTTGTCACCCTTATTCCATAAAAAAAAACTACTTTAAAGCATTTGATAGTATAACACATAACTCTATTTTCAATGATTTACAAAATCAAAACATTGACACCTCTTACATACATTTACTTAACAATTTAAAATTCAAAATTTTGTACAGCTGACTTCAATATAAGCGAATTCAACATAAGTTATTTAAGAATAACGCAATAACCATTGGTCTGCTCTTGTTCAAATTCATATGGGACCACACGAGAACTATCAGCTTTCATACAAAAAAAGAATTATCGAAATCGGTTCGCCCTGTACAAAGTTATGAGGTAACACACATAAAAGAAAAACATACACTTGAATTGAGTACCGTCTCCTTTTTGGAAGTCGGCAGAAAATATTTATAATAACAGTACCGCCGCAATAAAACTAAATACCAAAGGACCTTCTTTCCCTATTCTAAAAGAAGTTAAAGGGCACTAAACTCTTCACTGCTATCTTATAGGAAGCATTTCGGAAACTGGCACAGAGTTGGCTCGAGAAAGGCGTCCATATCGGATCAAAAAGGTTAAACAATCTTAGATTTGCTGATTGCGTCCTTAGCCAAAGAACTGGGAGAAATGCTCAATGAGCTACGAACAGCTAGCCTGCAGGTTGGTCTTCTGATGAATATGGAAAAGACCAAGTTAATGACAAACCATATCCAGCACAGGATACATATAGATGACGTGGAGGTTGAATATGTTCATGAGTATGTTTATTTGGGCCAAATAGACTCTTTCCAGATAAGGCAAGGAAAAGAGATTACCCGACAAATAGAAAACGCCTGGAAGAGCTATTAGGCCTTAAACATCTAATGTACGGTGACGCACCAATATCCCATAAACGCGAACTCATGGACATGTGCATCTTCCCCGTATTGACATGTGGTGCTCAAACCTGGTCTGATCTCGGGGTGTGTCAGCGAGCAATGGAGCGCAGCATGCTAGGAGTTAGACTAACAGACCGCATCAGAAATACCACTCTGCACTCCAGAATCCAAATCACTGACGTCTCCCGTAAATCCGCTAAACTAAAATGGGACTGTGCCGGTCATGTCTGCCGTATGTCAGAAGTACTTTGGGCTAAAATTACAACTTTGTGGACTCCTATAAATGGCAGACGACTCCGAGGCAGACCCAGAAAATAATGGCGGCAGGAACTGGACTCCTTCATGGAAGACTGGTCCTCCATAGCACAGAACAGTGAAAGGTGGAAAGAGGTTGGGGCAGGCCTTTGCCCAGCAGTGGGCCCAGTAATGGGCTAAGATAAGATGTTGTGTAATTTTATTTAAGTAGTTTTGTATCTAACTCAGGCTTTGCGACCACCTGCAGGGTCACAACCCAAATGGTTGTTATAACCGCTCTATTGGCGTAATTTCATTTCACGTTTCTCACCTGTAAAAAATATAAGGGTAAAGTATAGGTTACGCTTTGAAAGAATGTGACAGTACTCATTACTGAACGGGAAAGGTTTAGTCTCTAGGCATGAATGTATTTATTTATTTAATTACAAATATTAAATATATAAATACATTCATTCAGTAAAACTATTACATATTTACTTAAAAGTTTCAATTCAAGTTAAAATATGTAATGAAGTGGCATGCATGAACTATTTTAGATGCGCGATATATTAAGGTATTATCTACATATTTCGTTTTTGTGTAAAGTACATCAAAAGTAATATCCCCCCATCCGCCAAATCCGTACCGAGCGATAAGGAAGTTCGGTCCAAAAATCTCGTACGCGAAGCGAAGCGGTTGGGCTCTATTTTTCTAGATACTTTTCATTTTCATTATATTTAACCATTTAATTAATGACTTTGATTTATAGCAACGTTATCAAATAATAAGAACAGTTATAATTTTACTCGGACACGGCGGAGCGAGCACTGCGAGTGCCCATACTTACAAGTTTCGGCGACGGATTAATTTCTTTAATACTGACTTGAACATCGCAGAAAAGTAATTAATTCACTTTATAATTGCTTTTTGCAAGTTAACACTTAAACATAATAAACGGTGTTTATGAATTAAGTTGTTCCTTTTTAAATTTAATAATGACTATATTGAACTTGATATTGTTCTATGTGGAACTTTTTTTATCATTATTATATTGGCAAACGAGATAATAGTCCACTTGATGATAAGTGGTTAGTACAGCCCATGGACAACTTGACAACTCCGTGGGCAGAGGCTTAACATTGAGTTGTAGTGCTAGTAACGCGGGTTCGAATCCCGCACAGAACAATTTAAAAAAAAATAAACGTTACCCCCACACTAGAATTTTCTCCTGTATTGTGGAGGCAGTTAAAAACATAGTTTGCACAAGGACAAACATCCAGACTCGGAACAATTATTTGTAGGCCATACAAATACTTGTTCCGTGCGGTATTTCGAACCCGCGGCCCCCAGAGCAACAACTCATTGTTAAGCTACTATGCCACGGAGCCTTTTATTTTGCATGGCCTACAAATAATTGTTACGTGTCTGGATGTGTGTCCTTGTACAATTTATGTTTGCAAACTGCCCCTACCAACAGGGGAAAATCCTAGTGTGGGGGAAAAGTTTTAAAAGAAAAGAAAAACTGCAACCAACAACATAAAAAGTCACCGCTCAGAACTATGGTGAAGCGTCTTGAATTTTCTAATAATACTGGTTCTAGCCTTTACGTCTGACTTCTTCAAGCGAAGTAGAGCAGAACACTGGTGCTCAGTGGCAGATATGGAGATTAGTCCACCAGGCAGGAAGCAACAACCCGGACGAACTACAGGCCCTAACAGAACTACTACTACCTGGTATTTCGATGATAATCTTACTGTAAATTAATAATGAGGATTAATATGAAATGGTTCACATTTAAAAAAGCCCCGCAATGTGCTTAAAGCTACCGTTTTCAATTAACATCATTGCAAAAAATGTGGTAGCGGTGCAAACTGTAAGAAATGAAATTGATAAAAACAACACGAGAACAGATGAAATATTGCAAAAGTACACACGCGGCGCTGTCTAGATACGCCGTATTCGCTAGCGTTTGTTCAATCAAGCGAAAATTATTTATTAAGAAAATATTTAAAAAAAAACTACAATAAAAGAAGACACATAATCTAATTACGATGGAGAGAACATTCTTTGGCAGCGTAGTATAAATATTGTATGCTGATATTTCACGACGGTATTCTGTGAAAGCGTGGTCCCGCCCAGGTCGAGCCCTCCCATTCGTACTGCATGATAAAGTAGCAGCGTAACTCTACCACGTAAAACTAAGTAACGAAACAAACTGACCTATGATTCAGCTGTGTGTAGGAATTAAATATCTCAACCTAGTAAAGGTGTTAATGTGCAACAACATGGTCATTTTTTTACGTACGCGAGTGAAGGTGTTGTACACTGGGTATGTGTAAGTTTTAGGGGTAATCAATATTTTAAAGTATTATGATGGACTACTATTACAACAGCTTGTTATATTATATCAAGAAAGTCTACTCTTTTTTTAAAAGGCCGACAACACACCGTTAATTATCCTGGTGTTGCAAATAATTATCATCAAATCCACCTCTTCCAGAACAGGAGCATTTGCCGCGTTTGCCTCCTGGCAGGTGTTAATCAGTCCAATTGCATACTGTGATATTATTGAAAACATATTACCTACAGGAGATACCCCTGAGGACATTATTGCCTAGCACAATGAAGTAACAAAGTAGAGGTATATAGCCTATGTCGCTGGGCACAGGACTTCTGTCATTTCTGGGAGGGTTATAGGGAAATTAGTCCGCTTGACTGCTCCAACGCGTGTTGGCGGGTTTCACATATCTTCGATATATTTGTTTCCTCAGACATATGAGTTTCCGTATGATGTTTTTCTTCACCGCCAAACACGTGGCGACGCACCTAGAATAAAACAGTATATTACACTAACGCGCATCATGACGAAACTCCGCTACTATGCAATTTGTAGGAGTTTTCTTTTTCGCTCGACTTCTTTGTGAAATTGTTACGACACAACAAATACGACTTAGGGACCTTTAAGAAATGGGCTTACAAATTTTTAAAAGGCCGGCAACACACCTGCAATTCGCCTGGTGTTGTAGTTTTTCATGGGTGGCAGTCAACACTTGCGTCTTCTTTAAAAAATACTTTTGTGTAATTTATGTGTTCTCTTCTTTTAACTAAGTGTTTAAATTGAGTTAACGAGGCATAAGTGTTTTGATGATACGATAAAACTCAATCAAAATTCAAAACACAAATACATTCTTATAAAACTTGAAGATGTGGGATGGGTAAGAGTACAGTTTTGTGGCCCTTTAAAATATTTGCTGTTAGAGAGATTTGACGTTTAATGCACGTGTCTGTGTGTGTGTCTGTGTGCCCGGGGTCAGCGCCCGCTTTCCCAAGCGGGCCCAGTTGCCCAAACTAGTGGACGCGTGTTAAGATCGAGATTTAAGACGTTAATTACAATCTCGCTGTTCACGCGCACTGGCTTGCTTAATGTTCGGACTCGGCTTTATTATTAAATATAAAATCAAAACGTTCCGTCCGTGGATCCGGTGTAGCATTTTTTTTAATTTTACGGTATACTAGTTTCTGTATTCGTTTCATTTTAGTTTTTTGTATTTCTTGTGATGGTAGGACTCCATTTTTGCCTAGGAATTCGTCTCGGTAGGTACCACCCATATACCTGTTTCTATAGCCATAAAGAAGTGCTTGCACTGCTTCTGTCTGAATGATATAAAAAGAGTATTATCACAGGCTGTGAGATATTCCATCCAAGAAGAAGGTGACAACGCATGTGCAGCCACCTTTGTCTGAAGTTGGTTGCAGATGTCTATGCGACTACCATAATGTGAACTGTAAGCTCGTTTGTCGCTTATTTCTGTATTATAACTGTGTAAGTGTAAGTTGCTAAATAAATGCTTATCTATAATGCCACTAAATACGGCTTTAAGCCACCTGCAACCTGCATACGTCGTCTTCCCGCTAACGAATATCCACGGCCGCCCGTTTTCACTTTCATTGGGTTTAATTAAGCCTGTTTTTATCTGCGTATGGTATGTTGATAATTAAAATATTAATTTATGTTGTTACAGGTATGAAATGAAATTAATGAAATAAAATGAAAACCTGCATTTACTTTTGTAGTCTATTTGTGTTTATATTCATCATGTTAGGCAGAGCAGTTTTTGGATTTTCTTCCGTTATCGGAACTACCAACAGCCAACAGACCTTCGTCCATCATTTATCAATGTGTAAGGCTAGAACTTGGCATTTTCTTACATTCCTTACATTTCACACTGGACATTAAACAAATGTCAATACAACCATAATTAAATTTAAATAAAAAGAACTGGCATGTAAAATGATACTAAACAAATATAAAAAACGTCTACCAACGGAGGTCCCGTCCTTTACAAGAATACCTTATCAGTAATCGACAATGTTAAACGCCTAATGCAACTGATTAAGTAGCTACGAAATTACCTTAAATGGAATAAAGACACGCTTGATAGATTCGCAAAGAAAATTTCTTCGGCACACTTGATGGAATGCACGTCAGGCGTTTTTTTACCTCTGGTGATAATCAAGCAGAACGACTGACGTCTATAAATATTATTGTAATCTATTGCATGTTTATCGACATACAAGTGCACATGTGTACAACGACCATGTAAGCGCTTACGAGTTGCACAAACATGTTTGCACTGAGTAGTCAGTAATTTAAAATTAAAAATTTTGTACAGCCGACTTCAATATAAGTTATTAAGAATTACTCAAAAACTATTAGTCTGACCTTGATTAAATTTATATGGGACCACGCGAGATGTACCAGCTTTCAAATAAAAAAAGAATCATCGAATTCAGTTCACCCAGTAAAAATTTATGAGGTAACACACATAAAAAAACATACAGTCGAATTGAGTTCCGTCTCCTTTTTGGAAGTCGGTAGAAAAACATACAAAACAATTCCTAGTTGACTGTTTTATAGGCGAGGTAAACATTTGTCTAAGGTTCAAAATATGCTGATAAGTACTTAATAAGAAATTGAAGCCATATTATAATATATTATATATTATATATATAGCCTGTGTGCGGGTAGGGCATGACCTGTCACCCATGTTTAGCGTCCAAACGGGCGTAAAACAGGGTTGTGTCATGTCTTCCTGGCTGTTCATACTGTATCTCGACAGCTGTTTACAGAAGCTGGAAGATAGCTGTTTGAGTGTGAAATTGGGTGACATTAAAGTAAATAGTCTGCTGTATGCTGATGATGCAGAGCTTATTGCACCATCAGAGACAGAACTGCAGGCATTAATCACGTGTATGAAAGAGGAATGTGAAATTAAAGGTCAATATATAAAATGCTAATAAAACTAAGGTTCTGGTATTTGAAAGGGACGAAGAGAGAACGAAGTGTGAAATATGGGTAAATCAGGAATGTCTAGAACAGGTAAATGAAATTGTATACTTAGGGAGTGCTTTTAGCCGGGATGGAAGATGCGATTTAGATGTGGACAGGCGTGTCGCTGCCGGGAACAAAGTCAATGGTGCCCTGACTGCGTTAGTCAAAAGGCAAGGCGTAGTGAAGAGTGCACGCCTTGCAATACATAACGCAGTGTTGGTACCGACTTTGTTATATGGCAGCGAAACCTGGGTATGCCAGAAGAAGCATAAAAGCAAGTTGAATGCAGCGGAGATGCGATCTCTTCGTAAAATGTGCGGCGTTACCATGGCCGACCGAAAGCGAAACGAAGAGATTCGTAATATGGCAGGTTTAAATGATGACCTTATCACAAAATTGATAAGGGCGTGCTTCGATGGTTTGGGCACGTTGAGCGAATGAGTGAAGACCGAATGGTGAAGAAAATATATAGTGCGAAAGTTAATATTAAAAGGTTTCGAGTTAGACCGAGACTAACTTTCGAAGACCATGTGAGCAAATTGCTCGAAGAGGGGAGGGTCAAGAGTACTCGGATACCTAGACGTGCATGTATGTAGAAGTTAATGAATCTGAAAGAAGCGAAAGAGGTATGTAAGGATCGTGACACTTGGCGATCTGTTCTCTCTGGCTACCCCGTCAGGGATTGTGCGTGAAGATAAGTAAGTAATATAATATATATTTAAAATATTTTTAAAATATACGAAGCGTTCCATATTAGTTCTCAGGGGTGACTACGCATCTGCATTCTGATTCTTAACCGAGAATAAATGTTTTTTTTTAATACTAGGATAAGGATGACAAACGAGCACACAGTCCATCTGATGGTAAGCAGTATATCCTTGATTATGAATCAGATCAAAATGCAGATGCGTTGTTACCCGTGAGGATTAAAATGGAATGCTTCGTTTCCATTAAAAACTGCTGGCCGTATGAGGACGCTCAAGGTCGCTCAGCGAGCTAGGGAGAGGGGTATGCTCGGGGTTTCTCTGCGTGATAAACTTAGAAATGAGGATATCCTCAGTAGAACTAGAGTGACCAAAATAGCCCAACGAAGTAGTAAACTGAAGTGGCAATGGTCTGGCCACTCGAAGACCAACCAATGTGATGGCCAACCGATGTGGAAAAAAGGTTCTCGAGTGGCAGCCTCGTACTAGCTAACTAGATGAAGTGACGACCTGGTAAGACATGCAGGAAGTCGATGGATGCAGGTGGCTCAGGACCGTGCTTTGTGGCATTCCTTGAGGAAGGCCTTTGTTTAGCAGTGGACTTGTGAAGGGCTGTAATGATGATGATTCTGTGTGAGTGTGGAGCGTATTATAGCTGCAACATGGCTCTACCACATAAAATGTAGATGTCTATGGACCACAGTGTCCATTTACCATCAGGTAGACTGTGTACTAGTTTGTCACACTAATTCAATAAAATCTGTCAAAAAAAATTTTTACAAACTCCAGGATGACAATTATTTTCAGTTGGAGAAATAATCACTTTTTCTTAAAAAAAGGACAATAATAATAAATTTTTCGATGATACTTTTCTGCAAAGGTTTCGCTTTCGGCGTTTTCTAAAACAATTAAGCCATTGTGTTGTTTTTTTTAATATCAGCTTAGAAGTTGTAAAGCGAGTTAATTTATAAAATCAAACAAGAATGTTTTTTTAGCTATGATATCTAAAATAAGGTCAAATATAAATATACTGTTCGTAACAAGCCTTGAAGTTTTTTATTGAATGTTTATTAACATTACATATTAATTAGTACGATTAGTAAACTAAAAACAACAAACAATTCTGCCTCCAGTATTAGCACTAAGGAGTGGAAATAAGAGAAAATTTTATTAAACCCTGTGTCCAGGTTAAGTATCTTCATTCTCCAGAACGAATATTAACCTTAATCTCTTTACAGGAGCATGATGAAATTTAAACTCGAGCTAGATCCGGCTTAATCAGACTAGATGTACCCGTTGATTATTTTATTATTTATTAAATTACCCATAAGTTAATCTAAATTAAATGGTACATTTATAACTAAAAGCCAATTAGCAACGGCATTTATTTGGGTCCAGTAAACAGGGTCATAGTTATAAAATAGAAACTTTTTTATTCATTATACTCTTACATTATTAAGGATAATTCTTCAGAAAGTCACTCTTATGCCTAATTTACCACTGGATTGGAAAGTAACCAGTAAGAAGCTTAATGGGAAGAGATTAATAGCTGATAGAGTTAGGCTTTTTACACAATTTTTTAGAATTATGTATACACACACGTAGACAGTTTTTTTTGCATTATAGACACCGGTTCCTGTTCTTAAACCCGGAGCCACTTCGAGCTAAATTAATTTGATAAATCACGCACTGGTCCGTGTTAAACTCATAACATATATTACCGAGCGACTCGGCGAAGTAAATAACCACTGCCTCGGGATTGATGGCACTCGTGCAATGGATTTAGATGCCTACTGCTGTCTCACAGCGGACCGGTTGCCCGCTCGCAACTGTACATAATCTAATGTCTGCTAGTTTTACATCGTATGTATAAGCTTTAATTTTAATACATTCGCCTAATATCTTCGATATAATTGAATAAGGTTGACAAATCAGCAAACAGTCTACCTGATGGTAAGTGGTTGTTGATGCCCATTGACATCTCCATCTATGCTCAATTAAGAATCACAATGCAAATGCGTTTTCACCCCTGTGGACGAAGATTAAATGCCTCGTTTCCTAAACTTTTGGGAGTATTTTAATTATTTTTACAACGATTCTAAGCTACGCTGCAGTGACATTATGGTTGTAGCACGACTGGGGAAGGACCACACTTGTACAGTATACCATAGTGAAACAGCAGCGTAATACAGCTGTATTTCGCATGGTAAGTTAGGATAAGCGGTATTTTTCACTGGTAATGAGGGTTCCATCTTACTTGTCAAGGGTGACAACGCATCTTCTGCATTCGCATTCTTCCTGAAAAATTGCCCCCACGTCACCGGAGAAATTCCTAATGTGGAAGTTTAAAAAAAGTAGAAGAAACTAATGCACTAAATACAAACACACGATTACGGGATTCGAATACACAATTTGACAGACACGGGCACCGCAGCGAACGGTGCCGGTCTGTCAAAGCCCTTCGTTGACTTCCACGGAAGTTATTTTTAAAGTATATAAGTAGTATCTAACACAACTACAAGATGGATGCAGGAAGGGATGGATAAACAATATCCATCCCTTTCTGCAAATAGCTTTTAGGTGAGCGTTTAATATGCTTAGAATGAACCAGTCGTGAAAGGATTACTGCGACTGCGATTAATGAATAATTAGTACTCGTTAACTCGGACAGTCACTTTATCATACCTACCTTACTGCCACCGTGGACTGTTGGTATTATGCGAATTATTAATCATTGTCTACAATATCTGAGCAATTTTTAATTTTATTATTTAACACGTCGTATAGTAATGCTGCATCTATATTAGGGTTGTAGCATGAATGGGTCGGCTCGAATTGGATCGACCACGCTCTCACAGAATACCAGCATAAAATAACAGCTTAATTCTGCTGTGTTCGTATGGTTAGTGTAGAGAACCGGAGCCCTTTTTTACTGGAAATGAGGTCTTCCATCTTGGTCCTCAAGAGCGACAACGCACCTGCATATTGATTCTTAATCGAGGATAGAAGTGGTTGCTGTTGCCCATAAACACCAACGTTTATGGGCAACAGCAACCACTTACCATCAGGTGGACTGTGTGCTCGTTTATCACCCTATCCTATTAAAAAAATACATAATACAAAGAGTCGCGACAACTTAGGACCTGGGTGCGCTCTAATTTCACAACGCGGAAGTAACTCGGGTTCAATCCCCGTCGGCACCTATGAAGTGGATAATTGAAATTTAAGTTCTGATTTACCAAGTAGTGAAAATACATTCCAAAAGAACCTTCAGGGTGGAGGAATAATATTTCTAACAGATGTTAAGAGCGTCAATATGCGCAGGAGAGATGCCGCGGCCTGATTGCTGCATAACTTTCTCAGAAAGGAGAAGGGTTTTTTGCCCAGAAGTGGAACGTATAGAAGCTGAATCTTAGAACATTATACACTGAGATACCGGCTGGTGGGATCCTAAAAGGCGTTGGTCACTTAAAATCCGCTGGGCTGTAAGTATATGTAGGTACCTGTCTGATAGAATGTTGCGATTACGGCGAATCCTTTATTAAACAATGAAGAATAAGAAGAAAATACGAGACCAAAGAAAATACCCATGTTTTCATTTCCTGTTTCCTGCATGGAAGGATAAAGTAAACCAGACATTTCCCTTGCCACGTACCAGAAACAGAAACCGAAACAGAAACTTTTTTTATTCAATTTAGATTATAAATAATACTTATTGAAAGTCACTCTTTTGTATAATTACCACTGGTTCGAAAAAAACCTTTGTCCTGGGAAGAACCAGCAAGAAACCCAGCGGGACTTTTTTTTTAAATAACAGCTTACAATCATGTATGTTACACAAATTAACAACACAACAAATTAGAAATAGCTTGGGAGCGATCACCTGACTTCCAGGGGTTATTATCATCTATAAATTCTTTAATATTATAATAACCCTTTTTATACAAACTTAGTTTAATAAAATTTTTGAACTTTGAGCAGGTCAAATTTTGTATATTTTCTGGAATTTTGTTGTAAAAGCGTATACATCGCCCCAAGAATGAATTACTGATTCGATGGAGTCGAGTAACTGGTACTACTAGCTTGTGTCTGTTCCTAGTATTTACAGAATGAATATCACTTATTTTTGTAAAACCACTTTTATTTTTGTGTACGTACATTACATTTTCATAAATGTATTGAGAGACCAAAGTTAATATAATAATTTCCTTAAATTTTTGTCGCAGCGACTCTTTAGGCTTTAAATCATAAATTGCTCTTATGGACCTCTTCTGTAAAACAAATATAATTTCAGTGTCAGCTGCGTGTCCCCATAGCAAAATACCATACGACATTATACTATGGAAATAGCTAAAGTAAACTAGTCTAGCAGTTTCAACACTACACACACTACTACAACTAACTAACACAGAACTAAGTCTGCTTGCTAGTTTTGATATATGGGGGCTCCATTGAAGCTTCGCGTCTAGTGTGATTCCAAGAAAAATGGTGGTATCTACAAGACTCAGTTTCTCCCCATTTAAAATTACATTAGTATTTAATTGTTTGACATTTGGAGTTATGACTCCAAACATTTCATACATTTCGTTTTAGTGCCATTTAAATGCAAATTATTAACTTTGAACCAATTTACTAATTTAGATATAGCATTATTTAGTTCATCATATTTTAGCAATTGTCGACTTAATTTGAAAATTAAAGAAGTATCATCTGCAATTAATACTATATCATGGTTATCTCCTACTATGTAAGGTAAGTCATTAATGTATACAAGAAACAGAAAGGGGCCGAGAATTGAGCCTTGAGGCACGCCCATCTGTACCATCGACCCGGAAGAACTCATACTGTTAATGACAACTTTTTGCGTTCTCTTACTTAAATATGAAATAATTAATTTAAGAGCATCACTTCTTACACCGTAGTGTTGAAGTTTCCTGATTAATGTTTCATGGTGAACACAATCGAAGGCTTTGGATAGGTCACAAAATATACCCAAAGCATCCTGTGAATTCTCCCATGCATTAAATATATATTTAATCAGCTCAACACCGGCATCAGTTGTCGAGCGACCCCTTGTGAAACCAAATTGACTTTTATGAAGTAAATTATTTATATTAAAGAAATTTAACATTTGAACAAGAATAATTTTTTCAAAAATCTTACTAAGTGTTGGTAGTACAGAAATAGGTCTAAAATTGGCGGAGTCTAATGTACTACCAGATTTAAATAAAGGTACTACTTTACTATACTTCATTCAATCAGGAAACACACCAGATTCGATACTAGTATTAAAAATAACAGTTAAATGAGGCGCGATTGTATCTATTATAGACGCAATAACTTTAACGGAAATCCCCCACAGATCCGCAGTTTTCTTAACATCAATAGTTTTAAAATATTTTACAATATCTTTTGATGATACTTTATGAAATGTAAAATTCTTTGTACACGCATTTACATTTTGTTTAAGTAATGATTCGGCGACCGCAGGAGAAGAATTCAGTGACTTAGTGGTTAATATCGGAATATCAGTAAAATATTTCTCAAAAACCACTGCAACGTCCTGATCTGATTCGGTTAATTTGTTATTAACACTTAAATGTTAGTTTGAATTGCGAGAGTTGATCTTACCAGTTTCGCTATTAATTATACTCCATTTCATTTTAATTTTATTAGAAGCCGTCTTAATTTTGTTGCTCAAATGCAAAGACTTGGCTGTGGAGCACACTCTTTTAAATATTTTTGAATATTTTTTTACATATTCTCTAAATTCAACGCTATGATTATATGACCTTTCATGGTAAAGATCATATAACCTATGATCATATACCTGTTTAAAGTGTAACGTGGTGAGATAAACAACCTGACGAACGCGCAAAACGTCAGGCTGACTGATACAAGCGCTGCTTTTTCAACATTATGCTGAGTTGGAGATCTGTTTGTTTTTTTGTTATTATTGATTAATGATGTTAATATACATACTGCTTCTTAGCTGTTAATGCGCATGCAGTCTTAGACTGGTGCATGCATATTTGTGCTCCTTAATTTTGTATATTTTCTTAATGTGTGTAAAATGTGTATATGAAATAAATAGTCGTTTCTTTCTTTCCTTCAAGCTGCGTCAACCAGATCAAGGAGTCGCAATCTTTATTTTATGTAACCGAATTTCATTAAAATATTATTTTAAACGCAAGCTCCGTTCAAATATTTTGCGTCGATACACCGCTCACACCGGTGTTTTTTTATTTGGTTATTTGGTGATTGTTGAGGTCACAGACTTTTATGTATAGGATTATATTTAAATAACCAATGTTTAATCCGTTGTTTCTAATATTTTAATATGTACCAAATGTCGTAGTTGTATGTATAATAATGAAATAAACAGTGTGTACATTAGTGAGTTAATTAGATAGGCACTCAATGAGAAAACCTTCATTCGAAACGCTATAAATCTTAAGCTAGTTACTAGGTCGAAATTAATTGGCCGTCACTGTACCACTGCGGCCATAAAGCCTCCAAACCGTATCGAGTCTCCAAAAACCTACATCATTTACAACTATAAAGTTTTTGCTCGACTGCAGTTTTAAGTACAGTTAAAACATTTTAATCTATAATGAATTCGCGGGTCCATTGCGAAGGTCAAGTGTAATTATCGTATTCAATAATTCAACATTTTTATTAACAAAAAGAATTCTGAGCGATGGATGCGATCTCTAGCTTAGGACCGTGTATTGTGGCATTCGTTAAGTACAGCAGTGGCTTCGAAGAGTCATAATGGTGGTGATGATGAGAATATTAGCTATTATACAAATACTACTCGTACAAACTAGCCTTAAAAAATCCTTGTGTTGGAAAGTTTTTAACCAGTAACCAAATGTTTGATTCCAACATACGACATAGAACATAGTCTTGGCAAAATTTACTGTCAAACATTATAGTTCCTTCAGTCGAAAAATACTACTACAACTTTATATAAATTGCAAGTTATTAACATTTTATTTTTGTTGCTTAATGATATATATATGTGTGTGAACATACGATTCAAAATAGAAGGGAATTGCAGGTGCAGAAAAAAATTTCTTTCTAAAAGGCCATTTTCTTAAAAATCGAGTCATATCGGCTCGGAAATCTATATAAGTTTGAAACTCACCATGGGTATCAGTAGTGATAGATAAGAGACGTTATCTGAATCTGTCTCAATCTTGAAATATTTCGTACGGTCCGTAACCCAACGAACGGAACACGGTGTGTTCGTTGAGTGCGCGGTAGAAAAGCGCCGTGGCAAACTTTTGACTTTGAGAAATTAATTGGCGTGACGAACGAGGGTTTTTAATTACGCTGAGTTCAATCCAAACCCGCTGCTTGTCCGTAAAGACCAGTCGAGATCGCAGATAGGGCGCTTGGAGACACAACTAATTAAATTTCAAATTGAAATTTAAACTGCCTAAATATCTCTATTTAATGTAATTTAATGCAAAAGCCATGGAAATTTATGAACAATTAAATTCTAAGTGTGAATATGTTTATTTCGAAAACGTGAGTTATTTAGTTTAGATCCGTCTCAGATAAGTATGTGATAGCTTTTCACCGCAGCTAGTTATGTTCCAACGTAAAGTGGGCTATCTGCAAATAAACATTTTTAGTTGTTTTTAATCTTACCCGTTTTACCGTTTTAACGTTTTCATTTTTTTTGGATATTACACCGCCATTTTAATTACGCGTCTTTACATGATCTTTATACCTTAAAAATAATTTATTTTTTTAGCGTTGTTTTGTCCGAAACGTCTAAGGTTTTTTTTTAATTTGTGCTTCGTTCAATAATCTTTTTGATTACCTGTGTTGAATATCGTTGGGTCAATATAATGTCAAATTTATTATACGACTTATAGTGCCGACTTATTAAGGCGCCGTCGCGCAGTGGCGTAGCAATGAGTTGCGGCGCTATGGGCCGCGGGTTCGAATCCCGCACGAAACAAGTATTTGTATAGCCTACAAATAATTATTGTGGATCTGGATATATCTCCTTGTGAAATTTATGTATGAAAACTAACTCCGCTATGCAGGAGAAAATATCCTAAAGTTCACTTTAGAATTTTTTCTCCTTTAACGTTTCTTAAACGAAGAACAAACAAAGAACCAAGCAATAGTAGTTATATTATTATTCATTCATTACAACTCTGCAAGTATCCACTACTGAACGTGGACCTCCTCGATAGATTGCTCATAGGAAGAATATTTGTTTTTAATCTTCTGAGTAGTCGGGAAGATGCTTCTGCTCTACTTCTGTTTTATTTCCTTCTTTAGCCTCCTAAGAAACACATAGAATGATATTATGGGTCAGTAGAGCAATATCTGATCATAAATAGGTCTTGCCAGCTGCGCTAACAAAATTACACGAAAGTTTTCTTTTTTTCAATGAGTGATTTTTTCATTTAGTTACCGTTTATAGTCACATATTAATAGTAAAAGAATAATGTTTTTTTTTAAAAAAATAAGGGTGACAAACGAACAAACAGTCCACATGTTGTGGATGTGGAAGTGGATGATGTAGCCCATACACATCTATCTACATCTATCCTGAAATTAGAATCAAAGTGCAGATGCGTTGTCATCCCTGAGGACTAAGATGGAATACCTCGTTTCCAATGAAAAGGGTCTCCAGTACTCTACATTTACCATACGAAACACAGCAGCATTCAGCTGCTATTTATTCTGGTATTCTGTGAGAGTGTGGTACTTTCCCGGTCGAGCCGACCCAATCGTGCTGCAGTTATATTATAGCTACATCGTTGCTCCACCACGTATAAAAGTATGTCGTACTTAACTTATAATGCGTTTAATATATTATTTCATTTAAATTCATACCAGTTGTGGAAAAAAAACCGTCAACAGATGCACTAGAGGACTAAGATGGAATGTTACGTTTCCAGTAAAAAGGGTTTCCGGTTCTCTACACTCACCATACGAAACACAGCAGTGTTAAGCTTCTATTTTACGCTGGTATTTTGTGAGAGTGTGGTGCTTTCCCGGTCGAGCCAACCTATTCGTGCTACAACTATACCAACAATATAACTGCAGCATAGCTCTACCACCTAAAAACTACGACCACTAGATCAATGCGGGAGTAAATTAGGTAGTACGCAACTATTGGGTGGGTGTTATTCTCCAAAATTTAAGAGCTTTAATTTAATTTTGCATGCACATAAATATTAATTTCTTTTTTTTAATTATCGTTGTCAATTCTATGATCACCAGGAAGGTAGCTGGGGTAAGTACAAGTTGTCATACGTCAGTTCAATGACACTGTCAGTAAGCTTTATTCTGTTTCATTGCGCCAACATTCTCTCGCCGCGCTGCTCATGGATGTCCGCCTTAATTCGAAGCGCCTTGAAACTAATTCGTTCTAACACTTCCATGTTGTGTCGACTAAAAACAAATAGAAAATGGCCGTGCCTGAATTAGATTATATGTATGTAAATTAATTATAACGTTGGACTGGTTTTTTGTTGCCAAGTTTGGTTGACAGATTTTTAAAAATAAATTCGAAATATAAATCTGCAAATATTTTGAATCGTAATTTTTATACACAAATTGGTTCCGTATTTGTATTTTATAGTAT
Source organism: Parnassius glacialis (assembly GCA_033319125.1). Classification (NCBI taxonomy): domain Eukaryota; kingdom Metazoa; phylum Arthropoda; class Insecta; order Lepidoptera; family Papilionidae; genus Parnassius; species Parnassius glacialis. The sequence continues at coordinate 53,107,735 of JAVANC010000021.1, read as the reverse complement.
AAGTGACTAATAATAGCTTTACTTAAATCCTCATGGCAATTTAATATTTTTTAAAATGCCATTAAAATATTGGAAATATGTATATTCGCCATTGACACGTGTTAAAAAACTAAGTACCTACTTAAAGGAAATATGTTTGTCAAACTAAGGACCAAGTTAAATAGTCTATATCTTATGATTTATGTTCCACGTATTATTATGATAGTACATGTTTTAGTGAAAAGAATAAGAGATCAATTAGCGGCTTTAGCTGGGAATCGAACCACTAAGACAAGTAGCTGTTAACGGTGTAATAGCTCTGTAAGAATATCCACTAAGACGTATTGTCCCGTGGGTGTAGTAAGAAGTAACAGAGGGAAACACACCAGGAAATAAGCAGCAGCGTCTTTCTTCTAACAGCCCCAAGATAAAAAACTGCGTGGCGTCTATTTGAATGTAATGAATGATGTATGAATGAAAGAATAGCAAATTGTTCATTGTCTTCTTTCTTGTTTTTCTCTGTTGTTGTTGTTTATAATTAGTATCAGGTTCATCATTATTGAGTGGCGAAGCTTGCGAAGTCACTTATTGATTTCACGATGTCTGTCCGTCTGTCCGTCTGCAGCAATCGATTACTGATCACCCAGGCATCTGGACCTCCTATTTTGAATTTTTTTTTCCGTTAGAAACCGCTACAAAGCTGATTGCTTCGCCACTTTGCTATGCTGTTAGCTTGCTATGTTTATTATCATTACAGCCCTTCACAAGTCCACTGCTGAATAGAACCCCCCCCCCCCCCCCTCCAAGGAATGCCATAAAGCACGATCCTGAGCCTCCTGCATCCATCGACTTCATGCATGTCTTACCAGGTCGTCACTCTATCTAGTGGGGGGACGCCCTACGCCTACCTACCTCTGCCGGTACGAGGTCGCCACTCGAGAACCTTATTTCCCCATTGGTTGTCGGTTTTTCGCGCTATATGGCCGGCCCATTGCTACTCAGCTTACTAATCCGTTGGGATATGTTGGTCACTCTGGTTTTACTGTGGATATCCTCATTTCAAAGTTTATCACGCAGAAAAACTCCGAGCATAGCCCTCTCCATAGCTCGCTAAGCGACCTTTAGGTTTCTCATCCAGCCAGCAGTGAAAGACCACGTCTCAGATCCATAGGTCATCACACGCACTGGTTGTACACCCAACCACTCGATCGCTTCTTCAATACGAGCAATATTAAAGTTGCGTAAGTCCCACCGCATGCATTTGGAGATCTGTCTGTTCAGGGGTGACAACGCATCTGCATATTGATACAAATCAATAAAGCATTTTTTTGTAATAAGACTGATTAAGCTTACAATATTTCTATTCCTCGCATCAGATATACATGGACCAACCATGGTTCGAAGGACAGTATTTATTTTTGAATTCAAATAAAAAAGTTTTAGTTTTTTTTGACGGTCGTACCCGTTAATATGCGTAGTTTATGAAAGCCGTCAGCCAGTGAGAGCTCTTTCGCTTTCACCCAACAAATTTGCATAACCTATAATTGCTTATCTACGTGAACTATGCAATAAATACCAGTGATTTCTATGTGTTGGAGATAAAAAAATATTTTCTATTTTATATCGTTTTTATACTCTATATAAGGATATCTCTAACCAGTTATTTTAATTGAAACAAGAGCTTTGCATAAACGATTATTTTAACAGTTATTTATTTATCTTTATTATTTACACCGTAGAAAAGGAATTACAATGGGCGGACTTGCCTTTAGGCATTATCTTCCAGTTTACCCCGGGCGTAGCGAGATAGGTGCATTGTGTAAATAAAATTAATATTTTTTAGACAATGGAAGTATAATGGAATATTACTTAAAATCATATGTAAATTTGAAAATAATAGAAGAAAGAAAACTTAAACTTATAAAATAAATCCAATTTTACAACTGCATCGAGTTGGATATTTGAACAACCGGTGTGTGTTGCCGGTGTTGACACATGAATCTAAGACGTGGTCCTTAATTTGCTTACTGTACGAGAAAACTTTATGTCCCTGACCGAGCTAAGGAAAGGCCTATTGTTGGCCTATGTTTCTATACGTGATAGAATACGTAATATCTATATAGAACTAAAACGAGCACATTAGGTCTAAAAGCTGAAGTAGCAATGGGGTGGCCACATAGCTTTAGGAACCGACAGTCATTTGGAAAGAAAGGTTCTCGATTAGAAGCCTCGTACCTGTAAGCAAAGTGTAGGATAGACTCCTGTTAGAAGGATTAACGAACTGTTAAGATATTCAGGAAGTCGATGGATGAAGGTTACCTAGGGTCGTGTTTTGATGCTGCTCTCCGTTAATGATCTGGATATTTTGTACCTAGTATAAATGAAATGGTTATTACATATACGTGGTAGAACCATCCTGTAGCTATATTATGGACTCAACTGAGGGAGGACCACGCTCTTACAGAATACAAGAGTGAAATAGCAAATTAATGTTGCTGTGTTTCGCGTGGTGAGTGTATAGAACTGCAATTCTTTCTACTGAAAACGAGGCCTATTCGTTTTAATCGTCAGTGAAAACGCAAATGCAATTATACACCAATGAAATGGAAATTGTTTATCTTACACCATCGCATGGTCAAGTACCAAATACGTTCTTTTTAGTTAGTCAAATACACTTCATTTTTTGAGTAGTCTAGAGATGGATAATCTTGCTACTAAAACTTAACATATCTACAAACTAAATAATTTTAATGCGGGCTTAGATTAGAATATGCAGATTTATACTAATTTGAATAATTCACCTACTGTAACCGACTTCGGGATCACAACTGGGGCAAGAGATCGTCCAGTATTCCGTTAAGCCACTAATTGTAGCGTCACGTTGAATGAGTCCTATTTCATCATAAAGAAACATAAATGCTATTATAGTTACAGCGATTATAGATGCGCCTGCCCATCTCCTGGTTTGTTTCCTTCTGTCGTCTCTTATACCACACCCACGGGATGATACCGGGTAGTGGATATTCTTACACCGGTACTACACGGCCAACAAGTAAATACGGTAGAGCGTTATAAATATTTAACTCGGCGTGTAAATAATGTATGATTGCATTGAATTAAACAACTTGAGGCTGCGCCGGCGCCGCTTTGTTGATATTACTCTATTGGAACAGCTTACTGCTCTTAAACACTACAAACAAATCTTTACCCAATATTATGTAATAAAGATAATTTAATATTTTTTTTTCTTATTTCTTTTTTTTAATTTAAGTATAATGTAAAAAAGGTATTTGTAGGTTCTTAAAGTTACAGCAGTGGGACCATGGATGAACACAGGCCTACTCTCATTGCTCAGAGGATTTTTAGGACAAGGAGGAGTTTATCTTGGAGGCAGCAAGTATTGCCCCCGGGACGTGCTTATAGTGTAGCAAAGCGATGTAGGGGCCCCGGTTGCATTCCGAACGGAGATCCCCTCGTAAACGCTGATAGTGTTTTGCAACCACCTTGGAGTTTTAGCCGGTAGGAGTACGGCATAACCTTTTCGTTGCCCCCGGAGATAAAAGTGTATTAAGATCCATTTGTATAAGGTAAAAAATTAATATGCCACACTGAAAGCAACGGTGCGAAGGTGACACTGCCACCGCGAGGATTAAAATGAAATGTCTAAAAGCCTGCAGGTGTAGGTGCAATGCTTCTTGTCCACAGAAATAGGTAAGAGTTTCGTACCATCCTTTTTGTCTACGTACCACACCTAGTACCTATTTTGACAATGGAAGATAAACATGGAATTATCGATGTAATCTCACCCGGAAAACTTTATTGTTTGGCTCACAAGTGTATCTTAACACACTTTCAACAACCGGGCCCCCACGCGGACAAGGAAGCGAATTACACGTGTCACGAAGCGCGATATTGGAAAACAACTTAAAAGCCGGTTCTTTAATGGATAGTTCTGATATAACGACCATTAAACAAATTTACAAAAAATCGTTGGAGATGTTAATGGTGTGCTGTCGCCACATTCATCATCCGCTACCTGTTCATTCGAGCCTACCGGATTCGAGTCGAGGTTAACTAAAGTGACATCGCAGTAAGATAACGATTCGCTTCTCATATACTAGAAGCTTGTCATATACTAACAGCTAGTCGTTTCTTATATGCTAGAATCTTGACTGCCTCGTTTGCCTAGTGGTTATAAACACGAAGACTCAAGATTTGAGGTCCCGGGTTGGGTGACGAAATCAATTATTGGGTTTATCTGTCATATAATTCTCAGTAGCAAGCCAGAGTCAAGAAGTTGATGGTTTCACCGTCGTGCCTCGGAAAGCACGTAAAGCCGTTAGTCCTGCGCCTGATCACTCTCCGCTCGTGTCGGATTAATGTTCCATCGGGCTATGAGAATGAGGAAATAGAGAGTGCACCTGTGCTTGCGCATACACTCACGCATTATAATTCTGACCTGCGCAGATGCCTAGTCTCCAGTAAGGCTGACCGCCGTGCCCGAAATTCAGTCTGGAGGACGTTATTATTATTACTAGAAGTTTCTTTTAAGACCGTGTGGCTTGGGCTTTGTGTGGTTGGGGTAAATGGTTGCTAAGTCTACATCACGTAAGAAACTGCATGGTTTACAAAAAAATCCAGGACATATGAGCTCAGCTCCAATGCTTCCCGTGGGTGACATAAGATGACTATGGGATAAGTCAGAAAGATCTTGTGGCTTGAGATAGATTACTCAGATTGGCGACGGGAAGCAGAGCCATAGGTGCAGACGTCTGGTACTGTAGTGATCTGTCTACTAAGATGAACGGATAAGGCAAAGCATTTTTTTTTCATTTGATTTAATACAGCGCTGTGAACTCTTGTTCTGGTCCTGAGTGTTGTAAGAGAAGATTATCACTGAATTTTGTCCTGTGTGTGACGTAAGATGTAACTAGGGCAAATTCCACTTGATCTTAAGGCTTCGGATAGATAACGGTGTGACCAGCAGGCGTAGAATGTCAAAAACGGCGACAGGCATCACTGTCAAAGGTGCGAGTCGCCCGGTACTGCGAACTTAAACCAAGCGTGGTGATTGAGGTAAATCCTTACCGTGTAGTGGCGGTGTTAGAATATCCACTACCCCACATCATCCTGTGGATGTCGTAAGAGGCGACAGATTTAAACAAATATGGAGATGAGGAGCAGCGTCTTCCTAATAACGACTAAAAAAACTGTATTTACCAACTCGCTTGCTAAGCGTGGTAACTTTGGCAAATATGCCCCCTATGAAGCAATCTATGCGGGAGGCCTATGTTCAACAGTGGACTTTAATAGGCTGTAACGGTAACGATAAAAATAAATAAAATAAAATAAGCCTTTATTGCTGTTGGTTTAAACTCATTGACAAAAAAAAATTAAAAGTTGAAAGGTAAGGAAACAAATTAACTTAACTAACTAAATCATGTTCTCGGCATTCGGTTGGTCTCCCCTCATAACAGCTTGTCTTTCGACAAAGGCCTCCTCTAAGGCTTTCCACTTATTTCTGTCTCTTGCTGTACGTAACGATTCTGGTCTTGCTACTTTCTTAAAATCGGTAACGGCAAAGGAAAGGTAAATCCTCCCAACCACGGGAGAGGTCCATCTTCAGCAGTGGACTTTTGCTGGCTGAAAAAGGAGAAAGGCGAAGAAATTTTGGCATGGATTCTCCATCAACCAATCGATTGCCATGACCCCTACCATCAAACATTTGGGGAAATGGGTAACATTCCTCTGTCAAATTATAACAAGGACAAATATGTTGTCGGTGTTGAAATCGCTTATTAAATTGACTTAAATATAAATAAAAAAATAATTTTAAATGTCAAAGTATACAAATATATCACTATCAACGTTTTTATATTGTGGTGAAATAATGCGCTTAACTTTTAAATTATCGGAAAATTTAAATTAGATATATCTTGTTTTAAAACAAATAACCATTAATTACTTGAAAATACGATTTAGAAGGCCTTAAACATAAATCAAATTTTAGATACAAATAAATTTAAGAGCAGCTGTTGGAATAGAATGATTTTAAACAAGACTAAGATACGCAGTAACAATGGTAATATTAGTCTATAATACTAATAATAGAAGCTGTGAAATAGGGAGATAGAGTGAGAAAAAATATTTAAAATAAATAGATTTAGATTTAAAAAAATTCAGAAGTGTTACAATTGTTACAAAATGTGATCAACTTGAAGTGTTACGTCTCGATTGCTTATGGATTTTTTAGCTTTTTAAGAGAAAATTTTAAAACGTCCCCGTTTTATTGCACAAATGTAACAGTCAGTTACGTGCATATTTATTTAATCTATAATGTTTACGATTCTGCGTGGATAGACTTCGTAATGAGAATATCCGCAGTAGAATCAGAGAGCATAGTAAACTACATATCAGGATCAGTTATTTGATGTGGCAGTTGGCCGGCCATGTAGCTCGAAGGGCCGACAACCGATAGAACAGAAAAGTTTTCGAGTGGCGACCTCGAACATGTGAGCGAAATGTATGGCCTGCCGCCTGCTATTATATTTAAAGGCCGGCAACGCATCTGCATGCCTCTGGTGTTGCGGTTATTCATGGGCGGTGGTAGTCACTTACCATCAGGTGAGCCGCCAGCTCGTTTGCCCCGTCTTCTATAAAAAAAAGTAGAAAAAATTACGCCCTGATAAGAGATGGCTTTGTGGTATTGCTTGGAGGAAGCCTGTGTTTAGCAGAGGAATTATGATTGGTTGTAGTTATAATGATGAAGATAATGATGTTTAGCGTTATCGTTATAGCCTATTAAGGTCCCCTACTGAAGAGGCTTCCCCCATAGATTGTCTCATAGGTGGGATATTTGCCATTGTTGCCACACTTGACAAGCGGGTTGGCAATCAAAGGTAGTTTTTATTTTTTTATTTTAGTCGTTATTAGGAAGACGCTGCTGCGCATCTCCTGATTTGTTTCCCTCTGTCGCCTCTTACGACACCCACGGGATGATGTGGGTAGTACATATTCTTACGAGTACACTGCCACTACACGCTAAAATGATGTTTATATCTTAGTTATCTCGACTAAAATAATACGCGAAAAGAGAAAAACTTAAATAAACCAATGGATTGGAAAATATTTTCACTTAACTTCACTTAACGACCCTTTTAAACACCACTGTTAATTGTTAATTACTTGCAGCTTAATTCACTTAAGTAGAATAAGTCACGGTTAGACGGTTGCGTTAAGTTGTCGCGACGATAATGCATAATATATGGAAATTCGATTCTAAGTTTAACACAGATTTGCATTTTCACTCATCACACACACCAAAACACAGACAAACACACACACACACACACACACATACGCACACAAACACACAGAAGCTGCGCACGCGCCACCGTGGTCGACTTCCCGTATTTTTTTGATTTCACACCGCTCACGAATTCGTATTGTAATGTATGCAAATTCTCGCTAAAGATCCGCTCGAGTATTTACTCTCGATTTAATTCTAGGGAAACAACTTCAAGCGCATTGCGATCGAATTACCATAATGGAGAAAAAGTTAAATAATATTCATGACATGTTAATTTGGCGGTTCATGAGTGTTAAAGGCGCATAATTGCACGTTGTCCGCCCGACCACGCCCGTGTAGTTATTGCCATTTGCGGTTTTACTTTTTACGAGTCCGTTGTGCTTGCGGTTACTGTTACGTGGTTTGAGGCTGCTCTGTGATTACCTGCCTTGTTTGTATTGTCAACATCTTCAAAGTACGTCTTATTATTATTTTTATTTATAAAATAAGGGTGGCAAAAGAAAACACATTCCATCTGATGCTTATGACATATACCACCACCTAAATCTATCTTCAATTAAGAATAAAAAAGAAGCAGATGCGTTGTCATCCACGAGGATAAATATAGTTGTCTATGGGCAACAGTATGCACATACCATCAAGCGGACTATGCGCACATTTGTCAACCTTATATTATAACGAAACATAGACCTCGCGCATAGATCACCTCATGGATTAGAAAGGATTTTGTCATACGTGGCAGGCGGGTTGGCATCCACAGTTATTAGTTCGATCTGTTATTAAGAATTTACTGCTGGCCATCTCCTGTTTCAGTTTCCCTCTGTCGTCTCTTAGTATGTGTTAGGGCAGTGGGTTCCGCCGCAACTACAAGGCGATATCACTAAACAATTACCGATATTGGAATAGCGATATATTATCTATTGTATATGTAGATATTATTACACCATGTGTAGTACTTGTTGAGTCTTATAATTATTTGAATACAAATACTTTTTTTTCATAACTACTAGAGAAGCGCTTATTAGTATATTGTAAAGTGATGATACCTATGATAGTCGTTTCTTTATTTATCGTCATCGTCATCATTATAGCCCGTCACAAGTCCACTGCTGAACATAGGCCTCCCCCATATCACAAAGCATGATCCTGAGCCACCTACATCCATCTTCTTCCTGCAACTCTTACCAGTTCTTCATTCCATCTAATGGGGCCGCACGACCGCTGGTCCATTGTCACTTTAGCTAATCCGTTGAGCTATAATGGTTACTCAGATTCCACTGCGGATATCTTCATTCTTAAATCTATCACGCAGATAAACTACAAGCATAGCGTTCGTTAAGAAGAAATATCTGAATTCAATTTATTTTTAAACAAATTAAAGCAAGCAAAAGTCATTGTTTACCCGTTCTAGAACGAATAATTGAAACTGTGAAATTATCTCTTTCCTGTAGTATTTAAATAATAGTTTATCACCCAGACCAAAACCACAAAGGCGCGAAGATAATACTCGTAGCATTTCACAGCTCAGACGTCACTGTTAACGAGTCGAAAATCGCAACGCAATTCTATTTAGATGATACAAATCTAAAAGTCGTTCCGAAACATCAAATCACTATCAAGTACGATCCGCGATTAACCCGATTTCTAATTTCAATAACAGCGAGTGGACATTGAAATGTGTTGGAGTCGAGAACCAGTAGCGGCTAGGGCCTTAAGGCCTATGCAAATGCGCGCTCCCGCGTTACGTACGGTAATAGAACCGCTTCTAGCAATTTCCACTTCGTTCCAGGCCATTTTATTTATATCGGCTATAAAGCATACGAGACCTGCGATTACTCTATGCCGTTTAACTTTGTATACATGTGATGAAATATTTGGGCATTCACAAGCTAACTGGCTTTTTTAATTTGGCCTTTCGTAGATACAATACTTGCTAGGGCTTACCTTTTCATTTGAAACTATGGCTTAGTGGTATTTCCTGATTACTTTTTCTGGGTTCTCATTCCAAACACAGATATCCGTGTCTGATTGCAAAGTGGTACTTCCCGATACCTTAGCTTTATACATTTTATTGTGATGTTATCGCCTAAACGATATAGACGGTAATGTCTGTAAACTTAATAACTAAAATTGGATACATCATCATCTAGTTACTCGACTCCAAAGAGTCAGTAATTTCTTAATGGACTATAGTATACGCTTTTGAAGCAAAATCCCAGAAAATATGTAGGACTTATCTATAAAAAAGGTAATTTTTTTATTTAGCAAAGACTGTGTAAGGGTTATTACAATACTAAATATTACATGATTGATAATGACTCGTGGGAATTAGGGGATCGCTACTTACTTTTCGTACTTAATCGTATAAAATATTATTTTAAATTATATTGATATTATTTTATTTTAATTTTTTTCAAAGTTGGGTTTTATGTTGGTTCTTCCCAGAATAGAGGTTTTTTCGGGACCAGTTGTCAAGTTTAAATGACTTTCAGTAAGTTTTTGTAACTTATATTGAATAAAAAATATTCCAATTTCTTCTATTCCATCACCATCACCATCTTTTTAAAATAACTGGTTCTCTTAGAAGAGATGAAGATGCAACTTTCTCTTATTATAATCAGATGTCATCCAGCATCGAAAGTATATACCAGAATAGAATAGAATGTCAACTACAAAGGTACATGGTTCTGCGACTGCCGATCTAGCAGTCAAGCGAAAGAATTACGGATTATGGCAATTCATGGAGCAGAAAAGAGAACTATGCAACAGTTTCCACAGAAACCTATTTACTATTCGGCTCCGTGGCGCAGTGGCTTAGCAATGAGTTACGGCGCTAAGGGCCGCGGGTTCGAATCCCGCACGGAAAAAGTATTTGTTTGGCCTAAGAGAAAATATTCCGGGACTGAATTTTAAGAACAGAAGATTTTAAAAAAGAGGAAGATTTACAGGCTAATGCTGGTGACTTTATAAAAATTAATTAATAGGGTCAGGCGTTACTTTGCGGTAGTCCATTATATTAAAGTTGGTAAAAAAATTACTTCGCGTACATCCGCTCGATAAAATAAAATGATGTGTCTTACCTACTTTGAAGTGCACCTCCCGCCCTCCATCAATTGCGTGCACTATCCCCGTCACCACTTATCCTAGCACTACTACTCCCAACACCACTACACTGGTGTGTCTTTCCTAGTGAAGTGGTGTTGGGAGTAGTGGTGCTGGGATGAGTGGTGTGTCTTTCCTAGTGTAGTGGTGTTGGGAGTAGTGGTGCTAGGATTAGTGGTGACGGGGATAGTGCACGCAATGAGGGCATCCACGACTTTTTCTGCCACCAGGGCGGCGCCACTTTACAGTGAGGTAAAATATTTGACAGATTTCATAGCGGGGATGATATTTTTTTAGGAAAATGTAATCTTTAAGGTTTCTTTCTGTATTATTAGTTATATTTTATATTAATTACATTAGAAATGAATAAACCAAACTATAAAATATAACTAAAAGCCGATTTTTTAAAAAAAGAGTTATAAAGTGCAAAAAATTAAAAATCAAACCACTGACGCATTGTGTTGTGTATTAATATAATATTCTAGATAATGTTAATCTATTATTTAAAACTAATTTCCCAATTAACTGACATTATGTATCAAAAAACTTTACCTCGGTCACAACTAGCGACACCTGGTGAGTGGAAGATTATTAGTCCTCATTAATGGAGGGCGGGAGGTGCTCTTCAAAGTAGGTAAGACACATCATTTTATTTTATCGAGCAGATGTACGCGAGGTAATTTTTTTAGCAACTTTATTTTATACAAAATTTAAAAATTTGTTTCCGTATGCATTTTCAACCCCCGACGAAAACAGAGGGATGTTACAAGTTTGTGGTGTGTATCTGTGTGTCTGTTTATGGCATCATCACCTGAACGGATGAACCGATCTTGATTAAGTCTTGTTGCGTTTGAAAGGTGTCTTATTCGAGAGTGTTCTTAGATATGTTTTAAGCTTTTAAGAAAACCTGTTCAGCTGTTTGAAGATCATCAGCTCTTTTTTTCGGATATATTTTAAAATTAGTTATAACATCTGATTACTCATATTATTTTAATTATAACAAATTATCATCAAAAATATAAACAAAGTAATGAATAAAGTTACTAAAAACACATTAACCTCGACTTGATAACGTGCGGGAAAATTATAATTACAATAAAAATCTCGCGATTATTATTATGATATTGTTATTTTAACTAGATAATTACTTAATTACATATTATAACAAATAATTTTACGGTGTCCTTCCTGATTACCTCACAATATTGTATTTATGATTATTATTTTTTAATTTAATTTGTAATCAAGTTACACAAAGAGATATGAGATAAAGCGTATAATAAGCTAGCGATCCGCCGCGGCTTCGCACGGTTAATTTCTGGATCTCAACAACAACGCCATCTACCAGGTCCAATTGTGAATCTAAAACATTATCTAATCACTTAGTCACACACACAAAATTTCATCAAAATCACACATGGACAGAAAATTTACATAATATATAATATGCATCTTTTATATATTTAAATCTTTGTATTAAATCCGCATCAAAATCGATTCCGTAGTTTACAAGAGCTAAGCGTACAGACGGCAGGAAGCGACTTTGTTTTAATACATGTAGAGATATGCAGATGGACGGCCGCAAATTCTTTCGCTTAAATGTAAGTATTAAAATATTGTAATGTAAAAAATAATGTATAGAATAGAAAAATACATAGATCCCGAATAATAGTAATACATAACATATAGATTCTGAACGCGGTACTGCAAAGCTAAGTTCTTAAAGGTCAACAAACAAGTTTATTCCTTTTTAAAACTCCAGTAACGCACCTACGATTCCCTTGATGTTGGATTTGTTCATGGTGGACGGTCGACACCACCAGGTGAGCCACACGCTCTCACCATACGACACACAGCAATAGATGTGTGAAGACAATTACACATGGAGTATAGGGAATCGGAGGCCCTCTTTTATTCATTAATTGCCTTAAAGATATTTGGTCATAGGTGTTGCACTTGAGAGATGAGTTAGAAACGTATAAAAGTTAGAAATTACGGCTCCGTGGCGCAGTGGCTTAGCAATGAGCTGTTGCGCCGAGGGCCGCGGGTTCTAATCTCGCACGGAACGAGTATTTGTATGGCCTACAAATAATTGTTCCGGGTTTGGATGTTTGTCCTCGTGCAATGCATGTTTGTAAAATGCCTCCACGATACAGGAGAAAATTCTAGTGTGGAGGTAACGTTTAAAAAAAACCAAATAGAAAATTAAAAGTTGTTCATCATCAACCAGTAAGAAATTTCTGTCTATTTTCTGTTCCAGCGACTCTTTAATCTCTTATACTTTCACGGGATGCTATGGGATAGCGGATTCTCTTCCACCACCATTACACAGCTTGAGACTATTTTTACTGGTTTATTCTGGTACATTATGATGATTAATCAAGGATGGATGGATGGATGATTGACTACCGAGGTCTCGGGTTCCAATCCCGGGTCGGGCCAAAAAATCAGTTACTGAGTTTTTCCATCAAGAAACTCTCAGTAGCTGCCCGGAGCCAGGAAGCTGGCGATGTCTCACCCCCGTGCCTCGTGAAATTCGGTCTGGATGACATTATTATTATCATTAATTAAGGATGGATGTAGATATATAGTAGCCGCAGTATGCACTGGCCTTCTGTGTTCTGAGTGTGGAATGTGTATTCGTGTTTCAGCTTCACTTATATAAAAAAGATCAGAATCATTTTTATTCAATATGGATTACAAAACACTTATTTAAATTTATATTTTACTATTACTACTATTTCGGAAAGAACCTATGTCCTGGGAAGAACCTGCAAGAACCCAGCGGGACATTTAAATAAATAATTTACAATATAATATTTTATAGAATTAATGATGTAAATATTTAGAAATAACATGGTAGCGATCACCTCATTCCCAGGGGTTATTATAAAGCATGTACTCTTTAGAAGTATAATAATCCATATGATGTATTAAACAATTTAAGCTTTTTGATAGATAGGTCCTGCATATAGAAAAAGATATGCGTGTACCATTATTTGATTACAACTACTCTGAGTTTTAAGTCGCTAACGTTTATATTTAATCTCCTTCCGATCGTGTCGGATTACTATCAACAAAAATCTTGTCTTGCGCAGACTAGTTCCCGTTCAGACTTGCCGCCATGGACGAAATTCGGTTTGGATAACATTATTATTGTATTAACGTAATTACTTGCTAAAGCCATGCTGCAGCTATATTATGGTTGTAGCAAGAATGGGTCGGCTCGCCCGGGGAGAAACAACGCTCTCACAGAATACCAGCGTAAAATAGCAGCTTAATGCCAATGTGTTTTGTATGAAGCGTGTAGAAAAACCCGATACCCTTTTTACTGGAAACGAGGCATTCCATCTTATTCCTCACGGGTGACAACGCATCTGCATTTTGATTCTTAATTGAGGATAGATGTAGATGTCTATGGGCCACAGCATCCACTTACTATCAGCTGGACACACAGTCCACGTTTGTTAGTTAGCCTTATTAAAAAAATTGTATCAATCATGTAAATATTTCATTCTAGCCGAAAAATTATTAGGTCTTATCTAATTATAAAATTATAATTCACAACTTTAGTTTCATTTTTCTTGATGCTAAATATTTATTCTTACATAAATGTTTACTGTTGTATACCGGATCATTACTTAAATTTCAAGTTTTAAAAACTGTCGGGCTGTTCGAAGTTTTAATCGCATTAAATGACTATCCTTAACACGTTTCCTTATTAACTTTGTTCACAGGTGCTAAGTATTTGATTCACAGCATCGTTTTATGGTTTCCCGTCTACTGATCGTCGCTCGTAAAACCAAAATTTTGAACAGTTAAGATTTAAGTGAAGCGATAGGTCCGAGCTCGGTCGCTTCTTTACTCATTTAAATTTCTCAAATAGTCAGATTGGCTCACTGATAATGCGCCAAATTATATAGATAAGCAGTATTAACCTCTCTTGTTTAATTTTTTATCTTCCTGGTAGTATTTGCAACAGCGCACGCCCCCTTGCGGACGAACTAGAAAATGGTTGCTTAATTATCTTCTGTTTTTTGTAATTTTTTAATACTATCTTACTACATTCGATTCAAAGAATAGTCACGCTATATGTAATTTAAACGTTACGAAATATACAACTATATTCATGAGTGAATGTGTTATGACCGCTTTTGCATTCTATTTAAAAAAAAATCTATTTTTTCTTCTTATATTTTTCATCTACCTTGACGATGACGTTGATGATGACTCTCTTAATTAAAAAAGTAAAAAAAAGTTAAAACACAACAGCAAAAAAATTTCGATTTTTTTAAATAGGTTTACTTCATATCCCATATAGAGTTTGAGGAATTGTTCGACTCAAAAAAATTCGATTTTTTTAAATAGGTTTACTTCATATCCCATATAGAGTTTGAGGAATTGTTCGACTCTTAAGGGTGGTAAAATAGGGGATGAAGTATTTAATGTAACTACGTATTTAGAGGATATTGAGATTGTGATATTCTTAGTCTACTGAAAAGGTCAGAAAGGTTTTTTTTATATGAGAGGGGGCGAACGAGCTTACGGCTCACCTGATTGTAGGTGACTATCGCCGCCCATTCAGATGCGTTGCCGGCCTTTTAAAAAAGAGTAAGCTCTTTTGTTGAAGGTCCATAAGTCGTATCGGTCTGGAAAATACACCAGGCCTTAGCACTGACTCCAGAAGTTCAAAATAACTTTTTTTATAGAATAAGGATGATAAAGGAGCATACAGTCCACCTGATAGTAAGTGAATACTGTGGCCCATTGACATCTACATTTATGCTCAATTAAGAATCAACATGCAGATGCGTTGTCAACCCTGAGGACTTAGATGGAATGCCTCGTATCCAGTAAAAAGGAATTATAGTTCTTTGAGATCATGGCTATAAGGCACCTAAACAAATTATGTCTGGTAGTGAACAGTCAGTAAGTCTTATAACTTCGTTATTATCTTTTTCTTATTACTAGTAAACCTATTTATGAAATTAAAAATCTCAAGTAAACTTTTTTCGTGCTCTTGTGGCGAACAAATAAAGTAAACTTTTTGTTCATGCTCGTATAGTGAATAATTTATAGTATATAGTAGTTACCTGTTTGTTTTAATTAATATTAAAGTGTGCGAACGAATTTGAAATTTAAAATTGTATGACTCTGCCGTGTCTACTGTTGTTAAACGTATAATATCTAATTATAAATAATTTGCGTAAATTACTTTCCATCTAATTATGTTCCGTTTTAAATAAATATGGAATGTCCATTTACGGAGCGTGGTTTCACTCTTATTGTGGTTCTGTGGGCACCGCGGGGTGTCAAAATTTTAGCATTAATATTTATTAGCTTACGTTTTTTGTTATCATTACTTTCTGGTAATATGAATATCATATTTTATTAGCTCGTGGAACCCATTTTAGGAATTCTTCCCCTCACTGCTATGGCTTCAGGAGCGCACCACTAAGCTTATTCCGGGCCAGTTGGGCATCGCGATGGTAGCTCAAACTAAGACCAAGTATTGTAAGTGCTTCTCCTTCGAGTCTAAAATTGACCCATCGCACTGCATATTGTATCGGACTAGAGCAAGACCACTTCAACACCGTGGAGCATGTTCGTAAGTGTTCGTAAAACGAACTCAACAATGATAAATAGCGATGTTCTATAAACATTTTGATTTTTAAAATGGGTACGGGTTATTCCTCCCACGAATTTTTATATTGAATAAGAAAGACAAATTACCTGATGGTAAGTGGATGCTGTGGCCCTTAGACATCTATACCTATCACGATTAAGAAAAATGCAGATGCGTTGTTACCCCCTGCAAAATAATTTGGGATGTTTCGTTTCCAGTGAGAATGGTCTCCGGTTCTCCACACTCTCCATACAAAACACAGCAGTAAACTGCTATTTGTCGCTAGTATTCTATGAGAGCGCGGTCCTTTCCCAGTCCGGCCGACCAAAACGGTTACTGATTTAAAATAGTCCCATTCTACGTACTTAACATAATTAAGTTCGTAGTACGTACGTACGTACTACTAATATAATTAAGTTCTTTGCCTTTTATTCTTTCAACAAAAGAAATTAATTGCATATGAAATTATTTTGATATTATATGTAAATACCTGATTGTGTGGACTCTTCTGCCTAAAAGTACATCTTTCTTACCTATTTTGACTGCCAAATAGCAGTGCTTATACTGATGTCTTTCAGTCTGAAGGATATATAGAAAAAAATACAGACTGTGAGACATTCACTCTTAGTCGTCAGACATGACAATCTTTAGCTTCGATTGAAGTTTTGGATTGCAGTAACCACTCACCATCAGATATGCTAACTTCGTTTGTCACAGTTTTATTTGAAACATACGGTTTAAAGGAAAGTATTATTGTTACTACTTCATTAAACCAATATAATCATCACATTGAAATAGGAGATAGACAGTCAAGAGTGGTAACAATGCCATTTTTTTATTATGGGGCAATCTATGGGGAGGCCTATGTTTAGGAGTGGGCTTTTATTGATTGTAATGGATGGATGGAAACATCACCTAAAAATTTCTGCCGCAGTTCATGTGCAGTCTGTATTATTTTTTTATTCTTAAAAGCAAAATAGATACCGCCAATCAAATGTAAGCTTTCATTTACATATTTTTATTTTCTTGGCTTTTTAGTTGACATTTTCATGCATGCATAGTATTCTTTATGCCGGCATTTTTTAACATCTGATAGAAAATTTTATAATAAAAAAGATCTAAATAAATTACTGTTTATATTCCAGTTTGTAAATTCCAGTTATTATATAAAAATTGGACTTTTTGGTTGTACATGGTTTTACGTGGCGAGCATCAACACTGTGCGTTGCGCATAGCGGCGTTGGCGCACCTCGGGCTTAATAATTTATTGCCCATTTAAAGGAAAATAGGATTTTTTGAAATTAAATATAATTATCCAAGGCAAAATGGGTCTTGATTCGCGAGCCGAGGCATTTTACCTCGATTCGTGTTACCTCCGCTCGGTGAGCCGCCACCTGGAAGATTTATAGACGCCTTTGTAGGGTCACTACGCGTCCTTAAGTTTTCATAAAGTATGTATAAGGAATCAGGTTTGATTTCTTTTAAACAACTTTTTAAGACGGAATTATACTTCTTTTTAAGAGTGCTGGTGTTTACATCTTGAGACGTTGATGCGTCAGGCCAGGCCCGGTAGCACTCCGGCTTATAGCGTGTTGCTATTTTACAGGAGCGACTAAACCATGGCTGGGATCTGCCTCCAATGGGCACCACAGAGGATGGAATAGAAAGTTCCATACCCTGAAGTACCATATCAGCAACAGAATCAGCAACAACGCTGGGATCTTTCGGCGAGAAGGAAACCCGGTCCCAAGAGTAGGATGCAAAAAAGACTGCATCCTATCCCAATCGGCCAACCTGTAGTGCCAAACACAGTGGCAGCCTGCAGAATGCAACCGCTGTGAGTCACACTCCGGACAAGACAATGGTCTGATGAGCCTAAAGGAGCGTCGACGGAAACCTAATATCCGTCCGGATGAGAGGTCAGCAGAAGGTCCAACAGAGAAGGTGCATGGTCCTCCACGTCTGGAATCCGCATAGGCGAAGTAACCAGCTGTGTAAGATCATATGCCAAACCAAAGTCATAAACAGATCTCCCCATATGATCGGTTGAACGTGAACCGAGCTATTCGGCGTGGTGGGCGTTAAAATCGCCAAGGATCGCGATCTCTGCGGATGGCATCTGTTGTAACAAGGAATCTATAGCCATTTGGACGTGGTCAATGAGTCTGTCTGTTTCGGTATTACCGCTATGGGATCTATAGAGGCTCCCATAGAGGCGGGGATGGTCGTCGCTGTCTACGCGCAGCCATAGGATGGACAGGTCCGTGCCTTCAAGACTGCCGAGGCGTCGAAACAGATGTCCCCTCTGACGTATACGCAAACTCCAGTCCGGCTCACAAAAGAGTGTTCTAATTTGTACCCCAGGTAGGAGAGATATGAATTATCAACCGGAGAAGACACCTGAGTCGCGATTAAAAAGAGCAAGGACAGCTTTGCCGACTCTAGATGATAGTGGATAGCGTTAAGGTTGGATTAAAGTCCTCTGATGTTGCAAAACCTACGCTCAGAAGTAGAGTAGTTTGGTCGTTGATGCTCAGCGAGGGATTTTCCCGGGGTGCTGGTACCCTCCCGGGGTAGTCTTTCGTTTAATTCCGCTACCATGTTGATACTTTACGCTGGTATTCTGTGAGGTCGGGGTACCACCCTGGTCCGAGCCGGCCCATCCATGCGATAAAGCTGCTGTGTGGCTCTACCACTTTTAAATAGTTTATGTAGGTAGTCGGTTTGTACCCTTAGATACCTTTACTTTTATTTTCCCAAAAATAACTACTCCAGATCATGATAAATTATATCAACAGTTTATTCAATAAAATCAGGCGTAACGTTGGGGAAACGACAGTAAAATAAATATTAGATATATAATAAGACAGCTAAAACTGAGTTGTATCTAACCTTTGAGATCTTTCACCTTGAGGTGTGACATCTTTGTCACACCTCAAAGTGATTATACCTGCTCTCTTTACACTTCAATATAACAGAATACAGTAGTTCATGCAGTACTGCTTGGTAATAGAAATAGCTTAAAGATAATGTTAAAGTAAGTTCCGCGAAAAAACAATAAAAATATATATATGTCTTACCTAATGTGACGAGTACCTCACTCTCTTCCTCAATTGCATGCACCATCACCGTTGGAAATACCTCTACACTAAAAGAGGCCCACCTCATTTATACTCTTTAGAATATCTAAGAAAATTATTTATTTTTCACGCGGAAATTAGCTAGCCAATTCTCACACCTTTAATAACCGAACAGTTTCAAATATTATAGTCACGGTTTGTCCTTCCATAAATTGTTTTATGGTCACCTTATACTACAGCAACTAACGCGTGAAATTATACGACGTCCACTCACAGGAGTTACTGGTAATTATACGGTATCAGTGTCATGTGCTTACATAATATAATGATGTTGCTGTGGTGGCTGCGATGCACGTTGCATACGTAGATAATATATTAATTGGAAGGGAGAAAAGCCTGTTCAAACGTTGCCTGAGCTACCTGTCTATTGATCTTGAATCAGTACCAAAGTAAACGTTTATAACAACGTAATAATTATAATATTTTGCTAAATTTAATTGTAAGTAAGCTTATTTTTGAAGTGAACATTTTTGACATGGGGATAAAGCACTGAACTCGCGTGACCGTTACGTTGAGACACAAAAAATTGATGAAAGTAATGTTGAAAATACAATTGATTAAACTTTATTAAATTGATATGCATTTATAAATTTGATTGTATTATTTTATTTTTATTTTATTTACAATAATACATGTTCACAAAACATAATATATAACCTTAATTTTTAAATGTAAAACCTATTAAAGGCAGCCAGAACATGCTTCACAAGAAGAGTAATACTTTATAACATAAATTACAAAATATTAGAAACAGAACCCAAAAATAAATCAAAAACCGAGAAATAACAAAAATATTAAAAAAATATAAACCAATAACTGAGAGACCTTAAAACAATACAGTGGGAAAATCACAATAATCAATTAAACCAAATAACAAAATTAATAAAAATTCTTAAATATTGTCTCTTAAGTTCTGTAGCACTGTTTTTTTAAAACAGGACAAACAATTGCTAAAAATGTCCACAGAATCCGACATCAAATTCAGAAAACGTAAATAAAAAAATCATTATTTTTGTAAAATGTAATGTAAAGCAGCGCTATAAATGAAAATTTGATTACGATATTAATACGTTAATAAAAATTATTTCTATTAAAAATACTTTTTAAAAAATATTTCTTTACAACCCAAAAATAATGTCTGTGAAGTTAAGAAGTTTTGACTTCTGACGTGCAGTCCTACGTACTACGTACATATAACTCAATGCCTACGACTGACAGTTGTTTTTTTTATAGCACAGGGGACAAACAAGCATGCGGCTCACCTTTGGTAAGTGTCGATCGCCGCCAATTAACAACTGCAACACCAGGGGAATTGCAGGTGCATTGCCGGCCTTTTAAAAATTAGTACTTAAGCCAATTTTTTATAGGTCTCTAATTCGTATTTGTCCAGAAATATAGTCGGTAGTAAACAATTTCACAAACAAGTCGTGCGAAAAAGAAAGCTCCTACGATTGCATAGTAGCGGAGTTTTGTCGTGATGTGTGTTGGTGATTTATTCATACAGTTTAAGCTCATTTCTTCAAGGTCCCTAAGTCTTACCGGTCCGCCGTCACTTAAAAACCAATAGAAGTTTATAGTGACAATATTAACGACATAATACAATTGGTTATAACTCGGAGAAAAAGTAAACGTTGAATGAAACTAATTTAACACGTGACATTTGTTGTGATATACTATGGTTGCAGCACTAATGGGCCGGCTCGACCAGAGATGGACCACATTCTCACAGAATACCAGCGTAAATTAGGAGCTCAATGCTGCTGTGTTTTGTATGGTGAGTGTAGAGAACCGGAGACCCTTTTTTACTATATAGACATTTGATCTTAGTCTTCGGGTGTGACAACGCATCTGCATTTTTTCCATGGGCGATAGCATCAACTTAAAATCAGGTAGACTGTATGCTCATTAGTCACCTTTTTGTCTATAAAAATATTATTAGCTTAGAGGCTATTTGGAATTTCATCAATCCTCATGCTTCCTAGGTTTCACATTCTGATTTTATAGTTCAATCGGCCAACCTTCAGCTATTTAATTATAATTTTTGATACATTCGTAAATAATGTAGTATTTGCGTAAATATAGTGAAAGCTCATTACCGTTTAAATTTAGTAATTTTATCGTAAAATTGTAGCGAACTTTGTAACTGTTTTATACCTTATATATATATTAAAACGGCTCGATATGAAATGCAAAAAACTATCACTGCGTGGGTTCCACCGCGCAATATGTTTGCGTCGTGCCATCTTTCCGAAGTTCAGCCAACGTAAACGCGCGCTGAACGCCACCGCACATGGTGATAAAAACGCCGATAGAAAGCAAAAACAACCAATTACACATCTCCATTTAACCGTGATGCGGTGGCGGTTTTTGCTGGAGTTGGCTTCGGACCGTTGGTCACGCACGCCGTGCTGGGAAGCAGTTGCGAAAACTATGCCCATAAATAATACAAATAATCTCAATACCCTTGATATGCCATATATAGGCTTCTGATCGACTGGGCTATTATTATCTACATAGCACGTACTTTATACTAACTGACAACGTACTTTTTTTGATTTCTACTTACTTATCGATGGAAACTAGTCATGTAAGCTGTGATGGTGTTCAGAATACTTAATCATGAACCATCAGCTGATTTTCACCCGTGCATTTTTTATAGAATAACGGTGAAAAACGAGCACATAATCTACCTGATGGTAAGTAGGAGCTATGACCAATAGACATCTACATTTATCCTCGATAAAGAATCAAAATGCAGATGCGTTGTCACCCCCGAGAACTAAGATGGAATGCCTTGTTTTAAGTAAAAAGGATCTCCGGTTCTATACACTCATCATACGAAACACCACATGATATCCTTCACCGTCGAGCACGTGATAAATCTATTATAGTATTAGTAATTACTATATATATAGCAATTACATTATTGTGACCATGCAGTAGCAGAGAACTAGAGACCCTTTTAATGAAAACTAGACATTCCATCGTTGTCCTCAGGTATGACAACTCATTCTGCATGTTGATTCATAATCGAGAACTCATGTAGAAATCTATGCAGCACACTGTCCACTTACAATCAGGTGGACTGTGTGCTCGTTTATCACTCTTATTATGTAAATTAAAAATTAAAAAAAATAATGAAATAAAATACTATATCTTGACACTGACTCCTAAAGCTGTTCCGTGAATTTTTTAATTCGTCTTAAGTTTTTGAAGAAGACTTTTATTTTTCTACCGACTTCAAAGAAGAGGAGGTACTACATTCGAATGTATGTTTTTTGTGTGTTATAACTTTTTTCTGGGTAAATCGATTTCGATGATTTTTTTATTTGAATTCTGGTGCTTCTCGTGTGGTTCCATATAAATTTGACCAAGGGCTGACCAAAAGTTATTGAGTTGTTAATAATAATTTATATTGAAGTCGGTTGTACAAAATTTTAAATTTTAAATTATATTAAGAGTTAATTTTTTATCAGAAGCTACTACTGAGGATCTTTTGTTCTTCTTTTGTTTATAAAAACGTAACCTCAATACTATGATTTTCTGCTGTATCGTGGGGGCAGTTTACAAACGTAAATTTTGACAAAAATCCAGATTCGGAACAATTGTTTGTATGCCATACGGATACTTTTTCCGTGTGGGATTCGAACCAGCGGCCCTTAGCAACTCATTGCTAAGCCACTGCGCCACGGAGCTGTCATTTATTTAACTCGTAGCTTTAACTGGTATGTTTGTCATGCACTTCTGTGCGTGCGCACACACCGGCACCCGCATGCTCATTTCGTCGCGCTGATCCGTTAAGCAAACAGAAATACATCAGCACAACCGATCGTTAACCACGTCATTAGATCGCACGCGATCCATAACATGAATATTTAAATTGATAATTATGAATAGAGTTGGAGAAGTCGATTCACTACCCGTACCTGTTCACTCGTCCGCTGACATTGCACTACAGCGCTAATGAGTTTATGTTTTTGATTTCATTCATTAATTTATTTTTAAATGACAAAAAAATAAATAGATAATTATTTAATGTATCTCAATAAAACAGTTTGTATATACATAACATAAACAGTCATGCCTCTCACCTAGAGGGACATACAGAGACTACGGACTGCCATTTGGCACGATCCTGACGCACGTCTCTCGCCTTTACACTCATATATATATATATATATATATATATATATATATAACGTACCTAAGCACTCATGCTCATCAGTTAAGGGTTACACTTGATTTGGCCCATCTTCAATATATTGCCAATTTGGTCTATATCCTGGTCGTATATCCTGGTCATAGACAAACTCTTCCACTTTCTGAACCAACTCCTTCTTAGTAGCAGTATATAATTATGAAAAAGCATATAAGTAGTGAACAGCGACTGTAATACTATATAAGTAGTTGTTATTTGATAAATAGGTGGTAAAAGAAAATATTACTTTTATATTGAGAGGAAGGTGCAACAATTAATATATTATATAAATAATAAATAAAACAGTCTCAATAAAATGGTGTGTTATTAATTTTATTAACTTATTCAGACTACTGATGATTGCTCTTAAAACTCTAAACGACGACCTATTGCCAGGCCGTCGTTTAAAGTGACTGAAATTCTATATGCTTCAAGTGTTTAAAAAATACAAAGTGTTGAATAAGGACGGACGAACAAAAGGCTTGACAGAAAACAATTTAAGGTTTATATTAATCTTATATTAATTTAATTGGTAAACGAAGTGTTGGGCGACCTCTACTAGATGGAGTGATGATCTGATGGAATACGCAGGTAGACCATAGATGCAGGTTCAGGACCGTAATTTTTAGCAATCCTGGAGGAGGGCTGTGTTCAGCAGTGGACTTGTGATGGACTGTAGTAGTAGTAGTTAGTGTAGGAGTGTTAGTAAGGTGATGGTTCCAACAATCAAAACCATGTACACAGGGTAGGACCACGCTCTCACAGAATACTAGCGTAAAATAACAGCTTATTGCTGCTGTATTTCGTATAATGAGTGTAGAGTACCAAAGACACTTTTTACTGGAAACGAGGCATTCCATCTTAGTCCTTAGGGATGACAACGTATGTGCATCATCATCTTAATTGAGGATAAATGTAGATGTCTATGGGTCACCGCATCCACTTACTATCAGGAGACCTGTGTACTCGTTTGTCACCCTTATTCTATAAAAAAATCAAAAATAATTTTGCATCATTTCGGTATCAGTCCGTACAATCGTTACAACGAACGGTTAACGGACTTTGTGCGACGTTGTTTTTTTTTAAAGGCACTTCTCGTAAACTTCTCAATAAACTATCTACCTGATGTTCCTACGCACTAGATACCTTACGCACTGATATCTGATGCGGGCCCGACAAACGAACGTTTTCACCGCATCGGTTAATACAAAGATTAAGATCTTTACTAAATCATTGCTTCTACACCCAAAATAAATAATTTTATTTTTGTTGGTACTAATCAAATTTGTATTGATATAAAAAGAAGAATCGGACTCTACAAACCTTCAAACGTGGAGATGTGGGATACAATTTGAACTCTTACAACAATTTCCGCAAGGAATTCAAAACGTTTTTGCGATTTGGATAAACACTTGTACGAGTTTGACAAAATTTATGTAAAATTATTAATTTATTGACTATAAAATCGAACAATTTCAGTCAATAAATTATATATTATAGTCAATAAATTTATAATTTCAAATAAATTTTGCCAAACTCGTACAAGTGTATATCTAAATCACAAAAATGAAGATAAAGTTTCACCAAGTGACAACAATCGCAAATATAAATTAAATAGTAATTGCCGCTTGCCTTTTCATTTTAAATTGGTATGATATTCTTGACATTCTTCTTTCTTTGTGGAGGTATTTGCCATGTAATGGTGGCTGCCATGTGATAATTTATTCTTTGAGTTACTAAAAAAATTATGACTAATGATGGATGCTGTTGTAACCATCTCGTTGATGCTAGACGCAAAATAGCGACCGGTGATGTGCAGGCGTTAAAAGTGCGAGAAATCTGGTTCTGCGAATCTGCCAAGCGTGACGCTTAATGCAAATGCACCCTACATTGGGTGAGATCCCGTGTCCATTATTGGACTTTTATAGGCTGTTGAAGAAGAATATGATAAGCATTAATATTTTAAAATGTTTTCTTCGAACCAATATAGCTCAGAATGGCAGCTTCGTACCAGTAGACCAACTTCCATCTAGTCATCGTATCCACTAGATGGAGTGTCCACCTGGTAAGATATGCAGGAAGTCGATGAATGCAGGTGGCTCAGGACCGTGCTTTGTGGGGTTCCTTGGGGGAGGCTTGTGTTTGTGTTTTATTGAAAAAATGTTTTGTTTCATTAATAAAATTATCAAGCGTTTCAACCGTCCAGTCGCACAGGCACCATAAACACGGCGACATTATGAAAGAACATGCCCGGAGCGACCGCGCGGGAATTACACAACTACACACATAGAAATGAAAACGCATCTTTATGCGACCGATACACGATAAAGCTAAAACGTTGAAAGCTATACTATGCCGCCGCGATAAAAACCACGCGCTCTGAACACGCGGACACAAAAAACACTTTACTTTAAAAATTAACAGCGCTGGAAATCCAACTTTGAAATCTTTTGAGGCATTTAGTTCATTGAGAGTCATTTGTTTTTATGTTCCAGATGTATTGCTGCGTTTTCCCAGTTCGAGCAAATAAGGCTCTTTCCTAATTATTATTGTCGACGCTGGACAAGCTGTGATTAATAGCACAAACATAGAAAACATAAAACACAAAAATAGACGGCCTCGTCTCTAAAATCGACTAACAACTCTATAATAGATGAACTGACAAGTTACATATTAGTTATAGATTTCCTAACCCGGGTTGCTCCCGTACTGCGAAATTTGCAGCGAGTGCTTAGTCCATGAGCTACCACGGCTCTTCCGGGTTCGATCCCCGTCGGCACCAATGAAATTCGTAATTGCAATTTTAAGTGCTGATCTACCACGCGCTCGGCGGTGAAGGAAAACATCGTGAGTAAACCTGTATATCTGAGAAATAAGAAAAAAAATATTTCGACGACATGTGAAGTTCACATTTCCTTGCTCTAAAAACTGACTCAGAAATGAGAGGAGGCCTGTGCCCAGCAGTGGGACATATATAGGCTGTAACTGTAACTATCTTTAGGGTTTTTTTTTATAAGGAAACATTAAGTTTGTCTCTGCAATTAATCGAAGTAACATGTAAGTGGCCAGTAGGATTTTTCCGTATCTGTTTGCATTACTTTGATATTCATCTCAAAAAGTGACTGCCGTTTTAGTAAAGAATGTATTCAAATGGTTAAGAGGAAAATATTTTGCAATTTTGTATTATTTTTGTTGTCAATGATTTATTTATATATTGTATTAAGCTGTATGTTTTACTTAAATAAAGAAAAATAATTTATTATATTATATGCGTGACTGCACGCTATTATACATTGTAGAGTAACCTGCTACATCAAACAAAGTAATGAAATGTTGCAGTATTTTTATTTATATTCTTTTGTTTCTAAAAGAGTTAATTCGATTTGCTAACATAACTAATACAACATATAATATATATAAATATATATAAATAATAGCTGATAATGCTGCAATAGAAAGGATAGAAAGGCTTCGTAAAATTTAGCGTTTTATAAAATGCTTAACCTGTTATTTCGCATTTTAATATATCTGCTTTTTTGGCGTCACTTACGTTAAACAATGGATAATGTGATTGATAAGGAATATTTTCATATTTGTTTACACGAAAACCAATAAAATAATTTCATGATTTCTCATAACGTGTGTTAAAGAACATAATAACATAACATAAACATAACATAAACACTCACGCCTGTCACCCAGAGGGGTAGGCAGAGACTATGGAATTCCATTTGGCACGATCCTGACACACCTCTCTCGCTTCCTCCACATCCATATACCTACGCATACACGCTCGTCGGTTAAAGGTACTCTTAATTTGGCCCATTTTCAATATATCGCCTATTTGGTCGATAAACTTTCGCCTAGGGCGACCCTTCCCGACTCTGCCATTCACCTCTGCAACATAAATTTGCTTTGTCACTCTTTCCTCATTCATTCTTTCTACATGACCAAACCACCGAAGCATTCCTTTCTTAATCCTAGTCACAACATCATCTTGCAAACCACACATTTCTCTTATCACACTATTTCTCACCCTGTCATTCAGATTCAGCCCTAGCATACTACGTAATGACCGCATTTCTACAGCATTTATTCTACTCTCGTGCTTCTTCTGCCACACCCAACTTTCACTACCATACATTAAAGTAGGCACTAACACAGCATTGTGAATTGCCAAACGTGCCTTTTTGGACACATTCTGACTTTTCACAATAGAGTGTAGAGCCCCATTCAATCTATTTCCTGCATTCACTCGTCGTTCTATATCCTTATCATATCTACCATCCCTGCTAAACACACATCCCAAATACACAAACTCATCTACTTGCTCTACCAACTCCCCTTCTATTCTTATTTCACATATCGTTTTACTTTCTTCTCTTTCAAAAACCATAACTTTCGTCTTACTTGCGTTCACTTTCATTCCCTTTTCTTTTAATGTCCTGTTCATTAATGTAACCATCATTTGCAACTCGGCTGCCGACGACGCAAGTATGACTTGATCATCGGCGTACAAAAAGCATTTGACGGTTAACTCACCCATTCTTAACCCGCATTCTTCTGCTTTCAAATTTTCCAAACAACTGTCCATAAATAGGTTGAACAGCCATGGGGAAGCCACACAGCCCTGTCTGACACCTTTATGGATGCCAAACCAGTCCGAGTAGGCCCCGTTGATCCTGACACAAGCACTAGAGTCCCTATATAGAGACTTCAATGCCTGTATCAAGCCAGCGCTCAACCCAAATGAGTTCAGTGTTTGCCATAACACATCCCTGTCCACTCTGTAATAAGCCTTCTCCAAGTCTATGAACGCACAAAAAACTTTTTGGTTTTTGGCCAAAAACT
The DNA here is from genome assembly GCA_033319125.1 of Parnassius glacialis. Taxonomy (NCBI): domain Eukaryota; kingdom Metazoa; phylum Arthropoda; class Insecta; order Lepidoptera; family Papilionidae; genus Parnassius; species Parnassius glacialis. Next base: position 53,079,530 of record JAVANC010000021.1, on the reverse strand, counting down.
TCTCCGCGATCATGCGCATGGAAAAGACCTGATCCGTACATCCCATTCCCTTTCTAAATCCCGCTTGCACATCCCAAATTTTTCCATCAGTTTCTTTCATAACTCTTTCAATTAGTACCTTAGCATACAATTTTCCCACAATGCTAAGAAGGCTGATACCACGGTAGTTTTTACAGTCCTGCTGTGATCCTTTTCCCTTATATATTGGGACTATCACGGCTTTGCACCAGTCTCCCGGTACCCGCTTAAGTTCCCAACATAAATTAAACAAGGTGCACAGCAGGTCTGCCACCACTCCTTCTCCAGCCCTTAGCATTTCGAGAGATACTCTATCATAACCGGCTGCCTTACCTGCTTTCATACTTTTCATTGCTTTCATTATTTCATCTATACTTATATCTCTATCTATTTCCTCTTCTTCCGGAATTTCTATTTCATTTAATTCAAACGTCTCATCACTCATAAACACGCTTTCAAAGTATTCCTTCCATCTCCTTAAACTCAAAACTTCGTCATTCAGAATACAGCCATTCTGGTCTCGTATAGCATTCATTCTAGGCTGTTTTGAATGTCCCCTGGTAGTTCTTACGAGTTTCCAGAACATTTTAATGTTTGCCTGGAAGTTATCCGATATTCTTCTATCATTCATATCCGTTCTTTCTTGCTTTTTCCTTTCAACTACTTCTTTTACTCTCTTATTTAGGTGTCTAAATACTGCCTTTTTCCTTTCAATATCATCATTCATACTGCTAGAATTACTAGCCTTGGTTGCTAGTAAATCTAGCCATGCTTTCTTCTTTGCTTCAACTTCCATCCGTACCTCATCATCCCACCATACGTGTTAATTTTCCTTTCATTCGTTCTCTTACTTACACCACATACTTCGGTAGCTGCATCCACTAAACCTTTCTTGACATTATACCACACAGTCTCCAAGTCTAAATCATTCATACACAATTCAGCCATACCACTTATATTTTCTCTCAATCTATATTTGAACTTCTCTCTCACACCTTCATCTTGTAACCTCTCTGTTCTTATACGCTGTAACGCAGTGGTAGACACAGATGTCCGATGCCTCCAACGTCTGAAAAGACCATTAATTCGGCATTAGACCAAGTAATGATCCGTCCCTACGTTAGAGCCCCGGTAAACCCTTGTATCTACCACCGCGCTCCTCATTCTTTCATCAACAATTATGAAATCTATCATACTTCTATCATCACCTCTTTCCCATGTATACGTGTGAATCTTCTTATGACGAAAGAAAGTGTTCGTCACAAAAAGACTCTTTTCCACGCATACGGCGAGAAGGCTTTCACCATTCTCATTTATACTTTCATCACCAAACGTTCCCAATATCCTTTCATAACCAAGCCTCCTCACCCCAACCCTTCCATTAAAATCGCCTAATATCACAATATTTTCATTAACCTTGCATTTCATTAGCACCATCCTTACCAACTCCCAAAACTGCTCTCGGATATAAGTGGGCTTAGACATGTCTGGGGCGTAGACCCCTAAAACAAACAACTTCTTTAAGCCCACTTTCATTCGTATCCATAGCAGTCTCGGGCTTACACATTCATACTCTTTCACACAATGACCCATTCTTTCTGAAAGGATGATACCGACTCCCTGGCATGCCCGCTCGGTCTCGTCTACACCAGACCAGTACGCGGTATACATGCCATGTGTAGTAGCATCCTTTCCCTTCCGTTTCGTCTCATTTACACATAACACGTCTATTCCTCTATCATGCATCATATCGCATACTTCATCCATCTTATCATTCATTCCTCCACATACATTCAATGTAGCCAGACGGGCTTCCGCAATCCACTTTTCGCCCCTCCGGGGGACAGAACGTGACGGGTGGCGAACCTCGTCGCCGGTTTTCCTCCCGGAGATTCTTCGCACCCCTGCCCCATTAAAGGGGCGCCGGGAACTCGGGGCCATTTCTTTAATTCTATGCCTCATGGTGCGAAAGTAGGGTGTGGTATTTTTTACGCCGCTACCACACGGTGAGGAGCCGAGTCAGTTCTTTCGGCTTTGTCGCTTGTTTAGCACCACCCGGGGGACACGTGTAGGGTGGGCCTAGGATTAGGTGGTCAAAGCCTACGGACGCGAGCGACTCATCCCCCAGTGTTAAAGAAATGCATGAAAATTGTGCCTACCCATTACTTTGTAATGGTAGATACTATATTTGTATAAAACCTGTTCATAATTGCGCCTGTTGCAAATGTCTAACAGGGCGAGGTGCCGGCAGTTGATGTTTTTGTGTTGTATTTATGTTGTAATATTGGCTGTCGATAGTTAGGTTATGCGATTTCCTTCAACTCGTTTGTTCTACCACTTATTTTTCTCACGCGCGTTGCCGAGTACTCGTGGTAATTATGCGATACAAAAGAAGTAGTAACAATCTATTAAAAAAATATTAAATGAATGAATGAATATACTTTTATTGTACACCACGAACAAATATACAAATAACATAACAAAAATCAGATTATATTATGTACAATTTGGCGGCCTTATCGCTACATAGCGATCTCTTCCAGGCAACCAAAGGTGTAAGCGAATAAAACAATAAATAGGTAGGTGGTAGGTGGTGCAATATAATATACAACGTATCAATACATGCGATTTATTAATAATAAATTCAAAAAAATAACATACAAATAACTAATACATGAAATAATATAAATTACTAACAAATAATAAAAGATAAAGTAAAACATATAATATATACCTACAGTACATACGAGTATACAAAAATAAACAAAAATACATATATAAATTACAAAATTACTCAAACAATATTCTGTGTTTTCTGTGATTTTTTCACTTTTAATATGATTAGTCTTTAGTTTTAATTTAAAAATTTGCAAAAATAATTATAATACATATTGGGTCGATTTTACAATAATCAGAAATAATGTTATTCAAATAATTAAAATACGACATAAAAAATCTATTGTATTAATTAAATATCTCTGCTATTAGACTTTTATTTTCATTCAGGTTGTAATTTATTTGAAGGATAACTTTTATCTGACAATTGTAAAATTGGCCCTTAATGATTTATATCCTTTTTATCATGTTATTGTTCTACTGATTTATTAAATTGTACATTTTATTCTACCGTTTAAGACTAAGATAAGTGTTGGTTAATATGTTCATTACTACTCATGAATCTAGTGCCACTATAAGCAACCAAGTTTGTTTGGAAATAAATTTATCAACTTCAACATTAAACTGCCTTTTTTGATACATTATCAAGATACTCCCTTTCTTTATTTTATTTTCAAGGCAAAAACTAAAGGAGGTAATTGTCGTCTTCGGTAAAATCTAAGAAATAATGTAGCCGGCTGTAATGGCATCGGCACAGCAAGGTGTTTTTGCGAGGCACGGCGGTCGCGGGACTCGTTTTAATTGGCTCAAGGAACTACGCTCTGACGGTTTCGACAGGCCTCTCACACAACATATTAATTATAGCTACGATGTTTCAAATAATATAATTACTAGAATCACTATGTGAAAATAGTACACTCGATAGACTCGAAATTTTGTTTTTTATTTCCAGTACGGAAAGAAATATTAAAAAGTCCACTAACAACAAGACTTAAAGCAAAATAACTTGAAAAAGTTAGGATCCAAAAATCAATAAAATACTATAAATAAGAGGCAGCTGTAAAATTAAAAAAAATATTAGTGTCTATGCTTGGCTAGGCTTGCATGATCATCATACTAAGCTAACTCACCAAATTCACAAAAATACTAAATGATCTTGATTGCAATTAATTAACATTCATTTTAGACGATAAAAAAGCATTTATATTTCTTTAGATTATATTTAGATGATATAAAAATAGTCAGAACGGCGTGTTTCAACCGTATATGGTTGAGATCATATTTCTTAAATGTTAAGGACCTCGTTTTCTATATGGAACCAACAAAAACTCAATCTGAAATCATCAATTGCAAAATGATTACGTGAAGTGGCAATTATATTGATAGCTAGCATCATCAAATTGATATATTCATTACTTTGAATTAGTTCACTGGCTGTTCGCAATCGCATCATAACTTGTACCTTTATAAAATATTCTAGTAAACATCACAAAGCAATTTAGAACGTAAAATGAATAGACTGAGGCTATAATTGCTCGCACAGTATCTCATAACAGTTTGTAGTGCGTATCACAGTTTGTGGTAGCACGCGAGTTGGACACATTCATTAATAAATAATCAGTTAGCTGAGGGGATATAATCGCAAGGATTATCTTTTTGATTTATGAACTGGTTTTTTTTTTGCATTTCCTTGCAAAGAGCTTCTCAGGAGAAAGTGGCTCAGGCAATTTGTTATTGGTGTTATTTTTGACCGCTTCACATTGCAACTCGCAGAACAGTAGACTCTGTTTGTAATTAATAATGTTTGCTTTATGTTATAAACAATGTTTGCGTGTAATTAGTTCTTGCATACAATAAATAGTATATGTAGATAATAATATAGTAGAAAATGTGCAGAACTTATCTATCAAAGGGTTTAAAAATATTTATCAAGCAAAAATTGTCTAATAAGGGTTATTATACTTCTAAAATATACAATATTATCATGTACTCCATGAAAATATTGATAATAACCCCTGGGAATGAGATGATCCCTACCATGCTGTAAAAGTTAAAAATTACTTTCAATAAGTATTACTGTAATCCATATTGAATAAAAATTATTCTATTATATTCTAAAAAAAAAATAACAAATAGTGATCCGGAGATTTTCTGAATCATTGTTTATACAAGTTAAAGCTTCGTTTTAGCCCTTTGATGAGGCGGTGCGTGATGATCATTATTGGAACTAAGTTCTAACTAAGCGAGAAAAACTGTGAGATTTTTCCGTCACGACCCCTTCTGACGTAGTGTAGACGGCCTTGGCGGCTATAAGGAAGAGAGATGGAATAATATCCATCTCCCTCGCACTTTTCTTTATCTGGCCATGAAAGAAATATTATTTTATAATAAATGACTCTTCATTTTAATATACGCTAGTAATTCATTTTATTTGCATGCGTTAATCAATAATATAATACGCTTATCAATCCTATGTACAATCCAAATGCCGTAATCATCGGGGCTCACACTTGAATATAAATACCTATATATATAGCCTGGCGTCAGAGACAGGTACCGCTAAGTAGGATTGACGAAGTCATTGGGCTCTAGTAATAACATACTACGAAAGGAACTTCGTTCGTTCTTCACGCATGTTTTTAACGATTTTTAATTTTCTGCCCATGCCGTAAGTTTTGCGAAACCATTGACCACATTGTACTGGATGGTAGGATCCCATCTCTGTCTAGGAGTCCGTCCTGGTTGGTATCTTACCAATTCCTGTCATCAAGCAGTGTGAAGCAGTTTGAAGGGTATAGAGTCAGTATAATTACAGACGGAGGCATTACTACTTTGTCCTCAGAGGTGATAACTCATCTGTAGCTTTCTTGTGGAGTTTTGGCGGGAACTTGACCGGCTTCGGTTTCCTGCTCCTGTATTTTTGTTTAAATAATGGTTTGAAGTGGACTTTGATATGTAAAAGTGGTGCGATTTTGTGTATTAAGAATCCGCGCATGTGAACTATTAGTGAAAACGGTGACACAAGTGCTCTGATGGTGATGTGATTCTCAAAATAAGGTGTCTGTCTGCTTAGGCGCCTTGAGATACCATCGCCAACCGTCAGCTGTCTGCCGGCTCAAGTTGCCTTCAAAATCTCCCAAGGGCTGCACAATGTGACGCTTCAACATATTGTGAAGCAGTATACTATGAAGGATAATTATTATAATATATTGTAACTTCAGGCTCAGAAGGGCTAGATCCCAGAGCCGTAAAGCCAGTTATTAAGAAGAAGTAGCTTTCTTTGCTTGAAGTTGGCTGCAAGTGTACTTTTCAGTTTTAAATCTTCACTATCATCATCACTACATCCTATCAAATTTAACTACTGAACATAGGCCTCCCATATTGACCAGACTCCCACACTTGGCAGGCCAGTTGCTAACATCATTTTCTTATTATTTTGAGATATTACCAAGAAGATGCTGCTGCCGTCTTCTTTTTCAGTTGTTTTTTATGAAAATCGTAGGATGATTACAGCGGAGCGGATGCTCTTACACCGCCACTACACAGCTATATACAGTAAAAAATAAAAATACATAAATAACGCAAGCCGCTCCTCCTGATCACCATTAGTACAACTCTTCTCAAGTCCATCCAGAACACAGGTCCCCTTAAAGAAAGGCCACAAAAAACTATACGTGGTAGAGCCATGTTGCAGCTATATTAGTAGTATAGTTGTAGCACGAATGGATCGGCTCGACCGGGGAAGGGCCACGCTCACACATAATACCAGTGCAAGATAGCAGCTTAACACTGCTGTGTTTCGTATGGTGAGTGTAGAGAACCGGAGACACTTTTACTGGAAAAGAGGCATTCCATCTTAGTCCTTACGGGTGACAACGCATCTACATTTTGAGTCTTTATTGAGGATAGATGTAGATGTCTATGGGTCATAGCAACCACTTACCATCAGGTGGTCTGTGTGCTCGTCTGTCACCCTATCCTATAAAAAAAGAAAAAACATAAAATTATTATATTGCTGATATTGATTCCTGAAAATTCATAATTTTAACATAGCGAATTACCTAATGATTTCTTATGTTTACGCGAGCAATAAAAATTTAAATAAAACTAAGTTTTTACGGATTCTGTGGCGTATATTAACTTATTTTATATTCCCGAAGTTTCATGCACCCATGATCACGGGGTGGGGGAGGGGAGGGTTACTGAGAGGTTCGACAACACAATGTCATAGGTCACCACGGCTATCTTCAGATCAAATTATTAATTTTGGTGCGATCTACGCCGTATGAACTAATAGTATCTTGAATTATTAAATTACTTGGTAAGATACGCAGGAAGTCGATGGATGCAGGGGGCTCAGGAACGTGTTTTGTGGCATTCCTTGGTGGAGGCCTGTGGAGGAGGCTGTTCAGCAGTGATCTTGTGGCTGTAATGGTAATAATGATGTAAAATTAATGGACATCTCAATTAGGAACGCGTTTTTAGCTTGTAGATTTTGTTATCTAGCTAACAATCTAAAAGTCAATAATATGTCCCTTAATTAATTCCCCTCATCCGTTGATTTACTACTAAATTATCGTATCGTATCATTTATATCAAATGTAACTTTCAATAGCTTAGCTTTGAACAGAAATATTACTTATTTTCGTCCATCAATCATTATTATAATAGAAACATCGTCGATGATTACCGTGCAGTAGCAGTGAATTCGTAATGTCGAGTGAATCCGCGCGCTTTTGTAGTCAAATGGCGCGGTCAGGCACATTAGCAACCCATAAATTACGAGGATAAAAACGAATCCGTCCGAACCTACCGCAACCCATGGCCGTGATGAATATGCAAAGCATCAGAAACAATCCAGGCCCTTAACCCAACCGTGCTGTATTAATCTCAATATTTATTTGAGTTTCGGAGATAGAATAATCATGTCCTGATTTTTCTAAAGCTACAGAAGGCATTATGTGGGTGAATACATTACTGTTTGTTGAAACTATCTTGAACTAATTTAGAAATCTTGCACAATTTTCTTTCTCGGGATATTTGTAATAAGCGTTTTAAATTTATTGCTTTAACTTAATTCATTGTATCCAGAAAATAAAACGAAATAAAATGGTTAAAAGAAACGATTCTAAATAAAATTAAGCAATTTTTAAATTCTCTCTAAAAAAGTAATTATTAACTAAGTTATAACTTATAACTCAGTTATTGCTGTAAGTATACATTGTTTCATTGTTTTTGTTATTTGTTCTTCTTTTTTAATTATTTCTTTTTTTATAATTAATTGTAATTTTATTGCAGGTGATACTCGGCAACAAACTGCAATTTGGCGAGATAATTTCTGTAGTAATGTAGCTATTTAACTTTTTTTAATAAATAAAAAAAAACTAAAACATCTCATCATCGTTTTCATCATTATCTTCAGTATGTGAAGGGACTGGAGTTGGACAAAATGCTCTTCCGACATAGGACTTTTCGTTATGACTGCGCGTACTAGTCACATTGTCAATCACAGTAGAGAATTATTCACACCTTTGGTCACCTCTAAAAACACCCACATAACGGTATATTATAATAGATACTTTTGCGCCATCACCGCGAGCTAAATTATTGCATATTATATGTAATTAGATTTATCGCTACAAAAACCTATAATTATAAACAATTAAGCAAAATTTAATCGTCGTTACATTGAAGCATTGAATACGTTTTTTTTTAATCTATTTTCTCAACTGATCATTAAAAGTAATAACATTTGAATAACCGAATCTAAATTTATCAATCCTCCTTTTTATAGGTCAATTATCTGTATCACTTATAATAAAATCATCTGAGGTTGGAAACGAGGTCGTTCCGGTGTCGGGCGTACACGAGCATATTTTGAAGTTATGTAAATATGTGCAAATGGTCCTTGTGTTTTAAAATACGAATTAAATCTCGTTTTCGGCGGTGTTTTCGTGTCGCACAACGTCAGTGTCGGCGCGTGCCTGACGCGATAATTGCCGTATCTATCCCCGAGCTCTATACAAATAAGTTAAAAAAAATCTCACACGTTACAATTATGACGGTGCGAGAATAATGCAAGGAATTTATTTGAATTACAAATTGAACGCACAGCAGACAGTTTTAGCGCGCGGCGAATAAATAATTTGATATTATGCAAAGTGATGAGACTTCATTTAACCGCCGCGAGCGACCTTGACATAGACCCATAAATAAGAATATCTTAACCACTCATACATATGGACGGCTCGCACACTCGAATATGGTAAGTGCCGGCTTATGAATAAATTTTATTATTTAAAACTCGGAATGTTCATTACTAAAACAAATACTCGTAAGACGTAGTAGTAATACAGGATGCTCCGTTTGCTGTGGGCTGTGCCTTTGCCGGTCGTAAATTGTTACAAATTGCAAAGGTTGTTTTGCAATAATTCATGTGTTTTGAGGCTGATAACGTGCTAAACTGTGGATTCATAGTCGATCAACATCGAGGCAAACAAACAAAACTCAAGGTGATCGGGCCTGCCGCGCCCACGCGCCTCGCCTGACGTCAACCTATCTGGGATATCGTGGAACAATGCCTTCTATCTACAAATTGAATATGCATTACGTAATCTGTGACACCTAAAACGTATTTATTTAGTCCTTGAAAAAATATGCGAATATATTTTATAAATTTCCAGCCATTTCAATAAATTGTGGATAAATAAAATGGTTCTCAAAAATTTTACTTTTTCTAATGACTTCATATTCATTACGCCCATCACAAGACACTGCTGAACATAGGCTTCCCACAAGGAAGGCCTGCCGCAATGCACGGTCCTGAGCCACCTGCATCCATAATTTCCTGCATGCCTTACCAGGTCGTCACTCCATCTCGTGGGGCGTCCCTACATTTCGTCCGCTGGTACGAGGCCGCCACTCGAGAACCTTTTTTCCCCATCGGTTGTCAGTTCTTCGAGCTATATGGCCGGCCCATTATCAATTCAGCTTACTAAATACTAAATCGTTGGGCTATGTCAGTCACTCTGGTTCTACTGCGGATATCCTCATTTCTAGATTTACCACGCAGAGAAACCCCGAGCATAGCCCTCTCCATAGCTCGCTGAGCGACCTTGAGCTTACTCATACGGACAGCAGTGAAGGACCACGTCTCAGTTCCATAGGTAATCACTGGAAACACGCACTGGTTGTACAGTCTCGTTTTCAAGTTTTGAGGTATACCTGACGCCAAGATGTGCCGTAATTTCCCGAACGCTGCCCAGCGGAGTTGAATACGTCGATTAACCTCTCGGTTGAAGTTGGATTTCCCTAGTCGAACTATTTGTCCGAGATAAACATACCCGTCAACAACTTCGAGCTTAGTGCTCCCAATAATTACCGGTATAGGTGTGACATGAACGTTATACGTGATCTTCGTTTTGTCCATTTTCATCTTAAGACCTATCTGTTGGGTGACACTATTGAGGTCATTGAGCATAGTGCTTAGGTCCTCCAGCGATTCTGTCATAAGGACTATACCGTCGGCAAATCGAAGGTAAATAATGTACTCGCTGTTGATGTTAATACCGTATCCTTTCCAGTCCAGTACCTTGTAAACGTCTTCCAATGCAGCGGTGAAGAGTTTCGGGGATATAACGTCACTCTGTCTTACACCTCTCTGCAGTTGGATAGGTTTCTTACTCTGGTTCTGTACTCGCACTTCATATTACGAGTATGTTATATCTAATTTATATAAGTGTTTACTTATTTATTTTGTTTCTTTATTTTATTTTATAGAATAAGGGTGGCAACGAGCACACAATCTAGCTAATGGTAAGTGGATGCTGTGGCACATAGACATCTACATTTTAAAACGGGTCACTGGTTCCCTACACTCACCATACGAAACACAGCACTATGAAGTAGCTATCTAAGGTGGTCCCCGGTCGTGTCGACCCATTCGTGATATAACCATAATATGGCTGCAGCGTGACTATAACACGTATAAAGTATAAAATTAATAAAAAACAATTAGTTTCAAAATTATGAAGCGCTAATGTGCACACCCTGTAACAAAGAGTTCTCATGACCCGAGGCAAATCACACCACGGCAAACATGCTCCTGACAATAAAAACAAGACAACAATCGGTTGTTTCCATTAAACAAATTCGTGAATACGTAATGCAGCTCAATGCTTGATATTAATATTTATAGGAACGGGCGATTTGAATAGATCTCAGATATCGCTCGTTAGCGAGTGTGAACGCGCCGATCCTATCTCAATTTGTTTTGTCAAGATTTACTTGCTAATTAGCTTATCGATCGCGAGCTTTTATACGCTTAGGTTGCTGACTACTTTCTGAAAGATAATTCAGTTTCAGTGTGCATATTATCCAAAGTATTTGTTGTGCTGTCTCTTGTTCCAGAGTAGCATAGATAAGGTAAGGTTACATCCTATATACGTCCCACTGCTGGGCACTGGCCTCCTCTCACTTCTGAGAGGGTTTTAGTTCAAGAAAGTGTCCGCCGCGGTGCCCCAATGCGTGTTGGAGGACTTCACATATCTTTGCAATATTTTTTATTTTTTATTTCACGATGTTTTCAACCTTCACCGCCGAGCACGTGGTAAATCGGAGAGGCATATTTTATTGTATTGTCTAGTGCTATGAGTTTATTTGCTAGAAACTGCCTAGTAGCGACGGTATAACGGAAGCCATCATCCTTCGATCCCGTGAGACTTTTGAAGAGGCGACTTAGAGTGCATGTAAGTGAGTATACAGGATACTATGAACGTTTGGTACCTGGCTACTGTGGTGCATGTACACCTACAACCATCTTTAAACAAAGAAAGTTACAAAAGCGTTTTCACCTCTGAGGAATAACACTGAATGCCTCACAACTGTAATTATGCTGGTTCTCTTTGCCCCTATCGGAACACGTAGGTAAAACCTACCGAGACGGACTCCCGGACTGAAAAGATGTCCTAACAATTAGTTTTATACTTATTAAGCTGCCCATTATATGGTGAAATTCCCCATATTATTAGAGAGGCCGATTTTATCAGTATACTCATACTATTTACCGTATGGTGAGAAACGATGATGTATATTTTCTTGCAGAATACTTTATTTTTTTAACAGTGGTAAAGCCAGGCGGCAGCTTTTGCTGTCGCATGGATGGGCCGGCTCGAACCGGGGTGGTACCACGAACTCACAGAAAACCAGCGTTAAGTAGATGTTTACCTCTGCGTTTCGCTTGGTGAGTGCAGGTGGCCGGTGGCCCTTTTTACTGGAAATGAGGCATTCCATCTTAGTCCTCACGGGTGACAACGCATCTGCATTTTAATTCGCTAACGAGGATAGATGTAGATGTCTATGGGCCGCAGCAACCACTTACCACCAGGTGGACTGTGTGCTCGTTTTTCATCCATATCCTATAAAAAAAACCTACTAATAAGCGATGTTGTTGTAGTGCATTAGGCATGTTTGCTGAAACGGTAAATGACAGCTTTCAAGCTATTCTGCGAAAAAGAACAGCATCCCTGATGCGCAGACTTCGGGGGAACAGCATCCTCAGAGTTATTGTGGCAAAACCAGACTGCCCGTTCCTGCAGCACTGGACATGTAAATACTGCTGCGGCTCTGGAGCAGTCGGAAGTGGGCAGAGGTATATGAATTAATTTAGTTATGATTAGCTAATGCTGTTACTAAAATATTTTAGTTTATAAATTACTTACTAAGTCATATTGATCATGATCCGAAGTAAATGATTATTGTTGTTATTATTTACATCTTATCACCAAAATATGAGTCAGGCAGTGTTCTTTTCTAGCTTCGATGTGTTTAAAATATATATATATACTGTATTGTAGTTTTTTGCAACTTCGTATATAGTTTCCTTATTCCCCATTAAAAATACAAAACGCATTCATAATATATTGATTAATAAAACTATTAGATTTTAATTGGTTTTAAATTATGCATGACTTAAGCGCATTAAAAAATTAAGTAAAACATGATTATACCTAAATTTTAAAATAGTTTAAATACACACAAGTTTTTTCTAATAACCTTATTACTATATTTTCAATTTGTCAATAATTTTATGTTAAACTTCTTAAAAAAGTTTGAAAAATCCAAAAGAGCACGACTCATAATGCTCATTTGAACAAGAAAAAATTAAAAAAAATGTAAATTGTAGTTCTATTCGTCAAAGAGTTCCAGTAGCAGTCACTGAAGTACACTTTCAAACCACTCTATCAAGTCCGAAGGTAAGGTCTTAATCACAACCAACAAAACGAAACCAAAATCAGCACACCTATTACTACTCGTCGAGGAGTGCCAGTAGCAGTCATCGAAGTACACCTTCTGATCACTCTTTCAACTCCGGAGGTAAGTTCTCATCATAACTAACAAAACGAGGCCAAACTTGGCACACCTAGTTCTACTCTTCGAGGAGTTCCAGTGTAATTCATCGCAGTACATTTTCAGGTCACTCTATCAAGTCCGGAGGCAGAGGCGGATTAAATGTTGACTGCGCCCTAAGTTACGTTAGCACAATCGCGCCGATGATCAAGCGAGCTGATCATCGGCGCCCCTCCAGGGGTCATATTATATCTATTATGAATTAAATCCACTCATTTTGCTAATAATCTATATTATAATTTATAATCTAGTTTAATAATTGCAAAATAATTAGGATACGAGTACTATTAACAGAGGGGCATAAATGATAAATGTGATGAGTGAGTAAGAGCGATTTAGGAGTAATCAATTATGACATTATTTTTTTTTTAAAAACTTCCACGCGCGCCTTTTTAACCTTGCACCCCTAGGCACGTGCCTAGTTTGCCTTATGGATAATCCGCCACTGTCCAGAGGTAAGGTCTCATTATGGCTAACAAAATGAGCCCAAACTCAGCACACCTATTACTATTACTACTCTTCGAGGAGTTCCAGTAGCACTACCGTAGTACTTTCAAGTCGGGGTAAGGCCTCATCATAACTGACATACCGAGCACAATTTCAATCTCGGCATATCTAGTTCTACTCGTCGAGGACTTCAAGACTTATAAGTATATTTATATATAAATCCTGCGTACTTTTAGCGAAACAAAATATTGTAATAAAAATCTGTGATTATAAAGTATGTATCAAATATGGTTTTCGGAATATTTTGTATTTCTAAAGCGATCGATATTTTTCAGCACGAATCGCTGTAAAAGAACGACCACTCACGACGGCGGCTGAGCTCGGAGTAAAAAAGTACTCTGTGGCCGGGAGTGACAAAAAACCACAAAAATTTCGCTATTTCTCAGTCGAAAACAATTAATTAAAACTAAATAAAACAAAATTAAACTGCCATTTACATATCAAGGCTTCCCACATGATAGACGAAGAGTTCAAAAATAGATTGAGTTGAACAATTTATATTTTCAAAAGTTATCGTGTTTACGCTTCCATGTGGGTTTGATAAATCTACACCTTATGCCACTAACACTTACCGCTTTTTTATGTAAAAATAGCAATTGCTCGATTTAAAAAAAATAAGTTCAACCATCACTTATCTTTCTGACAATGTGCTTTTATATCATTTACATGTTCAATGTGATTGTTAGATACGATTCCATACGACAAAACGTTGGAATCTTGATTTTTAGGCGCTAGTAGAACATACCGTACATTTTTTACGTGGTAGAATCATGCTGCAGCTATATTAGTGGTATAGTTGTAGCACGAATGGGTCGGCTCGACCGGAGAAGGACCACGCTCTCACAGAATACCAGCGTAAAATAGCAGCTTACCACTGCTGTGTTTTGTATGATGAGTGTAGAGAACCGGATACCCTTTTTACTGGAAAAGAGGCATTCCATCTACGTCCTCACGGGTGACAACACATCTGCATTTTTCTTCGCAAAAGAGGATAAATGTAGATGTCTATGGGCCACAGCAACCACTTACCATCAGGTAGACTGTGTGCTCGTTTGTCACCCTCATCATCATCACAGCCCTTCACAAGTCCACTGCTGAACATAGGCCTCCCCCAAGGAATGCCACAAAGCACAGTCCTGAACCACCTGCATCCTTCGACTTCCTGCATATCTTACCAGGTCGTCACTCCATCTAGTGAGGGGGCGCCCTTCACTTCGTCCGCCGGTATGAGGCCGCCACTCGAGAAACTTTTTTCCCCATCGGTTGTCGACTCTTCGAGCTATATGTCCGGTCCATTGCCACTTCAGCTTACTAATCCGTTGGGCTATGTCGATCACTCTGGTTCTACTGTGAATATCCTCATTTCTAAGTTTATCACGCAGAGAAACTCTGAGCATAGCCCTCTCCATAGCTCGCTGAGCGACCTTGAGCTTCCTCATCCGGCCAGCAGTGAAGGACCATGTCTCAGTTCCATAGGTCATCACTGGCAACACGCACTAGTTGTACAGTCTCGTTTTCAAGTTTTGAGGTATACCTGACGAGAAGATGTGCCGTAATTTCCCGAACGCTGCTCAACCGAGTTGAATCCGTCGATTGACCTCTCGGTCGAAGTTGGACTTACCTAGTCGGACTATTTGTCCCAGGTAAACATACTCGTCAACAACTTCGAGCTTAATGCTCCTAACAACTACCGGCATAGGTGTTATATGGACATTAAACATGATATTTGTTTTGTCCATGTTCATCTTAAGACCCATCCGTTGGGAAACACTGTTGAGGTCATTGAGCATAGTGCTTAGGTGCATAGGCTCCAGCGATTCTGCCATAAGGATTATATCATCGGCAAATCGAAGGTGAGTGATTTACTCGCCATTGATGTTAATACCGTATCATTTCTAGTCCAGAAGCTTGAAAACGTCTTCCAATACAACGGCGAAGAATTTCGGGGATATAACGTTACCCTGTCTTACACCTCTCTGCAATTGGATAGGTTTCGTACTCTGGTTCTGTACTCGGGTATTCATCGTAGCCCTATTGTACAAGCACTTCAGCACTTCTTCTTGCTGGTTCTTCCCAAGACAGAGGTTTTTTCTTCGAACCAGCAGTGGTAAAGTAAAAAATGACTTTCAATAAGAATCACCCGTGTGATCTATATTGAATAAAAAATTATTCTATTCTATTCTATTCTAGTGAAAGCAATTAAGGGAGGACGGGAGGTGTCATTCCAACTAGGTAAGACATTATTTTATTACGCGTATCTTAGCTAATTAATTTTTAAAGTCTTTGATATAATGAATTATCGCAAACTAACGCCTTTTACATTAATTATATTTATAATAGATGAGAATTTTTCCGCGTCACAACGCTGTGAATAATCACACTAAATATTCAATTATACAACACCTAAAATGCTTTAATCTTAAATAAACCTGAGGACTTTGTAATGGATTGAATTTATCTGGGTCACATTGCTGTAAGTAATCACGGAAAAATATTAAATTATGCAACAATAAAATTTCTTCTAAAATTTAATTCAATAGAATCGAATAGAATACTTTTTATTCAACATACGAGTAGATTATTACTTATTAAAAGTCAGTTTTTTATTTTCCATTAGTGCAGAAAATAATTGTGTCCTGGGAAGAGCCAGCAACAAACCCAGCGTCGTTATTTTCTTAGTCCTTCAATTCGTAAATTTTCTCTGCTGGACATGAGAATATCCCATTCTCCCATTATACGACAGATTTGCTATAATCGACGCGCTTGACTCCCAGATTGTACTTTGCGGTACTAAATTATAAGAACATTTGACAGTAATCCCCGTTTCCAATTTCGGTATTTTACTTTTGGATTATGATAAAGATCGACATCTAATATGGCCTATATTTGATGATGAGTAATTTTGCAGACGCCGTGTAGTGGCGGTCAAGAATATCCACTACCCCATATCCTCCCGTGGGTGTCGTAAAAGGCGACAAAGGGAAACAGGCGGGAGATGGGCAGCAGCATCTTCCTGATAATAGCCAAAGTTACAATAAAAAAACTGCGGTTGCCAACCCGCTCGCCAAGCGTGGCAACTATGGCAAATACCCCCCAATGACGAGAGTAACAAAGAGACGGCCCCCAGTCCCCGGCGGCCCCGCTATTCCTGGCTACGGTGGCGACCATGGTAACGGCGGGGCAGGGGGTGCTAAGAATCTCCGGTGGAGGTTCGGTTGCCACCTACGACGACTCGACCTGGCAACGTACAACGCACGCACCCTGAGGACTGACGAGAAGATCGTGGAGCTGGAAGAAGAGATAGACAAGTTGCGCTGGCATATTATAGGATTATCCGAAGTCCGAAGAGAGGGGGAGGACACGGTAATCCTCGAAACCGGCAACTTGCTCTATCACCGGGAGGGCGACCATCTGTCCCAAGGAGGTGTCGGATTTATCGTCCACAAGTCTCTCGTTAACAACGTTGTAAAGATCGGGAGTGTGTTGACGAGGGTTGCGTACCTTATACTCAGAATCACCAAACGGTATTCGCTGAAGGTCATGCAGCGTTACGCACCAACTTCGGAACACCCCGATGAGGAGGTGGAGGAAATGTATGAGGATATCTCTAGAGCCATGCATTCCTCCAAAACCCAATATACGGTGTTAATGGGAGACTTCAATGCAAAACTAGGCACAAGAGAGAACGGTGAGGTGAAAGTAGGGAAATTTGGAATAGGGCAATGGAACCCAAGGGGCCAGCAGCTGGCCGACTTCATGGAGAAAGAGGGACTCTTTATGATGAACTCTTTCTTCAAGAAGCGGCCCCACAGGAAGTGGACCTGGTCCACCTGGTGACCAGACGACAACTGTTCAGTGATGTATCAGTGATCGCGAGGGTGAAAACCGGCAGCGATCACCGAATGGTTAGAGGCACACTGAACCTAAATGTTAAGTTGGCGAGGTCTCGTCTGATGAAGTCAACGCTCCGTCCCCCTCGTGCTCTAATCCAAAGTCCCGAAACCTTTCAGCTCGAGTTACAAAACCGATTTCAGTGCCTAGAAGACTGCAATGAAGTGGACGATATGAATGACAAGCTCGTGGAAACTGTCCATGCGGTCGGAGCTAAGTTCTGCAAGACCCGCCGCAGAAGAACACAAAAACTCTCCGATCACACTCTTAATCTCCTGGCTGTTAGACGGGAGATGAGGCTACATTCTTCAACAGATTTGACAGCATACAAGCAACTGAACAGACAGATCTCCAAATGCATGCGGCGAGACTTACGCAACTTCAATACAGCTCGTATTGAAGAAGCGATCGAGCGGAACCAAGGCTCCAAAGTCTTTGCCAAAGATCTGTCTGCCAGAAAAAGCCAACTGTCAAAGCTGAAGACCGAATGTGGCAGCATCGTTTCCGGGGCACCTGAGATTTTGAGTGAGATTGAGAGGTTCTATGGGCAGCTGTACACGTCATCGTTGGAGCCACATGCAAGTGTGAGTAACGATCCAAAAGCGAGTCTTATTCGACACTATTCCGAAGATATCCCGGACGTCAGTCTGAGCGAGATTAGAATGGCTCTCCAGCATCTTAAAAACGGCAAGGCCCCAGGCGAGGATGGAATTACAGCGGAGCTTCTGAAAGCGGGTGGAAGACCGGTACTTGAAGTCCTTCAGAAGCTCTTTAATTCCGTCCTCCATGGTGGCATTACACCATAGGCGTGGAGCAGAAGTGCGGTGGTCTTGTTCTTCAAGAAAGGTGACAACGCTCTCTTGAAGAACTACAGACCGATTTCCCTTCTGAGCCGCGTCTACGTGCTGTTTTCGAGAGTCATTACGAATCGTCTCGCGCGCAGACTTGACGACTTCCAGCCTCCCGAACAAGCCGGTTTCCGAAAGGGCTTTAGCACCATAGACCACATACATACCCTACGGCAAATTGTACAGAAGTCCGAAGAGTACAATTTGCCACTATGTCTGGCGTATGTGGACTATGAGAAAGCCTTTGATTCCGTCGAAATTTGGGCGGTGTTGCAGTCCCTTCAGCGGTGCCAAGTTGACTGTCGGTATATCGAAGTGCTGAAGTGTTTGTACAATAGAGCTACGATGGCTATCCGAGTACAGAACCAGAGTACGAAACCTATCCAATTGCAGAGAGGTGTAAGACAGGGTGACGTTATATCCCCGAAACTCTTCACCGCTGCATTGGAAGACGTTTTCAAGCTTCTGGGCTGGAAAGGATACGGAATTAACATCAATGGCGAGTACATCACTCACCTTCGATTTGCCGACGATATAGTCCTCATGGCAGAATCGCTGGAGGAACTAAGCACTATGCTCAATGACCTCAATAGTCTCTCCCAACGGATAGGTCTTAAGATGAACATGGACAAAACAAAGATTATGTTTAATGTCCATGTCACACCTATGCCGGTAGTTGTTGGGAGCACTAAGCTCAAAGTTGTTGACGAGTATGTTTACCTGGGACAAATAGTCCGACTAGGTAAGTCCAACTTCGACCGAGAGGTCAATCGACGGATTCAACTCGGCTGGGCAGCGTTCAGGAAGCTACGACACATCTTCTCGTCAGAAATACCTCAAAACCTTAAAACAAATTGTACAACCAGTGCGTGTTGCCAGTGATGACTTACGGAACTTAGACGTGGTCCTTCACTTCTGGCCGTATGAAGAAGCTCAAGGTCGCTCAGCGAGCTATGGAGAGGGCTATGCTCGGAGTTTCTCTGCGTGATAAACTTAGGAATGAGGATATCCGCAGTAGAACCAGAGAAACCGACATAGCCCAACGGATTAGTAAGCTGAAGTGGCAGTGGGCCGGCCATATAGCTCGAAGAACCGACAACCGATGGAGAAGAAAGGTTCTCGAGTGGCAGCCTCGTACCGGTAGGCGAAGTGTAGGGCGTCCCCCCACAAGATGGAGTGACGACCTGGTAAGACATGCAGGAATTCGATGGATGCAGGTGGCTCGGGACCGTGCTTTGTGGCATTCCTTGGGGGAGGCCTATGTTCAGCAGTGGACTTGTGAAGGGCTGTAATGATGATGATGAATTTTGCAGAAACATAAGTAAATCTGATGGTATAAAATATCAATGAAGAAACAAAGTAAATTTTCTATATTTCTCACGCAAGAAAAGTATAGTGTATTAATATATTATCCTATGTCTTTTAAGCCCTATCTTCCACAAGTTTGTGTGCTACTATATTGTAAAGGGAGTCCACTCTAAATTGTAATGATTGCGGTTGTGATAAGTTTATTTAACAGATGTTGGACAATCATCATACTAAAGTGACAAACAAAAATTACCATCCACTTAAAGGTAAGTGGCCACTGCAGTCCACCTGCAGCCAACTTCAAACAAAGAACGCTACAATAGCATTGTCATCTCTGAAGAATAAGATGGAATCCTCTGAAAGCACATAAAGCTGTTGGCCCCGCGCTCGATCTCTCTCCGGTCGTGATAGATTATCGTCCCATCGAAATATAAGAGTGGGTGGATAGAGTTTGCACCTGTACTTGAATAAAACCTGTGCTTTAAAAAATATTTTCAATACGGATAACATGTGATATATTGAATTATTCTATTCTATTCTATTCTAACATACTCGGGCACTATAATATTGTCCTGCGCAGATGGCTAGTCTTCGTAGTGACGGGCTGCCTCGACAGAAGTTCGGTTTCGAGGACATTATTATTTCGCGAGATATTTTGAGCACATGGTTACTAAATAACTAAGGTAAAGCACAACTAAAGCAGGAATCGTACCGTAAGTTCCCAGATATATCCCGGTTGCGTCCGCGAGGCTCGGTGTAACGACAAAAGGAAGGATATGCGTACGTGCCTCACAAAGCCGCGGACGATATTATCCGACGGTTTTTACATCGGCCGTATTAGGAGCGACGCCGGGGCTCCGGACGTGTTCAGACTCTGTAGCGATGCGCTTGTTTATCCACTTTTGTTTATCGGACGAAGCGATAGCATCTGCTGAGATCTTGTTAAAGATGTGGTCTCCTTAGATCTTTATTTTTTACAGATAATCACTCTGGTTTTACTGTCGTCAAGTTGGATTAATTATGTAATCAGTAATCACACTTTAAAAACTAAATATAACTAATTTGAAATATTAATGTTAGAGATTCCAGTGCTCTTTTAGTAATGAATTTTCCTGCCATCAGAGCGGCGCCACTCAGGGAAGAGGTGAAATTTTTGATAGATTTTTTGCGGACGAAGTTAATTTGTTAGAAAAATTTAGAGATAGATGAAGTAATAGTTATATTTAAAATTAATTAGATTAGAAATGGATAAACGAAGCTGTGGATATTACTAAAAGAAGAATTAAAAGAAGTTAACACACTAGACACCAAACAACTTATAATTAAATCGCAACTTTTCAGTAATGATGACACTGTGTGACCAGTTGCGTAACAAATAAGTTCACCTTGGTCCTAGCGACATATTATGATGAGCGGAAGTTAACTTTTTTTGCTTTTTTTTTAACGTTAGCTCCACACGAATATTTTCTCCTGTTCCTGAACAAACATCCAGACCCGGAACAATTATTTGTAGGCCATACAAATACTTATTCCTTGCGGGATTTGAAGCCGCGTGATTTGGCGCTGCAACTCATTGCTAAGCCACTACGCCACGGAGCCGTCGATTATGAGCCCTCATTGACAAATTATGAGTGTGAATTTTTTTACTATTAAATATTTGCTGCTCTTTTGCAAACATAAATTATAACAAACATGACCAGAATGACACACAGTTTTAAATCTAAAATCAGCGACTTACATAACACAATCAGTATCTCGTTTATTTCTAAACGTTACAGACAAATCCTTCTGTCACACGTGACATCACCAATCATTTTCTGCAATCTATTCAACTTTGTTTACATCTAAACAAGATTGAGATTTGAATGAATAAGCTGCATTAGAAACATCGGGTTAGCGACAAGATCCGATTAGGAGAGATACGATAATGCCTGGAGTCGATTCGACGACAATGGTAGGTGGTGTATCGGAGTTAGCATCTCGGTCGACAATGTTCCGTAAATACAGAGGTTTATTGTTACTGGGGCGAGATGAAGCGGGCAAGACGAGATTAGACGAGGTGAGAGGGCTTTGGTTCGCCTTATGATTCTGTCATCTATTCTTGGAACGACACTATATTGAAGAGCAATTGACACCGAGCTCAAAAGTGTCCGGGTTAGTTTCCCTTAAAGTATGAGAAGCTATATCGTTCCAGTTGAGAAATTACTTAGCGGTGCGCTTGTTACAATCAAAGTTAAATGTGTTTCAACTAATTTTGTTTAACGCATACAAGTTTTGTGAGAAAAATTAAAACAGAACTGGTTATTTGCCATGTAGGGTAATAAATATTGAGTTGACATTGCTTTATAAACTATTTGTATTTCATACAGATTTTATAACGTAGGAAATTTATAGATATTATCTATGATTCAGGTAGCAATATATATAGCTATATTAATAGTTAATATACATATATCATGTTTATATTAAAATAAATGCATAATATTCACATATAAGTTGTATATTAAGCATCAACATAGCCTAGAAGTAATAGGCTATATTAATGCCTAATATACATAAACATCATACAAGTATATAAAGTATATTTTATTATCAAAAGCCAAACACAGATTAAACAATTTCGCTTCGGAAGTGAACATATTATGTAACATGGGAAGTTAAGTTACATAAAAGCAGTAACCACCTGTCCCTCGGAAGTCAGAAGTGGACAGAAAAGGTCAATACGAGCAAGGTCGTGACCCACGCCGAAAATCTAGATAAAAACCCGGCAAGATACTACGTCTCCGAAACTGTGGGAGTAGGCAGACAATGCCTATTGTAACAGCAATAATAAAATTTCTTACATAATTGTAGTAATTAAAACTTAACTTGATAGCAACGTTCGAAGCGACGTAAGTGATCCACGTTTCTTCGATCTTGTGATAATGCGATACATATTGGCTTGTGTTAAAATCCCGTTGACTATAACGGAGCGCGCTTATCACAGTCGCTTTGTATTTTTGTCTTATCGTTTGAAAGAGACAAATATCACTGATAGTATATTTGATTTATGAATAGAGCAATAAGGTATATTTAAAAGTGCCATATGATAAAAATTTAACAATTCTACCTTTAGATAAAGTAACTGCATTTTTAGACCATCTTAACTCCTTAAATTCTAAAATTCAGTTTACTATGGAGTTAGAGGCAAACAATTCTTTAGCTTTTCTAGATGTGTTAGTAATTCGGAATCTTGATAACACCTTGAGCCACACTGTGTATAGAAAAAAGACCCATACAGATAGATATTTAAACGGTGATTCTCACCACCATCCTTCATAGTTAGCTACTGTGGGTAAATCTTTGTTTCAGAGAGCACGAGGGATCTGTGACAGTAAACACCTGGCCGCCGAGCTCCAACACGTCAAGCAAGTTTTGCACGATAATAAGCTTCGGGTCCCGCGCCTACGTCACAGTGAACGAGTGAAGCCGGCCACAGACGAGCGAGTGCCTGCTGTATTGCCATATGTCAGAGGTGTCACTGACAAGATTGGCTACATCTTGAAGCGTGCTTCCATTAAAACATACTTCAAACCGCCAAAGAAGATTATTCAGTTTTTACCATCAGTCAAGTGTAATATTCCTCTGCAAAATGCAGGAGTGTACAAGCTTGATTGTGAATGTGGTCTCTCTTATATAGGACAAACTAAAAGATCCATAAAACCCGCGTTAAAGAACACATAGCTGATGTGAAGAATAGACGTTCCGGGAAGTCTGCAGTCTGTAACACGTACAAGATCGCCCCCGTCACTACAATAGATTTGATTGACCACAAATCCTCGCTAAAGAACACCGATTCCTTCCAAGGATGATTCGCGAGGCTATTGAAATCAAAAAAAACATCCTAATTTCAATAGAGAAGATGGCTGGGTGCTACCATCTGCTTGGGATCCCATAATTAATAAAATTAAATCCCAACTCAAGCATACAACTGCAAGACTTCATAATACTGTAAGTTCATACTGCGTGGATCGGAACAAAAATTAATTATTTTTTAATCTGAAGGTAGCCGTGGTTATCTATGACATTGGGACGTCATACACCTCAGTTCCCCCTGTGACCATGGGTGTTGAAAAGTGCCCGAAACGTCGGGAATATAAAATAAGTTAATATACGCTATAAAATCCGTAAAATTAGTTTTATTTAAATATAAAATTTGTATAGATAATTTTTTTTATAAAGAATTAAGTGACAAAGAAATTACAGTCGGGCTGATGGTAAATGTTTACTTCATTCCAACGACACTCGCAGTCAACTTCAAACAAGGAAAGCTACAGATGCTTTGTCACCTCTGAGAAATAAGATGGAACGCCTCGTAGTCTGTAACTATATTAGCTCTTTTAGAATAAGAATAGAATAATTTTTTATTCAATATAGATCACATGTGTAATTCTTATTGAAAGTCATTTTTTACTTTACCACTGGTTCGAAAAAAAACCTCCGTCCTGGGAAGAACCAGCAAGAAACACAGCGGGACTTTTTTTTTAAAGCAAATTTTACAATAATGGTTATACAACTATATAAGTACAAAATTTATTTTAGAAACAGCTTGGAAGCGATCACCTCATTCCCAGGGGTTATTATCAACCATGTATTCATTTATACTTAACAAAACATTTAAACTTGCTAATAGAGAGAGCCTGTACACTTTCCGGGACCCTGTTGTAATAGCGTATACATTGCCCCAAGAATGAATTACTGACTCTGTGGAGTCGAGAAACTGGTATCACTAGCTTGTGTTTGTTCCTAGTGTTTACAGAATGCACATCATTTTTTTACTAAAACTACCTTTGTTTTTGTGAACACATTAAATTTTCGTAAATATGCTGAGAGGCCAAAGTTAATATATTTATTTCTTTAAATTCATCTCTAAGAGACTCTCTCAGTTTTAGGTTGTAAATAGCTCTAATGGCCCTCTTCTGTAAAACAAAAATAGTTTCTGAATCAGCCGGATTTTCCCATGGCAAAATCCCATAAGACATTATGCTATGGAAATAACTGAAATAAACTAATCTAGCTGTCTCGACACTAGTGAGACCTCTTATCTTTTTTACAGCATAGGCTGCAGAACTTAGTCTGCTTGCTAGTTTGGATATATGGGGGCCCCACTGAAGCTTTGCGTCGAGAGTGATGCCAAGAAAAACAGTGGATTCAACAGGGCTCAGTTCTTCCCCATTTAAAAACACATTGGTTCTCAGATTTTTAACATTCGTTGTTGAAAATTTAATACATTTAGTTTTATTTCCGTTTAAATGTAAATTATTAACGTTAAACCAATGCGCTAATTTTGATATAGCATTATTCACTTCGTCACATTTAAATGATTGACGTTTAAGTTTTAAAATCAAAGAAGTATCATCAGCAAATAATACTATATCATGATTATCCTCTACAATAGAAGGTAAGTCATTAATATACACTAGAAATAGGAATGGGCCGAGAATTGAGCCCTGAGGGACACCCATTAGTACAGGTGAGCCGGAAGAACTTTTACCATTGATAATAACAATTAATCTTATTACATTCAGACCGGAACGTAGTAGTGCAAGCACTACTGTTTGGCAGCCGATATAGATAAGAGTGTGGTATCTACACAGATAGAATCCGGGACAGAAAAGAAGTCCTACTACCAATTGGAACTATTATACGCTAATATGGTCACCTTAAGCTTTGCCGCCCTATAAAATTTAAACTACGAGGAAGACGAAGACAGAAACAAATAGTCATCGTATACTATAACTAATATATTACGAAAAAATATAATCAAGCTTTGGTAATAATTAGAAAAAAAAACTAACTACACCACACTATACTAAAATCGACAAAAATATTTACTATAATGACAACTGTCATAATAGCGTCGATGAAGCAGCGCCTGTTTGACTTTTTATTATTTGATTGAATGATGAAGAGCTATCGTATCACAGAGCCATCTATTCAAACAAGGCTGTAGTTTTTGAGTTTTTTTTTATAGGATAAGGCTGACAAACGAGCACACAGTCCACCTGATGGTAAGTGGTTGCTGCGGCCCATAGACATCTACATCTATCCTCGTTTGCGAATCAAAATGCAGATGCGTTGACACCCGTGAGGACTAAGATGGAATGCCTCATTTCCAGTAAAAAGGGCCTCCGGCCACCTGCACTCACCAAGCGAAACGCAGAGGTAAACCTCTACTTCACGCTGGTATTCTGTGAGGTCGTGGTACCACCCCGGTTCGAGCCGGCCCATCCGTGCGACAGCAAAAGCTGCCGCGTGGCTCTACCACTGTTATAAGAAAGTGACCATATTATCGGGGTGACCATATTACCCTCACGTACTTTAGATTTTCTTGGCTGCAAACCACGGAAATGCCCATGGTTATTTATTAACAGAATAAGTTAACTATTTTCAAGAAATAATAATCCATTAACTACCTGGTAAAATTTAATAGGGT
The DNA here is from genome assembly GCA_033319125.1 of Parnassius glacialis. Lineage (NCBI taxonomy): Eukaryota > Metazoa > Arthropoda > Insecta > Lepidoptera > Papilionidae > Parnassius > Parnassius glacialis. Next base: position 53,053,460 of record JAVANC010000021.1, on the reverse strand, counting down.
TTACGAGTATATAGAACATAAATATTAATAACACTTTTTAAAGATAATATCTAGTACAATAGAAAAGATAGTGACAATTAAATGAAGATACAGTAACGGGCAAATGGATACTGTGGTTGATTTGGAAACAAGCAAATAAGGCAAGATTTTATTTTAACTCCTGACGACATTCGTTGTGTCAGACATTTGTATGCAGGAGAGTAGTGTAGGTATTTTAAGATGTATTACATCACGGTAAATCAATGTACTATTGTAATTGTTTGCCTGAGGAATAAACTTTAAGGTGTTTTAAATCTAAAAATAATAACATTATTAATAGGGGAGGTCCAACAATGGACTTTTCGGGCATATTAAAAAGTTATCGTTACCGTTACAATCTATTAAAGTCCACTGATAAATATAGGTCTCCCCCACAGATTGCCTCATAGGATGACATTTGCCATAGTTGCCACGCTTAGCAATCGGGTCTACATATTAGGAAGGCATTGTTGCCCATCTCCTGATTTGTTTCCCTCTGTTGCATCCTACGACACCCACGAGATGATATAGAGTTGTGGAATTTGTTACACCACCACTACTCGGTAACTGCTCGATTATGCTGTAGCCAAAATCTCCCAAATACTTCGCAATGTAAAGCATCAACATATTCTGAAACATTTTTAATAAATTATTATAAACTATAATTTCCAATTACTTGACACTAGCAAAAGTACAAATCGTACGAATACATAACCAAAAAAAAAAAATCGAATGCGTGATCAAAGAAATAAAAATAATTAACAGGTCAGTCGCTTTTCCCCCGTCTCTAATTCTTCTGTTACTTATGCATTCGTAATGTAAGAATTGTGATTAAAGGAAAAAATATATTCACTGTTCGGTGCTTCTCAGTTTCTCCCCTTTCATAAACGTTGATTTATATTTACGTTAGCGCAGTGGAAATACTACTACGTATCAGGTTGCTATCTTCAAACAGCGTAACATCACAGTACGCGCTATCAAGGCATCACATCGGCTCTATTGTTTTGACTGTATAATTTCCCACGTGCTTTGTTCCGTAGTAATGACCTCGGATGGACGGACGCACAGTTCCACCTCCGCTGACGCGATTGGATCACCTGACTGTTTGTTTTATTATGCCAGGTGGCGAAAAGGATAAGTGTCAAACATTTATTTTGAGCTATTCGAATAATGTTTTCGTTAATATTGAATTGTAATTAATTGATTAATAACAATCAAAATCAAAAATCCCAAATTTCATCAATAAAATATAACGTACAACGGAGAAATATCTGAAAATTACAAGTTTACGGTATTCGCTATCGAAAAGAGTTAATATACCTTTAAAGTTTTTCGTACGGTAAGTTTCAAGTATGTATATTTTTTACTTGAACTTGGCCTCCTTTTAAAATTCATGTTTTAGTGGATTTTTGTTGCCTATTGTGGCTCTGGGAAATGTTACTTAGTTATAATACATTTAAAGTGATGCCGAAACCAAGATCAACTTCTTGTTAGAGCGTACTCACATTTTTGACACATGGTAGAGCCATACTGCAGCTATATTAGTGGCCGAATGGGTCGGCTCGACCGAGGAAGGGGAAGGACCACGCTCTCACAGAATACCAGCGTAAAATAGCAGCGTAACGCTGCTGTGTTACGTATCGTGAGTGTATAGAATCAGAGATCCATTTTACCGGAAACGAGGCATTCTATCCTAGACCTCACAGGTGACAACGCATCTGCATTTGGATTCGTAATCGAAGATAGATGTAGAGGTTACGGCTACCACTTAACATCAGGTGGACTGTGTGCTCGTTTGTCACCCTTATATACAAACATATCTTTTTTCCTTCGTGTTTATCGTTTCATAAACGCTCACTGCTGGATGCACGCATATGCACCATCAAGTTTGTTAAAATTATTTTATATGCATATTTGTACGTGTCTGTTCTTACAATAAGCACGGTTTTGGCTTCGTTTTCACTTCAAATTTACACAGTGATCAGTGTTTCATTCTCTATAAGTTTTAGATTGTAAATTAATATTAAAATAAAGTTCCACTGGGTTTCATGATGATTCGAAATCCAGAAATCACCCGTGCGGAGCGGGGCCGGATCTTTAGTATTGAAGAAAATTACTCTCATGGTCTATATTGAATAAAAACTATTATATTCTATCCATATCAATTGTTAAAAAACAATATAATTCTTTGTTTTTTTATTTAATTGTTTTAGTTTATTTCTTCATGAATTCAAAATGAGTCCGATATAAAAATGGTACTCGAACAACGGGAAACTAAAAATCAAATAAATAAATAAAAAACAACAAGGTATTTGAACAGACACTTATCAGAAATGAGGAAGTTGTGATGCCGGTACCTTGTCGGTAGCAGAGGCTCGTAAACCGTCCAGTGCTTGAGGAAGCACCTTGATCGCCCCACGTCACGAAGCCGCGCCGACTAGCAAGGACATCTTCCTCCACAAGCCGAGTTAAAATTATTCCACTCACACGTGTAACTGTCGAAATGTGCAATTTATTAAGATAGATAAGTAAGAGAATTATAAATATTATAAATAACTAACTTAACTGCTATTAAGCAACATTTAAGCAAATTTATGCAAACGACAGTATTATTTTTATCTAAATTGACCTTATTTCACGCATAGTTGCTTTTGTGCAAGCATTTTGAGACTCGAGCCTAAAATTATTAGTAATAACTTACAAGGTTATAGGATAAATAATTAATAATAGGTTGTAAAGTATTTTCATCTCGCTCATTTGATGGTTTACAGTATAGAGAACCAGTATTATTTTCGACACTGAGGCATTCGGTCTTAGTCCACAAAAGTTACAACGCATCTATAGCATCATTTGTATGAAGTTGGCTGCAGATGTCCTCAAACTACAATAACAACTAACCAACAGGTGGACTGGTAGCTTGATTGTTACTCTTATAATATTTTTAAACGTGTGGAACAGGAGATGGGCAGCCTGACAACAACTCGAAATTATTAAAATCTATTGCTGTTAATCCTAGCTATAATCTAAAGACTAAAGGCTTCATACATATAGCAAGTAAATTTATTTTTACTTTTCTTTCTCGCACAACTGTCTAGTGATAGGACTTAGGGACCTTCGAGAAAAGAGCCTACTCTTTTTTAAGAGGCCGGCAACGCATATGCAATTCCCTGGTGTTGCAGTTGTTCTTGGGAGGCGTTTAGTCACTTACCATCATGTCAGCCGCATGCACGTTTGCCCTCTCTTATTTATAAAAAATCCCCCTATGAGTCAATCTATAAGGGAGGACCAGGTTCAGCGTTGGATTTTCGATAGGTGGATGAATGTACGTGTGATGTCAATTAAATTAGTATAGGTACTGCCTTACCCTTGAACAAATATGAATTGCTACATGGCATAAGAGGGAAGTACGATTCCAAACGGAATTTGAGTAAAAAGGATCACACCAGCTCGCATATTACATGCATTATTGCATTACAGTTAATATGTTACTACATATTTAAAATCTTATTTGTCTTCTGTATCCCAAACTATATACATCCGATAAAATGCCTACTAAAAATAGTTGTCGAGTTTCCTCGCTAGTCGCTCAAGATTTTAAATTAAATCCGCCGGAGAATGTTTGGTATTTTTCGTGGCAGGTGGTTTAATGATTGCACTAACAACCGCCTCGCACCTTTGATACTACTCTCCTTTTATGCAGAATAAGGGTGATACCCGAGCACACGGTACACCTGCTGGTAAGTGGATGCTCAGCATACACACCTACATCTGTCCTCGAATAAGCATCAAAATGTATATGGTTTATCATCCTTGAGTGCTAAGAAAGAATGCCTCGTTACCGATCAAAAAGGGTCTGCAGTTTTAATAAAAAAAAAATTACCGCCTCGTTGGTCAAACAATCGTAAACGAGACTGCTGATCATGAGATCCTGGGTTCATAATTAAAGATTTTCTATCAAGAAATTCTTAGTAGCTGCCCGGGTTCAGGATCTGGCGGTGTTTCACATCCTAGTCTCGGAAAGCACGTAAAGCAGTTGCTTTTGCACCTAATCCCTCTTCGGTCGTGTCGGTTAACTCTCCCAATGGACTATAAGTGAGGGATGGAAGTGTGTACCTGTGCTTCTATCCCGCACAGATAGCTAGTCTTCGATGAGGCTGGCTGCCGAGACCGAAATTTGCTCTGGAGGACGTTATTATTACTATTACTACACTCACCATAACAAACCGTCCCTACTGAACCTGCTGAACAGAACTACTTATCTAAATGGATATAATAATTTAAAGTAATGATGTCGTGATACAATAGGAGAGCAAAACTAAATTAAAGGATTTCTTTGTACAACAACTGAACTTTAAAAAGGAAATTTCCGCTCGCAAAAAGGGAAGTAGAAACAAAATTTACGACTCGGATGGCAAGTTAGAATATCTACCATAACACGAATTGCATGTAGCTGCAATTAAAACTTACCGGACGCGTCTTGGCATTCACGAAATAATAATAACGAAGCGCTAAACTAATTGTAAGGTTTCCGACTTCACGATAAACAATCCTGTGTGATGTAAGTTCACCTTATTTTTAATTAAACCACGAAAACAAAGAAGTCCTGATCAGTGTAGCGGTAACCGTGACAAGGAAGTTATTTTTATAGGTGGAAAACATTTTACTTTATTTATAAAAGTGCTAGATTAACGAGGAAACCATCAGACATGTTTTTTTAATTGGTAGCTTTATACTATTTCTGAGGAATCTTTGCTTCAGGTTTCCAAAAATAACGTCGGTAATACTTCTTTTATAGAATAAGAGTATAAAACGAGCACACAGTCCACCTATTGGTAAGTGGATGCTGTTGCCCAAAGAGATCTACATTTATTCTCGATGAGGCCCTTTTTACTGAAAATGAGGCATTCCATCTTAGTCCTCACGGGTGACAACGCATCTGCATTTTGAATTGTAATAGAGGATAGATGTAGATGTCTATGGGCCGCAGCAACCACTTACCATCAGGTGGAATGTGTGCCCGTTTGTCACCCTTATCCTATAAAAAAAAAGATTAAGAATCAAAATGTAGATGCGTTGTCACCACTGAGGACTAAGATGGAATGCCTCGGTACCAATAAAAAGGGTTTCCGGTTGATCCACGGTTTTACGCTAGTTTTCTATGAGAGCGTGTACCTTCCCCGGTCGAGCCGGCCATTTGTGCTACACCACAATTAACCCTAATGTTAAGTGTGTGTTAGAATATCCACTATCCCTTATAAACCCTTGGATGACATAAATAGGAACAAACTACGACTTTTAGAGAGCCGTGGTAGCTCAGATGGTTAGCGTAGCGATGGTTAGAAATTGTTAATTGCAATTTGAAGGGCTGATTTACCACGTGCTCGGCGGTGAAGGAAAACATCTTGAGGAAACCTGCATGTCGGAGAAATAAAAAAAAATATTTCGATGACATGTGAAATTCGCCAACACGCATTGGGGCAGCGCGGCGGACATTCCCTTACCCTAAAACCCTCTCAGAAATGAGAGGAGGCCTGTGCGCTGCAGTTGAACGTAAATAGGCTGCAACTTTAGTTTAACTTTACGAGTTTTGATACGTTGTAATGGTAAGCAACGTGTAGATACAACTATTATTAGAAATTCTCGAACTTTTTTTAATGAAGACTTAAAGCAGCAAAATATCTTTCAAAAGCCAAATTTTTAAAAGTTATTAAAAATAATATTATTTCTTTAAAGGATAGGGTGACAAACGAGCACACAGTCCACCTGATGGTAAGTGGTTGCTGTGACACATAGACATCTACATCTATCCTCAATAAAGTATCAAAATGCAGATGCGTTGTCAACCGAAAGGACTAAGCCTCTTTTTCAGTAAAAAGGGTCTCTGGTTCTCTACACTCACCATACGAAAAACAGCAGTGTCAAGCTACCATTTTATGCTGGTATTCTGTGAGAGCGTGGTCCTTCCCCGGTCGAGGCGACCCATTCGTGCTACAACTATACTACTAATAGCTGCACCATGGCTCTACCATTTATAATGTGTCCCCTCTCATTTGTAAAAGAGTTTTAGAGTAAGGAAATGTCCACGGCGCTGTCCCAATGTGCTTTGACAGACTTCATATGTCTTCGAAATATTTTTTTTATTTTCTCAAACATGTAGTTTTATCGTATTAATTTTTAATTACTCAATGTTATCATTATAAACTAGCTGTTCCCTGCGACTTCGCCCGCGTGTTATTTCGGGTTTTATTTTTTTGCGCAAAACCCTAATTCTTTTTCTAAAATAAAAGTAGCCAGTTACTCCTTATAACATCAGCTATGCCAGTGAAAGTCCCATCAAAATTGGTCCAGCCGTTTCGGAAATTAGCCGGAACAAACAGACAAAAAAAATAAAAAATTGTATTTTTGTTATAAGTACCGTGTGTATACTTTCATATACATTAAAAAAACTGTGATGTTGACATTACAAATATACACTTCAATTTTATTTATTTGTATGGATAAAGTATTACTATACTATTATTAATATCTGGTAATGAAAATTAATAAGAAATACTTTTTCTATTTTATCTTAAAAGTGAAACTACTATTAAATTGTTCTATTAATTATTGTGAAATTAATTTAGGCTGGAGTTCGCCGATTTTTGTTTTTTTTTCTCATTTTCAAAATGTTAAAAAATTTCATAACAATAAATTTCGAAGTTATTTATCTAGATTTCTCTTTCGTCGAGTTAACTAATGTGTTACGTGAATTTAATATTTTATTAATATATTCTAATGGACTGGTCGCACCGCACTATCATATCCTTTATATCGCAGTCAATCTCGTAAAATGTCGTTTTGAGTCCAAAAACATTAAATAAATTAATGTCCCTGCATACTTAACCCCAGCGCTCGATACTTAAGTTGAAACATTAAAAATGTTCGGAATTTGACAGAATTTCTAAACATATTATGTCGGTGTTTATTTATATGTTTAGCAACTTCTTTGCATAATTCAGTTGCAGGTTAATGTAATTTTTAATAATTACGTATATATACGTATAAACCTGATGGTAAGTGGATACTGTGGACAATGCACACTTACATCTACCCTCGATCAGAATGAAAATGCAGATACGTTGTCACCCATGGGAACTGAGCAAGAATGGCTCGTCGGTCTCCTGTTCTCGTCACTCATTATGCAAAACATATCAATATTAAGTTGCTATTTCACTCTGGTATTCTGGTTTGGAATTCAAGCGCATATATCATCTGATGGTTAGAGGATTGTGTGGTGCATAGACATCTACATCTATTCTAAATTCAGAATCGAAATGCAGACTCGCTATCACTCCGAAGGACTAAAATGGAATGCCTCGTTGCCGGTAAAATGAGTCTCAGGTTCTCTTCACTCATCGTACGATCCAGCGTAGCATTATTCTGTTGTTTCACGCCAGCATCCTATGAGAGCGTGGTCTTATTTCGATGGAGTCGACCCATTCATGCTGCACTACCTAATAAATTCCCAACATTTCATAGTTGAAAATATCCCAATATTTCTCTTAACCTCTGAGTATCAAAACTTGTGCTATGATAATTTTATCATCGTACTATAGCATCAATCGACACAGCCACATATTTCACGTTTCATTCACCTCGTCCATCCTTTGAGCGCGTTAATGCTCGCGTTAAAGCTTCGAAATGCGATCAAAATTAAATAAGGCGTTATCGGTAATCCCGTGGGCCATCAATCGTCGGCGCCGCTGTCGGCCACACAATGACTCTACCCTCCTCCAAGTGTACCAACACAATGCGTGACGACCACGTACTAGCGCATACGTCGAGCGTTATGGATGGGGTATCAGTAACTTTCATAAAGGGTATATTTTATTATAAAATTGATTACGAGTTGTTGACACAGAGAGCAGAAAAGTATCTGATCCTTTACTCGACTTCCGTAAACTTCCATTCGTCGAAACAGGCCCATGTCCTGCTGTAGCATTTTGCGGACTGCCAATAAGCAATGTCATCTTCATTACAACCTATTATAAGTTCTTTGTTTAACATGGGTATCCTCCATAGACTCATTTGGAGTATTATTTGACATAGTTCCCCGCCTGACATAGTTGACAAACGCAGTTATTCTATTGTATATGAAGATGCTGCTACCCATCTCCTGATTTGATACCACTCTGTAGTCACTTACCACAGTCACGGGATAATTGGGACAGTGCATTTAAATGGCGTAAAGAATAATAAAAAACCATTAAAATAACTTATGTTTCTAGTAGAATATATTTAAGCTTAATTCGAATATTCTTGCAGTTTATCCTTTATTATTCGCAAGTAATAAAGTACATAATACTAATTACAGTATCTACACATTATTCACTAATAACTACTTATACTTAAGTAAGTTAGTTAAGTGGAAGTTACAATGAGTCAGAGGACGTGAGGACCACGTGCCTTCACTTATGATTCATAACTCTTGACACTGAGTTACCTCTGCTTGCGGTTAGTAATATATTCTCTTTAGTTTTTAAGTTGAGCGTAATGTGTTTGTCGACATTCATTAAAATATACACAGTTTAATACGGTGTCTTGCGGCATAGATTGGCTATGTGTATTATAAACTTCTGATTTTGAATTTCTGTTATAGACCAAGTGATTAATAGGGCATTATTTATAATATAAAGACAGTTTGAATAATGCCCAATATGAAGTAGTCAATATGATAAAAACTATTGAAATAAATAAATAGCCGGGGCTATTTAAATAAAGTCCGCTACTTATTGGACAGAGTAAAAAAAGGATAGGTTAGGTCAGATTTGTTTTTTTTTTTTGATGTCACATATTTAAAAATTAACCACAATAGGAATAAAGTTTCTCATCAAAGGTATTTTTTCTTTGAAGAAATATCCCATTGCTGTTATTTCATACTGCAAAGTGATTTTTCCCTTCTTTAACATGTTTACACTGGTGAATTTCAGATTTGGTACATTATTAACTAATTGTCTTAAAAGTGATTAAAATTAGATTAGGTTAGGTTAATTATGTTATATCAAATAGGGCGACAGGTAAGTATCAATATTTCATAATGACCAGACAATTTAATAATTAATGAAAGCTGTTCTCGAAGTTTCTCAGCGTGAAATAATAATTAGAAACTAAGATTACCCCAGTAGAATCAGAGTAATTGACATAGAACAAAGTGTTAGTAAGTAGAAGTGGTTTAAGTCAATGGATGCAGGTGGTATTACTTGTCGGTCATGTAGTGCCACAAAGCACGTCATTTTCTGCCGTGGACTTTTGCAATGCCATAATGATATTGATGATATTATTATAAAGGCGTGATGCTGTTAATGAAGACTTAAAGCAGCATAATATTTCTTTAAAATGCTAAATTTTAATTAGAGAGTAGTTAAAAAAAATTCAGAAAAAGTAGTTTTTTTTACAGAATAAGGGTGACAAACGAGCACACAATCCACTTGATTGTACATCTATTCTCAATAAAGAATCAAAATGCAGATGCGTTGTCATCCGTGAGGACTAAGATGGAATGTCTCTTTTCTAGTAAAAAGAGTCTCTGATTCTCTACACCCACCATACGAAACACAGCAGTGCTAAGCTGCTATTTTACGCTGGTATTCTGTGAGACCGTGGTCCTTCCCCAGTCGTCGGGCCCATTCGAGCTACAACTATACTACCAATACAGCTGCAGCATGGATCTACACCGTATACCGAACCATTCGTGCTATAACCATACTATTAATATAGTTTACTGAAAAGAAATAATTTTATACCCCATATCACTTCCACTTGGTGAATCCATATGTCTCCTCCATATGTTTAAATTCCATCAAGCTCTTTAAGGCACAAACCGTGCCAAGGAAATAGACATACAATCGAAAAACTTTATCCTCCATCTGGAACAGTCAGGCAAAGAATAAAATAATACGTGTTTATGTTTTTTATCGACTATTACTCTAGAAAATAATATATTTGATTTAAAAATGTTGTCAATCCTCAACGTAAAAAAGTTGATAATCTCAACCCTTCACAAGTTATCAATTCATTGTCCGGGGTCACAGCGGTGTTAAGACTCCGTACAACGTATCCCGTGCGTTTGTGTGTGAACTGCACTCATGTCACAACAGTGATTGATCAACCAGATGAGTCGCTACCCACACCCGATAACCGGCTTGACGTCGCTTTAATAATACTGCGTTTTATCTATGAACAACTCTTTATAGGGCCAGAACGACTACGAGTTACACATACGTGTATCTCGTAGTCCTTCTATGATAAAGGTGACAAACGAGCACACAGTCCACCTGATGGTAAATGCTGTGGCCCATAGACATCTACATCTATCTTCGATTAAGATTTGAAATGAAATTCCGATATCACTTTTGAGAACTAAGATAGAATGCCCGTTTAAAGTAAGGTGCTCTCTGGTTATTTACACTCATCATAAGAAACTTTAAATACGTGGTAAAGCCACGCTGCAACTATATTATGGTTGTAGCACGAATTGGTCATCTCGACCGTTACAGGACCACACTCTCACATAATACCAGCGTAAAACTACCCCAATAACTAAGATGAAACTAGTTAATATCCTGTGTGTTGGCTGGTTGTTAATATATCCTATTTACCCTGCAAATTGGTACACAACTAACGAATTGCTGCTTAACGTCATTAATAGATACATCACATTAAATAGCCCTTTAAATCTGCTCTACGTATCATCATCATTCATCATCATTAAAAGTAATAAAAAAAGTTACAGCCTATATACGTCCCACTGCTGGACACATGCCTCCTCTCATTTCTGAGACAGGTCATCATTACAGCCTACCAGAAGTCTACTGCTACTAGATGACTAACAACCATAGTATTTTTTATAGAATAAGGATGAAAAACGAGTACACAGTCTACCTAAAAATATACTGCTGCAGCTATATTAGTAGTATAGTTGTAGCACGAATGGGTCAGCTCGACCGGGGAAAGACCACGCTCTCACAGAATAGCAGCGTAAAATAGCAGCTCAACACTGCTGTTTCGTATGGTGAGTGTAGAGAACCGGAGACCCTTTTTACTGGAAATGAGGCATTCTATCTTAGTAAAATAGGACATAGACATCTACATCTATCCTGTATTACAAATCAAAATGCAGATGCGATGTCACCCTTGAGGATAAGATGGATTGCCTTGTTTTCAGTCAAAAGGGTTTCCGGTTCTTTACATTCACCATAGAAAACGCAGATTAAGGTGCTTTTTTAGGTTGGTATTATACGAAAGCGTGGTCCTTCCCCGGTCGAGCAAACACATTCGTGCTACAACCATTATATAGCTACAGCGTGGCTCTACCGCGTATAATAAGTTATAAGAGAGACGCACAAATCCGGAAATGTTTATGTTTCCTTCTGTCACTTCTTGCGATACCTACAAGACTATACGGGTAATGGATATTCTTTCACCGTAACTACACGGTTAATTGTTTTCAATATCAAAAACTACACTACACTAATCACTGTCAACTGACATCATGCAAGTGTCGCGCCTCACCTGCGCGGGAGTGTCACAGTGGCGGCGACGCGGCGGCGCGACAAGTGGGCCGCAGCTAGAGGTACCATATATCAGGATTTGTCAGGACACATCAGGACTTTTGGGATTTGTTAACATTGTGGTCGGATTTTAAAAATGTCGTGCTTTTTCGATTTTTCAATAAAATACGGTTACGGTTTTATTGTTTTTATAGGATAAGGGTGAAAAACGAGCACACATTCCACCTGATGGTAAGTGGCTGCTGCGGCCCATAGACATCTACATCTATCCTCTGTTACAGATCAAAATGCAGATGCGTTTTCACCCGTGAGGACTAGGATGGAATGCCTCACTTCCAGCAAAAAGGGCCTCCGGCCACCTGCACTCACCAAGCGAAACACAGAGGTAAACCTCTACTTCACGCTGGTATTCTGTGAGGTCGTGGTACCACCCCGGTTCGAGCCGGCCCATCCATGCGACAGCAAAAGCTGCCGCCTGGCTCTACTACTGTTAGAATTGTGGGAGGGATGTAATCTGTAACGTAAATTGATCACGAGAGCGCACAAACTTTTGTTCAAAATTTTTTTTTTGTTTCACGCTTGTTAATTCCGGTTGCAGCTAAAAAATAACTTTCCTACGGATATCAAGTTATTTGTCAGGACTTTTAAATTTTCAATCTGCTAACCCTAGCCGCAGCGCTATCAGCCGATCTGTCTCCGACATTAATCTGATCCCTCGATGATTGACCAAGGTCAGCCTTTGGAACGACAGTTGCGAGTTTAACTTGGATACCTACCGATAGTGAAATAATAGTTATATTTAAACTTGTATCGACATGATAAAAACCTGTCCGTAAACTTGTTTGAAGCAGCATTCTCTGATCTGGTGTTTAAGCTTCGTCTCTTACATGATTAGTGTGGTTTGACAAGCTTATAAGAAACTTAGAATATTGAACTTATCTGTTGTCCAATCTACACTAATTATACACTCGATAAGGCTATATATTACTTCATTAATGATTTTGACTTTTTCCAATATTAGCAATGTTATTCACATTACTCCTTTATACCACTCCAGGTAAGCTCAAAATACTCGTGATAGGAGTGCTTCAAGACAGTAGTCGAATCTTTTGGGACGACCTTTTCAAAGACTACGGTCCGCACCCCACTATTAGGCTACTGTCGCTTAGTAACGTGACGTATTATTTAAATATATCATATATATATTTGCGCATAACACGTAAGTACATTCTTTGTCGATTAAGAAAGAAATTGCTCATGTGTTTTCACTCCTGAAGACTAAGATGTAATATTGCGTTATCAATAAAATTTACCTCTAGTTACCCCTTCTTTTTTTACTATTATAAGCCAGTGCTTGTCTACTATTTCGCCTGATGGCAAGTGGTGATGCAGCCGAAGATAGTAAAGCGCACTAACTTAGCTTACTTAGCATTGACTCTTGCCTTGAAAACACCCACATTGTAATCAGATGGAAAGACAGATGCTGGCGGATTATTTGCTGTGCCCATTATGAACAACGAAGAAAACCATTTGTTTCGAACGCGTGGTGTGTCGACAACAAAGAGAGACCAGTCGAGCGTCTGCTGGTCACTTGTCATACGAATCACAATAAGTATCAGTAAGTAGGAGTAGTTCCATACAATGTGTAATGTTCACGTAACTTTAAAAAATCATTATAAAGTTTAAAATTTTTATTACCTTAATTTTGCCATGGTAGCTCAGATGGTTAGCGCTCGCTGTAAGCTTAACGGTACTCGAGCAACCTGGGTTCGATCCCGAGGTTTGGTTTATTTATTTATATCCTATTAATAAAATATAACTAATATACAGAAATAAACATTAACCTTTACATTTTTAAACAAACCAACTTTTCCACTATGGAATCTGTCAAATTTTACAAGTCATTTTTATTTGACGCCTCTCTGGTGGCAGAAAAAGTCACCATTGTTTAATAAGGATTATACTACTAAAGAGTACATACATGATTGATATTAATTCCTGTAAATAAGGTGATAGCTACCTTACTGTTTCTAAATGTTTTCATATATATTGTTTTATTATATAATATCTATTATATTTTATTTTTTATTTTATAGAATTAGAGTGACAAACGAGCACACAGTCCACCTGATAAGTAAGTAAGTGATTGCTTTGGCCCATAGGCATCTACATCTATCTTTGATTACGAATCAAAATGCAGATACGTTGTCACTCGTGAGGACTAAGATTGAATGCCTCCTTTCCAATAAAAAGGGTCTCCAGTTCTATACATTTACCATACGGAACTCAACAGCATTAAGCAGCTAATATACGCTGGTATTCTGTGAGTGCGTGGCCTTCCCCGGTCGAGCCGACCCATCCGTGCTACAACTATACTACTAATATAAAAAAGTAAAGTTTCTTGCTGGTTAAAGCATAAATGACTTTTAATAAGTATTCTTATGAACTATATTGAATAAAACTTCTATTCGGTTCTATTCGTTGAACCCTGGTATTCTGTGTAAACGTGGTCTTCCCCTTTGTATATTCGAACCATTTGTACTGCAGTCATAATACACTGCAAAGTGAAGCAACGGAGACTAGCCAGCCATTTGCGGAAGACTGGATTATAGTGAACGAGTGTGTGCGCAAGCACAGATACACGCTTTTTAGGGTTCCGTAGCCAAATGGCAAAAACCGGAACCCTTAGGGATTCGTCATGTCTGTCTGTCTGTCCGTCCGTATGTCACAGCCACTTTTTTCCGAAACTATAAGAACTATGCTATTGAAACTTGGTAAGTAGATGTATTCTGTGAACCGCATTAAGATTTTCACACAAAACTAGAAAAAACAATAAATTTTGGGGGTTCCCCGTAACTGAAACTCAAAAAAAAATTTTCATCAAACCCATACGTGTGGGGTATCTATGGATAGGCATTCAAAAATGATATTGAGGTTTCCTATATCATTTTTTTCTAAACTGAATAGTTTGCGCGAGGGACACTTCCAAAGTGGTAAAATGTGTGTGTCCCCCCCCCCCCCCCCTGTAACTTCTAAAATAAGAGAATGATAAAACTAAAAAAATATATGATGTACATTACCATGTAAACTTCCACCGAAAATTGGTTTGGACGAGATCTAGTAAGTAGTTATTTTAATACGTTATAAATCGTAAATTATGTTACTTGCTGCTACGGAATCCTTCATGGGCGAGTCCGACTCGCACTTGGCCGCTTTTTGTTTACTGTCATAATTCGATACGGTGACAATTAGACACAAACATTAAGACAAAAGACTAGGCGCAGGACCAATGGCTTTACGTTTTTTACGAGGCACAGCAGCGAAATACCACTAATCTATTGATTCCGAGCTGCTATTGATAATTTATAGAGAGAAAAACACAATAACCGATTTGGAGATAACTTGGGATTCGAGCCCATGATTAGCTATTGCGTTTATGACCACGAGACCAATTACGCAGTCAACAGAGGAACTACCCTCCCATACTAAGAGTTTATGAGCAAGAAAAGTCAACCTTTAATCAGTTTTCATTTAGGTTATACATAATGATGGAATTCATGTGTGCTAAATTATTATTTTGTTTCTTAGGCATGCAGGTTTATTCGCGATTTTTCTTTGCCAGCGAAAGCACTGTAAATTAGTCTATAAAATGTAATTAATATATTCAATGAAGGCGGCGGGCAACAAACTTAGTGTAATCACAAGTTTAGACGAGCACTTACCCCTGAGCTAGCTGACTTAAGTAGACACGAGACTAATTAAGTGACAGCAAAAAGTTCCTGAAGCAGAAAGTTGAATAACCAGAAATTGCTTTATAACATGCAAAGACAGATTAAGTTCTTAAACACTTTTTTAGTATTCCAGTCTACCGGAGAAAGTTGCTAGAATCAAAAAAAAAATTACACTTTCTCAATCACATTTCAGTTGTTTTTTGTTTTTATTTATTTTTTATTGAAACGTTACCTCCACACTAGGATTTTCCCCTATATCGTGTGGGGTACTATGCATACACAAGTTTCACAAGGACATACATCCAGGCCCAGAAATTTTATTTGTAGGCCATGCAAATACTTGTTCCGTGCGGAATTCGAGCTCAAAGCTCTTCGCACTGCAACTCATTGCAAAGCCATTGCGTCATGGAGCCCTCAAACCACCACCATTTTACCAGTTTAGATGTTTCAACGATAGTTAGTTACAGTATATACGTTCCACAGCTGGGCATATAGCAATGGTTATAGAGCAATTATTTTGCAATGCTTCCCGATGCGTGTTGGCGGGTTACATAAAATAATCAAAATATTTTTATTCCTTAAACAGTGACGTTTTCCTTACCCGTGATGTTTTCGTTCACCGCCAAGCACGTGGCAAATCAGCAATTATATTTTCAATTAACAATTTAATTTTTGCCGGAGGGGATCGAATTCAGGATGCTCGCTTAGGCCTCATGCCCACGAGACGGTTTGATGCCGGGCTTAGCTACGGCGAAAAACCGTCTCGTGGGTATGAGGTCTTACTGTGATGTTTACGGCCAGCGCCTAGCGCCTGAACTAACATGGCTCTTTTTATCGTGGGGAAATCCTCATGGATACGTTCGGCTGCGGGGGCAGCGGAAAGTATACGCCCTATTTCTTCCTGCTGAAATCCTACTGTGGCCACCATCTGCGTAACCGAGGGCTCCCGGGATCTCCGTTCGGAAAGCAACCCTTTATTTGGAACCGCTTTGCTTATTTGGAAGCGCGTCTCGGACAGTACATGCTGCCCCCACTGCATCCTCGCAGTATTATCACGACGTCTCTGGACCATATGCGAGTCATCAACCTACTCAGGGGTTATAATACTAGGTATTCCCCCACCCCCCAAACGCCCACAACAGTATTCATCTACTTATTTGTATCTAGACCATTCGTAGGCTAGATTATGCAGAGGTCCAAAACAGATTTCATTTCGAAACACTATTAAATTTTTCAGGTTGTTTAAACCTCTTCGGATCGTCTAGTTAGTCCTCTTGGCAGTTCAAAGTATTCTTAAAATGATGGTATTCAAAACTTTTTTTTCGAATATTTAGGTCTAATTCTAATACCGATAAATATGTGTCTATCTTGTCGTAATATTTTATGTGCGCTTATGTCGTATTGCTTTTTTATTCTTCTGCTAATACGTTATCACCATCTCTCTCTTTACGATTGAACTGAACGACCATAGTACGTTTACAATCGCTAAGTCGGTGATTTTATTTGAAGATTTAATTACATGCTCTCTCAATTTAAATCCTTTAAACCTTAAACTTTAAAATAATATTCTCATACGAGTATATAGTGAAATAAAATTTACTAGAAACGCACTATAGATAATAGTGAACTCTTTATTTTTTACCCGCGACTTCTTTTGCATATAATTTAGACTAAAACCCTGCAGATCTATAATAGATTTTTTGATTACTTGGATATTATTTGGTCAAAGTATGACTCAGTAACGGCCATGAAATTAAAGTTAACCTTCAACGTTAGTAGGGACAGACGACATTTAATTTCTTACGTCTAACAATTAATTTTAATTTCATTTTATTACTTTTTAAAAATTAGAACTGATTTCAAATATGTTCGCAGACATATCATAGTCCCAATGAATTGGGACACGCCTCAGAAATTTTTAAGAGTAATTTTTGACAACAATTGGAATAGTCTTACTTTGGGCAAATAGTTCAATTAACGAAAAACTACTTAAAACTATTTCTTTTTCGCAATTTTCTTAAAGGACGTACAAAAATATTTGAAATAAAAATTGAAGATCTATTAGGTTAAGGCAAAAAAGTTTTTATCATTTTATCCTTTAACACTAATGCTTTTGTTCTAAAATGGCGTTGAAGTAAAAAAAATATATAGATTTTACATCAAAACTTGATAAGATGGAAGAAAAGGCGTTTTTCTGTAAAATTGCAAAATGTTTTTAGAAAGGCTTTGTCAAAACTTTATTTCTCTTACAGTTAATGAAATTATTATGAAAACCATTTATTTTATCAGTTTTTATATTTCATTAAAAATCCTGCAAATATATCATATGTAATATAGCCCAGTTCACTGGTAATGCTCTGAACCTATTCTTGAAGTTTCATCCCAATCGATTCAACTAATGTGAAAATTACGTTGGATAGACAGACAAGCAGAAATACATTTTTTTTATTATTTATGTCTTAATAACCGTGAAGTGGTGGTGTAAGAAAATATCCACTACCCCATGTCATCCTTTGGGAGTCGTAAGAGGAGCAGAGGGAAACTTAAACGGTAGATGGTCAGCAGCATTTTCCTGATAACAACTCGAAAACAATAAAAAAATGTCAAGCGTGGTCTCATCAAGCATGGTTGACGGCTCCGTGGCGCAGTGGCTTAGCAATGAGTTGCTGCGCTGGGGGCCGCGGGTTCAAATCCCGCACGGAACAAGTATTTGTATGGCCTACAAATAATTGTTCCGGGTCTGGATGTTTGTGCTTGTGCAATTTGTGTTTGTAAACTGCCTCCACGATACAGGAGAAAATCCTAGTGTGAAGGTAACTTTTAAAAAAAATCATCATCATCATTACAGTCCTTCACAAGTCCACTGCTGAACATAGGCATCCCCAAAAGAATGCCACAAAGCACGGTCCTGGGCCACCTGCATCCATCGACTTCCTGCATATCTTACCAGGTCGTCACTCCATCTAGTGGGGGGACGCCGTACACTTCGTCCGGCGGTTTGAGGCTGCCATTCGAGAACCTTTTTCCCCATCGGTTGTCGGTTCTTCGAGCTATATGGCCGGCCCATTGCCACTTCAGCTTACTAATCCATTGGGCTATGTCGGTCACTCTGGTTCTACTGTGGATATCATCATCTCTAAGTTTATCCCGCAGAGAAACCCCGAGCATAGTTCTTTCTATAGCTTTCAAAGCGATCTTGAGCGTCCTCAGCGTGGTAACTAAGACATAATTCCCCTATGAGGCTATCTATGGTGGGAGGGAGGGGGGGGGGGCTTTGTCCAGGAGTGAAATATTATAGGCTGTAACAGTAGCATACAAATAACCCCGTGAGTTATATAGAAGACAGTTATTTAGATATAACAGACGCGCACTTCAATTTTGTTAATCGAGTTTTATTTTATTTTAAATTTTATTTGCAAATGTTTTTTGTTTAATGGCTCGGCGTTACTAAATTAATGATCAAGATCCCATCAGTGTTAGGAGGTGCTAAAATTTAATTAGCGATAATTTGATCTTTGCTGTTTTATTGTTATTAGTCTTACTATATTTTATTTCGTTAACTGTAAAGTTCATAGTTAGTCATAAAAGAAATGAAAATATACCGTAAGAAGATGAACTTTCACCTTCGGCCAAAATATGGTGGAATATTTTGAATTTTGATGTAATCTATCCTGAAAAACCAACTAAACTGCGAATTATGTATGATGTCACTGCTAAAATTCATTAGTTTAAATACACAGTTTGACGGCTCCCTAGCGCTGTGGCTTAGCATCGCATGAGTTGCACCGCCGAGGGCCCCGGATTTGAATCGCTGTTTTCAAATACATGGTAGCAAAATTAAAACAGCTTTTAGCAAACAGTGTTACTTTTAAAAGCAGTAACAACACTGCGCTATGAGTTACCCCTGAACTGTCATCAGCAAAACAGTTTATTATATTAACAGAGGGTCTCCTTGACTGTTTGCGCTAAGTTGTAGGAATGTGGCTGCCGTGTTCACAATGTAGCGAGGTATTTTAGCCTTTTCCTGAGGTTTGCGACGAAATCTGCGATTTATTATTAAATGTTTATCTATTATCTAGAGTTTTTATTGTCATGGCTCAGTTCTCGATAATAGAAAAGACTCGGATAAGCCTGCATCACGTGATTGCGACGATTATTTTATTAAGTACTAGCCCTTCCCCGCGATTCGCCCGCGTTACTATTGGATTTCATGGGTTTAGTTTTTTTTTTGCGCAGAACCCTAATTCTTTTACTTAAATAAAGTTGTCTAAGTTACTCCTTATAACATCAGCTATCTGCCAGTGAAAATACCGTCAAAATCGGTCCATTCGTTTCGGAGATTAGCCGGAACAAACAGACAGACAGACATAAATTTTAAAAATTGTTTTTTTTTGTTATAAGTACCGCAAATATTTTCATATGTATTTAGTAAAAAGCTGTTATTTTGACATTACAACAGACACTTCAATTTTATTTATTTATATAGATAAAAGGTATAGAAGTGTTATAAAGTTAGTTGCAGCTGTCAATAAACTTATAGACACCTGCAACTAACTTCAAGTAAAGAAGACTGCACACGCGATTACACCTCTATATACTAAGGCAGAATAGCTCACAACCTGCAATTATATTGGCCCTCTATGGCATTTTTGGAATAATTTTATTCACTACTAGCTAGTCTCCGCGTAGCTGCCGTAGAAGAAATAATTGTGAAAATATTACGTTTTAAATTTGGAACAGTTATATTGTTTAAATAGAAATGATAATACATTCATTGAAATTGAATGATATACAACATTTCTGTCGGTACGATACGCGCGCCACCTACTGTAAGTTAATTGTACTATGCCTATATAACCTTCGCGAAATTACAAGCAATACGTTGACAAAGTTTTACCGCAATCGGAGTAACGGTACTGCTGGCCGTATGAGGACGCTCAAGGTCGTTCAGCGAGCTATGGAGAGGGCTATGCTCAGAGTTTCTCTGCGTGATAAACTTAGAAATGAGGATATCCGCAGTAGAACCAGAGTAAGTGATATCGGTTACTCTGGTTATATAACCCAATGGATTAGCAAGCTGAAGTGGCAATGGGCCGGCCATATACTGTACCGTACTTTGTGGCATTCCTTGGGGGAGGCCTATGTTCAGCAGTGGACATATGAAGGACTGTAATGATGATGATGATGATGATGATGATGATGATAAACGGTTTGGCAGCATATAAAGTACGAACAAACACAAATTAATTTTTATACATTAAAAGAGTACCTTTAACCGACGACCGTGTATGCGTAGGTATATAGATGTGGAGGAAGCGAGAGAGGTGTGTCAGGATCGTTCCAAATGGAAGTCCATAGTCTCTGCCTACCCCTCTGGGTGGCAGGCGTGAGTGTTTATGTTATGTTATGTTAAAAGACAGAATACAAGATTAGTTATAGAAAGTCATTGAAGCTTTACAACTGGTTCGGGAAAAAATCCCTGTCCTGAGAGAAAACAGTTTGTATTTAGTATATTCAAATGAAAAATCTAGTCTATCTCTATATCGTATATAGTAGAGATTCTTTGTAAAAAAATAACATTAACATTTGAAGCTAAACATTTCTTCATACTTAAAAATTATTCTCAGTCTCAAATTATTCGTAGTACTAAATTTATATAGATTATGACATATTGCTATTGTTTATTTATTTAATTTTTATTACGCACCTTATAATAAGGGAAACAAAGGACGGACTTAACCCTAATGGCGTTCTCTACCGGTGAACTCTGGATGATTTGAGAAGCTGTGGCAGGTGTAAGCAATAGACTGTACAAAATTAATAAATAAGTAATAAAGATATAAGATGCAATAAAATTGTAATGAATAGAATAATATTATGTAGTGATTTTTATATTCTTTCACTTTAAAAAGGCTTATATTTTCTTAGAAGTTTTTAAAACAATTAAGAACCCAACGTGCTACCTAGTTTCTATTTTTATACATTTATTTCTTTAAACATGCAATCTATACTACGATTACGTAGTAAATCGGCATTAAAATTGTTAAAATAATGGGAACGTAAAACGTTCTTTATAACACCATTTAAAATCTATTTTATTTCTAATTGCAAATTATTATTTTTTATAATAAAAAGGGTTGCCGGTTCTCTAAAGTCACTATACGAAACACAGGAGCATAAAGCTGCTATTTTACGCTGGTTTTGTGTGAGAGTTTTAACAGTGGTAGAGCCACGCGGCAGCTTTTGCTGTCGCACGGAAGGGCCGGCTCGAACCGGGGTGGTACCACGACCTCACAGAAAACCAGCGTGAAGTAGAGGTTTACCTCTGCGTTTCGCTTGATGAGTGCAGGTGGCCGGAGGCCCTTTTTACTGGAAATGAGGCATTCCATCTTAGCCCTCACGGGTGACAACGCATCTACATTTTGATTTGTAATAGAGGATAGATGTAGATGTCTATGGGCCGCAGCAACCACTTACCATCAGGTGGACTGTGTGCTCGTTTGTCACCCGTATTTTGTAAAAAAAAAGAGTGTGGTCCTACCCCGGTTGAGCCGACCCATTCCTTGCTACAACCATAATTTAACTGCAGCGTGACTCCACCACGTATACAAACATCCTTACTAAATTAATACGGCTTTACAAAAGTTGATGTCAATATAATCTGCCCGCCCCAATAAGTTTTGCCAGATACATTTTGCATACAAAAGCGCTGAATTTATAGGTACCACACATTGCCTCATGCTTATGCAGCCCCTTTTAGGTAAAACCCCTAACAACCCTTTGTTCTTGTGGTTATAACTAAGTATTGTCGACGTGGACTCGGTGTGTTTATTTACTATGAAGTTTTATGCCAAGCGCATATCATTTTTCCATATTTCTATATCAACCCGCAGAAGTTCACTGCTAAACATAGACTTGTCCCGTTTCAGGATTTGACGTATATTTCTGCCAGCTTTCTCCATACCTCGATAAAGTAATTTATTTATTCTTAATTACATTTCCTTTCTCAATTTATTTACAAAAGAATTTTTTCTTTAGAAAACATATTCTGTACCAATCAACATTGAATAATAACATGCTTAAATGGAGGTTCCAATCTACTAGTTTTTATGGCATGTACTTTTTAAAACGAAATAAAATTTATTTTATTTTATTTTTATTTTTTATAACAAAATGTGTACTTCATTTGTGATACTGCGTTGATGTCTAATTAAGGAAGGACGGATAATTCTTTCAATAAGGCAGTGACAGGAAGTTGCGTCAAAGGTCCGAGACCTATGGACTTTTGATCTTCTACCTACTTGTCCAAACCTGACCACACTAAGCCATTATGGCCAATTTATTTATAATGACGATGAGACTACCCCGTTAGTCTAGTGGTCATAAAATCGGTAGCCGAACAAGAGGTCCATAGTTTGAATCCCCGATATCCCGAGTAAAGAAGCTCTTATTGATTGATTACACGAGTTTCAATCAGATTTTTTAAGTTTACTTATTATTATTAAATAAAGTTAAATTTACAGTCAATATACGTCCCTCTGCTTCTCATTTCTGAGAGATTTTAGGGCAAGGAAATGAGTCAGCGAACTTCACATATGGAAATATTTACTTTTTCTTATTTTTTCGACAAGTTGGCTTCCTCACGATATTAAATTTCAATCAACAAATTCATTTGTTTGTCAGCGCTGATTGAACCGGGGTTGCTGGCGTACTGTGAAGTTTACAGCGAGCACTTAGCCTCTGACCTACCACGGCTCTTACATTATTATATATACACTTATATATATCCATAAATATGTAAAAGTGTTTATTTAATATATCTTACAAATTTAAAGAAAAATATGTAACAAATATTAATTATTTAAAAGTAAAGTTGCAGCCTATTTACGTCCCACTGCTGGGCACAGGCCTCCTCTCATTTCTGAGAGGGTTATAGGGCAAGGAAATGTCCGCAGCGCTGGCCCAATGCGTGTTGGCGAACTTCACATGTCTTCGAAATATATTTTTTTCTTATTTCTCAGACATGCAGGTTTCCTCACGATGTTTTCATTCACCGCCGAGCACGTGGTAAATCAGCAATTAAAATTGCAATTAACAATTTCATTGATGCCGGCGGGGTTCGAACCCGGGTTTTTTTAAAATTAATTATATACTAAATGTTATTTCAAAAAAATTACAATTAGATATTTGTCTACGGACTGCCCAAGCGGTAAAAGCCTCTTCCAATTTGTTCCATTCGTCTCTTTATCTAGAAAGTCTGGAACATAATTTTCAAGTAACTGCTGTTATACATTGCTCCATCTAAATCTAACCTCGATTTATTTTGCTGGTTTTTTTACCCTTATCATATAACAAAACCCCTGCCGATGGCATAAAATACCAAAAGTTTTTTTTTTAATATGATAAGGGTACAAACGAGCACACAGTCCACCTGATGGCAAGTGGTTGCTGTGGCCCATAGACATCTACATCTATCTTCGATTACGAATCAAAATGCAGATGCGTTGTCACCCATGAGGACCAAAATGGAATGCCCCGTTTCCAGTAAAAAGGGTATCCGGTTCTCTATACTCTCCATACGAAACACAGGAGCGTTAAGCCGCTATTTTACGCTGGTATTCTGTGAGAGCGTGGTTCATCCCCGGTCGAGCCGACCCATTCGTGCTACAACCATAATATAGCTGCCGCATGGCTCTACCACGTATAAGTCCACGTCACTCTTCATTTTTGAAAGATATTTGAACTCACTCGGCTGTTAAAATAATGTAGCAATATTTAATAGGTAGAGACTATTATAGCGACTGTTGAAACAAGCATTGAGTCGAGTAAGGCAATTTGTAGGCGCACGCCGCACCAAATTCCTCGGCGCTCGCCGGTTAGCATTGAGGCTTCAGCGGCTAAGTTATTGCGTAGGCCTGCGATTAGCCACTTTGTAACGTAGCATTCAATTTTATCGCTCTTTCCTTTTACATTACTTTATTAGTAAATCTATGGACGTATTTATTTTAAGCCGCTAAATATTATTATATAGTGTCCAGGTGAAATACTCACACCGGGGAGTAAAGCAGTGTCTAAGGCACGGTCCTGTGTCATTGTTGATCGTCAATCGTGTGCGAAATATCCCTCCTATATTCATAATGTCCTCTAAATCGAACCAAAGGATTATAGTGACCAAGCGTATGCGCAAGCGCAGATGCACTCTCTATTCCTTCACTCCCATAGTCTGATGAGATGGTAATACAACACGACCGGAGAGAGAACAGGCGTGGGACCACGTGATTTCCAAGAGATGGGAAAACACCGCCAAATTCCTGACTCTGGGCGGCTACTGAGAATTTTTTGACATTAAAACCCAATTAGATGTTTTCGGCCCGACCCAGGCTTCGAACCCAGGACCTCATGATCAGTTAACGCGTTTACGACCACTAGACCAACGAGGCAGTCAATATATTTACCACATCTTCTTTTTTATTATTTGCCACAGTTGCCACGCTTGTTAGGCGGGTTAGGAACTGTAGTTGTTTTATTTTTAATTTGTTAATAGAAAGACGCTGCTCCCCGTCTTCTGGTTTATTTCCCACTGTCGCTTCTTACTATGCTAGATACCACGGGACTATAAAGGATACTGGACATTCTTACACCGTCACTACAAAGTCAGTGGTTGAAAATGCACTTTTTACAATTTTTATGGCTAAAATTACCAATAACTTGTGATAGTAAGCAACAACAAATAAATAAACAAATCAATTTTGTAAACAACGGCTTCTATAAGATAAATGACGTCATAAAGCAAACAAGAATGTAAATTGTTTCAATGAAATTTAAAAAATGCTATCATAACAATTTATCTATTTGTTTGTGCGTAGAAATATGCAGCGGTTGTAATCGACTCGTGTACATATTATATAAATATAAAACATATTGCGTTTATACTGTGGCGGCGCTGTTATCGCGATACAAGCAAAAATACATCGAAGCCTAAATCGCGCTATCAAAGTTCAGAAGTAAAAGCAGTATATACTCTTATAGTATAGCTCCAAACTACCATTCGAACCAATACACACATAGCACATTCTGCGCTTGGGCTCTGTAGACTTCGGACATTTCGTTCGAGTTCACTCCACTTTCTTAGCTCATGCACAAAATTAAAATTATTTTTCCTTATACATTGCCTTACTTGGTGCTTTGTGATTGGTTGCTGCCTTGGTGTTCTCACTGTGGTGTGTGAAGCTGTGTTGTCCCGGGAGACTGTGTTTCTCCCTGTGTTGATATGAAGTAAATCGGACGCTTGTTGTGGAGTAAAATGTTTTGTGCGTAACTCTCCTTCCTGGCTTCCTGGTACTGGAATCGGCAACCGTAAGTAGAGTGAAACACACCCACCGCCTTAGAGGCGGCCATCGTTTTTAATGTTTGTGTTGCTTGTTGCATTAGACAACAGCTAGGTATACACCCTAGCGTACCAACGCGCTAGGCGTATAGGTGTACGTTTTAGGCACACAACTCCCCCGCCAAAAGTTGGGGGAGCTTGGTACACATCTGTGCTTGTTAGAATAGATGACAAAATGTCGTCTATAACGATCGACGAACACGCCGACTCTTTTAGTCGAGCCTGCCTGCTGCGTTTATTGCATAGCGCAATGCCCATCCCGCGCTTGAGCCTGCACTCGAGTTTAGTTAGCCGGCCCATCCACCTAGCGTGCTTGGCCGCCTATCATCCATTCGACCGAGCGAATTGACGACCCTCTGTCGTCGAGCTCCGGACCTACAACCGTTGTGTCCATAGACACAATTTACGACGCTGCGTCCCTCGCGCCTTCCGCGATGAACACTGTCGGCCCCTCTCCGGTCTTCTTGGATTCCGTATCAGGATCCGATATGGAAACCAACACGTGTTTCCCGCGCAATCTTGAAAACGAAGTCTTCACCTTCGTCCAGGGCAAAAAGCGTAAACGTGGAGCGTCAAAAATGGCAGCCGAGGCTAACGCGGCCCTCTCGTCCACCACCGCCACTCCGGTAAAAATGGCAGCGAATGGATCCCCTGCTGAACGTAGGAAAAACCTGCCTCCACCCATCATAGTTCAAGACAAAATCACGAGAAAAACCCACCAAAAAAGACGAGATCGCGCTCTACCAGGGCAACCATGACGTAGACGTAAAGTTAGTGCAAGGGACTTTTTTGAAATCTAGCCATTGCGATTCTGAGATCGCAGACTACACCGTAATTAGAAATGATAGGTTGACCAGCCCTAGAGGTGGCACCTTAATCTACCTTAATCTACTACAAAAGCTTCTTGCACTGCGTAGCAATCGACGCCTCCACCGTTAACCAACATAGAAGTTTCTATATTTAAGACAGCTCTCTCTGGCCATCCGTCACTTACCATTGTATCGGCTTATCCACCGCCACTCAAGCGCATAGTTGAATGAGACTTTTTTATATTCTACTAAGCCAGCGCTTATCTACAATCCAACCTGATGGTAAGTGGTGATGTAGCCTAAGACGATAAAGCGCACTAACTTAACAAAAGCCTATTCACTCTTGCCTTGAAGACATCCACACTGTAATCGGATGGAAAGACAGATTTTTTTTTATAAAATAGGGGGCAAACGAGCATGCGGCTCACCTGATGGTAAGTGACTACCGCCGCCCATGAACAACCGCAACACCAGGGGAATTTCAGATGCGTTGCCGACCTTTTAGAAAGGTGTAAGCTCTTTTCTTGAAGGTTCCTAAGTCGTATCGGTCCGGAAAATTCGCAGATGGTAATTGATTCCACAAAGAAGTCGTGCGAGGGAGAAAACTTCTTCTAAATCGCACAGTGGTTGACCGCCAATCATCCAGATGGTATGGATGGTAACGCGAGTTTTGTCGTGATGTGCGATGGTGAAATTGAGCGGCTGGAATTAGTACGAACAATTCCTCAGAGCACTCCCCGTGATAGATGCGATAAAATACGCAAAGAGATGCAACATCTCTACGCAGTGCCAGTGTATCGAGCCGATCAGAAAGAACTCGGTCGTCGACGATTCGAACCGCTCTGCGCTGGATGCGGTCAAGTGGAAGGAGCTGGCACTGGGGTGCCCCGGCCCAGAGATGAGAACAGTATTCCATGTGGGGCCAAACTTGCGCTTTGTAAAGTTGCAAGCGATGTGCCGGCATGAAATACTGTCACGCTCTGCTGAGCACGGCAAGCTTTTTAGAGGCCAATTTGGCCTTCCCTTCCAAGGGACCACGAAACTGCACACTATTCGACATAACGATGACAAGGATTCCGATACTGGCTGAGGCAGCAAGGGGAGTGTCTTGAAACTGAGGAGATACGACAAAGGGGTTCTTTTTAGCAGTAAACGCGCAAACTTGTGTCTTCTGGGGATTGAACTGGACTAGATTTAATCGGCCCCAATCCGAGACTTTGTTAAGCAAAGACTCGACTTCAGACACAAGTTTGTCCCGGTACTCGGCGACGTTTTCCCGAGAAATATTGGCACGGCCGGTACATAAGGCATCACCAGTGCTGTGGTCTGCATAGCAATGAATGCTAACAGTTAGCAACATATCATTGATATGCTGGAGAAACAGCGTTGGTGATAGCACGCAGCCTTGTGGAACACCAGCGCTGATAGGCTTGAAATCAGAGCATTCGCCGTCTACTACGACCTTGATCCTCCGATCAGCAAGGAAACTGGTGATCCATTTGCACAATTTCTCGGGAAGCCCATAGGAAGGAAGCTTCGAAAGAAGCGCTTTGTGCCAGACCCGATCAAAGGGCTTCGCTACGTCCAAACTAACGGCTAATGCCTCCCCCTTGGACTCTACTGCCTCCACCTATTTATGAGTTAAGTAGACTAGAAGATCACCAGCTGATCGACCCCGACAAAAACCGTACTGGCAGTCACTAATCAGCTGGTGATCCTCAAGGTACCTCATGAGCTGGCGGTTTATAATGGCTTCCATTATTTTGGAGAACAAGGAGGTGATGGCGATAGGCCTATAGTTGGACGGGTCTGAGCGGTCGCCTTTTTTAGGGATCGGGTGCACCAAAGCTGTCTTCCATGAGTTCGGGACTACGCCTTGGGAGTAGGAGTACCGGAAAAGACGCGTTAAAACCGGTGCCAACTCCGGAGCACACGTCTTCAGCACAATGGGAGGGACTCCATCGGGCCCACTCGACTTGCTGACGTCCAGGGAGAAGAGTGCTTTGCGGACCGAGCGCTGTGTAAATCGCACATTCGGCATGGAGCACTCACATCGCGGGATGGTCGGCGGTGTGTTCCCCCCGTCATCTAGAGTCGAGTTGGACGCAAAAAGAGAGCTCAACAGATCGGCTTTCTCCTTTGCGGCATGGGCCAGTGAGTCGTCCTCTCTGTGCAGAGATGGAAGATATGGCTGACAGAAATTCCCTTGGACAGCCTTGGCGAGAGACCAGAATGCACGGGTTCCCGAAGGAAAGCGAACGAGCTTCTCGCCAATTCTGCCGATGTGCTCAGACCTTGCCTTGGCAATGACGCTTTTGAAGAACCTGGAGGCGGAATTATACTTCTTTTTAAGTGCGCTGGTGTTTACATTTCAAGACGTTGATACGTCAGCCCAGACCTGGTAGCACTCCTGCTTATAGCGTGATGCTATTTTACAGGAGCGACCAAAAGTTCCGTACCCTGAAGTACCACATCAGCAACAGAATCGGCAACAACGCTGGGATCTTCCGGCGATAAGCAAACCCGCCCCCAAGGGTAGGATGCAAAAAAAGACCTCATCCTGTCCCAATCGGCTGACCTATAGTGCCAAACACGCCGGCAAGCTGTAGATCGCAACTGCGATTGGGGCGTGATTGGCACCGTACTCCGGATCAGACAATGGTCCGAAGAGCCCAGAGGGGCATCGACGGAGACCTGATATCCGTCCGGATGAGAGGTCAGCAGAATGTCCAACAGGGAAGTTACATGGTCTTCCACATCTGGGATCCGCGTAGGCGAAGTAACTAATCTCGCCCCCCCAGAATACGCGGGGTAGCCTGAGCACCCACGCCCAGGAGTGGAGTAGTTTGGTCGTGGATGCTCAGCGAGGGATTCTCCAGGTGTACTGGTATCCTACTGGGGTAGTCTTTTATTTAATTCCACTACCATGTTGATGGGGGGGGGGGGATTGTGCCTCCGGCCACCTGCACTCACCAAGCGCAACGCAGAGGTAAACCTCTACTTCACGCTGGTATTCTGTGTGGTCGTGGTACCACCCCGGTTCGAGCTGGCCCATCCGTGCGACAGCAAAAGCTACCGCTTGACTCTACCACTGTTAAATGATGCTGGCAATTTATTCCACTCCTTTGCTGTAAGCACGAACGACGTAGCGAAACGTTTGGTTCGAATGCGTGGTAACTTAACAACGAAAGGGTGAAGACTGGCCGAACGTCTGGTTGTCCGATGGTGGAAGGGAGAGGGAAGAATCAATTTATACAATTCCTGCGCACACCCTCCGAAATGCATCCTGTAGAAAACCAAAAGGCTAGCTACTTTGCGTGTGTGTTCGAGGCTGGTAAGATTGGTTTTAACCAAATTCAGGTCACCAATAAGCCTCTTTCCACGCATTTTCTTTGAGTCCAAAGCTGCTAGGTGTCATTTTGCAGCACCAGCCCATATATGGCAGCAATATTCCATGCTAGACTGGATTTGAGCTTTATATAAAGTAAGCAGCTGTACTTGCGCGAAGTATCGCCGCACCTTTGCGAGGACTACCAGCTTTCTTGCAGCTGCTTTGGCCTTGGACTCAGTGAACCACCCGAAGTTCAGATTTGAGGATATCTCAATTCCTAATAACTGAAGGTGGTTGGTATATTCCAGTGACACATTTCGGAAAGAAGGAGCCAAGGTAACGTGGATCCTTTTTGCAGTGAAGAGAAACGCTTGTGATTTGGAGGCGTTAAATTTCACAAGATTTGAATCGCCCCTTCGGAAACTGCCTGTAGTGTGAGATTCACACGCTCTACCATAGCTTCTCTTTCGGACTGGATTTAATCCCAACTGGCCCGAGGATTTGGTTGGTATCTCTGCACAACTGTGCCATTATCTGCATACCCATAGATACCGGGCATAAGCAGAACATTAATATGCAGCAGGAAGAGAGTTGCGGAGAGAACGGACCCCTGAGGAACACCAGCGTTAGTTGCCATAGGATCGGAAGAGCAACCATCGACGACGACCTGGAGAAACTCTTCACTCAGAAATTTCTTTACCCATTCAATCAGACCAGGGGATAAGTCGTACGCTTACTCAATAGACTAGTATATCAAACACTGCCAAAGGCCTACGAGACATCAAGGGAAATAGCAAGTGCTTCCCTACTGTTCTCGAGTGCCTCGCCCCATACGTGTGTGGTATACGCTAGAAGAGCCCCAGCTGACTGATTTAGGCGAAACTCATATTGTCGGTCACTAAGGAGGTCAATCTGTTCTAGGTATGGCATTAAGCGGGCGTTCAATATACACTCCATAATCTTGCAGAGTATGGAGGTAATTGAGATTGGTCGATAACTGGCAGGGTTAACACGGCTGCCTTTTTTTGGAACAGGCTGCTCATTGCCCAGCTTCCAGGATTTTGGCACTTTTCCAGTTCTAAATGAGAGGCGGAACAAGCGCGTCAGCAGAGTAGACAACTCAGGTGCACAAGCCTTTAGAACTATAGCTGGTATACGATCTAGTCGACTAGCTTCATTCCCGTCTAGACTTTGCAAAAGTATTTAACCTAGGCTCTAGTGTCATAATAGCTGGAGACCTCAACAGTAAGCATTCCTCCTGGAACTCGCTTACAAGAAATCCCAATGGTAATGGTATGCATTGTTTAATCTCACGGAGCGACTAAACTTCGATGTTACCGCGCCTGATACTCCAACCCGCTACCCATTTGCTACCAGTCACCAACTGGACGCCCTTGACGTAGCGATACTCAAAGATGTCCGTTTGTTGATATCATGAAATGAAACAATATTAGAACTTGACTCGGACCAGTCCTATTACAGTTGGGCCAGCCTGCAGGTGAAGTCTTTCAACCAAAACCGTCGTGGATAGGTGTAAATTCGAGGTTGAACTCAAGTCTACGACCTCCCAGCACTTAGACAAAATCCCGGCCAAGATAGACTCGCCGGAGGTGGCCAATGAGGCGATTAGCGCCCTATCGGCCCACCTCACCTCTATATCCGAAGAATGCTCTCGTAGGGTTCGTGTGTCGAGCAACCGGCACATGAAGCTTTCGAGTGATATTCGACAACTGATAAAAGCAAAACACGCGGCCCTAAGATAATACGATCACTATCGTACTTTAGTTAACAAATTCCGACTGCGCAACCTCCAAAACGAGGTGAAACAGCCCGTTAAGGAGTTTGGGAAGGATAAGTGGGAAAATCTACTGGCGGACATCGAGCCATTACAAACTGCCTTCTGGCAGTTGACGCGAGCTCTAAAAGCAGAACAGTCCTGACCTATGCCGCCTCTCACCACGCCAGGTAACCCCGATTTCGCCTTTGACGACTCTGAAAAGGCCGAATGCCTCGCTGACAATTTAAAGAGTCAATGTAATCCCTCTAGCGAACCCACAGATCCCCCTCACCTTGCAGGAATCGTAGATCGAGCGTAAGTCTGCACTACCACCTGCGGGCAACACCCTTAAGCTTGTGCCTGTCGACGAAGTCATAGAAGTAATTGAAAACCTTAAAAAATCAGCACCCAGCCCCGATGGCATTAGCAACAGGGTACTGAAATCTCTCTCCGCGCCAATAGTGTGCTTCCTAGTAGGCATATTCAACGCTCTTCTTTCCAGCTGCTCCTTCTAAGATGCATGAAAAGAGGCAGACGTAATAGGAATCCCGAAATCAGAGAAACCACGCAAGTTAGCCTCTAGTTATAGACCAATCAGTCTCCTCGGCACTCTGGGGAAAGTTTACTGGCGACTCATATTGATTCGCCTTCATAAACATGTCTTCACTAACAAACTTCTTCCAGACGAGCAGTTCGTCTTCAGACCCGAATACTCGTGCACCGACCAGTTGCATCACCTCACATAATAGATTCTGAAAGGATTCGACCTCTCACAAAGAAATCACAGAACTACCATTACTGGTGCCCTCTTCCTCGATGTCGCATTGTCACCTCTGGAGACTAAGTTGGAATACCTTACACTGGCCCTAGGGTATAGCCCTTAGGACCGCAACACTGCAGTGCAAGCGCCATTATTTGGCGGCATAAATAGGTACGAAGGTGTTACCTAACCAGAGGGACTCTTGAGCAGAACTTGAGTCGTGTCACCTACTTGGAGTAGTTTCCATCGTGGTAGAGCCACGCTGCAGCTATATTATGGGTGTAGCATGAATGGGTCGGCTCGACCGAGGCAGTGCCACGCTCTCACTAAATACAAGCGTAAAATAGCCAATTTTAATGCTGCTGTTTTGTATGGTGATGTATGAATTCCACTTCCTCAGGGATGACAACGCATCTGCACCTTGATTCTTAATCGAGGATAGATGTACGTGTCTATGGGCTACCGTATTCACTTACCATACCAGGTGCGCTGTGCACTCGTTTGGCACCCCTATTTTTTAAATATATATGTATAATAAAATGGTATGTTCTGTAAAAATCAGTTTATTTGTACAAATTCTATTTTACAAAAGCTACGTTTACAAAATATAGAACAAAACCGTAGCC
Organism: Parnassius glacialis; assembly: GCA_033319125.1. Taxonomy (NCBI): domain Eukaryota; kingdom Metazoa; phylum Arthropoda; class Insecta; order Lepidoptera; family Papilionidae; genus Parnassius; species Parnassius glacialis. The sequence continues at coordinate 53,020,472 of JAVANC010000021.1, read as the reverse complement.
ATAACTTATACTGCAACTAGAAACATTTTGTTTTGCATTTAATTGCGCTGTAACCTACCATTATTTATGATCTTGATTTATTATCAATCAGGTTTTGTTTTGTATTTAGTTCATTAAATCTGCTCATTGAGCGACATAGTCACAAAAGACTGATACAGTTATTGCATCAGACTTTTCTGACTATACAATCATATAATTTTATTGTCATATATTCAATTACACTTTTGTGGCTTTAAAACAAGGAGAATATTCTATTGTTATCGTTCCGTAAAAATCATCGGTCGAGCCGACCTATTCGTGCTATAACTATAGCTGTAATAAAGCGGCAGCATGGCTCTACCACGTTACAGATAACTATGGGTCACAGCAACCACTTACCATCAGGTGGACTGTGTGCTCGTTTGTCACTCTATCCTATAAAAAAAATGTTATATGGTGGTATTTCTAACTTGTTTATTTCAGAAATAAAATACTAAAACTGGCGTCAAGCAACGACGTCAAAGGTGCGAGACGTATGGCACTGCAATCATTAGTCTATTGACCAAAGTGTGACGACATAAGGAAATCCCCCTCACATCGGGTGATACTCATTTCTGGGAGTGGGCATTTATGGACCTTCAAAAAAGAAGAATAATGAAAACACACCACATTCAAACTGCCTCTGATTCATTTTTTATATTTTTCGTAACATTTTTATGATTTCTTTTTTTAATACTTAGCCAGCGCTTGACTACTATTCCACCTGATGGTAAATGGTGAAGCAGCCGAAAATGTTGAGGGTAATCGGATGGAAAGACTGATGCTGGCAACTTAGTCCACTCCTTTGTTGTACGCATGACGAACGATGATTCGATTGCGTGGTAAGTCGACAACGAAAGGAAGGAGACTGATCGAGTGTCTGGTTGTCCGATGGTGGAAGGAAGAGCGAGTGTTCGAGACTGGTGCAATTGGTATTATGTGGAAATAAGTCCAACGCTTAATGATTTCTTATATTTACGCGAACACTACACATTGAATAAAACTGTTTTTTACGGATTTTATCGACCCTATAAAGGATTTAGGGACCCTATAATTAACAAAATTAAATCCAAACCCAAGCATAACACTGCAAGACTTCCGGATACTGTAAGTTCATTCTGCGTAAATCGAACCAAAAATGAATATTAAAAAACTGAAGGTAGCCGGGCTAACTGTGACATTGGGACGTCAAACATCTCAGTCCCCCCCGTGACCATGGGTTGCTGAAAAGCACTCGAAACGTCGGGAATAAAAATAATAAAATAAACGCGATAAAATCCGTAAAAAACAGTTTTATTCAAAGTCCAACGCTTGTTCCAAATGCTCTCGAAACATTTTATTCCTCAGAACTTTTATCCTCAGTATAATATTTTTCAATACCGACGTGGTAAACTAGCACTTATAATGCAATTAATAATTTCTCAGATAATTATTTAAGGGATTCTTACACATATTACGGTAATTGTTACGTATAACGCTATTTGTGCAATTATTGATCACCGATCACCAATTGACTTTAAATTGAATAATGTGTAAGTGTTATTATGTAATAAACACACATATGATTTATTTCAATAAACTGGAATTTACTAGGGCATTTATGTATCAAAATAAATAACATTTAGCAGGTTTTCCTAACACTGTGCAGGCGTAAGAATATCCACAACCCTATTGTCGTTCCGTGGGTTTTGTAAGATGCGACAGAAGAAAACACACCAGGAGATGCTGTGTTTCCTATGATGTGTGTGTAGTGAACCGGGTTCCCTTTTTAGCCCTCAGGAGTTATAACGTATCTTGATTTGGATTCTTAATCGAGGGTAGATTTAGATGTCTATGGGCCACAGCATCCACTTACTATCAGGTGGACTGTGTGCTCGCTTGTCACCCATGTTCTATAAAAAATGAATGGGTATATATAAACCGTTACTATACGTTTTTTAGGTAAACTTGACGAAAAAACAGTAGAAATGTAAAAAGAAACTTGTTACGAAATATTAAGTTCGAGATATCCACATAGCGTTCAAAACATTTTATTATCTTTTCCTAGATCTAGTATGTTTATTTTGCCTTCCATAGTTTAGCAGTGATTTACAGAACGATAACAATAGATTATTACGGACCGCATACCGTTAGAATACCGAAATTAGGACGTTTTGAGCGATTAATAAGAAGTACGTGTCGACAGTACTTCAAGTGAAACAAACCAGTACCTTACCTCGTTACTTTAAGATCTATAATCGGGCTATTTAGTCACTTAATCTGCCGTCATATACGAGGCAAGAGGCGTGTAAAAGTTGTGAGTGCGATGTCATGCGTGCGAGCATTGGGGTCGGATACGCCCGTCTTGCACCTGCTCGTTATACGAAATTATAAGAGAATCATAAAGCAGCTAAAAACCCCTTTGTTTTGCGTTGAAATATTGATTACTGAACATGTTGGTTTTACTTTTTTATGGAACCACGTTGTAATGATTATAGCTTTAGTACTGCTATTTGGCGGCAGATATAAATAAAAGGGTGGTACGTAAGGCAATGATTTGGGAGATATCCCTTCCCGTCCAGCACTGGGATCCATATAATACGACAGGTTATATTTTCTTTATAGGATAAGGGTGACAAACGAGCACGCAGTCCACCTGATGGTAAGTGGTTGCTGCGGCCCATAGACATCTACATCTATCTTCGTTTGCGAATCAAAATGCAGATGCGTTGTCACCCGTGAGGACTAAGATGGAATGCCTCATTTCCAGTAAAAAGGGCCTCCGGCCACCTGCACTCACCAAGCGAAACGCAGAGGTAAACCTCTACTTCACGCTGGTATTCTGTGAGGTCGTGGTACCACCCCGGTTCGAGCCGGCCCATCCGTGCGACAGCAAAAGCTGCCGCCTGGCTCTACCACTGTTGGTGTATATGACTATATGGTATATGATCGTCTTGTGAATTTTCCCTTCCCTTAAGGAGAAACATTTCATCCATCATTTATTATATTCCTTACATTTCTTTTATACTATCAGAGCCCATTAAAGTCGGTCTGCTGAACACAGGCATCCCCCATAGATTGTCTTAAAGGGAGGAAATTTGTCACAGTTGTCAATCTTGGCGAGCGGATTGGCAACCGCAGTTTTAATGTAGTTCATCTCCCCTCTGTCACATCACACAACACCCACGGGATGATATGGTAGTGGATTAAATCGCCTCTACACGGCTATTTCTTATTTTTGTAAGTATGAAAAAATATTTAAAATAAAGTTACTGGCTACTTTGCGTCGGTACTGGTACTGGCCGCTACTGGAAACTTTGTGAAAAAATATTTTAAAAAAAATTAAAAAGAAAACCGCAAGCGCACTTCAACAGGGTTGCAGCGTAAGATGATTATGATTCAACACAACTAATTACGTACACGCAACGCCACCACGTGACAGTAACCGGTTGTGGCGACAAAGTAATGCGCAATCAACGTGTGTTTCGCATGTACCTACACCTGTATCCTGGTAATAAATTATTTATATGTGCTATAAATTACGCGTATCGATGTGGTAAAGGATAAATAAGGAGTATTAACTGCTATTTTCGTGATTCCCTGGTAGCTCAGAGGCTGGGAACTCGTCTTGAGTTTTACGTTCGAGTTTGATCCTCGTTTGATGCACCAAAGAAATCCTCGGCGAGGAAGGAAAACATGTTAGAAAATCTGTCTGAAGAACAAATATTTTAAAGACGTGAAGTCCATCAATACTAAATTTACACAATGTTTTTGATTTATTATAAGAGTATCTGCATTAATTCTATTTCTTTTCATTTTCTAGTTCTTTTATTAGCTTAGAGGTGTTAGGTTTTTATTTAGAATTCATTCATAGTTTTTGTCCATTATTTCCACAGTCCAGTTAATTGCACATGGTACTGCCATTCTATCTATCCATCACAGTCTATAAAAGTCCACTGCTGAACATAGGCCTCTCCCACAGAATGCCTCGTAGGGGGATTTAGTCATTTTCAATTTAAAATTAAAAAACCAAGAGATGCTTTTAATCAACAACTGATCTTGTGCTAAACTATTTAGCCTCGTGGCACGAATGTGTCAACGATTCTTTGTGTACATTTTGTTTTTGTGATCTCGGTTCGGCTTTTTGTTTTTGAAACAGTATCATTAGTTTTATAATTTTTAAATATTATGTGACAATTCTGTCGTTTTAATTGTTTCTGCGAAACCTGGAACTTAGTTTGTATCGAAATTATTTCTTATGTTTGCGCGATTAAGACTGTGGCGGCGCTGTGTTCGGGAATCCTTAAACACGCTATCGATTTTTCCGAAGTACTCCGGTACAGAATAGCTCTGATCTACTACACGATTTGCGAGCTTCTACCAGGGCTAACCTTCCCGGTGGAAGATATCCCCTTTTCCATCTACAGTTATAAAGTATTTTATAGACCGTGTTTTATTTTGTATTTTGTAAGATGTGTTTTATTGACTTATCCGTCAGCTACCGCAGAGTCTACTTCACCTGAGGATGCATTCTTTATATATATCCTAGGTAAAGCACATGTCATATTATCGACGGTGGCGTGTCTTCCCTAGTGTAGCAGTGTTGGGAGTAGTGGTGTTGAGATTATTGGTGACGGGGATAGTGTACTCAATTGAAGGAGAGCGGGAGGTGCTCTTTAATCTAGGTAAGGCACATAATTTTATTTTATTATGCAGATCTTAGCTAATTACATTTTACAATGGCAATGACTTACATCGCTGAGGGCTGCAGGATACCCGTACAGAATAAGTATTTATATGGCCTACAAATAATTGTACCTGATTTGGACGTTTGTTTTTGTGCAGTATATGTTTGTAAACTGCCGTCACGATACAGGAGAAAACGCACGCATTATTTCCGTTGAAAACAACAGTTGCAAAAATGGAACTTACAGTCTCTTGTGCCCAATACCGCACAATCATCTGTCATTATATTTTATTGTGGACACGTGTCGATGATGTGTCGACTCCACGTCCGTGCAATCAAGAGCTGCGCCATTATTGTCATTGATTGGCCAGTTAATGGACGTTTAGCCTTCGATTAGAAACGGCCGCGATAATTGTTATCCGCACTCACCATTATTGGCGCTGGAGCCTGCTTTCTAACATCTCTAACATTTTGCGGGTATTCGATATTTATTGCTGGTGTGTCATTCGGTGATGGGGCATGATGAATTTTAATCATGTTAAAATGTTATGGTAGAGTCACGTTGCGGCTATATGATGGTTGTAGCACGAATTAGTCAGCTCAACCAGAGAAGGACTACGCTCTCTCAGAATACCAGCTTAAGATAGCAGCATAATGCTGCTGTATATCGTATGTTTGATTATTATTCGAAGGCAGATGTAGAAAAATTTACCACAGCTTACACTTTCTAACAGGTGGAGTGTGTACTCGTATCTTACACTTATTCTATTAAATGAGTAAATAAATAAAATGTTTATCAAAGTTTTATCTCTTTATTTTTAATGTAAACACTACCAGTATCCAGAAGCTCGGTAGGTCCCATCTCTTTTTGTTCTTAATATTTCACGCATTCGAACTAAACTGTTTGTTTCATCTTTCGTAATGCTTACAGCACAGGAGTTAAATAATCATAGCGACAATAGCCAAATAATTAAGGATAAGGACCGTGAAACTCAAAAGTCATGGGATCGGTTCCGCCAATCGACTTCAACCACCATGAAGCACTTCTAGAAAAAATAGTTAAAGTTTAGTTGGTGTACCTAAATGGATTACTAGTAGTGTTATACTAAAAACACTGTTAGTATTTTGTTTTTAATTGCCAGCATCTGTCATTCCGTCCGATTACTATGTCGAGTCTTCAAAAGAAGAGAGAAGAGGGTCTTGTTACGCTAAGACAGTGTGATTTACCATTAAGGACCATATAACCACTTACCGCCTGGCCCCTAAATAATAATACTTACCATTATTAATTATATTATTAACTTACAATTTATAATTACGATTTACATTTTACTTTGTACATGTTTCTAAATATTTAATATTTTTTATAAAACAAAATATACAAAATTATCGTGGTGGAAATTTTATTTAGCAATATTACTTTTACAATTTTGTAGATTTAGACTGTATTCACTATACACTTTTTTACAAATTTTTCGGCGATAGCGCAGTCAAGCACCAGCTTATATTATTAGTTCTACTATTTAAATTGTCACAACATACCTAAGACGGTTCATCAACTGCTTGCCTGGTCGTCACTCCATCCAGTGGAGGGTCACCAACACTGCTCTTGACAGTACGGAGTTGCTACTCGAAAACCTTTATTTCACCTATCGGTTGTTTTACTGAGTTTTTATGTGTGTTATTCTTTTTCTACCAATGAAAGATAATAATAAGTATAAAAAAAGTCTTAAGAAGTGAGAAGTAAAGTAAAGTTAAAGTTGCAGCCTATTTACTTGAAGTTTAATTGAAGTATTCTTGGTCCGTTGTTATTCCTTGTTTATATAAACGATTTACCAAATTATATAAATCAAGATATGGTACTATTTGCAGACGATAGCACAGTGATGTTTACAAGCACAAGCAAAAATCAAATGATATCTGATATAAATCAAACACTGGACATAATAATTCAATGGTTATCAAATAATAATTTATTAATTAATCTAAATAAAACAAATCTAATGACATTCAGAAACGTGAAAAATAATTTAATAAATCTTAATATATGCTACAACGGACAACAAATTAATGTAGTCGAAAATGCAAAATTTTTAGGCCTCAATCTCGATTCAAACTTAAGATGGAAATCTCAAGTGGAAGATATTTGTACTAAACTCAACCGGTTCTCTTATGCTCTGTATAGACTTGGAACAATTGTGAATCAATCTGCCGTGATCACTGCGTACCACGGTTATGTAGAATCAGTGTTAAGATATGGTGTCATTTTTTGGGGTAACTCTGTAGACAATGAAATGATATTTAGAGCCCAAAAGAGATGTGTAAGGGCCATTGTGAAGTTAAAACAGACAGATAGTTGTAAACCATTTTTTATTAGACTGAAACTGTTAACACTTCCATGCCTTTATATATATGAGGTAGCCGTTTTTGTTATTACGCATATTTCTTTATTTGAGTGCCTACACAGTAAACGTTATAATCACAAAATATGTTTTCAATCAAACAAAACAGCCCAATTTAACAGCAGTATATTTTGTATGGCCCCTCGAATTTATAACCATTTACCATTACACATTTTGAGATGCTCCAATATAGATAAGTTTAAAATACTGTTGAAGCAATTTTTGTTTTATAGGAAAAGGGTGACAAACGAGCACAACGTCCACCTGATGGTAAGTGGTTGCTGCGGCCCATAGACATCTACATCTATCTTCTATTACAAATCAAAATGTAGATGCGTTGTCACCCGTGAGGACTCAGATGGAATGCCTCATTTCCAGTAAAAAGGGCCTTCGGCCACCTGCACTCACCAAGCGAAACGCAGAGGTAAACCTCTACTTCACGCTGGTTTTCTGTGAGGTCGTGGTACCACCCCGGTTCGAGCCGGCCCATCCGTGCGACAGCAAAAGCTGCCGCGTGGCTCTAACACTATTAAAAATTTCTTGTTAATAGGGCATACTACAGTGTGAAAGAATATCTCGAAAACAAATATGAAATTGAATAATTGACTGTTACATGACTCAGAATAACTAAATTGACTTGACTTATATAATATTATCTAAATTGACTTATCGCTAATATTTTTGACTTTGTATCACGTGAACTCCAATTATAACTAGAGTATGTTTAAGTAATTTAATATAAAAGTAATAAAATGTGATGGACATTGCATGCCAAATGGCGGAATATAGCTGTAATAAATGTTTGTTCTAGAAGTGATAAACTACGTCAAAACCAACTGTATCAACCTATATTCGCAATAAACGATTTGAATTTGAATTTGAATTTACGTCCCACTGCTGCGCACAGGCCTCCCCTCATTTCTGAGAGGGTTTTAGGGCAAGGATATGTCCGTCGCGCTGCCACAATGCGTGTTGGCGAACTTCACATATATTCGAAATATTTTTTTTATATTTCTCAGACATGCAGGTTTCCTCACGATGTTTTCCTTCACGCCGAGCACGTGGTAAATCAGCACTTAAAATTGCAATTAACAATTTTTCTCTATTCAACATGATGATGATGAATAACAATTATTCTCGTACTGTGAAATTTACAGCGAGCGTTTACCCCTGAGCTACCACGGCGCATGTGCTTTTTAAGTGCTGATTTATCATGTGCTCGGCGGTGTAGGAAAATATCGTGAGGAAACCTGCATTTTTGAGAAATAAGAAAAAAATATTTCGAAGTCCTGTGAAGTCCGCCAACACGCATTGGTGTATCGCAGCGGACATTTCCTTGACCTAAAACTCTGTCAGAAATTAGACTTTAGTTTACTTTACTATACTACAGTACTAAACACGAAAGTAATATTCAAATTTATAAATAACGTAACTAACAATGACAATATCGAAATCGAATCGCAAGGGGACATCTTTGTCCTCCATACGTCTATCAAACATTAGGCGAACTTCGCCATATGCGGTACTGTTGAAAACAATCAGTCTGCTCGAGTGACGTCACCGGCCCTGGCATTGTGGCCAGGCCGCAGGATAAGGCTTGGTGGGGTCGTTCACTCGTTAGTGATTGATAGCCGCGACGTGACACGGTCCCGCCTCACGGTTTCCTACTTGGCACTCGTCGAGGCGTCACTCCGTCGCCAACGCGTCCTCTTTTTCATCCTGCCATTTTATACGCGATGAGTTAAGTCCTAATGTTGTAACTGAAGGGGCTTACGTCAGTTATTCAATGTTAAATACTAACGTATTTTTATTGTATTTACTAGCTTCAATCAGCCATTATGCCCGTGTGGAAACAGAGTATCGGTGGTAGAGCCACGCTGCAGCTATATTATGGTTGTAGCAGGAATGGGTTGGCTCGACCGGGGTAGAACCATACTCTCAAAGAATACTATCGTCAAATAGCAACTTAACGCTGCTGTGTTTCTGTTTTAGCATACAGAAACACGGTTAAATATTAGCTATTTCGCGGCAGGAATAGGTAAGAGTGGGGCACCAACCCATACGGACTCGGAGGCAGGAAAGAAGTTCTACCAACTTTGTTATCATCTAGATTCTCTTAACTGCATTCCACGGGAATACCAAAACCTTATTTGTTAACAAACTAATTTTACTATTTTCGAGAAATAATAACGCATTAACTAAAGCTTAAAATAAAGTTAAAATCAGTTAAAACGCGGAATATTTTAAGAGAAGTATCAAAACATTACGAACGATCACAAGAATAAATCTGGTACAAAAAAACGGAGTGATAATTGCTGATATAATTTATCCATTCTCATAATGACATAACATTGCCCGAGCACGTCTTAATTAAGCTAATTAGCTCCAAAATGGACGCGTTAAACAATTATCTACTGTAGTCAATTAGGCTGCAACTCCAGCAGACCGATTTATCGAGCTAAGGGAGATCCGATTTCAACCTTAATTGTAATTTTCAATTGTTATTTGTAATAATTATGTATTTAATTATTAATACACGCAAAATTATTTCAACGTTCCTCATCACAGCCCTTCCCTAGTCCAATGCTGAACATAGGCCTCCCCTAAGGAATGCCACAAAGCAGGATCCTGAGCCACTTGCCTCCATCGTCTTCCTGCATGTCTTACCAGGTCGTCGCCCTATGCCTACCGGTCGTCTACTGGTACGAGGCTCCCACTCGAAAACCTTTCTTCCCCATCGGCTGTCGGTTCTTCGAGCTATATGGCCGGCCCATTGCCACTTCAGCTTAATAATCCGTTATTTGGTTAACATAACTAAAGGTTATTTTATGTCATCATGTGAAGACAATAGGTAGGTATGTGTGATATGGTATTCTAAATTAGCGGAAACAAATTAACTCTTTAAAATAATTACTTTATTTTGCTTCTTTAAGGTAAAAGAAAAAACTAAAAAACTCACTTTAAATGTTATCTTGTTGTAAAGTTATGATCTTAGCTCCGGATTTGATGGAGTGACATGAGAACAGAGTCCACCTCATGGTAGGTGGATGCTGTGGCCCATAGAACTGTACATCTGTCCTCGATTAAGAATCAAAATGCTGATGTGTTGGCCCCCTGAGCACTAAGATGGAATGCCTAGTATATAGTAAAAAGGGTCTCCAGTTCTCTACACTTACTATACTAAAATTAGGAGCATTGATCTGATATTTTACGCCAGTATTCTGTGAGAGCTTGGTCCTTCCCCGATCAAGGCGACTCATTCGTGCTACAACCATAATATAGCAGTATCGGAATCCTCGGCGTCAACATATCGTGTGACGTGCAGTATTGTGGTCACTTGGAAGAGAAGGCCAAATTGGCTTCTAAAACGCTTGGCGTGTTCAGCAGAGCGGGACAGTATTTCATGCCGGCACACCGCCTGCAACTTTACAAGGTGCAGATTCGGCCTCACATGGAATACTGTTCCCATCTCTGGACAGGGGCTCCCCAGTGCCAGCTCCTTCCACTTGACCACATCCAACGCAGAGCGGTTCGAATCGTCGACGAACAAGTTCTTTCCGATCGGCTTGACTTACTGGCATTGCGTAGAGATGTTGCATCTCTTTGCGTATTTTATCGCATTTACCACGGGGAGTGCTCTGAGGAATTGTTCGGACTAATTCCAACCGCTCAATTTCACCATCGCACATCGCGACAGAAGATAAGATATCATCTATATTCTATACCATCTGGATGATTGGCGGTCCACCACTGTACGATTTAGAAGATGTTTTCTTCCTCGCACAACTTCCTTGTGGAATCGATTACCACCAGCGATTTTTCGGACCGATGCGACTTAGGGACCTTCAAAAAAGAGCCTACTCCTTTTTAAAAGGCCGGCAACGCATCTGCAATTCCTCTAGTGTTGCTATTGTTCATGGGCATCGGCAATCACTTACCATCAGGTGAGCCGCATGATCGTTTGCCTCCTCTCCTATAAAAGAAAGCATGGCTCTACTACATAAAATTTATTTGGCTATTTATTTGTTATTTGTTTATATTACGTATCCATTTCAAGCCGTGGTAGCTTAGTATATATATTTTCAATATAATTTTTACAACACGTTAGCAACTGGGTTAGATGTCTCTACTGCCAACAATGAAATTCTTAATTTGAATTGTTTATTGATTGTGTCGTTAGTCTAGTGGCCTTAATTGCGGCTTTTGATCAATACGTGTCGGGTTCGAATCGCAAAAATCAGTTATTGTGTTTCTGTAAAGAAATTCCCAATAGGAGTCCGGAGTCCGGAGATTGGCGGTGTTTCGTCTCCGAAATCATTTAAAGTCGTTTGCCCTGTGCCTGATTTTACCATGTTTTTATTAAGTCACATTTTTGTTTGTCTTCTATCTAATGAATATCGAAATTTGAAATTTTGAATATAGCTGAAATTCAGATGACAATGCAAGAACATGATAAAAAAGTGATATATTCAATTTTTTTTAATAAAAATCTTTTAAAAATATCAATTGTTTCTTTGATAGTGTCCGATTGCCGTCCCATTTTTCTGTGAGAGTGTGAGGGAATAGATAGCACTGTGTCTACGCACACACTCGTGCACGATAACCCTGCCCTGTGCAGATGGCTAGTCTCCGTTAAGGTTGCCCGCTGTTACCGAAGTTCAGTCTGGAGGGCACTGCCTTACGATGGCTGATGACTATGATCCAGCAGTAGTAGAAAGAAAAAAAATATTTTTAGTATATGTTTTACATTTTGAATTGTTATTTGTTATACATCGTGGATCGTATCGCATTACATTTTAAAATTTTTCTTTAATAAATTACACGCTATGATGTACTTAACCAAAATTTAACATGAAGTTGGCCATCAAATAAAATTAAATGTCTTAAGTTCAATCATTCCAATTTTTTGAAGTGAAAAGTTCTTTAGCGGCGTTGTGCACATTTTTTGTAATGGGTAAAAAATGTTAAACCCGCGTCAGGTCACGGGTCCTGATCGAAAATTCGTAAGACGGACGGTATTATTAACAGTGGTAGAGCCACACGGCAGCTTTTGCTGTCGCACGGATGGGCCGGCTCGAACCGGGGTGGTACCACGACCTCACAGAATACCAGCGTAAAGTAGAGGTTTACCTCTGCGTTTCGCTTGGTGAGTGCAGGTGGCCGGAGGCCCTTTTTACTGGAAATGAGGCATTCCATCTTAGTCCTCACGGGTGACAACGCATCTGCATTTTGATTCGCAAACGAGGATAGATGTGGATGTCTATGGGCTACAGCAACCACTTACCATCAGGTGGACGGTGTGCCCGTTGATCACCTCTATCCTATAAAAAAAAGAGTAGACAGCCGGCGCGACGTAGGAGAGGAAGTAAGTTAAGTTTAATTAATTTTCATTTATTAATTAATATAATTTTATTATTAAGATTAGGTTTCGATCAAGTCTACTGTACTGCTTGACAAAATTATTAATATAGATACATATGTACTTACAAATTATAGATGTAATATTTGTAATATGTTTATACTTTATAGCATTAACCTATATTTTCATAACATCACAATAAGCACATGTGCAGTGTAGGTTTACCAAACAAATAATTTTGAATGAAAATAAATGAAATAAGATAATAATAAATAATCTCCGCCATTCCAAAATATCAAAAATGCACAACGTTAATATTCAAGTTTTCACTTCTGCCGGCAATCCCGGAGTGCAACCCGTCGTTTTTTTTTTAGATTTAGATAGAAAGTTAAGTTTGACTTTATAGTTTATGCAAGAAATATTTTATTTTATTTGATTTTAATTTTTAAAACAAATTATTTGTAAATTAAAACTATTGGTTACAGAAGGATATAATTTCTTTATTATCACGCTTAATAATACGTACCTTTTTTAACAAAAGTAAGGGTGACAAATGCATAGTGCAAATGGTGGTTTTTCAATGCTGTTCCCTGGAAAAAATCGAATTGACGGCTCCGTGGCGCAGTGACTTCTTAGCATTGCAGTACTAAGGGCCGCAAACAAGTATTTGTAAGGCCTACAAATAATTGTTCCGGGTCTGAATGTTTGTCTTTGTGAAATTTATGTATGTAAATTGCCACAAAGATACAGGAGTAAATCTTACGGCATATTTTTTTGAATAATTAGAAAAACAAATAGAATTAGAACCAAAATACAGATGCAAGTCCTGAAGACTATAATTGAGTATCTCTTTACCATAGTAAAGATAGTCTCAGGTTCTCGTAGTATCTCAATTCGGCTTTTTTATTGAGATACTTCAAAAATGGAGTCAAGTAGGTGTAAGTATCTACAGACTCAGTGTCTAAGTGTCGACAGTATCCATTCACTCAAGTGTGTGTTAAACTGTGTACTGAATTATTACCCAACTTGTGAAAAAAAGTGCACTAATTCACTTTCTCGTCTCGTTTTGACGTTTAACTTAACTAAAATAGTTATGTATAATGTTTTCTAAAATTTACCCAATATTTATTCCCGATGTTTCTTGTGCTTCACAGCACCCATGGAAGCTACGTCGAGAATTAAAAATAAGTTTAACGCAATAAATCCGTAAAATTAGTTTTATTTAATGTCAACAATTAAAAATATTAAAGCAATAATTATTATTCTACGTGTCGTTCAAGAATTATTTAGAAAGCTAAGGAAAGTCTTTACAATCATACTTAATTTATTACTCAATCTCGATGTTAAACGACTGTTTTTGTAAATTGATAGTTCATAAATCTTTCCAATTGTTGCGGCGCGGCGTGACGTCATTTATAAGAAACTTATACATATATATATATATATATATATATATATATATATATATATATTTCTTAGCAAGTCAAAAAATATGTGGTTGATGCACAGCGGAGGTTACAGCCTATTCAAATCCACTGTTTAACTTAGGCCCTAGGTTGCCTCATAGGGGAGATATTTTCCAGCTGCTATGCTTGGCAAGCGAGTTGGCAACCGTAGTTTTTTGGTGGAAAACGCTACTACCCATCTTCTGATTTGTTTCTCTATATAGGGGTTGTGGATATCTTCACACCGCCACTACATTATAATTACAGCCCTTCACAAAACCACTGCTGTTCATAGATCCCAAAAAGGCCACAAAATATGGTTCTAAGCTACTTGCATCTCTTTCTGCATGTATTACTAGGTCGTCATTGCATTTAGTTGCAAGCTGCCCAATACTTCACTCACCGGTACATGGCTGCTACTCGGGAACTTTTCTTCCGATTCAATTGTTTGTTATTTATACATATATAGCTGGTATATTGCCACTCAGCATACTGATCTGTCTATCTAAGTCGACTTCTCTGATTCCACTGCGAATATTCTCATTACGAAATAATATATACCCATAAATTGTTTTAGTATGACAAGCAATGATGAACGCATGTCACACTTAAAGTCACATCTTAAAGTGTAATTGAATTTTATGTCTTTAAATAAAATAATTTTATACTAAAGTGATATTGAAATCTCACGATGATAAGACAACGGCTCGATGAGGTGACCATCTGCTCAAGGCTGACAGAAACCGGATGCGTGAAGTCGAAGATCGGGCTTAGTGGCGGGTCATTGCAGCGTTATATCCAGCAGTAGACTACCGCATGTTAGTGATGATGAAAGTCTCATAATTCAAAGCTTGGTAACTGACGACAGTCGATATTTAATCTATAACAACATAACATAAACATTCACGCCCGTCACCCAGAGGAGAAGGCATCTAACCAAAACCCTGTTGGTCCCCGTTAAGTGCGCAAAATCAGTATTCAAACGTGTAGAAATAACTTCTTTACTTCAGAAAATTCGACCATAAAAAATAGAAGGATTTATTATATTAAAATTGTTATTTTGTATTGACATTGATTTACTTATTGCTAAAATTTTGGAGATTGATCTTAAATTCATTGATTTTACTGATTTACCGAAGAACGATCATTATTATTATTATTATAAAAATAAATAAATTTAAATTATTTATATTGGCAAATTTTATGTGGTTTTTTACCTCTGCATTGGCCAAGGAGTAAGAGTATTGTCAAATAACCCGCTTTGCCGATGTGCGTGTCAGTCAGAGGTAATAAAACCAATTTGCAATTTATTTTAAATCAATTTGTTTTATGGGCAAGTTTTCTGAAATAAAGTAACTTCGATACTATACGTTGGAATACTGATTCTGATAACGCACAAAACGGGAACCAGAGGATTTTTGTTACGTGTTGTATATCTATAAATAACGTTGACATATTATTTAAGAAACTTAGCAACCGGGTAGAGGAATTTACGTAGACTTCAGAAAAATTACCTCAATCGCAACATGTCAGAGGTCAGGCCGGTGGCGGCATTAATATTATTTTTATGCGAAAGTCATTTCGTTGCGGAGAGAGTGCTGCGCCCGCGATCATCAATTACACAGCTATAATTTATCGACGGCCGCCTTAATAATTAACGGTTTTGTTACATAAACATGTTTTTAAAAACGGTGATATATTGATATAGGCGAAACTGAACATAAAAAATTGTTTTGTTTGCTTGTGAGATTAAATTCATTTTACAATATTTGTGATGATGTGTTTCGTTTCTGTGCTAATTTCTTACAAAGCAAAGTAAGTTTTTTTATGATATAAGGGTGACAAACGAGCACATAGTCTGTAAATGTAGTAAGTAAATGCTTTGGTCCATATACCTACATGTATCCTCGATTAAGAATCAAAGTGTAGATGGTGTTCTCCTAAATAGACATTAAAATGGATAAACAGCCACACCCAGAATAATTTTTAGTAAGCCATACAAATCGCTTAGGTATTGAAGCCGCAGTCCACGGCGTAACTCGCAAACGGTAAGAGACGTGCTACCGAGTCGATTTACTTCACAAATTTATCTTCGTGGTAGAGAAACGATGTACAGAATTATGGAAATCGACCGGGGTAGTATCACGCTCACATAGAAACTTCAGACTAAAGCTACTGGTATCGTATGATGATTGATCAGAATTGAAGACCTTCCTTTACTTATTATAAGCCAGTGTTTGTCTACAATCCTTCATAGTAGTAAATGGTGATGAAACCCTAGATGGAAAATCGCACTGTCTAATATATATTCACTGTTGCCTTGAAGATACCTAGACTTTACAGGTAACGAGCCATACTTATACGTTATAGAGCCATGCTGCAGCTATATTAGTAGTATAGTTGTAGCACGAATGGGTCGGCTCGACCCGGGAAGGACCACGCTCTCACAGAATACCAGCGTCAAATAGCAGCTTAACACTGCTGTGTTTCGTATGGTGAGTGCAGAGAACCGGAAACCCTTTTTACTGGAAAAGAGGCATTCCATCTTAGTCCTCACGGGTGACAACGCATCTGCATTTTGATTCGCAAATGAGGATAAATGTAGATGTCTATGGGCCACAGCAACCACTTACCATCAGGTGGACTGTGTGCTCGTTTGTCACCCTATCCTATAGAAAAAAAAATACTATCTTAGCCTTCAGAAGTGACAACCTATCTCCATTTTGATTTTTAATCAAGGATATGTAAATGTCTATGAGCCTCAGCAATCACTATTTACCTACATCCTATACAGGTACCTACTTACTGAGTGAACAATTTATTAATTTAACTTGGAGTTGGCGTCGCTTAACAAAACCGTAACCGTGATTAACACTAACCACACGTTTCCATGCGTTCCAAACTCTTTCAGCGTCGAGTCTCACTTGACATTTTATGTACGCTCTTTTGTGTTACACCACCGACGTAGCTTGATCTCCTGAGGTTCCCTATATTCTTATGTGCTCTAGATTGACTGCTAGCAACCGAGGACCATGTTACAGTGGTCCGTTTCAGATGGTACACAATGCTGGCTGAGACAATAACGTCGATGAATATGTATGGTGGCATCGCCGCTGCAATTTGGCCGGAACAGTCTTATAATGACATGTGACAAAAATAACATGTCTGCCGCTTCAAGCACTTGCGTCACGGCACGCGACTGCTTTACAACGTTTAATTTACTTTTATAAAGGAATAAAAGAAAAAATAACGAATGGTCGCGGTAAAGAAAGGATGGGGTAAAGAAAACATTCCTCAGTCCTTGATATACATTAAAAAATCAATATAAATAGAACTTAATGTCGGTTATGATTTTGTCACCGAACAAAAAAATGTGTAACTTAAATAGTATATGTTATACGTGGTAGAGTCATGCTGCAGCTATATTAGTAGTATAGTTGTAGCACGAATGGGTCGGCTAGACCGAGGAAGGACCGCGCTCTCACAGAATACCAGCGTAAAATAGCAGCTTAACACTGCTGTGTTTCGTATGGTGAGTGTAGAGAACCGGAGAGCCTTTTTACTGGATATGAGGCATTCCATCTTAGTCCTCACGAGTGACAACGCATCTGCATTTTGAATCGCAAACGAGGATAGATGTAGATGTCTATGGGCCACAGCAACCACTTACCATCAGGTGGACTGTGTGTTCGTTTGGCACTAGATCCTATAAAAAAAATTAAAAAAAGAGATTAGGTACATACTATTGAATCATCATAATAAAGAATTGTGTATATTACACAAAACATCATCGGGCTGTTAGTCCATAGTTGGATTCATGTCAGAGACTTAGATTCAGGTCAGAGAGGGTTAATTATTTGATTTATTCTTTTAAAAACTGCTTACGTGAAGTTGCAAAATCGCCGTACTATAATAATACGTACGTATAATAGTATGATGAAGAGTTAAATCTAATTTTGTTTTGTATATTTGAACTTAATTTAAGGCGTGTTATTAAACCACAGCTTGTTATTAAAAACTGTAATGAGTTTACTTGGTCTTATAATACTTTAATACTAGGTTTGGTTAGCAAAAAAATCATTAAATATACTCGTACATTGACACTCAAGTAATTGAAAGTGTTGTGGCGGTATTAGAATATCCTCTACGTCTAAGTCCCGTAGATGTCGTAAGAGAGGATAGAGAGGAAGAAACTTGGAGATGGGCATTAGCTAGCATTAGCATTACATACCATTAGCATAGATAGCATTTCCCTAATAACAATTAATAAAAATAAAATCTACTGACAAATAAGACAATCCCCCCCCCCCCTCCCCTATGAAGCAATCTATTGAGGAGGAATATTCGTATGTTCAGCAGTAGACTTTTGATAGGCTGTAACAGTTAAAAATACTGTAAAACCGCCTCGTTTTCAACAACAAGTGCAAACTAGCTGCGCAAGCGCACCCAGTCTTTCACCGGCGGCTTAACCGTACATATGCGGGTACGCCCTGTGCTCTTTGGACGAATATTATTCTTGATGAAACAGTAACTTTTAAACTATTATCTTAATGTCTTAGTACTAAAGTGTAAAGATACTGTTTCAAGAACAGTAGTAGATTTAAAGAATGACGTTCGACAAACAATTTGAAATGAATTTAAATAAACATATTTCATTTACGGGTTAAAATGATGATTATGATAACAATTGATTGATTCGATTTAGTAATTGTTAAAATTATATTTTTAGATGTTTAATTAGTATCCATCAATCAATCTATTACAGCTTATAAAAGTCTATGAACATAGGCCTCTTAGGGGGGATTTTGCCATAGTTGCCACGCTTTACAAGCGGGTTAGCAGCCGCAGTTTCTTATCACTTTGAGCTGTAATCAAGCAGATGCCCATCTTCTGTTCCACTTTCCCTCTGTCGCCTCTTACGACAACAATGAGACGATATGGGGTAGTGGCTGAACTAACACCGCCACGACACGAGTTTTTAGAATAAAACTGTAGTTAAAGAATAAATTTTACACATTAAACATAAAACTATTTTTGTAAATATATTTGCATGCTGTTGAAAACAGCTAAATGGGTTTTCTAACACATTACGCCCAAAAACAAAATACTTTTACCTATTTACTGGCAAATAAAGAATGGCAATTTGAATTCATTTCACCACTGACAGAGAAATATATGTAATGCAATTTTTAAATTTGACAATTTAAAGAAAAATATTTAATTTAGCACTGAATATTTAAGTTTTGACAATGTATTTAACAATAATTGAATAACAATGACAGTTTTCAATTGAGTTGTATTTTATTTAATTACTTTGGTATTAAAAATGTAATTTAAAAATTATTTAGTCAAAATTTTATTACTAGTGCCATCTATTGTCACAATCGCAGTGTTTTAAAATTAATATTTTAACGTGAGCCTTACACATCTGCCGCGTTACAACGCAAAATCGAACAACAAAGAAAAAATGGAACTCAATCATCAATTGTCAATAGCAGCGTCGCAAACGTTGGCTACTTTGCAATGCAAATCAGGTCGAATTCCTCCAATGTCACGTATTAAATAGTCAGCGGTAACCCCGGTGCCGGGTTACGCACCATTAACATATAAATAACGAGTGATTCTCAACTATTGATGGAATCAAATGGTTCTTATTTATTACCGTATTTGCATAAGACGGCGTGGCTACAGTTGCACCGCTTGTTTGTTCTTCGACGTAGCAGCTGTAGGGAGGTGCGAATGCGTTACCAGAGACCGAGAATTTGAACTTTGGTATACTAGTGACAAAGTTATCGTAATAAAGTAAATTTATTATAACGTGTAAAATGTAAAGATATAGATATATTATGGTTGTAGCACGAATGGGTCGCCTTGCCGTGATAACGCTCTCACTTCTGTGTGAGGTCGACTCAGTGTAAAATAACAGCGTGTGCTCATTTGTCACTCTTATACTATTAAAAAAGTTTCAATGCTGGGTACGGGCCTCCTGTCACTTCTGCGAGGATTTTGTAGCAGCGAAATTAAACGCGATGACCCACCTGTTGCCGGACATTCTACGACATTGAAATATTTTAAGTTTCACAAACAGAACAGAACAGGAAATGTCAGCCGTGGTAGCTCAGATGCTTAGCGCTCGCTGTAAGCTTCACAGTACTCGAGCGACCCGGGTTCGATTCCCGCCGGCACCAATGAAATTGTTAATTGCAATTTTAAGTGCTGATTTACAACGTGCTCGGCGGTGAAGGAAAACATCGTGAGGAAACCTGCATGTTCGAGAAATAAGAAAGAAAAATATTTCGAAGACATGTGAAGTTCGCCAACACGCATTGAAGCAGAGCGGCGGACACTTCCTTGCCCTAAAACCCTCTCAGAAAAGAGAGGAGCAGTGGGACGTAAATAAGCTGCAACTTTACTTTACTTTTTTTTACACAAACAGAGGCACTTAAAATTGCAATTAATAATTTTATTAATGCCAGGATTGGAATACTTGATGGCGTACTGTAAAATGTAAGGTGAGTGCATAGTCAATACCCTGTGTTACCAAAGCTCTTTGATCGATGTTGATTCTTTAGCATAAGGGGTATTGCACCGCTCCGTGGCGCAGTCTTGGCTATGAGTTGCGACACTGAGGGTCGCGGGTTGGAATACCGCAAGGAACACAAATAATAATTCCCGATCTGGATGTTTGTCCTTGAGAAATTTTTGATATTTACAAGTTCACTGCTGAACATAGATCTCTCCCAAGGAATGCCACAAAGCACAGTCCTAAGCCACTTGCATCTATCGACTTCCTGCATATCTTACCCGGTCGTTACTATAATTTAGGGGCCACCCTACACTTTGCTTAAGAGTATGAGGCTGCCACTCGAGAACCTTTTTTCCCCATCGGATGTCGGTTCTTCGAGGTATATGGCCAGCCCATTGCCACTTCAGCTGTTGTTGGTCTATGTCAGTCACTCAGGTTCTACTGCGGATATCTTCATTTCTGAGATAATTACGCAGAAAAGTCCCGAGAACAGCCCTTTTCATAGCTCGCTGAGCGACCTTGAGCTTTCTCATACGACAATTCATGTATCTAAGAGAAAAAAGGCATTCAGTAGGAAAAAGATATAAGAAAATAAATCTTCACAAACATTGTAGAACGATTACAATTAAAACGTGGTAGAGCTATATTGCTCAATTAGGGAAGGGCCACGCTATCACAGATTACCAGCATAAAATAGGAGCTCATTGCTACTGTGTTTTGTATGGTGATTGTAGAGAACGGAGACTCTCTTTACTGGACGTTTTCAGTAAAAAGAGTCTCCGCCCCGTTGGGCGTCTTAGTCCTCAGAGGTGACAACGCATCAGCATTTTGCTTATTAATCAAGGATAGATGTAAATGTCTAAATGGGCCATAGCATCAACTTACCATCAGGTGGACTGTTTGCTCGTTTGTCACCCTTATTCTTTAAAATAAAATAGATAACTAAAATAAATCTTCGATAATATTGTCATTTGTATATAATCAGCAGCTGCTTCTGCACACTGATAAACCAACGACCCAACATAAATCATTGTTCCCACACCTTTGTCATTAGTATGCCGATGCAAATCCGACGATTTTGGACAAAAACCCATCGATCGGAATCAATGAGCGACGATTTGAATAATTCGTAAATAAATCATCTACGGCGTGATCATGCTAATTTAACTATACAACGGTCGTACAGACAGACAAACGATTTCCACGGGGGCACGGTGTTACGAACGTCACATTTTTTATCCATAACATTTAGACACGCTTTCTAGTAAAAGATTAAAGTTATATTTATTAACGATTCTACTGTGGATGTGTCTTCTTCGATAGGATTAATGAAGAGTAATGAACTATAACGCTCTCAGAAGTTATAGGAGGCATGTGTCCAGCAGTGGGACGTATATGGGCTGTAACTTTATGTTTTAACTTTTAATTAACTATATAATAAAGAGTAAGTATATTTAGTAAGTTCACTTTAAAGTTGCACTTATTTTTTTATAAAACAGAAGTGACAGTTAAACTAATAGTCCACCTGATTGTAGTTGGAGACTTCAGCCCATGAATATTAGCAGACGAGAACCAGAGGTAACAGATATTAAGTCACCTTTGGGGATTAAGGTGGAATCCCTCTCAGCCTAAAGGCCGGAACACAGCCGTGCAGACACTACTACTTGACGGCAGAAAAAGGTGTGAGGGTGGTCTACACAGACGGTCTCCTAAGAGAAGATGATCTATCACTTAATGAAGAGTTAGTAATGACATTTTATTATCAGCTTTAAAAGTGTTAGTCTCTCTTATTAATCTTTTGATTTAAAATCCTACTATCACTTTACGGTTTAAAACAAAAATAATCAGTATAAAGTAATTCAAACTATTTATTTAAGAAAGTATCTGCTTAAATTTATAGCCCTAAAATTACTGTGTAACATAAGTTCGACGTTTAAAAAAGGACAATACATGGAATATTAATGTCCCTAAAACATGAAATTCCCACGTCCGACAGGAATTCCTTGCCATTAACAGTTAGTGGTATTGCAGTAGACAAATAGCCTAACAAATTTATTGTTTACATTATCAGACCTATTATCAAATTAGAAAATAACAAGATGTCAACGGATGTAACGTATAATTAGGCCGATTTAAGAACGTCATCCGGGTACAAATTGCCACTTATTAGATAGCTATTAACTGACTACCGTTTCCACCGAAAACAACGGAATAGAAACGAAAATCAATAAATTCGCTAAATAATAGTTATCGAAAAATAAGCAAAAACATTATTGTCATCCGGAAAGCATAATAGTATTTCAAATTGCCGAAACAATAGAGCGGAGACAATGGGCAGGCGTAAAAGGGACCGATTTTTTTAAAGCATTTTTTGCGAAGGCCCTCCTTCGACAACAATCAGTGCACCGCTTTTGCCTCAGCTTTACTTTTTTTGATAACGGACCCTCGGTTTGTTTATTTTGTCGGCGCGATGTTATTGGTAATGTTTTATATTAAAAAAAAACTAAAAAGTCGCAATAGTAGATAAGAAGAAATAAAAATATTTTTAGTATCTTTTCTTTTTATGGGACACGTAATTTATTTATTTATTCTTTATTGAATATTACATCATGGATGGGAACAAAAGGCGAACTAAATGGTTTATACAGAATGAGAGTGGCAAGTGAGCTCACAGTCCACCCGACCGCAATCACCTACATCTATTCTGAAGATGGCATGCCTCATTACCAGTAAAAAGGGCCTTTGGTTCTCTACACTAACCATACGTATCACATCAGTATCAAGCTGCTATCTTACGCTGCGACTTTGTGAGACCGTTGTTCTTCCCTATTTTGTTTCAACCATAATGTAGATGCAGCATGGCTCTACCACGTCAAAACTAAGGGCATTATTTTCATTCTCTGCCAGTCAGCGTTAAATAGTGTGTTAATTTTTATTGCAAATTAAAAAAAAAATATTTTTTTGATTATGACCAAAAAAAACTAATAACTCAATCGCTTAGACCGTAGAATACATTTTTAGTTTTTTTTTTAGTATTCTAAGCCAGCGCTTAACTACGATCCCACCTGATGGTGAGTCGAGCCTGAGTGTGGTGATGTATCCTAACAAAAGCCTATTCATTCTTTCCATGAAGACGCCCACATTGTAATCGGATGGAAAGGCACATGCTGGTAACTTATTCCACTCATTTGCTGTACGCATGAAGTACGATGTAGCAAACCATTTGGATCGAATGCTTGGCAAGTCAACACTAAAGAACGAAACGGTGGAGACTGACCGAACGTCTGGTTGTCCGATGGTGGAAGGGAGAAATTCTTGCGCACACTCTCCAAAATGCATCATGTAGAAAACCGGAAGTCTGGCTACTTTGCGCCTGTATTCGGCTGGTAAGATTGGATTAGTTTTTAACAAAATTCGGGTCACCAATAAACCTCTTAGCACTTCTTTTTTATATATATATTATAATGAAGAAATAATTATTGATTAATGAAACTTATTCCGCAAAAAAACAATATTTATGTATACAAGACAAGGGAACAAATAATATCCCGCTTGAACCCAAAGGTGGCAACACCGGGTAACGGCTTCGAACTGTTTCCGAAAACCGTAAAGGAAGTAATTACATATTCTAATCCGACTCCAGTCCCCGGTTCATATGTCACGGCCCGGACAATAAAAAAGTTAACAGCACGTATAAGACCTCTACGCAACGGTTGTACCGTTCTTCCGAAGCCCTGAGAAAAAAAATGGAATTTGTATGGAGCCTAATTTAAGAAAAAATCGCGAACTTACTGTATAATCCACGAAAATAGTAAATAAACACAAGCAAAAACATACCTAACGCAGTCTGCAAAGGTACTATTTCAAAAGGTCACACTCCCGTGTGTAGTTTTAAAATTTATGCACGCATTTGCATAATGTGCATAACCCCTAAATTTTATTGAATAAAAAAATAGGATGGGTAAAACTTTTTTGCATAAACTCTTACAAAAGAAACGGGTTAAACCATTCAGGAAGTAAAATATCGTGGATCCGCTAACGTCGCGACTTGGGAATCGAAGAAGGATCGGGATATTTTATAAAACTATACTGTATGCAATAGCAATAAAAAGTAGAATCGCGTTACAAAAATGCGAATGTTAGGCCATTTTTCGAATCAACCCTCAACAACACAATGAACCAAAATGTACCTGACTATAATTTATGCGAGAATATTAAGAGAATGTACCTGCCCTTTTTGAATATTAAGTGCAACCTAACCCCTGACATTACTGAATGGGGTTAAGATACTATTTGAAAAGGAATAATACAAAAAAAAATGCAAATAAACTGTCCCCACGTCTATGTGAAGGGTACAGGTATAGAAAAAAAGTTGCAACCGTATTCAGTGCGCAGAAAGTACAATGTTTATTTCCGCACAGCGCATTGTAGACGTATGCGATACTTAATGGGAGCCCGGCACTTGTCGCATGGCGTATAATTTGGGTGTGCATGGACCCTTTCTTATGCATATTCGCTCGGGGGTCGCGCACAGATAGCTCTTTTTTAATAGCGTTTTTTTATTAGGGACTGTATGCAAAGATTTATTGTTAGAGATCGGGATGTGCGTGAGAATGCTACAAGATAATCGAATTTGCCTATAGACGCATCCACCCTAAGCAACCCTTTGGATCGATTGAATGGACTTATCATGGGAAATATGTGAATATTCAAACAAGGTGTCGTCGTCTAAATATCGATTGCCTCTGAGTCCTTTCATGATCATGGGAATTGTCACGGTGAAAAGGAAGAGCATGCACGGTTTTTGCATAATCTTTCGTAGCGAGTCGATGTTTTGTTCGATTCTAACGGAATTTATTTCGCCTAACAAAGGGTCGATCTCTCGAAAAAATATCGTTAAAAAATTGGACCGTTACAGTTTTTTCGTCGACTACCGGCACGCATTGTCTGAGGATGTCCGACAGTCCACTGCTCGTCGTTGTCTAACTGTACTATGTGTATGCTAGTCGGCTTTGTGACAAGTGTCGAACAAAAGAATATTTGAATTATAATGTTAAATTAATGCAAATATAATCGTAACTCACTAAGAACATGCGCACGAGGAAACTGCGGTGAATTAATAAATATGATCTGAGAGCATTAATCCTGTTCAGATGATCAAGTACATAAATTATCCGATATTTAAATATATTGCAATCTAATTGTTTTATAAATCATTTTGTGTAATGGTACTCTATATTTCTTAAACAGATATAAATTTTGCTATATTTTAATATACGTTTGTAAATGAGAAACACCCACTTAATCTTGATGATGTTGTTGATATAATAATATACAGTACAACGATTCTATAAGTTTGCCTCTGGCACATAATTATTGCTTCTGTCAGTCTGTCACCTGCGTGGACTGAGACGTTACGCTTATGTGTCAATTGTCTGGTAAATATATTTTCTGACCGCAATTAATTTTTTTTTATATACGTATTAGAATTATTAAATGAAACTAATTTTTACGGATTTTTTAACGCGATAAAATCTAATTTAATGTGTAGTCTTCGCGTAAATATAAGAAATCATTACGTATTAGAATTATCTACAATTACTAAGGACTAAACCGTGTAGTGGCGGTATCTTCACCATATGACCTGTGGGTGTTGTAAGACGGGACAGGGGGAAAATAAAACAGGATATCGGCAGCAGCATCTTCCTGATAACACCTCAAAATAATAAAAAATGCGA
This sequence comes from Parnassius glacialis, assembly GCA_033319125.1. Taxonomy (NCBI): domain Eukaryota; kingdom Metazoa; phylum Arthropoda; class Insecta; order Lepidoptera; family Papilionidae; genus Parnassius; species Parnassius glacialis. The sequence goes on along the minus strand of JAVANC010000021.1, from coordinate 52,994,318 downwards.
TAGACAACCCACCTGCCAAGCGTGGCAATTATGGCTCCCCCTACCCTCCCCTTCGCTCTATGAGGTAATCAACTGGGAGGCCCATTATCAGTAGTGGATTTTTATGGGCTGTATTGGATGACTAAGTACCGAACGCATGCAGTTGCCGAAGACAATTATGCGGCAATCAAAACAGTGTACGCCTACTCCTAATGTAAAATATTATGTCATCATCACCATTACAGCTCATCACAAGTCCATTGCTAAGCATATGCCTTCCCTATATATCGATAAAAAGCACGGTCCTGAACAAACTGCATCCGTAGATAGCCTGCATGTTGCTACAGGTTGATTCTACATCATTAGATGGAGAATTGACCTGTAGAGATCATTAGTTGAGAAGTCAAGACTCCGCTTGCCACTGCGAGGTTGCCACTCGATAATTTTTCTTCTCCATTCATTGTCGGTTCTTCAAGTTACATGTTTATTTAAATTTAGTTTATTTAAAGAAAACGTTACCCTCACACTGGGATTTTCTCCTGTGTCGTATAGACAATAGGTATATGGCCGGTCTATTGTCACTTCTAACCCCCCGTTAAAAAAATGTTGTGAACTATAACAGTAATTTTATAAAAATGACGATCTACCGTTAACTAAACATGTATACATTTAAAAGATAGTTGTCTTCTTCCTCGTCAGTCTGTAGAAGTCCAATACTAGATTTTTTATACGTGGTAGAGCCATGCTACAGCTATATTAGTGGTATAGATGTAGCACGAATGGGTTGGCTCGACCGGGGAGGGACCACGCTGTCATAGAATACCAGCGTAAAATAGCAGCTTAACGATGCTGTGTTTCGTATGGTGAGTGTAGAGAACCGGAGACCCTTTTTACTGGAAACGAGGCATACCATCTTAGTCCTCAGGGGTGACAACGCATCTGCATTTTTATTCTTAATTGAGGATAAATATAGATGTATATGGGCCGAAGCAACCACTTATCATTACGTAGACTGTGTGCTCGTTTGTCACCCTTATCATATAAAAAAATTCTGAACTGTGATTCTCTCGTTTTAGGTCTGAATTGTCTCAATCGTCAAATGGTCGGCAGATTGACGATCTCAAAACAAATCTTTAGCAGCAATCTCTCTCATAAAGATATAAGAATGAATGAATGAACTGAAATGAATTAATTAATGAGTAAATGAATGAAAAATATATTAGATACATTTAAATTTTAATATTAATTAGTTTATTTAAATTTTAATATTTATTAACTTTGATCTCGCGAAAAATAAGACTACATAAATTATTTTTTTTTACCTTTTTATTATGGTAATAGTAGCACGTGCGCTAAAATTTTAATAATCTATTTCTTTAACCACTTCCATTGTCGGACAACAAAACTCGATTCCCTTCTTTCGTAGTAAAGTTAAAATTTACAAATATTTCGCAGCTGAGCACAGTGTCTCCTCTTATTACCGAAAGGGCAGTGATTGGCTTATTTTTTTTATAGAATAAGGGCGACAAACGAGCATACAGCCCACCTGATGGTAAAGGGATGCTGTGGCTCATACACATCTACATCTTTCTTCGATTAAGAATCAAAATATAGATGCGTTGTCACCCCTGAACGCCGATGATGGAATGACCCATTTCCAGTAAAAAAGGTGTCCGGTTCTCTACACTCACCATACGAAACATGCTATTTTACGCGAGGTATTCTTTAGTGTGGTCCTCCCCCGATTGGTACCCACCCATTCGTGCTACAGCCATAATATACCTACACTATTGCAATACCACGTAAAGTATCCTAGAAATATTTATTACAAAGACAAGCAGGTTTTCTCAAGAGGTCACCGCCGAGCACTTGGTACGTTAGCACTTAAAGTGTCAAAAATATTGCGCTTAGGCTTAATATTTCATATTTAAATAACAGAACGTATAAAGCTGTGAACAATGGTAAAGGTTCCTCCGGATCAGTAGTATCAATGGACGTTCCTCAGGGCTCGATTCTTGGCCCATTCCTGTTCTTAGTCTATATTAATAACTTACCTTATCTTGTTGGGGACAATCAGGATATATTAATATTTGCTGATGATACCTCTTTAATTTTTAAACTCAAACGATAGTCAATTAATTTTGCAATGTAAACAATACTCGATCAAAATTAGTACATTGGTTTAACGCAAATAATTTCTGCTTAAACGGCAATAAGACATAATATATTAAATTTACAGTACCTAATGTTAAATATTCAAATACCAATGTACTCATAAATGGGGAGGAGTTGGATCTTGTGGATACTACTGTTTTTTTTTTGTATTACTACTGACGCGAAGCTGTAATGGGGCTCCCGTATACCTAAATTAACAAGCAGATTTAGTTCTGCAGCATATGCTGTAAGAAAGATACTTCTACTCGCCAATGTTTTAGACAGCTATATTAGTTTATTTTTGTTACTTTAATAGCCACATGTCTTATGAAATTTTGCTATGTATTAATGCGACTGACATTGAAGCTAAATTTGTTTTGCAAAAGAGAGCCGTACCGGCGATTTATAACTTAAATTGTAAAGTCACTTAGAGAAAAATTTAAATAAATAAACATATTAACTTGGCATCGCAATATATTTATGAAAATGTAATGTACGTACATAAAAACATAAATAGCTTTGATAAGAACAAAGGTGTTCATACTTTAAACACTAGGAGCAAACATATTAAGCTTGTAATACCAGCTACTCGACTTGTTCTCAACTTAGTTGCTCCCTTGTGGTACTCCACTTTACTCACACTCTCGAGGTATAGGTGTTTGAAATAAAGCCCAAGAACTCAGAGCTGTGCAAAAGTTATAAATCTTAACAAGACTCCACAGAATTAGTTATTTCTTTATGGGGCAATGTATATGCTTTTACAACAAAATCCCAAAAAATGTACAAAATTTGCCAATAAATAAGTTTAAACGTTTTATTAAAGAAAATTGTACAATAAGGGTTATTATAATATCAAAGAATACATAAGAGAAAATACTCCTGGGAATTAGGTGATCGCCACCATGCTGGTTCTATTAATTCATTTAAAATTTGAACAAACAAAAGAACAAAATTATTGTAAAGCGAATTATCTTTTTTTTTTAAAAGCCCCGCTGGGTTTCTTGCTGGTTCTTCCCATGACAGAGGTATTTTTCGAACCAGTGCTAAATAAAAAAAGTATTTTCAATAAGTATTATGTCATAATATATATTGAAATAAATATATTCTATTCTATTATATTCTATTCATTGGTGCCGGCGAACATCAAACCCGTTTAAAATTATGTACACAACAATTATTAAAAAAAAAATTATAACTTTGGTACCGCGCCCTTTAGTTATGGCTTGTTTACACAAAATTGTAACAATATTTGTAAACCCTTTTTATAGCGGAGCGTTTTCAATCTTTTCTTTAAAGCCGGCATTTTGCTCTACTTTTTGCGTGTCCACTTGTATTCCAAAACAAATAATGGACTAAATTTAAGTAACGGTCATTGGGGGCCGTGACGCAATGGCCCATTGAGATAGGGTAAGAGTTAGCAAAAAGTTAAGTCGTAAAAGATAATTGCGCTTAGAAATGGCGGTGGTAAAGGATGTCACAGGTAAAAAAATTATGTTAATTGTAAAGTCCAAATAATGTTACATTTATGTGTCTTCATGTGATGCAAAATTTTATAAACATTTCATTATATAGCATTAATGAATACACCGTAATCATTACATAAAAGCCTTTTAAGAGTCTACTGCTAAAAACATTCCTCTCCTGTAGATCATGTACGATCAATCTTCGGGTGAAATTTGCCATAGTGCACATTATTAAGTATTTTGATTTGTTATCAGAAAGTTACTGGTGCCTATGTCCTGTTTCATTTCTCTTTGTCATCTTTTACGACACGTACGGGGTGATATGGGGTAGTACATTACAATATCAATTAATTAAATATTCTCACATCACCACTACGCGGTACTAATAACAATAATGCAGTTTTATTGTTTTCATTTTTTCTAATTTAGATCAGTGGTTATCCTGATATTAACCCTTTTGCTGTCCCGTGCACTACATATAGGTCATTGCTATTGTCTTACTATTGTGTCTGCAAACCGGACAGTGAAAGTGTTAAGTAGTCATTTCAAGCACATACTTCTTTCTTCTTTATAAGTCGCTTTTTTATTTTCTTGATATGGTAGGAAGACGATGCTTACCATTTCCTGGTTTATTTCCCTCAGTCGCCTCTTACTACACCCACATGACAATATGGACTAATGGATATTAAAATTATAAGACTTACCTCTCTAAAACGCCATACTTATGACTCTAGATTTACTGTTAATATTAGTACATCGATAACCGAACTCATAATAAGATTCTAACCACTCAAAAATGCCCCGACGCACTTAAAGAAGTATACAATTTAAAAAAAAAAAACTTAACCTCTCTTAGCTGCTTGTTGTCGGTTAGTTAAAAATTCATAACATGACCACGCCGCTCCACACCGTACGATTTTTTCTCCATCGGCTTTCACCACGCCTCGTAAAGAAATTGTCAGCAAACAGTTAACCCGTTCGCGTTTTTTGCTCCAATAAAAGCGACATATTGTTCGTCCGTCACAGGACTACCAGCAAAGGGTTAAATTATGCAAATTGGTTCATAAACTTATTCGCCCGTGGCCTGTCCATGTGTACAATAACACTTCTTCATGGACCTTTCCAAAAGACAGACAGCTCATTGTTTTTTTCAATGCTTTATGTCTACTAACAAAGAAGAAAGTAGCTGTTTAGCTGCCCGCGAACACATTTTAAGTCATGAATATTTTTTATCATATTATTTTAAAGAACCGTGTATATCATATCCAGTACCTCATATCGTCCCGAGGGTGTCGTAAGAGGCGACAGAAGGGAAATTAAAGTGGAGATAGGCAGCAGCATCCTCCTGCTAACAACTCAAAATAATAAAAAAACTGTTATATATATATATATATATATATATATATATATATATATATATATATATATGTTATATATAATAATAAAAAAGGCGGTTGCCAAGCGTGGCAACTAAGGCAAAATACCCCCATGAGGAAATCTATGAGGGAGGCCTATGTTCAGCAGTGGAGTTTTACAGGCTGTAATGGATCGTTGGATGGATGGAAGAAGTATGGGTGACAAGCAAACATACAGTTTACACGTGGTAGAGCCATGCTGCAGCTATATTAATAGTATAGTTGTAGCACGAACAGGTCGGCTCGAACGGGGAAGGACCACGCTCTCACAGAATACCAGCGTAAAATAGCAGCTTAATGCTGCTGTGTTTCGTATTGTGAGTGTAGAGAAGCGGAGACCTATTTTACTGGAAAAGAGGCATTCTGTCTTAGTTCTCACGGCTGACAACGCTACTGCATTTTAATTCGCAAACGAAGTTACATGTACATGTCTATGGGCCTCAGCAACCACTTACCATCATGTGGACTGTGTTCGTTTGTCACACTAATTCTATAAAAAAAAAACTCAACCAAAAATGTATTTACAGTCAAACTACATAAATACTACTAATTAAAAAACTCAAGCTGTAATGGTAAAACGCTGCAGAAGGTCACACCCACTAAATACCACCATCGACAATCCTGGCATCAACATATTGAATACACGAACAAAAGAGTAAGTAAATTTATTTGGATTTTTAAAACCCTAAGACATGTTATATCTCATAAATTAATAAAACAAATATAGGTACACTTCTTTAGGACAATCTGTCTTAGGATCTGTTCCTGGAGGTGGAACGTGGACAAGGCTTCCTTCTTAAAGTCATGTACCTCAAACCACGTTGGTACCCCAACTAAGGCATCATACAGAGTTATTTTTCAAAGAGTAGCGAAATTTTAAACTTAAGTTCAAATATATAAACAACGATAAACCGTTATTGCGGTCCTTGAAAATACGAGTAAATAAGGCTTCCAATTTTATTTGAAGTTATCTCAAACTGAATGTGATTTATGTGCAAAAATTTTTTGCCTACCGATCGACCTTTACGAATGTGTGTGTGCGCAGTAAAACCAGTTAAAATAATGCATTAGCACGCATTTGAATTAGAAGATAAAAAGGACAAAATATTTGAGATTTTATGTAATTAAATTTTTTTCACTATTTGCCTATATTACTTATTCTGAACCTTCTCTGCATTTGGCCGCTTATTGCAAAATACCCAGTATATATTGCAAAATATATTGCAAATCTAGTATAAGCTTTGCGACCGGGTACTCGCGAGATGGTTATATATTTAACTTACTACTTTAAAAATTCACAAAACCATACCGTTTGAATCTACCATAGAAAATAGAAGAGGAAAAAAATATGTAACTAAAACTATTCGTACTAAAACAGAATACAATTTGGGCCTACATTTAATTACGTACAAGTTATTCTCACATACACAACCTTTTTTGAATCGCCGCTAATCCTTGAAATGCAATAACTGATACAGGCGATTTCTAGTCTAATTTAATTACTATGTAACTAAATGCTTTCCTATTTAAAACTGTCATAGATAAGGAAGAGCGGGGTCTCCTAACACTGGTTTTCTTTTAAACTTACTAGAAGGACCCATCTACCATATTGTTTATGTTTGTAACCTTAAAGAAAAAAGCATTTATTATTTACTAGCTGTGCCCGCGACTTCGTTCGCATAGAACATTTTTTTTGTAATTATTTATATACTTTCCTATTTGAATCGGATTTTGTTCGCAATTTCATGTTTTTTTTTTACGCGGAACCCTAATTCTTTTTTTAAATAAAAGCAGCCGAACTTACTTCTCATAACATCAGCTATCTGCCAGTGAAAGTACCGTTTACGAGATTAGCTAGAACAAACAAACAGACAGACAGACAAAAATTTGATAAATTATTTTTTTGTTATAAGTATCGTGTATACTTTGATATGCATTTAGTTGAAAGCTGTTATTTTGATATTACAAACAGACACTTCAATTTTATTTGTTTGTATATAGATTATTATTACTAAGCGGAGAGGCTTCTGTCCAGCAGTGGACTTGTACGGCCTGATGAAGAGAAAGTATTCTTCTTTCTATTTCACGTTTTTATCAGCTTGTTCTGTAGGAGATGTATTAATTTCATGGAAATTTTTAATTCAGTTTTTCTGGTACTCTCACATGGATCATCACAGCTAGTTGGACCAGACCGGAGGAAAACGGTAAAGAATCTCCACTTCTTCCTTTTTTTAATTAAAAACACGTCGTATATAGAATAGCATTAATTAAATATACCCAGGTTACTTATTATTTCAGTTATAAAGTACGAGAAGAATTACTCTCGATAATTTCCTTCGCGCCGACCACGTGGCTGGTGGGATCCGAACCCGAACATTTAGCCCCTGAGCTATAACGATTATTTCAGTCATGAACACAATAAGAAAACAGTCATCGTATAGAACATTTCTTATTAAATCGTCATTTCAACACACCAACCAATATTAATCGCAATGGAAAACTAATTAAAAAAACTTTTATTTTTAATTATTATGTTTGATCAGTTCATCCCGAGGCCGGGTCCTGGCGGCAATAAACCCTGCGACATACTGCGAGCGTTACCGTCAGAGTAATCCCACGACATGCCGCGCCTCATATACATGTCAAAATTTAATTGAATCCCTGTTAAATATGTTTTTAACGAGACCAAGTTATCTGTTATACATTATGCCACAGACACAATTATCTGAACGTTATAACTGCGTTGATGTGCGTTCACTCTTATTTTCAAAACCTCGCTTAATCACAAGTCATTCTATCGTATAATAACTTCAAACGTTGACAACGGTTTGAACAACAGAAAGTTTGCTATTGATATAGTACTTCCCTATATATTTTTAGATAACGGTTAAATACTCGGTCCCTAGTTCGAGTCTCATCTCATTCTCAGATTGCCGAGTGGTGGTGACTTAAGAGAATCCATTACCAATTTCCTCTAATGGATATCAAGATGCAAGTGGTGACCTATCAACCTTATTTAGGCCAGACCTAAAATATTCACTCTGGCGACGGCTGGCAGCGTGAAAGGGATAAAAACTCCTCTGTAAAAAGGGAAAAAAGCGTTTAGTGACATACTATAAAATTTAAAATGACAACACTGAAATCACATGGTGTTTTTGTGACATTTATAAAAAGTGAGTTTAAGAGTGACATACGAGCACACAGTCCACCTGATGGTAAATGGTTGCTGTGGCCCATAGACATCTACATCTGTCCTCGATGAAGAATCAAAATTCAGATGTGTTGCAACCACTGAGGAATAAGATGGAATGTCTCGTTTCCAGTAAAAAGGGTCTCCGCTTCTCTACACTCACCATACGAAACACAGCAGTGTTAAGCTGCTATTTTACCCTAGTATTCTGTGAGAGTGTGGTCCCTCCCCAGTCGAGCCGACCCATTCGTGCTACAACTATACTACTAATGGTTCTACCACGTACAAACTTTTAACAATTTGCTTAATTATCTGATACATTTTGATTCATGAATCAATCATACAAGTTTCATTTTCTTATAAGAATTTCTATGTGGTAATTTTTTAATTGTATTCAACGGTAACCAAGTAACTTGATTCAGTCTCCACGTCAAAACTATTGTGGGCTTTCTATAATATCGTCTTAATCTTCATCTTAAAATAGTCCGTACAATACCATTACAGTCTGTGAACATGTTCATGTAACTATTACATCAGGATATATCTAAGTACAGAAGAACTGAGGCGTTTGACGTACCCCACAACTCCAGTCCCCTCTTTCCCGTGACCATTGGTGCTGTAAAGCTCCCGAAAGGTTAAGGATTAAACAGTAAATACGCGCAATAAATTCTGTATTTGAATTTGAGTAGTTCTATTCAAAGAGCTTCTCCCAATGCAGGTACGTAGGATATTTCTTACTCGTCAATACATCTTCGATTACCAATAATAGATACAACCGATAATGACCCAACGTATTGTTGTTCTCACAGAGGGGATATTTGCCATAGTTGCCAAGCTTGGCAGGCGGGTTGTTAGCTGCAGTTTATTCTCTATTTTTGTTGTTATTGGAAGGACGCTGCTGTCAATCTCCTAGTTTTTTCGACTACTTAATTCTTACGACACCCACGGGGCGATATGGGGTATTGGATATTTGTGTGTGTGTGTGTGTGTGTGTGTTTGTGTGGGTGTATGTGTGTGTGTGTGTGTGTGTAGTGAAGAGTAGTGAATAGAGAGTTATGATATCCTTTAAGTTAGGCATTTTTTAAAAACACATAGGTAGGTACTTATAACAATTTTATCTACTTATTATGTGCAAGTTCTTGACTACTATCACACTTGATGGTAAGTGGTGATGCAGTTGAAGATATTCAAGGTATAGTGTTAACAAAAGACTCTTCACTCTTGCCTTGAAGACACCCACATTGTGATCGGATGGAAAGACAGATGCTAGTAGATTGTTTCAGTTTATTGCTGTAAGCATTACAAATGACGAAGCAAGCCGTTTGGGTCGAAGTATTCATTTTAAAAGAAGGCTAAAACAGTTCATGTAGTGGCGGTTTAAGAATTTCCACTTCATCCACATGTCGTCCTTTGGTTGTCGCAGCATCTTTCTGATAACAATTCAAAATAAAAATAAAAACTGCTGTTGCCAACCCGCCTGCCAAACGTGGCAACTGTGGCAAGATCATCCTTATGAGGCAATCTATGGGGAGGTCTATATTCAGCAGTTGACTTTTATAGGCTATAATGGAATGAAAAAGAGGCTGTGAAAGAAGAAGAAGCACGCTAGACATTTTATTTTTAATTATTATAAAAGTTAAAGAATCAGTATGAAATATGCACAGCAATTATTTTACGACTTATAATCACAAATTTCTTATTAGATTGCGCGGGTCTCATAATTTCGTCATAAAACTATAAACTCGAAAATAAGTATTAAACAATTAAAAAAATAATTAGGTCTATACCACTATCTCGTGGAACCCATTCGCATCAGGTGATCGACGAAATAGTAGCTTTCGAACGAAATAACACGCCAAATGACCGTGAGCGCATATCGAAAGATCGATACGTATAATCGATACTTATAAATCGAGTCTGTTATGAGACGATAAAATCGAGCGGCGATCGCCCCCGGCTACCGGGCGTCGGCCTAAGCGGCGATTACTCGCAACTCTTCTTATTGCCTTGCCGGCAACTCGATGCGAGATTATCGATAAAATAATTAAATGGTTACTCTCGAAATCGATTCTCGAGTGTTGTTATCGGGGACGTGTTATTTGTTCCCTTTTTCGGCTTCGCGAAATAGTTGGCGGCTTCTGAACCTGTTTTAACTCATTGCCGGACTGCTCTACCAAAATTCGAGCATGAAAAAAGATTTAAAAAAAAACATTGTATCTTACTTGCAGGCTTTATACAAGTATTTTTGAATGCTGTTTTTCCTACATTTTTTCACGTGATGATATTTTCCATAGTTACCACGTTTGGCAAGCGGGTTGGCAACCGCAGTTTTTTTATTTTTAGTCGTTATTAGGAAGACGCTGCTATCAAAGCAGTACAATGAAAAAATATGCTAATAAATTATGTATCCAAATAAGAAAAAATCTATTGCAAAAAACATTAAAATATTGCTATTGATATTATAGCAGCCAGCCGCGTCAAATTTGTGAAATGATAACCGCGTCGATCGTCAATCCAGAAAAGAAGTTGTAATAAGGGATTCACATTTCTGTCCTTAAATATCGTAAATTCTCCGATACGATTTAGAGACCTTAAAAAAAGTATGCACTCTTTTTTGAAAGGCCGGCAATGCTCCTGCACTCCCCCTGGTGTTGCTTGTTCTTCACGGGCGGCGGTAGTTATGTACCATCAGACAAGCCACATGCTCGTAAACCCACTCTTATATAAAAAAAATCTTCTTATCTTTCAACCTCTAACTGGTTCACGGTTGTCTATAGAAATCTCCCACAGTAGAATTTGCCATAATCGCCATATTTTGTTCGCGGACTAGCGATCGTGGTACCATACGGAACTTATATATGTTTGAAAACTGACGAAATTTTACATCTGGACTGGCGAGATCATATATCGGCGGGAAAAAGATCTGCCTAAAATATGCAATAGTCTACTCTTACGAAACTCGAGTTTTGAAATAGAGTCATGAATTCTTTTGTGCCACCACTATAAAACGAAAGAAGTATATACATAACATATTATCAATTCGTGCATCTTTCTTGCAAAACTAATTATTTTAAAGATTTATTTTTTTCCGTCTTAAACAGACTATAACGCAATTATATTATTTTTTTTATAGATAAGGGTGACAAACGAGCACACAGTCCACCTGATGGCAAGTGGTTGGTGCGGCCCATAGACATCTACATCCATCCTCTATTACAAATCAAAATGTAGATGCGTTGTCACCCATGAGTGCCAAGATGGAATGCCTCATTTCCAGTAAAAAGGGTATCCAGCTCTCTACACTCACCATACGAAACACAGCAGTGTTAAGCTGCTATTTTACGTTGGTATTCTGTGAGAGCGTGGTCCTTCCCCGGTCGAGCCGACCCATTCGTGCTACAATTATACTAATATAGCTGCAGCATGGCTCTACCACTTATTTTTTTAATTAAATATCTAATAAATATTTAATTACTACTTATGTACATCATTTCGACATACCAAGAAAAGATGATTCATTAAATCAGCTTGTAAATCATTATTTAGTAGTACGGTAGGAAATTCTAATACCATTGTCTGCTCCAATACCCTCATTGTCTTTCGTTCGTAAAAAACTTAAAAATAGATGTTGCTATGGATTTATAATAATAATACATATTTATTGTCACACAATAATAAGTTTACAAATTAAAACACAATAAGTATACCTTTGTGGCATTCCTTGGGGGACGCCTATGTTCAGCAGTGGACTTATGAAAGGCTGTAATGATGATGAATGATGAAGTATACACATAAAAAAATAGACTAAAATTTCAATAAAAAAATGGACATTCACAATTAATAAATGCACTAATATTACTAAGTACACGATTATAATGTGAGGCAACGGGCACAGGCTCAGTATTCGCTGGGCTTATGCTCAGCACTGGTTTTCAGCCGGTCCCAGCGGTTTTGAGTATATTTTGGTCCCACGCACAGCGCACTTAATTATGTGTTAGTGCTAACCCTTATTACAGTTTAACACAGTTTAGTAGATTACCTCTTTCTTTACATTCTAGAAATCTAATGTGGAATTAACGTGGACGATTATATATATTAAAGTTTTATCAAAGAAATTGTAACTGCTCTGCAGCCAAAATTCAGCGATAACTTCAAAATTCTTGATGCTCAAAAATAAATAACAATAAGTTCATTTTTGTTATTTATTTTTGAGCATCAAGTTTTAGTTTGACGGCTCCGTGGCGCAGTGGCTTAGCAATCACTTGTTGCGCTGGGGGGCGCGGGTTCGGATCCCGCACGGAACAAGTATTTGTAAGGCCTACAAATAATTGTTCCGGATCTGGAAGTTTGTTCTTGTGCAATTTATGTTTGTAAACTGCCTCCACGACACAGGAGAAAATCCTATTGTGGGGACGACGTTTTTTTTTTTTTTGAAAAAAGAGAATTTGTAGAAAAATTAAATTTTCTGAATAAAGAAATACACTTATGACACATCATTGTTTCTTAAGAAAGGATATTTTTAGGCTAATTCACTTTCTTATTATAAAGAAATAGATCTCTTTTCACCCTTAATGTTACCGTTACAGCCTATTCCACTTCTGAACATAGATTGCCACATAGAGGGGCCATTTGCCATAGCTACCACGCTTGGCAAGCGGATTGGCAACCACAGTGTTTTTATTTTTAGTCGTTATTAGGAAGGCGCTGCTGCCTATCTCCTGATTTGTTTCCCACTGTCGCCTCTTACGACACCCACGGAATGATATGGTGTAGTGGATATTCTTACAACGCCATTATACGGTATTTTTTTAATAAAATATATTCTGAATAATAATGAACGATCGAGTCCACCTGGTGGTAACTGGCTTCTATCACTCATGCACCATTTCAGCTTTAAATAAAGATAGTTGTCGCCTCCGAGAATCGAGATAGAATATCTCAAGCCTGTAATAATGTCCTCTAGAACGAGTTTTGATTATTATTATACTTATACTATACTCAACGGAGATAAGCCATTTGCACAGAACAAGACTATAGTGCACGAGTGTGTGCGCCAGCATAAGTGCATTATCTATTCCCTTTCATAATCCGATGAGATGGCCATCTAACATAACTGAAGAGATAATAGGAGAGATTAGGCAGGGCTAAGTACTTTACGTACTTTTCGAAGCACGGCTCAAACAACGCCATCTACCGGGCAGCTGGCTGCTACTGGTAATTTATTACCAGAAAAACCCAATTATTGTTTGAGCAAGACCCGGGATGCAAACTCGGGGCTATATAATCAATAGTCGCGTTTACAACCACAAGACCAGCGAAATTAAAATTAGCCAGTTATAACTTTTATAACTAAGTATTTCAGATAGACTATTATACCACTGGAAAGCGTAACTTCTTATTTGAACTTAAATATTAAAATAAAAAACGTTAAAATTAGCCAACATTTCTTATAAGAAATCAATAATTTTTTTAACATAAATTATTAAGAATCAAATAAAATACTTTTTTTAATTTTTATTTAGAATATATCCTTTTAAATACAGAAAATAACACAAACCTTATAGGGAAGGTCCCTAAGTTGGAAAAACCGCTGACGACAGTGTAATTCCGCTACGTAGTTGTGAGTGACAGGAAAGTCCAAGTCAGAGTAGGCTCGTTCAGAGAAGGACCATGTATCTTTCTTTCTTGCTTCATGCTTAATACTGCTATGCTTTGTATACCTAGTGGGTGTAACGAACCGACGACTTTTTTTTTGATAACGGATCATTCTATCTGAATCCTCAAAGGTGAAAATGCATCTACATTTCGATTTTTAAGTAAACATAAATAATATGTACACGTCTTTGGCCTAAATCATACTCTCACCATCAGGTGGACTGTGTGTTAATTGTTTATTCTTAATTTAATAAAGAACGTACGCCCAATGGTCGTTTGCTATTCCAGTTAGAATTTAATAAAAGTTTAATTTCTTTTATATCTTTATCCTCCACAGGAAAGTAGCTTAGGATAAACATTTCTTCTAGAAGAGATTCAAATCCTTAAGCAAAAAGGACATGAATAACTTAATCGCTTCTTAATCCTGATAACAATAAAGCCTTTCAACGCTCAAAAACTAAAAAGATTCGGCGATAAAGACGATGGTAAGAAGGTGATAACTACCGAATATTAAGGATCTCAATAAAAACGGTGACACATTTCTTAATTTGGCCGAAAAGGCCAGCACCCGAGCGGCGAGTAGCGGGCCGCGTCCTCTCCGAGACATCTTAATTGTCCGCCGTGATAACTACGCTCTTAGTGATTTATAATGCCTTCTAAACGTATTAGCTTTGTCGGCTTTGGACACTTATCGGCAGCTACGGCCGGCTTCCGCTCGACTTTGTGCCTTTTTTCTCCTTTTCAAGCGCCCTGAGTCGGTAACATTTTGTTTATTTACATGCAAACAGTCCTCGTGCGATGTTTCAACGTTCAAAACCCCTATACAAATTTTATTGCCGCCACAGTCCGACTTTGCCTGGATAGAATCCAATAGGTTTTTATCTATGAAATTGCCATTCTGCAGTACTGTCCATTTCAAATCAAAATAATTTTGTTTGGCTAAGAATTTTAATTTCAAATTAATTTTATTTTAAAAACATGGAATTCTTTTATTGAGATCAGTATTTTTTTATTTTTTGCGGTTTCCTCAATCGCCTCTTGCAATACTCTTCATTTGCTCTAGTTCTAGATCCTGGGCGACTGTTCCATCATAGTCTGAATCAACCATAACTGAGGGATTCATGGCGGCATCCACGTGTGCTGGTTGCTCTGCAACTTGTGGCGCCGCATCCTCAGCGCAATCACAAATAACTAACCCACAAAAATAACCTTACCATCTATAATAATTTTATATGGTCACTAAAGTTATGCTAGGCCCTTTTTACTGGAAATGAGGCGTTCCATCTTGGTCCTCACGGGTGACAACGCATCTACATTTTGAATTGTAATAGAGGATAGATGTAGATGTCTATGGGCCGCAGCAACCACTTACCATCAGGTGGACTGTGTGCTCGTTTGTCACCCTTATCCTAATAAAAAAAAATGCTAAACATAAATTAAGCAAGTAAATCTGATCCAAAAACTGACAGTATACTATTCTATTCTTATGCCGTATCAATTTTAATCGTATATCTTAACACGTTCACTGTCCGGTTTTAAAACACAATAGTAAGACAATAGCAATGACCTATATGTAGTGCACGGGACAGCGAAAGGGTTAAAATATTGTGCGAACAGTGAGTCTCGTAATTCTAAGTAGAAGAAAGTATATAGATGATATAGATATAGAAGGAAAAAATAACTATTTTATTAATACAACTGTTATTTTAATTAGTTTATCTTTTATTTTATCCTGTAAATAATTTCTATACGATGAATTAACCCTTAGCTGAATAGTATCATATAAAAAAAATAAGTTAGGAAAATAAAGCGCGACTGGTGTGGCTCTGGCGTTTTTCGGATACGGAACGCTAATAAAGCGTCGGTAGCCAGGAAAAGGATTATTTAGAAAAACAAGAGCGTGTGAGACATGCAAGTGATGAATTGACATGTTCTCGGGGCCATTAGAAGGCTGAGATAAGGAGGCATTTAACTCAATCCACGGCATACGCACCGTTCGCCTTCAGACAATATAGGCTGTTGCAAATTATAAGATTATTCTCAAGACGTTTGGTTTTATATCAATATATTACAATGTACGTGGTAGATTCTGCTTGACCGGGGTATCACACAGAATACAGCTTAATGCTGCTGTGTTTTGTATGTTTAGTGTAGAGGACCAGAGTCCCTTTTTACTGGAAACGAGGCATTCCATCTTAATCCTCAGGGATGATAACGCATCTACATTTTGATTCTTAATTGAGGATAAGTGAAGATGTCTACGGACCACAGTACTTCCTATCATGTGAACTGAGCGCTTGTTTGTCATCCTTATTCTATAAAAAAAAATATTTATTTCAAAACTCGCCCACGACCAATTAGCAACTGCAATGCGATTGCAGAATCTATATTTTAACGTGATCATGCCTCGTTTTGTGGCGAAATACATATTGATAACTGTGGCTTGTTATTATACATATATTTTTCTTTATTATATCTTTTTCATCTTTAGTACCTATAACAATTTTTTACAAGGTAACGTCAGGTTGCAGACTATTTTGGAATTGTGAAACATTCTAACTTGTATCTATACATTTTAACTCTCTTACATTTTAAGCAGGAGAACTATAGCGTTGAGATCGCTAATAATAGGTAGAAAATGTAAGATAGTATCTATCCAGAGAGATTTCTATGCAGAAAATAGAGCATATTTGCGAAATCTGGATATTGTTTTTATAAAGAATTAAGAAAAACCATAACTGCAGTACCAAGACTACCTCATCATTTTCATGCGGCAGTTCACTGCTGATTGAAGGTCTCTCAAATATCAAGTACATAGCCTGGACTTAGACTTACGGTATCACTACCTTATATATTCATGATAAAATTTGCTTTAACGCGGGCCTCACTCTTCCTTCTCTTCTTCTTTTTTCACCAGTTTGTGAAAGTTCATGGATGAACGTTAATCTTCGTTTGGGGGATTTGTTTTATTGGTAGTACGAGACGACTAGAACTTTTAGCGCTGGTCACTGTTAAGGTTTAACGGGATGTTTATTATTCTATCGACTTTATACTTGTCGGAAACCGTAAGATCTTTCTGGCATTTCTCACATTTTATTGATTTATTATAAGCCAGTGCTTGAACACAATCCCACCTGATGGTAAGTGGTAATGAAGGCCTTTTTTATATGGGGAAATGCCTACGCATACCCGCCTTCCGGGGGCAAGGACGGGTTATGTCGGACTCGCACCAAAGAAAACCCATGGTGTTCCACCTTCGTTGCACATTGATAGAACCACGGGAGCACTTTCGCACACATCCGCGACCCTCCGGCACCTCGAGCCAGCCACGTGGGTTCCTCTTAGTTCACCGCGGGTGGAGCCCTAAATGGTAAATCACACGGTCTTAGCGTAACAAAAGCCTATTTACTGTGGCCTTGAAGTCCAGATTATATTCGGACAGAAAGACTGACGCCGGTAAATTATTCCACTCCTCTGTTGTACGTATTACAAAAGATGAAGCAAACCGTTTGGTTCTAGTGCGTAGCCTGTATAATAAAGTATAAAATAATAACTTAACTTAATTTTAACTTAATTTTTAACAATATAAATTATTGAACATCCTGTGAACAGCGCGGCGTACAGTCCGATAGGCGCAGTTTATGTGAGTGGTGCAGCTCGCCCGGTAGCCTCGTTAATGGGAATCAGCTTCCGTCAATAAAATAACTCCGATCCGTGCCTAATGCCCTACACCAGTACTGCTTACATCGTGCCTATTTACCGTAGAATCGTCCATTATTGTAGAATTGAACTTATGTTTTTACGTAGTAGAGTCAAACTGCAGCTGTAAAATGCCTTTTGCGTCGCTACAGACGACTGTGGACAAAGGAAGAAAAAGATCATGACCAGGAATATTTTTTTATAGGATAGGGTGACAAACGAGCACACAGTCCACCTGATGGTAAGTGGTTGCTGCGGCCCATAGACATCTACATTTATCCTCAATAAAGATTCAAAATGCAGATGCGTCGTCACCCGTGAGGACTAAGATGGAATGCCTCTTTTATAGTAAAATAGGTCTCCGGTCTCTACACTCACCATACGACACACAGCAGCTGCTATTTTACGTTGGTATTCGCACGCACTCACAGTGCGTGGTCCTTCCCCAGTCGAGCCGACCCATCCGTGCTACAACTATACTACTAATATAGCTGCAGCATGGCTCTACCAAGTTTAAAATTTTTATTAGTGAAAATGCTAGTGAAAATCCCATCCAATAAGTTCACAAATTTTTGCGTGATGCGTATTCAGACAGACGTCGTGTTAGTTTTGTTATAGTATAGATAGACTATAGATTATGACGTGTGTGGAGTAGTGTTTAAAGATATAACAAGACAAGATAAGAGGCAGTAAATTTGTGCCGTACACGATGAAACAATGTAAGAGCGCCTCAACAATATGACATGTACTACCTACTTCAAATTTTATGTCGCGTTACTCCTTTTTTTTATTATGTGCGAGTAGCTTTGCAGGTTTACAGAGAGTGACCAGTATCACTGCGATCTAAAAGATCTATTGTGATAATTGCTATATCTATTGTTCACTACTAAGCTCTAGGTCCTCAATAAATAGAAGAAGTTGCTTAGCTGTGAGCAATTTCACTTTTTCTGGGCGGAGTAAATAATTTCCCAGATGAGCAGTCCCATTACCGGTTCGCAATCAGTTAGGATGTGAAGAGGCGTTTCTTTCTTTAAGGAACAAAACCGGCACATCCATGAGTTGCTTAGTCCCAGGATGGACATATGCTTTTTAGACGCGTTACTCTTTACATGTGAACTATTGGAGGAGAGTAAGATAGAACGAGGCACATGCTTCAATAATACGTCTTTTTATTCAACGGACATTTTCGTGACTATGAGACCATTAAATATTTTTTTTTAAATACGTATAATTTATTATTTGTTCATGTTTTGTTTTTACATACAAAAAATATTACAATGGAGGCAATAAGTAAAATATTAAATCGTAATTCATCCTTTATCAATCGCTTGAACTGGTAGAGATATAACAGAAATATATGCGTTGTCACCCCTGAGGACTACGATGGAATGCTTCGTTTCCTGTAAAAAGGGTATCCGGTTCTCTACACTCACCATACGAGCAGCATTCAGCTGGTATTTTACAATGGTATTCTCTGAGAGCGTGGTCCTACCCCGGTCTAGCCGATCCATTCGTGCTACAACCATAATAATATAGCTGCAGCGTGGCTCCACCACGTAATTATTTATGTAATTTTTATTTATCCATTATATTCAATAATGAAGAGATATGGAAAAGTTTCCCAAATACCATGCTAAAACTGATAAAAATTCATTAAAAAGCAAAGCCTGACATCTTATACTTTTATCTATGTACAGCTTACGAAATTTAAAAATATATATAATTAAATGAAACTTCAACTAGTTTCATTTAAAAAAGCCAAGTTAAAAGAGGCAACAAAAATCAGGCATAATCACGGCCTCAAGTCGGAGCGGTCGAAAAATCCTAATCTGTAACAAAGTGCCTCCGAGGGTCCAGGCGGAGAGGCCGGGCAGATATCGCTATCTGACGATAAAGCACCCACGACCGGCGACGTATGTGCGCTGCCTAATTAACTTGTTCATTAAAGGCTACAAGCCGTGCGTGTCTGCAGTAACACTACCCCGGGCTGCACCTACAGCTACTCGTATATATCCATAGACAATAACTTTTATTTATTCCATAGACATATGGAGTGTAGAGTAGAAGGAGGACCATCTCTATAGGGGAGACCTAGGTGGGTTGACACAAAAATTACATTACAATGCATAACTCGGCACTATATAATTCTATATAAGTGAAACTTGTATGATTAGATACCTATCTGTACACTATTTAATTCATGCACATAGCACATATTAAATATGCCTTTTTAGACCATATTTCTGAAAACTCACATCAAATCCCCGTGTTTCAACTCTCCTAGTACCCAGGTAAGTTGAAACAGCTTCAGAGGTGAGTTGAAACGTAAATTTGAATAATTAGTTTATAGTTAAATAAAAAGTTTTTTTAAGAAAAAATGTTTTATTTAAGAAAATAAGAAAGTAATTGAGGTATTTATAAGAGATAAAAAACACTAATAGCTAAATAATACTAAGGCACATCTTATAACAGTCTTTGTTTTTACCGAATTCAAAAAGGAGAAGGTATTCAATTCGACTGTATGTTTTTTTATGTGTGTTACATCATAACTTTTTAGTAGGTGAACCGATTTCGATGATTCTTTTTTATTTGAAAGCTGGTGCTTCACATATAGTCCCATATAAATTTGATCAAGGTTTGACCAATAGTTTTTGAGTTATTCTTAATCATTTATATTGAAGTCGGTTGTACAATATTTTTAATTTTTAATTATAATAAAACAGGGTTGGATGCCGTTCTATAAATATAAATAGTTTTAACCACACTTCTCCAGCCATTTCATCTCTGTTCTAGGAAGGAGGGAACTTTTTATCGTATTGTCTGGCAAGCTGAAATGCAAGACGCCTTGCTTCCTTAGTGCTAAGGCCATAGTTAGCTGCTGAACATAGGAGGAGACTCGCACAGAATATTTTCTTCTTCTGTATTAAATACTAAAGCATGCGCATATCCCTTAGTTACTGGTTTTGGGTCATCTTTGCTATGCTTGTTTTTTTTTTATGTAACGAGTAGTTTAAGTCGTAATATTTAGCTGCATCTCAAAGGCTTTTCCTATCAAATTAACCTCATCTGCTGCTAGTTTATAAATTTTAATACAAACTTCTCCTCTGTTACTTTTCCGGGTACATTTATTAAGTATTCAGAAACAAAAAAACCTTAGATTAAAAAAAACTTATTTTGGAAACGCCTGAACTATTTTCAATTAATTAACCATCAGAACCATTTCACAAACACGCATACTTTTAACCTTATAACACCCTCATTATTTCTTCGGGGATTAAGAAGCTAACCACTTGAAATAGTATATCATAAATTTATTGTCGAGGACTGTTGAAACAAATAAGGTGAGTTGACACAAGCTGTTTCAACTTACCTCCGTAAAATAATTTACGACTTTCTGAATATGATCACAAAAGTGACCTTGAAAATCACAATCTTAGCACAAAATGAAGTTACCATTTTAAAGTGCGATAGTTAACCTAAATAAAGATCTAAATTTTATCACAAAATAGCTAACACTAATAAGTACTGTTAACCATCAAAATTACAAACGAAAACTTACTTTTGTACAATTTTTGAGCACTATCTTCGTGGTTACACAACCGCTCGTCGGACGCCGTTGGCGTGTACCAAGGTGTTGGTTGGTGTATCATGGAAGCTCCAAATGCGCCATTGCCGAACTTCTAATGCTTATAGTTAATGAGATATCGACATTGTTGCAACTCACCTTTCTGTCAACCCACCTAGGTCTCCCCTATATGAAAAGTGTCCCTAAAAACGTGTCCAATAAGGGTGGCGCTGCAGTAGCATAGGATAAAATTTAAAAAAAGCGCGAAAATTAATTAGAATAATATGGAGAAATAAACAAGGACCGACCAATTCGCTTGGTTTTGTACTACGTAAATAGTTGAGATTTTGTATACTGGCATTTTACTAACTACTCTAGTCATGAAATTTTTTAAATATTTGAATTCAGCTGACTTCACTCCGGTCATAACAGCTATCTTCATATCGTAGTTTTTCAGACGCCAGCGCTATTGTGGTAGGTTTTGGAACCTCTATTTTCAGTAAATAGTAGGACACTTTTTCAACTTTCGCACCTTATAAGATGGTTCTGCTTCTACTCTACACTCCATACATAGACAATTGCTTTTGTCGATAGCTTACCGCAATTTTTAAGAAGACTTTAAAAAAATAAAGGAGAAGGGGGTACGTAGACGGACTACTAGGCTGAGATGTAGTTCTATCACTTAGTAAATACTAATATTACTAATTAATACTAAATTAAATTTCAACATAAATGGTTAACACACAAAATTTGATCAAAACTGAAACATTATTTATTACATTTTTACACGTAATACAGCCACAATGCAGCTTTATTATGGTTGTAGCACAAATGGGTCGGCTCGACCGGTGAAGGACCACGCTCTCACAGAATACCAGCGTAAGATAGCAGCTCAATGGTGCTGAGTTTCGTATGGTGAGTGTAGAGAACCGGAGACCCTTTTTACTGGAAGCTAGACATTCCACCTAAGTTCGTCATGTTTGTAAAATTTAATACCTACCTTTTAAGATAATTAATAGAATCAGGCGTTACTTTACGGAAATCCATTATTTTAAAGTAGGTAAAAATTACTTATCTTAGATCCGCTCGACAAAATAAAATGATGTGTCTTACCTAGTTTGAAGAGCACCTCCCGCCCTCTCTCAATTGCGTGCACTATCCCCGTCACCACTAATCCCGGCACCATTACTCCCAACACCACTACACTAGGAAAGACACAAAACTGACGACAATAAGACAAGTGTTTCGCCTCTGCACGAGGCATCTTCAGGTGATGTAGACTCTGTGGTGGCCGACCGCTGAGATAAGATCTTAATTTACCTACCTTTTACCTTCCAGCCACTGAAATATTTTTTTTATAAATAGTAATTTAATAAATTACTCATTGTTATATTGTGAGTATTTCGTTAAATATGGCATGATGAGGTTAATATGTAGGGGCGTTGTATAAAAATCTATCATAAATTAGCACCGACATCTATAAAAATAACAAATAAAAATAATAAAAATTGTGGCTGCCAATCGACTAGTCAAGCGTGGCAATTATGGCAAATATCCGCGCAGCCACCTAGTATGTTCATCAGTGGAGTGAATAGGCTACAATGGATGAATGAATGAGTTTCCCTTGTTTAAATATAAAAAAAAAACTTTTTCAAATAAAAGTTTCAAAAATTAACGCACATTAACAGTAATTTTCTTATGAGAATATACTATGATATGTGTTTATTGTATATTCTGATAAGACTAATGAAATATATTATAACCTACTCAACAATCCACTTAGCCAGTGTGGTGATTATGGGAATCCTTTTAAGTTTACTACTAATAAAAGTATTACTGGATATATCAAAAAGCAATAGACAACGAGACGTTGGCAAATAAGCTTCAACTAAAAACACTTGAATCGATTGATTGAACCTCGATCTAATTTATATATATATATATATATATATATATATATATATATATATATAATTTATACTTGCCATTGTTGGCACACAACTTTAGCTTCAGTTTTTTTTTAATAGAATGGAGGTAAAAAACGGGTTGTGTACCCGTTTTTTACCTCCATTATCCACCTGATGGTAAATGGATGCTATGGCCCATAGACATCTACATTTAT
Source organism: Parnassius glacialis (assembly GCA_033319125.1). Taxonomy (NCBI): domain Eukaryota; kingdom Metazoa; phylum Arthropoda; class Insecta; order Lepidoptera; family Papilionidae; genus Parnassius; species Parnassius glacialis. The sequence continues at coordinate 52,971,076 of JAVANC010000021.1, read as the reverse complement.
CAAAATGCAGATGCGTTGTCACCCCTGAGGATTACGATCGAATGCCTTGTTTCCAGTAAAAAGGGTCTCCGGTTCTCAACACTCACCAAACGTAACACAGCAGTATTCTACGCGGTCGAGGGGTAAAGTTTCGTGATTTGGATACCACGTCAATTTTTGTGGCTTGTACTAGTTTTACAATATTTATTTGAAATTATTATTATACTATTTATAAAAAACGACCGGTTTCACCTCATGACATCATCAGGGTATGCAAGAATAACGTTAACGTTCTTAAAGTGTTGCGAAACTAGTATATTTTAAATATATACCTAAGAAACATGGAAATGACTACCCAGAACAATCTGGATCCTTGACGGACTTAAATGCAGTGTCCGCGGTACGATTCGATAAGTGTATTCATACGTAACCGATTTATTTGTGTTTTTTGTCGTCAGTCCGATGTAACAAGCGACACGGAATAAATTAAGCTACCGGACTTTGACGGGGCTACAAGCGATAATGTAAGTGGTGGTTTTTATTTATTTTCCTCTTGATAACGAACCATTTGAGGTTTCTCAAACACTAAATTGGGATAAAAGACGAGGTCAGCTACAAGGAGTGAATTTAGGATCCACACTTTATTCTGAGGTCTTTATTTCACTAATTTCGGATATTAATATTTATGATATCTATTTGACTGCACCACAAGGTGGTGTAAAATATTTTCTATCCCATGTCGTCGCCAGGGTGTCGTAAGAGGCGACAGAAGGAAACAAACTAGGAGATGGACAGCAGCGTCTTCCTAGTAAAAACTAAAAAATATAAACCTGTGGTTGCCAACCAGCCTGCCAAGCGTAGCAACCAAGGCAAATACTCCTCTAAGAGGCAATCTATGGTGGAGACCTATGTTAAGTAGTGGACTTTTGATAGGTTATAAGGGAGTTCCATTTGAACTGAATAGTATTTGTTTCGATGCTTGCACTCAATTCTTGTTTAGTAACAACAAGAATTTAGTGTTGTTGAAGTTAACAACCTATTAACTTAAAAACTTCATTAATACTAGAGTTAGTATTAATGAAGTTTTTAAGTTAATAGGTAGTTGTTTAGGAAATGTTAGAATGCAATCAGAAATGCATCATTAAACGGCTTCCATTCCGTCAGATTTTAGTCCCTTTTTTTAAACTCAGTGTTAATCCCTCGACGGGTGATTCGTACACGCTTCAAGATTTATGGCATCAATTACAAGACCCGAATTGTGGCACGCTTGTAACCGCCCGCTTGAGAGCACGTCACATGACAGAATCCAGGAATGCTTTTTAAATTTATTTTTAAATACGAATAAATAATAATATAATGAATTTATACCGGTCATTCATTATATTAAAAATGTTAAATTGTAAGTAGCTGAGATACCTACGAGTGATAAAATAAAATAATGTGTCTTACCTAGTTAGTAGAGCCACTCCCGCCGTCCCTCAATCGCGTCCACTTATTAGCAGTCAGTCACACAGTCTACTTCATTTGAGAATGCCTCGTGTAGAGGCGAAACACGTGTCGTATTATCGACGGTGGTGTGTCTTTACTAGTGTAGTGGAATTGGTAGAAGTGGTACTGGAATTAGTGGTGACTCGAATAGTGCACGCAATTGAGGACGGCGAGGGGTACTCTTCAACTATGTAAGACACATCACTTTATTTTATTATAGAGATCTTAGCCAATATTTTTTTAAATCTTTGATTTTATATCGAAAAGAAAGCTATTTGATATAACTATTATCACCATCATTATTTCTTCATCATCATCATTACTACCCCATCACAAGTTCTTTGCTGAGCTTCTCTCGAAAAGAACACCACAAAGGGCGGTTCCGAGGCACCTACATCCATATACTTCCTGCATCTCTTACGAACTAGCGTCACTCTATCTAACAGGATATCTCCCTACACTTTCCTTACCGTTTCGAGGCTATCACTCAAAAAACTTTCTTCCCCATCGATTCTCGGTTCTTCGGGCTATATGGCCAGCCCATTGCCCCTTCAACTTACTATTCCATCTAATCAACGAGAAATAGGAACGGAGCTCTCCTGTAGCAGGAATTTGTCACAATGGCCAATCTTAGGAAACCGATTGGCAATCTGAGAGGGTAAAGCACCGTTTATCAATGGTTATTCTGGCCAGTTTCGGCTAGCAGGATTTGACACACCAGGGATGAATTGGAGTAATAAATATCTTACGCTGCCGTAATCTATATACAAATAAATAAAATTGAAGTGTCTGTTTGTAATGTGAAAATTACAGTCTTTTACTAAATGCATATGAAAGTAAATATGCTACTTATAACTAAAATTTAATTTTTAAAAATTGTGTCTGTTTGTCTGTCTGTCTGTCTGTTTGTTCCGGCTAATCTCCGAAACGGCTAGACCGATTTTGACGGAACTTTCAATGGCAGATAGCTAATTTCATAAGGAGTAACTTAGGCTACTTTTATTTTAGGAAAAGAATTAGGGTTCCGCGCAAAAATATGAAAACTCTAACACGCGAGCAAAGTCGCGGGGCAGTAATGAAACACACTAACCCCCCCCCCCCCCCCCTACTCCGTCCATGATTTTCTCCTACCCCCTCCCACCTTTCATCCATGCCAAATATTCAAACCGAGGGAAATTATTTGTGGCCCATACAAAGAGCTTTTCCGTGCAAAATCCGATTTATATATATATATATATATATATATATATATATATATATATATATACTCGTATATACCTAGTCAGGTCATAAATTCTGTCACATGTTTAATATAAAATAATTGAAACAAGTTTATTCATTATATAACCATTTATATACCAAAATGAACTTAACAAAACATAGATTCTTATGACACTAAAGTTTATTCAAAATGGCCTCCGTGATTTTGAATACAGGCCTTCAATCTGCGCGGCCAGTCGTCTATCCCAGCACGAACGAAGTCCATGTCAATATCGGCGGCTGCCTTAATCAAGGATGTCTTGAGTGACTCCAAATTGGGATGAGGCTTTGATCACGCCTTTTCCTCCAAGTGTTGCTATATCTTGTAATCTAACGGATTCAAATCTGGCCAGTCTTCGTGCCGGATGAAGTCGATTTCACGCGCCGGCAGCCAGTCTTGTGTGCTCTTCGCTCTATGAGCTGGCGCCGAATCTTGTTGGAATACCCAGTGCCTGTTATTGAACATGGTATGAGAAACAGGTTCCACAAGGTTCATCAGGACTGTATTTTGATACACAACTGCATTCGTTTTTACACCTTTCTCACAAAAATGTACCTCTGTTAAGCCCCAATAAGAAACTCCCAACCATACCATGAGAGAGGATGGAAAATGACCTCGTTGGACACGCTGAATACGGTTTCTCGCTTCTTCACTACTGTGGGCGTACACCTTATCATTTTGTTTGTTGTAGCTCTCTTCTACGGTAAAAATTATTTCATCCGAAAAAAGAATTTCCCGATATTTTAGTCCCGCGTACCGCTTCAACAAAGCGCGGCATCTCTTCAGTCTCAGGTCCATTAGACGAGCATTCAAACGATGTCCTGTTTTTCTTCGATATGCCCGAAGCCCTAAGTCTTCATTTAACACCCTTTTCACCGTGGTTCTGCTTAACCCCATCTGAAGGGCAACAGTTTCTGCTTACGTTTGGGATTTCTTTGAATTCGCGCCTTCACAGCTTTTATCACTGCTGGAGTCTTAACAGACTGAGGGCGACCACTTCTTGACCTGTCATCTACACTAGAGTCTTCATTTTATCGTTTGATGGTACAATAAACGAATCTTTTGGTTATATTCAAATTTTTCAATATGTCAAAAATTTTAACTGGCGCGTAACCGCAACGATGCAACGCAATAACTACAACACGGTCTTCTTTAAGCGTCCACTCCATATTTAGAAATGAGTAAAATTCTAAAAAGTATACAGTTTTATTTTCATGAAAAATTCGAAATTCGAATTCAATAAACTTATTTGTGGCCAGCATTCTAAAAGAAAAGTTTTTACTTTGTGACAATACTTATGACCTGACTGTGTATATGTATATGCTGCGGATATCCACATGAATGATATTTGTTTTTCTACTTATTTACACTTTGCATCCATTATCTTCTCTTCTTAACATAGGGGTAGACTGGTAGAGAATGTTTTGTAGCATTAATTCTTCCTTTTCTACCGACTTCCAAAAAGGAGACGGTACTCAATTCGACTGTATGTTTCTTTATGTGTGTTACCCCATAACTTTTTACGGGTGAACCGATTTCGATGATTCTTTTTTTATTTGAAAGCTCGTACTTCTCTTGTGGTCCCATATGAATTTGATCAAGGTCATACCAATAGTTTTTGAGTCATTCGTCGGCAGTACTAAATTTTTAATTTTAAATTATTGTACACGTTGTCAAATATAGTAAATATAATAAATAATGAAGTAATCAAAATAACTTCACCGTCAGTAAACCTCTATTGTAATACAAGCGAGTTTTGACGTTCATTCTAATATAGTCATATTTTTGTCGTTGCACTTTTAGCCAAATACAAAGTGTTTAATTATTGATGTAGGTAAACTCACGATTTGTAAACCTGTTTTGTATCAGGGCAAGGCGTCGAGTTCCCGCAGGATCTTGCATCGCGGTCACGAGGAGGTCCCGAGTGCGATATGAAGACGTAGAATAGGTCAGGTGGTGGCAATTAGTGTGCGCCGAGCGCAGGCGCCGCCAAGATGCTCGAGATACCAGAGGTCAGGGAGAAGTGAAGAAATTGTTTCGAACCGCTGCAGGTACCTCCAAAAACGAATGGGTTTTTGTTGATAGTCGTGAAGAGATACCAAATTTATTGAACTAAATTTTGTAATGACAATATTATTTTCGACTTGGGTTACTAAAATAACTTAAAATAAATATAGTGTGTAAAAACTCACACTATTATTGGAATATGAACTCAAAGTTGATACATATAACATTTACGCTTACTCGTGGTTTAATAAATATTTATTAGTGGGTTAATAAATGCTGCAGCTATATTATGGTTCCAGCACGAATGGGTTGGGTCTACCGAAGAAAGAACATACTCTCAAAGAATATCAGCGCATAATAGCAGGTTAATGCTGCTGTGTTTCGTATGGTGAGTGTAAAGGATGTTGACCAAGCAAGTTTGACATTACGCGTTCGATCTCGACCGAACTAATGAAATTGCTAAGTGCTGATTTACCATGTGTTCGACGGCGAAATCATGAAGAAATCTGCAAGTCTGAGAAATGTTTTGACGACATATGAATTAACCAACGTAACGCGCAACACAATTTTTTAACGTGGTAGAGCCATGCTGCAACTATATTATGGTTGTAGCACAAGTGGGTCGGCTCAACCGGGGAAGGATCACGCTCCCACAGAATAATAGCTAAAATAGCAGCTCATTTCTGCTGTGTTTCGTGAGGTGAGTGTAGAAAACCGGAGACACTTTTTACTGGAAACGAGGAATTCCATCTTAGTACTCAGGAGTTGGAATCTGAATTTTGATTCTTAATTGAGGATAGATTTAGATGTCTATGGGCCACAGCATTTATTTAGCATGAGGTAGACTGTGTGCTCGTTTGAAACAATTATTCAAAAAAAACGGCTATTTGCGCCATAACCTCACAGAAATGCGAGAAGACCAGTGCCCAGCAATACAAACTTTAGACAAGAAACTTAGACTTTGACAGAGATCAGGCGCACGCTAGTAGCAAGTGACTGACCACAAAACTACGTGGCCGTTAACCTCTCTCCAACTGTATTAGTAGATAGTTCACAGGGATTTTATTATTGATTTACCTAGAAATTTGTTGTACACACGATGTTTCCAAAATAATATAAGCGTCTCGAAATCAATGTTTTGAATTTCAATAATCTAATTGTATATTCTTTGTCAGAGATTGAAATTCAGGATTCTAAACTGTTCAGGCATTATCTGGGCTGAACGAAAAGCTTACGAATCATCCAATGTCTTTTAAACTTTAACTTTTACTTTAGTATAAGAGCGATCATAATTTTTAAGCAATTTCTTATGCTTCTATTTATTTTAAGTTTCACTTAGTAAATAGTTCCAGTTCTGTGTTAAATAGAAAATATATTATTTCAGAATAAAAATAAAACGAAACGAAATAAGTCATGAACTAGACTCATACATTAACGGCTACTTTCTAAACCCAATCATTCTTATTTATCCCTCGAATTAATGATAATAGTACATTCCAATTAGAAATACCGTTCCCATCGCAGCCGTATCTTTACTTCCAAGGTCAGTTAGATTCCGAGTCTCTTATTACGGGCAACAAGGGAAACGCATTTGAGCCGCCGGTAGCCGTGTGTTACTGATAGCGGATTCGAGCTCGAAGTCGACTTTATCTAGAACTTCTGCCTACACGCCAAGATATACGAGATTAACAGGTGATCACGTGGGAGGCGAGGTGGAGGTACTCACTTGTAAACACAAACAATGAATATTACATTATGTGCATTATTTAAAAGAATCCTAGGAACTATGCTGTGCAAAATTAATTGCTATTATATGAAATTCTTTAGATAATATAAATATTATTCAATTATAAAAAATACAATTTACAATCCTTATGAGAAGAAACACCGTTTCAATTACCACTATGTAGAGTTTGCCTATCTATCTATTACGATCATAGATAACTCCTAGACAAACCCGAGTACTAGGAGAGCATGAAGTAGGTAGAGATTATCATGTTTTGCTCAACTGTCAAGTGCCGATGGAAAAATGCAGCTGTAAGTACTGACCGCGCGATATTAATGAGAGTGGACAAACTGGATGGCCAAGACCAACGCGAATGAATATTATGGATACGTTTCCCTGTACAAAGTAAAAATGCATTGTTTTATTTAAAAGGATAATTATTTTCTAATAAGTTTTTAATGCAATATCGTAAACTTTTTTATCTTTCATTTTGTAAGCTAATCGAATAAATTTTACTACTATTGTAAAAGTTTTAAAAAACATTACAAAATTAGGTTAAGCTTGTTTAATTTTCATTTTAAAGACACCATTCGTACCCGTTTTGTTGTATAATTTAACTGATTTTATTTATAAGATTATAAAAATACTTAGTCGTATCCTCTCTATTCTCATCGGGCATCATAACAGGCGCCCTAAAAGGCACTGGTATCATTACGTCGACCGGTTGGCTACTGTGACCACTTCCATTCGCCGCTGCTCGCCTGGTAGCCACCGAGCAAGCTTCGAGTGTTGTTTTTATGCACCTATATGTTTGCGTTGCTATTGAGATGATGTCTAGCAATCCGCAATGCTGCGTGCAACTGACAAACTACTCTGATACCCAGAGATAAAGTTTTTAATAAGAACAGCAGCAAAAAGAATGTGGTGAACGATGAATGGTGGGTGCGGACGCTTCATTCACGTTCTTAGGCTTTATTGGTATTTGGAATATGACTTTACTGGACGTGCAATATTGAACGACGAAGAATTTGATCTATTATTTATTTTCACGATTATGAACAGAGTAAGCTGATTTCTCAATCGTCAGATAAATTGTTGAACTATTTTATTCCGTTACAACCTACAAAAGCACAGTGCTGAACATTGGTCTCCCTATAGACCGCCTCATAGGGAAGATTTGCCATAGTTGCCACGCTTGGTAGGTTGGTGAAAAACTGCGATTGCCAAATCGCAGTTTTTTATTTTTCAGTTGCTACTAGGACTAAGTTTCTGCTGCGATCCTCAGTTTTGTATCCTCTGTTGTCTCTTACGACACTCAAGGGACGCTTGTCACTACATGGCCATTTTATTCATGGAACTGTAATTTTTAGTTTTTTTTTATGTACGTGCAATCTGGCAACATTGCCATCTTTGGAAGGAATTACGAGAAAAGTTTAGGACCAATTTTCCATGAAAAAATATACTGTTAGACTGGCCGTCAATGTTAAATGGGACGTTATATTCTTCGTAGATTTGATATTTATTAGTGATTTCGAAAATACTAACATTAAATAGACAATATACTCAAAAATGGAAAATGGCAACTTATTATTTTTGGGTTTATAAAGAAAATAATAGAATTTCACTTAAAGGTTATGACTTGTTCCTTTAATTGTGTTGTGAATATTAGGTCCTTACATATGAAATTGGCGTATAAGGAATATAAAGTCAATTTTTTTTGTAAAATATATTTAATTAATCAAAGTATGCACCGTTGTTATCTATGCACATTTGTCATCTCATAGGTAGTTCATTGATCCCTTTACTAAAAAAAAAACGTGGGGACGAGAATCTATAAACTCTTTGAAGGCGGTTTGGACTGCGGCATCTTGAATTTTTTTCCTTATAAGAAGTTGTCCAAATCCCGAAAAAATGGTAATCTGTTGGAGCAACGTCCGGGGAGTACGGTGGATATCGTAGACATTCCAATTGTAGCTCATCTAACTTAGTGGTTGTTTGTTGTGTAGTGTGTGATATTGCACGTCGTGAAGTAGCAGTGGCCTAGAGCGATTGACCAATCTCGGTTATTTAGCAGCTAGTTCTTCCTTCAAGGTTTAGAGTTGCTGACAAAAGATATCTAGGCCATAGTCGTTTGGCCAGATTTTCAAAAGCTGTAGTGAACGACACCGGCTCTAGTCCACCAAACACTCACAAGTAACTTTTTCTGAGTCAATATTCGTTTAGGGTAGGATTTGGCTGCGTTTCCAGGGTTCAGCCATTGCGACGAGCACTTCCCATTATCGTATAGTATCCACTTTTCATCACAAGTAATGATTCGATTTCAAGTCCCTTCATTATTGTGTCCGTTGAGCAAAGTAACACAGCAGTCGACGCGTGTTTGCAAGTTCAATTTACTCAATTCATGAGGTACCCATCGTTCAAGTTTTTTTTACTTTCCCGATTTGCTTCCAGTGGATTAATACAGTTTTATCACTTACCTCGAAGCCTGCAGCTATCTATGAAGGGCTTTATGATGGATTCGCTTCCACAATAGCCTTTAATTCTTCATTTTCCACTTTGGTCTCCGGCCGTCCACGGGGTTGGTTCTGAAGGTCAAAATTTCCAGAACGAAAACGTTGAAACCAAAAACGTACCGTACTTTCTTTTGCGATACCAGCGCTGTACACATCATTAACCCATCGAGCTGATTCTGCAGCACTTGTACCACGGGAGAACTCTTACTCGTAAATATACCGATATTTCATGTTTTCCATTGTGCGGTAATAAGCGACGCCAAAGAAAAAAAATTATGAGGAAAAACAAATGAATGACTGTTCAAAGCTCAAATGTACCAGTTAAATGAATTTATAAATTTGAATTTGCAATTCTTAAACAAAGAGGATATATTTCAGATCAAATTGGTCAGTACGACAAAACGCTAATTTCATATGTAAGGACCTAATAATAAAATTTACTCTCGTGGCATGTGGTTGCTCTTCCATTTTTCAATATTTCATACAAACTTGAAAATATGTGTCAGGGTTAACAAAAATCTTTGATTACGTACGTACACGTATCTTGTCACAATTATTTCTTAAGCAAAAATCTAAAAGATATCAAACAAAATTACCCTTGTTTCAAATTAAAAATCTAATTGGTGCAATAATAAGCTTAAATAAATTATAGTATAGATAAAAAAAGCTTGTCACAATAATTTTTAACAAGTATTAATTTTTGTATTAGTCATCATAATCGTGTTATTACAGGTCATAATCAAATTATTTCAGGTCATAATTATTGTAATCAATCTAAATATTGTTTTCCCACAATAGCAAAACATTAATAATCATTAAAAATGACAATTAATGTTTTGTTTAATATCAATACACTAAGTTGAAATTATGAAAAATACGGAGAAGTAATAATGTTATTAAGGCCTACCAACGCAGTAAAAATAATATAGATTTCTCTTTTCTTTTCTTTCACTTTTGATAAAAGATGAATTTATTGACGACTCATTTGGTAACATTGGTTTAATGGGCAGCTACGGTGAAACATCGATAAAAACATACATTCATACACACATAGAATGTCAAGTACAGAACTCTTTATTAAAATGGTTGTAAACGGTTAAAAGTGACAACCCTCGGTTGTAGCAAAACATAGCAAAGTAACCGTCACATCGTGGTATCACTAGTATGGTAACTTTGCTAAGTTAGTTTTATAGATAAATATTAAGACCAACACGGTAAAAACGATACATTACATTTGATAACCGTTAATAACACGTTATTACAAAGATGTAGACTCTTATATTCAGTATTTCAAACATAATAAAAAACTAAAGTTCTGGAGTATTGGACAAAGAGGTGATTTCGTCGGCACAATTCCGAGTTAAAATAAAATGCCAAAATTAATTCTCATGTGGCCATGTCGAAAGCAATGCTGTCAATTAGTATTGTATTTTCATTCAAAAAATGGCATATCTCGAAAAACGTTACATTTTCCGTGTTAATCGTAATTTTGCAGCAGTACACCCCTGATAGCAAAGTTAACATTCATTGGTAAAGTTGCCAGACTTGACTGTAGTATTTTATCCTATGAAAAGGAACTAAGAAACAGGCCTAATGAAACGTCCGAGCTCGTCCCAAAACTTCAATTCCATTTATTTGAATATAATTTTTGTATTTAAGTTTTTTAACTTTACACAATAGGCACAGGCCTCCTCTCACTTCTGAGAGGGTTTTAGGGCAAGGAAGTGGCTGCACGCTGCCCTAATGATTTTTGGCGGACTTCACGTGTCTTCGAAATATTTTCTTTGTTATTTATGAGACATGCAGGTTTCCTCACAATGTTTTCCTTCACCGTCGAGCACGTGGTGAATCAGCACTTAAAATTGCAATTAACAATGTAATTGGTGCCGGCGGGGATCGAATCCGGATTGCTCGCGAACTGTGAAATTTACAGTGAGCGCTAAGCCCCTGGACTACCACGGCTCTTTTTCTAATTTATTACTAAATACGCTTCACACACTTTTTAATACATTAAAACTAGCATTTATCCTCGCTGAGCATGAGATTTTGGTTGTCAATCCGTTTTCATTGTTCACGTAATAAAAATGTGATAAAAGTATACTCATACAAGCTACCAACACTAATATCATACAAAATTACCTCGGCAAAATCCGCATTTCACCGCCGACACTAATCACATTATTACAGGCAATTTACCATCTAATCCCAGTAGCTGGCCTGAGTCATTCCACCTAGTATTACACGGTAGCGGGGACAGGTATCGCCACGCCCCTGGTCAGAAGGAGCCACCATAATAGCCCCGTTGCCACACGTTTATTACTCTTTATTATAACTGTCAGTGAGCCGTGCTGTTTTAAATTTTCGAGATCACTTCGTTCCATAAGTTCGCGAGAGACGGCGCTTCGATATACGGCAACGCATAATTGACGACGGATATTGGAATTGGTACAACAGCGGTGTGCAATAATAAATTATATAATTATATGTCTTTTATACGGTAATTAATATATTTGTAGGCTTAACCGCAGAAAAACCACGCCCTCACCGAATATCAGCATACAATAGCTGTATAATATTGCAGTGTTTCGAAAGGCGAGGGAGGAGAGTCGAAGAAGATTTTTACGGATGACGATGCGTTTTATTTTATTACTCAGAGATGACCATGCATCTCCATTTTGACACTTAATACACAGCAACTATTAAATATAGGATGGAATGTATTTTAGTTAGTACGTCACCCCTACGTGTACAAAAAAATTTAAAAAGGTAAACGTGACTTTAGATTGCGACAGTTAAATTTATTTTAATGGGAAACATTAAAGCAAGCTTTAAATAGTTACACTGGCTTTATCGTTTTATCAAAAATATTTAAAAATGTGTTTTATTTGTTAGATAACCAAAAAAATAAATAAATACAATTTCAAATTATTTCAATAGAGCAGTAATATTTAATTTAATTTTATATTGAGAATAAAATTGTGATAAATGATTTAAATTGATAAACGGCTATATCACATTTTTATTTCCTACTCTATAATAATGAATAAAAAAATAATGTTCTATTTTCTTGATAACCGATAAATAATTGCAATCGTAAATATTTCAATAGGGTCCATAAATGATCTTTTTAAGATAACCAATAAGAAATTCGTATTTAAATACCAGAAATCGAAGCTCTTACGAGTAGTTATAAGTACGCCATAAACATAAAAATTTTAGTGTTATTGATATTTAACAGGCGACTTCAAGGAACTTAAAATGATAAAAATCAATTAATGAAGTCAGATAGTTTAAAGAGAAATTACATCCTCGACTTAAGTATGTGTGAAATTATTTTATCCTTTATGATTTTTTTTTATATCTACGCGAACACTACACATTTAATAAAGCTAAGTACTTTTACTGATTATATCGCGTTTAACACCATTTATGTTTCTATTTTTTTATATCATGACGTTTCGGGTACTTTGCAGGGTCGGTTACAGGGGACTAAGGGGATCGATGTCCTGATGTCAAAGTTAACCAGGAGTACCTTTATAATTATTACTTTTGGTCGGATCTATGCAAAATGAACTTACTGTGTCTAAAAGTCTTGCAGTGGTATGCTTGGGCTTAGTTTTAATTTTATAATTACAGGATCCCGAGCAGTTCCCAGACTCCTTCTCTATTGAAATTAGGTTGACATGCTAAAGCTCAACGCCCAGGTGTTTGCTATCGCTCATCCTTCGTGCTCTCTGTAACAAAGACTTGCCCACGGTAGCAAACTCTGAAGGATGATGGTGAGATTCGCCGTTTAAACATTGGTTAGTATGGGTATTTTTCCTATACACAGTGTGATCTATGGTATTGTTAGTATTTCGGATGACTAACCTATCTAGGAAGGCTAAGGAATCATTTTCCTCTAACTTCATAGTAAAGTGTTAGTGTTTATGGAATTAAGATGTTCTAAAAATGCAGTTACTTCATCTGATAGTAAGTACCGCTTGCAGAACCTTATATGTGCACTAAGAAAGACTTTCTCTTCAAAGTCCTCCATGAATATATAGGCGACATTGAGACATATATTATGTAGGTGAGCTCATCGCTACACCATCTACTTGCTTGTAAAATTCTTCTTTCCACAATAGATAACCAGATGTAAGGCAATGTCTGAATAATAGTGCATATTCTACTAGCATGTCGTTTCCCTCTGGTTTCCTAGTTACAATTCAGGTACAGTGTTCAACAGATACGTATATATATATAGAGACTGAACATCAACATTGACCATGGTTTCATTGTCAGTAAGACGTAGGTCTTTTATCTCGCTGACAAAGTAAATTCAACTGTACGCGGTAGAGCCATGCTGCAGCTATATTAGTAGTATAGTTGTAGCACGAATGGGTCGGCTCGACCGGGGAATTATCACGCTCTCACACCTGCTTGCGTAAAATAGCAGCTTAACACTGCTGTGTTTCGTATGGTGAGTGTAGAGAACCGGAGCCCCTTTTTACTGGAAAAGAGGCATTCCATTTTAGTCCTCACGGGTGAAAACATATCTGCATTTTGATTCGCAAACGAGGATAAATGTAGATGTCTATGGGCTACAGCAACCACTTAGCATCTGGTAGACTGTGTGCTCGTTTGTCACCTTATCCTATAAAAAAATCCATCCTTAGTGTGTGCTCTTGTGTGTCCTCTGAGTGGTGATAATATTTTTGCTAAGTATTGAGTCCATCCCCAAGCCAAATGAAAAAAGTTTCTCGAATGGCAGCTTCATATATAATAGCAACCCCCCACTAGATGGAGTGACGACCTGGTAAGACATGCAGGAAGTTGACGGTAGCTCACAACCGTGATTTGTGGCATTCCTTGGGAGAGGCCTGTGTTCAGCTGTGGACTTGTGAAGGGCTGTAATGATAATGATGATGTTGATGAGCCAATCTACAAGTTGGCGAATCGATCTGACACACTATTGCATGCGATAAAATCTGTAAAAATGTATTATTTTATCCTTTTTAGTTAACCAAGGAACAGCAGAAGCTCAGATGTCATCTAAATAGTTACTTTAAAACTTCATCCACTATTTTACTCATACGGGGGGATTTGATATAGGAATAACCCTAAATTAAAGCCTAAATAAAAGAATCATTAAAATCCGTTCATAATTGACGAAGATATCGCGTAATATAGTACAAGAAACGTTTAGAGTCAAAATTATAATATCATCCTTTTTGAAGTCGCCTGAGTATATCAGAAAACCAATAAAAGTTCGACAATTAATTCAAATTATGCTAATTTAGCTAGCTTTTTGTTTTAGACCAATTGCAAGCCTGTGACGAATCAAAGCGAGACAAATTAAAATGCCATTTAAAATATAGCGGGGAAAAACAGTACACGATAATTGAGAGCACGCTTCGTAAGGTTCAATAATTTATGCAGCTCGCTATTAAGTTCTTTATTAGGTGAAGACCTCATGGAATCAAAATTCATCCAATACAAATTAGGCAACCATGAAGAAAAGCACGTGCCAATGCCATTTCTTTCCGATGTCAATTTTTGAATGCATGTATGCAGATTTGAAGGATAAAGAATTTAAGTTTTGTGAATACCAGTGTGGTAATTGCACGCATTATTTTTCGTAATTGAAATAAAACTGGTGAGAGTAGGAAACTTTTATGTCAATTCGACTTTCAAATTAACCTAAAGATTTTTTTTATAGAAGAAGAGGCAAATGAGCATGCAGCTCACCTGATGGTAAGTTTCTTCTGTCGCCCATGATTAACTGCAACATCATGGCAATTACAGATGCATTGCCAGACTTTTGAAAAGAGTAAGCTCATTTCTTGAAAGTCCCTAAGTCGTATCAGTCCGGAAAATTATTAAAGAATGAGTAAAAAATGAACACTCGCTCCATCTGATGATAAGTGCTTGCTGAAGACCATAGAGATCTACTTAAATCCTCGATTAAATATAAAAACGCAGATACGTTGTCAGCTCTAAAAACTAGGATGATATCTTTCGTTACCAGTAAAAAGGGTCTTCAGCTCTCTACACCAAGCAGCCGACCTGGGATTGATCAGAAGATTAAAGTTGGTCTTTGCAAGTGAATTAGGTACGAACACGTATTTTTAGTACGATGTGTGAGTAGAATGAGTGCATCTCATTAAAACATTGGTAAAAATTTATTGCCCAGACAGGCAGGATTACGTTAGTTAATTTATTATTGCTTTCTATTTTAGACTAAGCCGATATCGTCTATACAAATTTACTAGAGCTACTTAGCAAACTCGGTAGTCTGTTCAACCGGTGCATACGCCATGTTTTTAGTCTGCATAAATTTGATCATATATCCCAATCTCGCTTTAGTCTTAAGACACTATATAATATTCGTTCCAACGGAAAACTCGTGTTCTAGATACTTTGAATGGTATTCAAAATTTGTTGGCAAATCCTGTCTTCCATCTTACTTAAAATATTTAAAATTAATGTGAGATGAAAGGGGCCCTAATTAGATCATACGGTTTGGACCACGCTCTTCAAGCTGTATGTGAATGAGCTAATAACGACATCAGTTACATGGATAGGGTGTTGTTGACTGCAAATGTTTACGGCCTGCAAAGGCCGATCAAGATTTGTGAAGCTTACGTCCTCACTCATGATTTGGCTTATAATGTAAAAAATAGCCATGTCCATCCATGGTCTTTGAGACACGGAGTAAACGACATGACATAGTACCACCTTTTTTTATAGGATAGGGTAACAAACGAACACACAGTCCACCTGATGGTAAGTGATTGCTGTGACCCATAGACATCCACATCTATCCTCAATAAAAAATCATAATGAAGATGCGTTGGCAGCCGTGAGGATTAAGATAGAATAACTCTTTTTCTGTAAAAAGGGTCAATGAACAATAATAACAATTGTACAAAGAGTGTTTAAGTTCAGATATCTTGGTCACATTCTGACTCTCCATCTCAAGGACGATGATGACATTGAGAGGGAACGGAGAAAACTGAACCCTATTCAGAGCTTTCTGCATGTTTTTTTACACGTGCAGCCTGTGGGGTTAGATATACTAAAAAGGCTCCCAACGACCTCAGAGTACAAAAAAAAACCAATCGTTTAGGGTGCTACCGGATACTGGGCTTGGCTTGCTTCTGTAATGTTTTTACGCTACTATGCGCAAGAGGTGCGCGTCTCTGGTGCGCAGGGTGCGGAGGAGCAACAGCGTCCTGAAATTGATCGCAAGCAGTTGGACTGTCTATACATGTGCCATTGTAGTGCCATTTCTGGTGGACTGGTGAGAAACTCGCCCATAATATTTTTTCACAAATATTGTAATAAATAAAATTATGCCTAACCTACATAGTTATAAGTTATTTATATGTATTATGAACAAAATATGAATCTTGGTTGCTTGAATAATTGAATTATTCTTCTTCTTTTTGTTAAATTTATAGGTACCCATAAAGATTTCTTGCTCTCAACCACTAAAAAAAAAACTAACTATTCCAGTGCTTAAGTCCACATATTTTTAGTTTATTAATAACACCGGAATAATCTGTTACGTAAAATAAAAGAAGTATCTGCAATTGATGTGTTCACACGTCAAGATGTGACACATTATTTGGAATTACTAGGTTTGTATATCGATTCATTCTCCACCTGTTATACGATTCAATGAATCCTTATGTAGGATTCAGTGGGACTTAGCATCCACTTACCATCAAGTGAATCCTTGTCCGTTTGTCATCCTTATTCTATAAAAAAACAACCTTTTTTCACATTGAAGTAATATGTACTACGTACTTAGAAGTGACGCTGAAACTTGGGTCATTTGTAATACGCATAAGAGCCCACGGGCTCAAACTTACTTAGTCTGTGCCATAAAAAGGCACCCTGTGCCTTCTCCCACGCGCTCCACGCTGTCATACAGATTTAGGTCGCGGTGTCAGTTCTAATACGTAGTACATATTACTTATGTGACTTTTTTATAGTATTTGTGTATCATCTGTCGGTGACCCTTATAAATAAATAAATTTTTTAAACGTTATTGCCATATAATCGATTCCTCTTGTATTGTTAAGACATTTATTTCTGTTTAATAACGCCAATAGGATTTTCTCCTGTATAATTGAACGCGAAACAGTTATTTGTAGGCCATACAAATACTTGTACCGAATGGGATTCGAAACTGCGACCCTCAGTGCCGCAACTTATTGTTAAACCATTGCGCCACGGAGCCGTCAAACATACTTAAAAGCAATGATGTCTTAATACATATATCAAATAGTTTTACTCAAAGTTACATTTTCTTTCATTGTAACTAAAATACTCAATATACCTGCGCTTGTAAATAAACATTACGTCACGGTTCTTGAATGTCGCACAACGAGTAATGATAAGCAATCTCACATTCATTAACGATTTGAGTTTGTCATTGATCTTATCATTAGCATAAACGAGAATTACACGCAATAAATTTTCACATTGAAATTAACTACCGATAAAAGAATATATGACTTTCCGGCAACAGTCCACAGTCGTAAATATTGTGGTACATAAAAAGATATGTTGGTCTTGGAACAAGATAGTTTTAATTCAAAGACAACAAAATGTAATTTAAAACTGTCTTTGAAAAATGGAAAGTAAGAAGAAAGATCAATTTAAAGTCAAAATCAAATATATTTATTCAAAATTAGCTTTTACAAAGTACTTTGAACGTCAAACGTTACGCCATTGCTTCAACAAGTCCCTACTGAGGGGAGACCTTGTGAGAATAAGCAGAAAACATTTACAATTGGACTATTTTAAATAAAACCAGTTTTTACGGATTTTAAAGCGTAACGTAAACTTATTTTATATTCCCGACGTTTTGAGTACTTTACAGCACCCATGGTCACCAGGGGGCTGAGGTGTTCGACATCCCAATATCATAGTTAACTACGGCTACCTTCAGATTAAACTTATTAATTTTTAGTCCGATCTACGCAGTATGAACCATCATGAAGTATCATGAAGTTTTGCAATTGTATGCTTAATTTGATATTTTAGTTTATTGATAATATGATACCAAACAGATAGTAGCACCCAGCCATTTGAATGTTTTTAGGGTTCCGTTCCTCAAAAGGAAAAAACGGAACCCTTATAGGATCACTTTGTTGTCCGTCTGTCTGTCTGTCTGTCTGTTTGTATGTCTGTCTGTCTGTCTGTCTGTCTGTCCGACAAGACCCTTTTTCTCAGGAACGCGTGGAGGTATCAAGCTGAAATTCATATCAAATACCCACGTCTACTGTCCCTTGGAGCTGTGGAAAAATCAAACTACTACTACTTCTACTTCTTATTTACGTACTTCTCGTGAACTCAGAATCTTGAAATTTGGTACGAAGCAACGTTTTATAGCACAGATAAAGGAAAAATTGCAAAAAGCATAAATTTTTAGTTACATCGTATAATAAAAATATTTTTAATAATTTTAAATTAATATACCTACGGATTTGTACGGAACCCTCGGTGCGGGAGTCCGACTTGCACTTGGCCGGTTTTTTTGAATACAGTAGACTTGCAAACCATCCTTGGAAAGAATCTATGTTCTTTAGGGAGTATTTGTGGTCTATCAACTTAGATGTAGTGACGGGGGTCATCCTGTACGTGTTCATATACTGCCGACTTCCTTGGACTATTTTTCTCCCAACAGTTATCATCATAAAATTTATATTAAGTAAGGAAGATAAAGTCTAAGGAAGCTCATTATGTCTACGGATTCATATCTTTTAAATATTCATTAATTTATAATGTCATTCGTTCATAAAAATGATTTTTACATGCGCTTTGAGCCTCACAAAGACAAATCAGTAATAATACAGGGAATGTTTTTATAGATAGTTATACATTTACCCAAAGCCGCTAGTTTTTAGTGTCTGTACTTTGGAACAGCATCACTCGTTTTGTCTAAGGTATTAAAATAATTAATAGAACCAGGAGTTTCTTTGCAGAAATTCATTATATTAATTACCTTATAAATTAATTAGTTAGGATCCGCGTAACAAAGTAATATTATGTGTCTTACCTAGTTTGAAGAGCACGTCGCACGCTTAATTGTCAATCACTATCCTCGTTACTACTAACCCCTGCACCACTACTACCAACATAACTACACTAGGAAAGACACAACACCGTCGATAATACGACACGTGTTTGGCTTCTAAACGAGGCATCCTCAGGTGAAGTAGACTTCGCGGTGGCTCACCGCTAATTGCGAGAATTTTAACGCAACAGTAATAATTTAAACACTATATTTTTTAACTAGAATAGAGTCTTACTTAGTCCACTGATGCGCAAGATTATCATCATTCATATGCAATCATTTTACGTTGCATCGAGGGCCCGTACAAAACAAGGAAACATTTAAAAAATAAGTTACACATAGTTAAGTAAAACCAGTATAATCCATATTCTTAACTTAATTCATAACTTAACTCCTCCTTCTTACTTCCACCATTGAAAAATCAGACACTCGGCCAGTCTCCAAACTTTAGATGTCGACTTACCATACATTCGAACCATACGGTTTGCTACATCGTTCGTCATGCGTAGTACAGCAAATAATATGTGGAATAAGATGTCAGTATCTTTCCATTCGATTATAATGTGGGTGTATGCAAGGCGATAGTGAACATACTTTTGTTAAGTCAGTGCGCTTCACCATCTTCAGGTGCATCACCACTCATAATCAGGTGGGATAGTAATCAAGCACTGGCTTAGAATAGTAAAAAAATAATCCGTATTCTGTTCTAAATTAACTATTGTATCAAGTATTACATAGAGGTTAATTAGTAATGAAAATATAACTGTCTTCATTATATGCATTGTATATAATTTAAGTTTTTTCCCGACTTTACACAACCAATCAATTACATTAATATTAGGTCCTTACATATGAAATTAGCATTTTGTTGTACTGACCAATTTGATCTGAAAAAATATCTCCTCTTTGGTTGAGAGTTCCAAATTCAAATTTATAAATTCATTTAGCTCGTACATTTGAGTTTTGAAAACAGTCATTCATTTGTTTTTACCTCATTATTTTTTTCTTTGGCATCGCTTATTACCGCACAATGGAAAACATGAAATATCGGTATATTTACGAGTACGCGTTCTACCATGGCACCAGCGCTGCAGAAACAGCTCAAAGGATTAATTATATGTACCGCGCTGGCGTCGCAAAAGAAAGCACGGTAAGTTTTTGGTTTCAACGTTTTCGTTCTGGAAATTTCGACCTTCAGAACCAACCCCGTGGACGGCCGGAGACCAAAGTGGAAAATGAAGAATTAAAAGCTATTGTGGAAGCGGATCCACCTCAAAGCACTTCAGAGATAGCTGCAGGCTTCGGGGTAAGTGATAAAACTGTATTTATCCACTTGAAGCAAATTGGGAAAGTAAAAAAACTTGAACGATGGGTAGCTCATGAATTGAGTGAATCGAACTTGCAAACACGTGTCGACTGGTGCGTTACTTTGCTCAACCGACACAATAACTAAGGGATTTTAAATCGAATCACTACTTGTGATGAAAACTGGATACTGTACTATAATCGGAAGCGCTCGTCGTAATGGCTGAACTCTGAAGACCCAGTCAAATCCTGCCCTAAACGAAAATTGACTCAGAAAAAGTTACTTGTGAGTATTTGGTGGTTTAGCGCCGGTGTCGTTTACTACAGCTTTCGAAAATCTGGCCAGACGATTACGGCAGATATCTTTTGTCACCAATTGCAAACCATGAAGAAAGAACTAGCCGCTAAACAACCGAGATTGGTCAATCGATCTAGGCCACTTCTGCTTCACGACAACGCAAAACCACACACTGCAAAACAAACAACCACTAAGCTAGATGACCTTGTGGCGGCGCAGTCGTCGCGCCACAAGCGAAAAACACATCAAAGCCTAAATCGCGCTAACAAAGTTCCGAAGTTAAAAGCAGCATACATAGAATAGCTCCGAACTACCACTCGGAGCGTTGGCCGCTCCCCGGGCAGAACATCTTGCCCGGCGGGAGATCTCCCCTTTTCCTTCCACCCGCTACAGTGGTGACCAACCGACGTGATATGAACACGCAACCAACTACCTTCGGAAACTACTATTTCAAACCTTCGTCATCATACTCAAGCTACCCCATTCATTCGCTCCCGAGCAGATGTTGTCTGCAGTCTTCACATTCTGCAAGCCATCTAGCTTTACAAAAGGTTCATCGCAGCACTGGAATAATAATGCTTCCTGTTCCTTCAAGCTACTCTCTGCGCTACAGTGTTCTTTTTTTTTTTTTTTTTATAGTAGAGGGGGCAAACGAGCATGCGGCTCACCTGATGGTTAGTGACTACCGCCGCCCATGAACAACTGAAACACCAGGGAGGGAATTGCAGATGCGTTGCCGGCCTTTTAAAAAGGAGTACGCTCTTTTCTTGAAGGTCCCTAAGTCGTATCGGTCCGGAAAAATCGCTGATGGTAATCGATTCCACAAGGAAGTCGTGCGAGCAAGAAAACATCTTCTAAATCGCACAGTGGTGGACCGCCAATCATCCAGATGGTGTGAATGGTATCGGGAGTTCTGCCGCGATGTGCGTTCGTGAAATTTGGCGGCTGGGATTAATCCGAACAATTCCTCAGAGCACTCCCCATGGTAGATGCGAAAGAAAATGCAAAGAGATGCAACATCTCTTCGCAGCGCCAATGAGTCGAGCCGATCGGAAAGAACTCGGTCGTCGACGATTCGAGCCGCTCTGCGCTGGATGCGGTCAAGTGGAAGGAGCTGGCACTGGGGAGCCCCTGCCCAGAGATGGGAACAGTATTCCATGTGAGGCCGAACCTGCGCCTTGTAAAGTTGCAGGCGGTGTGCCGGCATGAAATACTGTCCCGCTCTGCTGAGCACGCCAAGCTTTTTAGAGGCCAATTTGGCCTTCTCTTCCAAATGACCACGAAACTGCACGTCACTCGATATGTCGACGCCGAGGATTCCGATACTGGCTGAGGCAACCAGGGGAGTGCCTTGAAACTGAGGAGATACGACAAAGGGGTTCTTTTTGTTCGGCACGGCTCTGAGCCTTACTGCTCGCCTTTGCTTCACAGCACTCTCGCAGATTACTTGCCTTCTTCTCGACTCACCGCAGACTTACAAGGCAACGGGCACTTGCAAATTCGTCGACATCTAGACTGCACTATCGACCTCCGGTCTGAGCAGGGGGGTGATGTGCCGGCGCAGTCGTCGCGCCACAAGCGAAAAACACATCGAAGCCTAAATCGCGCTAACAAAGTTCCGAAATTAAAAAACAGTATATATAGAATAGAATAGTTCGGAGCTAACTACCACTCGGAGCGTTGGCCGCTCCCCGGGCTGAACAACTTGCCCGGCGGGAGATCTCCCCTTTTCCTTCCACCCACCACAACCTACAATTGGAATGTCTGTGACATCCACCATACTTCCCCAACCTTGCTCCAACAGATTACCATTTTTTCCGAAATTTGGACAACTTCTAACAAGGAAAAAAATTCAACTCCGATGCGGCAGTCCAAACCGCCTTCAAAGAGTTTATTGATGGTGGTTAATGATAGTGGTTTACTGATGGTTACACATGGTTTTTTTAGTAAAGGGATCAATGAACTACCTATGAGATGGCAAAAGTACATAGATAACAACGGTGCATTCTTTGATTAATTAAATATATTTTACAAAAAAATAATTACTTTATATTCCTCCCGTACAAAATCCCAATTTCATAATATTATGTAAAGACCTAATATATCTAGAAGCCACTGTGCAAATATTACAAATACCTCGTAGCACAAATACCTCGTAGTATTCGGTTTCCTTTTTGAGATCCATATTTTACCAACTGTATCTTAAAAGTGCCTACGCGGACTCAGCTATTGCAAGATAATTAGTAAATGCCACATCTGTCAACGTAAGGGAATTCCTTAGTGATTTGTGTACACATTATTACGTACTTTTACAGTTTGTGCGAGTGGGCGATACAAATCATATATAGATACAATATCAATATATTGGTACTATATTCAATATCTATATATTGAGTGACAAACTACATATTAGGTGCCACTGCAGTACAACGTCACACCACAGTACATTTAACGTTGATTTCGATTTAACAACGAATAAAATCTATGAAAATATCACTCATTCAAATTTCGAACGAGCCATGAATGCGCAAAAGAATATAAGATATATATAAGATAAGATATACTTTTTTCGAAATACATATCATAGATTTTAACCAATACTATAATAACATCATGTTTGTATCATGTTGTATCATGGTGTAAGAAGTGATGCTCTTAAATTAATTATTTCATATTTAAGTAAGAGAACGCAAAAAGTTGTCATTAACAATATGAGCTCTTCCGGGTCGATGGTACAAATGGGCGTGCCTCAAGGCTCGATTGTCGGCCCCTTTCTGTTTCTTGTGTACATTAATGACTTACTTTACATAGTAGGGGATAACCATGATATAGTATTATTTGCAGATGACACTTCTTTAATTTTCAAATTAAAACGACAATTACTAAAATATGACGAAGTAAATAATGCTATATCTAAATTAGTAAATTGTTTCAAAGTTAATAATTTGCATTTAAATGGTACTCAAACAAAATGTATGAAATTCATGACTCCAAATGTCAAACAATTAAATACTAATGTAATTTTAAATGAGGAGAAACTGAGTCTTGTAGATACCACCATTTTTCTTGGAATCACACTAGACGCGAAGCTTCAATGGAACCCCCATATATCAAAACTAGCAAGCAGACTTAGTTCTGCAGCATATACTGTAAAAAAGATTAGAAGTCTAACTAGTGTTGAAACAGCTAGACTAGTTTACTTTAGCTATTTCCATAGCATAATGTCGTATGGTATTTTGCTATGGGGACACGCAGCTGACACTGAAATTATATTTGTTTTACAGAAGAGGGCCATAAGATCAATTTATGATTTAAAGCCTAAAGTGTCGCTGCGACAAAAATTTCAGGAAATTAATATATTAACTTTGGCCTCTCAATACATTTATGAAAATGTAATGTACGTACACAAAAATAAAAGTAGTTTTACAAAAATAAGTGATATTCATTCTGTAAATACTAGGAACAGACACAAGCTAGTAGTACCAGTTACTCGACTCCATCGAGTCAGTAATTCACTCTTGGGGCGATGTGTACGCTTTTACAACAAAATTCCAGAAAATATAAAAATTTGACCTGCTCAAAGTTCAAAAACTTTATTAAACTAAGTTTGTATAAAAAGGGTTATTATAATATTAAGGAATTTATGGATGATAATAACCCCTGGAAATGAGGTGATCGCTACCAAGCTATTTCTAATTTGTTATGTTGTTAATTTGTGTAACATCATGATTCTAAGCTGTTATTTATAAAAAAAGTCCCGCTGGGTTTCTTGCTGGTTCTTCCCAGGACAGAGGTTTTTTTCCGAACCAGTGGTAATCAAACAAAAGAGTGACTTTCAATAAGTATTATATATAATCTATATTGAATAAAAAAGTTTCTGTTTCTGTTTCTGTTTATTTAATACAATATATCTTCAAATCTATCAAAAAGTAAACTAAATCCATCAAACATTGCATGTCACCGCGCGGTACTGAATACTGACTTCCTTACGAAGAACTTACTTTAGAATCACGTAGATATCAACCGATACATAAATATTGAAATAAATCATTGATATAGATACTTTTTTTATAGGATAAGGGTGACAAACGAGCACACAGTCCACCTGATGGTAAGTGGTTGCTGCGGCCCATAGACATCTACATCTATCCTCGTTTGCGAATCAAAATGCAGATGCGTTGTCACCCGTGAGGACTAAGATGGAATGCCTCATTTCTAGCAAAAAGGGCCACCGGCCACCTGCACTCACCGAGCGAAACGCAGAGGTAAACCTCTACTTCACGCTGGTATTCTGTGAGGTCGTGGTACTACCCCGGTTCGAGCCGGCCCAACCGTGCGACAGCAAAAGCTGCTGCATGGCTCTACCACTGTTAAAGATTATAGATATATAACATAGAAATAGAATAGAATAGATACGTCACGTAATACTAAATATATGAAATAAATATATTCAATATCAGATATTCATATCTAATACATACGAATAGATACGATTTGGTAAAGGGTAAGAGTGATATTACCTATGCAGTTTGTTGTTGATGTTAGCAAAATGCAATATTTTAGCAACTTATGTACTTATGTTGTTTGCACGGTCCTTACCGTGCAGTGGCGGTGTAAGAACATCCATTGCCCCACATTATCCTGTGGGTGTCGTTAGAGGCGAGATGGCCTGCAGCCTCTTCCTAATAACGACTAAAATTAAAACACTGCGGTTGCCAACCCGCTTGACAAGGGTGGCCATGAAAAATAAACCCCCTATGAGGAAGTTTATGGCGGAGACCTATGTTCAGTAACGGTAAGTTGTTTTATTAACCAGCACATGCGTGTTAGCGGTAGTATGTTGTTTTCAAACAGATTCCCTGAAGCTATCTTAGAAGAACACTTTAAGTTGACCGTTACTGCCCTTAAATACATGTTTGTAGAAATAGTTTCATAGTAGAAAATAAAATCGCAGCTCAAGCGTTTAAGTTAGTCGTAAAACTTTTAAGATGTGGCAAAAGCTACAAGTGCACCACTGCGGAACACGTGGTTTTAATGTAAATACGGTGACATGACGTTTTTAAATTATAAACTTGCCTGCAAATTTGCCTTAGATATAATCGAGTAGACTATAAAGGTTTCCTTTTACTTTTTTATGGAATAAGCTACAATTTTTTTTTAAGAAAATATAATTAAATTAATGTATTTTCCCTTTCTTTCGGCTTTGTCGCTTGTTTAGCACCACTCGGGGGACACGTGTAGGGTGGGCCTAGGATTAGGTGGTCGAAGCCTATGGACGCGAGCGACTCATCCCCAAGATGTCATCAAGAGTGACAAAGCAAATTTATGTTGCAGAGGTGAATGGCAGAGTCGGGAAGGGTCGCCCTAGGCGAAAGTTTATCGACCAAATTGGAGATATATTGAAAATGGGCCAAATTAAGAGTACCTTTAACCGACAAGCGTGTATGCGTAGGTATATGGATGTAGAGGAAGCGAGAGAGGTGTGCCAGGATCGTGCCAAATGGAAGTCCATAGTCTCTGCCTACCCCTCTGGGTGACAGGCGTGAGTGTTTATATGTTATATATATATATATATATATATATTTTCCCGTATGTTTTTTGGCGGTGTAAAAATATTGATTTAGGGAAACAAGCCAGTGGATGTGCAATGGAGTCTTCCTAATAACAACTGGACTATAAAAGACTGCAGTTGCCAACCCGCCTGCCAAGTGTAATTATGGACAATATGGGGGGGGGGGGTATGGAGACATTCAATAAAAGATCTATGTTCACCAGTTCACTTTATTAGGTTGTAATTAATAAATAATTGAAATACAAAAGTGGAGCACGCAGCCCACTTTATGGATAATGAATGTTGTGGCCCACAAATATGAAGATATGAAGATGTCGTGTATCCTCGATTAAGAACCAGAGTACTTATGTGATGTTACCGCTGAGGACTAATGTGGTATGCTTCGTTACTTGTGCAATGGGTCCAGTCCTACTCATTATACGAAAAATAACAGCATGATGCTACTATTTTACGCTAGCATTGAGAAAACCTTCATATAAAAAATACAAATAAATATTTATAACAAAGTTGCAGTTCGTTAAAACACATTGGGGCTGCGCGAAGGACATTTATTTACTCAAAAATCCTATCAGGAACGATTCGAGTTCCGTGTTCAAAGTTAGAATACCAACGTCAAATAGCAGCTAAATACTTACGTTTTCATATGGTGAATGTAGAGAACCGGAGAGCCTTTTCACTTCTAACGAGGTTTTCCATCAAAAATAGGACCACAAATTAATGCTCTCCCTACTTTGCGACAAACCGTAGTTCGAATAGACTTCATGCACCAAGATACAACTGCGTGGTATTATAAAGTTTTCAACCGCTATCCTCCATTATTGCAAATTAAAGTTACATTCCCGATGTTAAGGACCGTTCATTATGTGTTTCATTGAAGCGTATCGAGTCTTCATATGGTATGGTTAATTTGAAACGATTATACACACTCTTCATATAAAATTAAAAATTTGCTTACGATATTGAAGCTGAATATTTTTGGTAAGTATTTGTTGCAATCCTTTCAAACGGTGACAAGAAGTTGTGATGTAATTTTATTTGTTACCAGCTGTTCCTGGCGACTTCGCTCGCGTGTAATTTGGGTTTTTAATTTTGTGCGCGGAACCCTAATTCTAAATATTATGGGGGTCATGGTTGAATAGGGGCAAAAATTTCTCATTATAATCCTAGGGGTTCAAAATGGTCAAAAACCAAAAATATTAAAAAATCTTATTTGATCTATAACTCCGCCTCCTTCGGAGGTTCTTACACAGTCTTTACTTCCCGCATCTCACTTGTTACATGTATGAATATATTCTTGGTTAATTTCCAAATCGCGTAAACACAAACATACGAGACAGAAAGAGAACATTTATTTTTTGGAGTTGGTTAAAATAAATTTGTTTAGTTTATCTCGTAAATATGAGATTACATTGCAATAAAATTATAAACACCACAGTTTCGATCATTAATTGATAATGGATTCGAATATAAAAGTCTAAATTCAATTTAATACAAAAATGCATCAACAAGCTCTTTATATATCGGGATTATAATTCATAAAACGTACCTCAAATAAATTTACAGCCACTAAACAGATGTTCGGATACATTATGTTTTGAATAAAGAGTTCCCCGTAATTGAATGTAGTTAAGCATAAAGAATCCAAACCACTCTCGCGTCAAAATGAATCATCTGCTAAAATCTTTATAAACCTTCGTATTAAAAACAATTCCGCCAAATTTTGGGAAATCCAAAATTGCACACCTCGATCCCTCAAGTTAATTAAAAAGAACGTTACCTACCTTGTCTTTTTTATCATTATTATATAAATGGTAGATTTCCAAACTGCTCTTAAAGTTCATCGACATTGGTTATTATTTCGTAAACAATAATGATTTCATTAATAAACTACCGTGGTGTATGTCTACCTGATATCGCTCCGTGAGTGTCGGGAGAGGTGACAGAGGGAATCAAACCAGGAGGCGGCCAGCAGCGTCTTCCTAATATCACTACAAAATAAAACTACTTCGATTGCCAAGCGTAGTAGCGATGGCGCATATCCACGGTAAATTATAGTATATTAATCTATGGGTGAGGCATATATTCAGAAATGGATTTTGATAGGCTTAACAGAACAATAAAGATTTGATTAGTAATTTACAATAGCTATAGGATCTTTCAAAGCATAAGAAGTCAAGCAAAGCTAAGTAATAATTTTGGTCAAATAGTTAAGTAGATTCTATAGTTAGTTTCATTTATAATCGTGTTAATACACATGCACAGACCAACGGACGGAAAATAAGTAACAATAATGTTAATTGCATTTATTCACGCTAACATAAAAATAAACGTCTGCAATCCAGGTTTAATCCCCGCTGGCATCACAAAATTTTTAATTTTGAAAACTGATACGTTCACCACACTCTCACATAAAACCAGCATAAAAGACCAGCTTAATGCTGCTGTGTTTCACATGGTGCGTGACTGGCGACCCTTCCTGCTGGAAACGAGACATTTCATCTGTTAATCAGGGTTGAAAGCGCATCTGCATTTTGATTTTTAATAGACGATAAATGTAGATGTATAACATCCACTTACCATCAGGTGGACTGTGTGCTCGTATGTCATCCATATTCTATGGTACGTTCGTATGGTATTTGTGTGTTTGTCCTTGTACAAAGATTTACCACAAGCTCGGAGTAAAGGAAACATCGTGAGCAAACCTGTTTGAGAAACTTTAATATTTAAAGACCCTTGGACTTCGTTAAATTGCTATGCGGCAACGCGCTGGATTTGTCTATGCCCTTAAATCCTCTCAAAAATAAGAAGAAAGAACGTCTTCTTATTTTTGAGCCCAGTTTTAGGATCTATATAATAATAATAATGTCCTTCGGACCGAATTTCAGTCACGTTGGCAAGTCTCAATGGAGACTAGCAATCTGCAGAGGACAGAATAATAGTGTCCAAGTGTATGCGCAAGCACAAATACACACACTGGCCTTCACTCTTGTAGTCTGATAGAACGGCAAACCGACATCACCGGAGAGAGGTCAGGCGCAGGACTAACGGCTTTTCTGTATTTTCCGAGACACGGAGGTGAAACACCGCCAATTTCTGATTCCGAGCTCCTACTCAGAATTTATTGATAGAAAAACTCAATAACTGATTTTAATTGGATTCGGGATGCGAACCATAGACTTAACAATGAGCAGTCGCATTTATTCTCCGGTCCTCTACATTTACCGTACAAAACACTGCATAAAACTGCTATATTAACGCTGGTATTCTGTACGAGCGTGGTCCTTCCGCGGTCTAGCTGACCCATTCGCGCTAAAACAATAATATAGCTGCAGCATGGCTCTACCACGTTTAAGATACCTATTATAGGCTGATACTTTTTATAAAAATAAATTGACTATTCCACGTCGCACAATAAAATAAATTAAAGAAACTCGTTCTCCGGTGGTCTTCATAACAGTTTAATGTGATGCAGGGGGCGTGCGCGGCCAGCCTCCACTTGAATAAATAATACATCATATTATTTGTAATGTAATGACTTATTAAATATTTCGTATAGTGAACGAAACGATCAGCTTGTAATAAATTTTTTATGAGCTTCTGTTTATGTTGAGCGATCCAGAATCTGAGTCAAAGACCATTTAAAAAAAACTAATAACACTGTTAACTACTCTTAAACGTTAACCAAGTTTAAAGTTACTTGTGTTAAGAATGGTTCACCAATGTGATGAACTAATTCTAAAAGTCAATTGCCGAACCCACGACCCTCTGAGCTTGCAGTCCGCATCCTATCATTAGGCTACTGTCGCTTAAATACCACTGAAAGAGAAGTTACAAACATTAAGATGTTAGCTATAATAGGTCAAACTTCACCTTGAGATGTAATAGTCTACTGCTGAACTGCTTCTTATAAATTATAAGAGCAGTGTCAAGAGCCGCGGTAGCTCAGGCGTTAAGCGCTCGCTGTAAATTTCACAGTACGCGAGCAACCCGGGTCCAATTCCCGCCGGCACCAATGAAAGTTTTAATTGCAATTTTAAGTGCTGATTTACTACGTTTTCGGCAGTGAAAGCAAACATCGTGAGGAAACTTGAATGTCTGAGAATAAGAAAAAAAAATTACGATGACATGTGAAATTCGTCCACGCGCATTGGGGCAGCGCGGCGGAAATTTCCTTGCTCTAAAACCTCTCAGAAATGAGAGGAGGCCTGTGCCCAGCATTGGGATATATCTTTATGTATAAAAATTACGTGTCACATTGTTTGTTCGCGATGAACTCCTAACTATTGACTGATTTCAATGAATTTTGCACACTGTGTGCAGTTTGGTCCAACTTGAGAGATAGGATAATTTTTATCCCGAGAAGTTTTTTTTTATAGTAGAGGGTGACAAATGAGCATACAGTCCACCTCGTTTGCGAATCAAAATGCAGATGCGTTGTCACCCGTGAGGACTAAGATGGAATGCCTCATTTCCAGTAAAAAGGGCCTCCGGCCACCTGCACTCACCAAGCGCAACGCAGAGGTAAACCTCTACTTAACGCTGGTATTCTGTGAGGTCGTGGTGACTTTCAAATTTTTTTATTGCGAATTTAAGGATTTTTTCATAGGAAGGGTCGTCGGACAGGGCAGAACAACGTCTGCCTAGCCTAATTATATATTTATATTTAAAATTTAATTACACAATTATAAAATAAAATAAATAGTAGAACAATAGAACCCTAAAACTAAAAACTTAAAAATATAATATAATAACTAAAATATATTATTAAAAGGATGCTATATACGCCTATGATCAAGTCATATTTGCATTATCGGCGGCCGAGTTGCAAATAATGGTTACTTTAATGACTGGTCATTGAAAGAAAGGGGTATGAAAGTAAACGCAAGTAAGACGAAAGTGATGGTTTTTGAAAGAGAAGAAACTAAAACTTTATGTGAAATAAGTATAGAAGGGGAGTTGATTGAGCAAGTGGATGAGTTTGTATATTTGGGATGTTTATTTAGCAGGGATGGTAGATATGATAAGGATATAGAACGACGAGTGAACGCAGGAAATAGAGTGAATGGGGCTCTACGCGCTATTATGAGGAGTCAGAATGTGACAAATAAGGCACGTATGGCAATTCATAATGCTGTGTTAGTCCCTACTTTAATGTATGATAGTGAAAATTGGGTCTGGCAGAAGAAGCACGAAAGTAGAATAAATGCTGTAGAAATGCGGTCCTTAAGAGTATGCTAGGGCTGAATCTGATTGACAGGGTGAGAAATAGTGTGATAAGAGAAAAGTGTGGTTTGCAATATGACGTTGTGACAAGGATTAAGAAAGGAACGCACTCGGTGGTTTGGTCATGCAGAAAGAATGAACGAAGAAAAAGTGACAAAGAAAATTTATGTTGCAGAGGTGAACGGCAGGGTCGGGAAGGGGACGCCCTAGACGAAGGTTTATCGAAATGGGCCAGATTAGGAGTACACTTAACCGACGAGCGTGTATGCGTAGATATATGGATGTAAAGGAGGCAAGAGAGGCGTGTCAGCATCGCGCCAAATTAAAAGAGGTCATTTATGGCATTTTCGAAACTTAACTCTTACGCACCGTTGCCATGTCAACACGGGTAAAAGTATCTTTATTTTTTGACTGTTATCTCAAGAGAATATGAAAAAAGACCTGATAATGGTGAGGGTTTTAAAATGACATAGTAGCACACTCTATTCATAGCAGTAAAATATTAAAACTAAATACAGTACGTACCATACACCCAAGATGTTCCGAAGCGATAACAAGAAATGCAATAATACCCCTTGAAATAAAACAAAAGCCCATACCATTTATATTAATACAATTCAAGGCATTTAAGGATATAAAAGCGAAGTGACGATAAATCGAAGTTAAAGTTCCATAAATAAATAAAAAACATCACAGATATTGAACCAGAAACCCAGTAGCCACGAGCCTGTCTCTCAAACCGTCGTGAGAGTACTTACCAGACAGGCAATAAGAAAAAAAAGCCGAGGATTTATTGTGTATCGATCTTGAAAAGAAATCGAATGGTGCAGTAATCTTAGCCCCGTCCCTCTCTTTCACGTTGTGCATCTCGCTCCTCATTCAATAATCTCGATGTTGGTACAGGATGGCTTTTGATCTTATTTTCGATTAAAGTATGAAGAATGAAAGATTTACGACGCGCGTCGGACGCAGTCAAGAATTATTCCGCTGGGCATTTAGGTATGTTTTAGATCAGTCGTGACCCTCGTGACTCTTGCGTTCCGTGTATCGTGGAGTATGCGTGCAAACACAAAAATATATCTGTTAGACGATTGCGGATCGTGTTTGCGCCTGAACTTCGTATCGTGTCGTGATTTGGCTTCCCTTGTTGCAATTATTCGATTAGATTTATAATTTATTAATATAAACCTATTATTTATAATGTAAAGACAATCGGAACATATATAACGGCTCCGCGGCACAGTGACTTAACAACGAGCTATGGCGCTAAGGGTCCCAGATTCGATCCCGCATGGAACAAGTAATGTTCCATGCGGTAGTAATATAGTAGTAGTAAAGTTGTGTGGCCTGCAAGTAATTGTTCCGGGTGGATCGTGTAGGACAAAACCCCAGTGTGGGAGTAACGTTTAAAACACAAAGATATATTGTTAGGCACTAGCTAAGTTAACAGGCCACTGTTATATCCAATGAATAGTGTAGCTCATCTGTAACACCTGCAACTAACTTTAGGAAGACTAATCTATATTGAATAGAAAATTATTCTATTTTATTCTATTAACACCCTGAGAATTGAGAAAACAAACCTTATAACTTGTACAAATTACTCTGACTGTAATAAATTAAAGAAACTGTTGGAATCAGGAGTTTTATAATACTTCATAATATAATCCCACAGTATCATTATTGTGTCATTATTGTAGATTTTTAATTTTAATAAAATCATTGGGCTGGGTTCATAGCTGACATAATAATTTAGGTACATTGCATTTCTTGTATAGAATAAGGGTGGACAGACGAGAATAAGTACAAAATTGTTTTGAAAATTAAAATGCTCACGCTATTTTATTAATTAAAATACACATGATGACAGTTACGCTGGTAGGTATGTAACTTTCATTTTGCGTTTACTGTTACACCCCCTTCCCCTACAAAGACGTTTGTTTATGTTCTACTACGTGAAATTTAGATTTAGATGTTGATGATGATGTCTTTATTTCATATAAAAGGTTACACACACATTAGAATTTGCTCCTGTAATATGAAGGAATTTTACAAACAAAAATGACTTAAGGACAAACATCTAGATTTCGTCGACACAGCGGAGCCGTCATACATTATAAAACAAAATTGATAACTATACTTAGGGAACGGATTTTTTTGTATGTCGTGTTTGCGTATACTATATAATATATACACATACAGGTCATAAGTATTGTCAGTGTCACACAGTAAAAACTTTTCTTTTAGAATGCTGGCCACAAAAAAGTTAATTGAACTCGAATTTCGAATTGTTCATGAAAATAAAACTCTATACTTTTTAGAATTTTACTCATTTTTAAATATGGAGTGGACGCTTAAAGAAGACCCTATTGCAGTTATTGCGTTGCATCGTTGCGGTTACGCGCCAATCCAAATTTTTGACATAGTGAAAAATTTTAATATAACCAAAAGATTCGTTTATCGTACCATCAAACGATACAATGAAGACTCTGGTGTAGATTACAGGTCAAGAAGTGGTCGCCCTCGGTCTGTTAGGACTCCAGCAGTGATAAAAGCTGTGAAGGCGCGAATTCAAAGAAATCCCAAACGTAAGCAGAAACTGTTGGCCCTTCAGATGGGATTAAGCAGAACTACGGTGAAAAGGGTGTTAAATGAAGACTTAGGGCTTCGCGCATATCGAAGAAAAACAGGACATCGTTTGAATGCTCGTCTAATGGACCTGAGACTGTGGTAGATTTACAGATTAACAGTGGTAGAGCCACGCGGCAGCTTTTGATGTCGCACGGATGGGCCGGCTCAAACCGGGGTAGTACCACGACCTCACAGAATAGCAGCGTGAAGTAGAGGTTTACCTCTGCGTTTCGCTTGGTGAGTGCAGGTGGCCGGAGGCCCTTTTTACTGAAAATGAGGCATTCCATGTTAGTCCTCACGGGTGATAACGCATCTGCATTTTGATTCACAAACGAGGATAGATGTAGATGTCTATGGGCCGCAGCAACCACTTACCATCAGGTGGACTGTGTGCTCGTTTGTCACCCTTGTCTTATAAAAAAAAAGAGATGCCGCGCTTTATTGAAGCGGTACGCGGAAAAAAAATATCGGTAAATTCTTTTTTCGGAAGAAAAAATTTTTACCGTAGAAGAGAGCTACCACAAACAAAATGATAAGGTGTACGCACACAGTAGTGAAGACGCTTCTTCACTTTCAACCGTATTCCGCGTGTCCAACGAGGTCATTTTCCATCCTCGCTCATGGTATGGTTGGGAGTTTCTTATTGGGGCTTAACAGAGGTACATTTTTGTGAGAAAGGTGTAAAAACGAATGCAGTTGTGTATCAAAATACAGTCCTGACGAACCTTGTGGAACCTGTTTCTCATATCATGTTCAATAACAGGCACTGGGTATTCCAACAAGATTCGGCACCAGCTTCGCGGAGCGAAGAGCACAGAAGACTAGCTGGCGGCGCGTGAAATCGACTTCATCCGGCACGAAGACTGGCCCTCCTCCAGTCCAGATTTGAATCCGTTAGATTACAAGATATGGCAACACTTGGAGGAAAAGGCGTGCTCAAAGCCTCATCCCAATTTGGAGTCACTCAAGACATCCTTGATTAAGGCAGCCGCCGATGTTGACATGGACCTCGTTTGTGCTGCGATAGACAACTGGCCGCGCAGATTGAAGGCCTGTATTCAAAATCACGGAGGTCATTTTGAATAAACTTTTGTGTCATAAGAATCTATGTTTTGTTAAGTTCATTTTGGTATATAAATGGTTACATAATGAATTTTATTTATTATTTATATATTAATTATTTTATATTAAACATGTGACAGAATTTATGACCTGAGCAGATATATATATATATATATATATATATATATATATATATATATATATATATATATATATATATATATATATATACAATATGAAACAAAAACCCTGTGGTTCCCGTTAAGTACGTTATCAGGATCATTATTCAAACGTATAGGAATAACTTTTTTTTTAAAAACTCGAATAATAGTTTTTTTATTTTATTAAAAAAAATTATATATTTTATATATATTTTTTTTAATAAAATAAAAAAAGAATATGGTCGTTTTTAAAAAAAAGTTATTCCTATAGGTTTGAATACCGATCCTGATAACGTACTTAACGGGAACCACAGGGTTTTTGTTACATGTGGTATATATATATATATATATATATATATATATATATATATATATATATATATATATATAAGTATATATATATATATATAAGTATATATATATATATATATATAGACAAATATCTTCGAGAAGAAATATTTTATTGTGGCTTTATTAAATATATGGCCATCTCTGGGGAAAGCTGAAAAGCGTCGCAGAATTTTCAGCAACCGTAAGAGTTAACACTGTAGCATTATGTGGGCTGGTATCATAGGTCTTATTTGAAAGATTATATATATATATATCTAATATTTCAAAAAAATCAGCAGTTATTTATGATACGTCATTTCGATAGCGTTTCTATGTTGCCAAGGTATGATTAGCGTTATTTTTACACAAAGCACATCCATTGTTTATGTTTATCGAGGCGTGAATTTTAAATGTTGTTGTTTTGCAGCCAGCAGAGGTATGTGAGTAAAATTACCAATGATTAGAGGGAAAAGAAAGGTAAAGTTGGCGTTTAATTTAACTTGTTAATAGCTTTAATCGCAGTAACGGTTCCGAGCGGACTTTTAACTCCTTGCATACTTGGCGTACCTACGTACTATTTATTAGACCGCCATGCAACGTTGTAAGCAAAGTACCTGCTCACCGAGTTATTAATTGGTTTTCATTATGATTTCTTATGTTTACGCGAACACTTCACATTTAAGTGAAAGTGCCTTTTACGGATTTTGTTACGTATATCACCTTATGTTATCCCGGCGTTTCAAATACTTTACTACAGTACCCCCATGACGATGTGTGATCGACTGAGGCGTTCGACGTCCCAATGTCATAGTTAACCACAGTTTCCTTCAGCTTATTAGTACAGTGAAGTATTAAAATAAGAAATTTTAGTTTTAATTTTTATTTATTTTATTATTTATTTCATTTAATATTAGTTTATGCGATGAAATCCGTAAAAACTGCCGCGTAAAAAGTTGTAAAATTAGTTATTATAGAGTGATAAAAAATATAATGAATATACTAACTAACCAACATGTTTCAATGTAAAACTACACTTTGCTAGTTGTTAAGACTCCATATCTGCCCCTGGGTAGATACCACCTTCTTATCTTTTCTACTGCCAAATATCAGTGTTTGCACTACTGTTTATCGAAATAAGGGGTATTTTTTACATAGAACAAGGGTGATAACGATCACACGGTCCACCTGATGGTAAGTGGATGCTGTCGCCCATAGACATCGAAGTGGTCTAAGGTGGAATGCCTCGTTTCCAGTAAAAAGAGTCTCCGGTTCTCTACACTCACCATACGAAACACAGCAGCATTAAGCTGCTATTTTACGCTGGTATTCTGTGAGAGCGTGGTCCTAACCCGGTTGAACCCATTCGTGCTGAGGTGATGAGGTGATGCATCTGTAGCCTTCTTCTTCTGTAGACTTCTTTGAAGCCAGCTGCAGGTGTCCATGGGTCACTACTACTAGCCACATATTTCCAGGTGGACCATAAAGTCGTTTATCATCTCAATATTATAAAAAAAATCGAATATACCTTTTTTTAATGTGGATAAAATATTATACATACATGACCGTATAGTGGCTGTGTAAGAATATCCACAACCCCAAATCATCCCGTGGGTATTGAAGAGGCGACAGAAGGAAACTAGAACAAGAGATGCGCAGCAGCATCTTCCTGATAACAACTCGAAACAATAAAATCTGCGGCTGCCAACCCGCATGCCAAGCGAGGTGTCTATGGTATAATCTCCCAATGAGGAAAACTCTGGCGTAGCCTATGTTCAGAAGTAGACTTTTATAGGCTGTTATAAATCAATGAATGAATTATATAAATTATATATAATTACTAAAAATATATATAATAAATATTAAAATCAAATTAAAATTTTATACGTGGTAGAGCCATGCTGCAGCTATATTAGTAGTATAGTTTTAGCACGAATGGGTCGGCTCGACCGGGGAAGGACCACGCTCTCAAAGAATACCAGCGTAAAATAGTAGCTAACACTGCTGTGTTTCGTATGGTGAGTGTAGAGAACCGGAGACCCTTTTTACTGGAAAAGAGGCATTCCATCTTAGTTCTCACGGGTGACAAGGCATCTGCATTTTGATTCGCAAACGAGAATGGATGTAGATGTCCATGGGCCACAGAAATCACTTATCATCATGTGTACTGTGTGCTCATTTGTCACCCAAACCTATAAAAAAATGTTAGTGGTAGTTTTTTTATTTGTTTTACATTATTTTTGTTTTACAGAAGAGAGTCATTAGAGCAATGTATGATTTAAAACATAACTATTCGCTCAGACAAAAATTAAAGGAAATTAAATAGAAGCGTCAATAGCCTATTGGCAGGGCGCGGACCGCGAACTCGAAAGGTCGTGGGTTCGAAACCGCCATTCGACTACTGTCGTGAACCACCGCTAACACAAGCATAAGTAGTTAAAAAAAAAAGAAATTAATGTATTAATTTTGGTCTCTCAATACATTTATGAAAATGTAATGTACGTACACAAAAATTAAATTAGTTTCAAATAAATATGTGATATTCATTCGGTAAATACTAGGAACTTCGGTAAAAGCTAATGGTACAAGTTACTCGAGTCCATCGAGTCAGTAATTCATTCTTGGGGCGATGTATACGCTTTTACAACAAAATCCCAGAAAATATACCAAATTTGATATTCTCAAAGTTCAAAATCTTTATGAAATAAAGTTTGCATAAAAAGGGTTATTATAACATTAAAGAATTTATGGATGATAATAACCCCTAGGAATGATGAATGAGGTTATCGCTGCCGAGCTATTTCTAATTTGCTTTGTGTTGTTAATGGTGTAACATATATAATTGTAAGCTGTAATTTAAAAAAAAGTCGCGCTTGGTTGCTTGCTGCTTCTTCCCAGGACAGATGTTTTGTTACCAACAGTGGTAAATTAAACAAAAGAGTGGCTTTCTGTTGCCGGCCTTTTCAAAAGGAGAAGGCTCTTTTCTTGAAGGTACCTAAGTCGTATCGGTCCGGAAAAATCGCTGGTAGTAATCGATTCCACAAGGAAGTTGTGCGAGGAAGAAAACTTCTTCTAAATCGCACAGCAGTGGACCGCCAATCATCCAGATGGTGTGGATGGTATTGCGAGTTTTGTCGCGATGTGCGATTGTGAAATTAAGCGGCTGGAATTAGTCCGAACAATTCCTCAGAGCACTGCCAGTGAAAGATGCGATAAAATACGCAAAGAGATCCAACATCTCTTGCGCAGTGTCAGTGAGTCAAGCCGATCGGAAAAAACTACATTGAATAAAAAATAATAAAAAATATATATTGCATAAAAAAGATTCTGTTTCTGTT
The DNA here is from genome assembly GCA_033319125.1 of Parnassius glacialis. Taxonomy (NCBI): domain Eukaryota; kingdom Metazoa; phylum Arthropoda; class Insecta; order Lepidoptera; family Papilionidae; genus Parnassius; species Parnassius glacialis. Next base: position 52,932,113 of record JAVANC010000021.1, on the reverse strand, counting down.
TCTGTTTATAATGCGTTGTCGAAGAAACTTTGTACGATATCAAACATATTTTAGTTTTTTTTTAATAAGAGTTTCATAGCTTTCGAGGTAACATGTTAACTCCATGGATTATAGAAGTGTCGGCCGTCAAAAGGCTATGCCAAATACTAGCCCAGCGATATTTGAATCGAGCTAGTACCAGTTAACCAGTTTGTGGGGACATTCCACCGCTGGCTGTTGAAATCAACGGACCAGATTGTTTACGTTTGATATAGAGATAGCTAAATGTTCACGCTTCGTACCACGTTACACTTACTGTGGACCTTCCAAATATGTATATTTAATATCGATAACCTGAAAATAACACACGTGATTTTTTATCTTAAAATACAATTAGTCCGCTATGCGTTGCAAGTTTGCAACTATACTAATATTACAATGTACAACGCATACATTTATAATATTTACTTACTCTTTATTGGAACATTCTTCTTACTTTAATCATAAAAGGCACGTAACGAGTATTTGTATGGCGTACAAATAATTGTTCCGTGTCTGGATGATTGTCGTTGTGAAATGTATGTATGTAAACTGCCCCCACTATACAAGAAAAAATCCTAGTGTGGAGGTAACGTTTTTTAAACAAACCAAACAAAAAAAATACAATGTTACCTAGACCTTGGGTAATAATAAGTTTTAAAAATTGCAAAAGATATCAACAGACAATTGTTAATACTTATATATGTAGCATTTTAGAAATACAACATAATTCGGTGTTCCTGACGTCACTGTCTATTCTTCTCCCCGGCTCGTATCATCGGGCGGCGGACTTCAAACCGGTTCTGCGGGCGCTTCACGGCCTTACCACCTTCATGGACAAAACGCGGCACCACAACAACGCGCTCTTGCTCGGAGCAACCCGGTCGCGAACGCACGCATTACGGCTACCTCTGTTATAGTAACCAATAAATTACCTATTTACAGTCTACATATTGAAGTTCTTATTTTAGTCAAGATTTTCACCAGCACAAGTGGAGCTTGATATACAACATTCAGCTATCATTACATCATTTAACGTCCCTAGAATTGGTTTTTTCAATGATTCAATACTACAGAAATTGTTATGTTACATTCTTTATTTAAAATACGAGGATGATGTACCTCATATATGCTTAATGTTATGAAAAATAAGTTGAAATTTTAATAATGAATTAATATATCCTTTCTACAACGGTATATCAGTGAACTTTTACGAGTTGTTGAAATAAAAGAAGAATTTATTTTTCAAAGAACGATCGTGCTAATATTTCTCAAGATAAAAAGTAAATTAAGAGCTTCTATATACAATATTCATTATTTTGTTATTAAATAGATAACATCTCTAATATTTTACTGGCCATTCCAAAACTGCGCACTAAAAAAGTATTGTATCGATAAGCCGTGTCCATAACAATCTAACGTGCACCAAGTTTCAATAAGTTGCTATACTGGTCGCAGGCATCAGCACCGGACGACCTTCCTTGGCGACAGGTCAGTCGAATGGCGACTAATAGAGCGGCTGCTTGCGAAACTCAAACAACCTGCAGCCGAGGATTCCAGCAGAGGAGAGATAATGTCCATCTTGATAAAACTATAATGATATTGCTAAACCGACGACGTCTCTCGATTATTTGCCTTTGCTACTTTAGGATTTCTTAACTGGAATAACTCGATTTAAGATCCTACTTTCATTATAAGTAAGGTTCATTGTAAATAATTTATTATATTTTCAATAAAATGACAACGCCAAGTTTTTTTTTAAATCTTAATGTTTCTTTTTTATAAGTGAGGGTGACAAACGAGCAAACATTTCACCTGCTAAGTGAATACTGTACCCTTATACACGTAGGAGATCAAAATGCAATTGCGATGTCATTATTGAGGACTTAGTTAAAATGCATCATTACTAGTAAAAGATAACAATAGAAAGTAAAAGCTGATTTCGAAGAACTGAAAAGAATAAAATAATTTCACATTCTTAAGTCTGTGCTAAACCATAATGTATAGATTATTATCTATACCAATAAATAAAATTGAAGGGTCTGTTTTTAATATCAAAGTAACAGCTTTTTTTCTAAATATGTACGAAAGTATATATACGGTACTTAAAACAAAAACACAAGTTTTAAAATTTTTGTCTGTCTGTCTGTTTGTTCCGGGTAATCTCCGAAATGGCTGGACCGATTATAACGGGACTTTCACTGACAGATATTTGATGTTATAAGGAGTAACTAAGACTACTTTTGTTTTAGACAAATAATGAGGGTTCCGCGCAAAGAAATTAAAACCCTAAATAGAACGCGGGCAAAGCCGCCGGGAACAGCCAGTTAATAATATAATGGATAAGATTAAAAATTACTTTATTATTTTTAATTATTTAAAGTTCTTTTGAATGAGCAAATGAATATCCAATGTCGTCTAAACAGCTACATTAAAAACTTCATTAGAATATTTTCCTAAGTTTAGTATAACCTATCTGACAAATTAGGAATCATCTAAAAAGGTTGATAATTGACGAAAATATCGCGTAGTATGCATGCAAAAATAACCTGCTATGCGCGAGACGTACTCGCGCAAGAACGGATCCGTACCATCGTAAAACACGTTTCTAGTAGGGGAGCCCCCTTTAACTTTTAACTTTTCTTATAGGAAAGGGTGAAAAATGAGCACATAGTTCACCTGATGGTAAGTGGCTGCTGTGGCCCATAGACATCTACATCTATCCTCGTTTCCGAATCAAAATGCAGATGCGTTGTCACCCGTGAGGGCTAATATGGAATGCCTCTTTTCCACTAAAGAGAGTCTCCGGTTCTCTACACTCACCATACGAAACACAGCAGCGTTAAGCTGCTATTTTACGCTGGTATTCTGTGAGAGCGTGGTCCTTCCCCGTGCTACAACTATACTACTAATATAGCTGCAGCATGGCTCTACCACGTATAAAAATTTATTTTTTATTAATGATTTATTATATTTACGCGAAAATTACACATAAAATGAAACAAATTTTTACGAATTTTTACGGACAGTCGAGCGTGTGTCTGCTGTCCAACCCTATGTCAGAGGAGTGACAGACAAGGTTGGATACATCTTGAATTGAGCTTCCATTAAAACATACTTCAAGCCGCCGAAGAAGATAAGTAAATTTTTACCATCCGTCAAGTGTCATATCTCTCTACAAGATGCAGGAGTGTACAAGCTGAATTGTGAATGTGGTCTCTCTTATGTAAGAGAGACCACATTCACAATTCAGCTTCCTATTAATAGATCTTTTTGTTTATCCTATGTAGGATAAACAAAAAGATCTATTAAAACCCGCGCGAAAGAACATATAGCTGACTTGAAGCACCAAAGTTTCGGGAAGTCTGCAGTGTGTGAACAAGAGATCGTCCCCGCCATTACATTAGTTTGATAGACCACAAATCCTCGATAAAGAACACCGATTCCTACCAAGGATGATTCACGGGGCTATCGAAATTAAAAAAAAACATCCTAATTTCAATAGAAAAGATGGATGGAAGGGTGCTGCCATCTGCTTGGGATCCTATCTATACAAATAAATAAAATTGAAGTGTCTGTTTTTAATGTCAAAATAACAGCTTTTTACTATATGCATATGAAAGTAAATACGGTACTTCTAACAAAAACATGATTTTTAAAATGTTTGTCTGTCTGTCTGTCTGTCTATTTGTTCCGGCTAATCTCCAAAACGTCTGGACCGATTTTGACCGGACTTTCACTGGCAGATATCTGATGTTATAAGAAGTAACTTAGGACACTTTTATTTAAGAAAAAGAATTAGGGTTCCGCGCAAAAATTTAAAACCCATGAAATCCAATCGTAATAAAATTCCGCGCGGGCGAAGTCGCAAGAAACAGCTAGCAATTAATAAAATTAAATCCAAACCCAAGCATACCACTGCAAGACTTCAAGATACTGTATGCTCATTCTACGTAGATCGGACCAAAAATTAAAAGTAAAAGTTCAAAAACTGAAAGTAGCCGGGCTAACTATGACATCGGGACACACGAAACGTCGGGAATTAAAAACTTAAATTAAACGCAATAAAGTCCGTAAAAATTAGTTTAATTAGTAAAAAATAAAAATTTCAACTGTCTATTATGAGATAAAACCCGCTGACAGACAGCGGAGGCTTAGTAATAGGGTCTCGTACGTTACCTTTCGAGTACGGAATCCTAAAAACAATAATAGGAGATTTTCAATTCGGCTTTATACGGCTTTATTGAAGTTTGCTAAAATGAATCTCACCCTTATACGTGGTAGAGCCATGCTGCAGCTATATAATGGTTGTAGCACGATTGGGTTGGCTTGACCGGGGAAGGACCACGCTCTCACAGAATACCAGTGTAAAATAGCGGCTTGACACTGCTGTGTTTCGTATGGTGAGTGTAGAGAACCGGAGCCCATTTTACTGGAAAAGAGGCATTCCATCTTAGTCCTCACTGACTGTGTGCTCGTTTGTCACACTTATCCTATAAAAAAAATCTCATTCTGGTGAATATTCTGGTGGTCTTGTGAGATTGTTGCACAACTGTTTTACTAGCCTAGGTGACCCATTTTGCGATGCAGCCAGAGTATAATACCAAGTGACAGTAAACATTAACTTTATTGAAATAATATAAATTAAAAATCTATAAAAGCAGAAATCATATAATACAACCTGTTCAAGTTAATGACGAAAACTGCAGCATGACCTTTTTACACTTTTTTAAAACATACTACACAATCTGCCCTGGAACTCTAATTAACACGTGTCTCAATATTTGAAAACTTTTTGTTGATTAAAATAATAAGATTTGCGAACACGGACAATAAATTATTAAATAATGTATTTAAGTTTCTATTAAGGTTTATCATTTAAGTAATTGTTTTTTTTTATCTTCTGATTTCTGATTGATTGCAGTAATAAAAGATCCGAGATAAGTCCCCGAGGAAGTCATCAGTACTACTTAAGAAATTATTAATGAGAAGTCAATCCCACCTACTTAATGGCTGTTCATATGAAAATTCGATAAGATCACGTTTGCGATATCACGGTGCTACTGGTTTCAATAAATATTTTAGTTTTTATCTTTTATTAATACCGGTTATTAATATTAGTGACAATCGAGGACAGAGGGAAATAATTAACCAGTAGATGGGCAGCAGAGTCTTCCTAATAACAACTTCAAAAAAATAATTCCAAATGCATGGCAAATACACCTCCCCCCCCCCCCCTCCCCACTCATGAGGCAATCTATGGGGTGGCCTATGTTTAGCAGTGGACTTTAACAAGCTGTAACGGTAACTAATCGAGCTAAGAGTTCAGGACATGCAACCTGATGTACTACCATCTTGTAATATACCTACTACTAATACTGACCCTGACGATTTAAACCAGAACTTAGGGACCTTCAAGACAAGAGCTTAACCTTTCTAAAAGGCCGGCAACGCATCTGCGATTCCTCTGGTGTTGCGGTTGTTCACGGGCGGCGGTAGTCACTTACTATCAGGTGAGCCGCATGCTCGTTTTCCCCCTCTTCTATAAAAAAAACAGCAGCAAATACTTGGTAGCAGAAATAGGTAAAAGTGTGATATCAAAACAGATGGAAAAAGTCCTATTATCCTTTTATATATATGTTATAAGTCCTACAATCATCATCAATATCATCATCCTCATCACAGCCCTTCAAAAGTCCTATGCTGAACATAGGTATTTCCAAAGGAATGCCACAAAACATGATCCTGAGCCACCTGCATCAATCGACTTTCAACATGTTTTATGGGCCGTCCTACACTCCACTTAACGGTACGATGTTACGACCGTATATAACTATTAAAAAGATTAACGACATTTACTATGAGATACATCAGATGCCATCTACGGGGCATCGTGGTCAAAGTATCGATTAATAAACTTTGCGTAGCGAAAAATCCTATTGTATTCAAAAGTTGCTACCACTTGGTCTAAATTACATGGGGTCGAACAGCATATTAAAATATGTGATAGCATTTTAAATGAATAAACATATAAATTTAAACCAGACATTGACAAATTATAAAACTTGGACCATTAATTAGATCATTTTGGAAGCGTGCCCGTTGCAGTAAAAAAAATTCTAAGATCTTAAGCTGCATTCACACAAAGCACAATTTTTTTATATTGATCAAAAAAATTTTCGATAATTCGAGGGCTCTTTTGCATCAAAAGATATGCAGCATTTGAGGCACAGACTTGAGAGATATTTTTTGCGATAAAAATCTTTTGTACATGCGACACCAAATCATCAGTTAACTATTAATTGCTTATGTAACGACAAAAATATCAATGAAGGAATATAATATCTATAAGCAAACGACAATACTATCAAAAATGGTCTCTATTAATCGTCCCTATCAATATTAGTACAGTCATTCAAATCGACAAATACATTGTTGAACACACCTGAGTTCATAAACATCTCACATACTTGGACCATCCATTAAGATAAATATTTTTTGTTCAGACAATACAGGGCTATTATTTTTTCCTTCCTTAACTCTTTAAAAGTCCACTCATTAACATGGAGCACTTCCGTTGTGGCAAGTGTTTGCCTTAGTCGTCACACTTTGTGCATTAACGCTTTGCGTACCTGATGTCTCGCACCTTTGATGCTGCAAGCCGTCACCAGTCTCTATATTTTACACTTGGCTCGTGCAGGGTGGTTAAATCCCCATATATTGGAATCCACAATGATTTCTAGCATATCCCTTAGTCGACTCTTGCGATACTCACGAGAAGAAATCGGGTGATGAATTCTCTTAAGCTTAATCTGCTACCCCATATCGTCCCGTGAGTTTCGTAAGAGGCGACAGAGGGAAATTAATACAGAAGTAATACAGAAGGCAGCAACATCTTCCTGATACAACTCAAAATAATAAAAAACTGCTAAGCCGCCTGCCAAGCGTGGGTTTTTTTTATAGGGTAGGGTGACAAGCGAGCACACAATCCACCTGATCGTAAGAGGTTGCTGTGGTCCATAGACATCTACATCTGACCTCAATTACGAATCAAAATGCAGATACGTTGTCACCTATGTGGACTAAGATGGAATGCCCCGTTTCCAGTAAAAAGGGTCTTCGGTTCTCTACACTCACCATATCAATGGTATATAGCGTGGTCCTTCCCCGGTCGAGCCGACCCGTTCGTGCTACAACTATACTACTAATATAGCTGCAGCATGGCTCTACCACGTAAAAAAGCTAAGTATAGCAAAATCCTCTCTATGAGGCAATCTATGTGTGAGTCCTATATTCAGCAGTGGACTTTTATAGGCTGTCATTGAGCCATTAAACTATTTACAATGGACGCAGGAAATGGGAAAAAAGAAGAACATGATGTGAGAAAAGTGACCCTGGACCGGGGTCTACTTGGACTGTAAATCAATATCATTAGGGACGTTAAATTCCTGTTAACACCTCTCGGTGATTACATCGTGATCGTAAACGGGCTCCCACTTTGTACGTTTCTGCATATTTAAACATAAATTACTCGCTGGCCGCCGAGCGCACGCCGTAGGATCCGAATGGATGGCGCGTTTGACGAAATGAGAAAGTTTTTAAATACACTATGCTATATTGCTATGTTACAATAATTTATTAATCCACTTCTCGAGTCAAAGGGAAAATTAAGATTAGGTTCATTAAATCAGAAAAAAATTTAAAAAGAGTTAGCTACTAATTATGTGAAACTAATAAAAAAGACGAAACATCAATATTATTAATATGGGTTATAAGCCTTTTTGTTTCTAACATTTATGGATCAATAAATATTTTTATTTCTATTCATTTTTTTTATTTTAACATAACAATATAACTAAAATTTCAGGGAAATTAATTATTTTCAAAGATTTTAAAGTTTTTTTACAAAAGTATAAAATGATAGGTAATTATAAGCAGTAATAAAAAGTAAAAATGGTACTCATCTATGGTATTCAGACGTGTATACTGCCAGCGTTAGGGAGTGAAGGAAACAGCTATGCTCCGAGTTTCTTTAGTGGATAAAATTCGTAAGAAAGAAATCCGCCGGAGAACCAAGATTAGTGACATAGTCTTCCGTCTTTGTAAATTAAAGTGGCGATGAACTAGTCACGCCTGTCTCAGAAGTGACAACTGGTGGAAAAGATTTGTTATTGAGTGGAGATTGCACATAGGCAATCGTAGTGTAGGACGCCCCCAAATAGATGGAGCGGCGATGTGCGCGAGACTGATAGAAATTGAAGACGCAAATAGCTGACCGTACAAAGTGGCATGCCTTTGGAGAGGCCAATGTCCAGCATTGGACTACCACAGGCTGATGATAATGATGATGGTAACACAAGTAACCAATTCAAAGTTCAATTCAATTAATAACTAGTATAATAAAGAAATGATATAAATATAGACTCTCATCTTTGAAAATTAAGATTTTTTTAAAGATGCAAATGTTTGTTGTCGGCCTTATAAAAATAAATAGGCACTTCTTTTGAAGGTCTCTAAATCATGTCATTCCGGAAAAGTTGCTGGTGGTCGCCATTTCCACAAAGAATCATGCGAGGAAGAAAATTTTTCGTAAATTACATAGTTGTGGACCGTCAAGCATCCAGATGATGTAGATGGTATCGCGAATTTAATTATGAGGTGTGATGGAAAATTGAAATATATTGAATAAAAGTGATTTAGGTACTAATGATTTTTTATATTTACGCGAACACTACACATTTAAATAAAACTAATTTTACGGATTTTATCCCGTATATTAACTTATTTTATATTCCCATCAGTCAAGTGTAATGTTGCTCTGCAAGATGCAGGAGTGTACAAACTTGATTGTGAATGTGGTCTCTCTTATATAAGACAAACTAAAAGATCCATAAAAATCCGCGTTAACGAACACATAGCTGATGTGAAGAATCGATGCCCCGGGAAGTCTGCAGTTTGTGAACACGTACAGAATCGCCCCCGTCACTACATTAGATTTGATAGACCACAAATCTTCGTTAAAGAACACCGATTCGCGAGGCTATTGAAATAAAAAAAACCTCCTAATTTCAATAGAGAAGATGGCGGCGTGCTACCATCTGCTTGGGATCCCATAATTAATAAAATTAAATCCCAACCCAAGCATACAACTTCAAGACTTCAAGATACTGTAAGTTCATACTGCGTAAATCAGAACTAAAATTAATAATTTTTAATCTGGAGGTAGCCGTGGTTAACTATGACATGACTTCATACACCTCAGTCTCCCCGTGACCATGGGTGCTGTAAAGTGCTTGAAACGTCGCGAATATAAAATAAGTTAATATACGCGATAAAATCCGTAAAATTAGTTTTATTTAAATGATTTTGGTAGTCTTTATATATTTTGTTTATTGAATAGATTGTTGGCATAAGTAAGAATGTACTCGTAAGTATGTTGCAAAAAGTAGTTCTTTTATCTTTGCTAAAACATCCCGTTATAACAGCTAGAATGATTCCGGCATAAAAACTGTCGATGCGTTTGCGATTATTGAGAGCAGATTATTCGTCATCTGTCAAGTAATAAGTTTCAAAATTTTTTTAACGGTCTTTCGGTGACTGCATAGCTCGCGTACTTGAATTATCAATTGAATTGTTAATTATTTTTTCATCGATTTAATTTAAAGCAACGTTTATTGTTAACGTGGTATCCAAATATTTCAACATACAGGTGTAAAATGTTAACGCTTAAGAAACTACAATAATTACATTCTTCTGTTTTTGTACGTAAAAATACTTGACGCATGTTTTTATCAGGTAGAGACGTGCTGCAGCTATATTATGGTTGTAGCACGAATTGGTTTGCTCGACCGGGGAAGGTCCACTCTCTAGCAGAATACCAGCGAAAAAAAGCTGCTCAATGCCGCTGTGGTTTTATGGAGAGTGTAGAGAACCGGAGACCCTTTTTACTGGAAATGAAGCATTTCATCATAGTCTTCAGAGGTGACAACGTATCTGCTGATTAACATCTGATTCTTAATTGAGGGTAGATACTGATATCTATGGGTCATAACATTCACTTACCAACAAGTGGAATATGAACTCGTTTGTTACTCGTACTCCATAAAAAGACGCATTTCCATCCATCCATCCATCTACTACATCCTAACAAAGTCCACTGCTGAACAACGGCCTCCCTATCGAATTAGTCATAAGAAGGATTGTGACTTGCCAAGCAGGTTGACAACCGTAATTTTTATTTTTTTGTTATTATTAGGATGACCCATTTCTTAGTTTGTTTCCCTCTATTTTGACTTAAAAGACCCACGGGACAACACGGGATAGTGGATATTCTTACACCGCCACTAAACGTTGACCCTTTATTTAAACGTTTGAAAAACGCAAACGTGTTTCGTCCCTTAGTGGAGATTGATTTGTTGCAATGATTGTAAATGGGCCAACAATCTGACCACTTTATTGAATCATTTTGCATACTTTTGCGAATTGTCATAAAACGCTTCGTCGGTGTCATAATTACGTATTGAATATTTAGTTGTACAATTATACATGAAAGACTTATCTCGTTGGCAGTTCTGATTAACTTGTGTTACCAGTAATAAAATAATAATAATGTCCTCAAGATATAATTTCGTTCGCGGGAACCAATCTCATCGGAGACTAGCCATCTGCATAGGACAGGATTGAAGTGCACGACAGCTTGCGTGTCCAAAAATACTCCCTATTCCCTCACTCCTAAAGTCCGATCTGGAACGAGCAGAGAGAGATCAAGCGTAAGACCAACGGCTTTACGTGCCTTTTGAGGCACGGGGCTGAAACTACTCCAACTTCTTGACTACGAGCTGCTACTGAGATAGCCTAACCCAATTACTAATTATTACCCGATTCAAGTTTTGAACCCTATGGACCATATGATAAAGATAAAGATTAACCCTCTAAAGACTCAGGTAATTGTTATCGGAAGTTGGAATATGATTGGGAAATCAAACCTTTCTCAAGCACCTCAAGTTGTTTTTGATGGAAATTTTATTCCTGTTAGTGAAAAAGTCAAAGAATTGGGAATTTATATTGACAGGAACCTATCATGGGGTCCTTAAATACAGGAAGTTAGTCGTAAACTCTTTGCAGCTGCTCGATCACTAAACAGATTAAGGAACTTTCTACCTACTTCCACTAAAATTGCGCTTGCACAATCTCTGCTTCTCCCAATTCTGGACTATGCAGATGTAAGCTATCTTGATCTCACCGAAAAGCAACTTGATAAACTTTAACGTCTTCAAAATGTTTGTATAAGATTCATATTTGGTTTGCGCAAGTATGATCATGTTTTTTGTTTTCGTAATAAGGTCAAGTGGCTTCCTATTCGTCTTCGCCGGAATGCTCATATTCTGTCACTTCTTTACAATATTCTGTTTAATTATTTCTATCCTTCTTATCTTAAGGATCGCTTTGAATTCCTTCACTATTCCCATTCGAAAGTTTTGAGATCATCAGAAAATGATTTCTTATGTCTACGAGAACACTACACATTGAATAAAACTACTTTTACGGATTTTATCGCATTTAATTTGACATCGGGACGTCAGTCCCCCGTGACCACGATTGCTGGAAAGCAACCGAAACGTCGGGAATATAAAATAACCTAATTAAACGCGATAAAATCCGTAAAAGTAGTTTTATTCAATCATCAGAAAATTTCACATTAAAAATACCAAATACCCATAATACCAAATTTTTGGATGGTTTACTAACCAAGCAGTCCGTCTATGAAATGCCCTCGTATTTTATATCTTTATTTGTTATTTATTTTTATATATCATAATTAAATCTTTATAAATATTGTTTCTGCATCACCAAACCACACAATTTTCTGCTTTTTGTAATCCTGTCCATCCAAAGGTTGTCTGGAAGAAATCGCTTTTAGTCATAAGACCGCCCATTGTGTCACTATTTTTTTTCTTTCGTTTATGTATTGATTTGGTGTACAATAAAGAATTATCTATCTATCTACCATATGATTGGTAATAGTGAATACGTTCACTAGACCAAAGGGCAGTGAATCGATCAATAAGGCCTTAATGTTGCCGAATCTGTCTTATAGAAAAAAGTATGCTGACTTTTAAAATAGCAAATTTTCGTTTTTATTATTTCTTCTCTTTTTTTAATTAAAACATTACCTCCATACTAAAAATGTCTCCTGTATCGTGTGGGCAGTTTATATACATACATTTCACAAGGACAAACATCCAGTACAATTATAATTTGTAGGCCATACAAATTCTTGTTCGGTGGGTTCGAACTTGCGACCCTCAGCGCTACAACTTATTGCTAAACCAATGTGCCACGGAGCCGTCAAGTTTTTTGCACTGTATATTAAAATTAAATAGATAACAGATTTCTTGACTTCATGCAAACATGTATCAATTTTCTCTTTTAAATTTTTAGTTCGCTACCTTTTTACTGCCTTTTTAGTTCAACAGCGAACAGTCTTCTTTTCTTGCCTTATCATTGAAGACGTCGGTCGGGCGTAACGTCGAGAAAAACTGGAAACACCATATTTAGAATCCCACGAACGTTAAGATACGTTTCCTAGGTTTCAGTCTATTGATTCCGCATCACCATAATCGTAAAATATCCCTTTCTATTGATAACAATCGTCGCTTTGCGGACTTTAATTAGCGCGTGAGTACAATGACTACAAGATACCTATACTGATGCTCGTAAAAATAGTTTAAATTGATATCCTATGTAAATATTAGAACATATATATGGTTACTTGTTGGGTGAAAATGTCTTATTTACTTTGTAAATTGCGTCATATTTTTTGTTTCGTCCACTAATGTAGCAATCTATACAGAAGAACTAGTTCAGCCGTGTATTTTTATATGCAGTAACGGATGGATAGATGGATGAAACCAGTGTTGTTAAAAATAAATTTCTACCAAAACTAAAACCACAAATTTTATTGAGTGAGTAATAATGATACTTATTTATGTATATTAACGCGAATATTACACATTAAATAAAATATATCCATAAAATTAGTTTTATTCAACTGCGTAAGTTTAATTTCTAGACTATTTCCATAAGTTACGAGGGCGACACTGAAAGTTTTTAGAGCTGGCCACTTGTAAACGATTTAAAAAAAAATAAGTTCAAATTTTGAATATGGAACTCTTTGCCAATATTATAATGTATTTATTTTATTAATTTGTCATTTCTTTACGATTTTGGCGGCAAATTGAAGAGTGTCTGTGTCACGTCAGCATGAATTTAACGCGAGAAAATTTCGTCCAATAATTTTTTATGACTTTCGATGTCATTTAAGTCAACAAGAAAGTTATGATAGATTTCGATTGGCCTTTCACTATGAAGCCCTATCTCGTGCCACTGTTTACAACTGGTTTAATGAGTTTAAATGTGGCCGCACTAATCTCACCGATGATCTGCGTGAGGGACGGACTTCTACGGCGACGACTGAACATAAAATCAGTGTTGTGCGGCGTATGATAGAGACTGACAAAAGAGTGACTTATCAGCAGATTCAGACAAGGTTAGGCATCGGTATGAGTCAAGTGCACAAAATCCTCCATGAACATTTAGCGGTCAGGAAGCTTTGTTCCCGGTGGATACCTCAGAATTTGACAGAGGCCCAAAAACTCCGTCGTGTTGATTGGTATCGTGAAATGGTTCAAAGATAAAAACAAATCAAAGATAACAGTGGTAGAGCTAAGCGGCAGCTTTTGCTGTCGCACGGATGGGCCAGCTCGAACCGGGGTGGTACCACGACCTCACAGAATACCGGCGTGAAGTAGAGGTTTACCTCTGCGTTCCGCTTGGTGAGTGCAGGTGGCCGGAGGCCCAATTCCCCCCCCCCCCCCCCCCCCATCAACATGGTAGTGGAATTGAACAGAAGACTACCCCAGGAGGGTACCAGCACCCTTGGAGCTCGCTGAGCATCCACGACCAAACCACTCCACTCCTGGGCGTGGGTGCTCAGGCTGCCTCGCGTATTGTGGGGGGGGGGGGGCAAAATTCCGCTCGCGACTAATACTGTTCGGGGCAAGCTGAGCAATAAGACCAAGGCGACCCCTTTCACGCTATCCGAGAATTTTTGCAATATCAGGGGACTTCATTCCAACCTTAACGCTGTCCATTACCATCTAGAGACGGCGAAGCCGGCCTTGCTCTTTTTAACCGAGACTCAGGTGTCCTCTCCGGCTGATACTTCATATCTCTCTTACCCGGGGTACAAATTTGAACACTCCTTTGTGCCCCGGGCTGGAGTTTGCGTATACGTCAGGGAGGACATCTGTTTTCGACGCCTCGGCAGTCTTGAAGGTACAGACCTGTCCATCCTATGGCTACGCGTAGACAGCGACGACCATCCCCGCGTCTACAGGTGCCTCTATAGGTCCCATAGCGGTAATGCCGACACAGACCGACTCATCGACCACGTCCAAATGGCTGCAGACTCCGTGCTACAACAGGTCCCATCCGCAGAGATTGTGATACTCGGTGATTTTAACGCCCACCACGCTGAATGGCTTGGTTCTCGTTTAACCGATCATGCGGGTAGATCTGTCTATGACTTTTCTTTGGCATATGGTCTAACACAACTGGTTACTTCGCCTACGCGGATTCCAGATGTGGAGGACCATGTACCTTCCTTGTTGGACCTTTTGCTGACCTCTCATCCGGACGGATATCAGGTCTCCGTCGATGCCCCACTGGGCTCTTCGAACCATTGTCTGATCCGGAGTACGGTGCCACTCACGCTCCCATCGCAGTTGCGATCTGCAGCTTGCCGCCGTGTTTGGCACTATAGGTCGGCCGATTGGGACGGGATGCGGTCTTTTTTTGCATCCTACCCTTGGGGGCGGGTTTGCTTCTCGCCGGAAGATCCCAACGTTGTTGCCGATTCTGTTGCTGATGTGGTACTTCAGGCTATGGAACTTTTTATTCCATCATCTGTGGTGCCCATCGGAGGCAGATCCCAGCCATGGTTTGGTCGCTCCTGTAAACTAGCATCACACTATAAGCAGGAGTGCTAACAGGCCTGGGCTGACGCATCAACGTCCCGGGATGTAAACACCAGCGCTCTTAAAAAGAAGTACAATTCCGCCTCCAGGTCCTTCAAAAGTGTCATTGCCAAGGCAAAGTCAGAGCACATCGGCAGAATTGGCGAGAAACTAGTTCGCCACCCTGCGGGAACACGTGCATTCTGGTCTCTCGCCAAGGCTGTCCAAGGGAACTTCTGTCAGCCATCTCTGCCATCTCTGCACAGGGTGGACGACTCACTGGCCCATGACGCAAAGGAGAAAGCCGATCTGCTAGGCTCTCTTTTTGCTTCCAACTCGACTCTAGATGACGGGGAGAACACACCGC
The DNA here is from genome assembly GCA_033319125.1 of Parnassius glacialis. Taxonomy (NCBI): domain Eukaryota; kingdom Metazoa; phylum Arthropoda; class Insecta; order Lepidoptera; family Papilionidae; genus Parnassius; species Parnassius glacialis. The sequence continues at coordinate 52,916,711 of JAVANC010000021.1, read as the reverse complement.
CGAACATCCCGCGGTATGAGTGCTCCATGCGGGAAGTGCTGTTTACACAGCGCTTGGTGCGTAAAGCACTCCTCTCCCTGGACGTCAACAAGTCGAGTGGGCCTGATGGAGTCCCACCTATTGTGCTGAAGACGTGTGCTCCGGAGTTGGCACCGGTTTTAACGCGTCTTTTTCGGTACTCCTACTCCCTAGGCGTAGTCCCGGACTCATGGAAGACAGCTTTGGTGCACCCGATCCCTAAAAAAGGCGACCGCTCAGATCCGTCCAACTACAGGCCTATCGCCATCGCCTCCTTGTTCTCCAAAGTAATGGAAACAATTATTAACAGCCAGCTCATGCGGTACCTTGAGGATCACCAGCTGATTAGTGACCGCCAGTACGGTTTCCGTCGAGGTCGCTCAGCTGGTGATCTTCTGGTCTACCTGACCCATAGATGGGCGGAGGCAGTGGAGTCCAAGGGGGAGGCGTTGGCCGTTAGTTTGGACATAGCAAAGGCTTTCGACCGGGTTTGGCATAAAGCGCTTCTTTCGAAGCTGCCTTCCTATGGGCTTTCCGAGAAATTGTGCAATTGGATCACCAGCTTTCTTGCAGATCGGAGCATCAAGGTCGTAGTAGACGGTGCATTCTCCGATTACAAGCCCATTAACGCTGGTGTTCCACAAGGCTGCGTGCTATCACCACCGCTGTTTCTTCTGCATATCAATGATATGTTGCAAACCAGTAACATTCATTGCTATGCAGACGACAGCACTGGTGATGCTTTATACATCGGCCGTGCCAATATTTCTCGGTAGAACGTCGCCGAGTACCGGAACAAGCTTGTGTCTGAAGTCGAGACTTTGTTGAACAAAGTCTCAGACTGGGGGCGACTAAATCTAGTCCAGTTCAATCCCCAGAAGACACAAGTTTGCGCGTTTACCGCTAAAAAGATTCCCTTTGTCGTATCTCCTCAGTTTCAAGGCACTCCCCTTGTTGCCTAAGCCAGTATCGGAATCCTTGGTGTCGACATATCGAGTGACGTGCAGTTTCGTGGTCACTTGGAAGAGAAGGCCAAATTGGCCTCTAAAAAGCTTGGCGTGCTCAGCAGAGCTGGACAGTATTTCATGCGGGCACACCGCTTTCAACTTTACAAGGCGCAGGTTCGGCCTCACATGGAATACTGTTCCCATCTCTGGGCAGGGGCCCCCCAGTGCCAGCTCCTTCCACTTGACCGCTTCCAGCGCAGTGCGGTTCGAATCGTCGACGACCGAGTTCTTTCCGATCGGCTTGACTCACTGGCATTGCGTAGAGAGGTTGCATCTCTTTGCGTATTTTATCGCATCTACCACGGGGAGTGCTCTGAGGAATTGTTCGGACTAATTCCAGCCGCTCAATTTCACCATCGCACATCGCGACAGAACTTGCGATACCATCCATATCATCTGGATGATTGGCGGTCCACCACTGTGCGATTCAGAAGAAGTTTTCTCCCTTGCACAACTTCCGTGTGGAATCGATTACCACCAGCGATTTTTCCGGACCGATACGACTTAGGGACCTTCAAGAAAAGAGCCTACTCCTTTTTAAAAGGCCGGCAACGCATCTGCGATTCCCCTGGTGTTGCAGTTGTTCATGGGCGGCGGTAGTCACTTACCATCAGGTGAGCCGCATGCTCGTTTGCCCCCTCTCCTATAAAAAAAAAGATTTAACGGAGGTGACTCAAATGCTGTGTTCGACATACTTACGGGTGACGAAATCTGGATTTATTGTTATAATCCTGAAGCAAAGAGACCAGACGGTCTCTTTGCTTCAGATGGTGAGAGGGGTGTTTACTTGCGAGGAGTTGCCAACTAAAGTGAAGAGAGGTCGAAGCGTCGGAAAAAAAATGGTGACCTCGTTCTTCGGAAAGACAAGTCATTACGCAACAATTGTTTTTTTTTAACAATTGTTACTGCGAAGTGGGACACTAACAATTTTTTGCCACTTGTCTTGGAAAAAGTTCGGGAGAAACGATCTCGCAGTAGGATCCTTTTTCACCAAGACAACGCCTCGTCGTACACCGCCAAGCAAACAATCAACTACTTGGCGACGTCAGACGTGGAATTACTGGGTCACCCGCCCTACAGCCTTGACCTCGCACCTTGCGATTTTTATTTATTTCCGAAAATAAAAGAAAAACTTCGAGGAAATCGTTTTATGGACGCCGAGGAAGCAGTGACTGCGTTTCAAAATACCGCCGAAGAGACCCCTAAGAAAGAGTGGGAAAAGTGGTTTTGTGTGTGAACCACTAAGAAAGCGATGTATTGATGTAAATTGACACTATTTTGAAAAGATATAATAAAACTAATAACTTGCTAGTTAGTTTAGTTTTTGATTTTCGAAGAACTTTCAGTGTCACCCTCGTATGGTGCGTAACGGCTGTTTTTTTTAAATACAATTGAAATGGCATACTAACTTACAATCCACCTGATGATAATTATCACTGGGTTCAAGCAAGCAATCAGGTGGTGGACGGAACCTATGCTGCAACTATATTAGAGGTGTAATTGTAGCACGAATGTGTCGGTCTGACCGCGGAAGAACTACGCTCTCACAGCATATCAGCGAAAAATAGCAGCTGAACGCTGCTGTGTTTCGTATGGTGAGTATAGAGAACCGAAGACCCAATTTATTGGAAAAGAGGGATTCGATCTTAGACCTCACGAGTGACGACGTATCTGCATTTCGATTCTTTGTTGAGGATATGTGTAGATGTCTAAGCGCCGCAGCAACCACTTACAGGTGGACTATGTGCTCGTTTGTCACCCCATCCAATAAAAAAAAGCGTAACGCTGCTGTATTTCGTATGATGAGTGCATAGAACCGAAGACACTTTTAAATGGAAACAAGGCATTCTATCTTAGTCTCAGTTATGAGGTAAGTAGCCACTCACCTTTAGGAGGAGTGTTTGCTCGTTTTTCATCCTTATCATATTTAAAAAAAACATGTTGATGCATCCTTTTGATTAAAGGACGAATCTCTAGCCAGTTAATAACAGAAATTTATACATAATACCAGATGCAAACAGACTGATATTTCAGAACAGCATTTTCAGCACTTTAGTCTTTTGGTCTGCTCTAACCAACTTGATAAATGTAGGCAATTCTTTCAAGTACCGTGTTTAAAGTATTAATGGAACCAAAATGAATAGTGTCTTTAGGTCACAGCGGTGTTTTAACGGAGACAAGTCATATTCTAAGAATCGTACGCAGGTGCTCTCTCTATTTCCTCACTCGCGTATTTCAATGGGACGGCAGTTCGCCAGGATTGGTGGGATTTCAGGTACAGGATCATCGGCTTGACTTTTTTTCCAAGTCCCGTTAAACACTGCCATTTCTATTACTCCGGGCTGTTACTGGTAACTTTTTGACAGAAAAACCCCATAACTGATTTTTGGGCGACCCGAGATTCGAACCCGGTACCACATAATCAGATGTCGCGAGATTCATATAAACGTCACCGTTAAGAAATACCTATTAAAATTTAACCAAATTCCGGCAAATTATTTTCCCATTTTTTGTTTTGTCTACCTTATTTTTATGAAATCCTTTTCCAATCAAATAAGCAATGTTTTAATGTCCCTATATACAACGTATTTCGGACAAGAGTATTGTATAACAGAACCTTGTTACTAGCGTCGAATGTATGTGAAAGTGGTTTCATAGTTACCAGGTGTCATTAAAGCTGTGACCTACACAGAAAAATGTGCCCGGAGAGGATTTCTAAGCGGATGGATGTGTCATGTGTTTGGCGGTGAATCTTAAGCAATTTCTAAACGTAGTTTATATTGTTAATTATAACTTACGAAGGACATAGCCGCGAGTCTCAGGGTGCGGCCGTAGATAGTGCCAATTAGCAATAAACGTTGCCGTTTTCTTGTGTATGATTTATTATTCGTTTTAAAGCACAATTATTATTAAAACTTGTACACATTTCAAAAAATATAGACTAAGGGCGATAAACGAGCACACAGTCCACTTGAAGGTAAGTGAATTCTGTATTCACATACATCTACATCTATCCTCGATTAACCGAGGACTAAGATGGATGCCTCGTTATCAGTAAAGGGTCTCCGGTTCTCTACACTCACCATACGAGACACAGCAGCATTAAGCTGCTATTTTACGCTGCTATTTTGTGTAACAAGAAATTAAAAATTTTTGTTTAACCTCAAATTTCTTGTAATTAAGTCCATATCAGGTAAATAAATGTATTTTCTTATTATGTTGACGGACACGTGGTGCAGTTCCAATGCAGTTAGCATTAAGTTGCGGCATGAGGGCCGCGATTTCGAATCCCGAAGCAAGTATTTCTATGGTCTGCAAATAGTTGTCCGCGTCTGGAATTTCGTCCTTGTGTAATATGTATGCAAACTGCCTCCACGATATAGGAGATAATCTTAGTGTGGTTTTAACGTATTTTTTAAGTGGTTTCCTTGGACATCCGTTGTCGTTAGTATCATTTTACGTAGTAGAGCCTCGCTGCTGCTATAAACGTAAGGTGTGCATAGGCCACATCATTTAATTACAATTAGTTGGACTGAGTTTTCGCTTGCCAACATTATTCTATAAAAGTCATAAAAACTAACTATGAAGAATGCCAGAAATATCGACCACAGATAATAATTAACATAACTATCCTGTATATGTTAAATAGTTTAATACTGCGATTTGTTAATTCGACAACTAAGCAAAGCGATTACTTGGTTACTGCTTACTATGGCAAATGCCCCCGATCAGCTATGAATTGTCTTTTGGGCTAACGAAAATATTCTGATAAATTAAAAAAGTAAAGCCTATTAAAATTAATTTCTAGGATTCGAAATTAATTTGGCACTTTATGCATCTGCTACTCGTATATCTATTCTACCTACTTCTACTTCTACCGCCAAGCAATAGTGCGTCCATTTTAATCCTAATTATAATTCAGTGCTTAACCACGATCACACTTGTTGCGAAGTGGTGATGAAGTCCTATTGGTTAATCGCACTGTCTTAGCGCAACAAAAGCCTTCACACATAAAGGCACAATTGTCTTAAAAACACCCACATTTTAAATAAGACTTTTTGTCTTATTACAATGACAGGCGCAATTCTACTTCACTGCTGACTATATATTATGTGTCTTACATAAAAGAAGCCGAAGTAAACCGTTAACTTCGAATGCGTGGAATGTCATCAACAATGGGGTGGAGACCCGCCGAGTTGTGTTCAGGCTTGAGCCATTTAAACATACTGTGAAATCTTTAGAGTTGACAGGGCATCTATAGTCTCCTTTGTCTGAAATTGCAGGTGTTCACGGAGAGTAGCCACATACCATCAGATGGACTATTAGACTATTATGGACGGTATATTTACAAAAATTTTATGTATGTTCGCAATAACAAAATTAGGTTTAATAAAAACGTAATGATGTATTCTTTGTAAACACTAGGAACAGTTTCTCGACTCCACAGAGTCAGTAATTCATTCATAAGATAATATATTACAACAAACTACCAAAAAATATGCAAAGTCTCTCTATTGTCAAGCTTAAATAATATTTTATTTAACAAAAACTGTATAAAAAGGCTTATTATAATATTATTGAATACATGGTTGATAATAACCCATGGCAATGAGGTGGTCGTTTCCAAGCGGTTTATTAAATAAGTTTTGTAAGTAATTTATACAATCTAAGTTTTATTGTATAATTTTACTTTGAAAAAAAATAGTTCTAAACCGACGGTGAGATTAAAAAAAGTAACTTTCAATAAGAATTACTTGTAATCTATATTCAATAAAAATTATTGTATTTTATTCTATTCTATTCAGTAACCGTAAAAATGTCTTCCAGACCGTGATTTCGGTCACAGCGGCCAGTCTCAACAGAAACTTGCCATCTGCACAGGAGTTGATTGTATTTCCTGATGCGCAATGACAAGTGCACTCTCTATTCCCTCACTCTCTATACTCTCACTCTCATATTCCGATGACACGGTAATCCGAGTGATCTGGTGCAGGACCAACCGCTTTCCGTTCTTTCCGAGGCACTACGAATGTACAGGCTCTCTCTATTACCAAGTTTAAATGTTTTGTTATGCTGAAACTGTATAAAAAGGGTTATCTTTATAAATAAAAATTACGTGTCACTTTGTTTGTCCGCGATGAACTCCTAAACTATTGAACTGATTTTAATGAAATTTTGTACACTGTGTGCAGTTTGGTCCAACTTGAGAGATAGGATACTTTTTATCCTGATAAGTTACCTCCAATATATTTTTTATTGCGAATTTAAGGATTTTTTCATAGGAAAGGTCGCCAGAAAGGACAGAACAACGTCTGCCTGGCCAGCTAGTTATTGGTTATAGTATAAATGAATACATGGTTGATAATAACCCTTGGGAATGAGGTGGTCGCTTCCAAGCAGTTTCTAAAATAAATTTTGTAAATAGTTTGTAATCGTTTATATTGTAAAGTTTATTTAAAATTAAAGTCCCGCTGGGTTTCTTGCTGGTTCTACCCAGGACAGAGGGTTTTTTTCGAACCAGTGGTAAAGTACAAAATGACTTTCAATAAGAATTACTCATGTTATGTATATTGAATAAAAAAATATTCTATTCTATTATATTCTACTGGGGTATGAAACCCCAACTTCCTGACTTCCGAGCTGCTACTGAGTATTTAAAAATCCAATAATTGATTTGGACCCGACCCGGGCTATGAACCGGAGACCTCAAGATCATTAATTGTGTTTACAACCACTGGACCAAAGGGGCAGTCAACTGGAACTGTAACAATATAAAAATATGAGATATTATCTGAAATATGAGATACTTCGCGAAACGTCTATAACAATTAAAAAAGCAATATATATCCCAATACGAAACAGCGCGCGTTGTAGAGGCAAAAATTAGTACGACGAATCGTAACGTCCGAATGTGTGAAATATAAAGTAATCGCGGAATGAGTTATGGCACGTGATAACGTTTTATCACCCACAAATGTTGTACAATCTCTCTGTAATAACGAAATAACCTTGAATTTATGGTTCTCCTTACGAAATACGTAAGATACCGTCCGCAGAACAGAGCAGACACCGATTTTTTTAGGTTATTATATGGTTAATGTTGTTTTATGTGGTAGAGCCACGCTGCAGCTATATTATGGTTGTATCATGAACGGGTCGGTGGTTTTGGGCGCTATATTATAGCATATACGAGTAGATGGTGACGGGGACTGAGATTTTTGACGTCCTGATGTTATAGTTAACAAAGGCTACCTTAAATTTTTAATTTTAATTTTGATCCGATCTACGCACAACGAGCATACACTATCTTTTGACGTGCAGTAGTATACTTGGGTATACTTGGTACTACTTACTTGGTTTGGATTTAATTTTATCAATTATGGTATCCTAAACAGATGGTAGCACCCAGCCATCTTCTCAATTGAAATTAGGATGTTTTTTTTTATTTTCAAATGTCTCACGAATCATTCTCGTTTCCTACCAAGAATCACCTATCGTCTTTTGCGAGGATCTTTGTGGTCCATAAAATCTGATGTAATGGTTGGGACGATCTTAGATATGTTCACATGTCAACGTTTTTTTTAAGTTGTTTTTGTAAGTGGTTGCTGTGACTCCTCGACATCTACATTTATCACCGATTAAAAATTAAAATTTAGATGCGTTTTCACTCTAGAGGAATGCCTCGTATGCAATAAAATATGTCTCCGGTTCTCTACTACCCCCATAAGAAAAAGGTTGAATTTATAAATAATGATTACTTAGATTGTTATAAAGTTCTATTATAGTGGCGATATTGTTTACCATTGTAATTGCTTTGGGGAACCCATCACTCTTTATCATCCGTAGGTGTTATAAAAGACATCTATCGGTAAAGTCCAGAATAACCATATTACTTTTTAAGGATGGTAGTAAAACCGTTTTATATATACCAGATGTAGGTACAGCAATCGCTAATCTCACTGCCAGTTCCAACAGAGGACTATCTATAGTGGACTGATAAAAAAAGAACTATTTTTTGGCTTTTATCCAATATTTAAAATATTTAATTAAAAAATAAACAGCCTTTAAAGAACGTCGATCTCCTCTCATCCATAATGTTTCCTCTCAAAGGAAATTTTACAATACATTATTCACTAATTTTAAGTTTTAAGGTCCTTTTTACTGGAAATGAGGCATTCCATCTTAGTCCTCACGGGTGACAACGCATCTGCATTTTGATTCGCAAACGAGGATAGATGTAGATGTCTATGGGCCGCAGCAACCCCTTACCATCAGGTGGACTGTGTGCTCGTTTGTCACCCTTATCCTATAAAAAAAAAGGTTTTAACGTGGTGGAACCACTCTGAAGCTATATTGTGATTGTAGCACGAATGGGTCGGTTCGATCGGGGTAGGAGCACGCTCTCACAGAAAACCAGCTTAAAATAGCAGCTTAATTCTGCTGTGTTTTGTATGGTGAGCGTAAATAACAGGAGCTGCCTTTTACTAGAAACGAGGCATTCCATCCTCAGGGATGACAACGCATCTGCAGTTTGATTACTAATCGAGGATAAATGTGGATGTCTACGGGCAACATAATAAATTTATAATTAAATATAAAAAAAGGTAAATACAGTTAATAAGTATGAATAAATAATTTTAATAAATACATAAATATAATGATTTCTTATATTTACGCGAAGACTACACATTAAACGAAACTGGTTTTTTTACGGATTTTATCGCGTTTAATTTAACTTTTTAATTCCCGACGTTTCGGGTACCTGAAACGGTACCTGACAATGGGTGCTGTAGCACCCATTGTCAGTCACCTCATTGTCATTGTCTTGAGGTGTCAAACACCTCAGTCGGGGGGACTGAGGTGTTTGACGTCCCGATGTCACAGCCCAGCTATCTTCAGTTTTTGAATATTAATTTTGGGTCCGATCTACGCAAAATGAGCTTACAGTATCTTGAAGTCTTGCAGTGGTGTGCTTGGGTTTGGATTTAATTTTACTAATTATAGAATCCCAAGCAGATAACAGCACCCACCCTTCTTCTCTATTGATATTAGGATGTCTTTTAATTTCAACAGCCTCACGAATCATTCTTGGTAGAAATCGGTCTTATTTTGCGAGGATTTGTGGTCTATCAAATCTAATGTAATAGCGGGGACGATCTTGAACATGTTCAACCCGTGTGAAAGAACATAATCTAGCTGACTTGAAGCACCGACTCTCCGGGAAATCTGCAGTATGTTAAGTTAAACGCGATAAAATCCGTAACAAATAGTTTCATTTAAAATACTCGTACATAAATACTTTACTTTTTTTTGTTTTATCGTGCCGATACACCTATTCCCTTACATCATTCTCGCAAACCTATTCATCCGTCGGTTGTCTGGAATACGGTGATGTTAGTAATAAGATCACCCATTCCACCTACCAATTATTTGCAAATTTCACAAGCTATTGTTTACTTATTTTGTACATGTTTAATTTATAGGTGTACGATTAAATAATAACAAATACTGAATAATAAATAATATGTTTCGAATTGTTCACAGAAAATAAGCTCCTCTCCAAACAGGTTATGCTAAGCCCATCTTTATAATGGAATCAGTTATTAAAAAATATCAAGCATTATTGTACTTAATTGTAAATTTATAATTAAACATACTTTTGTTAAATGTTATATCTGTCCAGTAGTTGTCCTTTTTAATTTTTTTATAACTTTATTAATTAAATTTAAGTGCTAACTATGTGTGTGGCGCTTTTTTTATGGAATAAGGGTGACAAACAAGCCCACAGTCCAAGTGTATAGGTGCAGCGTCGCCTTACCATGTAGAATGCAATTTGCAATACACGTTTCTCTCCTTTTTCCAGCCAGGAGAATTTTATCACTTCTTTCGACTACAAGGCTCATTTTCGGAATTATTTTCCAGCCCGTAGAAGTCAACTACTGGACATAGGTGTCTCCCTTGTTGTAGCTAGTAGGGAGGGCTTGCTTTAAAGCAACGGTTGGTAGGTGAATTGATGATCTCAATACAAGTCATCTGGTGGTGGGATGATCTGCTTTCCGTCACCGGTTACGTCTGGCGTAAACAAGATGTTTATATGAACATCTATCAGAAGCCACAAGACTTTCTGTTATTTCCCATAGTTGCCTCTTACGACTCATGGGTACCACTATATGGTAAATAAAAGTATCTCATCATAATCACCATTATAGCTCTTTACTTGTAAAGGGATGTAATGATGCCACTGCTGAACATAGGCCTCACCCAAGTAATGCCTCAAATGACAGTCCTACGATATCTGCATCCATGGACTTCCTGCACATCTTACAAAGTTGTCATCTAGTTGGTGACCGCCGTACTCTTCTCTTACCGGTACGAGCTTCCCCATCGGTTGTCGGTACTTCGACCTATATGGCCGAATTATTTCCACTTGAGTTTCCTAATCAAATGAGCTGTATCGGTTACTCTAATTCTACTGCGGATATCCAAATAAAAGTTGCTCAACATAAAGGTGAATGATCATTGTCATAATATGACTCGGCCAAGTCTGATCAATTAAGCCTCCGTGCGAAAATTACTCAGTGCTTTTTTATAGAATAAGGGTAACAAACGAACTCTCAGGCCACCTGATCGTAAGTGGATGCTGTGGACCATGGACATCTAAATCAATCCTCGATTATGAATCAAAATAAAAATGCGTTGTCAACCCTGAGGACTAAGAAGGAATGCCTCTTATCCATTAAAAAGGGTCTTCAGTTCTCTACACTCACCACACGAAACACAGCAGCATTAAGCTGCTATTTTACGTTGGTAATCTGTGAGAAGGTAGTCCTACCCCGGCGGAGCCGACCCATTCGCGCTAAAACCGTAATATCGTTGCAACGTGGCTCTACCAGGTATAAAATTTACAGCTAGCTATCTGCCATCTAAACGAAGTATGCTGGCTCCCTTAACTTGCTTCATTTAAACGATCTTTTGCTGCTGTCGGTACATTTTCGTCTAGCGGGCGCGATGTTCGCCACGGGGACACAGGCTCAAAGTTTTATTGGTCCATAAACTTGCCAAGCGGCCGGTATCCGGTATCTCGTACCGGTCCGTTATTTTAGATACCGAATTTATTTCATCAATCGCTCGTCTCCACTGGTTATGTCCGCTAGTAAGTTTTTATTGAATACGATAGGGCAAGAGTCGATTGGTTACGCAACGAATGAATTGGTATGGAGTTTGCGATACGTTTAGGTTTTAAACAAAAATATCACAAGAGTGAAGAGGAATGCATGGCCTCTTTTCAGCAAGATATTTGAATACAAAAATAACTTTAAAAAAATTAAAACTGACTTAAAGAACTAAAAAAGAATTCACATTCCGTACTCGGTGCTAAATCACAGTATAAATATGAATTTAAGCATAAAAAGTTACATAAAAAATTCATTCATCCTCTACTTGGCAAATTTAGGGTGAGATTTATCCTCCAAATTTATATGGGAATACCCCTGATGTATAACTTAATAAAAAATATAAAACATTTTTTTTAAATCTGGTCTCAACTGCCGAAGATATCGATATAACATATATACAGTCGACTAGTGAACTCTTCTTTTTTTAAAGTAGGCTAAAATGGGCAAACAGAGTCTTAAAAGCTAAAACTTATTGTATGTTTCTGACGTGTTGAAGGACAGTTAGTTAATTTTATCAACATGTTAATCCGTTACACCATTAGTCCTGTGGGCATAATAAAAGTTGACTTTGGGAAATACCAGAAGAATCTCATGGTTTCCCATCATCAAGCATAAAATACCCTGACGAGCAACGTGCAGTAATATTATAAAGTGCGTTGTCGGTCTGAACGGTATAGCGGGTGTGAGGCATTCCAACCTAGTTCTCAGAAATGACATCATATCTGGAGACTTCTTAGTTTGAAGTTAGTTGCAGTACAACAAGGTACAGTAGCTACTTATCATCAAGTAGACTGTAAGTTCGGTTACCATTTCAGTTTATTAAAAAAAAAACGACAGGATAGAAAGCCTTTTGTCTCACACCTTAAAAGAAACTAATTAATATTTGTTTCACTGAAAAATTGCAAGGGACTTTAATTACAGCAAGAAATAATTTTAAACTTAAAATTATTACTTTTTTCTTTCCATATCAGTCCACTACAGTCTACTGTTGACCTGGTAGCGATAGAAGTACCACATGTCTCGCACCTTTGACCCCGACAATGGTCTGAGTATTCTACGTTTGGAATATACGAGATAGTTTTACCTCCATCCTTAGAAAGCCAAAAGGTAAGGTGTTTAATATAATACAATAATAGCAAGGAGTACATCAACATCATGATTAACCATCGTACGCTAACAATATACATGAAACCAAGTTCGTCTTGTTTGTTTTCGATCCAACATTTTCTCGGCTTTTTTAGCGTTATGAGAGCAACTTTTTTCACAATCGGACTGGATCAGGCATCGAACCTGTTACAGTTAACCACCGAAAGCAGCGAAGTCGAACACGTTACGCTCGAAACGTGTGTACATTTCGAAAGCGCGGTCGTAAACAATGCAACTTTGTTGGATAGCTCAAACGGTGTCACCACCAGTGGCGAAAGTGAACCTTACAAAACTGTATGAGCATCATTAGAAACAACAACTTAGTCATAAATTCTTTTAATAATCAATAGAATCAGGCGTTACTTAGCGGTAATATATTATATTAAATATGTCAAAAATTAATTAGTTGTTATTACGCGGATTTTATTAACACATTTTTAACATCTTTAGTAACTTCGTTTTCTTAGTAGAAAAAATCTTCTTAACAAGCTTGCGATATATATTTGGTCTCCGAAAATATGATCACCTCTCATTATCGTGAACTATCCGACAAAGACGAAACTCTACAATTCTGCTTGTTCTTTTCTCAAATTTGAATAATCCAACTACTCCAACATATTATCTCAAGGACAAATTCCAGTATCTCTTTTCAACTCATGATAAGGTTCTTTGCCCCTCATCTGATCATAAGATCAGTATTCCATCTCATTTCACTGGATTCACCAACAGTTCCTTTACTATTCAGGCAACACTACTCTGGACTTCCTTGTACGAAAACATAAGAAGAGCGCCAAGTAAGGACTGTTTTAAAAAGTTGGTACATGACTTTTTTTAAAGGAAGCAATGTTGGAGGTTAAGAATGATGATGATGATATATTTTTATGCATTAATATGTTTTATTATTTGCAATTTCAATATATGTATTTTACAATTATATGTAACGTATATGTTATATCTATGTATGATACATATATTGTTCATATATTTACGTATAGGGTAAATCCACGTCAGAGAGTAAAAAGGCGAATATTTTTTGTGGGTATTTTACATTTTTTTTCATAGTTAAACTGTTGTCAGAGGGTAGTAGTAAACTATTATGAAGTTTGTTCCCATATTTGTTATGTGTGTCCTTGACAGATGAAGCGTCATTCATTACTTTCAGCAGTTTAATGAAAGTAAGGTGAAAAAGCTATTAAAATATCATAAATTAACTAAAGTTTAAGTGTAACAATTGGTAATTACACCTAAATTTTTTATAATACGTTTGATAATGTGTGTAAAACTAAAAACTTATTCTTATTTGATTAAACTTATCCAAAGATATACCCATTTGAAAATCCGTTTGTTATTTGAAACGCAAGTTACCGTTATATCATAATATTATAAATGTATCGTGTTATATTAACATTTAGGGAAATAACTGTTATGTTTCTCTTAAATATAGTTAAGGCGCATACAATTATCTAATTTGTTTGCTTTTACAGGATAAAGTTTTATTTTAATTCGCTTAACAAGCTTGTAACGCAAGTTACCGGTAACTTGCGTTACATGAGTTTAATGACAGTTACCTTTACAATAATCAAAATAATTTTAATTGCAGTTGCTATGCCACTCAGTGCTGCAGGAAAGATGAAAAAAAGAAGAGAGAAGTTGAAGGAGGCCGGTAAATATGATGAATAAAAGAAAAAATAAAACAAGCTTGTCGTAAAACTAGACAGAAGAAAGAAGAAGAAATTGAGCGCCTACCATTATCGAAAAAAGCAAAAGTTATTATAAAAAATCGAAGAAAAACCAAGGAAAGAGTAAGAAAGCATCGACTTCAGAAAAAACAGAACGAACAAACAAACACAATTGTAAATGAAACTTCTATCCGTGTGACACCACAATCCATTAGTAAAGCTGTAGTTCGTGCTCGTAACGCATTGCCTGCTTGTCCCATAAAAAAGCAATTGGTGCTTGGAAGACTTTTGGATGAATGCCCGAAGGAAAGCCCTCCTGCTATGCACGGTGCATCTGGATTAGATAAGAAAGTCATTCTTGAAATACAAACATTTTATTAGCGCGATGATATAAGCCGCCAAGCACCTGGCTAAAAAGATTATGTCACAGTTCGCAATGAAAGAGGAGAGAAGGAAAAAATGCAGATCCGGCATTTATTTTCATCAGTGACTGAAACCCATTAACTATTTGTTCAAGAGTTTGGGAATATTGTGGGACGAAGCAAGTTTGCTGAGCTCCGGCCAAAGCATGTTTACCTGTCCAGCAAATTGCCACATAATGTTTGCTTATGTAAATACCACGAAAATTTCTCGCTGGCTGTGAATGCATTACATGACCTGATAGGAAGCCCACGTTACGATCACAATGTTCTCAGTGGCTTTGTTTGCACAGCTCCAACAACAGCATGTTGGTTGAAAGACTGTAACCTCTGCAACGACTTGTTAGAAAACAAACTAGACGAATATTTGGACAGTTGCGAAAATGTGGGCGCTGACGTCGAGACTAACTGCTTTGTGTGGGCAGATTGCAATGGCAAACTAAGTAAAATTCAGGTAAAAGGCACAGTAACTGAACTGATCCAGAAGATATTCGACATGGCTCCTAAGTTCTTTGAGCATACTTACATCAAACGGAATCAAGCCTCCTCCTACCAAAAACACAAGATTGAATTCTCCAACAGAACTGATTCGGACACGGTCCTGATTCAGGTGGACTATTCTGAAAATTACACATGCCTGGCCCAGGACGAAGTGCAAAGTTTTCACTGGGTGCAACCTCAAGTAACTTTATTTACAGTCTTGCTGTGGATGTCAGGTGAACAACATCCGATTGTACTGGTTCCTAATGATCGTCGTCATGTTAAAAAGACAGCTATTGTTTACATCGACCGAGTATTGGAAGATTAACCAGCAAACGTCAAAAAAGTGCACTTGTGGTCGGATGGCCCAGCATCTCAATTTAAAAACAAATACGTCGCCGAATGTATTAAAAATCTCGAAGAAAAGCATAGCCTGCACCTGATGTGGAACTACTTTGCTACATCGCATGGTAAAGGCCCGGTTGATGGAATTGGAGGAGCATTGAAAAGGACGGTAAGGAGCAAAGTCTTAAAAAGAAAAGCAATTGTGTTAAATGCCGAGCAGTTTGCAATAGCAGCAAAAGATTCAACTGTAAAAGTGATCGTGGTTTCAACAGAGGAAATTGAAGAACGAGCACGACTTCTACAATTGGAAGAAAGTTTTGCAAAGGCTCCTGACGTTCCTGGAATAGCTAAGTGTCACATCATGTATACACTTTACATATAGTATATACTATATGTAAAGTTTTTATATATTATGTGTATATCTTAGTTATGTATCTATATATATATATATATATATATATATATATATATATATATATATATATATATATATATAGATACATAAAGATAATAAAGCAAATACATATATATATATATATATATATATATATATATATATATATATATATATATATATATATATATATATATATATGTATTTGCTTCTGCCACAAAACCTCATTACTCCACGGGTTGAATGGCAGAGAAGTGAAGAGAGAAGTCCCGAGGACTACTCCTCCCTCATCTCCTTCTCAGTTACTACGCGGCCTCCAACTTCACATGTGCAACAGACGCCCCCGTGTCCGATGCGCGAAAGCCATGAGAAATACTAGCACTTAGAAGCACCAACCTTCCTGACCCTAGCAGCGGATCTTGTATGGATCGGCTGCGGAGGGTACGGAGAGCGGCGCCTCGCAATGCCAACACTCCTCTCCCCCCGTAGCCCCACCACCACCGAATCAATTAACGGTGCGGCCTCGTCAGATTCGTGGAGGATAGGGTAAATGGCGCATCGCCATACCAACACTCCTCTTGCCCTGCGACTCCACCTCGGCTGCAGCGGTAGGGGAGAGAGGGAACCCCTTTCACCGCAGCCCACCGACACACACAAAATTGGCGATATATTGAAGATGGACTGGAATTAGAGTACCCTTAACCGACGAGCATGTATGCGTATCTAGATCAGGTTAAATGGAAGTTCGTAGTCTCTGCCTACCCTTCTGGGTAACCGGCGTAAGGGTTTATGATTATTATTTTACTGTTGTGATGTACGACTTGCTGGAGTAACGATCTGGTCATGTGGAATAGTAATGGATACAGGCGACTTTATTTCTGCCAGCAAATAGCAGTGCTTGCACTGCTGTGTTCCAGTCTAAAGGGATATGGAGAACTTAATTCAATTATAGATAATAAAGGTAATTCAGTATAAAAATAGCAACGTTTCAAACAACCAAGTTAAATCAATTAGTCAAAAACATCAAAAAGTTCCGTTTTATAAATTACTTCCTATTCCTAACAAGCGGATCAAATCGATTTTGTGAGTGGTGTGCCAAAATCGAGAAACACGCGTTAAAAATGAAGATCATACTGAATCGAATGCACTTTATCCACAATAAAAAGGAACGACTATTAAATTAAATTACAATTCTGTCAAGAAATTGCATACTATGTTACCAAGAATCGAAGGCTAATCTATATTCCATACGTTAGACTTGGATACTAGAAAAGATAATTTTGAATCCTAAACGTGCAAGTCTATTTTTTGAATGAAAACTTCTTAACTGTTTAAAAAATACTGTATAAAATTAACCGTATAGGGGCCACCACTCAATATCTTGTCATGGGTGTCGCAACTGACAACAAGAGATGAAAGCAGCATCTTCTTGATAACAATCCTTCCTTGAGGCAACCAATGAAATAGATCTCAGCAGTGAAATAGTGATATGGTATGGTAAGAGTTAGTGAATCGTAGGAAGAATGGTTGAATATAAAAATAGTTTCTAAAGTTTATTAAAATTCTATAATAAATACAAAATTCCAGACTATAAAATGTTGAACTCGCCTATACTATCCATAAATATATAAGAAACTATTAGTTAGTTACACCCAACATAACCGTGGTAGTTTAGAGGCTGCAGCTAGGTAAATTTCAAGTTGTGCGCACAATGCCTGTTCGATCCCCGCCGGTATCTATGAAACTGGTTGCGAAGTCGAATGCATGACAGTTCAGTTCGTTAGGTGAGTGCTGCTCAACATTTTCCGCTGATGTTGTTGACCTTAGATCTAAACGAGCTGCAAGCCATTTAAAGCCTATCACCAACTTATTAATCCTTTGCGCTGTATCAGGTACCCTGGTTCTGCTACAAATATCTACGTTACAGTTTCTCTCAGTGATATAAGGATAATCTCCGAGCTTGACATTAAACATAGCTAAATAACTTGATGGACGCAAGAGTCTTAGTGTATAATAACTGCCATGAGGAAGTCTATGCTCAGCAGTGAACTTGTAATGAAATGTAACGGTCGTGTTCGCGTTTGCATTGATACAATCTTTCGAAGTTTGTACAAAAATCTACGCAAAGAAATCTAATCAATTTTCTACTCCGTGAAGAAACAAGCATGAAGACATTTAGACACAGCAATTTACTATGGTAGTTGAATCACGTTAATTTGTAACAATGTAATTATGACCTTTAGTGATTATGGACAATCAATTTGGCCCAAAAACACGGAAATCTTTGGCAACCTTCGAAAGCGAAGTCAAAGTGTACTAACGCATCCTCGTTGGTTTTGATTAGCAACGTTTTTCATATAATTGTTGCCCGCACGAAACACACCAATTAGTGCTACAGAGGTTAGCACTACTTCCGTAGTTTTGTGCTTTGTTTATTTACTAGACAGGGTTTCTTCTTTTCCAGCTCAGTCTGGCTAGGATCCACTATTCACGTCTTTCTACTGATTAGAATCAGTAGCAATTTCGATTCAAATACTACTATAGCTGATGAGAACAAGAATCAGCTATAGGGTTTTTGTCAATGAATTTCCAGCAACACCCCGGATTCAGGCAGTTAGCATCATAGCAGGTCATCTGTCATCTTTCTTCAGTCATGTCAGATTACCGTCCCATCGAACTATGATAGCGGAGGAATAGAAAGTGGACCTGTGCATGCGCATACACGGTGAAATTATAATCATGTCCTGTGCAGATGACCAGTCTCCGTGGCAAAATTCAATCTGGGGGATATTAGTTATGATAATACCTATATTTACAGATGATATAGTTATTCCGTATTAATTTTTAGGGTTATCAATGCAGCTTTAGTCTTGTTTTTGAAATTTGGTTTTAGATTTATTCGTTTGTATATTGTTTATAGTTATAAGAAAATAAAAGGCAAAAATAAAAATGAAAATAAGCTGATACTATATTTCCTTTATTTTATTTTATTGTATTTACTGGCCTATGTAGCTAATAAAGAGGTATTATTAATAAACACGCTATCATTTTACGACCACCAATACCTTCAGACTGGAGTAAATTATGTTTAAATATAGACCTTATCGCTTGGTATTAAAACATAGCACAAGTAGGAAATACGCTATTCCTGGTCGTAAAGTTATTAAATTTTTATTAATAAGGGGTGGAGACGTAGTTAGAACATCTAATCACTTTACCGCCGGTAATGTGGTTCAAGTCTAAGCGGTTTTGTACAGGGCTGTGGTGTATTTATCTCCGTTTCTCTGAGCTGTTGCAACTAGGTTCAAATCTAAGCTGTTTTATATAATTTTATTAACTTAAGATTTATTTTAACAATTCGTTGGTCTGTAGTCTATACCATATACTCGTATATTATAATATAATCACCTTAGTAGTATGTCATCCAAGATAAATTAATACTGAAATGCATTGAGATTTAGATACAATCTAACTGTCCTGATGGAAAACGGTGAAGTTTGTATATTTATGTAGCGGGTTGTCAGTAAGTGACCTAATAGAAATCACGGGATTGCCTTTTGAGGAAAATATGGACTTTTTTCTTAAAGACCAAGTCATGTTCTGGTTTTTAATAAGTGAAAAGACGTCTAGTTTCTGCACTGAAGAGAGAGGTACGAATTTTTTTTTGTAGTGAGCAACTCATCCCGAGTCATCAAGAACGTGTACTCGTTTGACATAAAAAAATCCTAGAACGGTCTTATCAAAAACTCAAAATAATTATTAATTTATACATAAACAATCTTACGTATTAGCCATGAAAAAACATTCACAGAGAAATATAGTGCAGCATAGAGCAATTAATTGATTTTATTTCTTTGCATATGATTTACAAATAAATATATAACGACATTTGTATGTATATTAAAAAAATAACTCAATTTATGAGATGACAGTTTTTAAAATTTATACTAAAAATATACTAATTAATATAATTATAACTGAACAGCCTCGACCTGCTTCACGATTTGACATTTAAAACTCAGATGCTCTTCGCACAATCAGAGAAGTTCGGCATTTCATCTGATACGATGCGAGAGCGGTTAACCTCACATTATAACGTTAGTTCTTTCGGATCGTTGGGGCCAATAAAACGTAGTTTCGTAACACTAATCACATTACACGAAGAAAAAATAACCGAATACCTAACCGCATGAGGTCCGTTGATTTATCGAGCCGGTGCCAAGCCGTGCTCACTGCTCCTACGATCGTTTTTTTTATTACATGATGAATATTACAGGAACCCATATTGCCATCCGTTAATGGCAATTATAAATAGTTAGCGTTGAATATATTTTTCAAGTTTTATCACATTTCCCAAATTCGTTGACATCAAATTCGTTGACAACATCGTCCCGATCTAAGAGGAGACTATGGAAAAATCAGAAAGATCTTACATTTGATAGCTGGCGAAATAGCTATCTCATCATATAATATTCCAGGTTTAAAATTGAGAGACCAGAAAAAAACAAGACGATTGGTACAGTGCTCGCCAGACTACCTGCGTGGCACTTATGGCAAATTGTTCTTACTACGGAGAGGCCCGAGTCTAGCAGACTTTTATGGATTAATTAAAGAAGTAGGATAAGATTGCCAAATACTGACAGGAAAGTTTTATTGGGATTGAAGATCGTACGACGCGTTCCTTATAAGAATTGTGCTATAATCTACGTCCCACTACTAGGCACAGGCCTCCTCTCACTTCTGAGAGGGTTTTAGGGAATGTCCGCCGTGTTGCCCCAATGCGTGTTGACAAATTTTACATGGCTATGAAATTTTCCTCGCCGAGCACGTGATAAATCAACACTTAAAATTGCAATTAACAATTTCGTTGGTACCGGCGGGGATCGTACCTGGGTCGCTTGGGTACTGTGAAATTTACAGCGAGCTCCTAAACTACCACGGCTAATTGTTCTTTTACAAGGCAAGAATACGCAAGTTCCTAATCAACTGTCTTTATTACACTTCTGCTTAAGGCATTAATTTCGCTATTCATTCACTTTCTATGCAATATAAAAAATTGTGGACACAATGAACCGAAAAGGTTTTGTACTTCAATGACATTAAATTAATATTTTATTATATAACATTTGAATGATATTTTGTAAATGTGTATTGTTTGTAAGTGACCCTCAATATGTTTTATTGCGAATTAAAGTATTTTATACGGAGCAAAGAGTCGTCGGAAAGGACAGAACAACGTTTGCGTGACCAGCTAGTTCTTATGTATATAATCTCTGGTGTACCTATCAGTGATCGTGTCATTTCTGGACGACTTGACTTTGACTGAGTGAGGTCATAATATACACAAAGTAAATTTGTTTTATCGATTTAACTACGCTAGGATTCGATAGATTTCGCAGTAGTCAAAATTTTAACTAAGACCAAAATGTATTCTGTTGTTTTGGTGTCTAAAAAGTTATTTATGTTTTGTTTGAAATCGATATTATTATTATTATTATTTTAATTTACACTGTAAAAAATCGGGAGTGAATTCGGATTTAAATCGTGCGCATACCGGAAATGACAGATCAACGTCGTCCAAAACAGCTACTATATTCAAGAACATTGAATCAATTTGTTGAGTAACAATGATTGGTGTAAATTCTTACGCAATAAGAAAACGTATTTAAGGAAAACAAAAGTAAAAGTGAATTTAAGTCGCAAGGGTGACAGATAAGCACACCGTCCACCTTATGATAAGTGGATGCTGTGGCCCATACTCATTTACATTTCTATCCTCGATTAAGAATCAAAATGCAGATACGTTTTCACCCCTGAGGACTAAGAAGGAATGCCTCGTTTGCAGTAAAAGGGGTCTCAGGTTCTCTTACACGCACCATACGAAGCTCACCACCATTAAGCTTCTGTTTTACGCTGGCGTTTACTGGGAGCGTGGTCCTTCCCCGGTCGAGCTGACACATTCGTACGACAACTTTACTACTAATATAGCTGCAACATGGGTCTGATCGTGAAAATGCATTAACTCTTCCCCGGTCGAGCCGAATAGAAGGAATGGAAAAAAGAAAGAACGAATGGACCCATTCGTGCTACAACCATAATATAGCTGAAGCGTAGCTTTACCACATATATATATAAGAGCGCCTTATATTTTTATTTCCTATATATATATATATATATATATATATATATATATATATATATATATATATATATATATATATATATAACTACAAGTTTTAATTGGTAAATTATGATGTTCCATTTTGAATGTACGAGTAAGATCGTTGTAATATGAATATATATGAATATATATATATATATATATATATATATATACACAGTCAGGTCATAAGTATTGTCACACAGTAAAAACTTTTCTTTTAGAATGCTGGCCACAAAAAAGTTTATTGAATTCGAATTTCGAATTGTTCATGAAAATAAAACTGTATACTTTTTAGAATTTTACTCATTTTTAAATATGGAGTGGACGCTTAAAGAAGACCGTGTTGCAGTTATTGCGTTGCATCGTTGCGGTTACGCGCCAATTCAAATTTTTGACATACTGAAAATTTTTAATATAACCAAAAGATTCGTTTATCGTACCATCAAACGATACAATGAAGACTAGTGTAGATGACAGGTCAAGAAGTGGTCGCCCTCGGTCTGTTAGGACTTCAGCAGTGATAAAAGCTGTGAAGGCGCGAATTCAAAGAAATCCCATACGTAAGCAGAAACTGTTGATGCCTGGCCGCGCAGATTGAAGGCCTGTATTCAAAATCACGGAGATCATTTTGAATAAACTTTAGTGTCATAAGAATCTACGTTTTGTTAAGTTCATTTTGGTATATAAATGGTTACATAATGAAGAAACTTGTTTCAATTATTTTATATTAAACATGTGACAGAATTTATTATATATATATGTGTGTGTGTGTGTGTGTGTGTGTGTGTGTGTGTGTGTGTGTTTGTATATGTAACACGTATATATGTAAGAGCGCCTTATATTTTTATTTCCTGATATATATATATATATATATATATATATATATATATATATATATATATAATCAATTAATTAAAGAGAATAAGAATATAACCGTGTAAGATAATCCACTACTCCATATTGACCCATGGATGTCGTAAAAGACGATAGAATTAAACTAAAACAAAAGACGGGCAGCATCATCTTCCTCATAGCAAACAAATCAACATATCTAATAAAAACTGTGTTTGTCAGGACCCGTCTGCTAAGCGTGACAACTATGACAAAATCCCACCTAATTACCTCCCTTCCCTACAGTTCAGCAGTGGACTTTATGGGCTGTAACTGATAAATTAAATGACTGGATAATAAATGGTACTATTCCTTTTCTTAGAAGGGCATGTAATAAATCAAAAGAAAACTGCGCCAGGATTACCTAAAATTCCTAATATTCCAATAACATGACAGTTAATAAGGTACGTGAGAGTAATGTGGTCACCTTAAGCTTTGCCGCCCTATAAAACCAAAATTAGGAGGAGGACAGCGAACAAGCTTTGCCAATAATTAGGAACATTTCGAAAAATAAACTTAAAAAAAGTAACTACACCATACTAAAATCGACTAAAATATTTGCTGTAATGTCGACTGTCAAAATGGTGTCGACAAAGCAGAGACCTTTTGACCCTTTATTATTTGATTGACTGATGAAAAGCTATCGCATCACAGAGTCCTCTATGCAAAAAAGGCTGTAGTTTTTTAATTATAAGAAAGTGACCATATTAACCGTTATATCAATGATTCTGTTACTTAGAAAAGAAAATATTTATATATAATTTTTAAAAAGCGTAAAATAATTTTTTTGATATTTTTTTTAGTTTTCAGAAAAACAAAGCACCTGAATAAGTAAAGTTACATCCTATATGTATACCCCACTCCTGGGCACAGGTCTCTCATTTCTGAGAGTGATTCAGGCAATTGTTCATCGTGATGAGTCAATGCATGACTTTTTGTGTATTTAGTTTTTTTTAATTTTCCGTGACATGTAAGTTTCCTCATGATGTTTTCCTTCACCGTTGAGCACAACATGGTAAATAAGCGCTTAAAATTGCAATCAGTGATTTCATTATGCCAACGGTGATCGAACCCTTCAAACTTAAGCACAGCTATTTGAGTAGTACTGCGTGGCAGCTGAACTATGTAAGAAGTGAATGGTAACACCACAAGTGGTAAAATAAAAAAAAATGTACAGCCGACTTCAATATAAATAAAACAATGTAGTCGAAGTCAATTAAGTACGATTTATTAAGGATACCTCAAAAATTTATAGTCAGATCTTGACTGGTTACGTGGGACCACATGAAAAGCACCAGCTTTCAAGTTAAAAAAAGGAATCATTAAAATCGGTTAACATAGGAAAAAGCTATGAGGTAACAAACATAAAAAACCGAATTGAATACCTTCTCCTTTTTGAAGTCGGTTGGAAAAAGGACTCGTAGAGACAAAAAGAGCGATCCTACTCATACTACTAATAAAGGAGGTTGTTGTGTCAACAAAAGCAACCATTTAAATAAAACTAGTTTTACAGATTTTATCGCGTATATTAACTTATTTAAATTAAAAAATATAATGTCTTATACTTAATTGTATAAAAAATTAACAATACATTTTTAATAACTATAATAATAATTTAAAAATATATTCTCGACGTTTCGAGTACCTTACAGCACCCATAGTCACGGGGGGGGGGGGGGGGACTGAGGTAGGTGTATGACGTCCCAATGTCATAGTTACCCATAGTTAACCAAGGCTACCTGCAAATCAAAAAAAATATTAATTTTTTAAGTTAATATACGAGATAAAATCCGTAAAACTAGTTTTATTTAAATGTGTAGTCTTCGCGTAAATATAAAAAATCAAAAGCAACTATGATACTGGTATCAAGCTACGTCTTAATATAGCCTCAAAGCATTCCTTAGTGTAGGCCTATGTTCAGCAGTATAGAATGGAATAGAATAGAATAGAATCATTTTTATTCAATATAGATTACAAGAATAGTTATTAAGGTAAATTTAGTACTTATTGAAAGTGGATTTATGATGGGCTGTAATGATGATGATGACGATAATGATGAATAATTATACATAAATGGCTTTATTGTTTTGAGCTTTCACTATCACAAGTTTTTTTTTAATTTGGATTTGACTTTATACTCCATAAAGTCAAATCCAAATTTAAAAAATTCACATCAACTAACTAACGCAGGTCAACTCAGATATTAGCTTGCTGACGACGAAAATTAAAGTTCACGAACTTTTGAATTTATAAAGAGCAAAATTTTTATAATTTCTTATTTCCTCCCAATCTTAATAAACCCTTCCTAAAAATCTTAAAAATTCTAGTATTATTATAGTATATACCGTGCAGTGACGGTATCAAAATATCCACCACCCCATATCATCCCGTGGGAATCGTTTGAGGCAACAGAGGGAAATAAATCAGAAGATAGGCAGTAGACTTCCTGATAACGACTAAAAAACTGCAGTTGCCAACCCGCTTGCCAAGCGTGGCAACTATATCAAATCCCCCCTATGATGCAATTTATGGTGGAGGCCTATGTTCAGCAGTGAGCTTTAATGGGCTATACCGGTAAAACGACATTTTGCTGTAAACACTTAGCAATAATGATATTTCAAGTTATCGTGTGCCGCAGGCTGCGCATGCTTATCGCATGTTGGTAACGCATAAAACTTGTAATTGTAAATATACCTAAAGGCCTTAAACGGTTAACAGTTTTAGGAGTTGTAAAATTACATCTTTTACGAAAATACATAATTAAAAAATTTGAAATTAATAAAAAGTTACATAATAACCTACGTTTCACAGCTAGAGCTGAAAAGATTACATCAAGCTGCCCAAATTTATGT
The DNA here is from genome assembly GCA_033319125.1 of Parnassius glacialis. Lineage (NCBI taxonomy): Eukaryota > Metazoa > Arthropoda > Insecta > Lepidoptera > Papilionidae > Parnassius > Parnassius glacialis. Next base: position 52,891,142 of record JAVANC010000021.1, on the reverse strand, counting down.
TGGTGGATTTCAGCAGGCTTAACCATTTTTACGTGGTAGAGCCATGCTGTAGCTATGTTATGGTTGTATCACGAATGGGTCGGCTCGACCTGGTAGGGACCACGCTCTCACAGAATACCGGCGTAAAATAGCAGCTTAATGCTGCTATCTTTCGTATGGTGAGTGTAGAGAACTGGAGACCCTATTTACTGTAAACGAGGCATTCCATCTTAGTCTTCACGGGTGACAACGCATCTGCATTTTGATTCGTAATTGAAGATACATGTATATTTATGGGCCACAGGAACCACTTACCATCACGTGAACTGTGTGCTCGTTTGTCACTCTTATACTATAAAAATATCTTACAATCTTTATCTTTAATCATCATCATCGTCACTGCCCATCCAGATCTACTACTGAATAAGCACCTTATGAGGTAATCTATGGGGGAGGCCAATGTCAGCATCAGTAGACATTTGATAGGATGCTATGAATGAATGGTTTTCATTGGTGCTGGCGAGAACAGAGCCCGGGTTGCTCAAAATTATATGTTTTTAAACATGCGACTTTATTATCTTTAGTAAATCCTTCTTGGAGGGCTACAGTCTTACATAACTTGGCGGCAAGTGTTGCTTTATGCATAACACAACCGTAGATAACTCTTTCTTAGAATAGAATGGAATAAATTTTATTCAATATATACACGTAATTTTTATTGAAAATCATTTTTTACTTCACCAAGGTTCGGAAAAAACCTCTGTCTTGGGAAGAATCAACCAGAAAACCAGCGGCACTTTTTTTAAATAAATTATACAATTTTAAATCTTTTACAACAAACTATTTAAAAAATATATTTTAGAAACAGCTAGGAAGCAACCGTCTCATTCCCAGTGGTTATTATAAACCATCTCTTATCAGAATCTTTTCAAATAATGTCCTCCAAACAGAATTTCGTTTTCGGTGCCCTGTCTAAACGAAAACTGAAGAAGAAGAAAGACCGGCAAGGCTTCTGCAATTCCCCTAGTTCCCCTGGGGTTGTAGTTGTTCATGGGCGGCGGTAGTTACTTATCATCAGGTGAGCCGCATGCTCGTTTGCCCACTCTCCTATAAAAAAAAGACTAGCCATCTGCAAAGGTCAGGATTACAGTGCTCAAGCGCAGGTGCACTCTCTGTTCCCTCACTCTCATGGTCCGAGGAGACAACAATCCGACACGACTGATGAGAGATCAGGCGCAGAACCGATGGCTTTACGTGGTTTCGGAGGTACGGTCAACAATCTCCAACTTTATCACTCCGATCAGTTAGTGATAATTTCTAGACAGGAAAACCCCATAACTGACATTAGTCTGGCTCAGATTCGAATCTGGGACTACATCTGGATGACGCTGACGCTGCTTAAATAATGCATCAAACTGCATTTCATGCATCGCCTGCATCGGGCTATGACAGTGAGGGAATAGAGCATCAGTGCTTGCGCTCAGACTCGTACACTATAATCTTGTCCAGCACGTATGACTAATCTCCGTGAAGATTAGCTGCCGTGACCGAAATTTGATCTGGAAGATATTATTATTATGACGATACCGCTGCTCATCTCCTGTTTCATTTCCTTCTGACACTTCCTTCTTCCGACACTCGCGGGATGATATGGGGTAGTGGTATCTCTTACGACACTAAACATTTATATAGTATGTCACTTTACGTACACTGCAATAAATTATATAATTTAGTTATACGACACTACGTACCTACATCTACATAGGATCGTTTGGCCACACCTTGACTACATTCTCGAGGCGAACTGCTAAAACTAGTCCATGCATACACACTCGTGTAATAGCTACACCAGACCCAATACATCAAGTTCAATGCTAAGCGACGCATCTTTAGTGATAACTAGTAAAACATTAGAATAGAATATAATAGAATCATTTTTATTGAATAGGATATATATGTATATATATGATATAGGATAATAAGAATATATTTTCTCGCAAAATACCAGTTTAAAATAGCTACTGTCTTTCGTATGGTGATGGATAGAACCGCAGAACCGGAGTCCCTTTTAACCAGAAATGAGACATACCATCTCACTCCTTAGGCGTGACAACGCATCTGCATTTTGATTCTTAATCGAGAATAAATTTAAATGTCTATGGGCTACAGCATCTACTTACTATCAGGTGGAATGTGTGGTTGTTTGTCATCCTTCTTCTATAAAATAAAATTAAGCTTTATCACTTTTTCGGAAAGAAACATCTGTCCCGGGAAGACCAGCAAGAAACCCAGCGGGACTTTTATTTTAAATATTAATTAAAATGTTATACAATCTAATACATAAAAATTTAATATTTTTTGTTCGTATTTTATGCGCTGCGATGAAAGGTATGCTGCTGCATACCTTTCATCAGATTGCGGTAAAGCTTTTTCAAGTTATTGCTTGCACTTGGGTAAAGGTTATAGGCATAGTACAATTAACTTACAGTAGGTGGCGCGCGTATCGTACCGACAAATTTATTTGAAAGTTATACATCATTCAACTTCACTGAATGTATTATGATTTCTAATTAAACAATATAACTCTTCCAAATTTGAAACGATATGTCCACAAATGTTTCTTGTACGGTTACAACGTTAAGAATAAAACATTTAGAAACTATGTCTATTCATTCAATGCTGAACGTAGTGATATATTGCCCCTTAGGGAGATTTTATATCAAAAATATATTTATACTATTTTTTTATATTATTTCTTTTATAATATGGCAAATAATGGTTAACCGTGTTGTTATTAATAATACCCATATACATGTCACAAAAACCTTGTGTTACCCGTTAAGCGCGTTATCAGATTAAGTATTCAAACATATAGAAATAACTTTACTTCATAAAGTTCATAAAAATTTAATTTAATTTAAATAACATATTATTTGCAAATCGTTTCATAACCTCTGTATTAGCCGGCGTGTCAGTTGTGCCACGTTGGCAAATGTTGTACCATATTGGAATCTTGATTAAACAGGCCATATTTTGAAATTACTTGCCAAAGGTACTGTAGTACTACTTTCAAAAAAAACAGTGAATCAAAGTTAATAGACATAAGTTTCATCTGCCTTAACTTAATCAAAATAATATTATTTTCACAAAACTAACGCGAATTTTGTTGTCTGATTTGTGACTTCCATTCACAGTAGCATGTTTAATAAAGTTTACATTATTATAAAAAAACACTATTAAAATACAAAAATTTCTGACCATAATATCTAAAGATGATGGGGACGATTTTTTATGTTTTCAAAAATATGCCTATTATCACTTAGAAACGGATTCGTTTTTCTTATTTTTAGTAAAACAATTATGGGTTGGCCTGTGGCCCGGTACACAATTGATGTTGAGTTTCAGGACATCCTATATATACATACTGTGATCAGTGGCCTATGATCTGAGTAAAAATCTATTAGTTTACCGAGAAGACGGGCGGTGACACACGGTGCGCCGGTAGCGCGACTTCAGTCACGCTCGTCGTGACCTGCCGTGATTGATAGAGGCGATTGCAATCTCTTCCGCGACCGACTTGGCCGACACACGCGTCTCCTAAGTTTTATATTGCTGATAAGGCTTCGCATTCAACGTAATCTATTTATATGTGAATATTATATCACATAATCGATTGTTTTTACAATGGTATGAAACGAGCACACAGTTTGTAGTCCTCAGGGGTGACAACGCATATTCATTTTGATCCTTAATCGAGGATAGACGTATGTATAAGGGCTACAGCATCCACTTACCATAAGAAGGATTGTGTGTGAATGAAACCTATGTATATACTTGTAAAGTGAAACTTTATCTAAATATATATTTTCACCCAAATAATTATAGCAGTTTCCGAGAAAATAAATACATATAAGTACATACACCAGAAGTACGCACTAGTACTGAATAATTGAAATGTATTCCGTTATTAATAAACAAATTCATAATAAAGAGAAAGAAATATACATCGTTAACATTGAATAACGAATGTAATAAATTATAGCTCATTACATAATATTATGAATGATATGTTGAGTGTTAACAACACTAGTTATCACTTTAATAAGTTATAAATTAAAAAAAATATGCACGCTTTAATACATTTCTATTAATATTTAATAACACTAATTGAACAGTGAAACCGTTTAAATCATAATATTATCTGCTTCCGAATTGTTAATGTATGAAAATGTATTCAAAATAATCCAGTAAAAATTACACGGCGAATTTATCAGTGCTCGGAGGCGTGTTAATAATTGAAATTAAAATTTGAAATAACGTTTGTCATTAATTGAATACAAAATACCATATAAACATAACGTCGTAAATATTGAAATCATTTTGGTGCAGCAAAATAGCTTGTAAGAACAAAACGTTTACGTGTTGTTCGGATTGTTCAAAAGAAAGTTTCGTTTATTGTAATAATGTCCCCCAGACCAAATTTCGGTCACGATAGCTAGGCTCAACAGAGACTAGCTATCTGCGAAGGACAGGATTATAATGTCCAAGTGCAAGCGCAAGCACAGGTGCACTTTCTATTCTGTCACTCCTATAGTCCGATGGGACGGTTATCCGACACGACCGGAGAGAGATCAGGCACAGTATTAATTGTTTCACGTGCTTTCCTAGGTATGGGATAAAACTATCACAACTCTTATTAAAACATTAAAGTTTGTCACTATGCGTTCCATATCATTTATTCGATTACGACGAAACTTTTGTGAGGTTGTTGTTTGTACGCTTGCGAAAGTTTCTGATAAATATATTTGTATGTTCGTTTGTTTCTTTTCTATTACCTCTATGCCATTTATCACATTACGCGCATTTCCGCGCATGCCGGGCACAGTTATCAGTAAACTAGTTTACTGATAGCTGTGCCTGTTGTTGTACAGGCACAGTAAGTGGTAAAATAAAATAATGACGAAAAATTATAAAATATGTAAGGTCGGGGAAATAGTTTCTTCGTATTTTATATATAAATTAAAGAAATTCTTTTTCAAAGTTTAATTACATTTAATTATGATCACAAAATAAATATTAGTACTACGTACAGAAGTTGCAGTCTTTTGATGTTGACTGCTTGCCGACGTTTTAATAGCCTACATAGTTATTATTAATCAGATAAATCGCACACGCAAGCTAAATAAAACTTTATCGCTGCGCGCGAGCGTCCGTATTACTTTGCATCTTTTCTCCTTACTACGTAACAACGGTCTTTCCGTGGTTGCTAAGGGCTGTTAATAAAGAGTAACATTTATTTACATACATTATGAAATGGTAAGTTACTTAGGTAAAGTACCTATGCTGACTATAATCGACCATAATATTATCTACTATGTGAGTTCTGTGATGCCCAACGCATGCAACTTGCGAGGCCATTCAGCGGGAATTGCGATGCTTGGTTCGTATAGCTAACCGAAATATGTATATTAAATTCCTAACAGAAATATGATCGTAATCTACTTAGCTGAAAATCTTGCAAAGAAAGTTTTGATTTCAGTATTTTGTGCTATTATAACTTAATATATTTTAATTATAAAGACGAGTATAGGTATGTAAGTAAGGTAGGTACTTGAGTAGTGAAGTAAATTTCAAGTAAGTTTTGTAATAAATTACTTCGGTATTACTTCTGTAGTTAAATTATTACTTAATTATTTTTTCGATATAACTACCTATCTTACATAAAAATGAAATAAATTTACTTTTCATTATCCTTCGGTTACTTAAATAATAATATATCTGAATCCTTTTAATTGCTCACTAAGCATCCATTCCCGCAACAATTATAGTAGGAACGACGTTTTGCCATTATAATTTATCAAGTAGATAGGTAATATCATCATCATTATCATCATTACAGCCTTTCATAAGTCCACTGCTGAACATAGGCCTCCCCCAAGGAATGCCATAAAGCACGGTCCTGAGCCATCTGCATCCATCGACTTGCTGCATGTCTTTACCATCTTAATATACATATATATTATTCTTAAATTACATCAAAACTTTTTAAACTATTGACAAGTACAGTGAAATATACTAAACACTAAACAAAAACTATTTCAACAAGTATTTACAAAAAATTATTTACGTAAACAGCGTTAAAAAAAACTTTAGCATTCAATCGTATAGAGCGCGCTAGCCCCGACTGCGATCTACCCCTGGGGCAGCTCGCGATTATAGGTAATTATTTCATGCAGGCAGCAAGTGACAGAGGCCTGATTTGATATATATGTCCCATTTTGTTCGATAACTTGTTACCATCTTGTGTGAGTGTGTAATCCCGTTACTGTAGAAATCTCGGGATTTTGATAAAAATATGCGACAAATAGTTTTGACAGTCCTCTCTTATCACTGCCCAAAGAATTCTGAAGAGATCAAAATAGGTGAAAATCTGAGGGTGCAAAGTCAGAACTATATGAAAGGTGTATTAACACTTCCAAAACAAATTCTTCCAATTTTTGCTGAGTGGCCAAAGATGTGTGTGGTCTGGCGTTATCATGATGAAAGACAACCTTTTCTGTTGCTGAATTACGGCCGTTTTTTTTCAATTTCTTGCTTGAGTTTCGTTAGTTTTTGGCAGTAGAGATCTGAATCGATGGTTTTGTCCGGCGGTTAAAGCTCATGATAAACGATGCCCTTCCAATCCCACCATGCGCACAGCATCACCTTATTGCGTGTTAATCCGAGTTTTGCTACAGTCTGTGGAGCTTGACGACCCTTTGACCATGATCTTTATCGCACGTTCTTGTCGTAATTGATCCACTATTCATCACCAGTGATCAATCTTTTCAAAATATTGTTCGGTTTTTTTAACGTGAGTACATGATTCATTAGATTTCTTTCAGTGAGCTCGTGTGGTACTGAACTACCGAGCTTTTTTGTATAGACAGATTTTTCAAATGGGTCAATACTGTTTTGTGGTCAGTTTCAGTACCTCGTCTATGTCATAACTCCAAATATGATGATCTTGCTTCACTTTTTCCAAAATTGCATCAATTAAATCCGTATGAGGGTGACCAGAGTGAGCTGAATTTTTGACATCAAAATTCTCGGACTAAAAATGCTTGTACCAACTTTGTGCTACCCTTTCTGACACTAAATTAGGGCCATAAACGTCAAAAATTTTTTTTCACAGCCTGAGTTGCATTTTTCCCCTTTTTTGTAATAAAACTTCAGAATTTATCGAATTTCTTCGTTAGATTCACTCATTCTGGCGGACAGAAAAACAATTGAAAAAAGGCGGGAAAGTATTTTTTTTTCCTTTTTTTTTCTTAATGTCCTGCATGTATTGATATTTAAGCCAACCAAATATAAAAGGTACAACCAAAGAGATTTTTCTTCAATTTTATACAAACAGAATACGAAGAAACTTTTTTCCCGACGTATTACTATTAACTAGCTTTCCCCCGGCTACGCCTGGAGAGAATCTCTTAATCTTGCGTTATTTAGATTTGTGATAGTCAAATATCATTAAAGATAATAACAAGTTTTTTTTTCTTTTGTTGTCTCCCGGATAAAATTTAGCCTTGATCGCTCCTGGCATTGCTTTCTGTCTGTTCGTAAAGTTTCATTACAATTGGTTCAAATATACCGATCATTAGCCCGGACAGGCAGACGGACTAAATAGCATGTAAATAAACCCCTGACATTAACTTTAATTTATTAAAATATTACAGACAGCCACTTAATTTTTATTCACAAGTACAGATTAGTATTTTTTTTTTTATAGGATAGGGTGACAAACGAGCACACAATCCACCTGATGGTAAGTGGTTGTTGTGACCCATAGACATCTACATCTATCCTCAATAAAGAATCAAAATGCAGATGCGTTGTCACCCGTGAGGACTAAGATGGAATGCCTCTTTCCCAGTAAAATGGGTCGCCGGTTCTGTACACTCACCATACGAAACACAGCAGTGTTAAGCTGCTATTTTACGCTGGTATTCTGTGAGAGCGTGGTCCTTCCCCGGTCGAGCCGACCCATTCGTGCTACAACTATACTATTAATATAGCTGCAGCATGGCTCTACCACGTACATCAATCAATTACAAAAAAAATTTACAAAAGTCAATATAAAAACAAAAAGCGGTTGAAAAGTGACATTCTAAAAATAAGTCGAAATAAAACAGATTAATACAAATGTGTACGTCATAATCTCATTACAAAATATAGCACACGTTTATTCTAATTATTAAAATGAGCATAAGATCGCCATCCGAATGGCGGAGCTCGCCTACGTTTTCGTATCTGAACCTAATATCACTGAGCATTATTTAGACGTTCTATTTTAGTCGCAAGATATTATTATTTAATATTTAATCGGGTGTGTTGGGAGTGCATACTAGATTAATGGGCCTTGGATTCAGCCTCACAATGCATGGCCAATGACCAGCTGTAGATGCTAAGGGGCTGATCAAGAATGGAGAAGTAGAAGAATATAAAGATATTAAAATATATCGGTACGTACACATATAATGATTTCTTTAATTTAAGCAAATACTACGCAAAATTTTAACTTTTCTAATTATGTGGTATATTATTATTAATCTGTAGCATTTTAAAATTTATATAACATTGAAATGTATACAATATTATAAAATACTTTATCTTAACTAATTAGTATTAAATTTACGGATTTTATCGCGTTTCATTTTAACGTTTTTAATAAAAAAAAGTGAAAGATCTGTAAAATTTGTTTTATTCCACACATACATATAAGTATATATTTCCGTCCATAATAAGTATTAAGTCGTCGGATTTTAATAAATTATATTTACTAATTTGACAAATCCGCGACTTATTTTCAATTTTTAAATGTATGTTATTTTGTATAAGCAAAATCACCCAGTTGTACAAAATATTTTACTACATTTAACTACCTTCTTTCTTCTTCGCCAGCGCATAAAAGTCCACTGACAGACATGGACCTCTCTTCTAGAATAGAATATTCGTCTTATTTTTTTTATAGAAAAAGGGTAACAAACGAGCGCACAGTTCACCTGATGGTAAGTAGATGCTGTGGCCCATAGACATCTACATCTATCTTCGATTAAGAATCAAAATGAAGATGCGTTGTCACCACTCAGAACTAAGATTGAATGCCTTGTTTCACTAAATAAGGATCTCTGGTTCTCTACACTCACTATACGAAACACAGTAGCGTTAAGCTGCTATTTTACGCCGGTATTCTGTGAGAGCATGGTCCTACCCCGATCGAGTAGACATATTCGTGCTGCTACCATAATATATCTGCAACGTCTATCTTCATGCTTGGGAGGCAGATTAGCGTTCGCAGTATCAGACGTATACCTTTGATGCTGCTTCCCGTCGTCAGTCTGGGTATTTTACGCCTTTTCGTGGTACCCATAACATATTTTTGTACGTGGTAGAGCCATACTATAGCTATATTATGGTTGAAACGCGAATGGGTTGGTGGTACACCGGGGAAGGAGCACGCTTTTACAGAATATAGCCAATGCTGCTGTGTTTCATATGGTGAGTGTAGAGAACCGGAGGCTCTTTTGACTAAATACGAGGCATTCACTCTTAGTCCTCAGGTGTGACAATGCATCTGAATATTGATTCTTAATCGAGGATTAATGTACATGTCTATGGTTCACAGTATCCATTAACATCAGGTGGACATATGTCACCTTTATTCTACAAAAAAACCTTAAGCGTGGTAGAATTACGCTGCAACTATATTACTCCGTGGAAGGACCACGCTCGCACATAATACACACATACATACATAATCACGCCTCTTTCCCGTAGGGGTAGACAGAGACCACTTCGTTCCACTTGCTACAATCCTTACATACTTGTTTCGCTTCGTCCCCTTTCATTATTCCCTTCATACATGCTCTTCGGTTTAGAGTACTCTTGACCTGGCCTTTTTTCAAGACGTCCCTGATTTGTTCTAGAAACGTCCGCCTACTACTAAACTTCCAACACTTTCACACTCGTCTTATACACCTTTTTCGTCAATCGTTCTTCATTCATTCTCTCAACATGGCCAAACCATCTCAGCATACCTTTCTCAATTTTTGTCACTACATCTTCTTTCAGACCACAACGTTTCCTTATCTCACTATTTCTCATCCTGTCATTCAGTTTAACTCCTATCATACATCTTAACGCTCTCATCTCAACTGCATTTATTCTGCTTTCATGTTTCTTCTGCCATACCCAACTTTCACTTCCGTACATGAGTGTCGGAACCAATATCCCCTCATGCACAGCCAAACGAGACTTGTTAGACACCTTCCGACTGCTCATAAAGGAGTGCAAAGCTCCATTCAACATGTTTCCTGCATACCGCCGTGAAATATGTAAGTGTAGAGAATCGATGACTTTTTTTACCGATAGCGAGGCTTTATTGCTCCTCAGAGGTGACAGCGCATTTACACTTTGATTTTTAATCCGTTACGGCTGAAGATCTTATGAGTATCTGCCACAGCATTTACTTACCATCAGTCGGACTGTATTTTCGATTATTACCCTTTTACAATTAAAAAATCTTCACATATCTCGTAGCCACCTCTTTCAAATGACAAATTCTCATACGCCGCCATTACACAGCGATTTATATATTTATTTACAACATAATACCACGCTCTTACAGAATATTAGCGTAAAATAGTAGCGTAATACCGCTGTGTTACGTATGGTGAGTGTAGAGAACCGGAGAATATTTTTAATGCATATGAGCATTCCATCCTAGTCCTTAGGGGTGACAACGTATCTACATATTGATTCTTAATCGAGGATAAATGTAGATGTCTATTGACTATAGTATAAACTAACTATCAGGTGGACTGTGTGCTCGTTTGTCATAATTTTCATTCCCATTCAATAAAATCAAACAAAACAACTTTAATATTAAATTAATCTTTAATATCATATTAAATTTGAAGTAATATTAAACAATATTTTGTGATATATCCCGCAGTTTCTGCAGCCCTTATTCTGTAACAATAAGAACGATAGTAAGCTATTTTCAGATATAAGAAAGTCGGCTGATTGGCCCGCTTCGATCTGACATCGATCCGCTTAATGTGCCGTGCTGTGGATCAAGATGAAATTACGAGCGGTGTACTGTAAAGTTAGTGAAAAGCCCGATTTAAAAAAAACAAAAACCGAATGGCGTAGAATGCCTTGTTTCTAGTTAACCACCCGGAATGAGGTGATTGCTGCCAAGCTATTTTTGTGTTGTTAATTATTTAGTAACTGTAATGATTGTAAAGTGTTATTTTTTTTTAAAAAGAACACTTTACAATCTTCTGTTCTGAAGAGTATAGAGGGCCAGTATAATTGCAGGTTGTGAGGCATTCCGTCTTAATCCTGAGAGGCGATAACACATCTACAGACTTCTTTATTTCAAGTGGATCACATTGGGTCAATGGGCTGCAGTAGCATCTTACCATCAGGTGGACTGCATCCTATTAAAATCCACAGCTGAAAATAGGCCTCTTCAATAGATTGCCCCATAGGGGAGATATTTGCCATAGTTGTCATTCTTGCAAAGCAAGTTGGGAACCGCAGTTTTTTATTTTTTTTCGTTATAAGAAAAAATGCTGCTGCCTAAAAGGGGCGACAGAGGGAAACAAATCAGGAAATGCCTGATTTGTTTCCCTCTGTCGCCCCTAAACACACTCACGGGATGTTGCCAGATGTAAACCGTGCTCAATTCTATAAAACAAAGATGTATACAGGCGAGTTAGTTTCTATGCCGTTCCGCGACCGCGTCTGCCTTGCACACTAGTCAAAGTATCGTATCGTAATGGGGTGAGCGATTGCGGGCGCTACGCATGCAGAGCACGTTCCTCGCGGAGAAATTACGCGCGTCGATCCCACAGGATCGGCCCCGGATTCGGTCAATCGATGCGTCTCCCAGGAATAAGTCGGTAGCACGATATTAGCGCAAAGCAGCCGATTTGGAAGTGTCGCAACTAAAACAGAAGCTGTGACTGAATATACATATATATATATATATATATATATATATATATATATATATATATATATATATATATATATATATATATATATGAGGGTGATACACGAGCACACGGACCATTTGATCGTAGGTGGTTTCTGTGGGCCATAGTCTTCTACACCCTATCCTCAAATAAGAATCAAAATGCAAATGCGTCGTCACCCTTGAGTACTAAGATGGAATTCCACGTAAGTATTACGATTTCCTATACTTGGAGCCTTTCGTGTAGCAGCGTTAGAATATCCTCAGCACCATATCATCCTGTAAGTGTCATAAGAGGTGATAGAGGGAAATAAAAAAAGAATGGGATATTCCTCAGAACAACTAAAATAAATTAAAATAAGCAGTCTACTGGCAACTGTAATGAAATATCCCCCTATGAAGAGTATAGATCTTTAAAAGAGACCTATGTTCACCCGTGTACTATTGATAGGCTGTAATAACGGTGGTGATGTGGATAATTTGAGCGTTACTAGCTTAGAGAAGCGACAGCTTTGAAGTTTCCAACTGGATTACTCAAGGACACCAATTAATTTGATTTTTGCAATTTTAAGTGTTGTAATTGCAATTTATTTTGTGCTCGATGGTGGAGAAAAATATGGTGAGGAAATTTGCAGGTCTGAGAAATTTATAATATATTCCGAGTACACGTTTGCTTACAGGTTTGCTTCGTCTTTTATAATGCGTACAGCAAAGGAGTGGAATAATTTGCTGGCGTCTATCTTTCCGTCCGAATAAAATCTAAGCTAAGACAGTACTATTTACCATCTAGGACTGCATCACCACTTACCACCAGGTAGGATTGTGGTCAAGCACTGACTTATAATAAGTAAAAAAAAGGCCACGTGGAATAAGCTACTATACATTGGGGTAGCGCAGTTGGCTTTTCTTCGCTTAGAAACACCGTCAAAAACGAAAGAACGCTTGTTCCACTTAAGGAGACGTAAACAGGCTCATAATTTCTTACATTAACGCGAACACTATATTTTAAATGAAACTAATTTTACGAATTTTATCGAGTATATTTTGATTTTTATATCCCAACTAGCGACCCCGAGCCCGGCCTTGTAGATGAGATAAAATGTTTATATTTAAGAAGTTTATAAACCATTTATTTTACCAGTTTCAATAAAGTTGGTTCAGCCAGGAAAAATATTTAAAAAGGGTTATTCATCTTTTAATAGCATGCAAATAACCTCCTGAGCCCAATAAAAGCCAGATTTTTTTTAAATTTTTATAGGATAGGGTGATAAACGAGCGCACAGTCCAGCTGATGGTAAGTGGTTGCTGTGACTCATAGACATCTACAACAATCCTCAATAAAGAATCAAAATGCAGATGCGTCGTCACCCTTGAGGACTAAGTTGGAATGCGTCTTTTCCAGTAAAATGGGTCTCCGGTTCTCTACACTCACCATACGAAACACAGCAGTATCAAGCTGCTATTTTACGCTGGTATTCTGTGAGAACGTGGTTCTTTCCCGGTTGAGCCGACCCATTTTTTTATAGGATAGGGTGACAAACGAGTACACAGTCCACCTGATGGTAAGTGGTTGCTGTGGTCCATAGACATCTACATTTATCCTCGTTTGCGAATCAAAATGCAGATGCGTTGTCACCCGTGAGGACTAAGATGGAATGCCTCTTTTCCAGTAAAATAATGTAATGGTCTCCGGTTCTCTACACTTACCATACGAAACACAACAGCATCAAGCTACTATTTTATGCTGGTATTCTGTGAGAGCGTGGTCCTTCCCCGGTCGAGCCGACACATTCGTGCTACAACTATACTACAAATATAGCTGCAGCATGGCTCTACCACGTTAGACAGTTATTTCGATATTACAGACAGACACTTCAATTTTATTTAAATTTATCTATACTTAATAGATGATATGGGTTTTCAGCACCCATGATCATAGGGAAACCACGATAAGTTTTATTGACCAACATATGTAAAATTGAACGGATTTTATGACGTATAATTAATTGACAACGACTTTACGCTCAAAAGTTTTATTCTATCTGCTTTGGTGCTGTGTTCAAAACGACTCCCAACTTCGAAAGTTATAAACAGGACAGGGTATAAAAGTAGCAAGCGTACGTGCAAGTACACGTTTTAACTACCCTCATTTCCCTATTTAATGTTTATACCATAAAAGTAGGGTAGGAGGAAGAAAGGGTAAAAGTGAGTAAAATTACAGGCACTATGCAGGTGTGAGGTGTAAGGCATCATATCTGACTAATTGTTAGCTGGTTTGTCACTCTTATATGATAAAAAAATTCAAATATAAATTAAAAAAAAAACATGTGTGTGTATTATGTACGCACGTAAGAAGTTATAGTAGTATAGTAGTAGTAGTAGTATAGTAGTATAGTATAGTGTAGTAGATACTTCTTTAGCGTAACAAAACAAAAATAACTAAAAAATCACTACCTTGAATAAAGTTATCACTTCTCAAGAAAACTTGACAGTTGACAGACAATTACATCGTAAAAAATTCACTCTCATCATTTTTCTCGAACGCGCAATAACAAGTATAACTTCAATAAACTCTAACGGTAATAGAAGTAAATTAGCATTCATTTCAACTTCTACATACTACTCTGTAAAATCATTTCAAATAATATTTACTTCGTGATTAGAACCAATTTTTCTGCCAAGGAGTCACGTAAGAACAAACAGTCGTTAAGCTTATTAGAGACTACCGACGATTTTCGTATGTACAGCTTGAAACAGTTTTTTTTTTATAGGAGAGGGGGCAAACGAGCATGCGACTCACCTAATGGTAAGTGACTATCGCCGCCCATGAACAACCGCAACACCAGGGTAATTGCAGATGCGTTGCCGGCCTTTCAAAACAGAGTAGGCTCTTTTGGTCTTATTTGGTTTGAAGGTCCCTAAGTCGTATCGGTCCGGAAAAATCGCTGGTGGTAATCGATTCCACAAGGAAGTTGTGCGAGAATGAAAACTTCTTCTAAATCGCAAAGTGATGGATCGCAAACCATCCAGGTGGTATTGATGGTATCGCGAATTTTGTCACGATGTGCAATGGTGAAATTGAGCGGGTGGAATTAGTCCGAACAATTCCTAAGAGCACTCCCCGTGGTAGATGCGATAAAATACGCAAAGAGATGCAACATCCCTACGCAGTGCCAGTGTATTGAGCCGATCAGAAAGAACTCGGTCGTCGACGATTCGAACTGCTCTGCGCTGAACCGCTCTGCGCTGGATGCGGTCAACAGGAAGGAGCTGGCACTGAGGAGCCCCTGGGGAACAGTATTCTATGTGGGGCCGAACCTGCGCCTTGTAAAGTTGCAAGCAGTGTGCCGGCACGAAATACTGTCCCGCTCTACTGAGCACGCCAAGCTTTTTAGAGGCCTATTTGGCCTTCTCTTCCAAATGACCACAAAACTGCAAGTCACTCGATATCACGACACCGAGGATTCCGATACTGGTTGAGGCAACCGGGGAGGGGGGAGGGGGGGGGTTGGTTGCTTTGGAACTGAGGAGATACGACAAATGGGTTATTTTTAGCGGTAAACGAGTAAACTTGTTTCTTCTGGGGATTGAACCGGATGTAGCCCAGTCCGAGACTTTGTTTCACAAAGTCTCGACTTCAGACACAGGTTTGTCCCAGGTACTCGGCGACTTTTTACCGAGAAATATTGCTACGGCCGGTGTATAAAGCATCATCAGTGCTATCGTCTGCATAGCAAGGAATGTTAATAGTTTCCAAACATTTCATTGTTATAAATAAGAAACAGCGCTGGTGATAGCACGCAGCCTTGTGGAACACCAGCGATAATGGGCTTGTAATCGGAAGATGTACCGTCTACTACAACCTTGATGCTCCGATCTGCAAGAAAACTGATGATCTAATTGCACAATTTCTCGGGAAGTCCATAGAAAGGAAACTTCGAAAGAAGCGCTGTGTGCGTTTGTGCTTTGTTCGTTACTTTGGAGAACAAGGAGGTGATAGCGATAGGCCTGTAGTTGGACGAATCTGAGCGGTTGCCTTTTTTAGGGATCAGATGCACCAAAGCTGTCATCCATGAGTTCGGAACTACGATTAGGGAGTAGGAGTACCGGAAAAGATGCGTTAAAACCGGTGCGAACTCCGGAGCACACGCCTTAAGCACAATAGGTGGGACTCCATCAGGCCTACTCGACTTGTTGACGTCGAGGGAGAGGAGTGCTTTTCGCACCGAAGGCTGTGTAAGCAGCTCTTTCTGCATGGACCACTCACACCGTGGAATGGTCGGCGGTGTGTTCCCCCCGTCATCGAGAGTCGAGTTGGAAGCATACAGAGAGCCTAGCAGAACGGCTTTCTCCTTTGTATCATGAGCCGGTGAGGCGTCCACCGTATGCAGAGATGGCAGAAATGGCTGACAGAAGTTCTCTTGGACAGCCTTAGCGAGAGACTAGAATGCACGTGTTCCCGAAGGGAGGTGAACTAGTTTCTCGCCAATTCTGCTGATGTGCTCTGACACTTTTGAAGGACCTGGAGATGGAATATTACTTCTTTTTTAAGAGCGCTAGTGTTTCCATACCGGGACGTTGATGCGTCAGCCCAGGCCCGGTAGCACTTCCGCTTATAGCGTGATGCAATTTTACAGGAACGACCAAATCATGGTTGAGTTCTGCCTCCGATAGGCACCACAAATGGTGAAATAAATAATTCTATTCCCTGAAATACCACATCAGTGACAAAATCAGCAACAACTTTGGGATCATCCGGCGAGAAGCAAACTTGCCCGCAAGGGTAGGATGCAAAAAACCCGCATCACGTCCCAATCGGCCAACCTATTATGCCAAACACGGCGGAAAGCTGTCGGGATCGTTGTCCGAAGAGCCGAGAGGGGCATCGACAGAGATCTGATATCTGTTCGGATGAGGGGTCTTCAAAGGGTCCAACAGGGAAAGTACATGATCCTTCACATCTGGAATCCGCGTAGGCGAAATAACCACGTCTCTCGGACCAAGACCAAGTCATAAACAGATCTACACGTATAATGGGTTAAACGAGAACCAAGCCATCCATGTGGTGGGCGTTTAAAACACCGAGCATCACGATCTCTGCAGATGGGGCCTGTTGTAGCACGGAGTCTGCAGGCCTTTTGGACGTGGTCGATGAGTCGGTCTGTGTCGGCATTACCGCTATGGGACATATAGAGGCACCCTTAGACGTGGGGATGGTCGTTTTTGTCTACGCGTACACTACGTTCAAGACTGCCAAGGTGTGGAAAACAGATGTCCTCTCTGATATGCGCTCAAACTCCAGCTCGGGGCACAAAGGAGTGTTCTTATTTGCACCCTGGGTAGGAGAGATACCATGTATCAGCCGGAGAGGACACCCGTGTCTCGGTTAGAAACAGCAAGGCCGGCTTCGCCTTTTGCAGATGGGAATGGCTTATTACTCCGTTTGCCCCTAGGAGGTTTAATCTTGAGTGTAATCCCCCCCTCCCTCTAAAATAAGCAGGGCAGTCTGAGCACCCACGCTGAGAACAAGCAGCTTGGGCGTGGATCGGCAGCAAGAGATTATCCGTTACCAGAGAATTGAATTGGACAATTGAAAGATTAATTTTCTACTGTACATACCCGGTGACTACTGAGGGCATGGTGGCGTTGTCACAAGTTCCGATATTGAAGATATCCTCCAACAGGCTGACATGGATAGCAAGTATTCCGCAGAGCTGGAATCTCTCAATGCCGCTTGATTTTATTTTTGTTTGGGTTTTTAAGGTGTTTGTCGACCTTTGAGTATTATTTAAAAAAATATTGTTTTAATAGTAGTATGTACATTCTACATTGATTATATTGGTGAATGACTTAGATTGCAGCATTTCAAAGTTATTTACTCACCCTCACAGAATATTAAGCTTGAAAT
Source organism: Parnassius glacialis (assembly GCA_033319125.1). Lineage (NCBI taxonomy): Eukaryota > Metazoa > Arthropoda > Insecta > Lepidoptera > Papilionidae > Parnassius > Parnassius glacialis. The sequence goes on along the minus strand of JAVANC010000021.1, from coordinate 52,873,233 downwards.
ATTACCACAATGCTGCTGTGTTTCGTATGGTAAGTGAATCCTTTAATTTAATTTAATCAACATAATAAGAACAATGACAATTTAAAAACAACAACAATTTAAAAACAACAATTTAAACGCGACTACAGCAAAATGCATCCAAAATCAATGGCGAAATGCATCCAAAATCTAAGCTTCTCAGAAACATACAAAACTGATGATTCGAATAAAGCCTACAATAGCTTCTTTGACTTATTTCAACTATTCTACTACCTATGTTTCCCCGTTATCAAATGTAAAGTAGACCCAATTAAGAAAACAAAATGGATTACGCGGGGAGTAAAATTATACAGCAAAAAGAGACGAGAACTACTGTGGGAATATAGACTGAGACCAAGTAAAGATACAAAACAGAAATTTAAAAACTATACAAAGAGATATAAAAAAAATTGTCAAACTGACACAATAAGCTCAAAACAGTTATTTTATTGAGACAAGTCATAATAAAACAAAAGCTGCGTGGAAAGTGATAAGTGCAATAAAGCCAAACATACCTAAAGAAAACATTGAGGGAATAAAGATCCAAGGACAGTATGTGATAAATCCTAAATAGATAGCGGAATATTTTAATAATTATTATTCAAATCAAATACAGAAAAATAAGAAAAACTGGACTAATACAAAAAACACTTGAAGTTATGAATTGGCCAAATCAATATTCATGGAACCAACAACAACACAAGAAATTATAACAATTACGAGTATTAAAAACCTTAAAAGTACAAACACCACCGGATATGATAACATACACACAAAAATAATTAAAGAAGTGGCACCTTTAATAGCGCCTATACTATGTTATAATATAAACAATTGCATACAAAGTGGAACATTTCCAGACAATCTGAAAATTGCAATCACTAAGCCTTTATATAAAAAAGAAGATAGAACAAATATTAGTAATTACAGACCGGTGGCCTTACTATCGATTTTCTTTAAAATATACGAAAAAGTTATTTATATTAGACTATACAAGTACTTGGAAATTAATAATATCTTATGCGAAGAACAAATGGGATTCAGAAAAAACAAAACTACCAATATGGCTATCTACAACTTTCTGGAGAAAATATACCGGAACATGGATAGTAGGAAACCAGCTGTGGCAATGTATAATATGGATATGACTAAGGCCTTCGATTATGTAGATCATAACATACTCCTAAACAAATTATACGTCTATGGAGTTAGGGGAAACGTGCTTCAACTAATGAAATCTTACCTAGAAGACAGAAAACAAATAGCACAAATTACCCGAATAGACATCAAGTCGAAAAACGAAAACATCTTCCGATACACAATTGATTAAATACGGAGTTCCTTAGGGTGGAGTTCTTGCCCCGCTCCTTTTTATCATTTATATAAATGACTTTCCAAATTTTACAAATCACCAAATGTCTTTATTTGCCGATGACAGCACTGTAAGTTATAATAGTAATAATTATGATGACATTTAAAGTGAAATTAATAATAGTCTTATATCAATTATTGACTGATTGAAAGAAAACAACCTAAAAATTAATCTGGTCAAAACCAAAATAATGACTTTTCAAATAAAACAAAATACCTCAATAAATCTACACATTAAATATATGGGCCAAGACGTGAAAGAAACCAAGGTGAAAAAAATTTTGGGACTACATATAGACAGTGATATGTCGTGGAAGACTCAAATTGATTGTATTTGTAAACAATTGCACCAATTGCATACGTCCTTTATATGCTGGGAAAAATTGCAAACCAGAGAGCACTACTAGCAGCATACCATGGCTATGTCGCCTCAATCCTCAGATATGGCGTTATATTTTGGAGTAATGCACCCAACATTCGCGATGTGTTCATTGCGCAAAAAAAATGTCCACGTGCGATCTGTAATTTAAAAAGCACCAACACATGTAAAAATAAAAAATTCTAACATTTTGCTCATTACATATTTTTTGAAACTAGTATTTTTGTAAAACGTAATATTAACTTGTATAAATTTGTGGGAAGTCAACGTCGCTCAGATAAGCTTCATTTAGTACCAAGTAGAACTGTTTTTTACAGAAAAGCATATACGCAATGGCACCAAAAGTATATAACAAAATACCTAAGTGCATTAGAGATTGTGATAACATAAATATTTATAAACGTAAACTTTTTGATCTACTAAACGATAAAGCATATTATTCTGTAGATGAATTTCTTAATGATACATTTTGACATGAAAATATTATAATATTAAATTGCATTGACTACATAACTATCATGACATGTGCCAATTAATACTAGATGACAATTAGACAAAATTATAACAATTATTGTGTGTACACTATACCTTTATTATCTTTATTTTTTTCATAATTACTAATATATTATATAATGAATTCCATTAGAACTTGACATTAGAAGATTTTTTTTTATAAATGTTACTAATTAATGATGCACTTCTTAATTTTATATTTTGTATGCCTACTGGCGGGACATAGAGAACCTACCTTATATTTATTATGTACATATCGAGATCTATAAATTAACCTATGTTCACAAAATAAACAGATTTTATTTGATTTGAAAAAAAATATTTAATTATTAACATTGTTCTTAATGTCTTTAAACCATGTTTTCCGTTACTTTTAATTCAAACATCACTAACCAAAGTCAGAAGAAAAAAGAAACATATATACATAACCATTGGCAGTATTTTTCTTAGTTTTAAGCTTTTTTCTTAGACTAACATTACTCTATAAATTTACAATAGACCCTTTCTTACTGGGAAGATTTGTCATGTATTTATCGACCTCAGGGGTGACATTGCATTTTTATTCTTAAGAAATAAAAGATGGAGGTGTCCATGGAGCACACTACCTACTTATCATCAAGTATACTGTGTATTTGTATTTGTTACTTCTATAAATAACTAATGAAATTAAAGAAAGTGATATAAATATAACCAAAATGTGGATCATAAAGCTTACGTAAATCGTAGCTTAAACCAAAACAACATAACGCAAAAAAATATTATTTTGAAAACCCCTCCGTGCGTTAAACACCACCCTGGGGCCTTCCCCGTCCCTCCTTGTCCCAGCTCGAAGTAATGCCGCTTTATGCAATGTGTACGTGCGTGACAATCACACTTTATTGCCAGACGCGGAATTGAATGTATCCTACTTGCCGTGATGCTGGCCGTCGAGATTCTGACGATTAAGTGATACGAATCTCTATTTAAAATCTTATTTAATCCTTAAGGTGTTACATATATAGAATAATTGTTGTTTTTAAATGGCAGGAACTTTCGCAAATTGTAAGTCACATTGAAACATAGAAAACATAACAGTGGTAGAGCCACGCGGCAGCTTTTACTGTCGCACGGATGGGACGGCTCGAACCGGGGTGGTACCACGACCTCACAGAAAACCAGCGTGAAGTAGAGGTTTACCTCTGCGTTTCGCTTGGTGAGTGCAGCTGGCCGGAGGCCCTTTTAACTGGGAATGAGGCATTCCATCATAGTCCTCACGGGTGACAACGCATCTACATTTAAATTTGTAACAGAGAATAGATGTAGATGTCTATGGGCCGCAGCAACCACTTACCATCAGGTGGACTGTGTGCTCGTTTGTCACTCTTACCCTATAAAAAAACATGTTAACAGACACACAGTTCACCTGATAGTAAGTAGATACTGTGGCCCATAAATATCTACATCTGTCTTTGATCAAGAATCAAAATTCAGATGCATTGTCACCCCTGAGGTCTAAGCTGGAAGAAGCTCCCGTTCTCTACGCTCTATTAATACTAATTAGCTTATCTGCTATTTTATGCTGGTATTCTGTGAAAGTGTGGTCCTTTCCCGGTTGAGCCGACCCATTCGTGCTGCAACCATAACAGCTGCAACGTGACAACGCACAAGGACAATCACAGTTACGTTCAGAAAACCTATATGTGTTTGGGTACCAAAATAGCTCCAGCTATGACTCAAATTCTGATCTCATAACTTTATAAGTTACTTTGACAAGTATGCCTACATTTTTAGTTAAAAATTACAGTAAATAAATCTAGTTTTACAGAATGTATCGCGTTTAACTTAGTTTTAAAATTACGATCAATTCTAATTCACCAAAAATCTGATTGAAATTAACCAAAACTTTAAATGATAGCTGTTATATTATAAAATATAAAAAAATATATCATAAATTAAATACGATAAAATCTTCTTAAATTGATACTAAAGCTAAAAAATAGAGCATATAACTAAACAAGGGCTGGATTTATTCGGATACAAAATGGCGCATCACCAACGCTGTCCCCTCTCGAAGCACGTACAGTCCTCATTCTAATAATTCTTTTTAAATGTGAAACGTTATTTTTTTGACAGCCCACTGGTTTTGGATACGTCGCCTCTGTACCCTGAACGACATGGCATTATTTTGCAACTCGAAAATATTTTCTTGTTTATTTGATACTAGATTTTATCCGCGGATTCGCCTGCGTAAATATCAATAGTACATGTAATAAAATTGTTATTACATTAAAATTAGACTTCTATTATTGAGATATTTGAACGTACCTATTTATTTCATAGGCTTGTAGTGGTGGTGTAAGGATATTCACTAACCCATATCATCCCGTGCGTGTAGTAAAAGGCGAAAAAGGGAAATAGGGGAACAGGAGTTGGGCAGCAACATCTTCCTGATAACAACTTAAAATTATAAAAAACTGCGGTTGCTAAGCCGCCTGCAGATCGTGGCAACTGTGGCAAAATCCTCCTATGATACAATCTATAGGGGAGGCCTATGTTCAGCCGTTGACATTTGATACACTGTATAATGGATGTATGGATTTATTTCATGACTGTTGAGATCAGAAAAGAGACGTGTCAAATACCACTTGTGTTTAAATGAAAACTTAACTGTACTATTTCTGGAAGGAAGAATCTAGATTCTTGTAATTTCAATTACTCTAATCTATTTTTACTGCGATAACTTTTGTAACACGTTTTTTTACAAACGTTAAAAATATAACTGCAGGAAAACGAGGTAACATATAAACGGAAAAATGTTTTACGAATAATAAACTGATAAAAAAGCGAATTATTAATTCAAGTTTAGGCGATGAAATGCAGAACCCCGCTGAGCTTTTTAAAAGTAACGTCGCTGTTAACAGCTAATTAAAAGAGATTGTAAAACTATTTATATAGCCGATTTTTTTAAAGTAAGAGGATATTTTGATAGCAATATAGGTATCTAAGTCCAGTTCAAGTCTTTTTCATACTAGGTTAAGTTAAAAGATAACTGTTATCTGGCTTTATCGCAAACTCTCTTAGCATGCGACTCTACCCTTTTATTTATCTAGATGTGAAAACTTACTAATGGTTAATTCTCGCATAAATGTATAAAAACAGTTGATTGTAAAAGTTTTCCTAAAAACAATAAAATAAAATATAACTGACGAAAGCTTACGATATGCCCTTTTTACTGGAAACGAGACATTCCGTCGTCAGGGATGACAACTCATATGCAATTTGATTCTTAATCGAGTATAAATGTATATGTCCATGGGCCACAGAATCAACTTACCATCAGGTGGACTGTGTGCTCGTTGTCACCCTTATTATATATATATATATATATATATATAAAGGATGACAATATATAAAAAACAATTTTATACTTTTCGGTCTGTTTTAGCAACGTGGTATATTAAAAATATACATTAACTTGTTTTTATTTTATATAAACTATATGAAAGCTTCTAAAAGCAATCGAAATAAATCTAAGTATTTACTAAACTACATCGCCACTATACTTAATACGTTCTAGGAAATAGACATAAATACTGTCATCAACTAGTTCCACTCGCGATGTATAACGTACCTTATATTCTGTAACATACGCCTCAAATTTGAGTGACGCCTGATGAAACTAAGTAAATATTGGAAATGAGGAATCTATCCAACGCTGCGGTAAGTAATCTTGAATTATTGATGCGGAAAGCGTAACGCGTTGTACATCTATTTTTACGACGTCGCGTCCTACGATACCCGGAGCCTCTTTTTATGGCTCTAATATATTTCATGCACTCACTCGTAGAAAAAAATCCCGAGCCAATTCGGCGAATTGAACGACTTCGATGGCTGAATCCGATGATTTCTGATGTGCGAACGCGGTCCGGCATAAACACAAGCTTAATGCGTGAAGGCAGTTGTTCACGGGAAATTCCGTTGACATACTTAAATTAACATCGAGCCTGGATAACTTTAGTGGAGTTTTTTTTTGCAAAAATACTAGTAATGCTATTAAAATTATTATTAGTAAGCTTAAAATGCTTGTGTTAGGTGTTGTTCACGACAGTAGTCGAATGTCGGATTCGAACCCACAGCTTTTTGAAGTCATTGTCCGTACACTGCCATTAGTCTACTGTCGCTTAGTAAAATTGTAATAGTTATTGTGAACCATTAAAGTATTATGTTTTGTTACATTTTATATCAGAAGGTAATAAAGTGTTGCCCTTAACAGTTTTTAATAGTTACCCATTATGTGTTACCACAACATGCTTCTTTCTTCATTACTTATATTATATTTTTATATGTTTCTATCTGAAGTCGAGCAAGCCAAACACATTAGAAATACTGTTGAAAATTTTCATATATATAGTACAGACAGCGACCGTAACCTCATGGTTAAGGACTCCAAATTCAGAAAGTCATGGAGTCGCCAATTGACTACAATGTATTGATTCATTAGTAAGGCAAGCATTTTCAGCAAAATAGAAGTCAAATTAATAGCGTTATAAGTATTTTTTTTGAATACTTGTATCTGATGTAAGCGAGTAGTTGCGGTGTAAGAATACCACTAGCCGACATCGTACCGTGGGTGGCGTAGGAGGTGACAGAGGGAAGCTGAAGCAGAAGATGGGCAGCAATACCTTTCTTTTAACAACTTAAAATAATAAAAAACCTGCGGTTGCCAACCCTTGCGATGAGCCAATCTGTGAAACCTACATCAGATAGATTATATCCTCAATTAAGAATCTAAATGCAGATAAATTATCATCATGAGATATAAGATGGTATGTCACGTAAAAAGGGTCTCCGGTTGTAAATTATTATTTCACGCTGCTATTTTGTGCGAGCGTAGTCCATCCCCGGTCGAGCAGACTGGCTGTCTCATCCATCACTCAATAAGGTACGAGTAGACCAACGTGCAGGTCGGTTTGACATTACGAGAAATAGATCCATAATTTAAAAAAACTAAGACCAAAAAATACATAAAATTGAACACACAAGCAAGTTATTACGTTTATGAACAACAACAAAAAATATAAATATTACGCGTAAATATTAACAATCACTATTATAATTAACAACTTAGAGCGCTTATTATAGTCAAATCTAAAAACCATAATAAATATACATGTCCCTAGTTTGCATCGAATACAAAGATCTTATTTTTGACATATTAATTGATATTAGAGATTGAAAGGAATATACAGATTGCGTATTCTTTGTTGGTGCGATAGCTATTTATAAGTACTGTGCGTTGCGAATCAAATGTTTATTATAAACAGTATTGAGAACAGGTTTATTTAATTAACCAACAAGCAGAACGACATTCTCTAGGGCTAAGGTAGTGTCGTCAAATACGAGACTTCGTTTTGTTTCTGTCCTTAGATTAAAGACTGCGCGCACATCGAAGATCAGTCCTTAATCTAAGTTTTGGTCTTATTTAATATCTAGTAACAGGAATAAGCACGTATTGTAACCCAAAAGTAATATTTAGTTTACGGTATTTTTCCATTGTAATTCGTGTATGATTCTGGTGAGGATTTCCTAATAACTTGGAATCGAAATGTTTTACTTCTGAAATATGCAGGTTATAAATGACATTTCTCTTCACTTTTATCATTTTATCCATCTTCTTCGTCTTCTTCTGCTAAATCTAAATCCTTTACTGGACATGTTCTTCTCACATTGCAAAGAAGATTTGGCTTAACAGTCACGCTTAATAGTCAGATTTATTCCTGTTCACTTCACCGATTTCTACGGTAAACCCTTTACAGTTCAGGCTACACTTCTTTGGAACTCCTTGCTCGATGACATCAGAAAAGCTCCCAATAAGAATCTTTTAAAAATTTGCTACGTATTAAAGACAACGCTTCTCACATGAATGTATAGGTGTATATTATGCATGTATAGGTTATATTTATATAGTTTATTTATTAGTAAAATGTATATATTACGTAGTCAAATATCTTATATTTGTTCTATATTGCTACACCTACGTCAAATTCTCACCACTCCATGGGAATGGTAGAGAATGCCTCAAGGCATTAAGTCCACCTTTTGTATTATTTTGTTTTAAAGAATACAATAAAGAATTAATTAAATGATTTAAAAAAATGATGACCGCAGTACCAGATGTTTCGCAACGTTGACTTCTGGATATTTTACGCAGTCTTACCATCCATCAGAAAGAAGCCAAAATGATATCCCATAGTTGCCTCTTAATACCCACTGGAGGAAAAGGGGCGACTTATCTTCTAACGTCGCCCATACACTGTAATTAATACAATGTAAAAAATCAACACGTATTTTTTATTAATTGTTATATAAACCTAGACACATGGAATCGAATTCAGATTACTTCCGCTCTATGAAATTTAGAACGGTGTCATATCTACATACATGCATATAAACATAAACACTAAACACTCACGCTCGTCCCCCAGGGGTAGCCCGAGACCACGGACTTCCATTTGGCACGATCATGACACACATCTCTCACCTCCTTTTCATCCAGATACCTTCGCATACATTCTTGGCGTACTCTTAAAGTAAAAAGTAAAATTTGACCTATTATCAATATATTGCCAATTTGGTCGATAAACTTGAGAATATTGCCGAATCTGCTGCAAGCTGGCGCTTAACAATACGACGGAACAACGACGAGAACAAAACGTGTCAAGATAACTAGACGTAAGTTTAACGTCCTATATCGAATGGTGGATTAACTTACGCTGCAAGACCACTGCAGTTTGTTTGTATAATAAACCTTACATTATTACTTTTTTTATTGGTCTTGAGACGTTTTAGCATGTCGATCTGTGCGCGGCACATCACTAGCCGGGTTATGATCTTGGTGGGTAGTGTTCATATAAACTCGCAGTTTATGTTATCCTATTCGATACAAACCACTCGACTATGCCGCTGATTACCACATAATCCTACGTCGGCACAACATGAAGCATAAACTGATCACTTTACTACCGATCGTTTCGTTAGTTGCACTTGTTGATAACACTAGCAGAATATTAAAAGAATTTTGACTTTTCACATGTTTTTTTTTTATATAGAATAAATTTACGTTTGCTTTTAATTACAATAATGCACCAGGCTCTCACAGAATACCAACGTAAAGTAGCAACTATATACTGCTGTGTTTCGTATGGTGAGTGTATAGATTTACAACCCTTTTTACTGGAAACGAGATATTCTATCTTAGTCCTCCCTCCGTCCATCTTGATTCTTTATTGAGGATGGACGTAGAAGTTTATGGGCCACAGCAACTACTTACCATCAGATGGACTGTGTGCTCGTTTGTCACCCTTAGCCTATAAAAATGCAATGAAATAAATTTAATACAGTCGTGTCTACAATTCAGGTAGCTTAGGAATATGTTTTGTCGTATTCCTTGTATTTGTTGTTGTATTTGAAAGCCTTTATGAGTTCATTGTCAAGAACTTGTGAAGGGCTAAAATGATGATGATTATTCTTATTATACAGGCTAAAATGAATAATGTAAGTACAATATAAATAGAGTATTTTAAAGTTAAATTTACAGCCGTATATACGTCCCAGGCACAGGTACATGCCTCCTCTCATTTCCGAGAGGGTGTTAGTGCAAAGGAATGTTCGCCGCACTGCCCGTATGCGTGTTAGCGAACTTCACACGTCTTCGAAATATTTTTTCTTCTTTCTTAGACATGCAGGTTTCTTCGCGATGTTTTCCTTCACCGCCGAGCATGTGGTAAATCAGCACTTAAAATTTCAATTAACAATTTCATTGGTGCCGGCGGGGATAGATCCCGGGTTTCTCGGAATAAATGTGTGGCGTGAGAATTGCGAGCTACCCAGTCACCATCTAAAATTGAAATTTTACATAGTTTGTGTAATAAAGGACCTAAATAATGGACATATAACAGAATTAAAAATATTAATAGGATGGTACTTAAAAAGAAATCGTATACACTGATGTTTATGTGTTTTCCCAATACAAATATTATATTTGTGTAAAGCCGCATCAGTGCGCAGGATCGCTGAGCCAGTGAAGCATGATGCGGACGGAGCATAGCACCTGCGCCAGCCGCCGGTCATCACGGATCTAATTAAATTATTTCGACCAACTTTCGTCTGCCTCGCCCCGAGCTACCTTTGCTTATAGATTATATAAAGGCAGAAGCGCCATTTTATTTCAAAAAAAAAACGATACTATTATTTTGTCTTTATTTCTAATTAAAACTATCTGTAGAACTTAAGATTACAAATAAAATGTTGGTAATTATTGGAGGCATATAACAAGTACGAAGAAATTTGTCAAAACATTATTTAAAGCAAGATCTAAGAGATTGATGTTATTTTTTATTAAATTAAAAGTGACAAGCTAACTTATAGTCCACATGAAAGTTACTACGTCCATGGACAACTGCAACCAACTTTAAACAAAAAAAATGTGTGAGTGTCGTGCAACACTCGGTTGGAACGAAGTTCCTTGCTTAGTATATTATTATTGATAAACGTAGGTATTATACAAATAAATGAATTACTAGCTTCTATAAATTAAGCGTCATGAAGTCATTTGAAATAAAATAATATTTCTTTCATGGCAAGATAAGAAAAAGTGCGAGGGAGATGGATATTATTCCATCTCACTTCCTTATTTCGCTGCCAAGGCCATCTACACTATGACACAAGTGATAGTGACGAAAAAATCTTACATTTTTTGTCGCCTAGCTCACATCCGCCAGACCCGTACCGTCCGATAAAGAACTTCATTCCAAAAACTACAGCTACGTTATCATCTTTGAGGACTAAGATGGAATGTTTCACAGCCGGTTATTAAACTGGCTATCTATACATTCAGACCTGTACAGAAATGTGCACGCACCGCTATTAAGCGGGTAAATAGGTAAGAGGATGGTATCTAGCCAGACGTACTCCTATTTAGAAAAGGAGTCTCACTACTCAGTCAATAGCTACCACAAATTATCCGCATTTTACCTTTAAACTGATTACATATAAATGAAAGGTGACGGAATATTTAAATTATAGTAATTAAATTATTTAGTCGGGATGGGACGCCCTAAGCAAAAGTTTATTGACCAAATTAGCGATATATTGAAAATGGGCCAGATTAAGAGTAACCTTAACCGACGAGCATGTGTGTGGACGTACAGGAGGCGCGAGAGGTATTATAGATCGAGCCGAATGGAAGTCCGTAGTCTCTGCTTTACCCTCCGGGTGACAGGCGTGATATAATATAAGGTATATTTATAATAATGTAAACTATACTGGTGAAGGGTACAATACCCATAACAGTGACCTGAAACAGACTGGCAGCCTGTGGACTATAATCTGTGTGCATAGCGATAACAACAGGAGTCATATATTATAGCGCCATCGGCGCAGGACTCCTGTCTATCTGTAATTGCACATACTTGTGCACTATAATCATTTATGTAGCTTCAATGTGTGCACAGTCACGGATGGATTCTCTGTTTCTACACACTCATAGTCCAACAGAATAGCAAAATTCTTATAGAAAAGGGATCAGATACAAAACGAACGGCTTTTCTTGCTTACTACAACAGTAATAGGTTTAGCTTATACTTGGAGTATAAGGTATATTTGGAGTGACACATCTGCGATACATATTCATCAGCGGCCTATCGAAATCCCTAACACAAACACGTGTAACATGCGGCTCGCAAGATGTAGCGCTTTATTACAGCGCTGAGCTTTAAAAATTAACGGTGTTTTTTGGACCCGTGTAGACATTACGCAATGAGGCATTTGAGTGTTCATTAAAAGATATCAATAACGGTATAATCATATAATGTTATACTTGGACAAAACCGAACAACTGTTGATTCGAGTAACCGCATAGTTGAGTAATAAAATTCGAAACTGAAAGTAAAATGTTGATGTTTTTTTCGGTAATTATAATTAATGGGAAATTTGAGAAGATAATTTAAAAATAATTTTGGTGTTTTCGAGTATTATCGGCAAAGGAATACTTAAACATACTTGCAGCCTATATACTGTTGGGCACAGTCTTCCACTCTTTCCAATGCCTGTTTACAGTCTTCACGTCCTTAAATAGAAACTTCCCTATGTTGAGATTTGAGATAGGCTGTAATAATAGTAATCATGATTGAAGCTTAACTGCTTACCTAAGTTACGCAATCAATAATTCCAAGTCATTGTGGGATGGTGTGGAGACATTATATAGATCAGATGCTTCCTGTTTAGATAAAAGAAATACCGGCGGAGGAAGAGGATTCGCGGTGGAGAGACTAATGTGTCCTAAGTCTAAGCCTTTTTATATAGGTAAAGTTCAACTATCTTAAGTAACAAAATTCATAATTATATGTCATTATAAAAATAATAAAATATAAGATCGTAGTAATATTGCTTGTATTTATCATCGATGAACGAATTTAAAGCCCTATGGGCTACCACATCACTTATTTCAGATCGGGGATAACATTGTGAGGAAACCTGCATGTCTGAGAAATAAAATATTTTAAAATTAGGAATAAGTAAATATATTTTATTTCATTTCAAACTATTTACAATTAAATATTCTAAAGAAAATGTATTCATTAACTATTATTATGTTATATGAAAAAAAGTTTGGCAGGACCTTTTCCTTCTTTCTCCCGTTTTTAGGTTTTAACCAATGCATAGTGAACTTCACGTGTCTTTGCAATATTTGTTTTAATTGCTAAGATATGCAGGATTCTTTACGATGTTTTCCTTCACCGCTAAGCACTTGATCTAGTAGCACTGAAAACTGCAATTATTAATTCCATTAGTTCAGGCGGGGATCGAACCCGGTTTGATCACGTACTGTAACATCTCTTTAACTACCATGGCTCTTATTGCTGTAATTAACTGTTTTTATCATAATAAATTAATAAATAATAAATTATACATAATACAAAATAATAAACGCGAATTTTAAAGGCCAACATAAATTTTGAGCCACTCTTTTATTCGTTAACAACATAATTCTTACCAAAGAAGTTTATATTCAGCACGGTACTCTAAATCGCTAATTTGAGTTAAAATACTGCATTGGCTGGTTGGGGTCTTAAAGACTCAATATTAACCCTTCCTTAATGAGCGGGGGTGAAAATACTGATAAAATAAGGGTGCACAGTATCTAAAACCTGGATTCGAGGAAGTCCATTCCTGTTGTGTTTAGTTAAAAATAGGGATATAAGCTGTAGCGTAATGAATGGATAATATGGTACCTGCGAGTAGAGGACGTTGTGACGGTTCAGAAAAATATGTTTTATGTTTAGTAAAAGTCCCTCGGTTTTCGAAATAATTCGACATTTTCGAAAATTTAAAAAAATTACAGCCTTTGCCACTCTTTTTCGTGGCAAGACTTCAAATGAAGGAATTCTTTCAATCTATTTTTTGGATAGTATTCCTGGATAGAAGCGCTATCGAATGTAAATTATGGTTTTAGGGGCGCAGGCATAGTTTTTTTTAAACAAAGATCTAACTCAAATTTCATGATTTGCTTATTTTTTATCCTAAGTTTAAACTAACGTGGTGTAAAAAAAAACATGGTCACCATGTATGTATAAGTTTGATCTCTTTCGGCACCACTGTAATTGTAATTCGAATTTATAAGTGCAGACTTAAGAAAGAATGGCGGTGAAATGTTTCGAACATGTGCCTGAAAAATTTCAAATATTTCAATGACAGGTGAAGCTGACAATCACGCTGGTGTTTACACACGTTATTCCCAGCTTTAAAAACCTTCTGAAAACGAGATAGTACCTGTACATCTATGTATACCTGTGACGCGTCATAATTATTATTAATAAATAATAATTAAATTCATTATAAAGACATTTAAAAATGTCATAGAAATTATATTTTAAACAATTAAAATGCAAATAATAAGCATAAAGTTCAAATATATTCATTTGGAAAATTGAATATTATAGTATTAGTAAACGCATAAATTGTCTCTAAAAATCTCTAAATTTATTTAAATTCTGCTTAAAATTTTCAAAATGTATTAAATCATATAAATACAAGTTCGATTATATTGCAATAATAAAGAAAAATAACATTTGTAATATAATAGAATAAATGGATCAAAATTTTCTAACTTGATAAAGGTGTTCTTGTAATAATCGGAAAATTTCTAAGTTGATGAACGTGTTCTTGTAATGTTCCTTCATATGGGGGCGTTGCCGGAGACGCATACCCAAGGTTGTACATATATATGGGGTGGTCGGCTGATCGACTGCTAGTAGTAAGGTTGCACAATGACTAGACCTCTGTTAGGGACTTATGAAAGTAAGGTCTAACGAACCAAAGCATTAATATAGAAGGTCATGTATGTTGCATAAGCATTATGATAGCAGAGTTATATGAATAAGACATACAATAGTATGGTCTATGAAATAAAGCAAATATGTGGAAGGTTTCAAATATGTAAAAGCATTATATTGAAAGAAATGGGACTTGAAAAGGATTATTATAGTGGCGTGTAGGTTGTTTCGCAGCCTCCGAGACCGAGGTAAACTTGGACTCGCTAACCGATGTGTCCTAGACATATCATCTTAGTTCCGGTGGTAAGCGGGTTTGTTGTAGCAATACGACTTGCCTGTGGACATCGCACACCCCTACCGTTTGTGGGCGGCGTCTTAGCGCATAGCGTTATGATACGTCGGCTATCTTTCGGACTAGGGTGATTGTGTTTGATAGTACTTTTAAGTGCAGCAAGCATACTCAACTCCATGTTAGTGCAATAGCGTTATGATACGTGGAGTTTTGGCTACTGACGTCTTAGTACCGTGCTACTATGATGCGTTGGTGGTATTTTTAGTTAACAACATTATCAATTTTGTTACCAAAGTCGATAGGGATCATGTGGGTGTGTTGTGAGGGGACGCCATCCGTATGATAGTTGCATTCATGCTTACTGCTACTGGCAGTATTGTGTCTTGTGATGGATCTGCGGGTGTGCTGCACCTGATTCGACGCATCTTGTGGTTCTGGTTGATGGAGGTATGGGAGGTATGGGTAAGGCGGGTGGTGATGTCTGCTGGGACTGTATGGGGGATCTTGGGATGTGTAAGCCCGACGATAGTCGTATTGATGCTTGTTGCGTTCTGCAGCATTGCGTCTCTACGATGGTTGTTTGGCGGGTCGCTATTCTCAATGGCGCTCCCTGCGTCTTGGTTTGACTCACAACCTAAGTAGCTTTGCCCAAGTCGGGTCCCTTCATTGCGGGGCTGCAGACTGTCTGTCCTCCATGATGTTTTATATAACAACTTAATAATATATCTCTATAAAGTTCCCACCTTTGAAAGACTGAAGGCAACTTGTTGGTGGGTGAGACAAACATGATCAAAAATGCATATACTCAACATCAGTGACACAAACCCTTTCTGATGGCGAATTATTACTATTATTTTATAACTGCCTATTGGCTATATCTGCTATTATATTGGTTGGTGGAGCATATGTGTCGACCTCATGCGGGTGGTAGCTGGAGAGAGAATCTGAGGAGGCTCTCAAGGCTGCGGCCGAAAGCCGCGCAACGTGGGACCCCATTCCCTTGAGGTGAGCGGCAGACTCATGACACGCTCTGCGGCCAATTGGCCGTGCTGACCAAGCAATTGGTGGTGATGCTTTACACTTACATCACGTCTGCACGAATTGCGGTCTGGCAGGTGGTGGCGCTCACGGAGGGCTTTTTATGGCCATTGTGCCTATTGTTGCCTAACCCGTGTGACGTACATTCACTGTGGCTGAATTTGATCGTATTCTATATGGAGTTTACACGCATTGACGTACGCGACTTCGGTCGATGTTTGTGCTGACGCACTATCAAGGGGCCAAGTCCTCTTTTAATGGTTTGCCAGTTATTTCGCTGTGGACTACGGTCCAGTTCCCAACTTAGCGTACCCTTTGGGGGGAGCGATGATAAGATGGTGCTGTAACCCATAGACGCCACACATAAACATATTGACAAAGATAAAGGTGACTATCTCGTAATTCTAGTCCAAGGAATAAAACAGATTTCTTCACAATCCGCAAAAAGGTCAGGTTATCAGCATTCATCATACGAAATACAGCATTATGCTGCTATTTTACGCTGGTGTTATGAATGGTTTCTTGGTATTATATAAATGTTATACAATATTGTAGGGAAATTAAAAGTTATATCTTATAAATTATTTCCTTCTACATCATCGTTAGCGAAAGTCTCAGAAAGTTCAAATAGCTTCCAATAAATGACGTTATAGTTACCTCGTTTGTACCCATCACAAAACACTCTCTCAGACCGATTTTCCGAAATTGCGAAACTGCAATTCAATCTTACTGATTTAAAAAAAACTGCCTATACTTTACTTTGTAATACGACCGCAAAACCTTACGCACCTTATTTCTCAAACACTATAATTGACCACAACTCAAACAACTGTATTCTCCACAACAGAAGGGTCCAACTTTATAATCACAATGCGGTTTTAAATATATTAAACCTAAATAGTAGCCATTAAATTGAATTTGTGTATGTCGATTATATTATAAGTGATTATGTTTAACAAAAAATGCGTTAAATTCCGCACGGCATGTATCTAAACTATTCGTATGGTCTACAAAGACATTATTATTTCCTTTCTAGATGTTTATTCATGTGCAACCTCATCATTATTATCATTACAGCCCATCATAAGTCCACTGCTGAACATAGGCCACCCCCAAGGAATGCAACAAAGCACGGTCCTGAGCCACCTGCATCCATCGACTTCCTGCATATCTTATCAGGTCGTCACTCCATCTAGTGGGGTGTCGCCCTACACTTTGCCTGCCGGTACGAGGCTGCTACTCGAGAACCTTTCTTTCCTATCGGTTGTTGGTTCTTCGGGCTATATGGCCAGCCCACTGCCACTTCTGCTTACTAATCCGTTGGGCTATGTCGGTTACTCTGGTTCTACTGCGGATATCCTCATTTCTAAGTTTATCACGCAGAGAAACCTTGAGCATAGCCCCCTCCATAGCTCGCTAAGCGACCTTGAGCTTCCTCATCCGGCCAGCAGTAAAGGACCACGTCTCAGATCCGTAAGTCATCACTGGCAACACGCACTGGCTCTACAATTTCGTTTTTAGGTTTTGAGGTATGTCTAACGAGAAGATGTGTCGTAGTTTCCCGAACGCCGAGTTTTTTTTTGTATAGGATAAGGGTGACAAACGAGCACACAGTCCACCTGATGGTAAGTGGTTGCTGCGGCCCATAGACATCTACATCTATCCTCTATTACAAATCAAAATGTAGATGCGTTGTCACCCGTGAGGACTAAGATGGAATGCCTCATTTCCAGTAAAAAGGGCCTCCGCCACCTGCACTCACCAAGCGAAACGCAGAGGAAAACCTCTACTTCACGCTAGTTTTCTGTGAGTTCGTGGTACCACCCCGGTTCCAGCCGGCCCATCCGTGCGACAGCAAAAGCTGCCGCGTGGCTCTACCACTGTTAAAAATTACAAATACATAAATAAATTAAAAATTACAATTTTGAATCCGTCGATTGACCTCTCGGTCGAAGTTGGACTAACCTAGTCGGACTATTTGTCCCAGATAAACATACTCGTCAACAACTTCGAGCTTAGTGTTCCCAACAACTACCGGCATAGGTGTGACATGGACGTTAAACATGATTTTTGTTTTGTCCATGTTCATCTTAAGACCTATCCGTTGGGAAACACTATTGAGGTCCTTGAGCATAGTGCTTAGGTCCTCCAGCGATTCTGCCATAAGGACTATATCGTCGAAAAATCGAAGGTGAGTGATGTACTCGCCATTGATGTTGATACCGCATCCTTTCCAGTCCAGTAGCTTGAAAACGTCTTCCAATGCAGCGGTGAAGAGTTTCGGGGATATAACGTCACCCTGTCTTACACCTCTCTGCAGTTGGATAGGTTTCGTACTCCCATTCAGTACTCGTATAGCCATTGTAGCTCTACTGCACAAAAACTTCAGCACCTCGATATACCGACAGTCAACTTGGCATCGCTGAAGGCACTGCAGCACCGCCCAAATTTCGAAGGAATCAAAGACTTTCTCATAGTCCACATACGCAAGGCAAAGTGGCAGATTGTACTCCTCTGTCTTCTGTACAATTTGCCGAAGGGTGTGTATGTGGTCCATGGTACTAAAGCCTTTTAGGAAACTGGCTTGTTCGGGAGGCTGGAAGTGGTCAAGTCTGCGTGCGAGGACGATTCGTAATGACTCTCGAAAACAGCACGTAGACGCGGCTCAGAAGGGGAATCGGTCTTCAAGAGAGCGTTGTCGCCTTTCTTGAAGAACTAGACCACCGTACTTCTGCTCCACACCTCCGGTGTAATGCGACTATTGAGGACGGAATTAAAGAGCTTCTGAAGGACTTCAAGTACCGATTTTCCACCCGCTTTCAGAAGCTCCGCTAAAATTCCATCCTCGCCCGGGGACTTGCCGTTTTAAGGTGCTGAAGAGCCATTCTAATCTCGTTCAGACTGACGTCCGGAATATCTTCAGAATTGTGTCGGATAAGACACGCTTTTGGATCGTTACTCACACTTACGTGTGGCTCCAACGATGGCGTATACAGCTGCCCATAGAACCTCTCAATCTCACTCAAAATCTCAGGTGTCCCGGAAACGATGCTGCCACATTCTGTCTTCAGCTTTGACAGTTTGCTCTTTCTGGCAGACAGATCCCTGGCAAATACTTTGGAGCCTTGGTTCCGTTTGATCGCTTCTTCAATACAAGCTGTATAGAAGTTGCGTAATTCCCGCCGCATGCATTTAGAGATCTCTCTGTTCAGAGGCTTATAAGCTGTAAAATCTGTTGAAGAATGCAGCTTCATCTTCCGTCTAACAGCCATGAGATTAAGAGAGTGATCGGAGAATTTTTGTGTTCTTCTGCGGCGGGTCTTGCAAAACTTAGCTCCGACCATATGGACAGTTTCCACGAGCTTGTCATTCATATCGTTCACTTCATTGCAGTCTTCTAGGCACTGAAAACGGTTTTGTAGCTCGAGCTGAAACGTTTCGGGACTTTGGAACAGAGCACGAGGGGGACGGAGCGTTGACTTCATTAGACGAGACCTCTCCAACTTAACGTTTAGGTTCAGTGTGCGGCGGTCGCTACCAGTTTTCACCCTCGCGATCACGAAGACATCACTAAACAGTTGTCGTCTGGTCGTCATAATGAATTCAATCTCATTTTTGTCGAACCGTCAGGGCTCGACCAGGTCCACTTCCTCTGGGGCCACGGACATAAACCTGTATGACCTTCAGCGAATACCGTTTGGTGATTCTGAGTATAAGGTACGCAATCCTCGTCGACACACTCCCAATCTTTACAACGTTGTTAACGAAAGACTTGTGGACGATAAATCCGACACCTCTTTGGGACAGATGGTCGCCCTCCCGGTGATAGAGCAAGTTGCCGGATTCGAGGATTACTTTGTCCTTCCCCTCTCTTCGGAACTCGGATAATTCTATAATATGCCAGCGTAACTTGTCTATCTCTTCTTCCAGCTCCACGATCTTCTCGTCAGTCCTCAGGGTGCGTGCGTTGTACGTTGCCAGGTCGAGTCGTCTTAGGTGGCAACCGAACCTTCACCGGAGATTCTTAGCACCCCCTGTCCCGCTGTTACCATGGTCTCCACCGTAGCCAGGAATAGCGCGGCCGCCGGGGACTGGGGGCTGTCTTTTTGTTACTCTCATAATTGGGGGGTGTTTGCCATACTCGCCACGCTTGGCGAGCGGGTTGGCAACCGCAGTTTTTTTATTATAATTTTCTATTATCAGCAAGATTTTGCTGCCCATCTCCTGTCTGTTTCCCTTTGTCGCCTTTTACGACACCCACGGGAAGACATGGGGTATTGGACATTCTTAACCGCCACTACACGGCATGTGCAATCTATTTACGTAAAATACTTTTGTAAGTTTTTCTTCTGTTTTTTTTTTAACTTTAGTAGTTTTAATGACAAAAATGTTTGTTCTTCGTTTTTACACGTTTTTACTTATGACATAAGAAATAATCAGTCCTATGCTTAGGGAATGTATCCCTATTCCATCTTGTTGGTATAATGAAAATTTTAATTAACCATTTGAAAAATAGCCAGATCTTAAAACATTCTCCTGAAAACTGTCTCTATATTGCATGAATTCTGGCGTTGCATTCGCTAATTATCTTTCCATTAAAAGAAAATTGTAAAATTTGAATAATTTTTACTTTCAATTAACCTATTTCTAAAAATTTCCGATGTTTCAAGTGCTTTCGAGCACAAATGGTCCAGGTGCAAGTCACGAGGTGCCACAACAGAAACCCATGCCTTTATTCACCCTATTCTTTTTTCAGGTCACGAATCGCTCTTTACGCAAACATAACTAAGGCGAATGAAGGATGTGTTCTTAGACAGCACGCCTGGTACGATAAACAATAAAGTGCGCATAACGAGACGTGTCATAATCTACACCCACGGTCGCGACAGCCGGCTGTCTCACAAATCGCATTATGTTATTTGCCAGTCCAGCTACGCTCAAATTGGTACCTGCAGCCCGCAGCCCACTATCGAGGTATTGAGTTATGACGATGCCTGTGTCAAGTTGTAAAGATGTTTCCAATAATTGCTGTTAAATGAAAAATATTTCGAAATGTTCGTATTTTAATAACCAATTGAAGATTTGTATCTCGACGGTTACGACAGTGGTCATATCGGGATTTGAACCTATAGAACTTTTCAGTTTCTCAGCCGGTACCAATTAAATATTTCATTCCACCGCAACGTACCCATATCTAATTTTATTATATTATCATAATATTATATATTGTTAAATACATGAGTATTTATTTCCAAAGTCCAATATTTATCAAGATTTTTTTAAATTGATACACTTACGTCAAAATCTTGCCACTCTATAGGTTGAGCGAAACCGAATGTAATAATTAAAGTAACAAAAACAAATCCAAAACAATGTAACCATAAACTTAATGTGTACGGGCTAGATACAAAAGGATTACATTCAGCATAATTCCGTGGTAATATCCACAAATATGTATGTATATAAATTTATATAGATTTTTATATAGCCAAACATTCTCCGTGCTTTGCAAATTCGTGTTGCTACAGAGAATACATTTTCCTGGATGAACGACACGAGCACTGATGTCACGACGTGTTCTGTGCGGTTGTCCGTACCAGTTGGCTTCTGTGCCGACTTCCCACACCACGTGACAACGGTGGAATGTGGACTATTGGAATTCGCGCTGACTTTGCGCTCGTCACACTTCACTAACGAGCGAGTAAATTAACGCCAATTATTCTGCCCGCTGAAAGCATCGTACTACATACCTTATTTTTATAGAATAAGGGTGAAAAACGAGCACACAGACCATCTGATTGTATGTAGATACTGTGGCCCATAGACATCTACATCTATCGTCGATTAAGAATCAAATTGCAGATGGGTTATCATCCCTGAGGACGAAGATGGAATTTCTCGTTTATAGTAAAAAGTGTAGAGTATGTGAAACACAGCAGCATTATGCTGCTATTTTCTGCTGGTATTCTGTGAGAGCGTGGTCCTACACCGGTTGAGCCGCGGCAGCATAATGCTGCTGTGTTTCACATACTCTACACTTTTTACTACCCACCATTTCCATTCCTGCTACGAATATAATATGGCTGCAGCTGGCTCTACCACGAAATATGATTATGTGATATAGTGTGTAATTCTATTTTACCTGCAGTGTCGTGCAATGTAGGTAAAAACGGAAACTTACTGACTCCTTCCCTATCTAAGAGTCCTTAGTACCACTCTTACATATCTTCTTACTAGTCGAGCTTCAAGCAGCACAGCTGTATAAGAGTTTGACTGGAAGAGAGCCAGTTACAGGTTGTGAGGCATTTTATCTATTCCTCTGGAATGACAAAACATCATTCAATGTAGCCCTTTTTTGATTCTGGTTGCGGATGTTTGACACTCTATTAATATAATATAGCTGTGATGATCCTCATGAAAATAATAGGCCATAGTCATTAAATTTTTATATTGTTACCGGTTTTTAATACATCTGCAAAGTTTCAGATTATTCAGACGTTCCGAAGTGGATAAAAACTGAGTTATAAAATTCATTTAAAATCATTCATACCTAAATAACATCACAGACACATAACTTGAAACTTTTTTTAACTTTTTTTAATGAATATAGATTATAAAATAATACTTATTGAAAGTCACTCTTTTGATTAGTTAACACTAGTTCGAAAAAAAACTCTGTCCTGTGAAGTATCAGCAAGAAACCCAGCGGGACTTTTTTTTTAAAATAACAGCTTACCATCATGTACCTATGTTATACAATTAACCACACAAAACAAATTAGAAATAATAATAATATTAATAATTTCTTTATTCAGGAAAATTTTTCAAAAACATACATTTGCATCTGTGCCTGAACTAAGCATTGAGCTTGTATCTCAGGCAACAGTGCTCTTTCTTATGGGACAATTTTACAAAAATCTTTCTGATTTAGAAACTTACGTAAACATATCAATAATTTTGTTTTAAAGTATGAAATTAAACTTAGGTTTAATATTTAGATATTTGTTAGTTTTTTAAGTGTGGAGTGTCAATTGTGTGTGCGTGTGTGTGTGTGTGTGTGTGTGTGTGTGTGTGTGTGCGTGCGTGCGTGTGTGTGTGTGTGTGTGTGTGTGTGTGTGTGTGTGTGTGTGTGTGTGTGTGTGTGTGTGTGTGTGTGCGTGCATGTGTCTATACGAGGGAGAAGGTGAGTAGTATTCATCATAGTAATAATTATAATAAGAAGACATGAATTGATGGTGTATAAATAGCACATTATAAAAAGTAATTCAATTATTTAGAGATTTTAATAAGTCTTCGGTTTCATCATAATGTAGTTTTTGAAGCCATTTCAATAGAGTTTTTTACATTGATTTTTATTCAAAGTGAATAAGTTTAGTTGGTTATTTATTTTATTGTATATGAATGGGCCAAGAAAGCAAAAATATTTATGTGAATAGGAATGTTTAAAGGTAACAGTATGGCACACTTTTTCCGGTCTTCTCTTTGTTAATTGAGATGAGGTAAAATTTAATAGCATGTGTTGTTTTAAAATTGTAAGATAAATGAATAATTGTCGGACTGTTAAGACTTCACAGTTTTTATATAGTTCATAAGTCGGATAAAGAATGGATCGAAAAGTACAAACCTTTTGAACTGCTCTCTGAGCTCTTTCTAGGGGAATTAATGTAAATAGAATGGTAGCGATCACCTCATTCCCTTTATCATCATTACGTTATCATCATCCGTAAATTCCTTAATATTTAAATAACGCTTTTTTTACAAACTTAGTTTAATAAAGTTTTTGAACTTTGAGCAGGTCAAATTTAGTATATTTTCTGGGATTTTGTTGTAAAAGCTTACACACCGCCCCAAAAATGAATTACTGAGTCGGTGGAGTCGAGTAACTGGTACTACTAGCTTGTGTCTGTTCCTAGTATTTACAGAATCATACATACATACATACTACATACATACATACACACATACACACACATACGTGTGTATGTGTACAGTACACATGAAAGCGTTAAAAATGAGATTCGTAACACTGGCAAATTTTAGACAGTTGCAAATAAACAAGAAGAACCCATGCAGTACACAAGCTGTATACAAGGCTGTATTTCCTGTCTGTATTAAGGCTTTATAAGCGCATATACAGTTCTTATATAAGCACTATATACAACATGTAACAAAAACCCTGTGGTTCACGTTAAGTACGTTAACAGGATCAGTATTCAAACCTATAGAAATAACTTTTTTTTAAAACTCGACCATATTTTTTTATTTTATTAAATTTTTTTTTTAGTTTTATGTGGTTTTATTACCTCTTACTGACACTAACTGATGCTGAAGCTAAGTAAAGCGGGGTCTTTGAAAATCCTCTTACTCCACAGACAATGCAGAGGTAATAAAACCACATACAATTTGCATACAATTTTTTTAAATAAAATAAAAAAAAATATTTTTTAATTATTGCTTGAGTTTTTAAAAAAAGTTATTTCTATAGATTTGAATACTGATCTTGATAACGTACTTAACGGGAACCACAGGGTTTTTGTTACATGTTGTATATGTTATGGATGTTTTATGATAGAATATTTTTATTACTAACGCTGTTTAACAGTTTTTTTTTCACATCACATATGATCCTCTTCAAAGCAAATAAAAGATAAAAAAACATGTCAAAAAAACATGCCAACGCATGTAAAATACGATATTTATCACTTATACAGATTTAAATTATTCTATGGTTGTTATTTATTTTGTTACTTCAATATCACCCTCATATACAGAATTCATAAAAGTACTGTACTTAAGATAAAAATAATTTTTAGAAGGGAGTTTGCATACACCACTGTTCAAATTTGAGTGATACTATAACAACACTTAGAGCTGTAATGTGTAGAGCTGAACAGCTTCTATACAGCTTTAATGATAAAATCAGATTTAAGTGTTACAAAATACTTAAATTTTTATACTAGAGTTTTTATATTCTAATTTTGAACCATAAGTTTACTTAGATCCCATAATACAAACTTTGTACAACTTGGGTAGTACAATAACTCAGAAACCACTCTTATAAGGATACAACCTTTTATTGACACTCTTATACGCTTCTAAGGGAACTCTAAGTTCTATGTGCGTTGGTATATTGATGTTCATAACGCTTGGTGTGCTGCTTGGGAAGAACACCATAATATCATCATACATTACACGTAATAACGACTGTTATGAAAACGCTCGTCTGTGAAGTCTTTATCGAAGCAATTATCAAGTTATCTTGTTACATGTAGACTATTTACGCTTGTTGTACAACTAATCCTGTACAATACAACTTTGCGGTATTTTATCTAGTTGGCTCAAATGTTCGCCTTTGTTTGACAAACGATAAATCACATTACACGGGCGCTCTAAGAAAATAGACGATTTATATGTAAATCGTAATGTCCGCGAAATAACGACCAACAGAAATATCAAAACTCGGTTAAGGTTATCGGTTCTGGAATGTAGGTGGTTTGTTGTTATTGCTTCATTTAAATCAAAAAAGCATAACAAATTTTATTTAGAGGCAAATGTAGATCAAATAATTTCGTGTGCTCCGATAGTTAAAATGTTTGATTCAAATTCACTATTAGAATTCGACAAAAATTATAACTAGTTATAAATGTTCCTAAAAGCAAATTTGATTTATTTATTTATTCTTTATTGTAACACCTTAGAATTAAGGTAACAATCATCATCGTCATGATTATTACAGCCCTCCACAAGTCCACTGCTGAACATAGACCAATAACAAGAAAACAACAGGCGGACTTAATGCTTGTTGACATTCTGCCAGTCAACCACAAACAAAAAATCAGGTGTAAACATACTATAAGATCTCTATACAACCAGTATGAATTTTCTAAAACAAACGTTTTTTTTATCCAAGTATATGCAACATACATCAACGATATACTTCTAGGTATGTCCTTCCACCTACTCGCTGCAAAATTAGGGTCAAACTTTTGCAGTTATGTTGTATTCACGTATCGAGATATATTGCGTCGATCAGTACAATATCGATAAAAAGAGATAGTCAAATCTTTAACTTGACCGAAAAACATCTGTCTTTATTGGTGGTGATTAATACACTAATTCAATTTTATCGTTTATCTGTCTCTAATAATCGATCCTTAATAAATCTTAGATGGTATATCTATTAAATAGTAGTGAAACGATATTGTTAAATACAAAGTTAATTGTCAGCTACATAGTTTTTTAAGTTTATTTGTAACACTGACATGCTATGGGCCAACGATGCCTGAAAAATAAAACATTTGTATTTTTTTTCATTCATTGCAGTCCATCAAAAGTATTCACCGTATTAACTTGAAACCTGATACCTGATTTACCTGATAACAATCTAACATAATAAAAATAACGGTTGCCATGCCTCGCTTGCCTAGCGGGGCAGCTATGTCCCCACTTATGAGGCAATTTACGGGGGCGGCCTATGTTCAGCAATGGATTTTTGAATAGGCTTTAATGAATAGAAGGGATGAACTCATCGAAAGCATAGGAAGTTGACCTTTCAAAAATTCAGGCCTTTCCATAATTATCACAAGGTATAACGTAAGCAATCCCAATATCTGGTATAATAATTATCTAAAATACAACACCGGTATGGCACACATCAAGATTCCGGATTCCAAGCATCTTAATTACGCATCGTGCCCCATTCGTTAGCGCCACAGCGGTACTTTCCTAACATTAATTATGTAAATGTAATAGTTTGATAATTTAATGGCTTTGCGTCGTAAAATTAAATATATAACCCACTCCAAATTGACATTGAAAGTTGGTCGTAAAGACGAGTTTATGGAAAGGCAGTTCTTATCTGCCAACTGATGGGAGATGGACATTTTCACCCACACAAGAATTCCATGATACTAAGATAATTGAGAGAAACGTGTTTTTAGATTATTAGTTTTTATACGTGTTTTGTAGCATGAATGGGTCGGCACGACCGGGGAAGAACCATGCTCTCACCACCAGAGTAAAATAGTACCTCAATGTTGCTGTTACGTATGGTGAGTGTAGAGAACCGGATGCCATTTTTAGTGGGAAATAGGCATTCCATCTTAGCCCTCAGAGGAAAACGCATCTACATTTTGATTTTTAATCTAGGGTAGACGTATATAGATGTCTCTATGGGCCGCAACATACACTTACCATCAGGTAAACTGTGTGTCCGTTTGTCACTTTATTCTATAAAAAACATGTTTTTAATTACTGTTTTAATGAACTTTGTCGTCAGCACATTGCTGAACATCAAACATCCTCTCCCACCAAGTTTTCTTTATTTAAGACACTTGGCGGGTGAATCAACGATCACGACACCTAATCTCTCACTACTTTGATGCTGTCGGTCACCGATCTATAGTTTTGTTAATAGAATAAGGATGACAAACGAGCACACAGTCCACCTGATGGTAAATGGATGCAGTGGTTCATAGACATCTACATTTATCTTCAATTAAGAATCAAAATTCAGATGCATTTTCACCTCTGAGAACAAACATGGAATGTCTCGTTTCCAGTAAAAAGGGTCTCCAAAACTCGCCTTACCAGCGCCTACTGGTGCTTTTTTACGCTGGTATTCTGTGATAGCGTCGTCTTCCCCGGTCGAGCCGACCCATTCGTGCTACAACAATAATATAGCTGCAGCGTGGTTCTACCACATAATAATTAATATATGTGTTTAGTAGTTATTAGGTGTATGTGTTTTGACTTTCTGGAAATTCCCATAGCCGGCTAAAACACCTGCGAGTAAATGTGTGAGAGATTAATAACAGGCAAGAGATTTTTAACGACAAGCCAAACTTCAATTCACTCAATTTGATTGATTAAATGAAAATAATTTTAATTAAATCTCGACGTTTCAAGTGTTTTGCAGCACCCGTGGTACCGGGGGGATTAAATTGTTCAATAACCTGATGACATAGTAACCTCGGGCTACCTTCAGCTTTTAATTATAAAGTTTATTTTTGACTGCCTCGTAGGTGTAGTAGTGGTCATTAGTGCGACTGTGGTCCTGGGTTTGAATCCCGGTTCGGGCCAAAATCAGTTATTGGTTTTTGCACTTTACCGCTGTGACTTGTAAAGTTCGTAAAGCCGTTGATCCTGCCGTGTTGTGTCGGATTGCCGTCCCATTAGACTATGTGAGGGAATAAAGACTGCACCTGTACTTGCGCATACACTCGTGCAATGTCACCCAGCCCCGCGCAGATGACCAGTTTTCATTTAGGCTGGCCACCGTGACCGTTATTCCGTCTGGAGGACAATACTAAGTTGGGTTCCGATCTGCGCAGATTCAAGACTCGAGTAAAACTATTAAATTAAAAATACGTTATTACTTGTAACTTATATATAAAATATCAATATGGCGATAAAATTTAAGAAATGAAGTACCTTGAGGATCACCACCTGATTAGTGACCGCCAGTACGGTTTTCGTCGGGGTGGATCAGCTGGTGATCTGCTAGTCTATCTGACTCATAGATGGGCGGAGGCAGTAGAGTCCAAGGGGGAGGCATTGGCCGTTAGTTTGGACATAGCAAAGGCCTTCGATCGAGTCTGGCACAAAGCGCTTCTTTCGAAGCTTCCTTCCTATGGACTTCCCGACAAATTGTGCGAATAGATCACCAGTTTCCTTGGTAATCGGAGCATCAATCCCCAGAAGACACAAGTTTGCGCATTTACCACTAAAAAGATCCCCTTTGACGTATCTCCTCAGTTTCAAGGCACTCCCCTTGCTGCCTCAGCTAGCATCGGAATCCTTGGCATCGACATATCGAATAGTGTGCAGTTTCGTGGTCACTTGGAAGGGAAGGCCAAATTGGCCTCTAAAAACCTTGGCGTGCTCAGCAGAGCGAGACAGTATTTCATGCCGGTACATCGCTTGCAACTTTACAAAGCTCAATTTCGGCCTCACATGGAATACTGTTCTCATCTCTGGGCCGGGGTACCGCAGTGCCAGCTCCTTCCACTTGACCGTATCCAGCGGAGAGCGGTTCGAATCTTCGATGACCGAGTTCTTTCTGATCGGCTTGATACACTAGCACTGCGTAGAGATGTTGCATCCCTGCGTATTTTATCGCATCTATCACGGGCAGTGCTCTGAGGAATTGTTCGGACTAATTCCAGCCGCTCAGTTTCACCATCGCACATCGCGACAAAACTCGCGTTACCATCCATACCATCTGGATGATTGGCAGTCCACCACTGTGCGATTTAGAAAAAGTTTTCTCCCTCGCAAAACTTCCTTGTGGAATCGATTACCACCAGCGATTTTTCCGGACCGATACGACTTAGGAACCTTCAAGAAAAGAGCGTACTCCTTTTTAAAAGGCCGGCAACGCATCTGCGATTCCCTCCCTGGTGTTGCAGCTGTTCATGGGCGGCGGTATTCACTTACCATCAGGTGAGCCGCATGCTCGTTTGTCCCCTTTTTTCTATAAAAAACTGAAAACTTGTTATTGACTTAACGAACCAGTAAGCTGAAGTGACAAACAGCCGGCCACATAGCAAGAATCAACAACATATGAGGAAGGAAAGGTTCTACTACACTAGATGGAGAGACGACCTGGTAAAACATGTATGAAGCCGATGGATGGCTAGAATCATGTTATGGGCGTTTCTTGAAGGAAGCCCATGGTCAGTAATGGAGTTTTAGCTGTAATAATAATGTTAAAGTAGACGATACAGACTTTCATTATTTCGTCTCTTAAATTCTTAACCTTATTTCATCCAGAAACACAACTAAGTCACTGGTGTCATCATAATTGAATATACTTTTTATTTAAATTCTGAAAATCCTTGTTTAAACTTAAAAACATTATTTTGAGCAACGATGCATACAAAAAATATTACGAACAATCAATATAGAGCGAGAGTTTCGCTAAAATTGGCCCTAAATCTAGCCGCCCTTGTGTTCCGCCCCACTCGGCGCGGCTTATAATAGGGAACTTTAAAAAATAACCATTTCAGGGACGGTTAGTTCACCTTGCTCCTGACGGAGGGTTCCGCACTTGCCAAGATTAAGCACAACCTATTTAAAGTCGAAAGATTAGGCAATTACAAGAAAGAATTGGATTACTTTCAATAGCCTCGGTGGGCTTAATAAATCGAGAAGGTTCTTAGTATAAAGTCTAATAGAGTAGAACTTTTAAACAAAATTTAGGACATGTTTTTTTATTCTGCTTGTAAAATTAAATAATACGAGTACTTAAAACAGATTTAATTTTTAATTTGAAAGTTTGTTGAATATGCATATATTTCTCGCAACGCTATCCAAGAAATAAGTAATTCTGAAAAGAAACATTTTCTGTTCACGTTTTTAAATAGAATTATTAGATTTTGAATACATAATGCTTTTTCATCCCTGAGAACTAAGGAAGCTTTATACAAATCACAAGCTCCGTCGTATGTAGGGTACAGCTGCCACTAATTAGCTGTTGTTGCTTGTTGTTGCCATCTAGCAGCTTTGGACTTTAATAAAAAGACGTGCTAGAAGCTTGGTGATTACCTCAATATGGTTAAAGCTCAATGTATTAGCTTTGAGCACAGCCTCTTGATATTCTACGGGATATATTTTGAAGAATGCACAGGAACTACATGACGTTCTTCCTCCCTTTCCCTCCCTTCGGGCAACCAGATGCTTGGTGCGTTTGCAACTTTTTGGTGTCGATATACCACACATTTAAATCACATGGTTTGCTTTGTCTGTAGTACAGGCTTTCCATCCGGTTACAATTTGAGCGTCTTCATGGCAAAAGTGAAAAGTGCTTAATCGTCATGCTACATCTCTATTTAACAATCGGTAAAATAGTAATCAAGATTAGATTAATATATATATATATATATATATATATATATATATATATATATATATATATATATATATATATATATATATATATATTTATAAAATTAAACATTTTGTACAACCAACTTCAATATAAATAAAATGAGAATATCATCAAATGTAGTCGAAGTCAATTATATATGTATTGTTAAGTATTACTCCAAAACTACTGGTCAGATCTGGATCAAATTTATATGGGACTCTTCCTTTTTTGAAGTCGGTTAAAAAGATGTCTGATTGTCAGTAAATGGATAATGATACAGTGAGCATTAATAGTTCCAGAGATAGTTAATAGACGTTACATAGCCCTTTCAAATTATTTTATGAGGTAGAGTAGAATTTTACGTTACATTATATTATAGAATTTTATAATACAGCTATGTTATGGTTGTAGCACGAATGGGTCGGCTCGACCGGGGAAGGACCACGCTCTCACAGAATACCAGTGTAAAATAGCAGTTTAGGGTTGCTGTGGTACGTTACGTATGGTGAGTGTCAAATCTAAGACTCTTTTTACACACTTTTTATTTTTTGGTGACATCTGCATTTTGATTCTTAACCGAGAGTAGATATAGATGCCTACGGGCCATAGCATCCATTTACCATCAGGTGGACTGTGTGTTCGTTTGTCACTCTTATAAACTATATAAAGTGACTACTTAGTAGTAGTAGTAGTAGTGACTTAGTATAAGAAAAATTTTGCTCTTTTTTCAAATGCTCATTAAAAGTAATGAAACGTATAGTGAGGTAAAACTTAAGTACTACATTATTAAAAATTAAAAATTTTGTACAACCGACTTCAATATAAATTATAAATAATTACTCAAAAACTATTGGTCAGACCTTAATCAATTTATATGGGACTACATGAGAAGCACCCTCATAACTTTTTTCTGGGTGCTAGACCCAGAAAAAAGTTATGAGGTAACACACATTAAAAGAAACATACAGTCGAATTGAGTACAGTCTCCTTTTTGAAGTCGATAGAAAAGGTGAATTGCAAACTCAAAATGTACATATTCCATCAAAAGAAAAATGGGGGACGTAAAGTTATAATCTTTCTTAAATTTACTGTTAATTTTATGCAAGCCATGTCAGATTTGGATATCCAATGTATATTCTTCGGTCAGGACGATATATCATAAGCGCTAAATCAATAACGTTAATCTTCAAGTACGACCGCGGGGTAATTTATAGCCATCGAGCCGCAAACATAAAAAATATAATGTACGATTTTACATCATAAATCACGCGCACTCACGGTATAGGAGTTTGAGGTTAGAGTGTGACTTTAATGACGAAAACCTTTCCATTTCGTCATCGGGTTCCCACAGTTTAATTTTTAGATTCGACTTGTCATAAATAAGAGAGACAAATTGAATATTAACGGTTTGGGAAGACTTGACAATGTAGCTATTGGTTAGTTTAACGGTGTTTTGTTTTCTGTACGCTTATCGGTGCGTTAGTATAGTTAGTAAAAATATTGCCCTCGCCGGCTTTTGAATGGAGATTTATTGCGGTCGTAATTCGCTCTTACGTGAAGCTGCCAATGCCTCGTACTGAATAAGCATTTACATAATCATTTAATCTTACAATTTAGATTCTGCTTGCTAATGAGCAAATGTTTATAATTTAGGATGGGATATGATCTCTGATAGTCTGTGATTAAATTTACTACCGCGTGTTTAAAAGGTTGATTACTTGACCTTTTTTCATAATAAACAAATCGTATTGGTAAGCAAAAAATAGGACTCTAGGTTAATACCACTTGAAGGATAGAACTGTAGCGGAGGCTAAAGTGAAAATCTGCTAAGACGTGCAGGAAGTCAATAGATGCAAAAGACACAAATTTGTACCATTATTTAGTGGAAACCTTGTGCAGGGTCGTAATGATGATGATGAGGATGATCCTTGCGGTAATTAATAATTATTTACAAGTAAAACTACAAAGTTATTACTTTTAAGCAAAAGACAGCAAGATCTGTCGTTGTTTGAAAATTAAAATGCCTTGTCACCCCTAATTATCAAAGACGGAATGACTCGACACTGTTAAAATTAGTTATTTCCAATGTGAATTTACCACGTATTTATGTCTAAGTCAAAGTGAAAATACTTTTTAAAAGTCAAAAAAGCTATATTATGGCTTCAATTAGTCCCTGCGAAGGAGACCTTGTAATCTCTAAAAAAAAATTATTGATTATCAGGTCTAAAAGGTGAGTCCTCGTAGCACAGGCGCCATGTTCGATGTTTTCTCCCATCTGATCTTATTATACCGGATAAACCAATGTCTGTAAAGTTCATATAAAATGTGACAACAAGTCAAAAGTGAGGATATGCGACGTCACAAAGAACTGGATGGATTTAAGTGTAAGTTGCATTTTCTATATTTTATTAAAGAATTTTTTAAATTTATTGACATTAATCATTATTTCTTGAGATATGAAAGAAGAAATTAATTCTGTAACTTACGAACGTATGCACATGCACCGCACCCTAAGTTAATATTTTAATTGTGACAAACGAGCATACAGTCCACTTAATAAGTAAGTAGGTAAGTGAATGCTGTGACCCATAGACATTTACATCTTTCCACGACTAAAAATCGAAATACAGATTCGTTGTCACCCTTTAAGGCCGAGCAAACTGGGTTCGACCCCGCCGGCACCAATGAAATTGTTAATTACAATTTTAAGTGCAGATTTACCACGTGCTCGGCGGTGAAGGAAAACATCGCGAGGAAACCTGCATGTATGAGAAATAAGAAAAAAAATATTTCGAAACAATGTGAAGTTCACCAACACGCATTAGGGCAGCGCGATGGACATTTCCTTACCCTGAAACCCTCTCAAAAATGATGGGAGGTCTATGTCCAACAGATGGACATATAAAGGCTGTAACTTCAACTTCCTCAGGAATAAGATGAAATGCCTCGGTCCCAATAAAATAGTTATCCAGTTAACACTCAGCATACACGAAACACAGCAGCATTAAGCTACTATTTCCCACTACCATTCTAGTAGCGTCTGAGAGCGTGGTCTTTCAGCACTCTAGCTGACCCATTCGTGCTACAACTATAGTATAGCTGCAGCATAGCTCTACCACGTTAAAAACGTTTCACTGCAACACTAGATTCATCTGAGATAGGGACCTAGAACAAATGTCTAACAGTAAGTTCTGTATTAGCCATGAATTTGTTATAAGTAATACTATGGATGTAAAATTTTCCTACTCTTCAATGATATCAATTGTTTAGAACAGAACACACACTCCAGAAATTACTTAAATTTTATTTCGTACCGCTACAAATTAATTTGCGGATAAATTTTCCTTTATGGGCCTTCCTATTCGCTTTTTCCTTGGGGTCGGAATTTTGCATGACATCGAGGGGTGTCATTTAGTTTTTTATCGGATGTATTTAAAGAGCGTCCCCCCGGCCGCGGGGTTAACTTGTACGACTTTAATACTTCCTTCTTACACGCACCGAAAGTTCACTGGGGACATAGAAGTATAAAGATACGCTTTATTTTATTATTTAAAAAGAACTCTTATATTACTTGTATTAAAAATTAACTGAATCAACACTAAAATAGTACTTGCAACATATTAAAATATATTTTATAAGTTTATAAATCAATTGAAAACTGAAAAATCATCAAATTAATGTTGTTTGAAATCATTTTTAAAAACATTTCATAATTTATGCATTAATTTTATTAGAAATTTAAACAACGTACTGTTTTCAATTTTAACACGTTTGTTATTACCCAAATTATTAAAAGATTTTTAAATTATATTGATATTGCTCATTCTAAATATTAAGAGAATTTATTTATTTATTTAGTCCTTATTGAATACCCTGTTCCTAAAGAATATAAAGGGCGACTTGCCGGTTCTACCTATTAAAGTTCTACCTAAAGTTAGTAAAGTTGCAGCCTATTTACGTCTCACGGCTGGGCACAGGCCTCCTCTCATTTCTGCAAGCGTTTTAGGGCTAGGAAATGTCCGCCTCGCTGCCCGAATGCGTGTTGGCGAACTTCACATGTCTTGGAAATTTTTTTTTCTTATTTCTCAGACATGCAGGTTTCCTCACGATGATCCTTCCTATTAAAGAAAAAAATAAACAAAAATAGATATTAAGTTGATCGTAATTACTCAAAGAAATGTTTAATAGCAATTATTAAAATATATTATATTCTTTTAATCCTCGTTGGTATTGCTTCAAATTATATTAAACTTAATAATTTTAAAAGTCTTTTATCAACATAAATTCTTTACTATATTTTATTATACACGCCCAACTATAAAATAGTTTCTATTGAACAAACCACTGGGAATAATTGCAAAACAAGATCAAAAATTTAATACAGAAAAAGAAAACATTATCTAACAAACCTCAACAAAAAACGGTACCCCACAATGTTCTGACTCACGTAAAATGTAACGGGAAATTACTCTAAAATAAAAAAAATCCCTCTAAAGTAAGGAACCCTTACTGTTACGGTAATTTGGATAAGGCTCCCCTGGCTCGAGCACTAAAAATTCCGCTTAGAAACAACTCGCAATATGCCGCGCTGGTGTTCTGTCTACCCTAATACTACACAAGGTCATAAAACTTGAACGGTTTTAATCGAAAAAACAATAAGACTTTGTATCCTTCTTTATTTTTGTAATTTGCATATGTATTACTACAAGATGTGATAACCTGACAAGATAAAAAGTCGATAAATGTAGTTGCTCAGTGGTGAAATGTTCAGCAAGTGGTAAAGACCGCAATTTAGTTTTCTTTGGAGATTAATATTGTGGAACACTGAGATATAAAACACTACTTAAAACATGTCCTATGAAGATATTTAAACTATTAATTAAAACATTAATTTTATTCTTATTAAATTATAAACTTGTAAGATGATATGTTGATGATATCAATCTTCTTACTATAATCCGGAAAGCTATTCGATTTACGAAATCCAGTTTTTAATATTAAAGCTATTCCGACCCCACAGTGGTTGATCTCTCTAAAACATTTGATAAAGTGGATCACAAAATGCAACACAGAGCAATGCTAACATAAATAAAAACGGTCCCATAAGAGGTCCTTGCGGTAAGCTGGCTTCTCAACTGCTTTCGAGAGTGGTTTCATGATCCAACCGTGCGAAACGCCTTCCCAGTTGTTATCGTGAAATATGAATTATGAAAATAATAAAACATAAAGCGGCGTAGAGCTGCAGGGGTCTAACTCGAGCCACGCGACGGCACGTGCGCTACTATCCCAAACCAAAATATTGAAAATTTTAAACGCAGCCAATTGTAAGCGCCTTCAACTATAGTTGGCTTCTAGCATTTGCTTTTAATGCGACACGTGGCTATTATACTGTTTGTTGCGGCAATGAAGATCTCATAAAATTTTTTCCGTTATTCTTTATGAAAACATGGCTTAAATTAAGAATAAGAATTTGGATTGTAAAAAATTAAATATTCTATGTCTTATTCTACTGATAGTATCGAAAACACGTTTAATTTACTGTTTTATTTGGAGAGACTTTACTTTTCTGGTGATGATAATAAAATATCCTTTAAATTTATAAGCACTTTAAAAATGGATCATCATTTTCAATAAAAAAATCATATGAATAAAATTAGTGTTACATATTTTATAGTGTTTAATTTGAATTATTTTTAATTCTAAAATTAAATACTATAAAATCCGTAAAATTAACTTTATTTATTGTGTAGTATTCGTGTAAATATAAGTAACCATTAAGTATGAAAAATAATTTTTAAATGATACTTCCGCTTCTATGAGCTCATTGTTTTAATTTGTGACGTAATGTAACAAAATTTGCAACATTACCTTTAGCGGCAAAGGTTCAAACGCACGCTAATGTAAACATGGATATTAATATTAAACCAAAAATGACAAAATTTATTTTTCAATCATAGTAGATAGACCCAGTGTAAATATATCTATAACTAATGACATCCTAAAAATCTGACCAAAATTTTGATGGCTCTGTAACGCTAAGCGTTTGGTTGCGGTTCTGGCGGGTCGCGGGCTCGAATCCTGCACCAAATATTTGTATGTGACCTATGGACGATTGATCCGTCTGAATGTTTGTCCATGAACAATTAATGTATGTAAAATACTTCCACAATAAAGAACAAAATCCTGGAGTGGCGGTTACTTTTTTATAATAATAAAAAAATTACACCTCTTATTTTCAAAGAAATATATATGGTGCTAAGAAAAATCAAATTTTGTATCGCATAACAATTTTAAATGAACGTATTGCATATATAAAGAATTTATTTCATCTTACCTCTTCCCACGGGTACGGTAAGAGTCTACAATGGGTCCCTTGGGATTATTCGTGTTGTATAGGTAATGTAGCACGTTGCTGTACATACGTTTAATTTGACGGTTTTGTTGTTATTTTAAATAACGTGATATCGATACCCTACCTTCCAAAACAGAATTTGAACTAATATAATATATATCTACTATTCGATAATTTGACAATGGTAATATATGTTACGGTATTTTTATAATATTATATGTAATATCTTAAAATGTAAGTAAGTATTTATATATTAATTTATTTTAATATGTAAGTACTAACTAACTGTAATACAATATATATATATATATATATTTATTCTGTTGATCGTTAATTCTTTCTTTCACAAATTTTATTACAACTCCAAAGTAGTGCTCTCTGCTTACTTATGGATGACTGTTAGAGAACGCCTCAAGGCGTTATTTTCGAATCCATACTTCTTTTACAACAAACTTTAAATTAATAAAAATAAATTATTATTATATGATATATATTACGTATATAATTTGCATAAATATAAGAAATCATAAATGATTATTTTATTGAAAATTTTCAGTGAGTTGATAAGTGATAACCGAGAAAATTTCTAAAGCACGTGTGAAGTATTTAATTTAATTTCATTATTAACTGACGACGCCATTGTCTCTTCATAGACCCCGTTCATTGTCCGATCTGCTTAATAAGGGTTTATCTTCGTACAGCTTCCATCCCATTCATTCAATATTTATTTGCCGCCAACGCTATTGTATTAATAGTAGAAAAATTTAATACTGTTAGTGTGTGCCGCGCGGGTGTAGCGGCCGGATTATTGCGGGGATAGTTTTTTTAAATAGGGTTAGTTTTTTCCTCCCGCGCTAAAGCAGGGAGGGTCGTGATAAATGACACATGCACATTTTTCGAAATACCCAATTTCGGATTTAAGTCACCCCAAAGTGGCTTGGTGTCCGGCGGACAATAGCTCGGTAAGCCCAGCGTAAAAGCGCCCTCTCGCGTAATTTACACCGAACGGCTTTGCGCGGACGAAAGGGTATTTTTGTTTGCTCACCTCCATCATAGCAATATTGGACGCAGTTATGGGTACTTAATAATGCATTTTTCTATCGCATGATGACAACAAACCGTTATCTCTTCGGTAAATTGTAGAAATTCCAGTAAACATGTGAACGTATGTTTTATTACAGGCAATTACAAATTCCATGTGTTGTCTAGCGAATAAAAATGTTTATTGGAGGAAAAATAAAGTAGTACACATAATGTTATAAGTAATAAAAATTCCACAAAACTCTCGAACAATTATAATCCTACTCTCTACAATCAGTAAAAAACATGCTATTTAACAAATCCAAAGATGATGATGCTACGGGAATATTAATTTATACTTTTCACGTAATTGCGTTATGAGAGAATCAGCTACCCCATAAAAATTCTGGTTGTTATCATTTTAGGTGTAGGTACTAAACCAAAGAGAAAATTAAAACAGGAGATGAACAACTTAAAATTATAAAATATAAAATTAATATGCCGATTTAATTTTAAATTTTAATTTATCTTTGCGCGAGGCCTACGTTCAAAAGTGAACATTTTTGGCTATAATGGATATATGGACAATTTTTATGTGGTTCCAGTCACACTGCAACCTATTATGGCCGCAGCACGAAAGGGGTGATTTGGCCGGGGAATGACAACGCTCGCACAATATACTAGCGAGAATTTACAGCATAATGCTGCTGTGTTTCGTATGGTGAGCGATGGGAATCGGAGACTCTTTTGACTAATAACGAGGTATTTTATCTTAATCATCAGATACTATAAGACTTCCGCATTGGAGTTCTTAAGAATTCTTAATAATTAAATTGCATACCGTGCCTCTCTATCTGAGCCGTGGTAGCTCAGATGGTTAGCGCTCACTGTAAGTTTCACAGTACGCGAGCAACCCGGGTTCGATCCCCGCCGGCACCAATGAAATTGTTACTTGCAATTTTAAGTGCTGATTTACCACGTGCTCGGCTGTGAAGGAAAACATTGTTTCTCTTTTTTATAGGATAAGGGTGACAAGCGAGCACACAGTCCACCTGATGGTAAGTGGTTGCTGCGGCCCATATACATCTACATCTATCCTCTATTACAAATTAAAATGCAGATGCGTTGTCACCCGTAAGGACTAAGATGGAATGCCTCATTTCCAGTAAAAAGGGCCTCCGGCCACCTGCACTCACCAAGCGAAACGCAGAGGTAAACTTTACGCTGGTATTCTGTGAGGTCGTGGTACCACCCCGGTTTGAGCCGAACAAAACACAACGTGAGGAAACCAGCATTTCTGAGAAATAAAAAAAATAAAATATATCTCGAAGACATGTGAGGTTCGCCAACACGCATTGGGCATTGACATTTCCTTGTCCTAAAACCCTCTCAGAAATGAGAGGAAGCCTGTGCCCAGCAATGGGAAGTATATAGGCTGCAACTTTATTTAATTTACTTTAAATTGCATACTATCTCGATTAATCGAGAATAGATGTAGGTTTCTATGGGCCAAAACATGAAGAATACCTTTCTTGTGTGATGTGACTGTGACGGTTGTCAACCATCGTTGTATTAAAAATAATCAAAATTAGTCTCTTACATGGTAGAGCCATGCTGCAGCAATATTAGTAGTAGGTATAGTTTTAGCACGAATGGGTCGGCTCGACTGGGGAAGGACCACGCTCTCACAGAATACCAACGTAAAATAGCAGCTTAACACTGCTGTGTTTCATATGGTGAGTGTAGAGAACCAGAGACTCTTTTTATTGGAAACGAGGCATTCCATCTTAGTCCTCACGGGTGACAACGCATCTGTATTTTGGTTCGTAATCGAGAATAGAGGTAGATGTCTATGGGCCGCAGCAACCATGCATATGCATATGTACGTGGTAGAGCCATGCTGCAGCTATATTATTGGTATAGTTGTATCTCGAATGGGTCGGCTCAACCGGGGAAGGACCACGTTCTCACAGAATACCAGCGTAAAATGGCAGCTTGGCACTGCTGTGTTTCGTATGGTGAATGTAGGGAACCGGAGTCCCTTTTTACTGGAAAAGAGGCAGTCCATCTTAGTCCTCACGGGTAACGACTCATCTACATTTTGGATCTTTATTTAAGATAAGTGTAGTTAGATGTATATGGGTCACAGCACAGTGGTTGCTGTGACCCATACACAATGGTAAGTGTACCATCAAGTGGACTGTGTGCTCGTTTGTCATCCTTATCCTATAAAAAAAGTAATTACCATTAATAACTGATAAATTCCTCTGCTTTTTTAGTCTATGAATTTATTGTAATTAGGTCCTTAGGTACTTGTTACAATTACTACTTATTTAATTGTTCTTAAAGAATTTGTAATTTTATATAATTAATTACCTACCCATGCAAACGCGCTAGTGGTTTAACATTTCCAAAAACTATTTAAAAATATAACAACACTTTTTGGTGTGTTATTTTTAGCACTACACTTTACAAGTACATATGTTTTCATTTAATCTATTCTATCATATTATATATAATTTTCGCCTAATCTTTATTAATATGTATTTTCATATTTTTTCGTACTCCTTCCTCTATTCTACCTATTGTTTACATCAGTTCTCTACGCAAAAGTTGTCTGGAAGAGATCACTTTTAGAGTGATAAGATCACCTGTCGTACACATACTTTAGATTTAACTGTATTATTTTGTATTTTAATGTTCAATATCCAGACTGATAATCTGTGGCTAATGAAATTTCGTTTCATCTAACCGTAGTAGTAACCGTGTAGTCGCGTTTCTTGTGACTGCAGCACTGGGTGCGCTGATCCCGTTCACATTTCGCCTTAAAAAGAATTCTCCATTTTTACAACGTTACAATTTTTTTTTAAAAGAGGGGTAAACAAGTCTGCGGCTATCCTGGTGGTAAGTGACTACCGTCGCGAACGAACAACTGCAACTCCAGGTGAATTTCAGATTCATTGCCGGCATGTTATAAAGAGTAGGTAGGCGCTACTAATATTAGAAACTCGGGTACGAGAACTAAAGTGCGAAATATATCAACTGATCTGATGAACAAGCGAAGCCCATTCCAAAGTTCGGACGCACCGAGTCAATAATGCGACAAAAACACCCCTTTAAAAGAAAATATCTTTAAGGAATTTCTCTCGGTCGAACCCTTGCTACCCGTTAATAAATGTCACGGGCCAGGCATTGACATTTGTTGCTAGGGTAACCCCGCTCGGACAGCTGCTCGGATGTTTTCCTCGATGCGAGGACACGGCTCATTTCCGTTATTACTGTCACCAGGATTTTTGCAAGCTATAGATACGAATTGAAGTCATTACCTTATGCCTTCTTCTTTATCAGTTTTAGCCGACTCCAAAAAAGAGGAGGTTGTTAATTCAACTTTATGTTATTATTTTTGATAGAATGTTACGCGATTCTAAGGTACTAATTGAAAGAGTTATGAAAGAAACGAATGGAAAAATTTGGGATGTGCAAGCGGGATTTGGAAAGGGAATGGGATGTACGGATCAGGTCTTTTCCATGCGCATGATCGCGGAGAAGTTTTTGGCCAAAAAGAGTTTTTTGTGCGTTATAGACTTGGAGAAGGCTTATGACAGAGTAGACAGGGATGTGTTATGGCAAACACTGAACTCATTTGGGTTGAGCGCTGGCTTGATACGGGCATTGAAGTCTCTATATAGGGACTCTAGTGCTTGTGTCAGGATCAACGGGGCCTACTAGGACTGGTTTGGCATCCATAAAGGTGTCAGACAGGACTGTGTGGCTTCCCCGTGGCTGTTCAACCTATTTATGGACAGTTGTTTGGAAAATTTGAAAGTAGAAGAATGCGGGTTAAGAATGGGTGAGTTAACCGTCAAATGCCTTTTGTACGCCGATGATCAAGTCATACTTACGTCGTCGGCTGCCGAGTTGCAAATGATGGTTACATTAATGAACAGGACATTAAAAGAAAAGGGAATGAGAGTGAACGCAAGTAAGACGAAAGTTATGGTTTTTGAAAGAGAAGAAAGTAAAACGATATGTGAAATAAGAATAAAAGAGGAGTTGGTAGAGCAAGTAGATGAGTTTGTGTATTTGGGATGTGTGTTTAGCAGGGATGGTAGATATGATAAGGATATAGAACGACGAGTGAATGCAGGAAATAGATTGAATGGGGCTCTACACTCTATTGTGAAAAGTCAGAATGTGTCCAAAAAGGCACGTGTGGAAATTTACAATGCTGTGTTGGTGCCTACTTTAGTGTATGGTAATGAAAGTTGGGTGTGGCAGAAGAAGCACGAGAGTAGAATAAATGCTGTAAAAATGCGGTCATTACGTAGTATGCTAAGGCTGAATCTGAATGACAGGGTGAGAAATAGTGTGATAAGAGAAATGTGTGGTTTGCGAGATGATTTTGTGACTAGGATTAAGAAAGGAATGCTTCGGTGGTTTGGTCATGTAGAAAGAATGAATGAGGAAAGAGTGACGAAGCAAATTTATGTTGCAGAGGTGAATGGCAGAGTCGGGAAGGGTCGCCCTTGGCGAAAGTTTATCGACCAAATTGGCGATATATTGAAAATGGGCCAAATTAAGAGTACCTTTAACCGACGAGCGTGTATGCGTAGGTATATGGATGTGGAGGAAGCGAGAGAGGTGTGTCAGGATCGTGCCAAGTGGAAGTCCATAGTCTCTGCCTACCCCTCTGGGTGACAGGCGTGAGTGTTTATGTATGTTTATGTTACGCGATAAAAGTATAATTAGAATCGATGGTCAACTTATTCTAATTATATTTTTTTATGGTACAGGTTATACTTCAAGGGTGGTCACTTTAAATGTTATGAAAACTTGCCACCGTTAAGGAAAAAAATTGGGTAATATATCAAAATGGATAAGTAATTAATTTTTAATAAAATTATACACCGAATTCTATGACATAAAAAACAGGGATTTAATCTTTCGATAAATTATTTCTTAGAAATTACTCTGAAGCTGTTATTGAAGTGAAAACTTCTTTAGTGGCGTTGTGCACTTTTTTGTAATGGGTAAAAAATGTTAAACTCGCGTCAGGACACGTGACCTGATCGAAAATTCGTAACACGGACGAAGAGTAGACAGCCGGCGCGGCATAGGAGAGGAAGTATCCCACTCTCTTTCTACGGCGCGGCGAAAATGTATGCCTGCGCCTGCTGTTTCGTTTAGGCGGCGCAGGACGCTTGCGCGAACGTTCGTGTGTGTGATTTTTCTGAGAGATAAACTTTTTAATGTATTAAAAATTGTCATGTTTGTGTACGATAGCGCAATAAATAAATATGGTATTCTACCACATAAATGATAGTACTTTTATACTGATAATTAAAGCAATTCGTGCAAAATGATTCCCTATCCATTCCAAAATATCAAAAATGCACAACGTTAATATTCAAGTTTTCACTTCTGCGGCACTCCCGGAGTGCAACCCGTCGTTTTTTAGGAAATCATTTCATGCTCTTTAGTTTATTGAAGTCGGTTTACACATTTTTTACGCGGTAGAGCCACGCGCCAGCTTTTGCTGTCGCACGGATGGGCCGGCTCGAACTGGGGTGGTACCAGGACCTCACAGAAAACCAGCGTGAAGTAGAGGTTTACCTCTGCGTTTCGTTTGGTGAGTGCAGGTGGCCGGAGGCCCTTTTTATTGGAAATGAGGCATTCCATCTTAGTCCTCACGGGTGATAACGCATCTACATTTTGATTTGTAATAGAGGATAGATGTAGATGTCTATGGGCCGCAGCAACCACTTGCTGCGGCCCATAGACTAC
This sequence comes from Parnassius glacialis, assembly GCA_033319125.1. Lineage (NCBI taxonomy): Eukaryota > Metazoa > Arthropoda > Insecta > Lepidoptera > Papilionidae > Parnassius > Parnassius glacialis. The sequence continues at coordinate 52,829,286 of JAVANC010000021.1, read as the reverse complement.
TCTCTAGCTACTATCACCTAGCCGTGACTATATTTTTTACGTGGGAAAGCTACGCTGAAGAACGTATGATGGCTTACGGCTGCAGTAGGAATAAGGCGGCTCGACCAGGGAACAACCTACTCGCACAGAACACCAACTTAATAAAGAAGTATTATCCTTTTTATCGTGGGAAAATCCTCATGGATATGTTCCGCTGCCACGACTCCAGACTCTGGAGTTGTGGTTGCTTAGGGACTTAACACTCGCAAGCAACCCAGATTCGATCCCCTCCGACACCCTTGAAATTGTGAATTGTAATTTTAAGTGCTGTTTTCCCACGAACTCGCCGGTCAAGGAAAACATTGTGAGGAAAGCTGCATGTCTGAGAAATAAGAAAAAAATATATATTTCGAAGACATGTGAAGCTCGCCAACAAAAATTACGGCAGAGCGCATGACACTTTCTTGCCCATAAACTCTCTCAGAAGTGAGAGGTCACTTGTGTCCACCGGTGGGACCTATATAGGATGTAACTTTACCTTTCGCTGCGGGGGCAAAAAAGGTTATGCGGACTCCTACAGGTTAACCCGTCGGTGGTTACCTCAGCGTATACCAAGACGTTCACGAGATCTCCGTTTGGAACCCAATCGAGGCCCCTCCATCGCTTTGCTTGACTATTTGCACGTCCTAGGGTTAGCTCTTATTATGCTATTGGGGTTCCAATAATGCATATAGAAAACCAAAAACCTTTTTTAATGGCAATAAGGTAATCCATCTTAATCCGCAGGAATGAATAGTCATCTGCATTTTGATGATTAATCAGTGATAGGTGTAGTTGTCTATGGGCCACAGCATCCACTTGCCATCAGGTGTTCTGTATGCTCGTTTGTCACACTTACCCTATAAAAACACAGATAAACCCATTAGGTACCTAAACCGTTTGCCCGTACTTACCACTCAGGTTTGGCGCACTTATCGTACTTACTGCTTATGTAGCATCAGCTCGGAAAAGTTAATTGCTGGACGTGAACCTCTCTCTCCTGTTGTAGGTAGGTAAGTTTTGCCTTAATCGTTACGCTTGGTAGCTAAATTACTATCGTAGTACCAGATTTTTAGTTTTTTTGGCACTGCGTCTCGTCATCAGTCTGGATAAATGGCGAAAAGTAAATTTATAGTACCTACGGGAGCAAAAAGAATTCTATATATACACCTAAACAGAGAACAAAACACTCTGAAGGTTATGGTGGTTCAAGTATAATAAATAAAAGCTGAGAGGCAGCCTTCGTACTCGGAGGTGACAACGCACATTTAGTCTCCTTTATTGGAAGAAGGTTACAGGTTTTGAGGGCTGTAGTGGCTACTAATCTGCAGGTGGACTATAAATTCGCTTGTCACTTCAATTATATAAAAAAAGTGAAGTGAACAATATATCGATGACATGTGAAGCGTGCTAACACGACAAGCCTCTTTTTTACCCTAATCATTTCAACTTATAAAAGTTAAACATAGACCTCCCCGATATATTGCCTAATAGAGGGGATTGTTCCATCGTTGCCATGCTGGACAAGCAGGTTGACAACCGCAATTTTTATACTCTTCTTATTAGAAAGATGCTGCTCTGCCCATCTTTAATGTCGAGACGCTATATGGTAATGCATATTTTTAAACCGTTACATGACTTCATCTTACACTATCTTACATAGAATCCTTTAATAAGTGCTACGCAATATCAGTCATCTAATTGGTACGAAAATTCGACTAACCATGAACGAGTCTGATTGACACTGTAGCTCATTATTAAGTGGCGAAGCTTGCGAAGTCATATTGATTTCACGATGTCTGTCCGTCTGTCCGTCTGTCCGTCTGTCCCACGATTATCTCGAGAACGGTTTCGAATTTTCAAATTCTGTTTTCAGCAATCGATTACTGATCACCCAGGCATCTGAACATCCTATTTTGAATTTTTTTTCCGTTAGAAACCGCTACAAAGCTGATTGCTTCGCCACTTTGCTATGCTGTTAGCTTGCTAGGTTTATTTAACTACTATTATTCACTTTGGTATCACCATTAAAAGCGATTTACAATTAGGGAAATTAGGGATAACAACACGTCTGCATTTTGATTCTTGACTGAGAAAAGATGTACATGTCTATGGGCATAGTTATTTGCTTACCACCAGGTGGACCGTGTGCTCAAAAAAATAATTTTTTTGTTGAACAATAATTATTTTATGATGTACTAATAAACATACAAGAATTCAACAGTAGTGAAAAGTAAATCACTTTAATAAAACAACACGACTGTAGTGGTAATATATCTAATTATTATTCCTTGCAGGATTCAAAACCACAACTAACCGCTGCAGTAGACGCTGCAGCTTCTCACCGGGTATTTATAGACCCGTGACTATGATTTCTCAGTTTTTTTTATAGGATAAGGGTGGCAAGCGAGCTCACAGTCCACCTGATGGTAAGTGGTTGCTGTGGCCCATAGACATCTACATCTATCCCCGTATGCGAATCAAAATGCAGATGCGTTGTCAGCCGTGAGGACTAAGATGGAATACCTCTTTTCCAGTAAAATGGGTCTCCGGTTCTTTACACTCATCATACGAAACACAGCAGCATTAAGCCGCTATTTTACGCTGGTATTCTGTGAGAGCGTGGTCGTTCCCCGGTCGAGCCGACCCATTCGTGCCACAACTATACTATAAATATAGCTACAACTTGACTGTTCCATGTAACAATTATTATATTAATATAAAATGATGAATAATTTCGTTAGTTAAACGACGTGGTAGAGCCATGCTGCAGAGAGTTACTCGAATGATTGTTCCACACGGCTAGCAATAGTTATAACTTTTACTTTACGTTAGCTAGCAATTTTTATAACACAAAATCGATAAATGAACTTGTTGTTCTCCTGGTGAGAAGTGACTACTATAGCCCATGGACACACACACACACACACACACACACACACACACACACACACACACACACACACACACACACACACACACACACACACAACTTCAAACAAAGAACGCTACAATTGCTTTGTAACCTTTGAGAAAGATTCCTTTTCTTTCTTTACCTTTCAAAACAGAATATAGCTTATTATTTATTAAGTATACTTGTTATATAGGTGAAAACTAATTAGCTAAAACCCGCCGAAAAAATCGGTGGAATGATTTTTTTTATATAGAATGGGGGTGACAAACGAGCACAAAGTCCAGCTGATGGTAAGTGGATGTGACCCGTACACGTCTATAATTTTCCTCGATTCAGAATAAAAATGCAGATGCGTTGTCACTCCTGAGGACTAAGATGAAATGCCTCGTTTCTAGTAATAAGGGTCTCCGATTCTCTACACTCACCATACGAAACACAGCAGCATTAAGCTGCTATTTCACGCAGGTATTCTGTGAGAACGTGGTTCTCCGGTTGAGGGTCCGGTTCGACCTATTCGTGCTACAACCATAATATAGTTGCAGCGTGGCTCTACCACGTAAAAAATAAATAAAATATCTACAAAGATAAGCAATCGTCATTATCATCGTTATAATTACAGCCCTTCACAAGTCCAATGCTGGACATAGGCCTACCCCCAAGGACCATGCTTAGAAAAGGGCCACTAGGTATGGTCCTGTGAGCTTTTTGCATCCATCAACTTCCTCCATTACCTGCTAGGTCGTCACTCCATTTAGTGGGGATCCGCCCTACGCTTCGCCCACCAGTACGAGTCTGCCACCCGAGACCCTTTCTTTGCCAGTCGCTTCTTCGAGCTATGTGGCCAGGCCATTATTACTACAGCTTACTACTACTCCTTTATAAGCTATCATTATAAAAAAATGTGCCTTACCTAGCTTGAAGAGTACCTTCCAACCAATTCAATCAATCAATTGCGAACACTATCTCCCTTACTACTAAACCCCACACCACTACACTAGGAAAGACACAACACTATCGATAATATAACACGTAATTCGCCTCAAAACGATGCATCATCAAGAGAAATAGACTCCATGATGGCTGCCTGCCAAAGCTATAAGACGCATTTTAAGCGGATGTTAGCTAATTTTTAACATCTTTAATATAATTACTTTCTGCTAATTAACCCCTGATTCTATTAATTAAGAAAATGGCTAAGATAATGTTAATAAATAAAACGTACTCCTAGGAAGTAAAAATTCCAAGTTCATAATAGCTATATTCTCAACTAAAAACTGATGTTCCTACATCCCATTCATCTATCAATGACACTTAAATACTACTAGTATTACAGACTTCATTAATCTATAAACGTGACAGGCATGCAACAGATGGATGTACATCTATCCAATAAGAAAGATATAAGTGCAAATAATGGAAGGTCGCTGTAAATAATTTCGCACACAACAATTAAAGCGGGAGACTATCGAACTATGTTTTTGCGTGCATCGAACACACCTTTCACCTTAGTTGAACTCACCGACGGGTTCCAGCTAATGACTTCTGTTCGTAACAACTCGATATAAACAATGATTAATAGTGCTGCGACATTATTAACAAACAGTTTTGTTTATATCGATATTGGTATTATCGATATTTACTTAAATCAAATTACGTAATATATTACCTGTGCCTGGAACGTGTTGTAATGTTTTTGTCAGTAAATTCATTGATTGAGATTTTAACTCATCACACACTATTTCTTTGGTGTAGCAATCATAACTGCGCCTGCTGGTCATGAGGGACGGGTTCGGGCCAAAAAATCAGATGATGAGTTTTTTGTCAAGAAATTCGCAATTAAAGCCGTTGGTCATGCGCCTAATCTTTCAAGCCTTCTTAATCTTTCGCCTAATCTTTTTTTAAGGTTCCGTACGCAAAGGGAAACCAACGGGACCCTATTGAATAAAACTGTTTTTTACGGATTTTATCGCGTTTATTTTATTATTTTTATTCCCGACGTTTCGAGTGCTTTACAGCAACCTATGTTCACGGGGGGGACTGAGGTGTTTGACGTCCCGATGTCACAATTAGCCCGGCTACCTTCAGTTTTTTAATATTAATTTTTGGTTCGATTTACGCAGGATGAACTTACAGTATCCTGAAGTCTTGCAGTGTTATGCTTGGGTTTGGATTTAATTTTGTTAATTATAGGATCCCAAGCAGATGGCAGCACCCATCCATCTTCTCTATTGAAATTAGAATGTTTTTTAATTTCAATAGGCTCGCGTATCATCCTTGGTAGGAATCGGTGTTCTTTTGCAAGGATTTGTGGTCTATCAAATCTGATTTAATGGCGGGGACGATCTTGAACATGTTCACAGACTGCAGGGACACAGGACCCTATTACTAAGCCTCCGCTGTCCATCCGTCCGTCTGTCTGTCAGCGGGCTGTATCTCATGATTCATAATAGGTAGACAGTTGAAATTTTTACAGAACGTGTATTACGATGGTACGGAACCCTTCATGTGCGAGTCCGACTCACACTTGGCCGGTTTTTCTGCCGACTTCCAAAAAGGAGACGGTACTCAATTCGAGTGTATGTTTTTTTATATGTGTGTTACCTCATAACTTTGTACTGGGCGAACCGATTTCGATGATTCTTTTTTTATATGAAAGCTGATAGTTCTCGTGTGGTCCCATATGTATTTGATCAAGGTCAGACCAGTAGTTATTGAGTTATTCTTAAATAACCTATATTGAAGTCGCTTATATTGAAGTCGGCTGTAGAAATTTTTTAATTTTAAATTATTATTTTTAATTGTGTCCGATAACCGTCCCATCGGATTATGAGAGTGAGGGAATATAGAATTTACAATGTCACTCTGTTAACGGATGACAACTGAAATATGAACCAACTATGTCAAATATCTACCCTATGATGCTAAGTCAACATTAGCAATATATTATTTAACTAGCTGGTCCCCGCAACTTCGCCAACGTTTTATTTGGAGTTTTAAATTATTTGCGCGAAACCATAATTCTTTTTCTAAAATAAAAGTAGCCTCCTTGTGACATCAGCTATCTGACAGTGAAAATCCGGTCAAAATCGGTCCAGCCGTTTCAGAGATTAGCCGGAACAAACAGACGGACAGACGGACAGACAGACAGGCAAAAACTTTACAAATTGTATTTTTGTTATTAGTACCGTATATACTTTCATATGCATTTAGTAAAAACCTGTAATTTTGATATTACAAACAGACACTTCAATTTTATTTATTTGTATAGATTAACTGCTAAGTATTTTAAATAGCTCTTAAAAAGACTTTATTTACATAATACTTATTTTTATCTACAATATTAAAAACTGTAATAATAATAAAAAAAAACTAAAACTAGAAACTTAAATATCATATAATCCTACACCCCGCGGTATCGTGCCAAGAACGCTGGCTGCGTTTCCCCGCTGAATGGATATACTTAGCCTTAGCTTACTAGCGAGGAAAGAACCAGCCCTCTTATCACCAGCAGCAACGACCAGCCGCGGATTGAGTTCCTTTAGAAACTTCACCACACATTTTAAATTAAATTGCCTTTTTAGTTTTATCGTTTAGTTGAAACGTTTTTGTCAAAACCATCAGCATCAATTTTCATCATCATACTTACAGTTGGACGACAATATTTCCTTTTCTCTACTCGACCAGTAGTTTTTTCAACCAATCATTTAAATGTTTGCCTTAAACCCAAGAATCACGAAACTTGTGTATACTATGGTTTCGGGATTGTTGGGTTTTTCCTTAGGAGGCATAGGTACAACCAGTGGCCTTTTAATAGGCTACAATAAACGAAAAATAAAAAAATCTCGTAATTATTCGGCGTCTAAAAACTCACATTCAACGGAATTTTCGATAGAAATAATTACAATCGGTAATCAATATTAGAAATCTTTAAATACGGTTTCATTGTAAAGATACTATTGTAATTATTGATTGTTGTAATAAACAAAATCGTTTATAAGCAATAACACGGTTAATTTGAGCGGAATGAGTACACATAATATGCACAAATCGTCCCACAATTAGCAAACCAATAAACACAATCAAACAAAAAATAAATAACCCCGTTTGTTGTTGCGTGTCCAATATGTACGTCTTTGATTGTGAAAACTGTCCGCTTATTGCAGTATAGACGCATCAAATTATATTTAATTGCACTTAACACCTTTTTTTTAATACTTCTATATAAATGTACCCACACAATTAGTTTTAATCTGAAAACCTCTCTATCTCATTCATTCATTGAATGCAGCGTATAAAAAGATCTACTATAATGATGAAAATTATAACAGGTTCCAGAGTATAGGTATGTGGTAGACATATACTTTATCATTCATGAAATTAATAACTAGCAACTCGCCCCGTCTTCGCCTGAGTAAAATCTTATTTTTATTCATTAAGACAGTCAAAAACGTTACTTTTATCAATTTTTCGGTTTTTTTTCAATCAAATACCTAATAGCCTAAATCACTCCAGGCATTGCTCTCTCTCTCTGTTCGTCAAGTTTCATTACAATCAGTGCAGCCTTTCCGGAGATTAGCCTGAACCGACAGACAGACAGACAAACAAAAAATTTAAAGAGATTTATGATTTAATAGAATGCAAATAACCCTCCAGTTCAATATAAGGTAGCTTAAATTATATCGATTTTACAGACAGCCACTTCAATTTTATTTACTATGTATAGAGACAATCTGGAAGCTACTGCTGCGCGAGACCTGCTTCGATTTCCCTTTGTCGCCTCTTCCGCCACCAACGATACGATATATTTGTTACGATTTTATACGTGGTAGGGCCATACTGCAGCTATATTAGTAGAATAGCTGTAGCACGAATGGGTCGGCTCGACCGAGGAAGGACCACGCTTTCACAGAATACCAGCTTAAAATAGCAGCCTAACACTGCTGTGTTTTGTATGGTGAGTGTAGAGAACCGGAGACCCTTTTTACTGGGAAAGAGGCATTCCATCTTAGTCCTCACGGGTGACAACGCATCTGCATTTTGATTCGCAAACGAGGATAGATGTAGATGTCTATGGGCCACAGCAACCACTTACCATCAGGTGGAGTGTGCGCTCGTTTGTCACACTATCCTATTAAAAAAGTCAAACTCTATTCGCCCGGATACATTTCTGGGCGTTATGGCTTCCTTTATACCTAGGAGTACGTTTGGTATGTACTACCCTCTTTCCTATCTCTGTCGCAGTATTTCAAATATCAGTGCTTGCACTGTTGTATTTCGGACTAAAAGGTATAGAGTACCAGCATAATTACAGACTACATGGTATTCCACCTGAGACCTCTAGGATGACATCGCAATTGTATCGTTCTTTATTTTGATTGCAGTTGTCCATGGTCACAGTAGCCACTTACCTTTGACGGCTCCGTGGCGCAGTGGCTTAGCAATCAGTTGTAGCGCTGGGGGCCGCGGGTTCGAATCCCGCACGGAACAAGTATTTGTATGGCCTACAAATAATTGTTCTGGGTCTGGATGTTTGTACTTGTGTAATTTATGTTTGTAAGCTGCCTCCACGACACAGGAGAAAATCCTAGTGTGGGGGTGACGTTTTGAAAAAAAAAATAAGAAATTAAATTAATTAATACTTACCGTCAGATGGACTGTACGTTCGTTTGTCACTTCAGTTTTATAGAAAAATCTGTGTTATTTTAAACCAAGCGCTTGTCATTTGAACTATCAAATATATTAAAAAACAACCGTTAAACATACAGTTAATTTTTTTATTCTTTATTGTACACATTGTAAGTTGGTAATAATTAAGAAATATTAAAATAAGATGTAAAAAGGCAAGCTTAACCCTAATAAGAGTTCTCTTCCAGCAAACCTATTGGGAAAGAGAAATAGTTTTAAATATAACGTAGGTAGCAGCGTGCGTACTTAATAATTAACATAACACTACTTAATAGAAATTGGCTATAAGTTACAGTTAACAAGTAACATATAAGTGTATAAACTATAAGTATAATTTATATTCATATTTCTATTAATTTACATACATATATAAATAAATATAGCATATTTTTAATAAATGTCTCTAAAAAAATCCTTTACTCGTTATGTACGTAGTTTTGACAATTTTTTTTTATTTAAATATATTATGTAATCTTAATCTAACACAAACAACAGCCAGCATTAAAAACATTTGCATCGAGTCCCTTTACTCGAAATGTAACGATAATTTTTAACATACGAGGATATTTAGTAAGTGTCGATCATCAGTTGAAAAGCAGATGCGTTCAAAACCGAACCTCCGAACCTAATTATTTTAAGTAAAAAGTAAAAGTCTTTTTTTTAATCAAGGAACCTACTAGCTATCATTCAATCATCATTAACGCGAAATACTAAAACCAACACCGTGACAGATAAAAATGAACTCAATTTGACAACCATTATCCTCAACCATCGAACCTAAGGGGTTGTTATCGAATGAGATCTCAACGGCTAAGAATTAGGCGAAACCGACGCAGCTAATTCCGTAAGACAACCGTGTCCACTAACACAGGGCAATAAAAAACGTGCTTTATACTAAATAACCTTAATCTACAGGTAGGGTGGTAATATTTTTCCGGTATCGATTACGCTGCTAGCCATTTTCAGCCTTAAACCAATTGCTTTTAGTTTTAAAGTTGAGTGTAACCGAATTGTGATTTAAGACGTTTTGGATTTATCGGTGTCGATATCTTGGTGTATCTGGACACAGGACGTTACGTCGCAAGGTGCGTCTGCAAGGTGCACGGCGACCGTTGGCGCCTGACGACCGCCAGTGAGCTCTAATAATAGCAGTAAGAAAGCCGTGACAGCACCGTGTAACAACTGATTAGTGGAACGAAAAGACCGTTTCGAGACGCTAGAGGGTTAATCAGTAGCTCTTTCATTCCGCTTCGCTAAATTTTTATATCAAAATGTCAATTCGTTAAAGACAATTTATATCTAAAGTAGCATATTATGGTTTAATGACTGTCAATTGTATTTTAGTACTGTGTGCTCGCGGTTTATGAATATCCACTACATTAAGTCGCCCGTGGACAGCAGGGCTAGCATGGACAGGTGACAATTTTATCTCTGGGGAAAGGAGAAAATGTTTATCCCCTCTTTTAGTTTTATTCACCCTTCGAGCATGGGCACGGTGGATATAATATCCACAGTAATTAAAATGGGAGATAGACTTAGATAGATTTTTGTATGAATATAAACTTAAACCCACATCCAATGAACTAGGATAGAATTGTCCCTTTAAAATGTCAAAAAAGTATAATTTTTTATCTTTCATTTGGCTCCATGCTACGGACGGGGGATATATATCTACTTGTTATGTCAAACGGGGATATACTTCTCCTCGTTGCCGTGCTTTGGCATAAGGAAAAGATAATTTTATGTGTCTGTAATATGTCGCATACTAAAAACTTATAATAAAGAATTTTCTTCGACTGACATCTTCCACCAAAGCAAATCAATATTTAAGAAGGAAATTATTATATAATTAAGCAAGAGATAACCAAACACACACACACACACACACACACACACACACACACACACACACACACACACACATGCGTATCAAAGATATGTAATATAAATTTCATTTCTGTTAATTATTAGTTGTATAGTCAGACAGTATTGTTGTGTAATATTCTTCTTTTTTGCTTATTGCCTGTTTTTATGTATTAAACTTATTTTTAAGATAACTTTTTAAGATCTAAGCACTATATAATTAATATCATTAATTTGTCAATTAACAAGCGATAGTATAAATATTATGTATATAAAGTAAGAACCTGTAATTGGCATTAAGAATTGTATGAGAACTTCTATTTATATTTATAACGTGCTGTTGGTTCTATGAACAATAAAGAAAAAAAAATCTCTTGTCAATGAATATAATCGGGGGGTAAAATTTTTGTCCTCAGCCCATGCCAGCCGTGCAGCAGCTTCCCAATAATAACTAGAAAATAAAAAAACTGCGGTTACCATGCGTGGCAATTATAGCAAATATCGTCCCTATGAGGCGATCTATGGGCTGGCCTGTTTTCAGCAGTATACTTTGATGAGCCGTAAGGAATTAAGTTATTAACCGTAAGTGACAAGAATAGTCACTAACTTATATTATCCCGTGGGTATAACTGGTGACAGATGGAAACTGAAACAAAAGCTGGGCAGCAGCATTTTTTGTAGAATATGTGTGACTAGCAAACACACAACTCGCCTGATTGTAAGTGGATGCTGTAGCCCATAGACAATTACATCTATCCTCGTTTAAGAATCAAAATTCAGATGCGTTGTAAACCCTGACGACTTAGATGGAATGCCTCGTATCTCAGTAAAAAGGGTCTCCGGGCTCTCAACTGCTATTTTACGCTGGTATTTTGTGAGAGCGTGGTCCTTCCCCGGTCGAGTCGACCCATTTGTGCTACAACTATACTACTAATATAGCTACAGCATGGCTCTACCACGTCTACGCTGCATCTTCCTAATAGCAGATGAATAAAAATGAAAATTGCGGTTGCCAAGAGCGGTGAATATCCTCTTACATTCAGCAATGAACCTTTGATAAGGTTTAATGGTTATAGTATACAACAGTGTGACCCATAATAGAGGTTTTTATATTTCTTGTAATTATATACCGTAATTGTAAGTGATTTTCAGGGCACGTGTTTGAAATACTGCCATCTTCCTGAATTTAAGTTGCCACTGAGAATTTCATAACCGAAAAACCCAACAACTAATAAGTCGATTCCGGGAATACATGATCAACAGTTGCGTTTAATACTACTAAGCTAGTAAGCAGTCACCAGTATACAGTACAAAAATAATTAAAATTCAATCCGTAATACCGTTGCTCAATCTAGTGCCAGTAAAATGCCAAAGAAAACGTTGAAACTAAATAAACAAGTTAATTATATCCCACGGGATGTAATCGGCTAATTTCATTGTAATAATTATAACAAACTAGCCTCCAATGTAACAAGACGTGTAACAGTGAGCCCAACTGGTAGTACGCCAGCCATTATGTTGGATAAGTGCCACAATCGAGCCGTATTACCTCATCAAGAAGTATTAAAGATGTTAAAAATTACTTAGCTAAAATCCGCGTAATAAATTTAAATGATGTGTCGTATCTAGTTTGAGCACCTCCCGCCCTACCTCAACTGCGTGCACTATCCCCGTTACCACTGATCCCAGCACCACTACTCCCAACAACACTAAACTAGGAAAGACACCACCGTCGATGATACGACATGTGTTTCGCCTCTCAAAAAGGCATCCTCTGCTAAATTAAGTACTTCACGTTACAGGCGACTAAGATGGAATACATAAGTCGATCGAGCCGTCCTTGCTTCAAACATAAAAAGAGGCACTGCTAGACTACATAACCGTAATAGACTAAACAGTTTATATCATACTATATAAAAAATAACCACCGTTAATACGTAACGTACCATATTATCCCGTGGGTATCGTAAACGGCGACAGAGAAAACTAAAACAGGAGAATCTTCCTGATAACAATTCCAAATATAAAAAAAAAACTGCGGTTGTCAAACGATGACAAAATAGTATGAGGCAATCTGTGAGGTTGGCCTACATTCAGCAGCGGACTTTCATAGGCTGTAAGAGATGGATTCAAGTAAGGATAAAATTAAAATAAAACTATAAACAACGAATAAAATTGTAATGCAAGAAATGATTATTTACACATCTAATATATTTCATAAATATAACAAAAACTATATCCACCTTTGTCACATCTTTTGGTTATAAGTTCTAGTTTTTTTTATAGGATTAGGGTGACAAACGAGCACACAGTCCACCTGATGGTAAGTGGTTGCTGCGGCCCATAGACATCTACATCTATCCTCTATTACAATCAAAATGATAGATAGATGCGTTGTCACCCGTGAGGACTAACATAGAATGCCTCATTTCCAGCAAAAAGGGCCTCCGGCCACCTGCACTCACCAAGCGAAACGCAGAGGTAAACCTCTACTTCACGCTGGTTTTCTGTGAGGTCGTGGTACCACCTCGGTTCGAGCCGGCCCATCCGTGCGACAACAAAAGCTGCCGCGTGGCCCTACCACTGTTAAAACCCTAGTTAGTACCCTAGAACTTAAAAATACAAATATAAATCGTTAAAATTAAAAAAATATATTTTCTTCCATAAAATTTAGTGAAAGACTACAGTTTAATATAAGTTATTTTTCAATAGTTAACTGTAAAGTTATACAAAAATATCTAGGTATATAGATTAGTAACCGAAGGATTTAAGGCAATAAATCTTTCGGTTACTAATCTAAAATCTAACGAACAATTTAAGCAATAAAAGCAATTAAAATAATGAAAGCTACAAATCGTGTGAAATTACATTTGGTCAAAAACGATGGCGTGTTCCTTACGGCGCGACATTACTAAAACAGGTGCGACTATACTATAAACTTGCTAAATATATTATATTACCACGGTCACAGTTAACATAGAGCCAATAATTAAGTAATTTAATTATTAGTTAATTTTTCTGAAGTTGCTGTTTTATAGAATAAGAACGACTAACGAGCACACAGTCCACCTGAAGTAGATGCTGTGACCCATAGACATCTATATACTAACCATACGAAATACAATAGTAATAAACTGCTAATTCATGCTCGTATTCTGTGTGAACTACCCTCCTACCCTCATAATATAGCTGCAGTGTGGCTCTACCACGCTTAACACCGGATGTCATGCACTATATATATTCTTTTTTTTTCACATTGGAAATTCTATTAAATGAAATACAAAATTCTTTGTTTCAAGTTAACATCACAGCTTAATTTGCAAGATACACATTTTCACTGTTATCAAAATTTAACCATCTATCACCAATCAAAGGCAGTCTCTTGTATGAACTTTGTCACATCTCGATCTTTTACGATCGCATAAACACTTGTGAGTGGCTAACAGTGCGTATGTCAAACGCTAAATTTCTTGATAAGACGGCGCCCGGGGACCCACTGTAGTGTGAAGGGGCTCCGGTCATCAGATACGAGAACCGGTCGGGCTATAAAAGACCCCGGGGGTGAAATGTCAAGGCTTCGCACTTACTTTAACAGCTATTCTTTAGATTGTGTAGTTCGGAGAACTCCTATTTTATAAGAGTTAGTTTTCTGTTTATAGAGTAAGTGAAAGGAAATATTCGAAATAAAACAAAATACTATATTTCTGTATATATTGAGATTTTTTTCTATTTTTGGAAATATTCAGTACTAAACACAAATATTTAAGTCCCAATTTTATATATCACCCTCAGTGCGCTTCACCATCTTAGGCTTTGTCACCACTTATCATCAGGTTTAGGTGGGATTGTAGTTAAGCGCTGGCTTAAAATAATAAAAAAAAATGTAGTAGCGCTGGGTGTCCCCTTACTACATCATAAAGTAAACGTTAAATATTAATAAATCCCTCATTTGAGACGCAGCTTAAAAACAAAGATAACTTGTGAAAATTGAAGTTTTATATTTATATCGTTAAAAAAAATTGCTTTCAACGAATGTATTGATTAATGATCGTATTCACGAAAAGTTCATACACAAGCATTTTTTTATAGAATATGGTGACAAACGAGCACACAGTCCACCTAATGGTAAGTGGTTGTTGTGACCCATAGACATCTACATCTATCCTCAATAAAGAATCAAAATGCGTTTAGAGGCGTCAACAGCCTAATGGCAGGGCGCGGACCGCGATCTCGAAAGGTGGTGGGTTCGAATCCGCCATTCGACTACTGTCGTGAACCACTTCTAACACAAGCATTTTAAGCTTACCAGAAGTGGTTCAAGGGAATATTAGTAATGTTTAATGCATTACTAGTATTTAAAAAAAATGCAAATGCCATGTCACCCGTGAGGCCTAAGATAGAATGCTTCACAGCCTGTAACCGGGTCTCTATGCTCTTTAAACCTACCAAGCAGGAGTGTGTTTACTGAACTTTGTGATGGTATTCTGTGAGAGCGTGGTGCTTCCCCGGTCGAGCCGACCCAATCGTGCTACAACCATACAACCAAGATAGCTGCAGCATGGCTCTACAACGTATAAGTATAGGATTTTGCAGCAGCAATACAGAACATTGCAACAGCTACAATGTACTATTTATCTCTAGTTAACACAGAGCGTTTCATATGGCATCTAAACAACAAAATAATCAGGTAAATGGTGTACTTGTGAATGTGCACCAAAAGGGAATGTGGGAGTGTACTCCATATTTAAAAGAGAAACCTTACAATTTCAATATATTATGTATGTTATTTAGCGTGTAGTTGCTGTGTAAGAATATCCACTACCCGGTATCATCCCGTGGGTGTCGTAAGAGGCGACAGAAGCAGACAAACCAAAAGATCGGCATTGGCGTCTTTCTAATAACGACTAAAAATAAAAACTTCAGTTGCCATCCGGCTTGCCAAGCGTGGCAACTATGGCAAATGTCCCTATGAGACAATCTATGGGGCGGTCTATTTTCAGCAGTGGACTTTATAGGTTATAACGGATATATGTTGTAAGGACCTAACCACTGAAACAAGCAGACTTTTTATAAGGTTACGGGAAAACAGGAGCTAGGTGGGAAATGGCTCCTGCAGCCTAAGGACAACCATAATCAACTGCGAACAAAGAAGGCCAAATTTGCGACAACAATGAATACTAAGATGAAATGTCTCATAGCCTTTGATTATATTGGCTCTGATAATCTTCAACGGCTTGTTAATAGGAATAGGTAAGAGTACCAACTTACAATCACTCCTAGGCAGAAAATGTCTACAACCTTGTACATTAGTATTATCAAATGACTTCAAAAATGAGGAGGTTCTCAATTCGTCGGAATCTTTTTTTTTAATGTATGTTCACCGATTACTCGAAGACGCCTGAACCAATTTGCAAAATTATTTTTTTACTCCAAAGGGTATACTTCCCAGGTAGTTCCAAAGGTAAACGAGGACAGATGTAGATAGATATCTATGGTCCACAGCAACCTTATTTATCATCAGGTGGACTGTGTGCTCGCTTGTCATCCTTATCCTATAAAAAAAAAGCGGGAAACTTTATTGTAGATCTAACGAAATAATCGCTACCAAACCGAATTTGGCCATGGCAGCCAGACTCAATGGATACTAATCATCTATGCGAGACAGGATTTTACTGCGAGAGAGTATACTCAACCACAGGTGCACTCTCTATTCTCTCCTGAGTGATATCAGGTGAAGAACCAACGGCTTTACGTGCTTTAAGAGACATGGGGGATGAAAGACTGCCATCATCCTGACTCTGAGCTACTTCTGAGAAATACTACTAATACAACGAATATATAAACAACTAAAAGATGTTTCAAACAATTTCATCTTCATCATCATCTACAACATCAACTATTTAACTTTAACCTCTTTAAATCTTGGAATTCTTTGACATATACCTGAGAATGCTATTATGCGTTCATTATGATAGAATCCTACTTAGAAAGGCATATCCAATCCAGAGCAAATTGACGAGGTAGTAAAGCTGACCCTTACTTGTTGGCCGCTTGCGACGGATCTCTTATTGTATGTGGTACAGACATAACAGGAAAGAGATTTTCTTATTTTATTACTAGTATCGTTTTGTGGTCGAATTTCGATCGATTAAAATCAAGTTAAAGTTACATCCTATATATGTCCCACTGCTGGGCAAAGGCCTCCTCTTATTTCTGGGAGGGTTTTTAGGGCAAGGAAGCGTTCGCCACGCTGCCCCTGCGCCGCTGCTGTGTTCGCGAATTTCATGTCGTTGAATTATTTTTTTTTCTTATTTCTCTCATGATGTTCTCCTTCACCGCCTAGCACGTGTTAAAACAGTTATCAAAATTACAAATAACAATTTCATTCACAGGTTGCTCGCGTACTATGAAACGTACAGCAAGCGCTAACCATCTAAGCTTCCAGGATTCACCTTCGATCGATTATGTCCACGCAATACCAAGTATTTGATCACATACATAGACTATTATTATACTTGAATTGCATACGTTTTTTTTGTAATATGTTCCTGTGAAGGGAAGGCAAAGGAATCTTAGCATATAAATCCATTTAACCTGACAAAAATGCTGTCATTTAATTGGTTAGAGGGTTTCGTATGGTGAAATCACAAATTATGTATGTTCACGTTACCTGCCTTCACGGAAACATGCACAAATGGTTTACTTTTTATTCACAAATATGGCTCAGTACCTTTCGAACGAAATAAGTTTTTTTTTTATTTTATATTTAACATTAAAAAGGTTTTTCGATTCATGTATTAATTTCAATTCACGTAGTAACAGTGGTAGAGCCACGCGGCAGCTTTTGCTGTCGCACGGATGGGCCGGCTCAAACCGGGGTGGTACCACGACTTCACAGAAAACCAGCGTGAAGTTGAGGTTTACCTCTGCGTTTCGTTTGGTGAGTGCAGGTGGCCGGAGGCCCTTTTTACTGGAAATGAGGCATTCCATCTTAGTCCTCACGGGTGACAACGTATCTACATTTTGATTTGTAATAGAGGATAGATGTAGATGTGTATGGGCCGCAGCAACCACTTACCATCGTGTGGACTGTGTGCTCGTTTGTCACCCTTATCCTATAAAAAATATTATAATGATAGCTATTATTGTCATATCACCTATATATTAAATAAAGACGTTGATTTAAATGAAGACTAAAATAAAATAGATTTAGGTGGTCGTCATCATCATTATCATCATTACAGCTCGTCAACAGTTCAGAAGTGTAGTTAGTAATTATTATTTTTATATTCTGTCAATAATGTGACAATAGATCAGCTAGTTTGAAAAACAGATGATGATGAATCATAAGTCACGCAAAATTAGTTTATGTTTTGCTACAGTCTCTAACTTAAACCGCATGTTGTACAATCGTGCTGGTGTTGTAAAGGGAGTCTCATCAGTAATCCGGTTCGTATTAGACCACCGGTCAGCTTACGCAAATAGATCCGATTGTTCCGGACAACGCCGGACAATCCTAACTATGTCCTCCGCCTATGCTTCGGGGATTGTTGTTCACAAATCCTTACAATTAATTTGTATTTAATGATCTTCATATATATAAAATATAGGTATACACCAAATCAGAAGGAAAAGTGACCTACTTTATAATTAACAAGATTGAAAAAATCTATTTTTTTATTTTATTTTGTCGCGTTAAAAACCTTTTTTTCCACCTCTCATCAAACCTCATATCGTTTCGAGTGCTTTGTAGCACCCATGGTCACGATGAAACTGAGGTGCTTAACGTCTCGATGTCGTTTGTAGTATTCGAATAGATATGAGTAATCAATAAGAATGTGATGTACGTTAACCGATCTATTTATCTATTATAGTCTATAAAAGTCCACTGGTAAACATAAGCCCCTCCCATAGATTGCCTCATAGAGAGGATTTAGCCATAGTTGCTAGGCTTAGCAGGCGCGTTGGCAACCGCAGTTTTTTCTTAATATAAAAGTAATATAAAGGTGACAAACGAGCACATAGTCCACCTGATGATAAGTGAATGCTGTGGCGCAGACATCTAGATTTATCCTCGATAAAGAATAAAATGCAGATGCATTGTCACCCCTGAGGACTAAGATAAAATGCCTCGTTTCCAGTAAAAAGGGTCTCCGATTCTCTACACTCACCATAATAAATACAGCAGCATATAGCTGCTATTTTACGCTGATATTCTGAGATAGTATATCTTACGTTTTATAGGTAGATTGACAATTGCATTGTCAGAATTCTCTCATATTTGACGCAACTGCCCATCGCCGGTCTTAGTATTACCACATGAGTAAAGAACCCGCACTTTACTCATGTGGTATTACTGACTAGTTTAAACAATAAGATTATACTGCTATCTGTCCAAAGGCATAAGATTTTCTGGCTTTTTTCATAGTCACCTCTTAAGGCGCCACCCCTTTGAGTACCTATTTATCCATTTTGTCTAATAATCTTTAAAAATCTTTGTTTATCACAGCTTCTCTAAAACAAGTTGATATATAAACATTAGATAAAATAAATACATACGTAACTACATAAACATGTTTATTACTATTTTATAGTTCATTATAAAATTAAAATAATCTGATTGTTTTTGCCAATCCACACACATGTGTATTTAGTTCTCTTGCAATCCTGTCCATCCAAAGGTTATCAAAAAGAAGCCGCTTTAGCAATAAGATCGCCTATTTTACTACATTACTTTTTGCCCTTCTTTTGTTCATGTTTATATATATCATCTTAAGGGTACCACTGATAATCAGGGCTACGATGACACATCTTGGCATATCCTGAGTGGTAGTCCTATCTTTACCATTTCCCATAAAACAAGTTATGAAGGTTGGCTATTCGAATTTTATTTTGTTTTATTTTTTTTTTCCTTGTAAGTGTATAATTAATTCTAACTATAAGCTTACCTATGTAATGTATAATAAATAAAAAAATCTCTTACTTTCTATCTCTTTCTATACTTTGACGTACAATAAAGTGTTATTTACCTATCTATAAATACATATAACGTAACTACTACACATTTAGTTTAAGTGTGTGCAACATCCATTATTCCACTGCACTGGACTAAACTCCGCTAGGTTTGGTTTGCGGTTTGTTGGTCGACAGTAACCGCACCAACTCTTTGCGGTTACTAAATAAACGCACCGTTTTACACCATTTGGATCAATAGAACATTATACAATAAAATTGAAAGGAATAATTTACATTCAATATAAGTTACAAGTAATACTTATTGTAGATTTACGAATTAGTGGTAAATAATTTACGGATTTTATCGCGTATATTAACGGGTGACCATGGGTCTATCCTCCCGTGACCATACGGGTTGTAAAGTAATCGAAACGTCAGGAATATATGATGGGCGGTTTTCCATTTACGCTCTACGTCTACGCTCGGTTTTTCTGCCGACTTCCAAAAAGGAGATGGTACTCAATTCGACTGTATGCTTTTTTATGTTTGTTACCTCATAACTTTTTACTGGGTGACCCGATTTGTATGATTCTTTTTTTATTTGAAAGCTGGTACTTCCCGTGAGGTCCATCTAATCTAATTAATCAAGGTCAGACTAATAGTTTTTGAGTTATTCTTAATAACTTATATTGAAGTAGGCTGTACAAAATTATAATTTTAAATTATGGGCAGTACCAACACAGACTTCAGTTCTACAACAGGTAAAAATGGTCTTGTCAAGTCGTCGTATTTGTTTGTTATATCTCTAACATTTAAGACGTAAATATAATCAATCTTAAAATAAAATAGCTAAAAGGAACATATTACACCCTATTTTAAAAGCTGAAAATTGACTCCAAACAATATTTCAACTACCTACTTCCGCATGAACGAGGTGACATTACAACAGTTCACAAGTCAATTTCGAGTCTCAGTCTCAACGCGTCCCTTCTACCTCAGTCCGCGCACACGCACACACGCACATGGCTACAATACGTACACATTAAAGATGCAGTTTTATCGGCCGGCACCAAGCAGGCAGCTTGCAGTCACGGCACCGACTGCTGACACGGCGTGGAGTCCCGCCGGTGCCTTCGCCGATGCCGGTAAGTGGATAAATATGCCATATATTTCAAATATTTTATACGTTTTTGCATTCGCGGCAGCCGTGCCGTTGCCGGCGCCGTCGCCGTGGTGGTGCCGTGCCGGTGAATGGAAAACCGCGCAATAGGTTATACTAAACTATTTTATATTCCTAAAAAAAAACGTAAAACTAGTTTCTTTTAAATGTGTTGTGTTCGCGTAAATATAAGAAACCATTAGTGATAAATAAGATTAGGTTTTACCACTTTTAATAACTATTAAAAAGGATGTTATGATAGGAACTATTTGAAAAGCCAGTAGCACTGTTTTTAAACGTTAGTTGTGCCTACAATTAAAAAATAACATTTAGAAACAACACAGTAGCATGTCACCTTTGTCATTTACCAATCACTAGCTAGCCAGGTTATAATAATGAATACTTTTCTAACTCTCAATTTGGAGCAACACACATTTACAAATAAAATCGTTATTCATTAAGTTTTCGGGAATTAGCGTACACGAACATCGTGACACGTTTTCGCACATCGTGATTTTTATTATATTAAGATTTGGTTTTAAAATTAGTAATAACCTTTCCATACAAGTTTTAATTAACATTTTCTTACTAACTTCTTGCTTTAACTTTAACTTCTAAGATATATCTTGCATATTTTATGAAACTTGGTTCTTTGAAGCGTCCCCAAGAAAGAATTCTCTCTTTATGGAGCAGGGGCGTAGCTACCGCCGTATCAGCCGTATCAATGATACGGGGCCCCCGGGCTACAGGGGCCCCGAACCTGTGTGAGCAAAAATTCCAAGGACTTCTATGGGACAGGAAAGTATATATAACTATTGTCTATAGAAGTAAAGCATTTAGTAAAACTGAAATCGTCTTCAGCTATGAAGGCAGCCGAATCGTCTTCAGCTATGTTCGCTGAACAAAAGGCACTTAAGGTGTATATTTGATTTGAATTGTTTGGCTAGATTAGTTCCTAGGAGTATTAATTGTAAGTAATAACTCAAAAACCCGTGTAGTGGCGGGTAAGAATACTCACTACCCCATATCTTCCCGTGGGTGTCGTAAAAGGCGACAGAGAGAAACTGAGGTAGAGGATGGGCGGCAGCATCTTTCTGATAACAGCAAAACAACAATAAAAAACTGCGGTTGCCAACCCGTTCGCCAAGCGTGGCAACTATGGCAATATACCCCCCATGAAAGTAACGAAGAGACGGCCCCAGTCCCCGGCAGCCCCGCTATACTTGGCTAAGGTGCCGACCATGGTAACGGCGGGGCAGGGGGTGCTAAGAATCTCCGGTGGAGGTTCTGTTGCCACCTTAGACGACTTGACCTGGCAACTTATAACGCACGCACCTTGAGGACTGACGAGAAGATCCTGGAGCTGGAAGAAGAGATAGACAAGTTGCGCTGGAATGTCTTATATTATCCGAAGTCTGAAGAGAGGGGGAGGACATGGTAATCCTCGAATCCGGCAATTTGTTCTATCACCAGAAGGGCGACCATCTGTCCCAAGGAGGTGTCGGATTTATCGTCCACAAGTCTCTCGTTAACAACGTTGTAAAGATTGGGAGTCTGTCGACGAGGGTTGCGTACCTTATACTCAGAATCACCAAACGGTATTCGCTGAAGGTCATATAGGTTTACGCACCAACCTCGGCACATGCCGATGAGGAGGTGGAAGAAATCTATGAGAATATCTCTAGAGTCATGCATTCCTCCAAAACCCACTATAATAAATTTTTTTACAGTGGTAGAGCCATGCGGCTGCTTTTGCTGTCGCACGGATGGGCCGGCTCGAACCGGGGTAGTACCACGACCTCACAGAATACCAGCGTGAAGTAGAGGTTTACCTCTGCGTTTCGCTTGGTGAGTGCAGGTGGCCGGAGGCCCTTTTTACTGGAAATGAGGCATTCCATCTTAGTCCTCACGGGTGACAACGCATCTGCATTTTGATTCACAAACGAGGATAGATGTAGATGTCTATGGGCCGCAGCATCCACTTACCATCAGGTGGACTGTGTGCTCGTTTTTCACCCTTATCCTATAAAAAAAATATACGGTGTTAATAGGAGACTTCAACGCAAAACTAGGCACAAGAGAACGGTGAGCAGAAAGTTGGGAAATTCGGAATAGGGCAACGGAATCCAAGGGGCCAGCAGCTGGCCGACTTCATGGAGAAAGAGGAACTCTTTATGATGAACTC
The DNA here is from genome assembly GCA_033319125.1 of Parnassius glacialis. Taxonomy (NCBI): domain Eukaryota; kingdom Metazoa; phylum Arthropoda; class Insecta; order Lepidoptera; family Papilionidae; genus Parnassius; species Parnassius glacialis. Next base: position 52,806,507 of record JAVANC010000021.1, on the reverse strand, counting down.
TTTCTTCCAGAAGCGGCCCCACAGGAAGTGGACCTGTTCGAGCCCCGACGGTTCGACAAAAAATGAGATTGACTTCATTATGACGACCAGACGACAACTGTTCAGTGATGTCTCAGTGATCGCGAGGGTGAAAACCGGCAGCGATCACCAAATGGTGAGAGGCACACTGAACCTAAACGTTAAGTTGGAGAGGTCACGTCTAATGAATTCAACGATCCGTCCCCCTCGTGCTCTAATCCAAAGTCCCGAAACCTTTCAGCTCGAGCCACGAAACCGTTTTTAGTGCCTAGAAGATTGCAATGCAATGGACGATATGAATGACAAGCTCGTGGAAACTGTCCATGCGGTCGGAGCTAAGTTTTGCAAGACCTGCCGCAGAAGAACACAAAAACTCTCCGACCACACTCTTAATCTCATGGCTGTTAGACGGGATATATAGCTGCAGTCTTCAGCAGATTTGACACCATACAAGCAACTGAACAGACAGATCTCCAAATGCATGCGGTGGAACTTACGCAACTTTAATTAGCGTATTAAAGAAACGATCGAGCGGAACCAGGGCTCCAAAGTCTTTGCAAGAGATCTGTCTGCCAGAAAGAGCCAACTGTCGAAGCTGAAGACCGAGTGTGGCAGCGTCGTTTCCGGGACACTTGAGGTTTTGAGTGAGTTTGAGAGGTTCAATGGGCAGCTGTACACATCATCGTTGGAGCCATACGTAAGTGTGTGTAACGATCCAAGAGCGAATCTTATCCGACACTATTCCGATGATATACCGGACGTCAGTCTGAGCGAGATTAGAATGGCTCTTCAGCATCTTAAAAACGGCAAGGCCCCAGACGAGGATGGAATTAAAGCGGAGCTTCTGAAAGCGGCTGGAAAACCGGTACTTGAAGTCCTTCAGAAGCTCTTTAATTCCATCCTTCATGGTGGCACTACTCCGTAGGTGTGGAGCAGAAGTGCGGTGGTCTTGTTCTTCAAGAAAGGTGACAATGCTCTCTTGAAGAACTACAGACCGAGTTCCCTTCTGAGCCGCGTCTACGTGCTGTTTTTGAGAGTCATTACTCCCAAACAAGCCGGTTTCCGAAAAGGCTTTAGCACCATAGACCACATACATACCCTTCGGCAAATTATACAGAAGTCCGAGGAGTACAATTTGCCACTATGTCTGGCGTATATGGACTATGAGAAAGCCTTTGATTCCGTCGAAATTTGCGGTGCAGCAGTCCCTTCAGCGATGCCAAGTTGACTGTCGGTATATCGAAGTGCTGAAGTGCTTGTACAGTAGGACTACGATGGCTATCCGAGTACAGAACTAGAGTACGAAACCTATCCAACTGCAGAGAGGTGTAAGACTGGGTGACGTTATATCCCCAAAACTCTTCACCGCTGCATTGGAAGACGTTTTCAAGCTTCTGGACTGGAAAGGATACGGTATTAACATCAATGGCGAGTACATCACTCACCTTCGATTTGCCGACGATATAATCCTTATGGCAGAATCGCTGGAGGACCTAAGCACTATGCCTAATTACCTCAATAGTGTTTCCCAACGGATAGGTCTTAAGATGAACATGGACAAAACAAAGATTATGTTTAATGTCCATGTCACGCCTATGCCGGTAGTTGTTGGGAGCACTAAGCTCGAAGTTGTTGACGATTATGTTTACCTGGGACAAATAGTCCGACTAGGTCCAACTTCGACCAAGAGGTCAATCGAGAGATTCGACTCGGCTGCGCAGCGTTCGGGAAATTACGGAACATCTTCTAGTCAGGTATACCTAACATGAAACTTGAAAACGAGACCGTACAACCAGTGCGTGTTGCCAGTGATGACATATGGTACTGAGACGTGGTCCTTCATTGCTGACCGGATGAGGAAGCTCAAGGTCACTCAGCGAGCTATGGAGAGGGCTATGCTCGGAGTTTCTCTGCGTGATAAACTTAGAAATGAGGATATCCGCAGTAGAACCAGAGTCACCGATATAGTCCAACGCATTAGTAAGCTGAAGTGGCAATGGGCCGGACATATAGCACGAAGAACCGGCAACCGATGGGAAAAAAAGGTTCTCGAGTGGCGGCCTCGTACCGGCGGACGAAGTGTAGGGCGTCCCCTCACTAGATGGAGTGACGACCTGGTAAGGTATGCAGGAAGTCGATGGATGCAGGTGGCTCCCTGAACCGTGCTTTGTGGCATTCCTTGGGGAAGGCCTATGTTCAGCAGTGGACTTATGAAAGGCTGTAAAGATGATGATGAATAACTTAAATTCAATATATAATAATTAGAATTCAATGCAAGCGTTTTTGTTCCTTTTATGAAATCTTTACTCTTCATTGGGGGGCCCCCTAACAAATTTTGATACAGGGCCCATCGAAGGCACGCTACGCCCCTGTTATGGAGTCATATCATCAAGTAAATATTTCTCTATAAATATCTATCAACTCTAAAAATTTGCCTTGGCATCTTGGCTGTGTAGTGGCAGTGTTGGAATTCCCACTACTTCGTAAGTTTCGCAAGAGGAGACAAAGAGAAAAGGGGAAAATGAAATAGGAGATGAGCAGCAACATCTTCTTAACTTAAAAATAATAAAATACTGTCACCCGCCTGTCAAGGATACTAACTATAGCAAATATCCCTCCCCCCACCCTCGAGGCAATATATGGGGAGACATGTTCCGCAGTAAACGTGGTAGAGCCATGCTGCAGCTATATTAGTTGTAGCACGAATGGGTCAGCTCAACCGGGGTAGGACCACGCTCTCACAGAATACTAGCATAAAATAGCAGCTTAACACTGCTGTGTTTCGTATGGTGAATGTAGAGAGCCGGAGACCCTTTTTTTACTGGAAAAGAGGCATTCCATCTTAGGCCTCACGGGTGAAAACGCATCTGCATTTTAATTCGTAATGGAGGATAGATGTAGATATCTATGGGCCACAGTAACCACTTACCATCAGGTGGACTGTGTACTCGTTTGTTACCCTAATCCTATAAAAAAAACTTTTTATGGGCTACAATTAGTGCATGTACGAATTTTAAACACAAATAAAACTTTTAGGCTATTATTGACAACTCATTTTAATAATGCTTACCTAACTGCACCATTCTTGAAAAAATATTACAATAAAATTGTATGAATCGCACGTACTCAACTAATAGTAAGCGCAGTCATACTATAACTATACATACATGCATACCTACAATACAACCCACCTGCAATTCTAAACAAAGAAGACCTCTTAGTCTATAATTAACTTATTCTTTATAGCAATCAAACAAGAACGCAAAAGTAGTTGCACTGGCACATAGCGACAGTAGCGTGGTACCAAGACGGACTTCAAGTGCAAAAAGGGCTTAAGAAACAGTTACTTTTTACATAATAGAAATTATAAATAATACAGTAAAAGTTACTTTGCCTATATCCGCTCAATGAAATAAAATGATGTGTCTTACATAGTTTGAAGAACACATCCCGCCCTCCCTCAATAACGTGCACTATCACCGTCACGACCAATCCCAGCACCACTACTCCTAACACCACCACACTAGTAAAGACATACCACCGTCGATACTAGTACGCGTGTTTCGCCTCTACAGTCATCCTCAGGTGAAGTACACTCTACGGTGGCTGCCCGCTATAATATTTCATATTATAATAGCTAATAATATTTCATTGAGCGGATGTAGGCAAAGTAATTTTTACCAAATTGAATATAATGGGCTTCCGCAAAGTAACGCTTGATTATATTAAGCAGTCACTCATGTGTTTAATTTACCATTAGTTCGGAAAATACTTCGGTCCTGGGACGAACCAGCAAAAACACAGCGGGATTCTTTTCATTTAAAAAAAGAACAGTATTACAAAAAAAACATAAACAGTTAAAAAGTCATGTTATTTTTACATAACATTTTTGTTACTATTTTCGTTATAAACTTCAACACTGCGATGATCAGCAAAGGACCAACTTTGTGTTCGCCTCATAAATACAAGAGCTCATAAAGGGAAACTGGACCTGAAAGTTTCGCTTGGCCGTCGCATAAATCATCGCTCAGTTCCCCCGCTAGAAAACTGTGAATTCCAACTGTATGAAGGCTACGTAGTACCACGCGCCGGTCATATGTCATTTCGGCCAAGCGGCTGCTATTTGTCTTGCAAAAATTCGGGGAAACATCTTAAGAATGCCGCGACCCCGCGCAGGGCACGCGTGTCGGACTCCGGCAGATTGGAATGCGGAGGGTTAGAGTAGACCGTGTTGTTTGGGAAACGCTCACTCCGTTACTAAAAGTGGTGAACTAAAGAAAATCCTTTGGACTGGAGGTGGCTAGTAGACATTATGGATCATGCAAAATAAATTTATAAAATCAATTTTTTATATTGTTTAAATTAAATAAGTTTAAATTCTATTTCAAATATTTTTTATATGTATATATAACTATTAACTACTTAGCATTTCACTATACCATGTAGAGGTGGAAGAGAATCCTCAACCCCAAATTTCCTCGTAGAAATCGTGAGAGGCGACATAGGAGAACTGAAATAGGAGGAAATAAAACAAGTGATAAAACAACAGAATCTTCATGATAACTACTCGAAACCGGTAGACGTGGCAATTATGGCAAATATCTCCGCTATAAGGCAATCTATGAAAGAGGCCTATGATTAGGAGTAGTCTTTGTTAGGTTGTAATGATGATGATAATGTTCAGGTTGATGAAATTTTTTCACAACGGAAAGTGGTGAAACTAGGAGGCTAGAATTATTTCGAAAATTTCAGATAGCAGAAGCACATCAATAACACAAACGAAGCCAATATTCTTTCCCTGTCTTTTTTCAGCGAGAGTCCTATCCAGGATTTTGACATTTAAGTATTTTTAGTTAATATTATTTTATCCACAAAAATCACGCTAATAGAAGTAAGAAAACTCAAATATTATTTGCAAAGACGAAAATATTTACCTATACTTTCCCACTTTGTATATTTAAAGGAGAAACAGGCGGAGAACAAAGCACACAAATCAGCATCGTGGGTGTACGATAAATAGAATAAATTCATTTTTACTGGGCGGCCGCCTGATTGCGCACATCCTGCAAATACGGCCAGATACCCAAGACAAACAAAAACTTGAACGTGGAGGTGTTTTTAAGAATATCATCAGAATATCACGAATTTTTATGCTGATTTCTTTCGTTCATGCATTCATTACAGCTCCTTAGACTGGCTCATAAGGGAGATTTTGCTATAGTTATCATGCTGAGCTGGCGGGATAGCAACGATTATTTTATTCATCTCTATTGTTATTATAGCAAGATGCTTTTTTTATAGGATAGAGTGACAAACGAGCGCATAGTCCACCTGATGATAAGTGGTTGCTGTGACCCATAACATCTACATCTATCTCCAATAAAGAATCAAAATGCAGATGCGTTGTTACCCGTGAGGACTAAGATGGAATGCCTCGTTTCCAGTAAAAAGGGTCTCCGGTTCTCTACACTCACCATACGAAACACAGCAGTGTTAAGCTGCTATTTCACGCTGGTATTCTGTGAGAGCGTGGTCCTTCTCCGGTCGAGCCTACCCATTCGTGCTACAACTATACTACTAAACTGTCGGTGTCCGTGGTCGTATCGGTTACGTGCGGTAAAATTACTAAAGGAACTTCTGATCCGCCACTTGTCGTCGTTGCTGGTGACAATTATGTGCTTTTCTCGCTTAAATGATAAGTTAGTGTGCCATTCAGAAAGAAAACGTAGTGAGTAAGACTGTATGATTATTAAAGTTTTTAGTCTGTGTACGGGCTGCAGCACGTACTTTTTTGTAGCGTCAGCAGTTTACGCTATTACGCTACAATAATGCATTTTGAATCAGTGCGCCAATTGAGCCCAGCAATACCGGTCGCGCGTGCTCGCATCATTTAACATCTATCATTAAATTATATTTAGTTATTTCTATCAATAATCTATCAATTATCAACTTCCCAGTATTGACTATCATTTACTATCAACTACTGTAAAACGAACAAACGTGGGGGTTCCGGCGCAGCCCCTACAGTTTGAATTTTTTTTATGGTAATACATATTGTTCACAGTATTCGTTGCAGTTGTACAGTATTTGATAACCTTCAACTAAAACACAAAACCTGTATATTAGCCCATATTAGTCTAATTTAACTAGCCGCAAACAAATCCTTACACCATCTGTTCACAGTAGGATCCGACGCATTTTTTCTTCTAACCGCAAACCGTAAACAGCGGCGTCTCACGGACGGCTTGCAAATGAGTAACATTAGCACCGGCTTCTGTGGCGAGATGGGTCTCCACACGCCGGGTTTTTGTTCACTTTCACCCAATTAATTCGATTACTAACTTTTGTTTTAATGATTGGCAGCAGCTACTTTATTACCACTTTTTTAACTAGAGTGAAATATTTAATTGCAATCAATGTAGTGCTAAGTCCTCTCCGCGGCACGTAAAACTTATGAATATTTAACTAAAATCAAAGAAAATGTATTTGTATAGTTATATCAGAGGAATAATCTACTCGTAGAAAAAATAAAAACGTAAATTAAAACGTGAAAATCTAAGTATGTAATAAAGTGTCCAGATCGTTGGACGTTACCGAAAAACATATTATATATAAATATGCATATTATATTTTGTTTGCCTTTTATGTCGAAAAATACAATGATTTTTGTAAAAATACTGTAATCAAAAATTTTCGACCAAACCTTTGTGATATTATGAAGATGATCTCCGTGGGGTATTACCAAAAAAACTGCGCGGCAAGCCCAGTTTGTTGCCTTGTGAGTAAAAGCACAGAGAAAACGAATTTTCCCAAAATAAGACCTAGCTAAATTTATATTTCGCCTCCGAAATCAACCCCTATCTTACAAATTTCATCAAAACCTTTAGAGACGTTTTCGAGAACGCGATAACAAACAAATATATAACTATTATATTATATACCAGTGTAAAATAGCAGCGCAATGCGGCTGTGTTTCTTATAGTAAGTGTAGAGAAACGGAGAACCTTTTTACTGGAAACGGGGCATTCCACCTCAGTCCTCAAGGGTGACAACGTATCTGTATTTTAATTCTCAATCGAAGACTTTTTTTATTTTGCGCCCAGAAGCAAAGTAAAGGGCTACCCTCAGGGAAGCGGGAGAAGGAGGTGGTAAATGCTCTTAGTATACCACACAACCGGCTACGTGGTTATGTGGTACTCACTATGAAAAACCTAAGTGCCTACTAACTAAAAACCACCTGGGATTGGCTTTAGTCTGGAGGGCCTTTCTGCCGTATCGGAAGCGACCCCCTTGGGGAAAGGGGGCGCAGTTTAATCGAAGACATGTAGATGTCTATATATAACCCACTTACCAGCAGGTGAACTGTGTGCTCGTTCGTCATCCCTATTCTATAAAAAAATAAATTCTCTTTTAATAGTATAGTATTAATATATGCAATTACAAATAGTGTCAATTATTGTGTATTATAATTTTTCATTTAACAGTGGTAGAGCCACGCGGCAGCTTTTGCTGTCGCACGGATGGGCCGGCTCGAACCGGGGTGGTACCACGACCTCACAGAAAACCAGCGTGAAGTAGAGGTTTACCTCTGTGTTTCGCTTGGTGAGTGCAGGTGGCCGGAGGCCCTTTTTACTGGAAATGAGGCATTACATCTTAGTCCTCACGGGTGACAACGCATCTACATTTTGATTTGTAATAAAGGATAGATGTAGATGTCTATGGGCCGCAGCAACCACTTACCATCAGGTGGACTGTGTGCTCGTTTGTCACCCTTATCCTATAAAAAAAAACATTCTATTTAATCCTTGCAAATTTAGTTTATATATTTCACTATAAACCTAACTAGTAACTTATTTTGGCCCAACCCGAGATTCAAACCCAGGATCTCATGATCAGCAACTGCGTGTAGGAATCTAGACCAACGAGGTAGTCAAACAACGAGACTATCATGCTTACAGCACAGAACTCGAATAACTTCATCAAATTTTCTATCCGATTGCATCGTCACTACAAGCGCAGAGTAAATAGGTTTTTACTAAGCTTGTGCGTTTTACCAAACAAGACTGTATTACCACATTACATAGTATAGTAGTGATGTAGCAAACATTGGCTTATTGGACAAGTTCCACATTATTTCAATAGGAAACAAATAGCCAATAACCATAAAAAAGATTCAATAAAACGCAGATAATAAATGGTGAAATGGCGGTCATTGTCCCTAGAGGTAACAGACTCAATATGTCGCTGAAAAAGCGTAGATCGGACGTATGTCGCCGCCCACGAGATTTGTGTCAGCTTGGCCGCAGGCTCTGGACAGATAGCTTCTAAATTTACTACGATATGTGACTGTTAGTGTCTGCGAATATAATTCACTTGTCGTTTACTTCGCATACTCGTTAGCGTAATATGTATGTTAATGAGTTTCAATGACTAACCGTGACAATGATGAATGTTTAACTAAGGTCCCGCGTGATATTAATTAGTCCATACCTTTATATACCATATACCTAAACACGAATCTAAGCTATTCACTCTTGCTCTGAAGAGTCACCTAAGTGTTACAAAAAAAACTATTATTTAAATATAGGTAATGCCTTTCAACTTATGATGCTAATTTTTTAAATATTATAATCAAGTATATGACTACTATCCCTTACTAAAGATGATTGGTGAAGTAGCCAAAGAGGGTCAAGCGCACTAGCTTAGCGAGGCAACACAATCTATTCACTCCTTCCTTGAATACACACGCGTTGTGATTGAGATGCAGAGCGAACTGGTGTACGTTTTGAGGTCGACTTTGAATGCTATTTGGTGTCTGGTATGGTACCAACCATAACGTACCATAACCATAACTAAGACACCTAAATAACCCCTGTTATTAAAATATCTTTACCTTTAATCTTACCATCACTTTTGACAAAATAATATCAGACTTTTTAATTCATGTTCATTACAACCCTGTAGATTGCCTCTAATCACTGCCACAGATCGACTCCACATACGACGCACAATTCATCAGGTTATCTATCCAGATAAGGTGGTTCACTCTACGCTTGCCTGTACAAGACTGACACCTTTCTTCCTCATCAGTTGTCGGTTCGTTCACCTATTGTCCACCAACTCATTGTCAAGCATACTGATCCATTGAGTGATGTTAGCTAAGCTCATTCTTCAGCGGATATTCTCGCTACAGATTTAATCATTAACAGTCACTAAAGAAACTCTGATCAAATCCTCTCCACAGCATCCCTCTCTCGTAGAGTGACGTTGAGCTTCCTCATACGACAAGAAATGAAGCCATGTTTCGGTTCTGTAAGTTATCACTGGCATAACGCATTGCTTGTAAATATTTAGTATAAATAAAAAAATAATTTGAGCCGATTTCGCGACCCCTTCACAAAATACCGATTTAAGTAAAAGTTGACATGTCGGATAGATGCCTAGTGAGACCCATCTGTCTTGCGTTTTCTATACACGCGGAAAGTTTACCGCCCAGTGTGATTCTTGTCCACCCTGAGTAGGGCCACGAAAATTGTATTAAGGGACAGTAAAATATTAAAAAATGACAACATTACATAAATTAATGTTACTGACATACGCGTTATCCCACAGTTCAACTCAAATGATAGTTCGTCTTTTACAGCTGATTACTGACCATATACGAAAAAAATTAAAAAAATATATTTTTGGTTTCGTAAAAAGGCAAATGTCAGCAAGGATCGCCTTAGGAAAAAGTTTATCGACTAAATTGGCGATATATTGAAGATGAACCAGATTAAGAGCGACGGACGAGCATTAATGCCTAGGTATATGGACTAAAAGGTGGCGAGAAAGGTACGTTAGGATCGTGCCAAATGGAAGGCCGTAGTCTCCGCCTACCCTTCTGGGTGACAAGCGTGAGTGTTTATGATGTTTTTATCACAATCAAATTTTCAAAAATAAAAAAGTATTTAAATACTAAACTACTAAACGTGGTAGAGCCATGCTGCTTCTATATTAGTATCATAGTTGTAGCACGAATGGGTAAGCTCGACCGGGGAGGGACCACGCTCTCACAGAATACCAGCTTAGAGTAGCAGCTTAACACTGTTGTGTTTCGTATGGTGAGTGTAGAGAAGCGAAGACCCTTTTTTACTGGAAACGAGGCATTCCATCTTAATTCTCACGGATGACAACGAATCTGCATTTTGATTCTTTATTGAGGATAGATGTAGATGTCTATAGATCACAGCAACCACTTACCATCAGTTGGACTGTGTGCTCGTTTGTCACCCTATTCTATAAAAAAAATCACAATTTTGAAAAAAATTGCATAAAGTGTTTAACTAAATTGCTTACTTCATGGCCTTTGTAATCTTGGGCAGTTCTGCGGTGAGCTTGCCGGACACGACCGTTTTATTTTACTCTTATCTGATTTATCCGTGATTTAGGTCTCAACCGGGACCCCAATGTGGGAAACAATTACACAGCAGATAACCGCATTCTATCATTTTGTAACAGGTAGTTGGATTTGCGCTTTGAAAAATGAGCCTAGTTATATTAAATCTCATTCATTGTGCAATATCTTACCAGTAATTAGTTTTTTATTTAATTTTTATTAGTTTATTAATTATCATATCTCTATCGCTTTACACCGTGTAGTGACGGTATAAATTCAATACTAATAAAAACTACGATTTTGTTTACGAATAAAAAAAAAAGATGAAAACTACTTTATCGCGTTTCATTTGTCTTCTTTTTACCGCTCTATAGAATAAAATGATGTGGCATACCTAGTTTGAAGAGCACCTCCCGCCCTCCCTCAATTGCGTGCACTATCCCCGTAACCACTAATCCCGGCACCACTACTCCCAATACCACTACACTAGAAAAGACACATCACCGACGATAATACGACACGTTTGGCTTCTACACGAGGCATCCTCGGGTGTAGTAGACTCTGCGGTGGCTGACTGCTATGGCATTCTTCAAACTAGGTAAGAGACATTATTTTATTTCATTAAGCGGATATTGGCAAAGTAAATTTTTCCAACTTTAATATAGTAAATTTCCGCAAAGTAACGCCTGATTCTATTAATTATTAATATTTAAGCTAAACAAAAACCTTAATTCCGCTCTGTGCACACACATATCAGCCATGCCTTGATCCAGCTACAACACAATCTCAATCAATCACAATCGAACCAAGCGATCTCTCTTTCAAATAAATAACTGTTTGTATTGAAAGTATCATTTACATCGGTAATTATCCGTTCTGTATTTTTTGCCGCACGGCGCAATGCTCCGATGATCCGGTAGTGCTCTGCCGCGTCGCAGAGCAACTAAACGAGCAGTAAATTAAAGTACATTTTTTAATAAGTAGGAGACCCACGCTGCAGCAGTATTATGGTTGTAGCAGAAATTGGTCCGGGGAAGGACGACGCTATTATATAGCTACAGATTAATGCTACTGTGTTTCGTATGGTGAGTGTGGAGAACCGCAGGCACTTATTAATAAAAACAAGGCTTTCCATCTAAGTCCTCAGGGGTGACAACGCATCTGTATTTTGATTCCTAATCTATACAAATAAATAAAAGTGTATTTTTGAAAAGTCCAAATAACGGCGTATAACAAAACAACAATTTTTAAAATTTTGTGTCCGTCTGTCGGTTGTTCCGGCTAATCTCCGAAATGGCTGAACTAATTTTGACGGTACTTTCACTAGCAGATAGCTGATATTATAAGGAGTAATGGAGGCTTGCTAACTTCTATTTAAGAAAAAAATAAGGGGTCTGCGCAAAAAAATAAAAAAGTAAATTCTATACAATACAATACAATACTCTTTATTGTACACCAACAAAAGATAACATCAAAAATACAAAAATAACAACTATTGAGGTAAATACAAAGGGCGGTCTTATTGCTACATAGCAATCTATTCTACGCGGGTGAAGTCGCGAGAAACAACTAGTCGATGATAAATGTAGATTTTTATGGGCCACAGCGTCCACTTACCATCAGGTGAACTCAAACTTAACTCGTTTTTTACCATATTCTATAAGATTAAAATAACATAACTACATAGTAAGTTTTTTATTTTTAACCTCAGAACTGCATTTTATTTTTGAGGTTTCATTGTTATACTCTTCCATGGTATATTGACCCCGTTGCAATCGCTGTGCTAAGCAAACAGATTATAGTACCAAGCTGCCTGGCATTTAGTCTATTTAGGCAATAATCTTTGACGCTGTTTACGATGACTATTGTAGTAACGGTCTACAAGGCGGTGAGACACCTTTTCTACTAAGGAGATTTTTTATAGGATAAGGGTGACAAACGCGTTCACCTGATGTTGAGTGGCTACTGTAGCCCATAGACATCTACGTATATCCTCAATTACGAATCAAAATGCGTATGTCGCCTCTGAGGACTAAGATGGAGTGCCTCCTTTCCAGTAAAAAGGGTCTCAGGTTCTCTACACTCACCACACGAAACACAACAGTGTTCACCTGCTATTTCACGCAGTAGTAGTAGTATTCTGTGAGAGCGTGATCCTTTCCCGGTCGAGCCGACCCATTCGTGCTACAATTAGACCTTTAACATAGCTGCAGCATGGCTCTACCATGTATAAAGTCTGTCTATGTATTTACCCACCTATTACCTATTTTTGCCGCAAAATTGCGGTACGTGCACTGCTAGGTTCCGTCCCGAAGGATATAGAGGGGGAGAATAATTACAGGTGAGGAATTCCATCTCAGTCCTCAGAGGTGACAACGCTATCTGTAGCCTTCTTCATTTGTAGTTGGTTGCAGGTGTTCATGGGCTTTTGTAGCCATTTTGTTGACTGTAAATTAGCTTGTCATTTCCATTTTATTTAAAAAAAAACTAAATGAAATATTTACAAAGTACATATGCATAGAAAACATGTACCTAGACTTTCGACAGAAGGCGTTGAATCACGTTATATTGTTTACATTTAATTGTCTGTTAATAGATAGACACGACTCCTTTAATTAAGCGTCTTATTTTCAATTTTGTCGCCTTGGCCTTGGTTGAGGCCAAAATGTTCTCTAAAGGTACTTTGAACACAATACTGCTTTATGAAATAAGCGAAACAAATGTTTTATCTTCTTAGGTTTCGACATTAAAATCCTTGTGGTTTATTTAGCAGTGTCGAAAAAGTAACGTAATAATTTTGAACATCTTATTACTAATACGCATTGGGGCAGCACGGCGGCCATATCCTTGGTCTAAAACCTTCTCATTTTTTTTTAATTTCACCTCCAACGACACTTACGGGATAAAATGGGGTGATACATTTTCTTACCCTACCACACCACGTCACTACTTATTACTACATATTTTAACGTCATCATCATTATTACAGCCCTTCACAAGTCCAGTGCTGTACATAGACCTCCCCTAAGGAACGCCACAAAGCACGGTCCTTGGCTACCTGCTGCCATCGGCTTTCTGCATGTCTCACCAGTTCGTCACTTTATCTAGTTAGGGCCGCCTCACACTTCGCTTACCGGTTCGAGGCTGTCACTCGAGAAACTTTCTTTCTCATCGGTGGTCGGTTCTTCAAGCTATGTGGCCAGCTCATTGCCACTTTAGCTTACTAACCCATCTCCATAGTTCAGAATTAGTTAAGCATAGCCATCTCCATAGTTCGCTGTGCGATCTTGAGTTTCCTCATACGGCCAGCAGTGAAGGACCATGTCGCAATAATAATGGTCTTCAAACCGAGTTTTGATCACGACGGCCAGTCGCAACGGAGATTAGCTGCTGGTTTCTCTCAGTTCTCATCGGATGACTAGGGTTATGCATCGTTCGCGCACCGAGCCGAATGTTGAATTATTTTAATTTTCATCATCTCTTTTATTATGCGTCCAAATAAGATGCCATAAGAAGCAAAGTTTATCTTCATAAAATTGTCTAGATGATGAAATATCTATCGTTCTTTTTTTAGTTCTTAAAAAAAGTCTCGTTGGGTTTCTTGCTGGTTCTACAGAAGTTTTTTTCCAAACCAGTGGTAAATTAAAGGTTAATTAAACATAAGAGTGCCTTTCAATTAATATTATTTATAATCTATAATGAATAAAAAAGTTACTGTTTCTGTTCGTAAAGCTTAATATGCCATGCCTAATAATAACGCTCATTAATATTATTTTTAATTTTCAATAATTTATCACAAAATACCTTATTGTGGCTTATATTTAAGAAATAGGCATATGGTTTCCGCGGATTTTTTTTTTAGATGAAGTAAAGAGCAATATCTTAGTAGAACATTGTACATACATATCACTAACCATTACGCAAGAACGCGCGGATACAGCAGTTATGGAGCGCTTTTTCTTTCGACTTGCTTTTCAAAAATCAAGATTTTAGGCTAACTAAGAGGTCTAGCCTATACTTTTCCTCATGAATCTATCTATCATGAGGCTATCTTATACAAAAAGAATTCATCCAATCGGACTGGCTGTTCCAGGGATTAGCATGTGTAAACAAACAAAAAAAAATGTTCCGTTTTATTATATTAAAAAATAATATAAGAATGTAATGATTTTAATGTATATAAAAACAATTATTATTGATCGTTCTGCTAAATAATAATAATAATTACAGTGAATGGACGTACTGGTAAAACGGCACTGTAACTCCTGCAACCGCCACTCCACCAGTAGCTCAATGGCCGTCGCTCGTGAATGGTCCACAAAAAGCGACGCGTCCGTGATTGACGGGTCAGCGCGCGCCTCATTGTTGTGATTAGTGCCTCCACTCACCTCCCATCGGCATAGCTGCGGCTCATTTAAAACCTCTCATGTTCAGAAATTATTAATTACTTTGTCGTTTTGAACATTAACATATGTTTAATAAATGTGTATTATATTTTGATTATGCTTTAATATTATTTGATCTGATAATTATGACTATAGAAAACTTTACAAATAATTTAATTTTTTATTCGTTTTTTTATGGAATTAGGTGACAAACGAACGCATCATAGTCGACCTAATGGTAATTGGATGGTATGGCGCATAGACATCTACATCTATCTTCGATTTAGAAACAAAATGCAAATGAGTTCTCACCCCTGAGGACTAAGATGGAATGTCTCGTTACTAGAAAAAAGGTTCTCCAGTCGTCTACCCTCACCATATGAAACACAGCAGCATTGTTCTGCCGTTTTACGCTGTTATTATGTGAGAGCGTGGTCTTGCCGAACCGACCCATTCGTGCTGCAGCTACAAGTATGTATAGTTAGAAGAGCTGCTGGGTCGCTCTACCACATAAAAACTTACTTTTACTTAGACAAGCATTTATTTTTTCGCTAAACAACATTCAACAATCATTTACTTACCCAAACCCATAAAATGATGCAATATTAAATTTTTAACAGTGGCAGTTTTTTTTTTAACATATTAAAATGCTGGCTACAATCATCATTAGATATAGAGAAATTGCATGCTCAATGTTTCAATTAAACATCGTGGGGAAATTAGCATTGAGAGATAAAAAAAAAACATTTCGGAGATATATGAAATGTGCTAAAACGCATTGGAACAACGCGGAGAACTTTTCCTTGTCCCAAAACCCTTTTAGTAATAAGGGAAGACCTGTAAACAACTGCAGGCGAGTATAGGTTATCTTACTTTATTTATGATGGCTTTTAAATTTTCAGACAAAAGTGAAATCGTCAAAAAATATGATAAAACACAACAAAAACGAATTAAAATAAATTTGAAAAATCCAAAAGTGCACACGTAGAACGCTCATGAAATGTTTTGAATGATTAATTTACTTTTATTAATTACCGAAATATGTATTTCTTTTAAAGATACAAAAAAATTGCTTCTAGAAATATTAATGAATAGGATGGTTTACAATAGTAAAATTCAAAAGGCTTCTTAAAAAAATCAAAGTGTCAAGTTCAATTTTCCGAAAGATATCTTGTTCACATCTATACCGACCAACTGACGTCCAAGTGAAATTATTTTCATATATTTTTTTTTAATAATAGTCAAAATAAATAATCTATTAACTACGTCAGAAGTATTAATTGAAATCTCCTCTTGCTATTCTTGTGCTGTTTTATTATATAATGCAATATAAAACTGGTGGAAGTGATTTAAGTTGAGTGGGTCGCGATTTTTTGATTTGGTGAAAATAGAGCACTACATCAATAGAGCTGTGTTTTATGAAGTAGACAGGTAGACATTTATTTGATAGACTAGCTGTTCCCCGCGATTTCGCGTACGTGTAATTTATCGTTTTAATTATTTTGCGTGGAACCCTAATTCTTTTTCTTAAATAAAAGTAGCCTAAGATACTCCATCAAATATTAGCTATCTGTTGGTGAAAGTTCCGTCAAAATCGGCCCAGCAATTTCGGAGACTAGCCGGAACAAACAGACAGACTGACAGACCTACAGACAGACAGACAGACCTACAGACAGATAGACAAAATTTTTAAAAGTCTTGTTTTTGTTATAAGTATCGTATATACTTTTTTTTTAGTAAAAAGATGTTATTTAGACATTACAAACAGAAACTTCAATTTTATTTATTTGTATAGATAACTTGTCTCTGAGGGTTACAAACAAAGCCTTCTTTGTTTGAAGTTGGTTGGTCCATGAAAGGAAGGATGAAGGCCGCCAGTAACCATCAGATCGATTGTAATTTGTTTATCACTTCAGTATTATATTAAAAAAATACATTTAGGCTCTTGACATAATGCTTTCATTTAATATTTGCAGTTTTACACATGTTCATTTGTTTTCCGCACTTTTATATTCAACAATGCCTACTTAAGTATTTAATTATGCCAATATTATAGCGCCAGAACAAATCCGATCATTGAGATAAAAACACTATCCCATTTTTTTCATTTTAGTACCAACCTATAGATAGTCGCCGGGAAAGATCCAATCATAGATAGAGTGGCCTTTTACATCGCCGGTCTTAAATAACTGCTCAAGCTGATTTCTGTCAGGCCTGCATGTACAAACAAGGAAACCGGTGCTCAGAAATACCGGACTTCATAAATATATCTATTTTCGCACATAACTCATAAGATCACCATCAGTACGATCGTGTAATTCTAGTGGAAATCATTTGACGATGGGAATCGTCCAATGATTTTTTTTTGATTTTGTTAAAAAAATACCGAGCAATACCAGTGTAAAGAATAGAAATAGAAAGAGAAACTTTTTATTCAGTATGTAATATTATATAAAAATCACTATTCGTTTGTTCGTACTCGTATTTTATGCTCTGGGATACCGTTCATCAGATTGCGCTGAAACTTTGTCAACATATAGCATGCACTTCCGCGTGTACATTTAATACAATAGGTGTAGTAAAATTAACTTATACTGGGTGGCATGCTTATCGTACTGATATTTATTTGAAAGTTATAATTCTTCTTCAGTCTATTATAATTTACAATAAAACAATATAATCCTTCCAAATTTAAAACGATATTTCCGCAATTATTAAGTGGCGAAGCTTGCGAAGACACTTATTGATTTCACGATGTCTGTCCGTCTGTCCCAGGATTATCTCGAGAACGGTTTCGAATTTTCAAATTCTGTTTTCAGCAATTGATTACTGATCACCCAGGTATCTGACCCTCCTACTTTGAAACTGATTGCTCAACGGCAACCGTTAGAAACCGCTACAAAGCTGATTGCTTCGCCACTTTGCTATGCTGTTAGCTTGCTAGGTTTATTTCTTCTGCGGCTACAACGTGCCGGGTCGCTCTTTTAAAACGTGTAACAAAAACCCTGTGGTTCCCTTTAAGTACGATCAGAGTCAGTATTCAAACGTAAAGAAATTACTTCTTTATTTAAACTTGAACATTAAAAAATTTAATTTTAATGTCACATACAAATCGCGAATTTTTTTTTTAATTAATATAATTTTTTGAATGTTCAAGTTTTTTGAAAAACAGATTTCTTTACGTTTGAATACTGAATCTGATAACGCACTTAACGGGAACCACAGCATTTTTGTTACATGTTGTACAGATCATAGTACCAGAAGTCTCGCACCTTTGTCACTGCCGCCGTCACCAGTCTGGGTGTTTTACGCCTGGCGTAATGATAGTTAACAATACCACCCTGGGAATTTATAAGATTTTTCTCGTATTTTCCATATTCGTCTCTTACAATCTCATAGAGTGATTGTTTTTATGATAAAATACTTTGTTAAAAACTAGTGATCCGATTCGGCTTCGCACGGTTGATTTTTGGATCTCAACAACAATGCCACCTACCGGGTCCAATTGTGAATTTAAGCCATTCTTTAATCAACTTAGCCACACACACAAAATTTCACCAAAATCGACCCAGCCGTTTAGGAGTTCAGTCACATACACAAGGACAGAAGAATTATACATATAAACTTTCCTCTTAAGTCATTTTGTTTATTAATGACCGTATCAAAATCTGTTGCGTAGGTTAAAAGATCTAAGCATACAGACGGCAGAAAGTAACTTTTTTATACTATATATAGATGTTAATAATTTAAAATTAAAAATGTTGTACAGCCGACTTCAATATAAGTTATTAAGAATAACTCAAAAACTATTGGTCTGGCCTTGATCAAATTCATATGGGACCACATGAGAAGTACCAGCTTTCAAATAAAAAAAAGAATCATCGAAATCGATTCACCCAGTAAAAAGTTATGAGGTAACACATATAAAAAAAACATACAGTCGAATTGAGTACCGTCTCCTTTTTGGAATTCGGCAGATAATTCTTTATAGAATAAGGGTGATAAGCGAACACACTGTTGCTGAAGATGCTGGATCATATAGAAATCTATATATATCCTCGATTAAGAATCAAATGCAGATGTGTTGTCAACCCTGAGGACTAAGATAGCTTACCTCGTGCCCAGTAACAAGGGTCTCCGGAAACCTACACTCACCATGCGATACACAGCAGCATTAAGCTGCTATTTTACACTGGTATTCTGTGAGAGCGTGGTCTTTCCCCTTGTCAAGCCAATTCATTCGTGCTACAACCATAATAAAGGTGCGGCATTGTTCTACTGCGCAATATACAGGGTTATTTTTCAAAGAGTCGCCAAATTTCAAACTTGAGTTCAAATATAGAAATAATGATACACCGTTATTGCAGTTTAAAATAGGGGTAAATAAGGCTCCTACTTTTATTTTTAACTATCCCAAATTGAATGTGATTTATGGCCAACAACGTTTTTCTTCACCATTTGCCTACATTACTTAATCTGAACCTTCTCTGTGAATTCGTCCGGTTATTGCAAAATAACCCTGAATAGATTTATTTATCCAACCTCGGTATTTCAAGTATCTTAACTTATAACACGGTATTTAAAGGATACAAATGAGCTCGTCATTGGCGTGGGCCCAGAAACGCCACGCGTGACTCTTTAACAATAGTCATTGTGACGGACGGTCAGACGAGCGAACCGTGCTGGTATTGTTTTACACGCTTTCTATTGACCTTTACTACTGATTGTGAAAAGCGACTGGCAGAGACGTGTCGCGTGTCACAAACTGGCGTGGGTTGGATTTAGATGTAACAATACGCTCGACAACGCTATGTTGCTATCTCTACTATTTTACCAAATAAATATGGCAATAGAGTAAGGTCCTTTAAGACGATTAATTATTTAAGATTGTGCGAACTTGTTTTTATATGGTTGTTAGTCTAAGAGTATTATCGTATGTATGAAATTACGTTGAAAAATGTTCACGATTCAATAATATAATAATAATATCCTCTAGACCAAATTTCGGTCACGGCGGCCAGCCTCAACGAAGAATAGCTGCGCAGGACAGGATTATAGTGGCCGGGTTTATATAGTGGCCGCACGCACTGGTGCACTCTCCATTCCCTCACCCTCATAGTCCGATGGGACGGTAATCCGATATAACCGGAGAGAGATCAGACGCGGGACCAACAACTCTACGTGATTTTATAGGCACAGGGGTGAAATACCGTCAACTTCTTGACTCTGGGCTGCTATACAGGAAAACCTACTAACTGATTTTCAGCCCGACCTGGGATTTGAACCCGGGGTCTCATGGCCAGCAGTCGCACTTATAACCACTACACCAACGAGGTTGTCAATATAAATAGCTCATTGATATAAATGAGGTATTGAATCAAAAAAATAATCATTATTCTACCTTCAAGCTTAAAGTGTCAACGAGCTAAATTGTTTCGAGGCAGCAGAATAGAGATGAGCCTTTTCTTCAAAAGACCACTAATATAGTGTTTAATTATGAAGGAATTGTCTTTATGATGATTCACTAAATTTACTTTATCTAGATACACATGTAAAAAATTAAGTTTCGTTATATTGAAATAACTGGCTTCTATTAAACACAGGGAGATTATTTGCATACTGTCCGGACTAATCTTCGAAATTGTAGCAGAACCGATCGTAATGAAACTTTTCGATCACATAGAGAGCTATTCTAAGATATATTATTTCAGGCTAAAAGGGATCTAGATTATACTTTAACCAAAAACAATGTCACTAATTTTAACCAAAAATTATATCACTTCTGATGTTAGAAATTATCCTCAAAAGTATTTAAATAAAAGAACACTACTCGGTAACAAATCCTGCTGACTATCAAGACCCAATTACATGATAACATGATAATTTAAAATTAAAATGTTGTAGAGCCGACTTCTATATCAGTTATTAAAAATAACTCAAAAAATATTGGTCTGACCTTGATCAAATTCATATGGACACGAGAAGTACCAGCTTTCAAATAAAAAAAGAATCATCGAAATCGGTTCATCCAGTAAAAAGTTATGAGGTAACACATAAAAAACATACCGTCTCCTTTTTGGAAGTCGGCAGAAAATATGCAAAGCAACAGCATCACTACCCATCTCAATGCCTCTCAGCAACTCAATTTTCCTTGCCTACACTAGTACAATACCCCAACGGGCATAGTAACGACAGTGAGACTCGTAGATTTACTGACCGATCCCTCTTAGTCGCCTGCGCGGTGCTTTATACTGCTAAAACAAGTGAGAGATTAACCATTCTATTTTAATTTGCTCGTATTTCCTTTTGTACTTTTACCCTCATTCCCAAAAATTATATACAAAAAAAAAGAAAAATTTATAAAATAAATGGTCTTTGATTATCTTAAATCTAAACAACGCCACATTAATAGATAATATCCAGGTGAAGCCGGGGCGGGTCGCTAGTCGTATATATAGCTTAACATGTATCTCTTTGTTTCGATAAAATGATACCTCCATGTAAAACTTGTCAAATTTATAGGCAATCTTTTTAATCATCATTTTACAAACAATGAACATTGCACCAACTAGCTTGATTCAGATAAATAATTGATATGAAGTTATTTATTCAGTTGTTAACCTGCATAACATTGACATCAGTTAACTAAACTTGTTTAGATTAATTCTAACTATTATATAAACACGTCAATTAAATAGTATTAGGTATTATCAAGTAAATGAAATCGGACAGCCTCATTTCAGAATCCATAATTGTTTATTATGGATTCTGAAACAACAAGTGGTAAAATCAATAATTTTGTACAACTGACTTCAATATAAATATAATTTAAAATTTATAATTTTATGCAACCGACTTCAATATAAATTATTAAGAATAACTCAAAACTATTGTTCAGACCTGGTTCAAATTTATATGGGACCATATGTGAAGCACCAGCTTTCAAATAAAAAAAGAATCGTCGAAATCGGTGCACCCAGTAAAAAATTATGAGGTACACACATAGAAAACACACAGTCGAATTGTGTACCGTCTCCTTTTTGAAGTCGGTAGAAAATTAGGACGTCATCAATGTAGTCGAAGTCAATTAAGTACGCATTATTAAGGATAGCTCAAAAACTACTGATCAGATCTTGATCAAATTTATATGGCTTCACATGAAAGGCACCAACTTCAAAATCATAAAAATTGGTTCTCCTAGAAAAAAGTTCTGAGGTTGTCTTCTAACACACATAAAAAATACAGTCAGATTGAGTACATCCTCCTTTTTTTTAAATCGGTTAAAATTGTGAATATTATAAGCAAATCCATTATCCTAAATTGCCCTATGGTCTTCGGAAAAGACGATTTTAAGAAATGTCAGAAAGTTTGCATCTTCCTCCATAGAAGAAGATATAAATATCTCCTATGTACTCAATGTAAATTACCCAGACCTGTGTCGGAGAGCAGTGTCAAAAGCGCGGGTCTTTTGGTATTGTATTCGCTAATCCACCTGCAAAAAAAAAATTGAAAAATACTGCCTGTATTTTCAATTTTTTTCAGTCTGGTAAAGGGAAATTAGTCAAGTGAAATTGACGGATTTGAAAAACTGATTCTTTTGATAGTTTAATTTTAGTACTAACTAATCTACTTAACTTTATATTTCGAATAAAACTAATTATATTTTTTATTGTTTTTTTCTTTTTAAAAAAAAACGTTACCATCACATTAGGATTTTCTCTTGTATCAGGGGGGCAATTTACATACATAAATTTCACAAGAACAACAATCCAGACCCGGAACAATTATTTGTAGGCTCATACAAATACTGTTCCGTGAGGGATTCGAACCCGCGGCCCTTAGCGCTGCAACTCATTATTGAGCCACTGCGCCGTGGAGACGTATTAATTAATTAATGGGTATCAACTGTGAAATTGTATATAATGACTACTCTGATTTTTTCATGCTTTGCGACATTCATTGGGGGAGGCCTATGTTCAGCAGTGGACTTGTGAAGGGATGTAATGATGATGATGATGACGGCTCTGCGGTATTCAGGAACGCGGGTTCGAATACCGCATGGAACAATTATTTGTTGTCCTACTTATAATGTTGTGAATGTTCCCGGTTTGTCCTTGTGAAATTGATGTATGTAAACTGCCTCCAGGATACTGGAGAAAATCCTAGTGGGAAGGTAAGCCTTTAGAAAATAATATTGTATATTTGTTTCATATTAAGTTTAAATTAAGAACGTAAAATATAGCCTGTTTTTCTCGCTTTTGTTTTCGTGACTTATGACTACACAGTTGCAGGTTCAACACCTCTTTTTACATTTAATTATAAAATATTATTAAAACATGTGTCTATAATATTAAAATACATATACAAAGTGTTATAAAGTGCCACCAAATTGGTTTTTAAATACATTATTTTGCAATAAGAAATAGTCAACAATTTTGGCACAACAATAAACTGCAAAATCTATAGACCCAAAAGCAAAGTCAACATTACTAAATTAATGTTTTACCATTTTTGAAAGCAATCCAATATTTTATATCGGATTTTAATTCAGGAAGCTGAGCTAGACAAGAAATCGGGTCAATTAATAAATTAATAATTGAATTAGCAAAAGGCGTAATGAAATCAAGAGTGCATTAACTCCTCAGTCTAAAATGGTCATTGCAGTCGCGAACCCGTTCTATGTCAGTTATATTTGGTTACAGCCGTCAGAATATTATTTATTAGCCCGGCTCAGGTGAACGCAATGCATAGTCATGATTCGGTAATCGGTAGTGGGTATCTGTATTTAGCTTCTGAGCATTTGCGATGGATATCACTAAATGGGATTTATTTATACTCGTATTTAATATACTGGATACTTACGCTATGTATTCCTTTTTCATGTTAAGTAATTTTTTATAAAACGAAAACTATACGAAACGAAACTGTACTGTGTACTAAACGAAAACTGTGGGAATTAATATTATCGTTCATCATTATCACCACTACAGCCTTTTCACAAGTCCACGACTGAACATAGGCCTCCACCTAGGAATGCCACAAAGAACGGTCCTTAGCCACCTGCGTCCATCGACTTTCCGCATGTTTTATCAAATCGTCACTCCATCTAGTGGGAAAGGACTCTACTCTTCGTCTTCCGATAAAAGGCCGCCACTCAAGAACCTTTCTTCCCCATTCCTTATCGGTTCTTTGAGCTATGTGGCCAACCCGTTGCCACTTCAGTTTACTAATCCGTTGGGCTATGTTGGTTACTTTTTTCTACTGCGGATATCCTAATTTTTAAGTCAATCACACACAGGAACTCCAAGCATAGCGCTCTCCGTAGCTCACTGAGCAACCTTGAGCTTCTTCATACGGCCAGCAATAAAAGAACACGCTATATTATCGTTAGTTTCAGTATTTTCGAGCTTATTTTGCAGTACAGCATTTTCAAAATTAAATTATATCTCAAGGCATGGTTTACAAAAGTGGGTGGAAATTATTACACACTGCATATAATTAACTGCAAATATCGAAACATATATGTATATAACATATATGTTTCGATATTACCAAAATTGTTAATCAATCAAGGCAAATCGCTTCAGCGCGCAAATCCTAATCCACTTTAATAGCTGTGCAAGTTGAGCCTAGACTCAAAGAGATCGTGACGGCCTTCAAACTGAGTTCCTTATGTTGGGCCCGATGTAGCCACTGCCTACGCAGATCGTTTATTGCTTGCATAATTAACGCCTATTTTGACGTTTATTATAATATTGGTTGAGTTACGTTCACATAATTATTAAACGTTATTAAACATGCCGTTTTGGCAATCGCAGTTCCAAACCATTTGCCCGTTCGACACTACTTTCCATCGCCTGTCTGAATATGTTATATTAGTTGAAATATAACGAGCTAATTTTAGCCCCACCTAACACGAACAAACTTTTCAGAGATTTCTCTATGTTGCCACTTTCGACATTCAATGGACTATATTGGTTGATATATCATTTTCCGTTGCAACCACCCTGCATGGATTATGTATCATGATAATTATCAGCAGTATGCACAAGTTCATAGATGTTCATGAGC
This sequence comes from Parnassius glacialis, assembly GCA_033319125.1. Lineage (NCBI taxonomy): Eukaryota > Metazoa > Arthropoda > Insecta > Lepidoptera > Papilionidae > Parnassius > Parnassius glacialis. The sequence continues at coordinate 52,781,655 of JAVANC010000021.1, read as the reverse complement.
CTCGCCCGTTTTTGCGAGGAATCGGCGATGTTTCCGATTGTTTTACGCATGGCGTAAATGAGACGGTTATTATCAGTTTATGTTATATCCAAAGCAGTTGCTAACATAAAACTTAAGGTTCCATTGAAAAATAAATCTAAGAAAAATACAATAAATTTCGACGGTTCACGGCTCATTTTTGAAGTGATGTCTCATTTCATAGTGAATTTCTTCACGGTGTGTGTGAATAGGCTTTTGTTAAACTAATTCACCACATGCTCGTCGAAGAAAGAAAACATTGTGAGAAAACCATGTGACAGTGTGACTTAGCGGAAAGCCTCCGCATAGTCTACTTCACCTGAGGATGCCTCGTGTAGAGAAATATGTGTCGTATTATCGAAGATGGTGTGTCTTTTCTAGTGTAGTGATGTTGGGAGTAGTGGTGCTGGAATTAGTGGTGGAATTAGTGCACGCAATTTAAGGAGGACGGGATTTGCTCTTCAAACTAGGTAAGACACATCATTTTATTACATTACGCGGACCTTATCTAATTAATTTTTAACATCTTTAACGTGATAAGACCGTCACTGGATGGGCGCAGCGTACTCTTTTCTCCATAATTCTCTGTGAGATAAGAGGCCTGTGCCCACCTTTATAGGCTATAAATTTACTTAACTAAGCTAAGTCAGTGCTCTTTACCATCTTCGGCTACGTAACACTTACTATCAGGTGGGATAGCAGACAAGATGTTACTTTTTTATAGGATAAGGGTGACAAACTGGCACACAGTCCACCCGATGGCAAGCGGCCACTGCGGCCCATAGACATCTACATTTATCCTCGATTACGAATCAAAATGCAGATGCGTTGTCACCCGTGAGGACTAAGATGGAATGCCTCATTTCCAGTAAAAAAGGTCTCCGGTTCTCTACACTCACTATACGAAACACAGCTGCATCAAGCTGCTTTACGCTGGTATTCTGTGAAAGCGTGGTCCTTCCCCGGTCGAGCCGACCCATTCGTGCTACAACTATACCTAGATAGAAATATAGCTGCAGCATGGCTCTACCACGTATATTATACACGTATATACTAACCATCAGATAGCTAATTGTAATTTAAAATAAAAACGTCGAAGTGATTTTTTACTCGTATTCTCAATCAATGAGATAAAGTATGAATAAATAATAATTTACCGAATCTAAGTGATATCGTCATATGTGCATTATTCACCAATAATAAACGAAATCCATTATCATGTCACGTGTCAATTTTGGTATCCGCTGAGACGGAAGCGGCGAGACAATCTGCGTCAAAATGTACGCAAAAACAACTGCAAATCCGGAAACCATGTTGACATTACCAATTCCAATGGACCTTTCAAAAATAGATACAGTAATGGACGAAAATTATTCCAAAATAGTGCTGAAAGTTACTTTATAAGCATTAAATATTGACACTTGAATTGACAAGAAAACCGGTATTGAATGTTATGATAAGAATGGTGAAATTTTAAATATTAGGCCATCAGTGCTGATGTTTTTTTGAAAAATTACGAGGCGTACAGTACAATAAACAAAATAGTCATTAAAATGTCTTTTTTATTTATTTCAACTTTAAAATTAATAGGTAAAGATAGATTCATCCATAATAATATTTAGATATTCAATGCACGTATAAAATTTGTATAATATTATTTTAGCCTGGACTCAAGCTACTTTACCTCTAAGATTTGGTGGTATTTGTATGAGAAATCTTTCTAGCGTTTGCATTGCCTGCTTTTCTTGCGTCCGTGTATAGTGTCAGTGACTTCTGTTATATAATTTTAAATAATAAACTAGACTCGTGATTTGCTGCGGAAGCAAGACAGACATGGCGAACGCTCTGTCCCAGCGAAAATGTTCCACTGAAAGTTAACCAACAAAAATAGTGGGATATTCCGTTGGTACAGAGCGAGCAGAAAGACTTGTTTTATAATTTCCATAGTGACCAAGATAAGGCACGCCTTCTAGCTGTTTCGACTAAGGAATCTAGTCACTGGTTACATGCTTTACCATCAAGTAATCTTGGCACATTACTTGATGGAGAAAGCTTGCGCATTGCCGTAGGAATCCGACTAGGAGCGGCAATTTGTCAACCCCATCAGTGCCCCTGTGGTAGCAGCGTCGAGAAGTTTGGGCTCCACGGAATTTCATGTAAGAAAAGTGCTGGTAGGTTTTCACGGCATGGTTCTTTGAACGAGGTCATACGAAGAGCTCTTGTCTCTATAAATGTTCCCTCGGTTTTAGAGCCTTGTGGAATATTTAGAGACGATGGCAAGAGCCGACGGTATGACATTGGTTCCTTGGGAGAGAGGGAAACTCCTAATGTGAGATGCTACTTGCGTAGACACTTTGGCGGCCTCACATTTCAGGGGTACCTTGTTTAGAGTCGGGGTGGCATCAGAGGCAACTGAACTGAATAAGTGGCGCAAATATGAGTCTCTGAGAGATGACTACATATTTGTGCCATTTGCTGTAGAGGCTATCGGTCCGTGGGATGTACGTGCGGTGAAGTTTCTAAAGGAACTCCATCTGCAACTGATTGTTGCTGATAAGAGGGCTGGTTCTTTTCCTGCTCAAAGACTAAGTGTAGCCATTCAATGGGGAAATGCAGCCAGCGTTCTTGGCACGATACCGCGGGGAGTAGGACTGAACGATAATTAAGTTACTAGTTTTATACGTGGTAGATCCATGCTGCAGCTATATTAGTAGTATAGTTGTAGCACGAATGGGTCGGCTGGACCGGGGAAGGACCACGCTATATACCATTGATATGGTGAGTGTACAGAACCGAAGACCCTTTTTACTGGAAGCGGGGCATTCCATCTTAGTCCACATAGGTGACAACGTATCTGCATTTTGATTCGTAATTGAGGTCAGATGTAGATGTCTATGTGCCACAGCAACCTCTTACGATCAGGTGGATTGTGTGCTCGCTTGTCACCCTATCCCATAAAAAAACCCACGCTTGGCAGGCGGCTTAGCACTTTTTGATTATTTTGAGTTGTATCAGGAATATGCTGCTGCCCAACTTCTGTATTAATTTCCCTCTGTCGCCTCTTACGAAACCCACGGGGCGATATGCGGTAGCAGATTAAGCTTAAGAGAATTCATCACTCGATTTCTTTCTGCTGAGAAAATCATGAAAATCTTCTCCAAAGAATGCCACAAAACACGGTCCAAACCCACTGGACACTTCTTTCCTACATCCATCGACTTTCTACATACCTTATCAGGTCGTCATTCCATTTATTTGAGACCGCCTTACGTATCGCTTACCGGTACGAGACTATTAAAAATTAATGTCAATATATCATATACTATATAAAATATACAATATTAAAAACTATAATAAAAAAACTAAAACTTTTTGACGTGACAACGTCTTATAAATCGATGAAGCTCGCTGCACGAATGAAAAAACATGACTCATGCGGCGTTACCTAGGCGTTCCATTTAAAGTGCAAGCGAGAGCGCGGAACGAGCGACTGTGCGAGCGAATGTGGTGTCAATTGTTTATAGCAACGATAATTGCGGCGATAAAGGTAATGATTCTTTCGATATTAAATATTTCTTCTATTATTTATATTTCAGTCTATAAGTGAGCTCTTGCATAGTCGGACGCTTGTTAAGTTTCGCTATTTTTCCTATAAATAACTACAAAGCATTTTGCGCTTTATGTTACGTACAATTCCGCTGTAATTGCCTCAAAGTAATTGTAATTAATGTGTTTGAGTGTGGCATACGTCAAGCGCCAATCGTAGCGAACATTGTTCTCGTCCTTGTCTCAAGTGCAATAACTTAACCTGTGTAAAGGGGATAGTGAATAATAATATAGCTATCTTCTGTGCATCATTTTTCTGCCGCGTCATTATATTTTTACCTTCTTTTTACCGGGGGAAAAAATGAGTGTTTCAAGAACGCCGCCAAGTGGATGTTCCTCATCACATCCAGATTTATCCAAAATACACGATGATGTTCCTACTAATATTGCGCAAAGGAAACGAAAATCACCAGATTGTCACTGTAATTATCAAGAAATACTGTCTGACTTTCAAAATAAAATAATGAGTTCTTTTCAGTCTGTTCTTGAAACCCAAAACGAAAAAATAAATAGCACTTTAAACGCATTACGCGATGACCTATTTATATTTAGACAAGAAATACGTGAGATAAACGTCAATATTCAAAAACTATCGGAGGAGCAATCGTCAATCAAAAAAGAAGTTGACCAGTTGATATCAAATAATAATATTAATAATCACAAGATAAAATCAATCATGAATGATGCTGAAGAATCACGATCAATTATTAATCATCTTTCTCAACAACTTCGCTTTAAGGAGCAGCAGGGAAGAATAAATAACTTGGAATTATCTGGGATACCTACCGTGAAGGGAGAAAATCTGATGAGTATTGTCCATAAAATAGCAAATAAGATTGGGTTTTCTTTAGCTTCGACGGATATTGATAGCATACACCGTGTGCAGCGTTTTATTTCGAAAAACAAAAAGGACGCAGCTTCGTACAATGGTCAACCCTCACGCGATTTATCTTCAATACCCAATATCATCGTGAGGTTCACGCAAAGACAACGTAAGAGAGAAATGCTTGCTGCTGTGCGCGCCCGGAGAGGTTTAACCACCGCTGATGCCGGATTGGACGGCCCATCCAAACCAATCTTCATAAGTGATCACTTAACACCAGATAATAAACTTTTATATAAGCAAGCTCGGCTTCTCGTCAAAGAAAATAATTATAAGTATATTTGGTTGTCCGAATGTAAGATTATGGTACGTAAAAACGACACTTCTAAAGCCTTACTAGTATCTTGCCAAGCCGATCTTATGAAAATAAAATGACTGCATTTCTTTCCATCTATTGCCCCACTTTTATTGTGTTATTATCCCTTTAAAAATAGTTTAAGGTTTGTGAGTATGAAAAAAACTTTTGTTATTAGTCCTAAGTGTTTGTATTTATTGCTGCATACTTTTTGTTTTGGTGGAACTCTAATAGGTATCATAATAAAAATACTATACTATAAAATACGATAACATTAACCTTTCTATTTACTATCAAAACGTGAGGGGACTACGCACTAAATCGCACTCTTTTTTAGAAGCTGTTCTTTGTAATAACTATGATGTAATATGTGTAACAGAGTCTTGGCTTAATGATAATTTTCATAACTGTGAGTTTTTTGATAACCGGTACGAGATATATCGATGCGATCGTAACTTAACTGTTAGCGGACACGGGCGCGGAGGTGGAGTAATAATAGCGGTACGCCGCGATCTTTGTGCAACGCACCGAACAGACGTGCGCGCACCACCGCCCGCTGAAGAAGTATGGGTGACGGTGCCGCTTCACATTCACTCTTGTCCTACCACCTTAACTCCTCGCTCCCATAACGCATCTCGCTTCTTGCATATAATATCAACGTATATTGCGCACGGTAATAATCACGAATTGTTGTTGAGTTGTTTTTACGATAGAGTTAATGACTTTATAATTCGTAATTCTGATGATGTATTTCTAGTACTCGGCGACTTCAATATAAGTTATGCTCATTGGTCTTATAATACATGTACTAATTCCCTAGATATACATACAAATAACAATAGTTTAGCTTGTCTTACAGCTGACTTTATGAGTTTATCCTTATTATCGCAACACAATAATCAACTTAACGTAAACGGCAGGCTTTTAGATTTGGTTTTTAGTAATGAAACTTGTCAAGTATCATCTTGCAAACTTCCACTTGTTACAGAGGATCCTCATCATAAGGCATTAGAAATTGATTTTAAACTAAGCTTTGCTCCTACACTCAACCCATGTAGAGGTACAAAAAAACAGTATCACAAAGCCGACTTCGTATCTATAAAAAAGGCCTTAAAATCTATTAACTGGGATGAAAAATTTAGTTATATGACCAATGTGGAATGCATAACAAACTACTTTTATGATTCTTTGAATGATATTTTGAATAAATATGTTCCCGTTAGTAAATTCAATTATAATTTAAAATACCCAGTGTGGTACACTAAGCCCCTTGTTAAGTTATCGAAAGAAAAATGTAAATACCATAAAAAATGGAAGGTATACGGCAACATGAGTGACTATCAAACATTTTCATTGTTGAGAAGCAGATTTAAAAAAATGCAGCGTGATTGTTATAAAAATTTTATTGAACTTTCCGAAAATAAAATAAAAACACATCCTAAGTTTTTATGGTCTTTTATAAAATCGAAAAATACCACGGGCGATTTTCCTGAAAAGATGTTGTACAAAGGTAAAGTTATTTCTGGTGGTATAGATATTTGTAATGCCTTCAATGAATATTTCCATTCCGTATTTACAACCGTCAGCAATTTCAGTCACCAAGATTACCCGAGTAATCAAAGTTCACATACAACTTTAGATATAAACTTAAATGATATAAGCTTTGACTTAATTCTTAAAGAATTAAAAAAGTTAATATCAATAAAGGCGCGGGTTCAGATTTTATTCATCCTCTTCTTATTTCGAAATGTGCAAATGAACTCGCAGTGCCGGTAACATTAATTTTCCGCGCATCTGTCAAAAGTGGAGTGTTCCCCAACATATGGAAATACTCTTTAATAACTCCTATTCCAAAAAATAATAACAAAGATATAGTAACCGAGTATAGACCTATCTCGAAATTATGTGTCTTGGGGAAGGTCCTTGAGAAAATTATCACAACTTACTTATCGCTCTCTGCTCGTCAATATATATCCCAACACCAACATGGATTTTTTAAGGGCAGAAGTGTTGATACGAATATGATAACTTTCACGGAATATTTGCGAAGAGCCATGGATGACAATCTACAAGTGGATGTCGTGTACACTGATTTCTCTAAAGCTTTTGACAAAATTAACCATAGCTTACTAATAGCTAAGCTCGCAAAGGCAGGTGTACATGGCAACCTTCTTAGATGGATTGAATCATACATAAAAAATAGAAGTCAAGCTGTATGTATTAAGGGATTCACCTCGAAATTTCTACCCGTACCTTCAGGTGTTCCTCAAGGATCTCATCTTGGCCCGCTCCTGTTTTCCTTATATATTAACGATATTGGACAAACATTAAATGAGAGTCAACATCTTCTTTACGCTGATGATGCCAAGATATATAAAATTGTTAAGTCAAGAGAGGACTGTCTCAAACTGCAACAAGATTTGCTTGCTTTAGAAAAATATTGTGTTACTAATGAATTATATCTCAATACTGACAAATGTCATGTGCTATCTTTTTCACGTAAAGTCAACCAAATAAATTTCGAATATTGTTTGAATGGCACCATTCTTAAAAGGGTTACTACAACGAGAGATCTTGGCCTAATCGTGGACTCTAAATTGTCTTTTAACTCTCATATAGACCATATTATAAGTAAAGCTTTTCGAAGTTTGAGTTTTATTTTAAGAATAACAAAACCATTTAATAAGGGTATTACTCTCAAACTGTTATACTTTTCTTTTGTACGTTCGATCCTTGATTTTTGCAGCACGGTATGGAGCCCCTCTTATCAAATACATATTGAGAGGATAGAAAAAGTACAAAAAAAGTTTTTGAAATCCCTTAACTATCGTTGCTGTATTGAGAACGAATCATATAATGAAGCTCTGTGCAGACACAAAATGCTGAGTCTTTTTAACAGACGTAAAATGTTTGACATTATTTTTCTACATAAAATTCTAAATTCATTAATAGATTCACCGACTCTTTTGTCTATGATTTCATTTCCAGCAAGCGTTCGTCTTCCAGTGCGCTCCTCACGTTCGTTACCACTATTCATTCCTCCGCGGTTTCATAAAAACTATACACGTAACTCTTATATATGTCGTTCCACCAACATGTATAACAAACATTTTTCAGAAATAGATCTTTTTAGCACTAGTTCAGATCTTCTTAAAACAAATTTAAAAAAGTTTTTGCAGTAAAATTTGTTGCCCGACTATGTTGTCTCACAATGTAAATAATATGGTTTATTAATGTATATTTATTGGCACTACTTGGTCCTTTTTAAAGTGTAATGTAAAATGTAAACTATATAATAAGAAATATGACTGTTTGTTGCCAAAATAAATGAAAAAAAAAAAAAAAATTTCTTATGACGTTGTCACGTTCAACTATCGTCAGTAAACCGACTTTACAGACAACCGATTTTTTTTATATAGGATAGGGTGACAAACGAGCACATAGTCCACCTGATGGTAAGTGGTTGCTGTGACCTATAGACATCTACATTTGTTCTCGTTTGCGAATCAAAATGTAGATGCGTTGTCACCCGTGAGGACTAAGATAGAATGCCTCTTTTCCAGTAAAAAGGGGTCTGCGATTCTCTACACTAACCATACGAAACACAGCAGTCTTAAGCTGCTATTTTACGCTGGTATTCTGTGAGGGCGTGGTCCTTCCCCGGTCCAGCCGACCCATTCGTGCTACAATTATACTACTAATATAGCTGCAGCATGGCTCTACCACGTGTCTAGCCATAAAATAAATATTATTTTATTTTAAATGACGCTTCATTGTTATAGACGCTAGTAATTCATTTATTTGTATTTTTTAATCAATAATATAATACGTTTATCAATAATAATATACTACGAAAGGAACTTCGTTCCAACTGAGTGTGCCATGAAACTCACGCATGTTTTTTTATATCTAGTTTATACTGGTTTAAAAATTCATTCAAGCGATTTTGTTCGAAGTTTTCCACAACGAAGCATAATCAAGCTCACATTCGAGATACCATTCGTACCATTGAACACGCTCTTAAAAATCAAGTGCGTTGCACTTAAGTGATTGCACTCTGAAGTACTAAGGTCGGTGAAGATACGTGTGAGAGCGAGGAATAGATAACGTATAAGAGATATTCATAGAGCAATCTTTGTTAACTAAGATTATGGTGAGATATTAGATATAATATAAAAATTGACTTCCTCGTTGGTCCAGAGGGCGCCAACGCGCTTGTTGACCATGAGGTCCTGGGTCCGGATCCAGGGTCAGGCCAAAATCAGTTATCGTTTATTTTTCCAAGAAATTCTCAGTAGTAACCCATAGTCAGGAAGTCAGTTGGCAGTGTTTCATCCTCGTACCTCGGAAAGCACATAAAGTTTTTGGTACTGTACCATTAGACTATGAGAGTGAAAAAATACAAATTGCTCCTGCGCTATAATGCTGTCATGCGCAGATGGCTAGTCTTCGTTGAAATTGTTGTGACCAAAGTCGGTCTGAAAGACAATATAGTTTTTATCATTCTTTTGAGAATATATAAATTTATATATATAAATTTATATATATATAATAATAATAATAATAATATGACAACTATGTGGAAATCTATTTATGTGGCTACGACCGAATATCAGCGCTGTGGTAACTCTGTTGCTGTGACATGTAGCGCGCGTAGCTGCTAGGATATTTTTACACTTTTTCGGGTACCGTACCTCAAAAGGAAGAAACGGAACCCTTATAGTATCACTTTGTTGTCCGTCTGTCTGTCTGTCAAGACTCTTTTTCTCAGGAATGCGTGAAGGTATCAAGCTGAAATTAATATCAAATACTTAAGTCTACTGTCCTTTGGAGCTGTGAAAAAATCAAACCTCTAACCCAACGCAATCAAATGATACAACCGTTTATGCCGCAAATTTTCGACATTCGCAGGGGAATCAAAACCTACAGGGTACTTCCCGTGAACTCTCTTGAAAATTGGTACGAAGCAACGTTTTATAGGACAGATACTCGTAAAAGAAAAATTGGGAAAAGCATAAATTTTTAGTTACATCATATAATAAAAATATATTTAATAATTTTAAACTTATATACCTACGGATTTGTTCGGAACCCTCGGTGCACGAGTTCGACTCGCACTTGACCGGTTTTTTTTACTATATTTTAACTTTTCTAGACGATTTCATTAAACAAGAGTTTCTAAATTCAGCTATAGGTTCTTGGTTTGTATGTACTCGTATATTACGCGATATCCTCATACAACTGTTGACCGATTTTATTGATTTTGTTTTATCAGTGATAGTTCCATATAAATTTAATACCACCGCTGAGAGTGGCAAAAAAGGGGATAACATTTTTAATTTTAATAATAGTAGTTCTTCAATCACAATAGTAGTCAAAATTTCTCAAATTATTAGGCTTTAGGCGGCCGCACCTTTACTTATAACGTATCAGAACTTTAACATTTTATTTAAATGTCTTTAGGAATTCGACGTAATCGACAAGTTCCTGTTTATACTACACAAAATAATCATTATTCTAACATTACCACATCTACTCTTCTCGGACATTTGAATTTAAATACAAGATATAAAACGCGTTATCCAAAGCCATTCTTGCTTAACACTTTTTTCTATACTTCTACTATAACCCTTTTCGACGATTGTATCACGTATTTTCAATACAATTTATCAACTGATCTTGAAATTTTCAATACTCACCACGCTGCGTTCAGAAAATTAATTGTTAGAGTTTTGAAGTAAAACAAAATTTATGTAATCCACCTTTTTATTATGTATGCAGATATATGTATGTGTATGTGTTAAATTTTTTTTCTTTCCTTCAAGCAATTTTGGTACCTCTGTACGCCATTTGTTTCTGGTACTATAACATGAATGAGACTAGTCTGGTGATATAAAAAGGTTTTAAATGTTTGCTATTAGTGTTTGTATAAGTTTTGAGGTCCTACATGTGTCTCCAAAGTAGTAATTTTGTATGAGCAGTAGGCAATTCTTTCAGACCTAAAATCTGAATTTTCAACCTTACAAAATTGTTCATTATCAATTTCCGTAGTTCTTTTACCTGTTGTTATTGTCCATATTTGTTAAAATGTTTTGTTTTAATTTTATTAGGTACATCATCCTAAATTCAAAATGAGAATAACAAATGCGAGAATTAATGAAAATTTCAATTTTAATAAACTTTTTGAATTTTTTGCAGGCATTCGCGATGAAGAGACATGCGGTTGTAGCGCGGCGATATTAAACGTTTTTCACACACTATACACTGAACTATACGGGTCATAACTAATCCAAGTAAATGCTGGTACTGCAAAACTATGCACAATTAGCAACTGCCTAAGTCATTAAGCCCTGCATACCAGCGGAACTGCATCTACTTAAAAGTATCTCCATCCTTGTTAATAGGCCTCTATATCTTTATTAAGCGGCGAAGGGTTAAACGAGAATTGTGCGCAATAAACGAAATGGAATAGTTAACCCTGCAGCGGTCTTCACACTCACTTTAATTTAGTTAACTGTTCCGCTGCGCCCCGGGCGATGCAGGCCCCTGCACGGGAAGGGTTGAATGGTGACGCTGTTAATGAGTTGTCGACATAATTCGCTGGTGCTATGAAATTATTTTAAATAAGATAAATATATATTATCCAACATATTTAAATATTAATCATTCGGGGTTAAAATAACAAAATATTTTCTTCATTTTCTATAAAACTTTCAAATATTTATTGTTCCCATATAATTGCTAATTAAACACATTTTAACAAAATTATATATAAAACAATTCATTACCATCCATTACAGCCTGTGAAATTTCACTTGGAGTTGGCAACCGCAGTTTTTTTATTATTTTAAGCGGTTATCAGGAAGATTCTGCTGCTCATTTCTTATTTCAGTTCTCCTCTTTATCACCTCTGACGACACCCCGTGGTGTATAATATGGGCTAGTAGATATAAATCAATACCTTTATTTAATTGTTTTGCTATAAACATTGTTCATAATGATATTTAACTTTAATACGTAGTGTCTCAACAGTTTACACGTATTCAAGAACGTTCGCAGTATTTGTCTTACCATCAGACTTAAAACATTCAACTGCTGGTCATCGACCTGTTCTGAGTTTTGAGGATTAGTCAGCTGTGTAATGCTAAGTTTGGACTCATCACAATTCTAAACATTAAATTTTTTTTAATGATAGTAAATGGGAAAATGACTTAACAGTACATCTGATTTTAAGTGGATATTACACCATGTAGACTCATGCGACCAACTTCAAACATGTATTTACTGTAGTCCTCTGATTATTACGATGGAATGTGGCACTAGGTGGCAAAAGTAAGAGTACCACGTAATATTATAATTATAATAAACTGTTAATGACCCACTGCTAACGTGAGCTCCTACTCTTCGACAAAAAGAAAGAAAAATGGCGGCTTCGTGACGCAGTAATATAGCAATGAGTTTTCGTCTGAGGGTCGTGGGCTCGATTCCCGCACGGATCTAGTATTTGTACGGCCTACAAATAATAATTGTTACGGGTTTGGATGCTTGTTAAAATTAATATATTTAAACTGCCTCCACGATACAGGAAAAACTAGAATGAGAATTAATTCAAAATATCGATATAACCCATCACTAGCGCAGAATTTTCATCGCGAGTTAATTTATATCGAGCTGAGTCCCGGGTTGCACCCTCGCAGCTATTTAGAAGCTTTTAATCGCTCGATGAAGTGTTGCCCTCGCTGATTAATAGACGTCACTCGCGAATGGCATCGCAACGCGAAGTTATTGCGGCTCAAGGTATCAAGGCGAGGAAGCGAAAATTAAGAAATAAGCGTTGTATTTGTTGTTTTGTGAAATTACAGCGAATAGACATAAACAGAATTTCTGCTTTTATATGAAAGATAAAGCTAGCTGTCTTCAATTATTGGAAGTTAATGTTTAATTCAATTTGATAGTGGTATAGTGACGCTGCTGCTATATTGTGGTTGTGGCACAAATGGACAAAGTCTACAAACGTTCTAGGCACAGGACTCCTCTCCTTTCTGAGAAGGGTTTAGGACAAGGAAATGTCCGTCGCGCTGCCCCAATGCGTGTTGGTGAACTTTAGATTTATTCGAAATATTTTTTTTCTTATATCTCAGATATGCAGATTTCCTCACAATGTTTTTTTCTTCACCGCCGAGCACGTGGTAAATCAGCACTAAAAATCGCAATTAAAAATTTCATTGGTGCCGGCGCGGATCACCCTGGGTTGCTCGCGTACCAGAATATCAGAGTAAATAATTAAAAATTAAAACTTTTGTACAGCCGACTTCAATATAAGCGATTTCAATATAAGTTATTTAAGAATAACTCAATAACCATTGGTATGACCTTGATCAAACTCATATGGGACCACACGAGAACTATCAGCTTTCATATAAAAAAATAATAATCGAAATCGGTTCCCCCAGTACAAAGTTATGAGGTAACACACATAAAAAAAACATACATTCGAATTGAGTACCGTCTCCTTTTTGGAAGTCGGCAGAAATAGTAACTCAATGCTGCTGTGATTTTTATGGTGAGTGTAGAGAACCACATACCCTTTTTATTGGATACTGGAGATTCCATCTTAGTCGTCTGGGTAGACAACGGATCTGCATTTTGATCCTTAATCGAGGATATGATTTGGGCCACAGCATCCACTTACCATTAGGTGGACTGTATGCTCGCTTGACGTCTTTATTCCATAAAAAAACCATATATACATTTATAAGAAATTGATGCGAGACGAAGCGAAAGCAGATTTTAGACTTTTTAATTAATCTCACAGAATTAACATCGGTTATTGCTGACGAACGATTACAAATAAATAAAAAAATTGGCGTTGATTTACCGTTACCGTTACCTCCCCTCGCTTACCTTACCGGCCTTCTTCATAGACTTGGCCTTCCCCATAGATAGGTTACGTTTGGCAGGTGGGTTGACAACTGCAGTTTTTCTATTTTTAGTTGTTACTAGGAAAACTCTGCCCATCTCTTGGTTTGTTTCACTCTGTCATCTCTTACGCCGGCCACGGGATAATATGGGTTAGTCCGAAACAAACTTGTATCTGAATTCGAGTCTTTGCTGAACAAAGTCTCGGATTGGGGGCGACTAAATCTAGTCCAGTTTAATCCTCAGAAGACACAAGTTTGCGCGTTTACCGCTAAAAAGAACCCCTTTGTCGTATCTCCTCAGTTTCAAGGCACTCGACATATCGAGTGACGTGCAGTTTCGTGGTCACTTGGAAGAGAAGGCCAAATTGGCCTCTAAAAAGCTTGGCGTGCTCATCAGAGCGGGACAGTATTTCATGCCGGCACACCGCCTGCAACTTTACAAGGCGCAGGTTCGGCCTCACATGGAATACTGTTCCCATCTCTGGGCAGGGGCTCCCCAGTGCCAGCTCCTTCCACTTGACCGCATCCAGCGCAGAGCGGCTCGAATCGTCGACGACAGAGTCCTTTCCGATCGGCTCGATTCATTGGCACTGCGAAGAGATGTTGCATCCCTTTGCATTTTCTTTCGCATCTACCACCAGGAATTGTTCATAAATTATCCCAGCCGCCAAATTTTACGAACGCACATCGCGGCAGAACTCCCGATACCATCCACACCATCTGGATGATTGGCGGTCCACCACTGTGCGATTTAGAAGATGTTTTCTTCCTCGCACGATTTCCTTGTGGAATCGATTACCATCAGCGATTTTTCCGGACCGATACGACTTAGGGACCTTCAAGAAAAGAGCGTACTCCTTTTTAAAAGGCCGGCAACGCATCTGCAATTCCCTCCCTGGTGTTGCAGTTGTTCATGGGCGGCGGTAGTCACTTACCATCAGGTGAGCCGCACGCTCGTTTGCCCCCTCTCCTATAAAAAAAAAAGATATTCTTTCACCGCCGCCACATGCTTTTGATTTGATTGAAGTAAATCTTTAATCCTTTATATAGGTCACTGGGCATTAACCTCTTCTATTTTCTTCAATTTTTATAAATCATAAACTTACTGCAATCCCACCTGATAGTGTGCTGCAAAATTGGCCTTTAAACACGCTTTACTTAAAGTCTAGGTGACATTATATTAGGGCAGTAAATATAAGTCATTCTAAAACAAGATTGTATCAAGCTACCCAAGACAATGTTGTATTTGAATAAATACTAAAAAACAAACAGATGTGTAACCGCGGCTGTAGCTCGCTGCGCCGTGAAGTCTTAATGGTGTCGTAATTTAATTACATAACAATAATAAGCTGGACAATGTGCGAGCTCACAAGCACCTGCCTGTACAGGTTTACTCGCCACGCCGCTAGTTACACCGCAGCACCGGCGTGGACACGAACGGACATAGAGCACAAATAAACTTTATATTTTCTTTTAAGAAGGTACACTGCTTGGCTTTTAATGTTTCTTACTCCAAACCTAACTATTTTTAGAATACACAAACTGATTCAAAATCAAACGTGAAAAAATATACCTAAAGTACATTAACTCAAAGTAAAAAGTACTCAGTTATCAGTTTTCGTGCTTGGCATATATTTTCCTAGGGTTTGTCTAGGGGTATTTTTAAATCTTCGTTGCATATAATGTATGAACAAGAAATTTCTTGTATTCAGATGTACAAGAAAGTGTTATTAATTTATAAAATATTTCGCCAGACACAAAGTATGATCTTTCCGTACTACGTATATATAATTCTAGGATTTTCCTAGGAGTCCGTCAGCGTAGGAACTTTCCTATTTGAGTATACACTATACTTAATAGGATTACTGTTCACTAAGGTTGGTCGAATCAGTGCTAAAGATTAAATTACTTTTAAAAAGTATTTTTATATTATATACTAACATACATACATACATACAAATAAAATTAACGTATCTGCTTGCAACGTCAAAATAAAAGCTTTTTACTAAATGCATATGTCAGTATTTGCGCTACTTATAACAAAATAAAGCAACTTTTTAAATTTTTGTCTGTCTGTCTGTTTGTTCCGGCTAATCTCCGAAACGGCTGGACCGATTTTGACGGGGTTTTTACTGGCAGATAGCTGATGTTATAAGAAGTAACAAATGCTACATTTATTTTAGTAAAAGAACAAACAAATTAAAATCCATGAAATCTAATCGTAACAAATTCCACGCGGGCAAAGTTGCGGGGAACAGCCAGTATGGAAAAAAAAATTCTATTCTATTTTAATCTACTCTTTTTGAAGCCGTGGTTCTCAGTGATTATTTAACGCAGGTTATTGAAACTCGGCACAATTATAATTTCCAGCCACCCAATTACACATTGTTCCAAGTTTCGCATTCGAAACTTCGACTTGAGGTCGACTGCGTGCCCGTTTGTCACCCTTATTCTATAAAAAAAATTGTTGTTAATAAAAGTCACTACCAAAGAGCAAGCGAACGTTCGTGTCTGTTCGCGCTGTGTAATCATCGATATATTTGTAAAAACGGGAACCCGATAGAATCGCTGCGACTGGCCCGCTGTCACATCAGCTGGCTAACTAATGACCGCTGGTATCGTCCGCGATGCCATCAATCGCTCGATGTTTTATCGTCCATCGATAATGAATCGAGAACTGTATTCCATACTCGTCACTGCTTCGACAATGCTCATTTATTTTATATCCATAATTAGCACGAATATCGCAATTATTTACTTGATTTAAGTTACTATTGAATAACATTGGCCCGTTTTTTTTGTTATATAGGTATAATAAAAATAATAAATTCCCTTGGATAATCAATTTCGGTTAATATTTTGTATATACCGCAATATTATAATATTGCGAACAACTAAAGCATGTTGTCAGTTGACACATGGATTTGAGACGTACCATTTACTGCTGGCCGTATGAGGAAGTTCAACGTAGCTCAGAGAGCTATGGAGAGGTGTATGCTAGAATTTCTCACTGGCACTACGTAAAGATTTTGCATCTCTTTGCATATTTTATAGCATTTACCACAGAAGAGTGCTCTGAGGAATTGTTCGGACTAATTCCAGCCGCTCAATTTCACCATCGCACATCGCAGCAAAACTCGTGATACCATCCATACCATCTGGATGATTGGCGGTCCACCACTGTGCTATTTAAAAAATGTTTTCTTCCTCACAAAACTTCCATGTGGAATCTATAACGACCAGCGATTTTTCCGGACCGATACGACTTAGGGACCTTCAAGAAAAGAGCCTACTCCTTTTTAAAAGGCCGGCAACGCATCTGCAATTCCCCTGGTGTTGCAGTTGGTCATGGGCGGCGGTAGTCACTTACCATCAGGTGTTTGCCCCTCTCCCATATAAACAAAATTACTCTGGGATGGGTGGTTACTCTGGGTTTTTTTACGTGGTAGAGCCATGCTGCAGCTATATTAATAGTATAGTTGTAGCACGAATGGGTCGGCTCGACCGGGGAAGGACCACGCTTTCACAGAATACCAACGTAAAATAGCAGCTTTATGCTGCTGTGTTTCGTATGGTGAGTGTAGAGAACTGGAGACCCTTTTTACTGGAAATGAGGCATTCCATCTTAGTCCTCACGGGTGACGACGCATCTGCATTTTGATTTTAATAGAGGATAGATGTAGATGTCTATGGGTTGCAGCAACCACTTACCATGAGGTGGACTGTGTGCTCGTTTGTCACCCTTATCCTATAAAAAAGGTGGAAATCATAATACAGATATTCATAATGGAAACAGTGCAATTGAAATAGCCCAATAGAAAAGTAAGCTGAGTTAAAATAGGCCATAGAGCTCAAAAAACCAAAAAACAATCGATGAGGAAGAGAGGTTCTTGAGTAGCAGCCTCGTACCGTACCTTACTATGCGGAGTGACTAACTGCTAAGAGACATAGGAAGTCGATGGTTGCTGTTGGCTCAGGACAATGGATTTTAGACTTCTTTAGGAGAGGCCAATGTTTAACAGTGCACTTGCAACGGACGTAGAGCTGCAGCTATATTATGGTTGTAGCACGAATGGGTCGGCTCGACCGGGGAAGGACCACGCTCCCACAGAATACCAGCATAGAATAGCAGCTTAACACTGCTGTGTTTCGTATGGTGAGTGTAGAGAACCGGAGACCCTTTTTACTGGTAACGAGGCATTCCATCTTAGCTCACGGGTGACAACGCATCTGCATTTTAATTCGTAATACAAGATAGATGTAGATGTTTATAGGCCACAGCAACCACTAACCATCCACTAACCATCCAGTCCACCTGGACTGTGTGCTCCTTTGTCACCCATATCTTAAAAAAACTGTACTGATGATGATGATAACATTAATATTACTGTAACTCGATAATTTTTTTTTACTTTTTTCGTTAAGAATAACTAGACAATGTGGTCAAATGTTCGCCAGCAGGAACTAATTATGTCTAATATTTTATGTATTTAGTATGATGTGTTATAACCCAAGTCTATAAGTAAAATATTACATATATATTTTCAATAAGTATTATGTAGTAATCTATATTGAATAAAAATTAATATATTCTATTCTATCTTCTAACTTTTACTTTATATTTTATATTAGTGTGTGGAAAAAGTATTTTAATTAATGTGGTTAAGATTTCATTGTGATAGAGACATGCTGCAGCTGTAGGAAGGTTCTAGCACGAATGGGTCGGCTTGACCGGGGAAGGACAACGCTTTCATAGAATAACAGCGTAACATAGCAGCTCAATTCTACTGCGTTACTTATGGTGAGGTTAGATAACCAGAGACCCTTTTTACTGGATACGAGGCATTCCATCTCAGTCCTTAACGGTGACGACGCATCTACATTTTGATTTTTAATGGAGGATAAATGTCTATGGGCCTGAGTATTTGCTTACCATTCGGGTTAACTGTGTCATTTTTGGTCACCAAATATGAAGATGCATCATATGTGTCGTGCGAACGCGTAAATAGGGTCTCCGGTTCTCTACACTTACAATACAAAACACAGGAGCATTAAGCTGCTATTTTACACAGGTATGCCGTGAGAGCGTGGTTCCCCGGTCGGGCCGACACATTCGTGCTACAACAATAATAAATTTTCAACATGCCTCTACCACATACGAAACATAGTTGACGATGAAAAAACATAACAAGACATTTTCCAGTTCCATTTATTTCCGCCAGGGTTGCTAAAGTTTAGGTCATTAACTTTGTGTTACGCTTACAGTTACTTTGTACTTTTTCTATTTTGATAGATTTTTCTAATAATTCAAAATTTAAAAAAAACTTCGTTAAATTGCATTTGGTTTAAAACTACAACATTTCACTTATAAGACACTAGCACTCGCCCCGGCTTCGCACGGTTGATTTCTGGACCTCGACAACCACGCCACCTAGCGGGTCCAATTCTGAATCTAAAACATTCTCTAATCTACTTAATCATACACACAAAATATTATCAAAATCGGTCCAGACGTTTAGGAGGAGTTCAGTCACATACAAACGGACAGGAGAATTATATAATATATAGTATGCATATATTATACATATAAACCTTTTTCTTAAATTATTCTGTCTATTTATGTAGACTGCATCAAAATACATTTTGTAGTTTAAAAAACCTAAGCGTACAGACGGTGGGGAGCGACTGTTTTAAGTGATGCAGCGAGCATGCATATTTACAAATAACATTACATTTTGATTCATTGTTTTATGAAATTAGTTTCTAAGCTATTACTGGTTAGCGCAAGTCTTCTGTTTTATTACTTCGAATAACAGGAATCTTTGAATGTACTCCAAATACTTTTTTTAGAGATGCAGGTTTTCTTGAATTTCTTTTACAGTTGCATACATAATCTTTAAATTATGTATGCTTGACATTTATATTACAAAACTTTACCGACGGGGATAGTACTCAAGTAGAATTGGATGCCCCAGTGTTCCCAAGGCCATAATCAACATATTATCAAGAAATCACGATTTGAATTTAAAATATATTGTATGCATTACAAAACATTATATAATTAATGTTTTTCAAATAGCATAAATTAAGAAAATTATTTTGTAATCAACATTACAAACAACTTTGTTGAAACGGAAAGATTTTGTATGGCAACGTTATTTATGACAAGTTGTAAATTGTTTGAAATAAAATATTGAATTTAGAATGCCATCAACATAATTAACAACAATAATTATGTAAAATATATCAATAAGTGATTATGTTTTATTACGTAAAGCTTTTAGTGTTTTATTATTAAATAATTAAATGAAATGTTAACACATTTGATTCGGTACAATGTAAGCAGAGCATAATGTCTGTGTGTTGTGGTCGTAAAAACAGGAAATTATTGAGAAAA
Source organism: Parnassius glacialis (assembly GCA_033319125.1). NCBI lineage: Eukaryota > Metazoa > Arthropoda > Insecta > Lepidoptera > Papilionidae > Parnassius > Parnassius glacialis. The sequence continues at coordinate 52,761,535 of JAVANC010000021.1, read as the reverse complement.
TAATTATGACAGGCGACACGACTTCACTTTATAAACCATTAAATACCTTTATAGCTACGTAGGAATGTACTTCTACGTAAGAAATAGACGTCTTGCATAATATTTGTAACTAGCGACCCACCTCGACTTCGCTGAGATAAGATATTGGCTTAATGTGGCGTTATTCAAATTTAAGATGATCTAAGACCATTTATTAAAAAAAAAACGAAAAAGTGATAAATTTAAGAGCCTTGAGTTTTTCGGATAAAAAATATACCCAAGATCTCTCCTGGTTTTGCCGTCTATCTATTCGTAAAATTTCATGACAATAGGATCAGCCATTATAAAAATTAGCCCAAACATTTTTTTTATAGAAGAGGGGGCAAACGAACATGCGGCTTTTAACAGTGGTAGAACCACGCGGCAGCTTTTGCTGTCGCATGGATGGGCCGGCTCAAACCGGGGTGGTACGACGACCTCACAGAATACCAGCGTGAAGTAGAGGTTTACCTCTGCGTTTCGCTTGGTGAGTGCAGGTGGCCGGAGGCCCTTTTTACTGGAAATGAGGCATTCCATCTTAGTCCTCGCGGGTGACAACGCATCTGCATTTTGATTCGCAAACGAGGATAGATGTAGATGTCTATGGGCCGCAGCAACCACGTACCATCAGGTGGACTGTGTGCTCGTTTGTCACCCTTATCCTATTAAAAAAAAACCTGATGGTAAGTGACTACCGCCACCCATGAACAACCGCAACACGAGGGAATTGCAGATGCGTTGCCAACCTTTTAGAAAGGCGTAAGCTCTTTTCTTGAAGGTTCCTAAGTCGTATTGGTCCGGAAAATTCGCTGGTGGTAATTGATGCCACAAGGAAGTCGTGCGAGGGAGAAAACTTCTTCTAAATCGCACAGTGGTGGACCGCCAATCATCCAGATGGTATGGATGGTAACGCGAGTTTTGTCGCGATGTGCGATGGTGAAATTGAGCGACCAACTCCGGAGCACACGTCTTCAGTACAATGGGAGGGAGTTCATCGGGCCCACTCGACTTGCTAACGTCCAGGGAGAAGAGTGCTTTGCGAACCGAGCGCTGTGTAAACCGCACATCCGGCATGGAGCACTCACATCGCGGGATGGTCAGCGGTGTGTCGAGTTGGACGCAAAGAGAGAGCTCAACAGATCGGCTTTCTCCTTTGCTGAATGGGCCAGTGAGTCGTCCTTTTTGTGCAGAGATGGAAGACATGGTTGACAGAAGTTCCCTTGGACAGCCTTGGCGAAAGACCAGAATGCACGGATTCCTGAAGGAAGGCGATCTAGCTTCTCGCCAATTCTGCCGATGTGCTCAGACCTTGCCTTGGCAATGACGCTTTTGAAGGACCTGGAGGCGGAATTATACTTCTTTATAAGTGCGCTGGTGTTTACATCCTGAGACGTTGATGCGTAGCCCAGGCTCGCTAGCACTCCTGCTTATAGCGTGATGCTTTTTTATAGGAGCGACCAAACCATGGCTGGGATCTGCCTCCGATGGGCACCACAGAAGATGGAATAAAAAGTTCCTTACCCTGAAGTACCATATCAGCAACAGAATTGGCAACAACGCTGGGATCCTCCGGCGAGAAACAAACCCGCCCCCAAGGGTAGGATGCAAAAAAGACCGCATCCCGTCCCAATCGGCTGACCTGTGGCACCGTTCTCCTGATCAGACAATGGTCCGAAGAGCCCAGAGCTCCCAGAGGGGCATCGACGGAGACCTGATATCCGTCCGGATGAGAGGTCAGCAGAAGGTCCAGCAGGGAATGTACATGGTCTTCCATATCTCGGATCCGCGTAGGCGAAGTAACCAATTGTGTTAGACCATATGCCAAAGCAAAGTCATAGACAGATCTACCCGCATGATCGGTTAAACGAGAACCAAGCCATTCAGTGTGGTGGACGTTAAAATCACCGAGTATCACGATCTCTGCGGATGGGACCTGTTGTAGCACGGAGTATGCAGCCATTTAGACGTGGTCGATGAGTCGGTCTGTGTTGGCATTACCGCTATGGGACCTATAGAAGCACTCATAGACGCGGGATTTTAGTCTACGCGTACACTACCTTAAAAAAGAGCAAGGCCGGCTTCGCCTTATCAAGATGGTAATGGACAGCGTTAAGGTTGGAATGAAGTCCCCTGATGTTGCAAAAATTCACGGATAGCGTGACAGGGGTCGCCTTGGTTGTATTGCTCCGCTTGCCCCGAGCAGCATTAGTCGCGAGCGGAATTTTGCCGACCTTGAGCTTCCTCATACGGCCAGCAGTGAAGGACCACGTCTCAGATCCGTAAGTCATCACATACATATGTAGATAAAAATAAAATAGATAAAAATCCGTAAAAACTTTTTTCAATAAAATCCCTTTTTCATTTTTGTGACTTGTTTATGCACTTGTACTAGTTTCAGAATATTTATTTTAAATTATTATTGTATTAATTATAAAAATGACCTGGTTTCTCCTTACGGAATTATCAGGGTACCCTGATACAGTGAATGATGCACTAGTACGTAAGTGTTTCTACAAAACACAAAATGAAGCTGGAGTTTCACCAAGTGGCAACAATCTTAAGTATAAATTAAAAATCCCTTTTTGTGTTACCAAAGGAAAAACCTGATGTAGAAAATGTCAGCCATAATATTTCACTGAAGCACCAAAAATAATATTTACTAGGGAGGTAAAAAGTGATCAGCGTCAGCTAAACAAGCCGGCGTGTAGCGCAGACAATATAAAATAGGTATTGTTTAGCGGCGGTTTCGCCACGTCCAAAAGTCAACAGGGTACCGCCGCAATACAAAGGCATTTATTGTACGAATTTCACGCTTGCACGTAGGGTTGACTTTACTACGACCAACACATCTTGACACTTATATAGTTACGTTTTACGTGACGCTACACTGAGATGAAGACGGCTCAAGTGGGGTTCAAAGTTCTATGAGGTGGACCGTATTCTTTTTGTCAGCCTTGTATCAACAGGTATTTTTGTCCTTCATCGCGCACCCTCATTTTGCTTACTAAATTAGACGTCCTTAGTTTTCTACTCCGAGTTCAAGCAAATTCTTGTTCTTCGCAATAATTGGAAATCTATAAAAAAATATCACTGTTCTCATGACTTTTATACTGCGTCGAAGGCAATCTTTACTTGCATGTTATACTTGAGCATATTGGAAGATGATATGTAAGATGATGATACATCAGGTAGGGAATAATGTTCTTATGCAAGTAATATTTTACTGTAATATAATACGAATTAATTTAATGTAATACGAACTTGATTAAATAAAAAACCATTTAATAAATTTCGTATTAAATATATATTATAAATTGTGTTAAAATTAAATTACAAACACGAAAGATTTTGCTATAAATGATATAAATATTCATTGTGTCATCATCATCACATCATATTAATAGTTCATTGCTAAACACTAACTAGCCTGTCCGATAGATTGTCCCGTGCAATTCCCTCCCTGGTATTGCAGTTGTTCATGGGCGGCGGTAGCCACTTACCATCAGGTGAGCCGCATGCTCGTTTGCCCCCTCTCCTATAAAAAAAAATACGAGTATATCCCTTAGTTGCTTAGTTTGGCAGGCGCTCCAAGGAACTAAATGAGGTAGTATCAGTTATAAAATATAATTATTGTTTTGTGACGATGTTAATTCATCTCTTGCGTATTAAAATCAGGTCACGTAGATTAATTAAGTTAAATTTTACAGTATTAAAACGAAATTATTTTCCAAATACCAAGACAACAAAGTCGCTCCTCGACATCCCCGTGCGGCCACAGATCGCGGTGCGAGAATACGGAAGGGTTGCATCACTATACTACCCCACACAATTTTCGTCACGGTTATCCCTCCATGTGTACTGTACACATATTGCAACCACATCACCACAGACTAGATACGTTACATACGCTTATTTTGGTGTACTGCTATTTGTAATTTGTATTTATAATATATTCCATATTATAATACAAAATAGTTGATGTATAATGTAAAACACTTTCCACCCTTGCTCGTCACGCCGAGAGTAAAATTCCTAATTTTTATTTCAACAATGGAGATGGATAACTAGTTTCTAGTGTAAACAAATTGCTCCATTCAAGCAACTTTTTGTGCATTCAATTGTTCAGAAGCATAAAGTGTGTTGCTACGCGATTCAAGTCAAATATACTTTGATTTAGAATAACTTTATTGGACACTCAGATATAATATATTTAAATAGTTTTAATGTTGACGTTTTATTTTTAAGTTTATTTAAAAACCTGATATCATCTAATATTCTTATCGATGTTTATCTATATTTTTATTTCTTTTTATATTCATGTATCTTATTAAATCACTTGTTCTTCTTGAGTACGTTATAGTACACTATTGGACTTAAGTCTTTCGAGTTTTAGAGAAGATTTGCCTTAATCGCCATATTTCCCAAGCAGCATGCAAGCTGTATACGAGCTGTATTGAAATTTGTTTTATACTAGAGTTTGTATTTTCTGGCTGTATAAAAGCTGTATAAGCGCTTATACAGTTCTTATAAGTAAAAATTTGGTACAAATTATGCAGCTTTATCGTTAGTATTGATGTACAGTAGCTGTACAAGGATAAAAGAGACTGTTTAACTGCTATATTACAGCTATTATTTGGTATGCCAGGAAATTATTACACTACGAATACTGTCTTATAAGTAACTTATAAAGACAAACGTTCAATCAGCGAGCTATAGAGTCGGCTATGCTCGGAGTTTATCTGCGTGATATATTTAAAAATGAGGATATCTGAAGTAGAACCAGAGTTACCAACATAGCCCAACGGATTAGTAAGCTGAAGTGGCAATGGGCCGGCCATAGTTCGAAGAATCGGTTCTTCGGTTGTCGGCAACCGATGGGGAAAAAAGGTTCTCGAGTGGTGGCCTCGTACCGACATCCGTCCACTAGATGGAGTGACGACCTGGTAAGACATACAGGAAGTCGACAGATGCAGGTGGCTCATGACCGTGCTTTGTGGTATTCGTTGGGGGAGGCCTATGTTCAACAGTGGACTTGTGAAGGGCTGCAATGATGATAATGATGATGACTATCCTTTTAATGCACCAAATCTTTTTCTTTTTGCCACATATTGATAATTTATTTTGTTCTCTAGCACAGTATAAACACACAATGCATGTGCAAACATAACGCGATATTCTGTCACTTATTCAGATTTAAGTTGTACTGTGACTGTTATTTATTTTTTTAGTTTTATATCACTCTCATAGACAGAAGTCATAAAACTACTTTATTTACAAAAGTGTACAATGATACCATAAGAATAAGTATTACAAGAAAATTTTGCACACACCATTGTTCAGAAATATGATTTTAGTGATACTATAATAACACTTAGAGCTGTATAAGCAAAGTACAGCATGCAAAAGACAACTTCTATACAGCTTTAATGATAAAATCAGATTCGAAGTGATACAAAACACTTCAAGTTGTGTAATTGACACAACTTGAATTGTTTTGTACAACAGACGAGGACACAGAAAAATGAGAAGCGGCATGTGCACAGAAGTCGAAAGTATATAAGCTGTTATTATAAGAGATTAATGGAACTTACCAAGTGAAGTTCAATCCTTATTATATGATGTGTTTTGTTCGAAGATATATATTTTACCATGTAGTTTCCTTCATTTTACTGCTAGTTAACATGCATTTGTTCAGAGTTTTTTTTTGAGATGTCCACACTCTGAACCTGGTAACCCTGTAACTTATCTAGCAATGTCATTAGTTTTAGAGATATATTTTCATAACTCTACATGTGTGTGATACATAAAATAGGGTAGGGTGGGTGTATATATCTTCGAACAAAACACATCATATAATAAGGATTGAACTTCACTTGGTAAGTTCCTTTAATCTCTTATTATATTTTTGTGTTTTGTTCTCGATATATATTTTACCATGTAGATATTCAGAGACCAGTAAAGTTATGACTATTTATCATTCATTATTTTGTATCTATTACAAAGTAATACAATAATTAAATACAATTATCACATAGTTGATATAATCATAAATTTTTAAGATTAATTAAACTGTGTTATCTTAATTAATTTTATTAAAGTAAGTGTTTTTAGTCTATTTGTTTACAGACTTAGATTAATGTACTTAGTTTGCGTTAGCTTTACTTAGCTGAAAGAATGTAATTAGCAAAGTTATTATCCTCTTGAATTAGCCTGTTGTAGAATTTTGCAAAATTCTCAGAAGACTTCGACCATCCAGCAGTTTTTCTAATGATGTCTAATGATACGCCTAAATTTTTTGTATTAGATGTAGAGGCGTGTCTCGTGTTGTGAGCTTTAAATTTCTTTGTATCTATACCACTCTCACACAATACGCTTTTAATCCATCGACTGATGGTTTGAGCAGTAGCCTGTTTATAAGGCTTTTTAAATGTTATCAACAAGTAGCCTATGTCACCTCTTATCTTGTTGTAATTTTTATATATTCTTCTAGTGCTTTAGCTGGGCAGATGGATTGGTCCTCATCAAAGTATGGGATAAACATTCTAGGTTGTTGCGTTCTCAAACTGGAAGTTTTTAGGATGTCTGTTATATTCACATAAATCCCTTCGCTTGAATGAACTAAATTAGATAATTTAATGACTGAGATGGTTTGAGCTCTATGTGCTGTACTGGCCAGAAGAATGGTCACTTTTTTCACAATTTTTTCGAATCTTAGTATATTGTTTGGGTACCATTTACTTATGCAGTTTAGAACTTTGGATGGGTTCCATGTTGATGTATATTTGGGTAGTGGAGGTCTTTCTCGATAGAAACCTTTAAAAAGTCTTTTTATTCTGTCATAATTATTATTTTTAAAATTCAATATTAAGGACAATGCTGACCTGTGTGCATTAAGTGTACCATATGATTATCCGTTTAGAAAACAATTTGTTAAGAAAGACATTACCATAGGCACAGATGCCTCATATGGTAATATTCTATTTTCTATACAGAATGGCCACCATATTTTGTATGTAACACTGTATTGATCAAGAATATTCTTAGGTAATGAGTTAATCATAATGTCAAGTGCAGCCTTAGGCACAGATTTATTAGTTAGTGCTTGCTGGAGAGGTTCCCTGCAACCAATGTAAGTTGTTGATACAGTGAGTGAGTAATCCTGAAAGGAAAAAGTAGTAACTTTTTGTGTGGTTTCAATATTATCCAGGCAGATATTAGTAAACTTTGGGCGAGTGGGAACCAGGGTTGTGAAGGCCACCAGGGAATAACATCTATTCCTATGGCCTTATTATTCTTTATTTTTTGTAAGCATTTCAATATGAGGCTAAAGGGTGGGAATGCATAAAAGTACAGGTTTCCCCAGTGGATGGTAAAGGCATCTATATTTAATGCCTCTGGGTCTTGTTTCCATGATATATATTTACTGCACTTAGCGTTTTGTCTAAATGCAAATAAATCTATTTCTGGCATTCCTAGCTCCTTAGTTATTATATTGTATGCTTTTTCACATAATTCCCATTCGGTATTAATATTGGTCTTTCTTGATTCAAAATCTTTCTGTATTATCTTTAGAACTTATGTATGATGCTGTAAGTTTTATATGACATTCTTCACACCATTGCCAAATATTTCTAGCTAGCTGGTTAAGGTGTGGGAATTGTATGCCTCCCATCCTATTGACATAAGATATTGCAGTTGTATTATCTACTATTAATAAAATCTCACAATTTTTCTCATATTTTGTAAATAATATTAAACCAAGAAAGACTGCTTTTAATTCTAAGTAATTAATATGATACTCTTTTTCACTTATTTTCCATAGTCCATTAACTTTTTCTTTGCCACATACACAGCCCCAGCCTGTTCTACTAGCATCTGTATAGATTTCTTTTGTGTATTGATTTTTCCTAATATGTTTACATGTATTACCTATTTTTAATAACCACCAGCTAAGGTCTTCTTTAATTATTGATGGGAGGGTTATTGTAGCATCATAATTACCGTTGTTTTGTATTAAGGTTAGATATTTATGGCGTTCTAGAATTTTTGTATATAACCATCCGTATTCTATGGCTGGGCAGACTGCTGTCAAAGTTCCTATCAATTTTGATAGCTCTCTAATAGTACAGTGTTTAATTTTATAAATTTATTTACAAGTGATGATACAATAACCCTTTTATCGTTTGGTAGAGAGATGGTCATGTTAGTGGAATTAAACTGGAAGCCAAGATATTTGAATTTTTGTTTGGGCTCTAAAGCACTTTTTTCTTTATTAATAATAATTCCAAGAGTTTTGTTGTTTCTTGGACATTTTTGAGGTAGCTAATATAACTTGATCCAATACATAGTATAATAAGTCCTAGGTATTCCAAGAGTTTTGTTGTTTCGTGGACATTTTTGAGGCAGCTAATATAACTTGACCCAATCCAAAGTATATCGTCCAAATATATTACAGAATTAAGCCACCTTGAGCGCAGATGTGTGACCACAACTTTCATTATTTTTGTAAAGACACATGGGGATGAGCATAGGCCATAGGGTAGTGCATTAAATTCATAATACTTATTATTATAAATAAATCTTAAAAATGTCTTTGACTGTTGTCAATTGGAACTAAAAGATAATCCTCTTTTAAGTCTATTGTTGCACAGAATGCACCTTTTGTCAGCAATCCAATTACCGTTCTGTAGTCTTCCATTTTAAAGTGGGGTACAGAGATAAATTTATTTAATTGTTTTAATTTGAGGATAAATCTCATTTCTCCGTTAGGTTTCTTTCTTAAAAAGAAATTAGATAAAAACTGATGATTAGATGGCTGACATAAGGATATTGCCCCTATTTTAATAAGTTTTTTTCACTTCAATACACATTTGCTGTTGTTCTTCATTACTTGTTGGTTTAAACTGAGATGGTTTTGTTTTTTGTATAACTTGTGTAGAGAAAGGGATTTTGTAACCCCTCACCCACTTAAGAATCTGCTGGTTGTCAGTGATGTTTTCCAAACAAGAGACAAAATGTTTTAGTCTACATGCATGACATAGCTTTATTTCTGCACACGGGATTTGACATCCTTTGACTGAAGAGCTGGAGCAGTTGCCCCTGTCCGACGGATTGGCAGCATTGGCTTCTTGTACTCACCCCGTGCTGTGCTCCGTGTTGCTGGAGCATACTTTTGTTGAGTTCGGAGTGGGCCGCTGAAGTTTTCCTGTTTGTTACTTTTGTGCTGTGAGTACACAATTTTGATTGTTTTATAGTCAATCTTTTTGATAGCTTGACTAAATTTTTCTATAATTTTTACAGCTTTAATTTTTTCAGATAGGTTTCTACCATACAGAAATACATCATGGTCAACATCCTTAATTACATTTAGAAAGCTTTTATCTAATGTAGGTGTTATTAACTTCTTCCTAGTTTGAGTCTCGTTAAAGTGAAGATCTGTAAGTATCCTCGCTGCGTCGTTTAAGTTTTTTTATTATTTGCATTTTTTTTCCTTTATCTTTCAGCACAAGTGACATGGCCCTACCAAAGGGCTGTCAGGCCTATACCTAGTTGCTGCTGAAAGATCTCAATCTTTTTATCGCAATTTTTCGCCATTTCTGTAATAGCTGTGGCGATTTCTGGATTTAATATGGGGGCTAGGAGCAGGTCACAGTTTGATGGAATTTGGTACAGCTTTGTTATATTTTGTTTATCCTCTTTGTTGAGGCCTTTCCTAAGAATAGGTGTCCAGCGTAATGCCAAGTTGTCGCTTATATCTGGGCCAAATTTTTGCTCTTCCACAACTGGGTCGCCCAAAATGAGGAGCACCTCGGGATCTAATCCTGAGGTGCTCCTCATTTTGGGCCGCTGTCTCCTTATCCACCTTGTCTAAAGGCATGTGCCGCTCTGTCATTTCGACAACCTCAATAGTTTTGGGTCTGCCTCATTACAAGTAACAGTATCACCATGATGGTGAGTTAGCTCGACAGTGTTCGATTCTGAGGCTGCTTCTGGAGACTGTGGTGTCCCCCCTCCTCACTTCTATTATTTCGTCATCTGTAAAGATGTGAATTACATGTAATTAGGAGCATAACGCGTACGGTATCGCGTACAATACGCGCTAGCAGAATACCTTCGTAATGTCTCGCGAACATTCCCCGGGCCTAATAACGCTCGTGTGTGCATCTCGTACACACCCCGAGTAGCAATTTTGCTTAATTTTGTTTCTTACCTTGAGTTTCGACAAAATTATCGTATTCGATAGGGTCGTCGGACAGCGGTTACGTTGTGTTTCTTCCAGTTTCCTGATTTTTCTATAATATCTTTGTGAATTACGTTCTATATCTTCTTTTCGCCTTTTTGGCATTATTCTTTTAAAACTGACTTTATGTAACACTTTTCACACACTCTACTTTAGTAATATAGACAAACATTCCTCGATATTTTCTTTTAACAATAATGAAACCACATCAAAATCCATAAAGTAGATTAAAAGTTTTATTTGAATACACGGACAGACACGTCAACCATTTGTAGTAGAATTCGAGTGACAAGGTAGCCTGAGTAGATGAAACAGTGGTAGTGGTAGAGCCACGCGGCAGCGTTTGCTGTCGCACGGATGGGCCGGCTCGAACCGGGGTGGTACCACGACCTCACAGAATACCAGCGTGAAGTAGACGTTTACCTCTGCGTTTTGCTTGGTGAGTGCAGGTGACCGGAGGCCCTTTTTACTGGAAATGAGGCATTCCATCTTAGTCCTCACGGGTGACAACGCATCTACATTTTGAATTGTAATAGAGGATAGATGTAGATGTCTATGGGCCGCAGCAACCACTTACCATCAGGTGGACTGTGTGCTCGTTTGTCACCCTTATCCTGTAAAAAAAAAAAAAAGATGCCAAATCAAATCTGATATAATGGCGGAGATGATCTTGATTATATAGATCACAAATCCTCGCAAAAGAATACCGATTCCTACCAAGGATCATCCTATTGAACGCGAGCCTATTGAAATTAAAAAAAAAAACATCCTAATTTCAATACAGAAGATGGATAATTGCTGCCATCTGCTTGGGATCCTATAATTAACACAGAATACCAGCGTAAAATAGCAGCTTAATGTTGCTGTGTTTCGTATGGTGAGTATAGAGAATCGGAGACCTGTTTTACTAGAAAAGAGGCATTCTATCTTAGTCCTCATGGCTGACAACGCATCTGCATTTTAATTCGCAAACGAACATAGATGTAGATGTCTATGGGCCACAGCAACAACTTACTTTCAGGTGGACTGTGTGCTCATTTGTCACCCTTATTCTATAAAAAAAATAACAAAATTAAATCCAAACCTAAGCATACTACTGCAAGACTTCAAGATACTGTAAGTTCATTCTGCGTAAAACCAAAAATTAATATTAAAAAACTGAAGGTAGCCGGGCTAACTGTGACAACTCCCCCCCCCCCCCCCCCGTGACCATAGGTTGCTGTAAAGCACCTGAAGAGGTCGGGAATTAAAATAGTAAATTAAACGCGATAAAATCCGTAAAAATAGTTTTATTTAATGTGTAGTGTTCGCGTTATAAGAGATCTTTATGTAAATAAATTAAATCAATCCAAGCATACAACTGCAAGGCTTCAAGATATTTTATATTATTTTTGCATAGATCGGACCAAAAATTATACTTTGAAGCTGAAGATAGCCGGACTAACTATGACATTGGGATACTGATCGATGCTGCAAGGTACTCGAAATGTCGATAATATAAAATAACTAAATTAAACGCGATAAAATCCTTAAAACAAAACTAGTTTCATTCAATATGAAGTGTTCGCGTAAATAAAAATATCAGTGTAAAACCCTTCTAAACAATAAAAAATATTGATATTATTATTCTTGTTTTTTTTTCTTATTATAAGCCAGTGCTTGACCACAATTCGTTTAAAGACGAACAAAATGTCGTTCACGGTTCGTGAGTTTGTATGAAGAGCATGAAACTCGAGTAACGTCTCAAACTGCTACAGTTGCGGTATAGAACTATTAGCTTGATATTATTTTTCATAAGCAATCTTATTCCTTTGTTACAAGTCACATCATAATACAATCACGATTTAATTTTACGTAACACAGAGATATCATTACCCGATATGTGGAAATAGCTTAACGCTAAATTTCATTTTTTATTTTATTTTTTGATTTACATATTTATGACCAATACTGAAGAATGTGGGATTAACCTCTAAAGCGAAAAGTCACATGTCCTGTTCTTCCATGTCATTTAAGTCTTCATCGCCATCAACAATATGATTGTTCTCGCACCTGTTATACTATAAGTCCTCTGTTGGACATAGGCTTTCTTATAAGACAGCGAAAAACTGCATGCCACAGCCACCTGCAAAAATTGACTCCCAGCACGATTTGAATAACACTTCTTCTTCTTTCGTACTATATGGTCGACAGTTGGCATATAGCTGGTCACTGGTCAGAAGTTTTTCTGCGTGATAGAATCTGAAACTAATAAATACGCAGTAGATCCGGGTATACCGACGAATCAAATGAATCTTTAGCCTAAAATAGCATCATTAGGGTTATACAACAAGGAACCCTTATAGTTTCGCCATGTCCGTCAGTCAGTCCGTCCATCCGAGCATTTGCTCAGAGACCCTAGGTGCTACAAATCTGTAATTTAGCATAGTTATAGATATTAATCACGCCTATAAACTGTGAAATAAAATCTTAAAAAACATTTTTATTTTGGGTAGTTAATGGAGGATGAATTTCTTAACCCGCGATTTTTATTTATTTCCGAAAATAAAAGAAAAACTTAGTAGAAAACATTTTATGTACGCCGAGGAAGCAGTGACTGCGTTTCAAAATACCCGTCAGAGAGACCCCTAAGGACGAGTGGGCAAAGTGCTTTTCTCAGTTGTTCCATCGGATGCAGCGATGTATTGATGTAAATGTACAAATTTTGAAAAGATATAATAAAACTAATAACTTGCTAGTTTGTTCAGTTTTTAATTTTTTAAGAACTTTCAGTGTCACCCTCGTATCTTAGCGATCGAACTGCGAATTCACTATTATTATATTATTAATGATTTATTACTCATTATCAAGAAAGCCCACGTATTGTCACGGGCAACTACGGAACCTTGATGGAGTCCCTCCCAAAGTACTGAAGACGTGTGCTCCGGAGTTGGTACCGGTTTTAACACGTCTTTTTCGGTACTCCTTTTCCCAAGACGTAGTCCCGAATTCATGGAAGACAGCTTTGATCCACCCGATCCCTAAAAAAGGCGACCGCTCAAACCCGTCTACACTACTAACTACAGGCCAATCGCCATCACCTCCTTGTTCTTCAAAACGTATAGAGAAGTGATAGAAATAGGGAAAGTAATCAATTGCACTCTTATGGAGAAATTTGAAGGTAAATGCTGTTTCATTCCTAACGGATCTTCCCTCACTTATCGATACAGTCCACAATAAGACGTCAAGACCGGGACCACTTCAAGAGGATCCGCAATCTTTGTGGTGGACCTTTTCTTTTGAGAAAGGGGCTGCAGATGCTCTCTTGGGATACTACTTCACGGGGTTCACGTCCACCTCGTTAACCGCCCGAACCCGACGGGGAGCGATAAAGAGTTTCTGGGTAGAACGTCTATGATAGATTAATCCCAGTTTGATTGGTTCCTTTCAGATGAGGGATTTATAACGAGGGCATGCTGACTGCAGATGCCGTTTCAATTGGAATCCATTATATACTGCCAGCTCATGAGGTACCTTCAGGATCACCAGATGATTAGTGACCGCCAGTGCGGTTTTCGTTGGGGTCGATCAGTTGGTGATCTTCTGGTCTACCTGACTCATAGATGGAGGGAGGCAGTAGAGTCCACGAGGGAGGCATTGGCCGTTAGTTTGTACATAGCGAAGGCCTTCGATCGAGTCTGCCACATAGCGCTTCTTTCGAGGCTTCCTTCCTATGGGCTTCCCGAGAAATTATGCAAATGGATCACCAGTTTCCTTGATGATTGGAGCATCAATGTCGTAGTAGAAGGTGGATGCTCTGATTTCAAGTCTATCAACGCTGATATTCCACAAGGCTGTAAGCTATCACCAACGCTGTTTCTCTGATATGTTGCAAACTGTCAACATTCGTTTCTATTCAGACTACAGCACTAGTAAGGCATCGCCTTATATACCGGTCGTGTCAATATTTTTCGGGAAAACGTCGCCGAGTACCGAGACCAACTTGTGTCTGAAGTTGAGTCTTTGCTGAACAAAGTCTCGGATTGGGGCGATAAATCTAGTCCAGTTCAATCCCCAGAAGACACAAGTTTGCGCGTTTACCGCTAATAAGAACCCCTTTGTCGTATCTCCTCAGTTTCAAGGCACTCCCCTTGCTGCCTCAGCTAGCATCGGAATTCTCGACATCGACATATCGAATAGTGTGCAGTTTCGTGGTCACTTGGAAGGGAAGGCCAAATTGGCCGCTAAAAAGTTTGACGTGCTCAGCAGAACGAGACAGTATTTCATGCCGGCACATCGCTTGCAACTTTACAAAACGCAAGTTCGGCCTCACATGGATTACTGTTCTCATCTCTGGGCCGGGGCACCCCAGTGCCAGCTCCTTCCACTTGACCGCATCCAGCGCAGAGCGGTTCGAATCTTCTACGACCGAGTTCTTTCTGATCGGCTCGATACACTAACACTGCGTAGGGATGTTGCATCCCTGTGCATTTTCTATCTGGGGGCACCGCAGTGCCCCTGCCAAGTCGAGCAAAAATATATGGCCAAGTCAATCTATTTATTTCAAATATAAAAGATTTTTAGTATCGATGTGGTCACTATAAGATGTTGTTAGGTTAGCTAATTACGAAATAACTTAAGACAGAAGGACGCTTAAGTAGGGACTGAATAAATTAATACCGACTAGGCATTGCGGTGGCATATTATAGGATTATCCGAAGTCCGAAGAGAGGGGGAGGACACGGTAATCCTCGAATCCGGCAACTTGCTCTATCACCGGGAGGGCGAACATCTGTCCCAAGGAGGTGTCGGATTTATCGTCCACAAGTCTCTCGTTAACAACGTTGTAAAGATCGGGAGTGTGTCGACGAGGGTTGCGTACCTTATACTCAGAATCACCAAACGGTATTCGCTGAAGGTCATACAGGTTTACGCACCAACCTCGGCACACCCCGATGAGGAGGTGGAGGAAATGTATGAGGATATCTCTAGAGCCATGCATTCCTCCAAAACCCAATATACGGTGTTAATGGGAGACTTCAATGCAAAACTAGGCACAAGAGAGAACGGTGAGCTGAAAGTAGGGAAATTTGGAATAGGGCAACGGAACCCAAGGGGCCAGCAGCTGGCCGACTTCATGGAGAAAGAGGGACTCTTTATGATGAACTCTTTCTTCAAGAAGCGGCCCCACAGGAAGTGGACCTGGTTGAGCCCCGACGGTTCGACAAAAAATGAGATTGACTTCATTATGACGACCAGACGACAACTGTTCAGTGATGTCTCAGTGATCGCGAGGGTGAAAACCGGCAGCGATCACCGAATGGTTAGAGGCACACTGAACCTAAATGTTAAGTTGGAGAGGTCTCGTCTGATGAAGTCAACGCTCCGTCCCCCTCGTGCTCTAATCCAAAGTCCCGAAACCTTTCAGCTCGAGTTACGAAACCGTTTTCAGTGCCTAGAAGACTGCAATGAAGTGGACGATATGAATGACAAGCTCGTGGAAACTGTCCATGCGGTCGGAGCTAAGTTCTGCAAGACCCGCCGCAGAAGAACACAAAAACTCTCCGATCACACTCTTAATCTCATGGCTGTTAGACGGGAGATGAGGCTACATTCTTCAACAGATTTGACAGCATACAGGCAAGTGAACAGACAGATCTCCAAATGCATGCGGCGGGACTTACGCAACTTCAATACAGCTCGTATTGAAGAAGCGATCGAGCGGAACCAAGGCTCTAAAGTCTTTGCCAGAGATCTGTCTGCCAGAAAGAGCCAACTGTCAAAGCTGAAGACCGAATGTGGCAGCATCGTTTCCGGGGCACCTGAGATTTTGAGTGAGATTGAGAGGTTCTATGGGCAGCTGTACACGTCATCGTTGGAGCCACACGCAAGTGTGAGTAACGATCCAAGAGCGAGTCTTATCCGACACTATTCCGAAGATATCCCGGACGTCAGTCTGAGCGAGATTAGAATGGCTCTCCAGCACCTTAAAAACGGCAAGGCCCCAGGCGAGGATGGAATTACAGCGGAGCTTCTGAAAGCGGGTGGAAGACCGGTACTTGAAGTCCTTCAGAAGCTCTTTAATTCCGTCCTCCATGGTGGCATAACACCGGAGGCGTGGAGCAGAAGTGCGGTGGTCTTGTTCTTCAAGAAAGGTGACAACGCTCTCTTGAAGAACTACAGACCGATTTCCCTTCTGAGCCGCGTCTACATGCTGTTTTCGAGAGTCATTACGAATCGTCTTGCGCGCAGATTTGACGACTTCCAGCCTCCCGAACAAGCCGGTTTCCGAAAGGGCTTTAGCACCATAGACCACATACATACCCTACGGCAAATTGTACAGAAGTCCGAAGAGTACAATTTGCCACTATGTCTGGCGTATGTGGACTATGAGAAAGCCTTTGATTCCGTCGAAATTTGGGCGGTGCTGCAGTCCCTTCAGCGGTGCCAAGTTGACTGTCGGTATATCGAAGTGCTGAAGTGTTTGTACAGTAGGGCTACGATGGCTATCCGAGTACAGAACCAGAGTACGAAACCCATCCAATTGCAGAGAGGTGTAAGACAGGGTGATGTTATATCCCCGAAACTCTTCACCGCTGCATTGGAAGACGTTTTCAAGCTTCTGGACTGGAAAGGATACGGTATCAACATCAATGGCGAATACATCACTCACCTTCGATTTGCCGACGATATAGTCCTTATGGCAGAATCGCTGGAGGACCTAAGCACTATGCTCAATGACCTCAATAGTGTCTCCCAACGGATAGGTCTTAAGATGAACATGGACAAAACAAAGATCATGTTTAATGTCCATGTCACACCTATGCCGGTAGTTGTTGGGAGCACTAAGCTCGAAGTTGTTGACGAGTATGTTTACCTGGGACAAATAGTCCGACTAGGTAAGTCCAACTTCGACCGAGAGGTCAATCGACGGATTCAACTCGGCTGGGCAGCGTTCGGGAAGCTACGACACATCTTCTTGTCAGACATACCTCAAAACCTTAAAACGAAATTGTACAACCAGTGCGTGTTGCCAGTGATGACTTACGGAACTGAGACGTGGTCCTTCACTGCTGGCCGTATGAGGAAGCTCAAGGTCGCTCAGCGAGCTATGGAGAGGGCTATGCTCGGAGTTTCTCTGCGTGATAAACTTAGGAATAAGGATATCCGCAGTAGAACCAGAGTAACCGACATAGCCCAACGGATTAGTAAGCTGAAGTGGCAGTGGGCCGGCCATATAGCTCGAAGAACCGACAACCGATGGGGAAGAAAGGTTCTCGAGTGGCAGCCTCGTACCGGTAGGCGAAGTGTAGGGCGTCCCCCCACGAGATGGAGTGACGACCTGGTAAGACATGCAGGAAGTCGATGGATGCAGGTGGCTCAGGACCGTGCTTTGTGGCATTCTTTGGGGGAGGCCTATGTTCAGCAGTGGACTTGTGAAGGGCTGTAATGATGATGATGATGATGACTAGGCATTACATGGATCACACAACTTTTTACGGTAGAAGAACTGAGTTGCGAGACTTGTTTTTTTTACAAGTTATGTTTTTGATGGGGTCGAATCTACCACAGAGAGTGCTCTTGGCGGCTGTAATTAATCCGAACAATTTTCACGAACGCACATCGCGTCAAAATTCACAATACTATCCTCACTATCTGGATGCTTTGCAGTCCACGACTGTGCGTTTTACTAGGATTTTTCTTCCTCGTACAACTTCTCGGTGGAATTGTTTGCCACCGGCGATTTTCCCGGACCGATACGACTTAGGGACCTTCAAGAAAAGAGCTTACACCTTTCTAAAAGGCCGGCAACGTATCTGCAATTCCCCTGGTGTTGCGGTTGTTCATGGGCGGCGGTAGTCACTTACCATCAGGTGAACCACATGCTCGTTTGCCCCCTCTTCCATAAAAAAAACTCTACATTGTGCGTGACCAGACACGGACTTCGCCAGTTCTTTTTTTTTTGTTAATTTAAGTAAATCAATTACAAAATTAGAAACAGTTACAAAGAATCTTGACATGGATTTCTGATATCCATGGCTTTCAATTTAAAATACAGTTTTAAAGACGATGGTTTTCTTCGCAACAACATGTTGTAAATATCTAACATCTAGGCATCTAACTACTCCCTATGCCACCGCAGAGTAAAAATACGCAGAAAAAGCAAGTACTCAGTATAGGTAAGTGGTTCATTGTAAATGTGTCTAGGTCTAGTTATGAGCTTACCTATTTTCCAATATTTGCCAGTTTGTTAAAAAATGGCCTAATAAATATCTCAAAAAAATATTAACTAGATGCGTGTACACAAAAAATAGCTGATAGTAAGAGATTTGGGTCATTATTTAATACATTACATAATATAAAATCTCACGTATGTCACCCAGAGTGGTAGTCATGGGCACATCTTTTATGATTTTTTCAAATCCATACAATTCATCTCATGCTTGGCCCTTTATCATTTACTTGTATTCCCTTTAACCATTTGACTGTCCAGTGGCGGATTAGAACTCCGGCCTTTAAAATAGTTTTCTTCTTACTTCTTCAGATTTCTATATCTAAGAAAAAAATTTTAAAAGAGATAACTTTGTTTAGCACGAATGGGTCGGCTCGACCGGGGAAGGACCACGCTCTCACAGAATACCAGCGTAAAATAGCAGCTAAACGCTGCTGTGTTTCGTATGGTGAGTGTAGAGAACCGGAGACCTTTTTTACTGGAAACTAGGCATTTCATATTAGTCCTCAAGGCTGACAACGTATCTGCATTTTGATTCGCAAACGAGGAGAGATGTAGATGTCTATGGGCCTCAGCAACCACTTACCATCAGGTGCACTGTGTGATCGTTTGTCACCTAATTTCTATAAAAAAAATATTTTATTTCTGAAGCAATAATAAAACCAATTCCAATCTCTCATACCATCGATAATAGTGATTTATTAGAAATTGTAAAAATGAATTATTTAGCCGGCAATAATTCCGAAGTTCCGCGGTGTAGTGGCGCAAGGGTTGGGGGCGATATCGCGCCATATGTGGTCAATTTCTAGCCGCTTTACCCTTGTCGCGGTGAATTACCCCTAATCCTGCAGTAATGTCAACACTTTTATATAAGTTTCACAAGATTATGTATTTACTTCACAGTTTTGGCTTAGGTACTGTTCAGAGTTAAGGAAAAGGGCTCTGTTAAGAGTTTATGTGTGATAGAATTTGTAATGAAGACTTCGGCAAAAGGATCAGGTTAACCGATTTAGTTCGGAGAACCGACAATCGATGGGGAAGAGAGATTTTCGAGTGGCTGCCGTACTGATAAACACAGTGTTGGGCGACCCTAAACTAGATGACCTGATGAAATTAGCAGGGAGTAGATGGATGCAGGTGACTTAGGACCGTGCTTGTGGCTATATAGCAGCAGCTATGTTCAGCAGTCGACTTCTGGTGATCTGTAATATGGGAATTTATAAAAGGTTAATAAAATATAAACGATGATGCAGATTGCTCAGGACTCTGTTTTCTGACATTCCTAGATTATAGGTTGCCTATATTTTAGGTTCAGCAGCGGAGTTGTGGTAGGCTGTGATGATAGTGATGATGATGTTGATAAGATGATAAAATGAACGCGATAAATTCCCTAAAAATATGTAGTCGAATTACTAAATTGTAGAAATATCCTAAGCATAGTCTTACAGCTAGACACGGGCCTGCTCTTATTTCTAAAAGGATGTCTCTAGCAAATTCAAAATCGATATATTTGGCCTTTACAAAGCACTTTTTAAACGTCAAAAAACTACGCCATCTTCTTGTTTCGCTCCTTTGTCATCATCAGCAAAAAGAGTTCAAGTTCTATCGCAATGCTGGTGATGATTTTCATACGTTTTTTCATAATTATTTTTTACAAAACATTTAGTTTTGATAAATAAGCTTACAGTCCACCAGATGGTAAGTGATCACTGCAGTCCACGGACACTTTCTGCCGACTTCAAACAAAGGCTACTGATACGTTGTCACCTCTGAAGACTAAGATATAATGCCAAACACCCTGTAATTATACTGGATCTCTCTACCCTTAACACCGGAACACAACAGTGTTCAGTTGAACAAATAGCACTGCTGTTTGGCGGCACATATAAGTAAGAGGGTGTCTTCCCAGACGGACCCGTTCGCATAAAAAGAGTCAAAACACCAAATTAAAAAAAAAAACTTTTCATTCATTAGTTCATGCTAAATCAGCATTTAAAATTACAACAATTGCCAATATCATGAATACCATCAGGGGTCAAACTAAATTTACTTACATGTCTCACAGTAAATATGAATTGTATTAATTAGAGACACCTGCAAGATATATAACGTTGATTTCGTCAACCGTATCTCAGTATGTACCGAGACTAATTGTAAGCCACCACCAATATAAGGGTTGAAGTTATTGACACAAAAGTCGCGAGCCCTTCTGTTTGCTGTTATTGTTTCCTAAATTCGAACCCCAACTAATTAATTTACTCCCGGGGCACACGATGTCACTGATTGCGGTTCCCGCTCAAATAATATTTGATATTGCAAACGTATTGAGACAACCTGTTCTTGTACTTGAATAAGTCGCTTTGACAGACTAGCAGTTTTTTTTTTAGAAAATGGGTGACAAACGAATACATAGTCCACCGATGATGGTAAGTGAATGCTGTGTTCTTTAGACATGTACATCTATCCTCGATCAAGAATTAGCGTTGTCACCCCTGAGGACTAAAATGGAAAGCCAATTTTCCAGTAAAAAGGGTCCCCGGTTTATTTATATAAAGCTACTGTCTTAAGCTGGTTTTATAGGAGAGAGATTCCGGTCAAGCCGACCCATTCATGCTACAAATAAATTATATGAGTAGCTGCAGCTTTACCAAGTAAAAAAGTAAATGATGACGATAAAGTCATCATTTACTCGTATTTAGAAAATATCAAAACATCCAACAGCTCTTCGGATTCTGGCAAAGTTACAAGACTAAATAAATTTTCATAGGATTCGGGAGATATTGTCCGTTTGGTTACACCGTACGAAGATCTCGTGGTTGTAAGAGGTTATGGAAAAGACCAGAAAGACTTCGCCTTCAATAGCTGACGGTATATAACGTCTTATATACGACAGATGTAAGGACATCAAAGCACAGTTAATTTTTATTGTTATTGATCTGTCATCAGAATAATGCTGCAGCTTTCGTTCTAAGATATAGAGTAATAATATCTTCCAGACCTAATATCGATCACAGCGGCCAGCCTCAATGGAGACTAGCCATCAGCGCAGGACAGGATTATACGGTACACCGACACGTCCGGTCACCAGGCGCAGGACCAAAGGCTTTACGTGCTTTCCGAGGCACGGGAGTGAGACACCGCCAGCTTCCAGACTCCGAGCAGTTACTGAGAATTTCTTGATGGAAAAGCTCAATAACTGATTTTTTGGCCCGACCCGGGATTCGAACCCGGGACCTCATAATCAGCAGTCGCACTACTACAACCACTAGACCAACGAGGCAGTTAGTTAAGGTATAGTGTAAAGAAGAATTATCTTATTTTGAGTTCTTTAAAGCCGGCTTTTACTTTTTATTTAAAATAATTCATAGAATCAGGCGTTACTTCTCCGGAATTCCGTTATATTAAAGATGGCAAAAATTACTTTGCCTACATCCGCTCAATGAAGTATTATCAATTTCGTGCACTATCCCTGTCACCAATACGGATAGTGTGCGCAATTCAGGGAGGTGCTCTTCAAATAGGTAAGACACATTTATCGAGTGGATGTACGCGAGGTAACTTTTGCCTACTTTTTTACTTAAAGTTAAAAAAATTACTCTTTTGATTTGACTAAGGAATAATAATCACAATTTCACTGTCACCTAAATAGTTACATTAAAATTTAATTCCCTACTTTTCCAGCCTTAGGGGTGGAATTTTTTCTCAAAATTTATATAGGACCACCCCTGAAACAAAACCTATTTAATAAAAAAATCCAAATCGGAGCGCAATTGACGGAGAAATCGGTGAAAATACATTAAAAATACATAGAGTCGTCTATATATCATATTAATTAAACAAACAATAAATCAATTAAACAAAATATGACAAAATTTCATGACAACATATTAACAAATCCAGAAAGTCATATATACTACAGTTTATCGATATTAATTTATATAGAATGAATAGAATTTTTGGGAAACAAAGCTAGGGTACTGATGGTACGCATGATGGATGACTTATAAAGAAGTGCATGACGTGCGGTATCCCGGAATACGGGACAGATATTTGCGGATGTGTGACAAATGATCTGAAGAAATTAATGCATCGGTAGTAACTGAAGGACGATTTTGTTGTTAGCAGAATTTAGTACAAGATTAATTTCAATCTAACTGATTTATAAAACTCCTGTAAAGTAAATTTATAACGTTCGGTTATTCCAGAAGCATTTCTTATTATTTCCTACCGACTTCAAAAAGCAGACGGCACTCAATTTGACTGTATGTTCTTTTCTTGTGTGTGTTACATTATAACTTTTTCTGGGTGAACCGATTTCGATAATTCTTTTTTTATTTGAAAGCTGGTGCATATCATGTGGTTTCATATAAATTTGATCAAGGTCTGACCAATAGTTTAAGTTATTATTAATAAATTATAAATTATAAATAAAATTATATTGAAGTCGGAAGTACAAAATTGTTATTTTTAATTTATGTCGTAATAATGTCATCCGAATTTCGGTCACGTAGGTCAATCTCAAGTCGATGGATGCAGGAGGCTCCAGGACCATGGTTTGTGGAATTCCTTAGGGTAAGCCTAGGTTCAGCAGTAGACTTGTGAAGAGCTGTAGTAAAAATAATAATGGTGCGATTATATCTAATACGGAAATTTAAATAACTTACTTATAAAAAACGACAATTTCCGAAATACCTAAAGTTTCTATCACTATTTCCCCGAACTGACAATAGACAGAGACAAGAATAGAAATAACAGAAATAATACTTAAGTAAGCATAGATTATAAGAAGGCCGTTTAACTTATAAGAAGTCACGTAATTTGGAAAATGTTCTAATAACGGCACACACATTAAGAAACCTCAACATATTGCGGTTGTGTGCGCATCGTCTTGTAACACAGCAAGTTAGCTCGTTACAACTCGGGTAAGACTCACACGTAATAAAGGCTTGCCCTAAAGCCAACGTCGCCGCAACATTTTGTAATTTGCGTGGAGATACTGACAAGTAAAATATAATTTAGAGAAATTTTATGTACAACTTGTATACGTTGTAGAGCCACGCTGCAGCTATGTTATGCTTGCAGCACGAGGGATCGACCGGAGAAGGACGTGCTCTAACACAATACCAGTGTAAATTAGCAGCTTAATGCTGCTGTAATTCTTACGGTAAGTGTAAAGAACCAGAGACCCTTCTAATTGGAAACGAGACATTCCACGTTAGTCCTCAGGGTTGACAACGCATTGGATTTTTAATCGAGGATAGATGTAGATAGTTTTGCAGAAGCATCCGCTTACCATCAGTTGGACTGGATGCTCGTTTGTCACTCTTATTCTATAAAAAGTGAGCACAAAGGAAACAAATTCTAAACATAACTTGCAAAGAAAATTACAAACATCTTAGAAATACTACTGTGTGAAATCTGTTCTCACCGTCAACTTATCCATACCGTCAGGACTTAAGGATTTTCAATGAGGGCCTACTCTTTTCTCAAAAGCCAGCTATTTTTGTTATAGAGATTCCTCTGGCACTACATAAGTTCTTGAGGGCCGGTTATCATTTGCCATCGGGTGAACGCATGCTTCTCTTCTATTAAAAATTGCATTTGAGTTTATCAAATTTGTTTTTCTTAAAGAAAGACAGGATAGTATTTTTTGATTTAATATTAAAAAAATTATAAAGTCGAAGTTACAGCCTAGATACGTCCCTTTCCTGGCCACAGGCCTCCTCTTATTTTTGAGAAGGGTATTAGAGCAAAGATGTGGCCACCGTCTTGGCCATATGCGTGTCTGCGGACTTTATATGTTTTAATTTTTTTTAATTTCTCCGACATGCAGGATTTTCTCACCATGTTTTCCTTCACCGCTAAAGTCGTGATAAAAAGCACATAAAACTGCAATTAACAATTTCATTGTTGCAGGCGGGAACCGAACCCGAGTTGTTCACATATCATACGGCGAGCACTAAGTATTTGAGCTACCACAATTAATACCAAATCTTCAATAATTAAAAATCGATATTATGTCCATTTTACAATAGCATAGAATAGAACCAGAGTAACCGACATAAGCTGAAGTGACAATGGGCCGAACATATATCTCGAAGAACCGATAACAGATAGGGATAAAAGGTTCTCGAGAGGCAGTCTCCTACCGCTAGGCGAAGTGCAGGCCCCCCACTAGATGGCAAGGTGACCTCGTAAGACATGCAGGAAGTCGATGGATGGTGGCTCGAGGCCATGCTTTGTGGCGTTGCTTGGGGGAGGCCTGTGTTCAGCAGTAGACTTGTGAAGGGTTGTAATGATAATAGAATTGAAAAAGAAAAATCTTTACTGCACTCAAAATAATTGGTATAAAGGCGAACTTAATGCCAAAATGACATTATCTGCGAATTAACCTTGGGTTTATTGTACATACTGTGTTATTTTTACTATAATCTATTTATTGTGTTTTTCAGGGTAACAAACGGACACGCAGTTTACCTTATGGTAAGTGGATGCTGTGGCCCATAGACACCTACATTCACCATCGTTTAAGACCCAAAATGCGGGTGCGTTGTCACCGCTGAGGACTAAGATGGAATGCCTCGTTTCCAGTAAAAAGGGTCGTCGTTCCTCTAAACTCATCATACGAGAAACAGCAGCATTAAGCGATTTAACGCTTGTATTTTGTGAGAGTGTGGTCCTACCTCGGTCGAGCCGACGCATTCGTGCTACGACCATAATATAGCTGCAGCGTGGCTCTCCCACGTAAAATCTGGTGATTTAAAGTTAATTTATAAAAAATAATTAGAATTTTAAATTCTTTTGAAAATACAATTCGCTCTATTCAATATTATCATTACACGTCTTATGTAGCAACCCCGCGCGGTACGCGGTTTGCTAATATCGCTGCACCCCGCTTTCCTTTCTACGTGGCTGTCAGTTGCAACTGGCACCATATTGACAACCCCATAACAATCGTAAGAGTAATGTTAAATTGAGTGTTCTTTTCTTTTTTTATAGAAGAGGTGGCAAATGAGCTTGCAGCTCACCTGATGGTAAATGACTCCCGCTGCCTATAATTTTTATGGAAGTGTCACGTTAGGTAAGGATATCAATAGAATAGAATTGATTGAATATTTTTTATTCAATATAGATTGCAAGAATGCTTATTGAAATTCATCAATGCCTTTATAAAGAAAAGAAAAATGTTTGTCCTTATAAAAAGCTGCAAGAAACCCAAAGCGTTAAGTATTAATTTATAATGTTTATTTTTGTTAGAGGATTCGATTTATGACCCGAGTCTATGGCTTACGTTGCAATGAGATATTAGAGGTAGTTGCAGTTGAAGTGCCAAGGGTTTATTGATATACCGAAGCAGTATACGACCAGAAGGAACCAACGATGTTAGTTTTTTCAAATATTTGGATATTATTTCCGACTTGGAATTCGAATTTAGAACGCAATAGACATTTATTCAGTCAGATCATACGCTATACTACACTACCTACTACTACTATAAACAGACATTCAGTCTCTATACTTCATTTAATACATTTTTATTTATGCACACTTTAAACTTACGTGTAGCGACTTCAGATAATCCACTACCCAAAATTGTGGGTATCATAAAAGGTGACTGAGTACAATGAAACAGGAAATCGTCAACAACCTCTTCTTGATAGAACTCATAACATTTAAAACACTGCAATTACTAAGCATGGCAACTATGGATGGAACCAATGAGTCAATCGGAGTTTTGGCGGGAACTTGATCGGTGGCGGTTTGCTGCTCCTGTATTATAGTTTAAATAATAGTTTGAAGTGGATTTTGATATGTAAAAGTGGTGCGATTTTATGTATTAACTGTCTACGCATATGAACTATTAGTGGAAATGGTAAAACAAGTGCTCTGATGGTGATGGATTCTCAAGATAAGCTGTTTGCATAGGCGCCTTTAGATACCATCGCCAACTGTCAGCTGCCTGCTGGCTCAAGTTGCCGTCAAAATCTTCCAAGGGCTGCACAATGTGACGCATCAACATATTGTGAAGCAGTGAAATATGAAGGATAATAATACATAAAGACAAGGCTTGAGGAAATTATAATAAACCGAATAATAATACTCAAAACTTGGCCTAAAGGTCTAGATACCAGGCCATAAACTCCAAAAAAAATGAGTCAATCTACAGGGGAGGCCTGATTAAATGAATGAGGTATTAAATGCTCTTCATTTTCTTGTTCATCATCCCATGGATATTTACTGCTGAGCCTGTCGTTGGTGATGGATTCTTCTTTGCCATCACCACACGCCAAAGGTATAAATCTACTTAATTATTCAACTCTGTATCATTTCGGGTTATGGTTGGGGAGCGAATTACCGCCGGGTAGTTAGTGACTTTAATTGTGAACCGTCGAAGTCTTTGCATCTACCTGTAATGGAGAGAAAGAAACTCCTTAGGGCTAGTGCACAGACGCTAAAATAATAATTGTATTTTTTCTGCTAAATTAAAATAACAGCATATGTTATGTGCACTGTTGGACGCAGGCTTAATAATATTCCCGAGACCACTGACTCCCCGACCGCTAAGTCAGCCACTGCAGAGTCTACTTCACCTGCGAATCCCTCGTGTGGGGAAATTCGAGTCGTATTATCGACACCGGTGTGCCTTTCCCAGTGTAGAAGTGTTGAGAGTAGTGGTTGGTGGATAGTGCATGCAATTGAGGGAAGGTGGTGGCGGGAGATGTTCTTCAAACTAGGTAAGACACATCATTTTATTTTAATACGCGTATCTTAGTAAGTTAATTTTTAAAATCTTTAATATAATGGATTTCCACAAAGTAACGCCTGATTCTAATAATTATCTTAAATTAAACTTTACACTAAGCTTTAAAGTCTGTCCAGATAACATAAGATAACAGGTCACAAAGGAACAGAAAAACATACATGCATGTGGCCAAAAATACAAGATTCCTTTTTGATTTTAAGGTTTTACGACCTTTTTAAATAAACTTACTTATTTTTTGGTCCAGCTAGGTTTATATTTTTTTATAATTCTAATACATAAATAATTCATTATTGTGACATTGCCCTTACTTCTACTGTTCTCCGAAGACGACCGCAATCGGCACGAAGCGCTTTTATCGACTGTGACCGAGTTGATTGCTGCTTTCGAAAAAGCACGCTTTAATTTCGGCGTAGCGGCTGCGACGTGGCCGCGCCCGAGCGTGACTATTGTTTACTTTATTAGCGATAAAATGTTTTAGCGGTTTTAATTGTATCTATTCTCTTAAGCCCATGAGTCTGTACAAATCTTAAGCCGCATTAGGTTAGGTGTGTTTTCCAAAAAGATATATTTTCATTCATTAGATTATCAAGAGTTCACTGCTAACATAGACCTCCCCATAGGCCCATGTTAAGGGCGGATATTTATAAAGAAAAATTATTATGTATAAATAAAAATAAAATATATATATATATGTAGTGGCGGTTAAGAATATCCACTACCCCATATCTTCCCGTGGGTGTCGTAAAAGGCGACAACGAGACACAGGCAGGAGATGGGCAGCAGCATCTTCCTGGTAACGGCAAAATACAATAAAAAACTGCGGTTGCCAACCCGCTCGCCAAGCGTGGCAACTATGGCAATATACCCCCCATTATGAAAGTTACGAAAAGACGGCCCCCAGTCCCCGGCGGCCCCGCTATTCCTGGCTACGGTGGCGACCATGGTAACGGCGGGGCAGGGGGTGCTAAGAATCTCCGGTGGAGGTTCGGCTGCCACCTACAACGACTCGACCTGGCAACATACAACGCACGCACCCTGAGGACTGACGAGAAGATTGTGGAGCTGGAAGAAGAGATTGACAAGTTACGCTGGCATATTATAGGATTATCCGAAGTCCGAAGAAAGGGGGAGGACACGGTAATCCTCGAATCCGGCAACTTGCTCTATCACCGGGAGGGCGACCATCTGTCCCAAGGAGGTGTCGGATTTATCGTTCACAAGTCTCTCGTTAACAACGTTGTAAAGATTGAGAGTGTGTCGAGGAGGGTTGCGTACCTTATACTCAGAATCACCAAACGGTATTCGCTGAAGGTCATACAGGTTTACGCACCAACCTCGGCACACCCCGATGAGGAGGTGGAGGAAATGTATGAGGATATCTCTAGAGCCATGCATTCCTCCAAAACCCAATATACGGTGTTAATGGGAGATTTCAATGCAAAACTAGGCACAAGAGAGAACGGTGGGCTGAAAGTAGGGAAATTTGGAATAGGGCAACGGAACCCAAGGGGCCAGCAGCTGGCCGACTTCATGGAGAAAGAGGGACTCTTTATGATGAACTCTTTCTTCCAGAAGCGGCCCCACGGGAAGTTGACCTGGTCGAGCCCCGACGGTTCGACAAAAATGAGATTGATTTCATTATGACGACCAGACGACAACTGTTCAGTGATGTCTCAGTGATCGCGAGGGTGAAAACCGGCAGCGATCACCGAATGGTTAGAGGCACACTGAACCTAAACGTTAAGTTGGAGAGGTCTCGTCTAATGAAGTCAACGCTCCGTCCCCCTCGTGCTCTAATCCAAAGTCCCGAAACCTTTCAGCTCGAGTTACAAAACCGTTTTCAGTGCCTAGAAGACTGCAATGAAGTAGACGATTTGAATGACAAGCTCGTGGAAACTGTCCATGCGGTCGGAGCTAAGTTCTGCAAGACCCGCCGCAGAAGAACACAAAAACTCTCCGATCACACTCTTAATCTCATGGCTGTTAGACGGGAGATGAAGCTACATTCTTCAACAGATTTGGCAGCATACAGGCAACTGAATAGACAGATCTCCAAATGCATGCGGCGAGACTTACGCAACTTCAATACAGCTCGTATTGAAGAAACGATCAAGCGGAACCAAGGCTCCAAAGTCTTTGCCAGAGATCTGTCTGCCAGAAAGAGCCAACTGTCAAGGCTGAAGACCGAATGTGGCAGCATCGTTTCCGGGGCACCGGAGATTTTGAGTGAGATTGAGAGGTTCTATGGGCAGCTGTACACGTCATCGTTGGAGCCCCACGCAAGTGTAAGTAACGATCCAAGAGCGAGTCTTGTCCGACATTATTCCGATGATATCCCGGACGTCAGTCTAAACGAGATTAGAATGGCTCTCCAGCACCTTAAAAACGGCAAGGCCCAGGCGAGGATGGAATTACAGCGGAGCTTCTGAAAGCGGGTGGAAAACCGGTACTTGAAGTCCTTCAGAAGCTCTTTAATTCCGTCCTCCATGGTGGCATTACACCGGAGGCGTGGAGCAGAAGTGCGGTGGTCTTGTTCTTCAAGAAAGGCGACAACGCTCTCTTGAAGAACTACAGACCGATTTCCCTTCTGAGCCGCGTCTACGTGCTGTTTTCGAGAGTCATTACGAATCGTCTCGCGCGCCGACTTGACGACTTCCAGCCTCCCGAACAAGCCGGTTTCCGAAAAGGCTTTAGCACCATAGACCACATACATACCCTACGGCAAATTGTACAGAAGTCCGAGGAGTACAATTTGCCACTATGTCTAGCGTATGTGGACTATGAGAAAGCCTTTGATTCCGTCGAAATTTGGGCGGTGCTGCAGTCCCTTCAGCGGTGCCAAGTTGACTGTCGGTATATCGAAGTGTTGAAGTGCTTGTACAGTAGGGCTACGATGGCTATCCGAGTACAGAACCAGAGTACGAAACCTATCCAATTGCAGAGAGGTGTAAGACAGGGTGACGTCATATCCCCGAAACTCTTCACCGCTGCATTGGAAGACATTTTCAAGCTTCTGGACTGGAAAGGATACGGTATCAACATCAATGGCGAGTACATCACTCACCTTCGATTTGCCGACGATATAGTCCTTATGGCAGAATCGCTGGAGAACCTAAGCACTATGCTCAATGACCTCAATAGTGTTTCCCAACGGATAGGTCTTAAGATGAACATGGACAAAACAAAGATCATGTTTAATGTCCATGTCACACCTATGCCGGTAGTTGTTGGGAACACTAAGCTCGAAGTTGTTGACGAGTATGTTTACCTGGGACAAATAGTCCGCCTAGGTAAGTCCAACTTCGACCGAGAGGTCAATCGACGGATTCAACTCGGTTGGGCAGCGTTCGGGAAATTACGGCACATCTTCTCGTCAGGTATACCTCAAAACTTGAAAACGAGACTGTACACCCAGTGCGTGTTGCCAGTGATGACATACGGAACTGAAACGTGGTCCTTCACTGCTGGCCGGATAAGGAAGCTCAAGGTCGCTCAGCGAGCTATGGAGAGGGCTATGCTCGGAGTTTCTCTGCGTGATAAACTCAGAATTGAGGATATCCGCAGTAGAACCAGAGTGACCGACATAGCCCAACGGATTAGTAAGCTGAAGTGGCAATGGGAACTCGAAGAACCGACAACCGATGGGGAAGAAAGGTTCTCGAGTGGCAGCCTCGTACCGGCAGGCGAAGTGTAGGGCGTCCCCCCACTAGATGGAGTGACAACCTGGTAAGATATGCAGGAAGTCGATGGATGCAGGTGGCTCGGGACCGCGCTTTGTGGCATTCTTTGGGGGAGGCCTATGTTCAGCAGTGGACTTGTGAAGGACTGTAATGATGATGGTATATACTAGCTGGCCAGGCAGACGTTGTTCTGCCCTCACCGACGACTCTGTGCCCTATAAAAATTTAATAAATTCGTTATAAAAAATATTAAGGGTCACTTATAGCGATAAAACTATCCTATCTCTCAAGTTGGACCAAACTGCACATAGTGTGCAAAATTTCATTGCAATCAATTTAGTAGTTTAGGAGCTCATCGCGGCCAAACAATGTGATATAGATATTGACTATCTGAGAACAACTTTTCTATAATATTGTCTTATTTATCATTTATTCATTCATGAAAAAGTATTCTGATGAATATAGGCTCCCCTTTAGATTGCTCTAGAGGGAGGATTATGCCATAATTTTCACGCTTGCCAAGCGGGTTGGCAACCGCAGTTTTTTTATTTTTGTCGTTATTAGAAAGTCGCTGCTCTTTTATTTTGTTTCCCTCTGTCACCCACCACCTCTGATACCCACGGGACGATATGGGGATATTCTTACACCGTCACTACACGGCCAATATGGATAACAAATTCAAAAAATATACAAAAAGGTTATAATGTAGTGAAACGAAATTTAACGATTTTAGCGCATTTCACTAACTCATTTTATATTCCCGACGTTTAGAGTTCGCGTAAAAATAAGAAATCGTAGTAATACTTTTTTTTTCTTATTATTCGATGAATGTGCATCCACCGTTGTGTTAGGATCAGCGCTTAATCAAATTAGACGGCGGCTGTCTCCGAAAAGAGGCAGGAAATATTGCGGGAGAGCTCGCAGAACAACGCTACTCCCTAAGTAATGGACAAGCAATCGATATTGAAGTTTTTTGCGGGCCCCGGGGCGACAGACAAATTGTTTTGCGCGAAGAAATTAATTTGACAAGTCTACGAGTCGTCCCCGGACTCCCATATTAATTTATTTTGACGAGTAAAAATGCCTTCGCGGCCGGGGCTAGTAGTTTGTATTGCGTACAAAAACTAATATAATTCATTCATACAAGTTATTCGAGCTTTATAAAAAATTTGATGTGAAGTTACAGCCCATATATTTCCCACTATTGGAACATGCCTCCTCTCTTATCTTAGAGTGTTTTAGGGCAAAAAAGTGTCCACCGTGTTGTGTCAATACATGTTGGCGGACATCACATGCCTTCAATCTTTTTTTATTTTTAGACTTGGTTTCCTCACAAAACAAAAAAAAAAAAGAAAAAAAAAAAAAAGAAGAGATGCATGGTGGAATGATGAAGTGAAAGAAGCTGTAAAGAAGAAGAAGAAAGCATGGTTAGACTACTTGGCCTCTAGTAATGATAAGGATATGAGAGAGAAGATGAAAGAAAGATATAAGCTGCAGAAAGTTCACACGAAAGCATTGATTGAGGAAGTGCGTGAAAGGTGTAGAATGGAAGCGGACGAAAGGTTGTCGAACAACTTTAAGGAGAACTCCAAACTCTTCTGGAAAGAGGTTGGAAGGACCCGAAGTGGTGCGACGGCCTTAAGAATGAACAAAGTGCTTTCGAGAACTAATGACGTCCTCTCAGAAAAATCGGACGTCATGCAGCGATGGAGCGAATTTTATAGAGAAATGTATGCGTGTGATGATCTTAGTGAGGGATCCGGGGATGACGTCGAGACTGGTACGCCAGACCCGGACCTCGATGACACTGAGGTCATCAGTATGAAAGAGATTGAACATGCGATTCGAAGTTTGAAATGTGGTAAGGCTGCGGGACTAGACAGAGTTACTGCTGAAATGGTCAAGTATGGTGGGCCTCGCGTCTGGGACAGCTTTCATCTGCTGTGCAATTTGTGCTGGCGGACGGGGGATGTCCCGGATGATTGGCGATCCGCAGTCATTGTGCCTTTATATAAAGGTAAAGGTTCACATTTTGACTGCGGGTGCTATCGGGCGATCAGCTTGACCAGTTTAGCAAGTAAAGTTTTTTCGAAGGTTTTGACACGTAGGATGCAAGAGAAATCGGAAAGATTTCTATGGGAGGCACAATGCGGATTTAGACCTGGAAGAGGATGCACGGATCAAATGTTTTCTCTCCGCATGATCACGGAAAAGCTTCTGGCTGCTAACCAGAGGATTTTCTGTGCTTTTGTGGATCTTGAGAAAGCATTTGATAAGGTTGTAAGGAAGAAAATGTGGGAACTGTTGCCGGGGTATGGTGTGGATGGTCGATTGCTAAGGGCTGTGCAGTCACTTTACTGTGACTGTAAAGCCTGTGTGCGGGTAGGGCATGACCTGTCACCCATGTTTAGCGTCCAAACGGGCGTAAAACAGGGTTGTGTCATGTCTTCCTGGCTGTTCATACTGTATCTCGACAGCTGTTTACAGAAACTGAAAGATAGCTGTTTGGGTGTGAAATTGGGTGACATTAAAGTAAATTGTCTGCTGTATGCTGATGATGCAGTGCTTATTGCACCATCAGAGGCAGAACTGCAGGCATTAGTCACGTGTATGAAAGAGGAATGTGAAATTAAAGGTCTCCGCTTGAATGCTAATAAAACTAAGGTTCTGGTATTTGAAAGGGACGAAGAGAGAACGAAGTGTGAAATATGGGTAAATCAGGAATGTCTAGAACAGGTAAATGAAATTGTATACTTGGGGAGTGCTTTTAGCCGGGATGGAAGATGTGATTTAGATGTGGACAGGCGTGTCGCTGCCGGGAACAAAGTCAATGGTGCCCTGACTGCGTTAGTCAAAAGGCAAGGCGTAGTGAAGAGTGCACGCCTTGCAATACATAACGCAGTGTTGGTACCGACTTTGTTATATGGCAGCGAAACCTGGGTATGCCAGAAGAAGCATAAAAGCAAGTTGAATGCAGTGGAGATGCGATCTCTTCGTAAAATGTGCGGCGTCACCATGGCTGACCGAAAGCGAAACGAAGAGATTCGCAATATGGCAGGTTTGAAAGATGACCTTATCACAAAAATTGATAAGGGCGTGCTTCGATGGTTTGGGCACGTTGAGCGAATGAGTGAAGACCGAATGGTGAAGAAAATATATAGCGCGAAAGTTAATATTAAAAGGTGTCGAGGTAGACCGAGACTAACTTTCGAAGACCATGTGAGCAAATTGCTCGAAGAGGGGAGGGTCAAGAGTACTCGGATACCTAGACGTGCATGTATGAAGAAGATGATGAATCTGAAAGAAGCGAAAGAGGTATGTAAGGATCGTGACACTTGGCGATCTGTTCTCTCTGACTACCCCGTCAGGGATTGTGCGTGACGATAAGTAAGTAAGTAAGTTTCCTCACAATGTTTTTCTTCACCACCAAACACGTGTTTTGCAATTGACAATTTCATTGGTACCAGCGGGGATCGAACCCCGGTTGCTCGCATACTTTGAAATTTATAGCGAGCAGTTAACCTCTGAACAATTATAATATAAAATTAAACCAGGATTAAAGGTCTCCTTTTATACTTAGATTAACAAAAATTGAAAAAAGCGTTACAAGAATATTCACTACACAATATCATCCCGTGGGTGTCGTAAGAGGCGACAGATGAAAACAAACCAGCAGCGTCTTCCTAATTATAACTAAAATATAATAAAACTGCAGTTAGCAACCTGCCCGCCAGGTGCGGCAACTATAACAAACATACCCCATATGAGGTAATTATGGGGGAGGAAAACATATCAAAACAATAAGAGCTTACGACAAGATCAACGCAACTTTTCCTTAATACACAAGCAACGACCCTAGCAGTTATTACCTATACATAGACATAATGACATCAGGAAAAGCTCGATACGTATCCAGAGAATATCGCCGACATCGATACAGAGGGGGACTCGATTTATGATGATCTGATGATACAATCGAATCAAATAAAGCGTCTATAAATCAACGTCCGATTTCTGAGCGAGGTGTGAACGAAAGAGCTTTCGTACACGACGATTTCCACTTTATTTATTTTTGTTATGTATCTTTTAGAATGAAATAATAAGTAAGATATGTTATAAGCAAACTTGGCAAACGGATTGGCAAACGCAGTTTTTTATTTTTAGTCGTATAAAAATTAAAAATCTTTATTATTTTGGAAATCTACATAAGACATCGTTCTAATATTAAGGAAATATTAAATTCGTTATATGAAAGAATATTATTTTACTTGGTTTTATCTGACACATTCACTTGCTTGTTGCTTATAAATTACAAATTTCTGGCAAAGATTATTAATGAAATCGTTTTCTTGATATTTATTATAATTGTAGTTTAGTTAAAGTCTGTGAGGCGTGCATCTTAGTTCTAGACACAGAAGACATACATACATATACTAGTAGCATTACGCTGCTATTTCACACTGGTATGCCGAGACAGGATGTTCTTTCTCCGGTCGATCCGACTAATCATGCTGCAACCATAATAAAACTGCGGTGTAGCCCTTCCGCATACAGTATTATCACCTGCACCGTCTCCGATATTATATATATTGTGGCGCCAGCGTCCAAGTGCCTACTTTAGTTAGAAAGACTTTTTAAACCATGGTTTGAACACGGACTGCTATCTATATGGTATTCCAAAACATATTATCATCAGAAATATTTAAGTTTTCATTTCGAAAACAGTTTGACCACACAGAAAACCCTGAACATCTTATTCTGTCATCCACCAAAAGGAAAGTCAAATCTCGCACGTGCTAACGTAGCGTGTAAACAAAAACCGGGATTCAATTAACAATCATACGATAAGTCTGATAATGAGAGGTTGCGTGGATTTATTGGCGGATAACCAACAATTAAAGGTCTTTGTTCATACGACGCGCGACGACATCGCGGCCCCGCCCGCCCGCGACCTCACAAAATGTATCCTTAACGGAGCTACGAATTAAGGGGGTTAACACTGTCATTCTTTTTATAAGTATTTTTTTATAGAACTGCAGGCATACGAGCATGCGGCTCACATGATGGAAAGTGTCAACTATTGCCCACGAACAACTTGAACACCAGGGGAATTATACATTGCATGCCTTTTAAAAGGAGCAAGATCGTTTTTTAAAGTTCCATAAATTGTATCGATCTTAAAAAATCGCTGGTGGTAGTCGATTTCACAAGGAAGGATTCCACAATTTCATTTAAATCATCAGTATTATTTGTTTTTACTTTGAAAAAACTTTGAAATAATACCTCTTGCATGTAAAGCAAATTTGCAACAAGTGTTTAATTCTGTATCTATAGTTATTATTAACATGAACATTATTCTAACAGCGCTTAACTTTGACCCTTATTGCGTTATAATTAATTACTTTAGACGATTATATCCAATTATGTAAAGGATATAGTTGGTAGTTAAACACTATTATTAAAAAAACATGCTTGAGTGTCGTGGAACACTCGGTTGGAACGAATATCCTTTCATAGTAAATTATTATTGATAAACGTATTATGTTATTGATTAACAAATATAAATAAATTAGTTACTAGTGTCTATTAAAATGAAGCGCCATTTAAAATAAAATACACTATGACACAAGGGGTAGTGACGAAAAACACTTACACTTTTTGTCGCCTAGCTCCCATCCGCCAAACCCGTACCGTCCGATAAGGAACTTCGTTCTAATAATATTAAATAATGTTATAATAGCTAAACATAATACTACAACTATAACCTTATAAATCTAAAACTATGCTTTCGCAATTTATTGCAATTTAAAAATATCCGAATCTTAGAATTAGCCGCGAATTATCTTACTCGTAGTATGGGCGTAAGTGCATTTATCATTACAAGACTAAATACGCTTTGATTGAAATCAAAGGTTTCTTGATTGATTTTAATCATCACCATCACCATCACCTTATATTGCCTCATAAGGGGGTGTATTACCATAGTTACCACGGTTGGCAAGCGGGAATAATAATAATAATTAATAATAACAATGTGCTGCAGACCGAATTGCGGTCACGACGATCAATCTCACCAGAGACTAGCCATCTACACGGTACAGGATTATAGCACCCAAGTGTGTACGCAAGCACAGGTGCACTTTCTATTCCCTCATTCTCAAAGTCCGATGAGACGGAAAGCCCGCACGGGGATGAAATACCGCCAACTTCCTGATTCCGGGCTGCTACCGAGTATTTCCTGACAGAAAAACTTAATAACTGATTTTTGGCCCGACCCGGGATTCGAACCCGGTCTCTCAATCGCGTTAGTGGTTAGTAAATAATAAATGAAATAACCGAAATATAACGTAATATACATAATAATAAGCATAAATTTTACCTCCTCCATTTCGCGAGTATGTTAACTAGTACCTCATTGTTCGTTTGATTCGTGCATCGCCTTTTGAAGAGCAACACAACAAGACAAAAGGCGAAGATAAAAAGCTCGGGCCTCACAAGTCGTCGATCTAGACTTACCTTGGACTCATTGTTCCTTGTCGGAATTTGGCCGAAACTTTCAACAATATTGGACAAGGATCATATTCCAGTTACAGTAAAGTACTCGATATGGCAGGGTTTACTTTTTACGTAATTAATGTCATTCAATACACGTATTTCAAGCAAAATAACAAACATATTTTTTATTTTATCATTAACTAGTGACCTGCACCGGCTTCTCTTGTATGGAATCGATATGATAAACATAGACCATTCATTTTATCAATTTATCGTTTATTCAGAAAAAAACAAGTTTTTCGGTTAAAATATAGCCCTACATCTCTCCTGATGTTGCTCCCCATCTGTTCGTGTGTAATCACAATCGGTTCAGACATTTCAAAGATAATCCTGGACAGACAGAAGGACAAAAATTTCAAAAATGTTTTTTTTATAGTATAGTGTGACAAACGAGCACACAGTCCACCTGATGGTAAGTGGCCCATAGACACCATTTATCCTCGTTTGCGAATCAAAATGCAGATGCGTTGCCAGTCGTGAGGACTAAGATAGAATGCCTCGTTTCCAGTAAAAAGGGTCTCCGGTTCTCTACACTCACCATACGAAACACAGCAGTGTTAAGCTGCTATTTGACGCTGGTATTTATTTAAGCTTTCATGCACAAAGTTGTACATATGGCGGACTTAGTACCATAGGGCATTCTCTCCCAGTCAACCATTAGGCTAAACAGAGATATACGAACAAGAGGCGGTGCAGCAGTAATCAAAATAGAAAGCGCTAAAAGAAAAAAAATGTATATACATATAAATATACATATATAAATACATACTTACACATATACACGCATACACTACATATATACACAATACATATAAATATTATCTATGTCAGAACAAATATGAAATATACATATGTGTATGAAAATAAAATCTATGTTAGTTCAAACTTGCAACAATTTTTTCACATGCTTACTTAGGACTTGATTTTTAAAAAGAAACTTGTTGGAAGCTTTTTTAATGTCAAGAGTGATGTCTTTCCAGAGTCTGATGGCCGTGAGGGCGAAATATTGAGATAAATAACCAGTACGGTGTAAATGAGTGAGCAACTTAAAATTAGCCGATGAACGGAGAGAGGGATTATGAGAATCTCCCAGGTATTGAAATTTGGATTTCAGATACTCGGGAGCACATGGATCGTTCAGAATCGTGAAAATGGTGCAGAGCATTCTGACATATCTGCGCTGACGGATAGGCAGCCAATTTAGCTGAGCACGAAATGAATATACATGGTCGTATTTACGGAGACCATAAATTTATCTGATACAGTTGTAAAGTAGACGATCCAATGTAATAAGATGATGTTGAGACAGGTCTGAGCAACACACATCCACATAATCAATAATCGGTAAGATAAGTGACTGGACAAGTAAAATCTTGGTATTGGTGGGAAGAAAATTTTTTAATCGATATAGAGATCGCAAAGTTCCAGTATTTTTGCGACTCACCTCCTATATATGTTTGTTCCATGTTAAGCAACCGTCAATGTACAGACCAAGGTTCTTTACATGAGGAGAGAATGGTATGACATTATTTTTAAACATAATTGATGTTGGGGTGGGAATATCTAGTTTCGATAATAATCGTGGGCTACCTAAGATTATTGTTTGGCACTTAGATGGGTGGTATTCTGTGAGAGCATGGTCCTTCCCCGGTCGAGCCGACCCATTTGTGCTACAACTATACTACTAATATAGCTGCAGCATGGCTCTACCACGTAAAATATGTTTCTCTAAGTCTTAGTAGTAGGTATACAAATAATCCCTTGAGCTTAACAGTAGCC
Organism: Parnassius glacialis; assembly: GCA_033319125.1. NCBI lineage: Eukaryota > Metazoa > Arthropoda > Insecta > Lepidoptera > Papilionidae > Parnassius > Parnassius glacialis. Next base: position 52,722,287 of record JAVANC010000021.1, on the reverse strand, counting down.
AGTTATTTAAATATTACATAAAGACACTTTAATTTCATTTAAATATATAGATATATACATATGTACAAACTAATAAAATGTTGGAAACACCAAAATAATATGTTGCACAGAATTAAACTTTTATTTATTATTCTTGTGAAGACTATCTCAGGTGCTATAAGCACTTCATAGATGACGGCACTTTCTAGTTTCGTGTATAGATTATTAATTTATTAAGTGGCGAAGCCTGCGAAGTCACTTATTGATTTCACGATGTCTGTCCGTCTGTCCGTCTGTCCGTCCGTCTGTCCGTCTGTCCCACGATTATCTCGGGAACGGTTTCGAATTTTCAAATTCTGTTTTCAGCAATCGATTACTCATCATCTCCCAGGCATCTGAACCTCCTATTTTGAATTTTTTTCCGTTATAAACCGCTACAAAGCTGATTGCTTCGCCACTTTGCTATGCTGTTAGCTTGCTAGGTTTATTAGGTATATAAAAGATAAAAGTTCTGATACAATTTATTCAACTCATCTTTTCTTATACAAATCGTTACATTCATAAGCAGAACTGTTTTCGATCAATTTTCTATAAGTCTGTTGTGGATCGTGTAAATTCATATCAAATCCATCGCCTCTTCACTCGTTACCTCTTCATGACTTGTCATTTTGTTGTCTCACAAACAATGCTTCCTTTAAAAGTCAACCCTATAAGAATTACACTAAGGAAACTTTTGCCACGTTTCAGTAGAATTACTTATCAAGTCTCGTGTGATCTGACTGAAGTTATTAAGATTACTGCGGTGAATTCTATTCCATTCCAATTAAGTATCTAAGTATTGAAATTTAAGGTTGGTTTTCCTATAATTAAGAATCACTCTCAATGAGACGTGGTTTACACTATGTACGTCAATACTCAATGGACTTTAATATGCCTCATTCATGAACCAAGACCATTCACATTCGATACTGCTTCTTAATTTGAATAAAGGATCTAGGTGCCATTCATTGCATCTATCGTACATGTACAAAATAAGCTTAATGTTTTGTTTAGTCTAATTCAAGATACAATGTTTATTCGTTGTTTGTAACGGTTACCGTGTAGTGGCGGTGTAAGAATATCCTCTACGCCATATCATCCCGTGTCGTCAGAGGCGACAGAGGGAATCAAATCAGGAGACGGCTGGAGCGTCTTCCTATAACGCCTGAAAATAAAAAACTGCAGTTGCCAACTCGCTTGTTGTTGTAACTATAGCAAATATCCCCCCTATGAGGCAATCTATTGATCAGTCTAGGTATATTTCCAGCAGTGGACTATAATAAGCTATAACGAATGTTTATTGGTGTGCTCAAATGTCTATTCTATTATATTAAATGTTCTTCATGTTCATTCATGCTGGTTTTTTTTTTATAGGATAAGGGTGACAAACGAGCACACAGTCCACCTGATGGTAAGTGGTTGCTGCGGCCCATAGACATCTACATCTATCCTCTGTTACAGATCAAAATGCAGATGCGTTTTCACCCGTGAGGACTAGGATGGAATGCCTCATTTCCAGTGAAAAGGGCCTCCGGCCACCTGCACTCACCAAGCGAAACGCAGAGGTAAAACTCTGCTTCACGCTGGTATTCTGTGAGGTCGTGGTTCCACCCCGGTTCGAGCCGGCCCATCCATGCGACAGCAAAAGCTGCCACCTGGCTCTGCCACTGTGTTTTCCACCTATGTTGATAAATGCTTCTAGAAGGTAATGCAGCTGTATTATTGGTTTAGCACAAATGTGTTAGCTTAACCGGAAATGGCTCACCTTCTCACAGAATACTAGGTTAAAAAAGCCGTATCATAGTGCTGTTTGTCGTATTGCCGAAATCCAGAACCCTGATAATGAGCCGTTCCCTCTTAGACCTCAGGGATGACTCGGGGGTCTATATGTGTTTCGATTCTTATTTTAGGAGAGATATAGGTATTATAGCTACAGCGTCCACTTACTATCGGGTGGATTGTGTGCTCGTTTGTTATCCTTAATACAGAAGATGTAAATAAAATTGCAGTTATGTCTGTGATATTGAAATAACTGACTTCTATTAAGGTATCTTTTGAATGCTATTAAGACATAAACAACCATTCTGTCTTTCTTTCCGGGCTAATCTTCAAAGTAACAGAACTTAATGTGATGAAACTTTAATAACAGTTAAAGAGCAATGCTATGAGGTATCTAGGCTATTTTTTATGTGAGGAGTTTTTGTGAAAAAAAGAGAAAAATTTATAACATAAATAATGCTACATTAATAGATGCTATCCAAGCGAAGCTGGGGCGTTTCGCTAGTGTTAGATATTTTTAAAATTAGGCTAACAATTTTACAGACTACGTATCTCAAAGAGTCCTTCCTCAACGCAACTGCGAGTATGTCAGCGAACAATTTGTAATCACATGTAGTCTTGTCATGCGCCTGCGCAAGGCACGGGCCGGGATGTGATTAATATGACGGCCACACCCCACCCCACCCCTCGCTATGCTAATGCCAAGAGCCTTTGTCTCCGGGCACGTAGGCCCACGCATCCTGTGAGTGGGCTCAAAAAACCGTCAATATCTGTTGCGACAACAGCCAGACAGGCAACGTCGTAATACGAATTTATGAGTGGGTAATGATTAAGTCAGAGAAGAAAATTGTGTGTTGATGAATAATTTATACAATAACTGTGATTATCACTGAACTTAAGAAAGGTTTATTGCATGCTGTGTTGTTCTTAATGGACGACGTATAGACCACTGATACTGAGCTCGGTTAAAGGTCAAAGTTCTTGAAACGAAGGTATGATTTCAATGGACTCTACTTCAACTTACAAACGTATTAGTTAGTAGAACAAAAGTATCTAATAGATAATATTTTTGAAGTTATACTTCTTCTTGGCGCGTTTGAGAAAAATAATGAGAGTGAATTTTTTACGATGCGCGCGCACACCGAAACCTAAAAGCGACAACTTCAGTTTGTAATTGTCTGTCAACTGTCAAGTTTTCGTGAGAACTGATAACTATTTTCAAAGTAGTTATTGAAATATAATATACGAATCTATAAAACGTGTTTTATTTTGTTATTTTTGTTTTGTTACGCCAAAGAAGTATAACTTCTTACGTGCGTACATAAGTACACACACTCGTTTTTTTTTTTAATTTGCCTTTATTAGATCATATCAAAAATCTAGGTTTCGTTTATTTAATACACGTATAATGATGGTAATGTTCTCCGAATCAAATTTCTTTCACGGCGCGGTGCTCAGTCACAACAGAGATTAGCGCGCTATTCTGAACGGAGATTAGTTGGGAGCTATCTACACAGGACATGATTACACTCGTAGTGCCCACGTAAGTGCAGATGCACCACCTATTCCCTCACTCTCATAGTTTGACGAGACAGCTATCTCACACGACTGAAGGGGGATCAGGCGCAGCAGCAACGGTTTTACTTGATTTCCAAAGCACGCAGGTGAAACATCGCCCACTTCCTGACTCCATTCTGCTACTGAGATATTTTTGAGTTCTCGATAGCAAAATGAGGATAATAATACCCATTTTCTATTCTTGAAACATTTTCATAGCCTCGATAGTTAAATAATTGCATAATATTATTATTCTTACGATTATATTTTAAGAATTAATTCAATTTTAGACTTCAGACCAAACGTTTTTTTTCTTTTGTTTTATGAATATGTCCATGGCCTTTCAGTTTGTGCCATAGGTTAATTTTAAGATACACAAAGTAATAGAAACGTGGCATAGAGTAAGTAAGCTAGTTTATGTACATAATATTTATTACATATAACTATTAGACTTATGTTAACTTTTAATAGGACCTTAGTGATTATAAATCTCTAATAGGCACTAAATTAAATCCAGCCATTGCTCGTGTATATGGCTCCAATAGAATATCTGCGCGATGGTAACTTCCATTTGCTGCGTTCCATTTTTATAAGATAAGTATGTTTTATTTTTGTAAAAATTATTTTTTTTATTTGCATTTAAAAGTTAAAGTTAAACTTACAGCCTATATACGTCCCACAGCTAGGCACAGGCCACCTCTCATTTCTGAGAGGATTCTAGGGCAAGGAACTGTCCTCCGCACTGCCCCAATACGTGTTGGCGAACTTCACATGTCTTCGAAATATTTTTTTCTTATTTCTCATACATGCTGGTTTCTCTTCACGATGTGTTCCATCACCTACTAGGATGTGGTAAATTAGTAATCAGAGGTAATTTGCAAGATGCAGCAATAAATAAATATATTCTTTCTTTCTTATAGGAAGTGTCTAGGTAGATACCAACCAACCCAGCCTCCTACCTGTTTCTGCCGCTAAAAGCAATGGATCTATCACCGTGTTTCGGTCTGAAGGATTGTCAGTATATTTGAAGGTTTATAAAGTATTCTATTTTGGTAGGTAAGGCCACACTCACACACGAAGTTGGTTGCTTCTTGTATCTCATAAAATCACTTGATGCATTTTTAAGTTTTTAGGAGCCAACAGAGGGAAATAAAACAGGAGATATGTACCTGGCAGCTTCCTCCTGCTAACAACTTAAAGTAATAAAAACTGCCGTTGCTCACCCGCGTGGACCCAAGACACAAGCGCGGACATTATAGCTTATATGGGGATATTTAATAGGATAATTTTCTCTCCCCCCAATGTGTAAATACATGTAGGAGGCCTATGTTCAGTAGTGGACTTTTAATATGATATAATGAATGAATAAACAATTTTTAAATACATTTAATAATAACTTAAAAATTTACAATAAAATTGATGACAATTCGTAGATACTATTTACTTTAACAAGCGTTCAAGTGATAAGCTGTTCCAATCAAAGCTTACAGAAAAGCCAAAATAGAGACTCGGGAACAACAGAATTTACGCAGCGGCAACCGCTCCTATTGTCCACATAAATACGGCACATTTGCTGTAATTACCCACGTCCCCAACAATCCGTTGTATTAGCTGCGTCAGCTTTGAATACTGGGCCTAGTAAGCTCCCCGAGGCGAACTGCTCTAACTCATACAACAAATTCTTACTTATTTCGATGTACACTGCGGCTCTAGTATTAATAAATTTAAAAAAATAATCAGCAAGAGAGATGTATTAAATTTTAGAAATATTCACCTTGAAACCGTTGAATAATACAAGGCTGGGTGTCGAACCTATGATTACAGCATTATTAACACGAAAGTACATTTGTGGCGGGTAACGGTGCAATTTTAAAATAGTCATTCATTTTTATACTGAAGGAAATTAATTCACTTATAGAGACTGCCAATCCAAATGTTAGTAATGTTATTTGTCTCCCAGTTTCTCACCTTAACAAACCAAATGACGTTTTGGTTAATCAACCCCATACAAGACTTTTTTACAGAATAAGGGTGACAAACAAGCACACACTCCACCTGGTTGTAAGTGAATGCTGCAGCCCATAGGCATCTACATCTATCCTTGATTAATATACAAAATACAGTATTTAACTCTCAGGAATCAGATGGAATGCATATTTCCAGTAAAAAGGGGTTTCCCGTTCACTACCTTTACCATACTGAACACAGCAGATGAAGCTGCTATCTTACGCTGATATTCTGTTAGAGTTTGGTCCTTCCACAGTCGAGCCGACCCATTCGTGCCACAACCATAATATAGCTGTAGCGTAGCTCTACAACATATAAAATTAATTCAATGCAATAGTCTTCATTTAAGTAATTTCCTACTTCGAATATACATACATCGAATAAAAATGATAAAATAATACAGAATTCGCCAAGAAATATTTTTTTAAATGATCTCGTTTATAAATGGAAAAATAGTTAAGACTTCGTGGAATCAGGAGCAGATCGAATAAAGATTGCCAGGTATGCCATTGTTGATCCAATAAAATCATCCCTGATTGATGAAGTCAATTTTTTGTCAAAACTCGTGTGTCCATTTAATTTCGATCAGAAAAAGTCTGAACCTGTAACAATGGCCGCTTTTTTCATCACAATGCCAGGCCTATACGATCATCGATTACTTTTTTATCAACTAAAATATCAATAATCTGTTTACGCCCACTGTTAATTCCGACGTTAGTAAAATTGAAACTTGACACGTGTTACGGAGCGAAAATAATTTTGTGGGTGCGTGATGGTGCGCTTTTATCACTTTTGTTTGTTTCTTTTGGCCCAACGCCTCGAGAGCTCGCGTCGAGGAGGCATTTAGTGCGTGACTAGCGCTTTTTTATTGCCTTTGTATTAAAAAAGTGAACGTATAAGACGAGAAGTGCATCACACAACACCTGACGTTAACACTATCGTCCGATCTATCCCTGACTACGCCGAAATGGATTTAAAAAAAAATAATTGCACCCAATTTCGCTAAGTAACAGTCGAGTTTCCACTCGTGATATTACTTTCAAATTTTTAATGGAATTGTTGGATCCAACGTAACAACATATCCCAACGTTTCAAATATAACGGAACTATTTTTTTTTTTTGATGGCAGCTCGTTTAAATAGAATTTTTATTACTAAAACCTTAGTCAATTTGTTCTACAAATACGGTAATGCGGATTGAATATCAATACGAGTAACTAAAGAGCGTACGATGGTATTTATGACGGTCATTTACAGTTATAAGAGACACTGATTGTATCAATATATTTTCGATTACCCAAGTTCCCTATGAAAGCGACTTTCTCGTGTTAGTTCGGACCAAGTTCACACGGCTGGTCGGGCGCATGCTCCCAAAACATTCAATAACATAACTTAAGTCTCAAAACGAGCCTTCAAATTACACAAAACTGACAGCTTTAATATTTGCCCTAAGCCTTGGTCCGTGGACGGGCAGAACACCTCATGCTGAGCTTTTAATTTGTTCCATACATCCTTTCTCGTGGTTTTTTCTGTGTTTTGTTTGAAGCCCGCGGTGATCGATCGTTTGCCCGCTTTTTTACGTTGTTTAATTTTCGAAGGAGCCCGTTGGTTTCGCTAAGTCATTAGTACGTTATGCTGAGCAGTGTTTGAGAAGTATTCTTCGCTTTTTACCCAACTTCCCTAAAAGGGGGGTAATGTTTTCGAGAGTATGTATGTATGCATGTTTTTTTATAGAATAAGGGTGACAAACGAGCACACAGTCCACCTGATGGTAAGTACTTGCTGTGGCCCATAGATATCTATATCTATCTTCGTTTGCGAATTAAAATGCAGATGCGTTGTCAGCCGTGAAGATTAAGATGGAATGCCTCTTTTCCAGTAAAATGTTTATTTGGCACGCTCTTTAGCCTAAACTTCTTGATGGATTTTAGCATATGAGGTGTCACTAGGTTCGTCTTAATTGTGGGAGTGACAGGCTGCATAATATATTGCATCTGCATTACAAAAAAGGGAGGAGAAAGTTTTTTTTTCAGTAAACTTTTTAACGCAGTCGGTTTTTGTTATTACTGTTTTACTAAGGAACAGGCTCCTTTCCTGGCTAGAAATCTGTCTGGGTAGCCAGCCTTTTACATATTTCTGCCGTTAATTAGCTGTGCTTACACTGATCTGTTCCGGTCTGAATAGATCAGACTGGTATAGCCAGCCAGTATAATTAGATGCTGTCTATCTTAGCCGAGCTGTCAACGTATCTGCAGCGCTCTTTGTTTGAAGTAGGGAGTAGTCTCTGTCTGGACGAGTGTGTGGACTGCAGTGGCTACTTACCATCAGGTCGACTGGAAGTTTGTTTGTCGCTTCAGTTTTATAACAAAAAAAAGGGAATAACTACTCCGCAATCCTCTCTGATATGAGGTATATCATCATTACAGCCTTTCATAAGTCCACTGCTGAACATAGGCCTCCCCCAAGGAATGTCACAAAGCACGGTCCTGAGCCACCTGCATCCATCGACTTCCTGCATATCTTACCAGGTCGTCACTCCATTTCGTGGGGGTCGCCCTACACTTCGCCTACCGGTATGAAGCTGCCACTCTAGAACCTTTCTTCCCCATCGGTTGTCGGTTCTTCGAGCTATAAGGCCGGCCCACTGCCATTTCAGCTTATTAATCCGTTGGGCTATGTCAGTTACTCTGGTTCTACTGCGAATATCCTCATTCCTTAGTTTATCACGCAGAGGTCTATGACCAGCACTAAAAGGTAACTTAGCAGTAGTAGATAGCTTTAACTTTTTTTACGTTTATCAGTTAAATTGCGCATACAAAAACTTTGTTAAAAATAAATTTCGATAGTTTTTAACTTGGCAGTGATTACACTTTTTGATTAATCAAATTTTTTTCAGCGCTACATTGTTGTAATTCATATTTTTGACCGGATCACACTTATCGATTTGACGTCTCCTTGTACATTACATTACAATGCAATACTAAACTTTATTGCAAGCCAAAGGATAACAAGTTACATAATAAAATAAACAAACATAAAGACAAAATAAAAAAGTTATCATCACTTACCATACAAAACACAGCAGCCTTTTCTTATAGAATAAGGGTGATAAACGAACACACAGTTCGTTTATCACCCTTATATTCACCTGATGTTAAATGGATACTGAGGCCCATATACATCTACATCTGCTGCTGTTACGTTGGTATTTTTTGAGAGGTCTTTCTCTAGTCTATCCCACAGCTATTAAACGTTACCTCTAGATACAAATAACATTTAAGTGAAGTGAAGTCTGTGATATCGAAATAACTGCATTGTACATTCGTCATTATCACTTAGACATGAATAGCCGGTTTTGAAAAAAATTGTCTGTCTGTTCGGGCTAATTATCAGAATGGCTAAACCAATTGTAATGAAACATCATGAACAGATAGACAGAGAGCAGCAATAAGAGGAATGATCTAAGCTATATTTTATCCGAATAACTTGTTGTTTTATTGAGAATTCGAAAAGTTTATAAAATAAATAATCTTTAATGAAGACGAAGCCAAAGCCGTAACAGCGATTGGCTTATAAAATAAAATTATAAAATAAATAAAGTTATTGTTTGAATACTTTCATATTTTTTTATAGGATAGGGCGACAAACGAGCACACAGTCCACCTGATGGTAAGTGTTTGCTGCGGCCCATAGACATCTACATCTATCCTCAATTACAAAGCAAAATGCAGATGCGTTCTCACCCGTGAGGACTAAGATGGAATGCCTGATTTGCAGTAAAAAGGGTCTCCGGTTCTCTGCACTCACCATACGAAACACAGCAGCGTTAAGCTGCTGTGTTTCGTATGGTATACGCTAGTATTCTGTGAGGGCGTGGTCCTTCCCCGGTCGAGTTGAAAACCGTGCTACAACTATACTACTAATATAGCTGCAGCATGGCTCTACCACATGTAAAATATTTAAAAAATGGTGAGTGAGATTTCTCTTAAAATGTCAGTACGGGATTTAAATAGGCTGTAATACTTCTGAGACGATAAGGAAGGAAAGCACGACATATAAATCAAAGTATCGAAAGGGATATTCTTAATCGTAAATCAGATTTCAACCTTTTCAAAATCGCAATTATCTCTGAGGGTAAATGGCGATCGATTATTGGTGATAACTCATACACTTTCACGTTGGTGAAAAGCTATAAATTTATGACGCCTGAAGTGTCGCGTGATATGGGGAAATGTCAAAACTTCACTGATGATGGATTCGCTCTGAAAGAAGAGTATGGACACCATGAATCTTAATATTATATATACATACAACACATAATCTCTCACGTTGATCATTCATTGCAGTTATTTTGTTACGTGCTGCAGCTATTTTATGGTGGTAGCACTAATGGGTCGGCTCGATTGAAGACGGATCACGCTCTCACAGAATACCAGCGTGAAATAGCAGCTCAATGTAGTTGTCTTTCGTATAGTGTAGAGAACCGGAGACCCTTTTTACTACAAACGAGACATTCCATCTTAGTCCCCTGGGATGACAACGCATCTGCATTTTGATTCATAAACGAGGATAGATGTAGATGTCTATAGGCCACAGCAACCACTTACCATCAGAGTGACCTGTGTACTCGTTTGCTACCCTTAATCTATAAAAAATAGAAAGATAGGCCGAGAATATGGATTTTCATTTGGTACGATCTTGTTACACCTCTCGAGTTCCTTTTTTACAAATAACAACAGGTCTGCGACGTGAGAAGATTGCAAGAAGTAGAAACCTAGACATGAAAAAATATCATTTTTATAGAAGTATAATTATGAACCTATGCTCGGAGTTTCTCTATGCTCGGAGTTTCTCTGCGTGATAAACTTAGAAATGAGGATATTAGACCGACATAGCCCAACGGATTAGTAAGCTGAAGTGGCAATGGGCCGGCCATATAGCTCGAAGAACCGACAACCGATGGGGAAAAAAGTTTCTCGAGTGGCAGCCTCGTACCGGCAGGCGAAGTGTAGGGCGCCACTAGATGGAGTGACGACCTGGTAAGATATGCAGGAAGTCGATGGATGCAGATGGCTCAGGACCGTGCTTTGTGGCATTCCTTGGGGGAGGCCTTTGTTCAGCAGTGGACTTGTGAAAGGCTGTAATGATGATGATAATTATGAACTACTATGTGTTTACAAGTTAAAAATATTGTACAACCGACTGCAATATAAATAAAATGAGAACATCATCAATGTAGTCGAAGTCAATTAAATACGCATTATTAGGGGTAACTCAAAAACTACTGGTCAGATCTTGATCAAATTTATACGAGACCATATGAGAATCATCAAAATTGGTTCACCTGTAAAAAAGTTCTAAAGTAACACTTAAAAAAATTAAATTGAATTGAAAACCTTCTCCTTTTTGGATGTCGGATAAAAATTAAAATGATGATAAGTTATTTTACATTTGATATTGAATAAATTATTTATTAATACTAAGATTGGTAACGACTTAAGTATTACTTCCATCCTATAGGACTTAAGGGTGTCACTTTGGAAAACATCGCAGATCAAAATCCTCCCCGTAGATTGTCACGATTGGCAGTCTTATTGACATTTGACAACCGCATTTTTTATTATTTTGACTTGTTATTACGAACGAAATAAATATTCAGTTATGATGCTGCTGCCCGTTTTTGTTTCATTTCCCTTTGTCGCCTCTTACGATACCCACTAGACGATATGGGGTAGTGAATATTCACACACCACCACTACACGGTTATGTACTACACTTTGAAAAACAAATTAAATATTGAATTCTTATATAATGATTTCCTATATTTACGCGAAGACTACACATTAAATGAAACTAATTTTTACGGATTTTATCGCGTTTAATTTAACTTTTTAATTCACGACGTTTCGGGTGCTTTACAGCACCCATAGTCTCGGGGGGACTGAGGTGATTGACGTCCCGATGTCATAGTTAGCCCGGCTACCTTCAGTTTTTTAATATAATTTTTGGTGCGATCTACGCAGAATGAGCTTACAGTTTCTTGAAATCTTGCAGTGCTATGCTTGGGTTTGGATTTAATTTAATTAATTATAAGATCCCAAGGAGATGGCAGCACCCATCCATCTTCTCTATTGAAATGAGGATGTTTTTTAATTTCAATAGCCTCGCAAAATCTTTTGCGTAGATTTGTGGTCTTTCAAATCTAATGTAATCGTGGGGACGATCTAGAACGTGTTCACACAATGCAAACCTCAAATTAAATATTATCCTACTCGATTTTAAGACCCAGATAGATGGGCCACGTTTTTATTGACTCGGCGGCACATCTTGTTAGTGGATCATCGTTAAATCGCGACTCACTAGCGTTGTATGAAACTTGTGACGTTGCTTCAACAAACTGTAAAGAATAACTGTTTGGCTGCCAGTGTATCAGGAAGTCGCGAGTAAAACCACCGTAATCTCTGCCGCAAGTATTGATCGGGGACTTTATATTGTACTTTTTATCAATATCAAAATCGTTGCATGGTTTTTGGTGGAAACTTGACCTACAGCAGATTGTTGCTCCTGTGTTATCATTTATATTATGGCTTGAAGTGGATTTTGAAACATAATAGTAATGTAGTTTTGTGTTTCAAATGTATGCGCGTGTGAACTGTCAGTGGAAACGATAAAACAAATCCTCAGATGGTGATATGAAACTCAAGTTATTGTGCTTACTTAGTCATCTTAAGATATTATTATCAACGATCGTCTGCTGACACAGTCTGTCTTCAAAATCTTTCTAAAACTGCGCTACGTGACGTCAGCATATATAAAGAAATTTTTAAATTGATTGTTATAGAACAATATCATAATACTTGACACTGGCAAAAATACAACCATACAAGTCCATTACCAATAAAAGAAAACGTTACAAAACATTGTTTATGTAAAACTAAAATACTTTCTTTAATTCCACTAATATTTCATGTATTATAAACGTCATACAATCCTCATAGGTAATAAAATTCCTCTTTATTTTCTACTTGAGGCGTCAATGTCGTACAGCTACTGCATCAGAGCCTTACATCATTCAACATCGACACGCGAACTATTTGCCAACGCAGATAAAACATCGTACGAGGAGCAGCTCGGGATATTGTCCGCACTCCATCATGCGCGCCGCGAGCACACTGCTGACAGAAATAGTGCCGCGGGATGCAACCGTCACAGAGTCGTTATCGATATTCCTCAAGGTGTTTCTTAAATACGTTTTGTAAGTAGTTTGTACAACCTGTGTTCTTATTGTGTAACTAGCTGTTACCCGCGACTTCACCCGCGTGGAATTTGTTACGATTGGATTTCATGCATTTTAATTTTTTGCGCGGAACCCTAATTCTTTTACTGAATCAAAAATAGCTTAAGTTACTCCTTATAAAATCAACTATCTGTCATTGAAAACCCCGTCAAAATTGGTTAAACCGTTTTGGAGATTAGCCGAAACAAACAGAACAGAAAAATTTTAAAAATTGTTTTTGTTACAACTACCGTAACGAAAATACCTTCATATGCATTTAGTAAACAGCCGTTATTTTGAAACAACAAACAAAAAATTAAATTTTTATAGTGGTTTTTTACTGATTCATCCCAGGACACGGTTTTTTTCGAATCAGTTGTAAATGTAAAAAATGACTTTCTCTTCTTTCTTGGAACTTACCTGATGGAATTGAAGTCAAGTACTGGTTGATAATAAGTATACAAACAGTCAACTGATAAATATGCATCACAGACAAAGTTAGGAAGGAGGTAGATTGGCGATCGAAGTTCTACATGTCTTGTACTTCTTGTCGTGATTGGAGCCAAAAGCAATAAAAACCGCTCGCTAAGCGTGGCAACTATGGCAACATATAGCGCACATACTCTGAGGACTGACGAAAAGATCCTGAAGCTGAAAAAAGAGATGAACAAATTGCGCTGGAATATTATAGGAATATCCGAGGTTTGAAGAGAGGGGGAGGACACGGTAATTCTCGAATCCAGCAACTTGTTCTATCACCGAGAGGGTGACCATCTGTCCCAAGGAGTTGTCGGATTTATCGTCCACATGCCACAAGATTGGGATTGTGTTGACGAAGGTTGTGTACCTTATACTCAGAACCACCAAGCGGTTTTCGCTGAAGGTCATACAGGTTTACGCACCAACCTCGGAACATCCCGATGAGGAGGTGGAGGAAATGTATGAGGATATCTCTAAAGCCATGCATTCCTCCAAAATTCACTAAAACGGTGTTAGTGGGAGACTTCAACGCAAAACTAGGCACAAGAGAGACCAGTGAGCTGAAAGTAGGGAAATTCTAAATAGGGCAACGGAACCCAAGGGTCCAGCAGCTGGCCGACTTTATGAAGAAAAAGGGACAGGAGACAGGAGAAAGGAATCTTTATGATGAATTTTTTCTTCTAAAAACGGCACCACAGAAAGAGGACCTGGTCAAGCCCCGATGATTCGACCAAATATAAGATTGACTTCATTATGACGAACAGACAACAACTGTTCAGTGATATCTCAGTGATCGCGAGGATGAAAACTAGCAGCGATCACTGAATGGTGAGAAGCACACTGCGCCTATACGTTAAGTTAAAGAGGTCACGTCTAATGAAGTCAACGCTCCGTCCCCCTCGTGCTCTAATCCAAAGCCCCGAAAATTTTCAGCTTGAGTTATAAAATCATTTTTAGTGCCCAAAGGAGTACAGTGCAGTGGACGATATCAATGACGAGCTTGTGGAAACTGTCCATGAAGTTGGAACTAAGTTCTGTAAGACCCATCGCAAAATAACACAAAAACTCTCCGATTACACTCTTAATTACTTGAATGTTAACGGGAGATGAAGCTGCAGTCTTCAGCAGATTTGACAGCATACAGGCAACTTAACAGACAGATCTTCAAATGCATGTGGCGTGACTTACGCAACTTCAATACAAGAAGAAGCGATTGAGTAGAATCAAGGCTCTAAAGTATTTTCCAAAGATCTATACTTCAAAAAGAGCCAACTGTCGAAGCTAAAGACCGAATGTGGCAGCATCATTTCCGGGACACCTGCAAGCTGTACACTACCTTGTTGGAGCCACACGCGAGTGTGAGTAACGGAGACGTCAGTTTGAGCGAGATAAGAATGGCTCTCCAGAAACTTAAAACGGCAAATCTCCAGGCGAGGAAGGAATTACAGCGGAGCTTCTGAAAGCGGGAGGAAAACCGGTACTTAAAGTCTTACAGAAGCTCTTTAATTCCGACCTCCATGGTGGTACTACTCCGGAGGCGTGGAGCAGAAGTGCGGTGGTCTTGTTCTTCAAGAAAGGCAACAACGCTCTCTTGAAGAACTGCAGACCGATTTCCCTTCTGAACTGCGTCTACGTGCTGTTTTCGAGAGTCATTATGAATCGTCGAGCACGCAGACTCGACGACTTCTAGCTTCCCGAACAAGCCGGTTTCCGAAAAGGCTTTAACATTATATACCATAAAGATACCCTACAGCAAATTGTATGGAAGACCGAAGAATACAATCTGTCACTTTGTCTTACGTATGTGGACTATGAGAAAGCCTTTAATTCCGTCGAAATTTGGGCTGTGCTGCAGTCCCTTCAGCGGTGCCAGGTGGACTGTCGGTATATCGAAGTGCTGAAATATTTGTACAGTATGGCTATGATGTATATCCGAGTACAAAACCAGAGTACGAAACCTATCCAACTGCAGATAGGTGTAAGACAGGGTGACGTTATATCCCCGAAACTCTTCACCGCTGCATTGGAAGACGTTTTCAAGCTACTGGGCTGGAAAGGATACGGTATTAACGTCGATGGCGAGTACATTACTGACCTTCAATTTGCCGACGATATAGTCCTTATGGCAAAATCGCTGCAGAACCTTAGCACTATGATCCATGACCTCAATAGTGTCTCCCAACGGATAGGTCTTAAGCATAAAATAACATGAATAAAACAAAAATAATATATAACCTCCATGTCACACCTATGCCGGTAGTTTTTGGGAGTACTAAGCTCGAAGTTGTTGACGAATATGTTTACCTGGGACAAATAGTCCGACAAGGTAAGTCCAACCTCGACCGAGAGGTCAATCGACAGATTCAACTCAGCTAGGCAGTGTTCGGGAGATAACGACAAATTTTCTTAAAACTAGATGGCACAACCAGTGTATGTTGCCAGTGATGACTTATGGATCTTAGACCTGGTCCTTCACTGCTAGCCGTATGAGGAAGCTCAAAGTCGCTTAGCGAGCTCTGCATGACAGACTTAAAAACGAGGATATCCGCAGTAAAACCAGAGTAGCTTACATAGCCCAAAAGATTAGTAATCTGAAGTGGCAATGGGCCGGCCATATAGTTTGAAGAACCGACAACCGATGGGTTCTCGACTGGCAGCCTCGTACTGGCAGACGAAGTGAAGGGTGTCCCCACACTAGATGGAGTGATGACCTGGTAAGACATTCAGGAAGTCCATGGATGCAAGTGGCTCGGGACCGTGCTTTTGTAGCATTCCTAGGGGGTAGCATATTTTCAGCAGTGGACTTGTGAAGAGATGTAATGATGATGATGATGATATTGTTTTCAATATAATTTAAATTTTTCTTGGTATGCTTTAAGGCTTCTTCATTGTTTTCTATTAATTCCTCAATTTTTACGTGGCAGAGCCACGCTGCAGCTATGTTATTAGTATAGTTGTAGCACGAATGGGTCGACTCAACTGGGGAAGAACCACGCTCTCACAGAATACCAGCGTGAAATAGCAGCTTAATGCTGCTGTGTTTCGTGTGATGTGTTTAGAGAACCGGAGATCCATTTTACTGGAAAAGAGGCATTCTATCTTAGTCCTCACGGCTGGCAACGCATCTGCATTTTAATTCGTTAACGAAGAGAGATGCAGATGTCTATGGGCCGCAGCAGCTACTTGCCATCGGGTGGACTGTGTGCTCGTTTGTCACCCTATCCTATATAAAAAAAAATCGGTCCTCTCACTCTTCTCATTCACTATAACTTAAGTTATTTGTCTCCATCAGTATCGCCATTATAGTAGCCCTTTTTATGTCCACTATTGAACTAGAACTTTCCCAAGGAATTACATAAAATGGTCCTGAGCCACCTGCATCGATGGATAACTTGTATATTTTGCCAGTGGGTCTCCGCTTGCCGGTATGATCGAAAACAATTTTTCCTTCTCGGTTTTCGATTCGACAAGCTATATAGCCAGCCCATTGCCACTTCAGTTTACTGATCCATTGGGCTGGATTGGTTTCTCTGATTCTCCTACAGATATATTGGAAAAACTAGTAAGTTTATCCATAGCGTTTTATATTTGTTTTAAATGTAATAATTTAATTTTATATATTGAGTAACAAACTTATTGAATCATATTTTACTTTTGCATGCGATATTTCTCCTGCTTACTTTAAATATATAATAAATAACCGAACGCAAACACCAAAAAACGAAAATTTTAACAAACATTCCAGGCAACCCCAACTCTGGCAACCTACACGTCGACTCTCGGGTGTCGACACAACAGCGCAACACTAGGGGGCCTCACGCGTCGCGATACGTCGCTTGTAGCTCGTAATTTAAAATCCCTGATTTATAGTCCAACAGTAGCATTAAATTTGTAATCATATATTGATTTACAGCTGCGATAAGGGCGCGCCCGCAGCCTTCTGAGAACGGCCGAGACAGTGCTCTATTGCAGAACGGGGCTCTTGCGCTCGTTCGTTTGGTGAAATTGCTTTCCGAACATGTGGGCCGGCCGCGACGAGTGAGATATACTGCCGTGCGACTCCACGATGATGGCCGACAATATTCTATTGTTGTCGGCTCAGATTTGTAAATGGAAATGACAAATAGCTTCGTGTACTTATATTTTACGAGACGATTTCGTTTCGATGCGTTTAAGTTTGTCTGCTAAACCTAAAATATTTAATGGTGAAATCTACTTAGTGTATCATGGCTTTAATGGAGTAGTTACCTTTAGTAGTAGCATTTTAGTAGTTTAAAAATTAAAAGCCGACATCAAAGAAGTAATAAGAATAAAATAATTTCACAATCTGAAGTCGGTGATAAGACAAAGTGTAGAGAAGAATTAGAGCCCCGACTTTACAAGCTATTATGTGTACATTACAAAATATACAAAATTTGACCTGCTCAAAGTTCAAAAACTTTATTAAAATAAGTTATTATAAAAAGGGCTATTATAATATTAAGGAATTTATCGATTATAATAACCCCTGGTAATGAGGTGATCGCTACAAAGCTATTTCTAATTTGAGGAGTGACAGAACAAAACATGATAATTCCATGATGTCTAATTTTTCACAAAAGGTCAAAAACCGGCAACAACTTTGCCTTTGTGCAATTAAAAAAAATATGGGTTCTAAAGAATAAATAACTGTAAAAGCTTATTAAGTATGTTTTTTATTATTTTTTTATTTCCAATTGTTTATGTATTCTTATGTAAAAAATGGTAATATCATGTTCTGATCAGATCTGAATACAGAACACAATTACTCTTTATCAAGAGGATCTGACGAAAATATTATGATTTGTACCCGTAGATAGAGTATTGACTAGATAAAGCATTCGCGTATGCTTTTGAGATAGAAATAGGCGGGAGGTACTTTCACTGGGTTACCAGATATTGTTCCATTTCCCCCGTTATGGGTTTATTTATATTCACAGCACTTACATTCATACAAAAAAAAATTAATTGTTACCATAAAAAAATGTTCTTTTTCAGTTTCTATTCAGAGTCTAATTCAGATGATTAACTCATTTCTCTTGAAAATACATTCTGCGACTAAAAACTACGGGCGGAAACGACGTAAAAACAGAATCATCATTCTGTATTCAACGGCGCAGCGACGATTTTACTGGACATGCAATAAACTCTTTGGATTTCGACGGCACTAAGTGAAGACGCTACTAGCACAAAGTGCGATATTGCTAATAAATAACAATATGTTATAGATGTACTTAAATATTAATTAAAAATAAAAATATCAAATAATAAACATTAATCAATATTTTTAAACATGGAAATGTCATGATTTGCCTTAAAATTTTAACTTCAAAGGCTATTTACTACAGGAATAAGCGCGATTTGAACCACACCAGCCTAACAGGTGACGTAATTTATGGTATCTGTCAAATGTCATTGCTAACATTTTTTTTACAAAAGGTCGAATTATCATGTTTTGTTACATCACTCCTCATTTGTTGTATTGTCTGGGGGCACGGCAGTGCCCCCGCTAAGTCTAGCAAAAAAGCGGCACGGCCGTACCATCCTTTTCTCGAAGCAGTTCAGGCCATTTCTGAAACCCTATAACTTCGTTATGGATAAAACTAGAAGCCTGAATTTTTACTAACCAAGTAGGTATTGTATAGACTCGGTATATTTTAAATTTCATTAAATTTGAACCAGTACTTTAAGAATTATAACTAGTCAAAATTTCTTAATTTTGTCACTCACTGACTGACCGATCATCAAAACTCTGAGGCACTTCTAGCAGACATAGAAACTTCAAATTTGGAATACAATTATTGTTTAATATATAAATTAAGGAAAAATTAAAATATTTTACAATTTCCTTCCAGTTTTTGAGATACACCAACTGCATTGATAACTTTGTAGTCCCATATAAACATATAGTATTACAAATTTACATTTGCAGTGAATGAATCAGTGTACCTATATATGTATAATGGAATAATAGGTGTAAATAGCTACCTAGATATAACTATCTACAAAAAGAAATGAGATGCCATCAAAAACATAAATTGTAAAAAAAAGCCAAGTCTCGCAACTCAGTTCTTCTACCGTAAAAAGTTGTGAGATCCATGTAATACCAAGTCGGTTAATTTATTCAGTCCATAGATTGATACATAGATTGACTTGGCAATCGCACTAAACAATCTAAGTTAATATAATATATATTACTTGTGAGATATATTGTTTTCATGCGATTGCCAAAACAATCTATGTATCAATCTATGGACTGAATAAATTAACCGAATTGGTATTACATGGATCTCACAACTTTTTACGGTAGAAGAACTGAGTTGCGAGACTTGGCTTTTTTTACAATTTATGTTTTTGATGGCATTATAATTGTGTAACAAACATGATTGTAAGATTTTATTTTAAAAAAGTCTCGCTAGGTTTCTTGCGGGTTCTTCCCATGACAGAAGTTTTTTTCGAACCAGTGGTAATTAAACAAATAAGTGACTTTCAATCAGTAATATTTATTATCTACATTGAATAAAAAAGTTTCTGTTTCTGTTACCTTAATCTTTTTAGATCTTTGAAGTCGTGTAACATTTTTTTTATAGGATAAGGGTGACAAACGAGCACACAGTCCACCTGATGGTAAATGGTTGCAGCGGCCCATAGACATCTACATCTATCCTCGTTTGCGAATCAAAATGCAGATGCGTTGTCACCCGTGAGGACTAAGTTGGAATGCCTCATTTCCAGTAAAAAGGGCCTCCGGCCACCTGCACTCACCAAGCGAAACGCAGAGGTAAACCTCTACTTCACGCTGGTATTCTGTGAGGTCGTGGTACCACCCCGGTTCGAGCCGGCCCATCCGTGCGACAGCAAAAGCTACCGCGTGGCTCTACCACTGTTAATTTATTATTAAAAAAATAATTTTTGAACACATTGAGAGGAATACGGAATATCACAAGCTCAAGGTAACATTAGTAAACTAGAATGTCGTTTAAATATTTACGTTGAAAACTTAATCCCCTATTTCTACTCTTAGGGGTAGAATTATAAAGACCTAAAGTTAAACCTTTGAACAATACAATGAAAAAATTCACAATTGGCGAAGAAATCGCGTGACATACGTACAAAAAAGAAGATAGTCTGATTGGTTTTTAAGATTGTAATAAATGAAGATTTTTCAATACTCAAGTAACATTTATTAATAGAATAAAATGCTATATAAACAAATTACAAATTATAATATAATGTATGTATAAAATGTTTCGATTGTTTCACTTTTATATTATATATTTAACAGTGGTAGAGCCACGCGGCAGCTTTTGCTGTCACACGGATGGGCCGGCTTGAACCGGGGTGGTACCACGACCTCACAGAAAACCAGCGTGAAGTAGAGGTTTACATCTGCGTTTCGCTTGGTGAGTGCAGGTGGCCGGAGGCCCTTTTTACTGGAAATGAGGCATTCCATCTTAGTCCTCACGGGTGACAACGCATCTACATTTTGACTTGTAATTGAGGATAGATGTAGATGTCTATGGGCCGCAGCAACCACTTACCATCAGGTGGACTGTGTGCTCATTTGTCACCCTTATCCTATAAAATAAAAAAAAAAATAAAAAATATTATTCTGCGGATAACATTTATTTAAGAATTGAAAATCTACCCTAAGAGTAGCAAATTTAAATGTAAAAACTCCTTGAATAAAAAAATTTTTACGGCTTTTATCGCGTTTAATTTCTTACCACCAATTCATCAGATTACTGTCAAAGCTGAAGATCGAATGTGGCAGCATCGTTTCTGGGACACCTGAGATTTTGAGTGAGATGCAGAGGTTCTATGGGCAGCTGTACACGTCATCGTTGGAGCCACGCGCAAGTGTGAGTAACGATCCAAGAGCGAGTTTTATTCGACACTATTCCGAAGATATTCCGGAAGTGAGTCTGAGCGAGATTAGAATGGCTCTCCAGCACCTTAAAAACGGCAAGTCCCCAGGTGAGGATGGAATTACAGCGGAGCTTTTGAAAGCGGGTGGAAAACCAGTACTTGAAGTCCTTCAGAAGCTCTTTAATTCTATCCTCCATGGTGGCACTACTCCGGAGGCGTAGAGCAGAAGTGCGGCGGTCTTGTTCTTCAAGAAAGGCGACAACGCTCTCTTGAAGAACTACAGACCGCTTTCCCTTCTGAGCTGCGTCAACGTGCTGTTTGCGAGAGTCATTACGAACCGTCTCGCACGCAGACTTGACGACTTCCAGCCTCCCGAACAAGCCGGTTTCCGAAAAGGCTTTAGTACCAAAGACCACATACATTCCCTGCGGCAGATTGTACAGAAGACAGAGGAGTATCATCTGCCTCTTTGCCTTGCGTATGTGGACTATGAGAAAGCCTTTGATTCCGTCGAAATTTGGGCGGTGCTGCAGTCCCTTCAGCGGTGCCAAGTTGGCTGTCAGTATATCGAAGTGTTGAAGTGTTTGTACAGTAGAGCTACGATGGCTATCCGAGTACAGAAACAGAGTACGAAACCTATCCAACTACAGAGAGGTGTAAGACAAGGTGACGTTATATCCCCGGAACTCTTCACTGCTGCATTCGAAGACGATTTCAAGCTACTGGACTGGAAAGGATGCGGTATTAACATCAATGGCGAGTACATTACTCACCTTCGATTTGCCGCCGATATAGTCCTTGTGGCAGAATCGCTGGAGGATCTTAGCGCTATGCTCAATGACCTCAATAGTGTCCCCCAACGAATAGGTCTTAAGATGAACATGGACAAAACAAAAATCATGTTTAACGTACATGTCACACCTATACCGGTAGTTGTTGGGAGCATTAAGCTCGAAGTTGTTGACGAGTATGTTTACCTGGGACAAATAGTCCGACTAGGTAAGTCCAACTTCGACCGAGAGGTCAATCGACAGATTCAACTCGGCTGGGCAGCGTTCGGGAAACTACGACATCTTCTCGTTAGACATACCTCAAAACCTTAAAACGAAATTGTACAACCAGTGCGTGTTGCCAGTGATGACTTACGGATCTGAGACGTGGTCCTTCACTGCTGGCCGTATGAGGAAGCTCAAGATCGCTCAGCGAGCTATGGATAGGGCTATGATCGGGGTGTCTCTGCGTGATGAACTTAGAAATGAGGATATCCGCAGTAGAACCAGACTAACCGACATAGCCCAACGGATTAGTAAGCTGAAGTAGCAGTGGGCCGGCCATATAGCTCTAAGAACCGACAACCGATGGGGAACAAAGGTTCTCAAGTGGCAGCCTAGTACCGGTAGGCGAAGTGTAGGGCGACCCCCCACTAGATGGAGTGACGACCTGGTGAGACATTCAGGAAGTCGATGGATGCAGGTGGCTCAGGACCGTGCTTTGTGGCATTCCTTGGGGGAGGCCTATGTTCAGCAGTGGACTTGTGAAGGGCTGTAATGGTGATTACATCAGATTTGATAGACCACAAATCCTCGCAAAAGAACACCGATTCCTACCAAAGAAGATACGCGAGGCTATTGAAATTTAGAAACATCGCAATTTCAACAGAGAAGATGGATGGATACTGCCATTTGCTTGGGATCCTATAATTAATAAAATTAAATCCAAACCCAAGCATACCACTGCAAGACTTCAAGATACTGTAAGCTTATTCTGCGTAGATCGGACCAAGAATTAATATTTAAAAATTGAAGATCTAACTGTGACATCGGGATCTCAAACATCTGAGTCTCCCCCGTGATCACGGGTTGCTGTAAAGCACCCGAAATGTCGGGAATTAAAATAAGTAAATTAAACCATGCTGCAGCTATATTAGTAGTATAGTTGTAGCAAGAATGGGTCGGCTCGAACCGGGGTGGTACCACGACCTCACAGAAAACCAGCGTGAAGTAGAGGTTTACCTCTGCGTTTCGCTTGGTGAGTGCAGGTGGCCGGAGGCCCTTTTTACTGGAAATGAGGCATTCCATCTTCCTCACGGGTGACAACGCATCTTCATTTTGATTTGTAATAGAGGCTAGATGTAGATGTCTATGGGCCGCAGCAACCACTTACCATCAGGTGAACTGTGTGCTCGTTTGTCACCCTTTACTATAATAAAAAGCGCGATAAAATCCGTAAAAGTAGTTTTATTCAGTGTAGTGTTCGCGTAAATATAAGTAGCTATCTCTTGTTTACAATGTGTGCCGCCAATTAGCAGTGCTTGCATCGCTGTGCACGGTAAAGAGAGTCAGTATAATAACAGGCTGTATGGCTTTCCATCTTAGTCTTCAGAGCTGATAAAGCATCTGTTGCCTTTTTTTATAAAGGTGGCTGCAGACATCCATGGACTTCAGCTTCAGTAACCAGTTAACATCAAATGGACTGTAAGTTCGTTACGTCACTTCAGTTTAAAAAGTAATAGTTTATTAGTGACTAGCTGTTTATTTTTTAGCGTGGATTTTTTTACAATTGGATTTATATTTTTTGCGTGGAACCCTAGTTCCTTTTTTTTAATAAAAGTAGCCTAAATTATAACGTGGTTGTTATAAATTAATTTGCTTAATTCCGCGTAAAGAAAGAAAAAAAGAAAAAAAAATGATGTGTCCTGCCCTGCTTTAAGGGGACCTCCCACCCTCCCTCAATTGCGCGCACTATACCCGTCGCCGTCAATCCCAGCACTGCCACCCCCAGCACCACCGCACTATGCACGACACACCACTCTCGAAAACACGACACGTGTTTCGCCTCTACACGAGGCATCCTCAGGTGAAGTAAACTCTGTGGAGGCTGGCCGCTAATTTATAACAACCCCATTATAATGGATTCCCGCAAAGTAACGCCTCATTCTATCAATTATCTAAATTATAACATCAGCCATGTGTGAAAGTCTAGTCAAAAAGCGGTCCAGCCATTTCGTAGATTAGCCGGATCTAACAGTCAGATAGACAGACTGAAAAACAATTAATATTTGCTTTGTGTTATAAGTATTGTATATACTTTTATATGCATTTATTAAAAAGTTGATATTTTGACATTACAACCCGACATTTAATTTTATTTATTTGTATAATATATTATGTCAACTACCCAATTTGTAACCAAATATAAATGCTTATGGGTCTCTTTTTTATAATTCGTAGGTATTAGTTCACGAGTTTAATGTTCGATTGTACATTATATTAATAATGATATAAAAAATATCATGTGCAATAAACAAAAGCTGTCGTCTGTCATCTCGCAACAGAATCAAACCACAATACTGCTGTAGGACGTCACCAGCGACACGTAACACTAACTCATCGCGCGAACAAAACAGTCATCAACGAAACAATGGAGGACGTATTAAAATTTGTCGAAACGCGCCGTAATTCGATTTAGTCGACACTTCCTGTGCATTGTCGAGGCGTCTCCCACATCGCGGGCCTGACTTGCGTGCGCGTTGCATTATAGATTATTTATCGACAGACTTGTTACAAGAACAATATTAAGTACAAAGCTCAAATAAAATATTACTAGTCTACATATCTCTCTGCGAAAGAGCAGTTTTCTTTACTGTTATAAATTAATTATATTCCTATTAGTTACCCGTGAGGACTAAGATGGAATGCCTCATTTCCAGTAAAAAGGGTCTCCGGTTCTCCACACTCACCATACTAAACACAGCAGCGTCAAGCTGCTATTTCATTCTGGTATTCTATGAAAGTGTGGTCCTTCCCCGGTCGAGCCGACCCATTCGTGCTACAACTAAACTACTAATATAGCTGCAGCATGGCTCTACCACGTATAAAGTTTTCTTCTTCAACTGACTGACAAGTGATGTTCTATTACTCACAGATAGCGGAAAGTCTATTTGAAGATTTTACATACTGGCGCCGGATAATAGAGTTAACTCTGCACTTATCAATAGTCATGTGATAGAGTGATTTTTAGTGCATATATGCTAGTTCACATATTCTTGGAAGGAACAATATTCCAATGTTAAAGATTTAGATGAGATGTAAGTGATAGATTTTTAGAGAGAGATTTGAATTTAGGATAATAGAATAATAATAGAATCGAATAAAATAATTTTTATTCAATTTACATTACATGTGTAATTCTTATTGAAAGTCATTTTTAACTTTACCACTGGTTCGAAAAAAAACCCTCTGTCCTGGGAAGAACCAGCAAGAAATCCAGCGGGACTATTTTTTTTAAACAAGAAACCCAGCGGGACTTTTTTTAAATAGAAATTACTTAAATAAAACCCGTGCTAGCATTTAACTAATTAGGCCGCGGATTTTGAGTAAGTTATCGTAGCTTGGCACTGACCTTATCATATAGGTGCAAAAGGTAAGTTAGCACAAATGAGTGTCTCTTTATTGTCATTTGATAGCTTGAAATTATTTAAAATTTGTTTTTGTGTCGAAAACAAACAAGACCGACTTCTTACTTATAATTAGCCTGCCGAAAACATAAAACATCCTTAAATGTGTAAATGTCCTCCGTGAGTCAACTTAATTTTCTACCCATTTTCATCTCTACGTAATTCTCATAAAACGAAGAGCAAACGCGCGGGATGTGGGTGTCAATGTGACGCGCGAGGACTATGATTTGTTCCTCGCTCCGTTTGCCGTCGACAAATGATTGATGTGGCCTAATCTTTACAATCGAAAACTGCATGTAATGCTCGCATTTTTAGTTTTAAATGTAATTCTTTTCAATCTACTATCAGGGTAATGTTGGGGAGATTGACAATTACAATGCACTATTATATATACGTCCAATTATTTATACTTTTTTTTAATAATATTTTGTCTAAAATTTACTTCTTATTAAAGAAAATAAGCTATTTTTCGTGTCGTTATTAGACAAGTAATTAAAAACTTACAGATCACGCTGATATAAGTACATCGACATAGATTCAGTATGATATTTACTAAAAGTTATTTAGCGGAATTAGTTAATTATGTGATAGCATTTTAATGCCGCTGTGTTTCGTATGGTGAGTGTAGAGAACCGGAGACCTTTTTTACCAGTAGCTGGGGTTTCTATCTTAGTGCTATGGGATAGCAACGCATTTGAACAGGATGCGCCGAACGTAAGAGGAGTTCAGTACGTGACTCGAAGAGTCCTCTTTTTTGCACCTCATTACTATTAAAGTTGATGAATGCAGGTGGCACAAGACCATGATATGTGTCGTTCCTAGGGGTAGGCCTGTGTTTAGTAATGGACTTGTTATGGGTTGACATGACAATGATAATGGTCTTCAACCACAACCACAACCACACATGTAGTAAACATCAGTTACTTATAAACTACATGATCGCTAACAAAAAATAATCGTTAGAGAATCTACGTGGTAAGGAATTTTAGAAATCTGAAATTTGGATATTTATATTGGATTAAGCAGTATTTTTTTCAGCAGGTTTGTTGACTTTGCATAAGTAACCAAATGTGATTGCAGAATAATAGTCCAATGCTCAAACTTACGATATTTTCAGAGAAACACATCGTGATAACATTTCACAACTCGCTTCAACATAATACATCCAAACAACAACGCAACCTATTTCAATAGTCTTCAGCGAACAAACGAGCAAGCATGCGCGCAGATAACCGCTTCTCAGAACGAATGGAAACATTATCAATGGGACGACGCCGCTAAAGCCGTGAAGTCGTAACTGCTAATAATAAAATATTATATATTCGAGACCACGTGCCGCGTATAATGTCGAAACTCGCCTCGGAAAGGTAACTAACAAAAGTGAGCCTTTTTTGTTCTGTTTGCAGCGGTTTTATAAGCTATCGGCACTTCTTTGGTGACGATTGTTTCTCGCTTAATGTGCCTGGTGGTCACACCGTGAAGGCTAGAATTGTAAGCGATCTGTTTTGAATAGACCTACATAAATGTGCGCGGCTTTAGCGCCGGCGACGTTGACACGGTTTTGTAATGCAGATTCTGTTAGCTACAGACGAACCTATTAAAATTGCAAGGATAATAGTACCAGATAATGCTCTGCGGCAAAGGATTGTATATATTTTTGCTCACACTAATATGAAAGATATTTTTTAGATAGAGCCCACAGCTCACCTGATATTATGTGAATGCTGTGGCACATATAACCGTATATCTATATCTATCTCAGACTAAAAATACAAATGCAGATGCGTTGACACCTAGAATGCATCCTATCCAGTAAAAAGGCTCTCCAGTTCTCT
Organism: Parnassius glacialis; assembly: GCA_033319125.1. NCBI lineage: Eukaryota > Metazoa > Arthropoda > Insecta > Lepidoptera > Papilionidae > Parnassius > Parnassius glacialis. The sequence continues at coordinate 52,694,993 of JAVANC010000021.1, read as the reverse complement.
ACACTCACCATACGAAACTATGAACTTTGAGCTGCTATTTTACGCTAGTAATTTGTGAAAGCACAGTCCTTTCCCGGTCGCATATGCATACATACACTACTAAGAGCCGCAATATCCACTTTTAAAACATGCAAGTTATAAATTTAATGTCTGATCACATAATTATCTAACATATTTCAAACTAGCAACCCGCCCCGGATTCACCTAGGTAGGATCTATTATTGTGGGGTTATTATTAGCTTTAAGATAAGTGGTAGAGTCATGCTGCAGCTATATTAGTGGTATAGTTGTAGCACGAATGGGTCGGCTCGACCGGGGAAGGACCACGCTCTCACAGAATACCAGTGTAAAATAGCAGCTTAATGTTGTTGTGTTTCGTATGGTGATTGTAGAGAACCGGAGACACTTATTACTGGAAAAGAGGCATTCTATCTTAGTCGTCACGGGTGACAACGCATCTGCATTTTGATTCGCAAACGAGTCTGATGTGTATGGGCCACAGCAACCACTTACCATCAGGTGCTCGATTGTCACTCTATCCTATAAAAAAAAAAGATAACCAAAGCTTATTTAGTAAAAAAGTCTTGAAGTATTTTGGATACAATAATGGTAGTTTATTTCTTAATTTCATTCAAATAACCGCCTGGAGCTTAATAGAAACCATTTATTTCAACATTACCGACAGACACCTCAATTTTTTAATATGTGTAGATCATTTAAAGGACATTGTTAATTTCTATAGCTATGATTGAAAAAACTGGCAGCAAAAATGGCAGCTTGACACTGCTGTGATGCGTATGGTGAGTGTAGGGAACCGGAGACCCATTTTACTCAAAAAGAGGCATTCCATCTAAGTCCTCACGGGTGACGACGCATCTGAATTTTGATTCTTTATTGAGGATAAATGTAGATGTGTATGGGTCACAGCAACCATTTACCATCAGGTGGACTGTGTGCTCTTGCTACCCGTCTCATCTTCTGAATCTTGAGGTTCTGACAGCCTAGGACGCTGTTTGCCGAACTTGGCATGTTTTGGTGGTATTGCATTATCCATACCTTACGGCGAAAGATTTTATATATGTATATATTGCATATTATGTTAATATAAAAGTTCGATGGAGTAGCAGCCTCGTAGCATTAAGCGAAGTGATGCCCCCACTAGATGGAGTGGCGACCTAGTTAGAGATGCAGGAAGTCGATCGTAAACAGGTGGCTCAAACTCAACACCGTGCTTTGTGACATTCCTTGGTGGAGGCCTTTGGTCAGGAGTGAACTTGTGAAAGAATGTAATGATGATGTGTAAAAGATTTGCCACTGCTTAAATGACCATAAATGGCGTATTGTTCTCTCATAATATATCATAAACGAATGTTATAGTATTTTAACCACCATGCATCATTAATCCCACAGAATAATAGTCACTATTCACAGGTCGTATTCGACAATGGGTCCGGCGTCAACGACTTCCTCCATCGAAAATTAAATTCTTTCCACCATAAACTCGTAATTACGTCCCCCAATTTATGGACGGCCGACCGTGACCGCCACCACTTACACGCGGTCATTACCTTGATAATGTCGTTCAGTTTGCTTGTGGACTGTTTTGTTAGCGCAAATTAACATATCTGATAAACATTTTAATTGCAACAAATTAATGTGGTTTTGATTAAAAACATTACAAGTTTTCCACGGTAAAATGAAAAGGAGATGGGCAGCAGCAAATTCCTGATAATAACTCAAAGTAATAAAAAAAACTGCGGTTGCCAACCCGCTTGCCAAACGTGGCAAGTATGGCAAAATCCCCCCATAAAGCAATCTACGAGGGAGGCCTATGTTTAGCTGTGGACTTTTATAGGCTGTAATGGATGGATGGATGGATGTATAGTACTTTGATAGTGTTATAACTGTTTCATATATTTGAGACGTGAAAAATACAGCATTCTTAACTTTTTTTAGGATGAGGGTAACAAACGAGCAGAGATTCCACCTAATGCTAAGTGGTTGCTGTGGCCCATAGACATCTATATCTATCCACGATTACCAATCTAAATGCAGATGCGTTCACTCATGAGGACTAAGATGGATGTCTCGCTTCCAGTAAAAAGAGTATACGGTTCTCTACACAGCAGTGTTAAACTGCTATTTTACGCTGATATTCTGTGAGAGCGTGGTCCTTCCAAGGTCAAGTTGACCCATTCATTCTGCAACTATAAAAAATTTACTGAAAACAAGGCATACCATCTTTGTTCTCAAGGGTGACCACGCGTCTGCATTCTTATTCTTAATTGAGGATAATAACATCAGACAGAGAGATTTGTTCGTTTGTCACACTTATTATTCTATAAAAAATCTACTTATCTTTATTTGTACAAGAAAAAATATAATAAGGTGTATCCTAAATATAAAAAAAAATATCTATGTTCTAGTATTTTTTTCGTTAAGCCTACCGAACCGAAAAGTACCGTAAAATACAGAGAATCTTTAATCCTCAAACCATCCAGTCGCATTTTATCGAAAGCACAAAAACCGATTTCCAATATAAGAAATCGCTCATAAAACGCCTATCGCATCATGTCGATGTTTGAAAACCTCTTACGCGAAACTTTTCTAGTGGATACCGAAAATCCCAATCATTTAAGATAGTGATGCGCCCCACATTTCTGGGCTTATTATCTACCTTTTTTATAGAATAAGGGTAAAGAAGCAACACGCAGTCCACCTGAGTGTAAGTGGATACTGTGGTGTATAGACATCTACATACGAGTATATCTGCTCAAAGTTCAAAAACTTTATTAAACTAAGTTTGTATAAAAAGGGTTATTATAATATTAAGAAATTTATGGATGATAAGAACCCCTGGAAATGAGATGATCGCTACCAAGCTATTTCAAATTTTTTGTGATGTTAATTGTGTAACATACACGATTGTAAGTTGTTATTTAAAAAAAAGTCCCGCTGGGTTTCTTGCTGGGTCTTCCTAGGACAGAGAACAAACCAAACCACTAGTAATTAAACAAAAGCGTGATTTTCAATAAATATTATTTATAATCTCTATTGAATAAAAAAGATTTTGTTTCTGTTTCTTCCATTTCACGCCTTCTTTGTCACCCTTGAGGATACCATACTTTTCGAGACAATAAAAATTGCAGCGAGACGACTTAATGAATGATATTAAAAATAAAATTATAATTATGTGTGTTACCATTTACAGTTTGAAGAGCACCTCCTGCCTTGCCTCAATTATGTGCACTATCCCTGTCAATCCACACCAATACTAGCAACATTACTATACTAGGTTTGGATTAGTGGTGAGCGGTCCTGTGCACGCAATTGAAGGAAGTATTCTTCAAGCTAGGTAAGACGCTGAGCATTTTTATATTATTTTTACATTGATCTTGGCTATTTAGTTATTAATATTATCATTCATTATCTCATCTCGCAGTAATTTTTATTGTGTTGAACAGTATTGTATGTGTTGATTCGCATGGGATATATGTGTGCCTAATTACATTCAAATATCTTGATCCTTTATTTCACGATTGAGTAACAAACATTAAATTTCGTGTCGCCAGCTGATTGTTTCGTTACTGATAAAGATATACAAACTGACTGACTTTGGTACTAGATGGTCTGATGTGAAAAACCGGCAACGTGCGAGTCGGACTCGCGCACCGAGGGTTCCGAACAAATCTGTAGGTATATAAGTTTAAAATTATTAAAAATATTTTTATTATATGATGTAGCTTTTCGCAATTTTTCCTTTATCTGTGCTATAAAACGTTGCTTCGTACCAAATTTCAAGATTCTGAGTTCACGGGAAGTACCCTGTAGGTTTTGATTCCCTTGTGAATGTCGAAAAATTACGGCATAAACGGCTGTATCTTTTGATTGCGTTGGCTTAGAAGTTTGATTTTTTCACAGCCCTAAGGGATAGTAGACTTGAGTATTTGATATGAATTTCAGCTTGATACCTCCACGCGTTCCTGAGAAAAGGGGTCTTGACAGACAGACAGACAGACAGACGGACAACAAAGTGATCCTGTAAGGGTTCCGTTTTTTCCTTTTGAGGTACGGAACCCCAAAAAGATAACACACTATACCAATTGATGAAAATCACTCAACTCACGACTTATTGACATGTGTCTGAAAAGGAATTGATATTTTTTTATATATAGGATTTTTAACAAACTAGCGACCCACACTGACTTCGTTTGGGTACGATCTATAAATAGGGCTTTGTTTTGATTTAAGTTAATAAAATACCATTCATTTACCAATTTTTCATTTTTATGAAATCATTAACTTTCTCGGATAAAATACAGGCTTAATCAGTCCTTGCATTGCTTAATCTGCTTGTAAAATGCTATGCAAATCCAATCCCTCAGCTTAATATAAGACAGTTATTTCGATATTATATATACATATATGATATATTACAGACAGACACTTTTACACACGCACGCACGCACGCACGCACGCACGCACGCACGCACGCACGCACGCACGCACGCACCTGCCAAGCGAAGTTACAATGGCAAAAATATGAGGGGAGGCCTGTATAATGAATTTTTAAAAATAAAATATTTATTAAATATTTCAAACTTCATACAATAATTTAAACCTGAATTTTTTCTCAACTTTAACAACAAGAAAATCTCAAAGGTACACACAAATAACTTCCAAAGAATAAACACCGTCATCACAAATTAAAGCTACATCACTAAGCAGATTGGAGTCAGTCGAAAATAATCGAACGGGGCGAAGGTGACGGCTACTTAAGGGCAGTAAAAGGATAAGAATAGCGCTAAGTAGGTCCGAGGGCGAGATGTGTCAACGGATACGGGAGTCCGCCGCTAAATGCACTAACTATTTGCCGACCATGACGCCCTTGGGTTGCTAAGTAAAGAAGAGGATAATTTTACTTTTTTTTTATTAAGGATGAAAAATATACAGACTTTTCATCTGAGGGTAAATGGATACTTTGCTCAAAGGCCGTTACCGTTACCGTTTCGGCTTATTAAATGCCACTGCTGAACATAGGTCTTCTCCATAAATTATCATAATTGCCACGCTTGGCAAACGGTTTGGCAACCGCAGTTTTTTATTTTTCGTAGTTATAAGGAAGGCGCTGCTGCCTATCCCCTGATTTGTTTCCCTCTGTCGCCTCTTACAACACCCACGGGATGACATGGGGTAGTGGATATTCTAACACCGCCACTACACGGTAACCCACCCCATAGACAACTACAGTTAACCTACATTAGGATCAAATTAGAGATCCATTAACGTTTATTAATTACTCTTGTTTATGATTATAAGTGTTGCCAGTGATGACCTATGGAACTGAGACGCGGTCCTTCACTGTTGGCCGGATGAGCAAGCTCAAGGTCGCTAAGCGAGCTATGGAGAGGACTATGCTCGGAGTTTCTCTGCGTGATAAACTTAGAAATGAGGATATCCACCATAGAACCAGAGTGACCGACAAAGCCCAACGGATTAGTAAGCTGAAGTGGTAATGGGCCGGCCATATAGCTCAAAGAACCGATAACCGATGGCGATGGCGAAAAAGGTTCTCGAGTAGCGGCCTCGTACCGGCGGATGAAGTGTAGGGCGTCCCCCCACTAGATGGAGTGACGTCCTGGTAAGATATGCAGAAAGTCGATGGATGCAGGTGGCTCAGGACCGTGCTTTGTGGCATTCCTTGGCCTATGTTCAGCTATAGACTTGTGAAGGGCTGTAATAATGATGATGATGATGATGATGATGATGATTATAAGGGCCACGGATTCGAATTCCGCGCGGAACTAGTATTTGTATGACTTACAAATAATCGTTCCGGGTCTGGATGTTTGTCCTAGTGCAATTCATGTGTGTAAACTGCTTCCACGATAGAGAAGATAAGTTTAGTGCGGGAGTAATGTTAAAAAAAAACGATAAATGACAAACACTGAGCTCTAGATTCGGATTCACGTATTCAGTTAATGCCAACCGCATTGCACAGAACGTCTTTCCATCTAACCAGTGAGCGTCCCAAAATGTTTTCCCTAAGCGCGGTCTCCACTCTGTGATGCATCTACTCCAACGGTTGTCATTACTGCGACCTACCTTCGTTTCGATGGATTTCTTTATTTCGAATCTTATCCACCAGAGACACTCCGAGCATAGTTATTTCCATCGCTCGCTGAGCTACATTGAGTTGTGAAATTGTGTATCGTTAGTGTCCACGTTTTTATGAGAAAAGACAAGACGCACTGGTCAATGACGTTCACCTTCAGGCTTTGTGGTATGAACGAAGAGAAAACCTAACGAGGCTTCTCGAATGCTGCCCAGCTCTTATTGCTTGATCTGGTATGACAATACCGTTAACATGATTTTCGTTATATTTGTTTTATAGTTTATAATTGTAATAGCAATAAACTAACATAATAAACTATATTATCAAAACTATAAAAGGTCTTGTGTTTTTTACAGAATACTATATTATATTGTATTGTGCTTTTATTAAGTCCGTAATAAGCAAAATCTGTGTATGATATTAAAAAATCTTATGATATTACGATCTTTGATAGAGACAGTTCACACTGAGCGACCTATACGTTTTTGCTTTGAGATGTGCTACATGCATCAGCATCATTTCAGCACTGAACAAGCCCACCGCTAAATATAGGCCAGATTTGCGATTCGAACACGCGACGAACGTGGTAGTCTTAAAACCAGGAGTGTATATGACTGGCCAATTATCATTTATCCCTGCAAAATAATATAAAAATGTTTGGTTATTTCGGTTAATAAATTTTCTAAAAAAAAAAGCAAACAAAATTAGCAGCATAATACTGCAGTTACTTGTAGTAGTCATCAAGTAGCAGGATCGGAAAATCTTTATATGTGGTAGAGCCACGCTGTAGGTAGTATAAATTACGCTTGTAACACAAACGGGGCAGCACAAATTGTAGTACTACGCTAAATGTAAAATAGCAGCTTAATGCTGATGTGTTCCGTACGGTGAGTGTAAAGAACCGGAGACCCTTACAACTGGAGACGAGGCATTCCATCTAAATCCTCAGGGGTGACAGCACATCTGCATTTTGATTCTTATTCGAAGATAAATGTAGATGTCTATGGGCCACGTCATCCACTTACCATCAGGTGAACTGTGCCTCGTTTGTCATCCTTATTATACAACAAAAAAAACACATTTTACTGATAACGAGAGTAGGTAAAAAGAAGAACCCCCCCCCCCCCCAACGGGTTTCCACCTTGTCGTGGCGGGGGGCTTAGTAGCCGTGGTTCGATCACCCGCGGTGAACTAAGACGAACCCATATGGCTGGCCCGGGGTGTTGGGCCGGCCCGAGGTGGCCACTCCGAGTGAGCTTGGTGAGCCCATTTCAGATGTGTGTTGTTGGGCTGCGACGAGAGGTGTGGCATGTCCCCCTTCCGTTGCAGCTGCGGTGGAATCGCGGAGGAAGAGGAGTGTTGGTATGGCGATGCGCCACTTGCCCTACCTTCCGCAGCCGAATATTGTTTGGCGGCGGAGCCATAGACCAGACCCGCCGCTGGAGTCAGGAAGTCAAATGCATCTGAGCGCTCGTTTTTCCTGGCCCCATGCCCTTCGCGCAGTGAACAAGGGGCGTCCGTTGTGCAGGTGAAGTTGGAGGCCGTGGATGAGAGCGCACCATGTGTTCTGGTGCGCCTTTACTGAGAAAGAGGTGGAGGAAGAGTAGACCTCTCCCAAGGAGAGGCCGCTATGGGTCAGCCAGCGATTTTAGGGCTGTTATGTGTGCCAGTGAGAGTCCGACATAACCCGTCCTTGCCCCCGCGAGGCAAGTACTCGTAGGCATTTCCCTATGTTAAAAAAAGGTAGAAAGAAGAAATACGGACGATAATCGAGAACATTTTTTTAATAATTTGTAGATGTCTGTGCGCCACAGGATCCCCCTACCGAAAAATATATACGACACTATCAATAAATGAAATCTCATTACTTTCTTGACATAAAATATCAAATTTCTTTTGACGAACATGTTTTTTTTTTTAAATCTACTACCGATTTAAATTTATGTTCTGCTGATAAGAGAAGATAGAAAGGCGAAATAAACTTTGTATACTCTCTTTGTGATTCCAAAAAAAGATTATAACATATATAACAAATATCCTGATTTAAATGTTTATTAAGGGCTTGTGAAGGGCTTTAATGGTGATGATAATGATGATGCAGTTGATGTTGCTATATGCATCGTAAAATTGAGTACATTAATCCACTCAAGCAGCACCTGTTTACAAGTATAACTCATCAGCCTTCTTGGTAATAGTATAGAAGTGGGTGCTTAGCCACACGATAAAATTGTAATTCCTAGTTTGAAGGGCACCATCTTTCCCCCTAAATGCGTACGCTACTATTACCACCATAACCCGATCAAACTCTCACTATGACCACGACAAAAGGTAATACAAACAAGCAAATTTGAAATAATGACTCTTGATTCACCTCAAAACGACATTATTATCAAGCAAGTCCGCTGCTGAACTTCCTCAAAAGATTATTCCCCAAAACAATGCCACTTAAAACGCAATGCAAAGTGGTGATGGAATTACGTTGAAGGTTCTGAAGGTGGATGGACAACCGTTACTTAAAGTTCTTCAGTAGCTCTTTAATTCCGTCCTACATGGTGGGAATACTCCGAAAACATGAAGCAGAAGTGCCGTGCTTTTGTACAAAGAAAGGCAAAACTTTTTTACTTCGCCTAATGATCTCAGATGAAGATACTGTACATTTGGTATAAAAAGGATATTCATCTAAATAAAAAGTGTCCTCTGTATTACCGCATCCGGTTGCAAGTCCCGTAAGTAAGGACATTACGTGGATACGAACGCACTCCCCTCATAGGGTAGTGGAACAAATATCCCAAGCTACATCTTGTGACGAACAAAATACGGCTGAGTTCTTGATTCGGGCTACGTCAACATTTGACGAGCTCCTTTAACTTTCCTTTATTATCTCTGATTGCTCTTAGAAATCAATAAATTTAATAATTCTTTTTTTTTTAAACTGTACAAAAAGGGTTTATGCATTGGTGGGAACGAGGTGATTGGTGAAATGCTAGTTGTATTATCTACACTGATATAATAAACTGAAAGAGTTTTTGTTTTGTTTAAATAGAAAAATAAAAAAGAATTTAATAATTCTTTTTGTATGTGACAATTATGCATTAGGCTACGCCTTTCAGCTAGCCTAAAATATTGGCTTTAGTTAAGCAAGTCGGAAGGGAAAGCGCTCCCAAACTGTTTTATACGCGTGCGCTGGCGTAATGGTAAGTGATACTTAAATTATACAATGTTTTACAAAAATATAGATCCTTACCATAGTATAAAGACAGGGAAGTACGTTATCTTCAAACAAACGCACTGCGCGCGGCTTGTATGTGTGCGCCATAGTATCTATGGGCGCCGCACGCACACTTAAACACAATCTCGGTATGTTTCTCCCTACGCCAGTCTGGGCTAACACCGCACGAGGTTCGCGCGTTACGGCTTTTTTACATACATTTACATATTTTTGTTGTATTAGTTGTCTATCAGACAGAGGAATAATAGTAACTAAGTACCTACTTACGGTTATAAAATCGTAATTAATTATATTTGCAAAAGTTATTTATAAGGATGCGGATATATTACACATTAAAGTTTAATAACAAGTCGTTTCGTAATAGTCGAAACCGAAGAAAGTATTTTTCTGTAGCTAATTTGTAATTTTGTAATAAATGTGTGATTCAATATATATATGCTTGTATTAATTAAAAATAAAAATTAATATGGTCCTTTATGTGTGCAAATACTATATGATGCCTATTAAAAATAAAAAATAACTAGAATATACTAAGTAAATAATTTAAACACGAGCTCACACACCGCCCCGCCGGTTTATTTTATCCCTTTTTTTTATAAATAATACTGCTCTGAATCTTAATACATTTCTGTATTTGTTAGGAAAACCATTGTTGAACTTTATCGACTAATGATCACTGAATTAGTTATACAGAGATGTATTATTTTTGGCAAGGGCCGGGCTTTAAACTAATGATTTGGTGACAATGACAACCCTGAGACAGTAGGCAATTATATCGCGGATTGGGCCGGAGTCAGCCTACTTCCCTGTCTTTATACTATGTCCTTACTCCGTTTAAAAAATAGTCCTTGATACCATATGTCTATTTTGATACATAAGTTTATAATAAAGTATTTTGTGACAAAAAAAAATAGTTTAAAAGTTATTTTTGAGCGTTACTATTATATAGCATAGTATGTTAATCCTTATGAAGTAAAATTACTTTTCTCTTTCTAGTATGTCGTATGTATCATAGTTTAAGAGATAATGAAACATTTAAACAATTCAACACTCGGCTCGGCGCACGAGGAATGCATAAACCCGATGAGAACTGAGAGAACAAATATATTTTAATACCATAGACAAAAATATTACCAAAAAATATTGTCTATATTATATATAATATTAAGAAAGTTTTGGTGGATACAGCCACCGAAGTATGTGGTGTAAGTAAGAGAACGGATGAAAGGAAAAGTAATACGTTGTGGTGGGATGATGAGGTACGGATGAAAGTTGAAGCAATGAAGAGAACATGGCTAGATTTACTAGCAACCAAAGCTGGTAATTCTGGCGGTATGAATGATGAGATTGATAGAAAAAGGCAGACTTTAGACGTATAAATAAGAGGGTAAAAGAAGTGGTTGAAAGGAACAAGCAAGAAAGGATAAATAAGAATGATAGAATAATATCTGATAACTTCCAGACAAATATTATAATGTTCTGGAAACTCGTAAGAACTGCCACATTCAAACCAGCCTAGAATGAATGCTATACGAGACGAGAATGGTTGCATGCTGAATGATGAAGTTTCGAATTTAAAGAGATGGAAGGAATACTTTGAATGCGTGTTTAAGAGTGAAAAGACGTCTGAAGTAAGTGAAATAGAAATTCCGAAAGAAGTGGAGAGAGGTAGGGAGATAAGTGTAGATGAAATAGTGAAAGCAATGAAAAGCATGAAATCAGGTAAGGCAGCCGGATATGATAGAGTATCACTCGAAATGCTAAGGGCTGGAGAGGGTGTGGTTGCAGGCCTGCTGTACACCTTGTTTAATTTATGTGGGGAACTGAAACGGGTACCACAAGACTGGTGCAAAGCCGTTATAGTCCCAATATATAAGGGAAAGGGGTCGCAGCAGGACTGTAATAACTACCGTGGCTTGCTTAGCATTGTGGGTAAACTGTATGCTAAGGTGTTAATTGAAAGAGTTATGGAAGAAACTGATGGAAAAATGGGATGTGCTTGATGGATTTAGAAAGGGGATGGGGTGTACAAATCAAGTCTTTTCCATGCGCATGATTGCGGAGAAATTTTTGGCCAAAAACCAGAAAGTTTTTTGTACGTTCATGGACTTGGAAAAGGCTTATGACAGAGTGGACAGGAACGTGTTATGGCAAACACTGACCTCATTTGGGTTGAGCGCTGGTCTGATACAGGCATTAAAGTCTCTTTATAGGGTCTCTAGTGCTTGTGTCAGGATCAACGGGGTATACTCGAACTGGTATCGCATTCAAAATGGTGTCAGACAGGGTTGTGTAGCTTCTCCGTGGCTGTTTAACCTACTTATGGATAGTTGTTTGCAAACTTTGAAAGTTGAAGAATGTGGGTTGAGAATGGGTGAGTAAACTGTCAAATGCCTTTTGTACGCCGATGATCAAGTCATATTTGCATCGTCGGCGGCCGAGTTGCAAATAATGGTTAATTTAATGAACTGGTCATTAAAAGAAAGGGGTATGAAAGTGGACGCAAGTAAGATGAAAGTGATGGTTTTTGAAAGAGAAGAAAGTAAAACGTTATGTGAAATAAGAATAGAAGGGGAGTTGATTGAGCCAGTGGATGAGTTTGTATTTTTTTTATATAGGATAAGGGTGACAAACGAGCACACAGTCCACCTGATGGTAAGTGGTTGCTGCGGCCCATAGACATCTACATCTAACTTCTATTACAAATCAAAATGTAGATGCGTCGTCACCCATGAGGACTAAGATGGAATGCCTCATTTCCAGTAAAAAGGGCCTCCGGCCACCTGCACTCACCAAGCGAAACGCAGAGGTAAACCTCTACTTCACGCTGGTTTTCTGTGAGGTCGTGGTACCACCCCGGTTCGAGCCGGCCCATTTGTGCGACAGCAAAAGTTGCCGCGTGGCTCTACCACTGTTAAACTGTATATTTGGGATGTTTATTTAGCAGGGATGGTAGATATGACAAGGATACAGAACGACGAGTGAACGCAGGAAATAGAGTTAATGGGACTCTACACGCTATTATGAAGAGTCAGAATGTGTCAAAGAAGGCACCTATGGCAATTCATAATGGTGTGTTAGTCCCTACTTAATATATAATATACTTAATATACTTAATATAATATAATACTTGTATGGTAGTGAAAGTTGGGTATGGGAGAAGAAGCATGAGAGTAGAATAAAGGCTATAGAAATGCGGTCATTACGGAGTATGCTAGGGCTGAATCTGAATGACAGGGTGAGAAATAGTGTGATAAGAGAAAAGTGTGGTTTGCAAGATGACGTTGTGACTAGGATTAAAAAAGGAATGATTCGGTGGTTTGGTCACGTATAAAGAATGAACGAGGAAAGAGTGACAAAGCAAATTTATGTTTCAGAAATGAACGGCAAAGTCGGGAAGGGACGCCCTAGATAAAGATTTATCGACCAAATCGGCGATACATTGAAAATGGGCCAGATTAGGAGTACCCTTAACCGACGAGCGTGCATGCGTAAATATATGGATGTAAATGAGGCGAGAGAGTGTGTCAGGATCACGCCAATGGAAGTCCGTAGTCTCTGCCTACACCTCTGGGTGACAGGCGTGAGTGTTTGTATTGTATGTATGTATGTATATTGTCTATTATGAAGTATTATTAATCAATCAATCAATCAGTGATTTCTTAAATAATACTTAGGTGAACCATGGGGCACAGCTAGTAGTTCTTAAAAATTGTACAAAATTATAGTAGTCATATGTGTCTAAAAAAACCTTGTTGGGTTCCTTGGTGGTTCTTCCCAGGACAGAAGTATTTTTCTGCACCAGTGGCAAATAAAAAAATCACTTTCAATAAATATAATTTAAAAATTTAAATTGAATAAAAATGATTCTATTCTATTCTTTGCTGCGAAATCCGATATTCGAAATTATTTATAAAAATAATCCATTTAGTTTAAAATATAAACATAAATTAACATAACACAAAAACAGGAACTAAAATGACATCCCATTCAGCAAAAAAGTTATGAAAACCATATATCAACTAAGGCAACTAAAGCGATTTTCAGTATTCAATATGCAGTATTCTTTTTATATTTATGCGGTTAAACCAACAACAAAAGTGAGGTTGTGGCTTCGTTTTCGTGGCTTTGTGTTCCCTTACCTAAACCACTTACGAATTTAGTCATAGCAAGAAGAGAAAGCAACATATTGTTAAATGCATTTTTTAATTATTTATTCTTTATTACATTCCCTAAAATAAAATAAAATACTAAGGGCGGACTTAATGCCTTGAGGCAGTCAACCCATGGCGAGGTGAGAATTTGACGTAGGTTCACCGATAAAGAATTAGAAAAAGATAATTACTTACGAAATATATTCTTTTTACTTACTTATCTTCACGCACAATCCCTGACGGGGTAGCCAGAGAGAACAGATCGCCAAGTGTCACGATCGCTTTCGCTTCTTTCAGATTCATTATCTTCTTCATACATGCACGTCTAGGTATCCGAGTACTCTTGACCCTCCCCTCTTCGAGCAATTTGCTCACATGGTCGTCGAAAGTTAGTCTCGGTCTACCTCGACACCTTTTAATATTAACTTTCGCGCTATATATTTTCTTCACCATTCGGTCTTCACTCATTCATTCATTCAATTTTTGTGATAAGGTCACCTTTCAAACCTGCTATACTGCGAATCTCTTCGTTTCGCTTTCGGTCGGCCATGGTAACGCCGCACATTTTACGAAGAGATCGCATCTCCACTGCATTCAACTTGCTTTTATGCTTCTTCTGGCATACCCAGGTTTCGCTGCCATGTAACAAAGTCGGTACCAACACTGCATTATGTATTGCGTGCTTTTAACTTTAATTAACTTTAAATTTTAACTAACGCAGTCAGGGCACCATTGACTTTGTTCCCGGCAGCGACACGCCTGTCCACATCTAAATCACATCTTCCATCCCGACTAAAAGCACTCCCCAAGTATACAATTTCATTTACCTGTTCTAGACATTCCTGATTTACCCATATTTCACACTTCGTTCTCTCTTCGTCCCTTTCAAATACCAGAACCTTAGTTTTATTAGCATTCAAACGGAGACCTTTAATTTCACATTCCTCTTTCATACACGTGACTAATGCCTGCAGTTCTGCCTCTGATGGTGCAATAAGCACTGCATCATCAGCATACAGCAGACAATTTACTTTTATGTCACCCAATTTCACACCCAAACTGCTCTTTCAGCTTCTGTAAACAGCTGTCGAGATACAGTATGAACAGCCAGGAAGACATGACACAACCCTGTTTCACGCCCGTTTGGACGCTAAACATGGGTGACAGGTCATGCCCTACCCGCACACAGGCTTTACAGATACAGTAAAGTGACTGCACAGCCCTTAGCAATCGGCCATCCACACCGTACCCCGGCAACAGTTCCCACGTTTTCTTCCTTACAACCTTATCAAATGCTTTCTCAAGATCCACAAAAGCACAGAAAATCTTCTGGTTAGCAGCCAGAAGCTTTTCCGTGATCATGCGGAGAGAAAACATTTGATCCGTGCATCCTCTTCCAGCTCTAAAACCGAATTGTGCCTCCCATAGAAATCTTTCCGATTTCTCTTGCATCCTACGTGTCAAAACCTTCGAGTAAACTTTACTTGCTAAACTGGTCAAGCTGATCGCCCGATAGCACCCGCAGTCAAAATGTGAACCTTTACCTTTATATAAAGGCACAATGACTGCGGATCACCTATCATCCGGGACATCCCCCGTCCGCCAGCACAAATTGTACAGCAGATGAAAGCTGTCCCAGACGCGAGGCCCACCATACTTGACCATTTCAGCAGTAACTCTCTCTAGTCCCGCAGTCTCACCACATTTCAAACTTCGAATCGCACGTTCAATCTCTTTCATGCTGATGACCTCAGTGTCATCGAGGTCCGAGTGTGGTGTACCAGTCACGGCGTCATCCCCGGATCCCCCACTAAGATCATCACACGCATACATTTCTCTATAAAATTCGCTCCATCTCTGCATGACGTCCGACTTTTCTGTGAGGACGTCATTAGTTCTCGAAAGCACTTTGTCCATTCTTAAAGCCGTCGCACCACTTCGGGTCCTTCCAACCTCTTTCCAGAAGAGTTTGGAGTTCTCCTTAAAGTTGTGCGACAACATTTCGTCCGCTTCCATTCTACACCTTTCACGCACTTCCTCAATCAATGCTTTCGTGTGAACTCTCTGCAGCTTATATCTTTCTTTCATCTTCTCTCTCATATCCTTATCATTACTAGAGGCCAAGTAGTCTAACCATGCTTTCTTCTTCTTGTTTACAGCTTCTTTCACTTCATCATTCCACCATGCATCTCTTCTTTTACTACTGCCTCTTTTTATTGTTCCACACACTTCTTCCGCTGCACTTACCATTCCATCCATTTTACTAATAAACTAATTAAATCTAACCTTTACATACGTATATAAAATATAGCTATAGTAGTAGTGTAGTACAATTGTAGCATGAATGGGTCGGCTCGACTGGCGAAGGACCACGCTCTCACAGAATACCAGCGTAAAATAGCAGCTTTACACTGCTGTGTTTCGTATGGTGAGTGTAAAGAACCGGAGACCCTCTTTACTAGAAAAGAGGCATTCTATCTTAATACTCACGGGTGACAACGCATCTGCATTTTGAATCTTTATTGAGGATAGATATGGATTTCTATAGGTCACAGCAACCACTTACCATCAGGTGGGCTGTGTGCTCGTTTGTCACCCTATCCTATAAAAAATACATATGCATACATTTGTACAAATACAATTAGTACATATAAATAACTATCAATATATATGTCTTCTAACAATATATATCACATTGATGACTCATGTAAGAATAGGTAATCTTTCCCCAAAAATATTTTTAAAAAATCACGTGTATAGTTTGTTACACAAGGATTTTATAATTATGCCAAATTTGTAAAAAAATTGCATAGCATGAAAAACCTTTGTCACAGACATACAGGCATTAGGCGTTTCTACACAAAAATTCACCATTCCCAAAGTTTTCCTAATAGGAGTTGTGTGTTGCCATAGTTTTCACGCTGACAGGCGGTTTTTCAATGGCAGTTTTTTTTATTATTTTCAGTTGCTATGAGGAAAATGCTTGGGGTTTCCTGTTTCAGTTCAAAAAAATATTTATTTCTGTATTTAAAAAAAAAGAATAGTACTTCTTCCTTCATTACAAAAAGATAAAATATACTTTTTAAATGCACAACTGCACCAAAATTTCAACTAATACCAAGATATATAAGTAATAAATATACGATAGTTTAAAAATGTGCCCTGTATTCGTGACACAGCTACGATGCAGCTATATGAATTATTTGGTTCAACTGGAGAAGGACCACGCTTTCACAGACTAGAACATACAATAGCGCCATAGACATATAATATATATATATATATATATATATATATTTCTTAATTATGTTTATCACAGCACTTACGTTTATTTATTCTGTGACTTAAGTATGTTTTGTTATTTATACACTCAATTTATTAATACAAATATATATTTATTTATATATGGGTGTTTATAGCATTAAGCTCGCCTTTTGCACAAATTTTTTGCAATAAAGAATGAAATAAACAAATAACATCAAACGAGCCTGACTACTTTGATATGATCAAACACTATCAAACTAAAGTAACTACAACAGAATCAACACGTTAAGTCCTCGACAGAGGGGGCGAGAGACGTGGTCAGCTAATATAGATTGATAAGAGACATCTTGCCCTTCCACGGGGCTCATTGACACCGAGTAATCTGCCCTTGTAAACTGCTTAAAAGAATCAGTTTTTGATGGTGCTACGAGTGGGGGTTCGAAGAGTTAATCATATTTTACCAATGGAGTTTGGATTCAGTATATAAAGAATAGAGGAGTAAGTTGTGGTTATATTAGAAAAGGTATTTGGCATCAAAGGAACCACATGTGGTCACAACCGCCATTTAAATTGCGTAAAAAACATTTCAATATTAATTTTGAACGTAACATTTTTTTAGATTGACTTCACATTTTTTTAACTTTTTTTTACCGTGTATAGGTACCATAAGGTGGACAGTATACTTTTGTCACATCATTTCTTGTCGTTGCTTTTTGAAATTGTAGTCCTTTCTGAGCGTTGCGAATTATACAACCATACATCCATTACAGTCTATCAAAGTTCACTGCTGAACATGGGGTTCAGCAGTGAACTTTGATAGACTGTCATCTCACCATAGATTTCCACATTAGAGCATCAGTCTTATCTGGGAAATGCGTGCCTTGCCTTTCGAAGGCCTCTTTTATTTAGGCTTGTTGATTACTTGCGTAGCAAAGTTTTCCTTCTTTTCTACCGATTTCAAAAATGAGACGGTACTCAGTTCGACTATATGTTTCTTTTTCTTTTTTTTTTAAGTGTGTTACCTCATAACTTTTTTCTGGGTGAACCGATTTCGATGATTCTTTTTTTAATTTGAAAGCTGGTGCTTCTCATGTGGTCCCATTCCGATATAAATTTGATCAAATTCTGATTAATAGTTTATTAAGTTATTCTTAGTAATTTATATTGAAGTTAATTGTACAAAAATTTTTATTTTAAATTATATGCGAATTGAAATTTATCTTATTTTTATTATACATTATTTTTCATTCAAGTTTAAATGAATAATGCTAACTAGTCAGTAGGGAAAGAGAACGTATTCTATTTTAATAACGAATAGCATTCCAGTTACATACGATAATATGTCCGAGACATAACAATCAGAGGGGAAGGAAGGGCCGAGCCGACCTCCGGCCAGGTTCCGCCGGACACTTGTACGGACCGCCCCGTTTCCCGTACAATGTGCTTGGACCTCCCTCGCTTTTTACTTTTTCAGATGTCCGATTTCTGACACACGTTTATTCAAGTAAAGTTTTAGGTTCATCAAATTTATTAGATTTTACTTTTTGTTATATTTTCGCAGTTTAATACGCATGCTGCAGTTATATTGTGGTTGAAGCACGAATAGGAAAAGGCGACGCTCTCACACTAATCTGAATTTTGAATATTAACCGAGGATAGATGTAGATGTCTAAGGGCCACAACATTCACTTACCATCAGGTAAACTGTGTGCTCCTTTGTCACCCTTGTTCCATAAAAAAAAACATGTGTGCAGTTCACACGTGGTAGAAGTGTAACCTTCAAATTAAATGAAATATCAAAATGAAATAATTTCACGCCTCGTGATTTATTTAATATCAACATTTTTAACCACAAGTGCGTCATAAATATAAAATAAAAGTTGAGTTTAAAGCAAATAAATGTTATAATTCTTATTTTCAGACTGAGTTTTAGAGAAATAAATCAAAAGATTTTTTTTTCGAGAAAAATTGCTTTGTAATGGCGCCATCTACTTAATTCTATAGGTACAGTAATTTTATCGAACAAAAAGTTGGTTGAATCTCAAAGTGGTACGCAAAATAGACTCTAGATGGTCTGAACTTATGAAACCGTAGATTGTTATAGATGGATTGGTATATTAAGATAATTTTATTCAATATATGTAATTTTACTTATTTAATGATTTTTTTTTATTTTTATATTGTTTATTTTAACAGTTCAAATTTATATTGACTATCTTTAAAGTACCGCACAACGAGGAGACCGAGATAATAGGAAACAATGTATTTAAAGAAAATAGTAACAATAGTATTTTTTTTTAAATACAAAGAATGGCGGATTCGAATCCACAACTTTTTGAGTTCGCGGTCGACACTGTACTCTATCTCATTCTTTCGCAGACTAAATACTATAAATGTATAATAAGTTTGTCTCTCTTTTGTGTCGGTTTTTCCTTTCATCTAGTATAAAATCACAACGGTTCTAAAGAAGTTTTCGCTTCAAAAAAAGCTATATTAATATAACTATGGTCAAATTCCCAAAAAAATAAAGTTTAAAATAAAATTAAATTGTTAATAGTAAGCATTTAGCATAAAGTAATTGCTACTTAAAATTTATGTATCTGGTTACGAACACACGTCGTCGGCGTCGCCAAGACTAATTGAGTTTTCAGTTGTAAATTATTCTACTTGAAGACCCGACAACTCTCCGTACGTTTACAATCCGCGAATCATAACTCTGCTAATCAATTCTCGGCGGTGAAACACGATGTTGGATTAGCAGATGTTAACTAATCTATACAAATAAATAAAATTGAAGTGTCTGTTTGTAATTTCAAAATAACAGCTTGTTACTAAATGCATATGAAAGTACATACGGTACTTATAACAAAAACACAATTTTTAATATTTTGTCTGTATGTCCGTCATTCTGTCTGTCTGTTTGTCTGTCTGTTTATTCCGGCTAATCTTCGAAATGTCTGAATCGATTTTGACGAGAATATCACTGGCAGATAGCAGATGTTAGAAGGAGTAACTTAGACTATTTTATTTTGGAAATATTACTAGAGTTTCGCACAAAAAAATTAAAACCCTAAATTATACGCAGGCAAAATCGCGGGGAACAGCTAGTTAACGATGTAAAATATAAACTTGTTTACAAGTAGTCTATAATATTTTAGAAATGGTTAAAATTTCATGGTGTAAAATAATCTATCTGCCATTATCAGAGGAGACAATAGGTAATGTCAAAAAATATGACTTCCAATCAATTTTACTTAGACTCCGATATATTACACATTTTACATAATCTATTTAATTGCATCTACCACAAATTCTCACCACATCCAGGGTTGACTAGTCGAGAATGCCAAAAAATGCTAGATCCGTTTATTGTAATATTTTGTTAAGGTATTCAATAATTGATGACCATTACTGCCTATCAAAAGTCTCCAATCGATATAATCCTATCATTTGCATTTTAAATTAACTTATACACTTACATATTTTTTAGAGTGGTAGAGCCACGCGGCAGCTTTTGCTGTCGCACGGATGGGCTGGCTCGAACCGGGGTGGTACCACGACCTCACAGAAAACCAGCGTGAAGTAGAGGTTTACCTCTGCATTACGCTTGGTGAGTGCAGGTGGCCGGAGGCCCTTTTTACTGGAAACGAGGCATTCCATCTTAGTCCTGACGGGTGACAACGCATCTGCATTTTGATTTGTAATAGAGGATAGATGTAGATGTCTATGGGCCGCAGTAACCACTTACCATCAGGTGGACTGTGTGCTCGTTTGTCACCCTTATCCTATAAAAAAAATACAATAAATATCTTAATATCTAAAAAAACTCCAATAGAGGTCACTAGGGCGCAGCGGTTTGGTGATGCGCGTGACGTCTCATCGACATCGATAACCCGGCTTTGTCCGCGGCACGCCCGGTCAGGCCGTCGATAAAAAGATTACACGTTTGCGTATACGAATCGTGCGTGATGTGAATATTAATGCGTTCTCCCCTTTCGCGTTGGCACTGATAGATTTTAATCGGTCGATACCAGTCGCGGCTACCACTCCATTTATCTAGCAGTCGTAATTAAATAATTAAGTTTAAGTACACTAGCAAAAAAGCCACTTTGAATGATTTTTTTTAATAACATTTTTGTAATCTGGATAAAACATTAATATCTCTTATTATTACAAAATTTATGGAAACGTTACGTTACGAGTACGTGGAAACGTACATTTGCGAAAGTTAATTTTAATATGAATATTATATGTATGAACAAATATTTATCTTAATAGAATTGTTCAAGCACAGATAATAGATTTATGATTTTACATAATAATAACATCAAACCAAAAATAAGAATGTCTCATAAAAATAAGATACGTTTTAATTCGCACAAAAGAAGGAAAACTACCGAAAAAACAACAAGTAAAGGGTTAAGTAAAAGAGGCCTCCGAAATACAAGGCACGCATTTCCCAGATAAGACTGACGCAACCTCTTCAAACAGCTTAGCGAAAGTGCTGCAGATTTGAATATTTTTATCTAGTTTATTCTCAAATATTAATGGCGTTGCAGGCATTAAGAGCATTACCACCCTTGTTTTTGTTGACGAATTTGCATGTTCGAGGGACAGTGGGAATGCTTTGCATGCGGACGGATCAGCGTCACGCATTATAGCAATGTATTCGGCAACACGTAAATAAATAAAGATAAACATTAATGTGCTTCGGAATTTATTTGCGGAAGTATTTCTCTGTTATTACGAACATATACCGTTATTTTCATATCGATAATCCGTTGTTTACTTGAATCCCTAAATTATGGGTACAAGCAGTGACGTGTTTGTATAGAATTTCTTAACATTAGATATTACATTATTTACTACGTCTAATTATTACTGTGTAATACTACTACAAAGATGGTGTAACTGCTAAGACATGGACGAAATCGATGTATGCAGGTAGCTCAGGATTGTTTTTATGACATTCACTCCACAACTGCTAACCATAAGCCCCTAATAGGTCTATGTTCAGCATTAAAATTGGGAAGGTTTGTAATGATTTTGATGATGATTATGCAAACTACAATACAAAGGCATTCATTCAATAATTAAAATAATGAGTATACATTCAATGACTATAGTTTTAGTTTGTAAAAACATTGAGACTTCTATGCAATATTTTGGTGACGGTTTAGAAGCGCATTAGTTAAGCACCAAAAGAGTGGTGTTGCGAGTACAATTACCAGCGCAAATAGTTATTCATTTAGGCTCCTTATAATGGTTCGAGTCCTGTTCATTTTTCACGTGCAGTCTATTAAGTGTGAGTAAGATTTTATTATAATTAATAAAATCAGGCGCTACTTTGCGGATATCCATTATATTAAAGATGTTTAAAAAAACACGTGTCGTATTATCGAAAGTTGTGTGTCTTTCCTAGTATAGTGGTATTGGGATTAGTGGTGCTGATATTAATGGTGCACGCAACTGAGGGAGAGCGGGAGGTGCTATTCAAATTAGGTAAGACACATCTTTTTATTTTATTACGTGGATCTTCGCAAATTATTTTTTAACATCTTTAATCAAGGTTTTTATTAATTAGAAATGTTATTTGATAAAGGGCATATTATTACTACGTACTAATAAAAATTTCAAATATTTTATTAACAAGGTAAACATTACTGTGAATTAAAATACATATGATAATTTTAAAAAGCCGTACAAATAAAGTACCACGACCTAAACGAAACGATCAAAGCAATTTCCCTGCAACGTCTGATCAGCAACAAAAACAGCATTCAATAAGCCGAGCAAATGAAAATCCGGCGGAGACGGTACGCTTAAAAGATCAATAAAGAGTCGATATGAGGTCGTGCGGATATCTCCGCGTACTGCGATATATCTAGCGATAGTGGAGCGATGTCTGCCCATAATATTCTTTGGGGTGCATCTCATTTGGCTTAAGAACCTGCCTTTGTCAACAAAGTTGGGGGCGGACGGAAAAATCGATAGTGGCCGCAAACGACGGGCCTCCGATCAACGCCAGTTTGTCTTCTGTAATTCTTGTTTCAATTTTAAACTGAATTTTCGTTAATGAGGGCTAGTAATATTCCTCTCACCAGATGTCGCTAGTTATGACTGAGTTAAAGTATTTTGTTATAAATCAGCTTTAAATAATAGTTTATCGCTTTCTAGAGTATTATTTTAATACACAAAACGTCTTTTTTGCGCTTTTTAACTCTTTTTTTATTTTTTACTTTTAGTTATATTATCTATAGCTTAGTTTATTCATTTCTAATGTAGTTAATATAAAATATAACTAATAATGCAGAAAGAAACATTGAACCTCACATTTTCCTGAGAAAAGATCTTCCCCGCTATGAAATCTGTCAAATATTCATTCACCTCATTACAAAGTCTTGGTGCCCTGGTAGCAGAAAAATTCGCCCTCATTGGTTTACATTTTTAGTTATATTTATTACTTTAGAGATTCGCAACAATTCGTTCACAGGTGTTGTTAAATCTCCACCATTGTCAAAAGCAATGACTACACTTGCTATAACGTGAATTTAAGATTGTTGATTGTTGAACTTAATTATTCCATCCCATCCATTACAACCTATAAAAGTCCACAAATGCCTTCCACATAAATTGACTCATATGGGCGATATTGTCATAGTAGCTACGCTTTTGAGACGGGCGGGTTGACTACTACTGTCTTTTTGTTATTTTAAGTTCTTATCTGGAAGATTCTGGTGACCATCTTCTGATTCAGTTTCCCTCTGTCGCTTCTTACGAAGCTGATTATGATTTATAATCTATAAGTGATAAGTTAAAATAACAAAAATATCGTAAGAAATTTTTAAATCAAATCAATAATAAAAAACCACTCCTGCAAATGGACGTGAACGGTTTTCTAGGAAGATTTGACTTCCAACATCAAGCTTTGCATTGAGATTTGCTTATAGTTAAAATTACGTTCTATAAAGTCGTTATTATCTCCACAATCTCGTCGAATAAAATATTTACATTTGTCTCCAGTCACTCTGGTTTGTTCAGTGTTTGTTGACTTCAGTTGCGGCTTTCTACAGCATACTAAGACTAAGACTTCAGGTAAAAAAGAAACTTCTAGACACTATCTAAGGAGCAACTACTCTTCCTAACTCATTTACTCGTAATTTAAATGCATTTGTATCACTATCCTTAATAGCTAATATACACTTAGTGGACGAACCGAAGCGTTATTTTTTTAATCAATAAAAAATGTGCCATTTACTGTAGAGCCTATCGAGCCGTGGGTTCCACATGCGGTGAAGTTCTTAAAGTAACTGTATCTATGACTGGTCATCGCTACTGGTTATACAAGGGCTGGTTCTTTTTTGCTCAAATGCTAAGTAAAGATATTCAGCGTGGAAACGCAGCGAGTTATTGGCACGACACCGTGGGAATTAGGACTGTATGATAATTTAAGTTTTTAGTTTTAGTTTTTATCTAATTATACGTTTTTAATATTGTATATATTAAAATTGTTATGTACATTAATAAAATACAATATTTTTTCAATGATTTACATTGAACTAAATGTAACGTAGTTATAAAAAATGCTACAAAGAAAAATGTAAATGACGGCAACAAAACATCGTTAACGTTTATGCAGCCAACAAGAGAAACACTAATTTTTCTAATTGAAATATTAGACAAGCGAATGAAAAGTGATAGAACACGATAGGATCTCTGACGATGGCAAATAATACCTGATGTGCGAACGACAAAAACTACGCGCCGCAACAATTAACAACTCGTTAAAGAATATTGAACAGTGAAACGGCTGTGTTTTTAGAGATCCGTAAGTTACAAATATCCGTGACTGCTAAGGCCGTTTATTTTAAATAGGAAATTTTCCCTTTTTTGTAGGATAAGGGTAAGAAATGAGCACACAATCCACCTGATGGTAAGTGGTTGTTATGGCACAAAGACATTCTACATCTATTCACGATTACGAAACAAAACGCACATGCGTTGTCACCCGTGAGGAGTAAAATGGAATGCCTCGTTTCAAATGAAAAGGGTCTTCGGTTCTCTACACTCACCATACGAAACAAAGCAGCATTAAGCTGTTATTTAACGCTGGCATTCTGTGAGATATTATATATTCCGATGGGGGATATAGTTTTTGAGAGGCAGCCTCGTACCGGTAGGCAAAATGTACGGCGACCCCCCACTAGATGGAGTGATGACCTGGTAAGACATGCAGGAAGTCGATGGACGGATGTGGCTCAGGACCGTGCTTTATAGCATTTCTTAGGGGAGGCCTATGTTCAGCAGTGAACTTGTGAAGGCCTGTAATGATGATGATGATGGTGATGATTCTGTGAGATCGTGGTCCTTTTTTGGTCGAATCTATCCATTCGTGCTACAACTGTATCAGTAATATAGCTGCAACATGGCTCTACCACGTGTAAAAACTCTTCATATTATATTTAAAATTCTTCATATATATTCTTCATATGATCATTTTAATTGTGGGCAAATGAAGTCACTAACTATTTCGCATACATTATATTAATATTTACTTTATAGACTAAGGGTGACAAACGAGCACACTATATAGACAGACCTGATGATAAGGAAATGCTGTAGCCCATAGACATCTAAGTATATTATCTATTCTCAATTAAGAATCAAAATGCTGAAGCGGTGTCACCCCTGAGAACAAAAATGGAATGTCCCGTTTCTATTAAAAATTATATCCGGTTCTCTATACTAAACATACGAAATATAGCAGCATTAAGTAGCTATTTTACCCCAGTATTCTGTAAGAGCTTGGTCCTTCTCCGTTCGAGCCGATCTATTCGTACTACAACTATAATATTATAACTACAGCATGTCTCTGTTACGTATAAAAATATCAAAGGATATTTAAACAAGAATAAATATATAATAAATTAATCTCGTGTAGGCAAATTTTAAACACTGTTATTGTTATATAATGATGTGTTAGATGTTATTTGTATCTACAAATAACATGTGTGGCATGATAGATGTAAGTTAATATGTACAACTGTTGGAGTTTCATAAAAACAAAATAAATAAATAATAACTACGGAATGTTGGTTTAAATGGCACGACTCGCACTTGCCGGCTTTATATCAGATTGTAAGTATCCATAACGTTCACCTAGTCACAATTACGCTTGATTTTTATTTACATAAATGTTTTATTTACTAACAAACACTTGAGCATAGTGAAATAAAGTAACATTCAATTACACTAATAGTGTAGTCTACATATATTGTTGAAACGCACAATTTATTTGTTTTTATTTTATTGAGGAGTTAATTCTCATTAACTCCTCATAAATCTCATTTCTGAGAGAGTTTTAGGTCAAGGAAATGTCCGCCGCGCTGCCCCAACGCATGTTGGCGAACTTGACATGTCTTCGAAATATTTTTTCTTTCTTCTTAGACATGCAGGTTTTCTTACGATGTTTTCCTTCACAGCCGAGCACGTGGTAAATCAGCACTTTAAATTGCAATTAACAATTTCATTGGTGAAGACGGGGATCGAATCCAAATTGCTCGCGTACTGTGAAGTTTACAGCGAGCACTTAGCTGAGCTAACACGGCTCCTTCATTATTAAGCAAGTAAATATATCACCCTATTTCGTACCTTGTACATCATAAGAGGCACTATGGGAAATGTCAGAGGAATCTTATGGCTTGCAACAGATAATCCAAACCTACGGCGGGCAGCAGCGCCCAAGATGCGAAAGGTCTCGTATTGCGTCAATCCATCTGCCATTAAGGCAAATTGTTCCTACAATAGAAGAGGCCAATGTCCAAGCAATGGACTTACGTGCTGATGGAGAAGATATAACACTAAATGTTCCTCTTAAATTCTTACACATAAGGAATGTTTCACTTCCTAATATTTTGCGGTAATTAGCAAATGGTACTTGTAGACGGACGGACAGCGGAGGCTTAGTAATAGGGTTTTATTAAGTTATTACTAATAGGGTACCCTTCGGGTACGGAACCCCAAAAAATCGACATCAACTAAAATTTCAGAGTTGCTCTCTCTTTCTCTCTGACTATCTCTCCCTGTTTGTCTTCACTAAATGACTATAGAAAGTAACAAGTACAGAGATAATTAATACTTCATTAATTGACCGATAACATTTAATATTTTGTTTATAGTTTTATTTGCCATCCTGTTCTCCATATTTTAACTGCTTTGCTAACTATTGAATTAAAAGGTGCATCGTTCGACCTTCTTATCTCTAATTGGATATTAAAAACAGAACGTACTGCATGAAAACTAATTCAATTTCTTCAGAAACACCTACGGCATACAAAGTAGCGAAATTAATACATGTAAAGTAATGCTTCTTTTTTGCCTTGTAATCGGTTCTCAGAGTTGCCGGCGAGTGTGGAAACATTCATTAAGACTAAATGACTGACGCGTGAGGCGGCGTCAGGCGTCAGGTGACTTGACGGTGCGCGTAAACGATGCCCGTATCTAATTATTCATTAAAAAAGGATTACATCGTAGTTGCCTTTGCTCTGCCATACGTTTGAAAAAAATATTTAACTATACAGTTTATTCGTAGGTATCGTTATTGTATTAGTATTTGCGTAGATGTTGCTCAGGATAGGTTTAGTGGCATTACTTGGGGGAGGTCTAGGATTAGCTACGTATCTATATAGAATAAGGTTGACAAACGAGCTCACAGTCCACCTGGTGGTAATTGGATAGTGTATCCCACACACATCTACATTTATCCTCGATTATTGTCACCCCTGAGGACTAAAATGGAATGCTTCGTTTCCAGTAAAATGTATCTCCGGTTTTCTACACACGAAACACAGCAGCATGAAGCTACTATTTTACGCTGGTATTTTGTGAGAGTGTTCCTTCCCAGGTCGAGCGAAATCATTCGTGTTACAACCATAATATAGCTGCAGCGGGGTTCTACGTATAACTCTACTTGTAATGATGATGACAGTGATGACGTGATGATATCAACAATATTATTCGACAAACATATTTCGTGTCACAACTTTACATGAATCGTTCATTAGAATCATCTTGTTTTCTCCATTACAAAACTTTATGTGAATCGTAATTCACAATGCGGCCAGAATTCAAAACAGACGCCCGCTTGGTTTATTGCGTCGATATGTAAATTTTGTACGGCGACACTACCCTTATAAAGGCCCTGTTGAATTGAAAATTTAGTCGAACGAGCGAGAGTAAAGCGGCATTCAGCCAGTGTGGCAACGTCTTTCAGCGATACCGCTGCTCCGGTGTTACCAGTGTCCAAATGAATCTATAAAAACAAATCGAAAAATACCGTCGAGTACATGAAAAGTAAAGTAAAAGCCTTAATCATGATTTATAGTGACGTTTGATAGATCATGACAAGGTACAGTGAAACGAAAAATGGAATTTTCCATGACACGATTGTTATTGCGGCGGGAAGCGATAAACTGTGACGTGTCACGTGGTATTTCGATCTGTCAAAATGCGACAGAGACGGCAGATGTGCGACAGAGATGACGGGATCGCGTGCCTCGAACTGTCGTGAGTAAACAGTGGCGTGCATTGCAGATAAGATAAAATATAAGTTTGTTTTTTAATATCCGTCGATATTATCCGACAAACAACGAAAGGTGTTCTTACGAAGCATTGTTTACATGTTATCGTTTTTCTAAAGTCTATTTATATGGCTACAATAGATTGATGTACGTTTTTTTGAAATTGTTTTGTTATTCTTTTATCAACATAGGTATCAAATAAAAATATATTTATGACATATTTTGATTACTTATCAACATTACCTGATATTATATTACATTCGATTTAAATACAATATTTATTTCGACTATGGACATCATGCAATTTAGAATATTCAATTATTTTTATTTTATCTATGGATAGCTTGCAATATGAAAGCATTTATTTATTGCTGTTTTCAACTAGCAGCTAAGCAGTCAATTGTTAAGGGGTCAAAATCTAATTCCAGATGAATTAAACAATATAGTAATTTATTTTATCTCTTTCCTTTATTTATTAGATAAATGTTTTTTTTTGGTTTCTCTAAACGTTACCTCCACACTAGGATTTCCTCCTGTATGATGGGGGCAGTTTACAGACATAAATTTCACAAGAACAAACATTCAGAACCGGAATAATTATTTGTAAGCAATACAAATACTTGTTCCGTGCGGGATTCCAACCTGCGGTCCTTACCGCTGCAACCCATTGCTAATCTACTGCGTCACGGTGCCGTCGAGTACATGAAAAATTGGATTTGCAATTGCTATTATTATTTATATAAAAGCAGGTAATTTTAATCGATCCCCCATTATAGTTTATAGTACGACAAGCTATTGTCGTCTTTCGCAATGATATTATATTATATAATAATCCTTTATAATATTATATGCATAATGGTCTTTCGCGCCGTTTTTGAATTTTCACTTTTTTTACTTTTTATTTCTATGAGTTGGCGTCAGAAGTTAGTAATAAATTCGAACAATGTGGTATTTAAAATAATAATAACTAGTCCCACAATAGTACGCAAAGTTGAATAATAATAAAAGTAATAATAAAATGTTATTTTATTATTAACGACATAAATAATCCATGAATAGTGTTGTACGGTAGAGCCACGCCGCAGCTATATTATGCCTTGTAGCACGAATGGATCGGCTCGACCGGGGGAGTACCACGCTATTTCAGTATACCAGCGTAAAATAGCAGCTTAATGCTGGTTTTTTACGGTGAGTATAGAATAGAATAGAATAATTTTTATTCAATATAGATCACATGTGCAATTGTTAATGAAAGTCATTTTTTACTTTACCATTGATTCGGAAAAAAAACTACGAAAAAGAAACCTTAGACGGAGACCTTTTGATGGCTACGAATTCGAGGTGTTCCATTTAAGTTCTCAGAGGTGACAACGGATCTGTATATTGATTGTTAATAAAGGATAGTTGTAGATGTATACGGGTCACAGTATTTACTTACCATGAGGTGGATTAAATAAAAATAAAAAAAAACTTAACATCATATAGTTTCCATAAACTAGTACAGCATATTAGTACTTTGTCTATA
Organism: Parnassius glacialis; assembly: GCA_033319125.1. NCBI lineage: Eukaryota > Metazoa > Arthropoda > Insecta > Lepidoptera > Papilionidae > Parnassius > Parnassius glacialis. Next base: position 52,665,127 of record JAVANC010000021.1, on the reverse strand, counting down.
ATGTTTTTTTTAATTTACTTATAAAGTAAAGAAAAGAAAGATGAGAAGATACAGTCTAAATGCGTCTCCCTGCTGGGCACAAGGATGCTCTAATTTTAAGAGTATTTTAAGCGAAATTGTCTGCGTGCAGTGTTGTTTCATTGCTTAATTTACCGCTACATCCTATTAAAATCCACTGCTGAACATAGGACTCTCCCATAGAATGCCACATAGAGGGGGTATTTGCCATAGTTGTCACGCTTGGCAAGCGGGTGGAAGACGCTGCTGCCTCATTGCTCATTCACCACCAAACATATGGTACAACAGCATTTAAAATTGCAATTAGCAGTTTCGTTGGTACTGGCTGGTATCGAACCTGAATTGCTCTTTCCAGCGAGCGCTGAACTACCACGGTCAACACCAACTCCTGGAAAAATTCTGGACTGAACTTTTGCAGGCTGATGAGGAAAATTTAGAAACACTTGCTAAATACATGCCTTCTTTAACCTTTATCTTCTTAACAAGCCCGTAAATAGGGGCTCCTAGCTGATTTTCAACCACTGCAGACTTTGGTCTATCAGCTACACTGAAGATTGCAGTGCTCAGACGTGCAATCGTACTTTTTATATAACTGAAAAAATAAGAAACTTATATAACAGTATACCCGACGGTTAGTTCCTTCTGCAGCCCCTGGAGACCTGGATATTCCTACACCGCCTCTACATGATTAGCTAAGCCCTATATCTTCAATGAATTGGCGGAGTTGAGGATTCAGACTGCGAACCTAAATCTAGTGAGTCCGAATCCGCAATTTGACTAATGTCGTAACACACGCGTATTGATTACCTACATGGAGGTGTTAGTGGAATAATAGCAACAATGAAGGACTTTTTTAATTAAAAATAAAGTTATATGTAGCAGAAGTAGTGTTAATGGCAATACGCAACACTTCTATCCAAGAATAGCCTACCAGTTACTTCGTATCATAAATGTACGTCTTGATATATGTAATTTTTTCATTTACCTAATAAATAGTAATATATACAAATTATTTAAGTATTGTTAATGGAATAAAGGTGACAAACGAGCACACAGTCCACCTGATGGTAAGTAGATGATGTGGCCAATAGATATCTACATTGATGCTAGTTACAATGCAAAATGCAGATGCATTGTCAACCTTGAAGACTAAAATGAAATGCCTCTCTTCGAATCCAGTAAATAGAACCTCCGGTTCTCTACACTCACCATACTAAACACAACAGCATTAAGCTCCTATTTTATGTTAGTATTCTGCGAGAGCGTGATCCTTTCCTGGTCAAACCGACAATCGTGCTGCAATTATAATATAATTGCTGCGTTGCTCTACCAAGTTAAAATCAGTTTCATGTTGTACCTCCTTGCTTGTTTGTGTTGCATAACGCAAGAGCGAAAGCATCAGGTATGCGTTACTGTCAACGTTAAACGTGGTAGAGCCATGCTGCAGCTATATTAGTAGTATGGTTGTAGCACGAATGGGTCGGCTCGACCGGGGAAGGACCACGCTCTCACAGAATACCAGCGTAACATAGCAACTTAATACTACTGTCTTTCGTATGGTGAGTGTAGAGAACCGAAGACGCTTATTACTGGAAAAGAGGCATTTCATCTTAGTCCTCATGGGTGACAACGCATCTGCATTTTAACTCTTTATTGAGGATAGATGTAGATGTCTATGGGTCACAGCAACCACTTACCACCAGGTGGCCTGTGTGCTCGTTTGTCACCCTATCCTATAAAAAAATGAAGTGATCTCCTATCGCTTGATCGTGTGCTTATTTTGACAGCATAGCAACGTTTACCAACTTTTGATATAATATGTCATAATATTTATATGGCGTTGCTGTCTCGTGAAAGTTTAAATATATCCACTACCCCATATCATCGCGTGGGTATTGAAAGAGGCCACAAAGGGAAATGAAACTGGACGTGGACAGCGGTTTACGATTGCTTTCCGCCTGACAAGCGTGGAGACTATGGCAAAACCTCCCTTAAAGAGAATCTTTGGAAGATAACGTATACCACGTTCAATGCAAGTGGAAGCTGATTGAAGCTGTAATAAAATGATGAATGAAAAGTGGCGGTCACAATTTAAGAAAACCTATCACCCATCTCAACCCGTGATTGTAGCAAACTGTATACTAATACACGTGGTAGAGCCATTCTGCAGCTATATAATGGTTGTAGTATGAATGAGCCGGGGTAGGACCACGCTCTCGTGAAATGATAGCTTAATTCTGCTATTTCGTGTGGTGAATGAAGTGAACTGGAGACCCCTTTTGCTATAAACGAGGCATTTCATCTTAGTCCTCAGGGGTGACAATGATCTGCAATTACAGATTTTTAGTTGATAATAAATGTCGATGTCTGTGGGCCACAGCATCCATTTACCATCACTTAGACTATATGTTTTTTGTCGCCCTTATTCTATTTAAAAAAAAACTAAGATAATTTATTATATTGTAAAAATATAGTTATTGTAAATACTGTAGATAATTGTAATATGTTCTTTTTTGACACTAAATTCTACTCACCTTTCTTTAATATGACATTCGTTCATTATAGTCTTCAATAGACTGTACAATTCAATAGTGAATGAATGTGGTCTATTTTTTGTGTGTTAGTCATTTCTTTCTTTTTGGAATAAAACTAATTTTATGGATTTCATTTTGACAGGCACTTTCCAGCAACTTTTTCCATGGACACGGCGGGACCGAGGTGTTTGACGTCCCGATGTCATAGTTAATGAATGCTACCTTCAAGTTTTAATTATTAGTTTTTGGTCCGATCTACGCTAAATGAGCTTACAGTATCTTGAAGTCTTGCTGCAGTATGCATGGATTTGGATTTAATTTTATTAATTATGGGATCCCAGGTCGATGATAGCACCCAGCCATCTTCTCTATTGAAATCCTGGTCTATCAAATCTGATACAATGGTTGGGACGACCCTGAACATACGATATAGACTTTTTTTTTTACAAAAAACTTACAGCGAAGCTTTTTCTTAATATAAAATATTCCAATAAAGCGAGGAATGCGTGTGAGGGTATCGTCACGGTGAACGAGCTCATCTAGCATCGGGAATGGTATTTAGGACGTCATGCGGTACGTGACGCGACACACGGCTTTTGTCCCGCTCTCACCGTTGTACATGACTGTACGGATGAAGCGTTATTAATATAGAGACGGAAATAATTTTGCTATTATGGGAGGGAGAACCTTTACTGAAAACCAGGCATTCCATCTTCGTCACACTTTTTCTTCCTAAGTGTCCGTCTGAATAGTTACCATCCTCTTACCCAGGTGGTTAATGCAGTCCATGGACACCTTTAACCAACTTCGGACTAAGAATACTACAGATGTGTTGTCACCTCTGAGGTCTATATTCTATTTCTATTTTTGTTATAATACTGGCTCTATATAAGATGGCAGTTCTACGTGGTAGAGACATGATGCAGCTATATTATGGTTGTAGCAAGAATAGGTGAAATCGACCGGGATAGGACCACGCTCTCATAAAATATCAGCTCAATGCTGCCGTGTTCCGTAGGGTGAGTATATAGCACCGGAGACTCTACACTCAGGGGTGCATTTTGATTCTTAATTGAGGATAAATGTAAATTTTTCATCAACAGAAAAGGAGTGGTCTTTCATCATGATAACGCCAGACCACACAAAATTGAGAGAGCTTGGTTGGAAAGTTTTAATGCATTCACTATAAAGTTCTGACCTTGCACCCTCAGATGTTTACCTGTTTCGCTTTCTACAAAATTCTTTGGTTAGTGTTAGGTTAACATCAAGAGAGGACTGTCAAAACTACTTGTCGCATTTTTTTGATCAAAAATTCCAAGATATCAAGAACAGAATTATGTCACTACCCACAGTATGGCAACAACTTATCGGAAAAAATGGCACATATATATTATAATTAAATGTAATTAAACTTTGAAAAAAAAATGTCTTGAATTTGTATATAAAATACGAAGAAACTTTTCCCCGACCTAATAATAATTATTTAATAGTTAATCCAATTGAAATATGTTTTTTTATTTACTTACTAGCTTTTCCCGCGGCTTCGCTCGCGTGAGTACGAATTTAGGAACATCATTAAATGCTGTTCCGTGCCAAATTCAGCAACATTCTATCACTTTTAGAGTCACCACGGTGTCTGTGTCTCTATGTCTGTCAAAGATATTTTTAATTCTAAAAACTATTAGACGTAGATGATTGGTATTTGGCATAGATATAATATGCTACAGGGACACGTGAATATATATGTCTAGAAACACCTACTATTTCTTTATATCGGGCGTGGTGTATCCATAAGAAAGGTAAATTGTCGTGGAATCAAAATGTATTATTATTATTTACGTTTTACTCATTAAATTCATTTATAATTAAAATTAATTTAGTTTTAACAAAATAATGATGAATTTCATGGCCTTCTATCAATTTATTTGAGATATTTTATTCATATCATTGGTCCTATTTAATATTGATTGGCACCATAAAATAGATGCAGATAATTTTTTTTCGTTCGAGTAGACTTCAAAATTTCATAAAAGGAGTTCTATAATGATATACACTACCTAGATTTTATCACCGGAACAAACTTGTGTCTGAAGTCGAGTCTTTGCTGGGCAAAGTCTCGGACTGGAGGTGACTAAATCTAGTCCAGTTTAATCCTCAGAAGACACAAGTTTGCGCGTTTACCGCTAAAAAGAACCCCTTTGTCGTATCTCCTCAGTTTCAAGGCACTCCCCTGGTTGCCACAGCCAGTATCGGAATCCTCGGCGTCGACATATCGAGTGACGTGCAGTTTCGTGGTCACTTGGAAGAGAAGGCCAAATTGGCCTCTAAAAAGCTTGGCGTGCTCAGCAGAGCGGGACAGTATTTCATGCCGGCACACCGCCTACAACTTTACAAGGCGCAGGTTCGGCCTCACATGGAATACTGTTCCCATCTATGGGCAAGGGCTCCCCAGTGCCAGCTCCTTCCACTTGACCGCATCCAGCGCAGAGCGGCTCGAATCGTCGACGACCGAGCCCTTTACGATCGGCTCGATTCATTGGCACTGCGAAGAGATGTTGCATCCCTTTGCATTTTCTTTCGCATCTACCATGGGGAGTGCTCTGAGGAATTGTTCGGATTAATCCCAGCCGCTAAATTTCACGAACGCACATCGCGGCAGAACTCTCGATACCATCCACACCATCTGTATGATTGGCGGTCCACCACTGTGCGATTTAGAAGATGTTTTCTTCCTCGCACGACTTCCTTGTGGAATCGATTACCATCAGCGATTTTTCCGGACCGATACGACTTAGGGACCTTCAAGAAAAGAGCGCACTCCTTTTTAAAAGGCCGGCAACGCATCTGCAATTCCCTCCCTGGTGTTGCAGTTGTTCATGGGCGGCGGTAGTCACTTACCTTCAGGTGAGCCGCATGCTCGTTTGCCCCCTCTCCTTTAAAAAAAATCACGTTTAATTTTATCTTTTTTTACGTGGGGTTTTTACGCATCTTTGGATGAAAGTTTCATAAAAACCCACGTGAAAGAACATAATATGGTTGATATAAAGACCGACGCTCCGGGAAGTCTAAAGTATGTCAACATGTTTAGTATGGCCCCAACGATTATATCGGATCTGATAGACAACAAATCCTTGCAATAGAACACCGATTCCTACCAATGATGATTCGCGAGGCTATTGAGATTAAAAAAAACATCTTTATTTTAATAGAGAATATGGCTGAGTGCTGCCATCTGCTAAGGACCCCATAATTAATAAAATTAAATTCAAACTCAAGCATACTATTCTAACTATGACATCAGGTCGTCAAACACCTGAGTCCTCCAATGACCATGGGTGCAGTAAAGTGCCCAAAACATCGGGAATTAAAAACTTAATATTAAACGCAATAAAATCCTTAAAATTAGTTTTATTCCTTATTAATTTAATTCACAGTGAACGTGGGAAGCACTACACTCATGAACGGGAGTAGAAAAATGTTCGCGTTGTTGTGGCGGTGAAAGTGAATCCGCCGCCTCATATCATTCCGTCGTAAGAGGCGACACAGGAAATCAAACAGGAGATGAGCAGTATCATTTTCTTGACAACAGATCAAAATAATAGCTGCGGCTGCCAACCCGCCTACCAAGCGTGGTAACTGTAGCAAATATCCAGCTACTTGACAATTTATGCGGGAGGCCTATGTTCATTTCAGTGGACTTTTGCTAGGCTGACGATAATGAGTTTTACTTATCTTTGCAACCCTTAATATTTATGGTAGAGTGAAAACAAAAAAAGTGTTCGCTGCGCTGATGCCAACGCAAGATGACCTCAACTGGGAAACTTCTCAGATATGCAGGTTTTCCTTCACCGCAGAGAACGTCAATCGACACTTCCAATTGCATTTAAAATAAATGCTGAAATATATAATAATTCTTACGTACCATAAAATTTAAGTTTTAATTAGTTTGATCACCGCCTTTGATAAGTAAAATAAAATGAATCTTTGTTTGTTGAACCTTTTTTGCATGATTATTGACCACATCTACCTATTTACATCGTCATCTATCGTCATCGTCATCTGTCTATTTTCAATTATTTACATCTCATATTCAGAAGCATTCTATTATTTAATTTTATTAGTGACTTACCATTTTAGTTTATTTAGAAGTAAGTAGATGGCGCTATTATTAGATGAAATAATGAAAGCCAAAATTATACTATCTAGTAATATCAGCGATAGAAGGGAACATTTATTTATTATATCAATAAGGCATAAAGTGAAGTCAATTGTGTTAAAAGTTCTGTTTCTGTTAAAAAATACGCTATCAGCGCTACTAGCGGTGAAAAACGATTTAATGATATCGTCATATGACCATAATATCATGAAATAGCAACGTTGTGTCTAGTTATAAATATCTTCAAACGACTTATATTCATTGATTTGGTCAAGCATATCATGACATGGTCAACAAACAGTGTTAAATATCATGAAATGACTACGCTATTTCACGAAATGATAAACTACTTTATATGATCTATTCTACGATCTGGCCACGACATATATAAAAATCTTCTTAATAAAACTATAACGATAATGAAAGTTTTGCAATAATTGCAGACAGACCAGTTTTAATCAGTTTGTCCGTCAGTCCGTCCGTCCGTCCGCGGTTTTGCTCAAAGACCCTAGACGCTACAAATCTGTAATTTGGCATAGTTACATATATTAATCACGTCCAGAAAACTGTGAAACAAAATCTTAAAACACATTTTTATTTTGGGTACTTTCCATACAAGTAAATGGAGCATGATTTTTTTTACCTGTCTATTCCATCATTTGGAGTATAGTTTGTTAGGTCTTTCAAATCCATTGTGAGTGACGAACATCATCTTTTCGATTCAGGAGTGCGTTTGCGTAATATTTAGCTTTAAATTGGTATTTTTTATTAGATTCATGTGCCCCTGTACCAACTAAACCGCTGTTTTTGGAAATGTGAAAAATATACACAATAGTAGTATTTATAATGAAGTTAAAAAGAAAACTACCACAGCTAAGTAAAATTTTGAAGTTAACGATTAATAGTACACTTGCATTTTATAAGTTGGTCTACTAATTGTAACTTATTGTCTGAAGGACTTTATTACACCAAAATTCAAAAAAATTGAATTGTGTCTCCATGAAACCTAGTGAGATATAAAATAAGACCAGTTCTTTCAAGTAATAGGCAGACTAAAGTGGATCCCACAGCTGGTATGTACTTTAGTTTGTCGCACGGATGGGCCGGCTCGAACCGGGGTGGTACCACGACCTCACAGAAAACCAGCGTGAAGTAGAGGTTTACCTCTGCGTTTCGCTTGGTGAGTGCAGGTGGCCGGAGGCCCATTTTACTGGAAATGAGGCATTCCATCTTAGTCCTCACTGGTGACAACGCATCTACATTTTGATTTGTAATAGAGGATTGATGTAGATGTCTATGGGCCGCAGCAACCACTTACCATCAGGTGGACTGTGTGCTCGTTTGTCACCCTCATCCTATAAAAAAAAACTTCAAATTATGCCCATGTCATGCCTATTAACATAATATAATATAATATATAATATAGTCAAAAACTACGAAATACGAAATTGTTTACTCCCCTTCGAAGTCATCACTCAATCTATACGCTTAACTGGACGTTTTTGCGAGTTTTGTCTAAAAACAACTGACAAGCATAAAGAGCGCCCCATCCGTTTGTTTTATCATGGGATATTGATAATTTACAGCACGTGGCGTGGACGCGAACGCACCGATGTTTTTTTAAACGCTTCGTCCGCCTGCGGCCTAAGCTTGTCTTATAATTTTATCTTCGTTATTTATCGGTTGTTTTCAATGTGTTTTTTTTTAAGTAAAAACACTAACATTACTAATATTCCCTTTAACCACTCCTTGAAAGCTTTAAATGCTTGTATTAGGAGAGGATCACGACAGTACCACCCACTACCGCCATTAGGCTTCTATCGCTTTTCAATTTCAATAGCCTTGATTTTAAAAGGGTTATTTTAAATAGTTTGACAAATTAGACCACACCATATTGTAACACCAGTAATACCTTATCATACCTGTATATAATTTTAAATTACCATTTACATCCTACGATGATTATTAAATGAAACTAATTTTACGAATTTTATCCCGTTACGATCGGAAGTTGACAAATGAACACGACAAAATCCGTAAATTCAGTTTCATTTCATGTATAGTGTTTGATTTCAATCACCACGATGATGAATTTATTTAGAAAAAAAATAGACATCAATCTTACACAAATCAATCTTATGGATACCACTAGATGGCGTTATTTATCCTATTTATATTATTAGAATAGAATAGAATAGAATAGAATAGAATATTACATCCATTTCATCTTCACCAGTGGTTAATACCCAGACTAGCGTACGGCAGCAGCGTTAAAAGAGCAAAGCGAGACGTCCATTATGTTACGTTGATGCTTCGACGTTGGTTTAGTGGTCGTTAGCGCTTACGGGGTGCTGGGTTTGAAACCCGGTTTGGACCAAAATCAGTAAAAAAAAATTGGAAAACCCAAAGTGCACGCCTTATACGCTTTCATTTAATTTTAATGAATGAAATAAAAAAAATAGTGACGATAATTTTTACCAGAAAAGAAATCACAGAATCTGGTCGACTTTTATTAATGACTCTTAAACGGTGTTAAGTTCAATAACAAAAATCAATAGGGATCCTGTAATCGGATCCAGGGATAGCTGTAAAGTGCTCGAAACGTTGGGGATGTAAAATAAGTTAATATACCTACCTACGCGACATAATTTACGAAAATTTATATATTACGCGAACACTACACATTTAAATAAAAACTAATTTCATTTACTTAAGTGTGTAGTGTTCACGTAAATATATGAAATAATTAAATAGGGATCCTCTTTAGAATATATGGAATCTTATTTAATACTATATATCTCAATCTATTGTTTACATTTCTATTAAGCGAGAAAACTTACCGACGCACAGACCAACGGACGGCAGTCCATATATTTTTTCAATTACAGTTTTGTTATGTAATCTAAAGTGAATCAATTAGAAAATAAGCTAATCTTATAATTCTATGCCTATTTGTAAACATATATAGTGTTCTGTAAAGTTATTGTAAAGTTAATAATAATATGGATTTGATGTCTAGCTAAAAGTACAAAGAACAATTTTACGTAACGAAATTGAGGTATGGCCACATATCGAGAGTGAGGCGTGCAATTATATTTTTCTGCCAAGAAACCCTAATGATAATTCGCAACATGTTAACGGTGTGTCTCGGAAAGCACGTAAAAACCGTTCGCTCTGCGAATGATCTCTCTCCCGGTCATATCGAATTGCCGTCCCATCGGGCCAAAGGAATGAATTTTTAATTTGTTATCAGGAAGATGTTGCTACCCATCTCCATTTTTAGTTACCCTTTGTTTAATCGCTTATTCACATTTTTTATTTAATTTACTACCTTAAAAACCAACAATTATTCTTTCCATTTTAGAAATATAAAGCGAAATGGATTACCAGTACAAACGAAATCAACTCGCATGTGTACATATACATAACAGAATCGCGCGTCTCAGTTCTCATACGTGCTCAGCAAGGCGACTCAACTCGACACGTCACTCCCTCACAACTTCATTACACTACCCTATCCGTCGCATTATTATGTAAATTCCAATTTAAAACCACTTGTTATCTAGTTAGCTACGAAAAATACCTACCGGGACCCCAAATTAGCCGCGGGCTGCCAACTTCACCGTGCATAATCGATGGCAATTGACAAACGATGCATTCGTCTGTCAAATTCTAGTTTTACTGCAACAAGACTGACGACAACATCTCCTTACGCCTTATTTAACGTACGCTATTCAATTCTCAACCCTCGTCTTTCAGGGTTACGTTGCTAATTCGTTTATGCAATCGCAAATCGTATTTTGGCGGCGCTAGCTTTTGCTATGGGTGCGTAATGGCGGCCTTGTTATGGTAATCGTTGCCTTGAGGCGCAACTTGCTACAGGCGTCAGATGCTTCATGCACAGTAAGATGTACTCTACAATGAAGTGGTCACCGATTGCCTTAAATACTTCTAAACATATGAATTCATTGAGTAATTTTTTATTTTCTCACAATCGTCTCAAGTACCAAGAACAATTTTTTATAAAAATAAAGGATATAAACGAGCATATAGGGTAAATGTATGTTGGTAAATGAATGCTGTGGGCCATAGTCATTAAAATTTATTCTCGATTATTAATCCTTGAGGACTAAGATTATATTTTTAAGTCAAAAAGGTATGTACATACTAACGGAGCGTAACGTAGGTACTAGTAGGTATAATCTATGTGGTACATTCTAGGTAACCAAATATTTCACCAGTTACTAGATTGTGACATCGGAATGTTTTATTGCAACTGCACTACATAACATTTAAGACAAATTGCCTCTTTTCCATTAAAATCTCGGTTCTCTACACTTACCATACGAAACACAGCAGCAGCATTAAGCTGCTATTTTACGCTGGTATTCTGGTCGAGTCAGGACGCGTGGTCCTTCCCCGGTCGAGCCGACCCATTCGTGCTACAACTATACTATTAATATAGCTGCACCATGGCTCTACCACGTAGGAAAGGTTTTCGAATGGCAGCCCCGTACAAGTAAGTAAGATGAGTGCGGCCTCCCTATAGAAGGAGGGACGCCCTATAAGATGTAGGTTTGCAGGAAGTAGATTGTTCAAAACCGTACTTCGTGGCATTCCTTGGGGTAGGTCTAAAAAAATAATTATTATGCAATAAGCAATTTAAAAAAAAAGTAAAAAAATACATTGTTTTTTTTTACATTTGTATTTTGTCCTTAGCATGTAGGTAAATGATTATTATTTATTTTATAAAATTTTGAGAATTAAAAAATAAATTAAAATAAACATTAAAATAATTACTGAAATAAATTATAAATAAAATCTACAAAAAGTAAGACATAGCAGAGCGTGGTTTCGATCCACGGACCTCTGGGTTATGGGCCCAGCACGCTTCCACTGCGCCACTCTGCTACGTTTAAGCACTTTGAAATTGTGCTATGTATTTTGTAATTCGAAAATAAATATTACTAATGTTTTTTATTAATCTTTATATAACAATTCCAGTGTGAGTGTATTCCTAATTTTTATTCTAATCGGCTCGATCGATTATTAAAAAAAATATGGAACCACCTAAATGGTTCTTATCTATAGTTGGACCACCTACATAAAGTGGCGCTGTTTTCGGGATATAATATTTTATAGTTTATTACAATAACTATTAAATAGCTATTTGTTGCAAACTAATTTAATTAACAAAGCCACGCTAGTTAAATATAATTTGTTTGTGAAACAAGTGAACATTCTTCTGACTACCAGGGATACTGTCCAAAAATAACAAACCGTTAACGTTACAGCTTATTAAAGTCCACTGCTGAACATAGGCCTCTCATAGAGATTGCTACAAGCCATCGCCATATAGGATATTTGCCATAGTTACCACGCTTGGCAAACGGGTTGACAACTGCTGTTTCATTTTTATTTTTACTCGGTATCAGGAAGACGCTGCTGCCCATCTTCTGATTTGTTTCCCTCTGTCGTCTCTTACGACACGGAAATGTATGGGGTAGTGCATATTCTTACACCGCCACTACACGGTAAAAATCTACAAATAAAAGGTATTTCAATTACATTTTCAAAAATAATTAATTTTCATGAAAATTACTTTGCTAATACTATTACATCATTTTGCAACAATTATTCTGAAGACTTTAAGATATACCAATAAAACATAAATATATTTATTTTGTAGCTAGCTACTATTTATAATAAACGAATAAACATTTTCTTTATATATTTACTCATACTAGACCGAGGTATTGTCAGAGGTATCGGAATTACTAAAGCGTGCCCTGGTTGAGTAAGTGAAAATCTTCAAAAATACTTGCAAGTTAGAAACATCATAATAGTATCAACAGAAAAATGCTTTAAGGTTATATCCAAAATTGTTTATTTTAATTGTTGGTGATGAGGATATTTAAAAAGTAGGTAACGATTTATTTTATTTTATTTTAACGTCGACAACCTAAAGCAAATAATAACTCTCGATATAGGCAAAGTCACAACGCCGTATTTTGAACTCTTGGAAATCGATAAATACCTATGTATCCTCGTGCATTTAGAAAGTATGCTCTCCTGAAAGATTATCGAGCAAGACTTTTAAATAGTACAACATCACACACCTACTAAAATATTTGGAACTTTCACTTAATGCGCTATATATAAAAAAAATGTAATGGTACCGGCATCAAAGATCGAACTATGCTCCTAAATTTGCTTCTTAGAAACCTTTGAGCGAAATGTAATCTAATTTAAAAATGCGTAATAATAATCTATAACACTTTTATATGATTAATTTTAACAAACTACTTCCACCAAGTGGTTTTGCACTCGAAACTGAATTGGGGACCACTTAAAACTTACACAGAACAGTTGCAACGACTGTGGGACTAACACAGTTAGCAGCCTCAGGCTATCTTTCATTTATTACGAACTATTGAACTTACGAAGGCTTTGTCAAAAACTTTTAGAGAAAATGGTAATTCCAAAGAGAGATCGTTTAATTTTTTAACGTATGTGATAAGATGAAAGGTTCTCCAGTGTCAGCCTCGTACCGGTAAACCAAGTGTAGGGCGTCCCGCCACTAGATGGAGTGACGACCTTGTAAGACATGCAGGAGGTAGATGGTTGCAGGTGGCTCGGGACCGTGCTTTGTGGCATTCATTGAGGGAGGCCTATATTCAGCAGTTGACTTGGGAGGAGTTGTAACGATTATATGTTTTGAAGATTATTAATTTTAGTATTTTAGAGTATGCCTCAAATATTTCTATATACAGTAGAAGTCCATTTGTCCGGCATCCAACAGTCCGGAATGCCCGATAGTCCGTCATCGCTCTTTAGTTTTCGGTTTTCAATATCGTCCAATACAAAGCTCAATCAAATGCGTGGATGACTGCCGCCCTCTTTAAAGACTGTTTTTTTCACCACTTTGTGCCTGAGGTCAAGGAATCCTTCAAAAGCCTTGGTCTACCAGAAGATACTAAAGCCATCCTTCTTTTGGACAATTGCAGAGCCCACCCGCCAGTAGATGAGTTAGTTTCTGGAAATATTGTTGCTACTCTGCTCCCACCTAACGTAACATCTTTGATTCAACCCATGGACCAGGAGGTTATTCAAAATTTTAAATGCTTTTATAGGTCTTTTATTCAAGGCCTGTTAAGTGCCGACTGTGACGTGACTGATTTTCAAAAAAGTTGTCTTGGTACCAGGTAAAAAACACAACACTCCAAAAATGCTGGAGAAAACTTTGACCAGCTGCAAACCCTGCATCTGACCCAACTCTACAGACTGATGATGCAGAAAACCATCAATACGCTCTGACCAAAGTTTTGGATGTCGTTAGAATCACTATCACAAGATACCAATGTGAAACTGCAGAATAGTATTACGTATGATGAGCATAGAAAACCTGACACTCTTTTTACTGGTGACGAAGCATTCTATCTTAGTACTCAAGGGTGACAACGCGTCTGCATTTTATGTCCTAAATGAGGATAGATATAGATGTTTATAGGCCACAACATCTACTTACCATTAGGTGGACTGTGTGCTCGCTTGTCTCCCTACCCCACTAAAAAGCCCACATCCCGGCAAAGTATCGGCCCGTATGCTAACCCTGGATTAGGGTAGCCTGTTACAATCTGGGAAGTTTATTATTTTTATATATTTATGGATTATTGTCTGTAGACCTATCAATCCCGTTTATAATAACTTTAAAATCTTAAAAAAAAATAACATTAGTAGAATCAGGCGTTACTTTTCGGAAATCCATTATAATTAAAGATGTTAAAAATTAATAAGCTAGGATGCGCTAGTCAGCCACCGCAGAGTCTATTTCAACTGAGGATGTCTCGTTTAGAGTCGAATCACGTGTCGTATTATCGACGGCAGTGTGTCTTTCCTAGTTTAGTGTTGCTGGAATTAATGGCGACGGGGATAGTGCATGCGATTGAGAGAGGCGGGAGGTGCTCTACAACCTAGGTAAGACACATAATTTTATGTTGTTATGTGGCTCGTAGTTAATTAATTTTTAACACCTTTATTTAAAATCTATACATAAACCCATTATCTCGATATCCACTTTTTACATCCCATATCCGAGGTGGGGCTATACATAAGTTTATCTTGTTGTATGTCCTCTTGAATAATTTCCTTGATCCTCAGATCCGCTCCTTTCCGTTAATAAATAATGTAAATTCTCAATTAGTACACAAGTTTCACAATTAGGTGAATTAGTTTTTTTTCATCAGATTAGATTTTTTTTCGATAGAATGTGACCTGATCTGATATAATAATCTAAATTATTAACTTCATGAAATATCAACTTAATTTTGAATCTATAAATAACATAATGATTTGTTATTTACACGAACACATCGAGTAAGACTATTTTTACGGATTTTATGGCGTTTAATTAAAATATTTTTATAATGTCTGAAATTTCTGGTGCTTTCCAGCACTCATAATCATTGCTGAGGTGATTTAAGTGAGTTGAAATTAACCCAGGGTACCTTCAGCTTTTAAATTGTTACTTTTAGTCCGATCGACGCAGAATGAGCTTACTGCGCCTTGAATTGAAGTCTTTCAATGGTTCCTATACTTAGATTTAGTTTTAATTTTATTAATTACAGGAACACAAGCAGGTGTTAGCATACAGCCTTTTTCTCTATTGAAATTAGGATGTCTTTTAATTTCAATACGTACGGTCACGTATCATCCTGTGTAGAAGTTGATGTACTTTCGCGAGGATTTATGGCCTATCAAATCTGATGTAATGGCGGGGGTCGTCTAGGATCACTAACTTCAGACTTCCCTGAGTGTTGATGTTTCACGTTAGCTATATGCTCTTTTACGCGGGTTTTTATTGATCTTTTTGTTTGTTCTATATAAGAGAGATCACATTCACAATCAAGTTTCTTCTTGTCAAGTCTTGCATCTTAAGGATATTACACTTGACAGATGTTAAGAACTGACTAATCTTATTCGGTGGCTTATAGAATGTTCTGATAGAAGCTCGCTTCAAGATGGAGCCAATCTTGTCGGTGACTCCTCTGACATATGTTAGTATAGCAGTTTAGATTATTTATAATCTAAGTATAGCAGATACACGCTTAACTGTGGCATGTGTGCTGCAAAGCACCCGAAACTAATATTAAACGCAATTAAATCCGTTAAAATTGTTTTATTCAATCTATAAATTACCTTGCCATAGTAAAATATTTTTGTCTTTGAGGTATATACAGCTTATCAAAACTCCTCTGCTGAGCATAGGCCGTCGCTATAGCTTGTCTCATAGTCGGGAATATTTAACACTAGCTTTTACCCGCGGCTTCGCTCGCGTGGTCCTCAATTTAAAAACATCATTGAATGCTTTTCCTTGCCAAATTTAGCAATATTCGATCACTTTTAGAGACACTTCGGTGTGTGTGTCTCGTTCGGTTTCTGTCAGTTTGTCCAAGATTTTTTTTTATTCCCAATGCCTATTGGACCTAGATGATTGATATTTGGCATATACATAATATGCAGGAATACGAGAATAAATAATTTTTTTATAATTGTCTAGAAACATCTACAATTTTTTATATTGGACGTGTCTTCCAATGTCAAGAAAGATAAATTGTCATGGAATCAAAATTTATTATTATTATTTACTCTTTACATTGAATGTAAAGAGTTTGTAAAGAACAATGCCCATTTTTCACCTGACAATGTATAGAAATGAAATAAATCTTAAAATTCAGCTAATTGAATTGTAAATTAATTACGCTTATCACTATGTTAAAAGAAACGCAGGAAAAAAATATTTTTACATATTTCTATAAGTTTATTCTACGTGAAGGGTAAACGTATTATATGTTTTGAACGCATCTCAACTACCCTTTTTCTTGGACGTTCCATTTTATACACTGCTACTTTATTTTATTTAACTCTGCTTCTGAGTTTTATACATTATTTTATGTTTTATTTAATCAGTAAGTATTTATTTATTTGTATTTGTATAGTACATATTAATATAAAATAATATAATAATAAAATAAATTAATCATTCAGTATATCATCGAGTGCGGACAAATGAAACGGATTTTTTTTGACATTTGACAGTTCTGCAATTGGCATCGGCGCAGTTCTTCGTTGTTGCATTTGCGTCTCGTTGTGTACTGTGCCATTTTGTTTATGTTACTTCTTTTTAGAACCCTATATGGTATCAAGAAAATATTTCTGCTCCAGCAGAATTTCTGGATGACGTGGTGGTGAGAGATTTAAGTGAAAATGATGATAATTAATAAACCATGCCACTTTAACATAGTGTTTTATTTGTTTATCCCATTTTGTTCATCAGGTATGTATGTAAGTATGTACCATAGGCCAATGAAATGTGTTTGGTTGATAAGTCATCATTTTGACAATGAAGATGAACTAAATGTAGTTAGTAAGTATTTATGTGTGCTGAATAAATAGCAGATAGAGCTAGACACTCAATTTATGGTGACAATCATCGAGAGTAAGTGGTAACTTAGGGGCAGTTTGTTTCAAGAAATTCACAAAGTAAAAAAGACGTTTTAGACCATAACTAGATAAGTATTGCTATCTTAACTTCGAGCGTTAATAATAAGTTATAGCACATTTATTTCTTTATTACCTATTTGGTTACGGCAAATCCTAACCTAAAAAGTGAAATTAGTATTTTTTGGGATTCGTAGCGTTTAAATCGAAAAAATGACTATATGACATTATTTTCTAAGCTTACATGTAGTTTTTCTCTTATACTTTATAATTATACATCAACTTTCACTATCAGGTTTTTAAATGTATGGAAAGTGGGCATGATTCTTTGAAATTTAAAATGGAAAGGAGACGGTCTATTTCTGGCCCAGTCTATGTACAGTATACCGTAAAAAAGAGAAAAATTCAGGGATTTTGTTAAAAATTAAATGAGAGAATAAATCAAACTAAATAACTTGCAAAAAATAAAAATGCAATCCCAAGTTTTTGATGGTTTTAAAAGATGGTGCCCTTCCAGTCATAAAAAAGTAAAAAAGACACGGTTGTTATCAAATATCATTTCTGTCAAATGATATTGCATACCGAGCGCAAAGCGCGTGGGTATGTTCTACTAACGCCTAAAAATGAAAATTCCACCGTTTTGTCGCATGAAATCGTATCCAGCAATCATATTACACATATAAATGATATAAAAAGCACATTGTTAGAAAGATAAATGATTGTTGAACTTATTAATATTTTTTTTAACTCGATTAATTGCTATTTTTAAATAAAAAAAGGGGTTTTAGTGGCTTATGGTGTGGATTTATCATGTCCCCAAGGCTTGTAAACACTATAACTTTTGTAAATATCAATTGTTTAACTCAATCTATTTATTAATCTCTTCATCTATCATGTGGGAAGCCACTGAATGTAAATGGCAGTGTAATTTTGTTTTGTTTAGCTATAATTAATTTTTTTCGGCTCGAAAATGGCGAAATTTTCGTTGATTTGATAGCCTCGTATAGAATTATTTCTGTAAATGGGGATATGCAGCCACAGAGTAGTTTACTCACTAACTCAGTTGGCCATCGCCATAGATTACTGTATATATCAGTTCGCCGCATTAGCTTGCTACATTTATATTTATCTATGGTTCGCCGTCAGTCGCCGTCGTGAGTGAACATTATTTTGGTTGTTTGCAGCGGCTCAAAAAGATCGCTGTACAAATACACAATATTCGAATAACCAAATTTCTTAAATACTTGATTATAATAATAATAACAGATTTTTTTATTACAATATTTTAAAAGCACAGAATAAATAATAGTAGTACGTACTAAAAGTAAGTAGTATCAATTTTTTTGTCATGGGTGAAATTTTCATGGTTTTCGAGGGTGTTGAAACCGATAGGGTTGTCGAAATGTAAATCCAAGATGGCGGCCGCAATATGTATCTGTTTTTTCAATATGGGTGTCATTTTCATGGTTTTCGAGGGTGCTGAAGCCAATAGTGTTGTCGAAATGTAAATCCAAGGTGGCGGCTGCAATAGGTATAATTTTTTTCATCATGGGTGTCTTTTTCATGGTTTTCGAGAATGTTGAAGCCGATAGTGCTGTCGAAATGTAAATCCAAGATGGCGGCTGAAGTAGGTACCAATTTTTTCATCATGGGTGTCATTTTCATGGTTTTCGAGGGTGTCGAAGACGATAGTGCTGTCGAAATGTAAATCCAACATGGCGGCTGCAATAGATATCAATTTTTTCATCTTGGGTGTAATTTTCATGGTTTTCGAGGGTGTTAAAGCCGATAGTGCTGTCGAAATGTAAATCTAAGATGGCGGCTGCAAGGGGTATCAATTTTTTCATCATGGGTGTCATTTTCATGGGTTTCGAGGGTGTTGAAGCCGATAGTGCTGTCGAAATATAAATCCAAGATGGCGGCTGAAGTAGGTACCAATTTTTTCATCATGGGTGCCATTTTCATGGTTTTCTAGGGTGTTGAAGCCGATAGTGCTGTTGAAATGTAATTCCAAGATGGCGGCTGCAATATATATCAATTTTTTCATCATGGGTGTCATTTTCATGGGCCTCGAGGGTGTTGAAGCCGATAGTGCTGTCGAAATGTAAATCCAAGATGGCGGCTGAAGTAGGTACCAAGTTTTTTCATTATGGATATCATTTTCATGGTTTTCGAGGGTGTTGCAGCCGATAGTGCTGTCGAAATGTAAATCCAACATGGCGGCTGCAATACATATCAATTTTTTCATCATGGGTGTCATTTTCATAGTTTTCGAGGGTGCTGAAGCCGATAGTGCTATCGAAATGTAAATCCAAGATGGCGGCTGAAGTAGGTACCAAATTTTTTCATCACGGATATCATTTTCATTGTTTTCGAGGGTATTGCAGCCGATAGTGCTGTCGAAATGTAAATCCAACATGGCGGCTGCAATAGATATCAATTTTTTCATCATGGGTGTCATTTTCATGGTTTTCGAGGGTGCTGAAGCCGATAGTGCTGTCGAAATGTAAATCCAAGGTGGCAGCTGCAATAGGTATAAAGTTTTTCATCATGGGTGTCATTTTCATGGTTTTCGAGGGTGTTGAAGCCGATAGTGCTGTCGAAATGTAAATCCAAGATGGCGGCTGAAGTAGGTACCAATTTTTTCATCATGGGTGTCATTTTCATGGTTTTCTAGGGTGTTGAAGCCGATAGTGCTGTAGAAATGTAAAGCCAAGATGGCGGCTGCAATAGGTATAAATTTTTTCATCATGGGTGTCATTTTCATGGGTTTCGAGGGTGTTGA
This sequence comes from Parnassius glacialis, assembly GCA_033319125.1. NCBI lineage: Eukaryota > Metazoa > Arthropoda > Insecta > Lepidoptera > Papilionidae > Parnassius > Parnassius glacialis. The sequence continues at coordinate 52,645,134 of JAVANC010000021.1, read as the reverse complement.
AGCCGATAGTGCTGTCGAAATGTATTTAAACTACTTTAAAAAAAATCCGTTTAATCATGCTATACGTTATTTTTAATGCGAAGGTATGCTCAATTGGATTTACCAATATATTTTTTTATTTATTCCGAGCTTGTTCTGAACTCGTGAATGTGTTTAATTGTGGATATATTTGGCGATTTGGTTTTTTGTTTGGACTTTGGATTACTACCTTTGACTCTGCTTTTGTTTTATGGACTTAATGATTTACGTGAGATTTCGAATTCGTTGATATCGGATATCTGTATTCTGTAGAATCACATTTTGTATCAGTAAGCAGGTATGTACTAAAGAAAGATGTTTCCTTGGGTTATTAAACGCATTTGAATGACATGCTTCTATCTGTAGTCTGTTAATAATTATTAATTTCTATATAAGTTCATAATGGCTGCAAAATCTTAATATGATGTAATTATCTTTCATTTCATCTGCTAAAACATGTTGCACTGTTAACACTTTCACTGTCCGGTTTTCAGACACAATAGTAAGACAATAGCAGTGCCCTATATGTAGTGCACGGGACAGCGAAAGGGTTAAAATGCGCTTCTGCAATATAGATAGTTTATTAAAATAAGATTGTTTTGTTCTAGATGGATGAAAATGCACCCATATGTTCACAATGTTTTGCAAACGTATTACAAGAATTATCTGTCGGCACAAATCTTGAAAATGAGCTCCAGCGCCCTAATGCCAAAATTATCAGTATATTGTATGTTTGGTATCAACGAAGACTGGGTAGCAGATAAGTTGTGACCCAGTTAATATCATCCCAACAAGACTCTGTTTCAATAAGAGGCCGTATAAAATGTCGCCATCACTCGGGCAGAGGTTATTATACATAGATATATAGGTACTGTTGGCGAGACATGGGACAAGTTGGGATGAGATGATTGCAGGTTATTATTGCAGTTGCACTTCTGGACAAAAGACTTGCAGTGCCCACATAATGACCGTTGTCTGGTATTTGTGTTGGGCTCGGTATCAAAATTCCATAACCGCACCGGCCTCAATTCTGGATGGCATTTCAGTAAGAGAGGATTTTGAAGTAGGATAAATAAATAAAAAATAATAAAATTAAGCTGTTTTATTTATATTACCTTATGTATCCAATACATAATTGACCTAATGTTTCACTTCCTATAATTCAAAGGACTGTTAACCTTTGTTATGACATTATCCAAGCTTTAAATGTCTGTTAAGGCTCAAGGCATACTCTGACACGCTGAGGACATGTTATATGAAAATATTTGTACGCCGGAAACGGCAGAATATTTATTTTAGGATATGATTTTTTTTGTAACAACTGTAATGTACCATATTATAACAAATAAATTATATTATCTATTATTGTACTCTAGCACTTCAGCAGCCCAGATAGACACATATACCTGAACATAAATTAGTATTTAGGATTATTCTGTTTATCCACCTTAAAACAGCCACTCTAAAGTAAAATAAGTTAAATATATTCTTTATTATTAGTTCAATAAAGTAGTATCTCAGGGTGAATTTTTTAGGGTAGGGAAACGGAGTTACCCGCTATTCACATATAATCTGGCACAAAATTTTTGTAAAAGCTAACAAAACACTTAGGCCTCATTTCCCCATGTAAAACAAAAAAAGTCCTGGATGCCCCTGGCACTGAAGTGTGCATTAGTACACACTAATGAATGCAATGAAATAATTTTGTGTGTAGACACCGTTGATTTATCTCAACAATCTTCTTGTCTGGAATTAGGTAGTACATTTTACATTTGTTTTACAAATATCAACAAGAACGTTAGTTGTTTTAAGATCAAAAAAGCACATACACAATCTTTATTACACGTTATTCTTGTTTTGATCAAAATATACAACTATTTTGCCTTACTTTCCTACTAGTGTCGAGACATTTTAGCTATTTTACATAATAAATCTACCTGATAGGCGATATCAGAGATATCAGAGATGACAACTAACGTCAAATCAAAACGACTTCAATCCGCCATTAGTGTTGCAGTTTTTGGTGAGAATAAAATATTAATACCACTGAAATTAAGGTAAATTCGTGGATTTGAATGATCAAAAGTGGTTTAATATTTTAATTTAATTTATTTCCATACTAGTACATAAACTAGGCCTACGCTTCATACAATTTTGGACCGTCTCCTTTAATCATGAATTTATTTATTTATTTATCCTAAATAAATAAATAAATTCATAATTAAAGTTAATTTAGTTTTAACAAAATAATGATGATTTCATGGTCTTATATGCGATATTTGATACGATATGTATTGATCCTATTTAATATTGATTGGCACCATAAAATAGATTCTGCTATTTTTGCTACTTACGAGCGAGTAGACTTCAAAAGTTCATAAGTGTAGCTCTATAATGATGAATACTACACATGTCATAAAATCAACTTTAATAAATCACGTTACATTTTAACTTTTATTAGCGTTGCTTTTATTAAGAAAGTCTTTGGAAGAAAGTTCCATAAAAATTTGTGAAGCACTGACGCTTCGGGAAGTCTGAAGTATGTCAACATGTTCAGTATCGTCCCAACCATTATATCAGATCTAATAGACCACAAATTCTCGCAATAGAACACCGATTCCTACCAAGGATGATTCGCGAGGCTATTAAATTTAAAAACATCCTAACTTCAATAGAGAAGATGGCTGGGTGCTACCATCTACTTGAAATCCCATAATTAATAAAATTTAATTCAAACCTAAGCATACTACTGCAAGACTTCAAGATACTGTAAGCTCATCCTGCGTAGATCGGACCAAACATTATTAGTTAAAAGTTGATTGGTTATTTAAAGTGCCCGAAACGTCAGGAATAAAAAAAAGTTAAAAACGATAAAATCATTTAAGATTATTTGTATTGCAGATGAAGTTCTATTCGCAGTGAAAGTGAGTAGAACTACATTCATGATCGGAAGCAGAAAAATGTTCGCCTTGTTGTGGCGGCGAAAGAGAATCCGCCACCTCATATCGTTCCGTGTGTGTCCTAAGAGGCAACAGCGGAAGACAAACAGGAGATGGGCAACATCATCTTCCTGACAACAGTTCAAAATAATAAAGGCTGCGGTTGCCAACTCGTCTGCCAAGCGTGGCAACTATAGCAAATATCCAGCCTATTTGACAATTTATGGGGGAGGCCTATGTTCAGTTCAGTGGACTTTCGATAGGTTGTAATGATAACGATGATGAGTTCTATTCTTTCGAATCTTTGCTACCGTTAATATTTACGGTAGTGTGAAAACAAAAAGTATCATCTCCGAAAATATGAATGAAATTAAAAAAGCATAATTGCCCCATTAAAACTAAAAAAGTAGCAGTCTACATACTTGTCACCACTGAGTACAGTCCACAGAGATTTTGGCTAAAAAAATGTGGCAACGCGCGGTCACTCAAACAGGGAACATCTCAGATATTTTTTTTTTATAGGATAAGGGTGACAAACGAGCACACAGTCCACCTGATGGTAAGTGGTTGCTGCGGCCCATAGACATCTACATCTATCCTCGTTTGCGAATCAAAATGCAGATGCGTTGTCACCCGTGAGGACTAAGATGGAATGCCTCATTTCCAGTAAAAAGGGCCTCCGGCCACCTGCACTCACCAAGCGAAACGCAGAGGTAAACCTCTACTTCACGCTGGTATTCTGTGAGGATATGCAGGTTTCCTTTCACGGCCGAAAACGTGGTAAATCGACACTTCAAATTGCTATTAACATATAATACTGCTTATGTACTATTAAATTTTCGTTCGGATCAGTTTGATTACCGCTTTTGACAAGTAAAATAAAATAAACACAATTAAAATAAATTTTTAACAGTGGTAGAGCCACGCGGCAGCTTTTGCTGTCGCACGGATGGGCCGGCTCGAACCGAGGTGGTACCACGACCTCACAGAATACCAGCGTGAAGTAGAGGTTTACCTCTGCGTTTCGCTTGGTGAGTGCAGGTGGCCGGAGGCCCTTTTTACTGGAAATGAGGCATTCCATCTTAGTCCTCACGGGTGACAATGCATCTGCATTTTGATTTGTAATAGAGAATAGATGTAGATGTCTATGGGCCGCAGCAACCACTTACCATCAGGTGGACTGTGTGCTCGTTTGTCACCCTTATTCTATAAAAAAAAAACCTTTGTTTCAGTAAATCTATCTTTGATATTTAAAATATTTTTGGCAACAACCTGTTGATTTACATATGTGAGCTATGAAACCAAAACTATCACAAAAATATTGATTTGTCTGACAATATGAAATCACAAAAATACAAATATCTTAAATGACAAACTGATTTATAAGTCTAATTAAATGCAGCATACATAGTAGTGTTTTATGGACAGAAACGAGTGTGCCGCAACCGCAATGCTTCAATGCGTACCTGTTAACGGTTTTCACATTTCCAAGGCTTTTTAAACTACTCAGACATTTAGGTTTGCCCACGAAGTTATTCATCACCTCTTCACCAGATACATGGTAAGTCAGCACTTAAAATTTCCTATAATAAATTAATTTGTCCTCAAAAGACTCGTACACGAGTGATTGTGTTTAGTGACTTCATGCAACGCAACTTGGCTAGCCCACCAGACTCCCCGTCGACAACTTAAGGTGAAGAAGATAATACTGTATGGTTTTTTTTAAATAGAATAAACCTAGCAAGCTAACAGCATAGCAAAGTGGCGAAGCAATCAGCTTTGTAGCGGTTTCTAACGGTTTCCGTTGAGCAATCAGTTTCAAAATAAGAGGTTCAGATGTCTGGGTGATCAGTACGATTGCTGAAAACAGAATTTGAAAATTCGAAACCGTTCTCGAGATAATGTGGGACAGACAGACAGACGGACAGACATCGTGAAATCAATAAGTGTCTTCACAAGCTTCGCCACTTAATAAGGATGACAAACGACCACACAGTCCACCCGATTGTAGGTCGATGCTGGGACCCATAGACATCTACATTAATCCTCAATTAAGAATCAAAATAAAGTTGCGTTGTCACCCCTGAAGACGAAGATGGAATGCCTCGTTTACAGTAATAAAAAGGGTCTCCTATTCTCTACAGACACCATATGAAACACAGCAGCGTTGAGTTGCTATTTTACACTGTATTCTGTGAGTGTGGTCCTACCCTGTCGAGTTCACGTATAAATGGATGGATGTCCCACAAAGACAACAACATTTGGTTAAGATTAAAAAAAGCTATGGTGTTACTTCTCCTTTAATACATGTTGTAAATACTAACCGACTTAAAAACAAATTAGGTCAATTACATATTATTTATTTTTACGAGCGTTCTCTTGTCTGTGTACAATCATAAAATCTCTGTACTCGAACATTTATCGGCTAAACGCACTTATATCGAGGAAATATTAATAACAAATAACGGACCCCCGAGAAGAAATTAACAAATACGGCGTATCATTTCCGATGCTGGTGTTGGGGTAAAGGTCCCAATAATCGGTGCCGGCGCTTGCAACAATGGCCGACACCTCAGGGAGTCTGTGGACGTCAATAAAATGCTACAAAGGCGCCCCGCAGCGCTCTGCGCAGCCCTGACATACTATCGTTCTTTATGGTATTAGTGCGCTTAATCTTGCCTGAGCTAGGGTGTCGGGTTTATTGCCTTTTACTAATGCTCATTTGGAAATGCATTGCTTGAGTAGCATTGAGGCTAGAAAATTAGAGCTATATGTTCTCGCCCTCACAATGACATATAAGTGTTTAGCAATGAATATCTTTGTTTTGTATCCAGTGGAAAAACTCCTTGTTTTGCCTAAAAGTCCGTCTGTATAACAGGATGTGAGGTATTTCATCTTAGTCCTCAGAGGTGACAACGCATCTGTAGCATTTAAATTGGCTACAGTTGTCTATGGACACGTGGAATTCGTTTATCACTACAGTATTATTTAAAAAAGTAATCAAAGACAGCGAAACTTTCTTTCATTTAATTAACAGAAAATTAGTTACAGCGTGAAATAGCAACTTAATGCTGCTGTAGTCTGCAAGAACTAGAACCGGAGACCCTTTTTACTGACAATAGTACATTTTGATTTTGATTCTTAATCGAAGATGGGAACGTACTTATGAGCTGTACTTACTATCAGTGGGCTGAGTACGAGTTTAAATTATTTTAATTTCTTAATGGAGGTTTTATTTTAATACAAGTATTACGCTATGTGCATGTAGAGACAATAGAAAAATGTAGAGTTTTGTTATCAATCCGTTAAAAGACATAAAGGGCAATAATAAAATGTAAAAGCATACCCTAAAGAGTGGGTTACGAACTTACATTTGGCACTATCCTGACACAGCAATTTTACTTTCTTCACATCGATACATCTACGCATAAGTACTCATCAGTTAAGGGTCTTCTGAATTTGGCTCGTCTCCAACATATCGCCAATTTGGTCTATAAACTTCCGTCTGGAACGTCCTTTTTCGATCTTGTCACTCACTTCTGAAGCATTAATCTATCTAATCATAAAATTGCTCACCCCAACATTCAGAGGCAGTCCTAACACACTTCTACAATTGTATTTCTACAACGGTACTTCTACCGTAGGTGCTTATTATTTGTAACTTGGGTGAGTCACGCTGCAGCTATATTAGGGTTGCACCAAGAATGGGTTGGATCGACTGGGTAACGATCACACTCTCACAGGATACCAGCGTAAAATAGCAGCTTAATGCTGTTATGTTTCGTGTGATGAGACTATTGGGCAAAGAATTTAAATTTTTATCTTAGTCTTTTTATTGCCTATACGTGCCTTTTTGTCACATAGAGTCAAGAGCCCCATTCCCACTCTGAGTTCTATATCCTTGGCATGTCTACCGTCCCTGCCAAGTTCATAACCTTTATCGTAAAAACAAACTTCAATGTCAAATGTATTTATGATTTTTGGATAGATGTGACTTAGTGACCTTCAAGAAAAGAACTTACACCTTTCTAAAAGGCCGGCAACGCATCTGCAATTCCCCTGGTATTGCGGTTGTTCATGGGCGGCGGTAGTCACTTACCATCAGGAGAACCGCATGCTCATTTGCCCCCTCTTCTAAAAAAAAACGGAGGCATTTATCTCCTTATCGAATCCGATGGTGCACAATATAAATATCGAAGAAAAATTTAATGTATGCCTAATCCAGAAATTAAAAAAAGGCTTGATTAGGCACACTGTCCACTAACCACTCGGTGGAATCAAGACGTGTCCAACTCTCTAAGCATACTCGCATAAATAAATCATTCTAAAGTACAACGTAGGGTGACTGTGTTAAAAGGGAGCATTACTCTCGACTCATAAACCAAAATTAAAACTTTTCGATACATTGCTCTCTCACAATAAAACCATTCCGCTTCTGACTAAATACTTCGCATTAAGGTGTCGTTAGTCAAATGACATGGCGGACGAACAAATTGTGACCTACTACCGCTAATTTGTAGTTTCAAATTGTACTCTAATTTCAACTTGTAAGGTGTATTTTATGTTTTTAATAAGAAGGCACTAAGTCGTTGTTTAATACAGTATAAAAAATCTTTATGAATGGGGTTGTCGTGTGACGGTGTTGCCCTACTTTAATAAATAATTTCAACGATTTGCCGAATTATTTTATGGCATTGTTTCATGTTCTCGTTATTTGCTGTAAAATAATAAAACATTAAAATAAGGTGTTTATATTAAGCCTTTAGCAAGCCACAACAAACTAAAAATTTAGTACACGCATATATTTTATATATTAATTAATTATTATTAAAATTATTATTATATTAATTACTGTCATTGGCGCAAGCCGTTGTAATTAATTAATTATAAATAAATAAATTAATTAATTAATTAATAAATAAATATTTTATTTTGTAGTGTTAGACATAAACAATGTATGATTGCAATAATTATGCAAGATGAAATTGTTTTTCTACCGACTTCAAAAACTCAATTCGACTGAATGTTTTTTTTGTGTGTTACATCATAATTTTTTTCTGGCTGAACAGATTTGATTGATTCTTTTTTTTCGAAAGCTGTTGCTTCTCATGTGGTCCCATATGAATTTGATCAAGGTCTGAGCAATAGTTTTTGAGTTATTCTTAATACTTTATATTGAAGTCGGTTATACAAAAATGTTTTATTTTTTATTACTTTTATAGAATAAGGGTGACAAGCAAGCGCACAGTCCACTTGATGGTAAGTGGATGCTGTGGTCCATGGACATCTACATTTATCCCCAATTAAGAATGAAAATGCAGACGCGTTGTCACCCGTGAGGACTGAGATGTAATGCCTAGTTTCCAGTAAAAAAGCGTAGTCCTACTCCTGTCGAGCCGACGTTTTTGTGCTACAATCATAATATAGCTGCATCGTGGTTCTATATTCTATATCCTATCAATTAAATAATTTTATTTTTGTATTAAATTAACCCCATAGAGTGACCATGTGGGCCACATATTTGACCTACGTGTAGGCATTTTACATTTATAAAATGCACATTAAAAATCAAGCCCGCGACATGCATTTCCATTACCCTGTATTAGTGTGCGTGTGTATTAAACATAATATAGTAAGTTCACTCCAAGGAATATCTGTTTTTTTTTTTTTTTTTTACTTATTATAAGCCAGTGCTTGACCACAATCCCACCTGGTGGTAAGTGGTGATGCAGCCTTAGATGGTAAATCGCACTGTCTTATCGTAACAAAAGCCTATTCACTCTTGCCTTGAAGACGCCTAGATTGTATTCGGACGGAAAGATAGACGCCGGCAAATTATTCCACTCCTTTGCTGTACGCATTACAAAAGACGAAGCAAACCGTTTGGTTCTAATGCGTGGAATATCGACAACAAAGGGATGAAGACCCGCCGACCGTCTGGTTGTCCGATGGTGGAAAGGAGAAGGAGGAATTAAGGCGTGTAATTCCTGCGCACACTCACCGAAATGCATCCTATAGAATACTGAGAGACTGGCTACTCTGCGCCTGTGCTCAAGGCTGACAAGATTGCTTTCAACCAAATCAAGGTCACCAATGAGCCTCTTAGCACGTCTCTCCACTGAGTCCAATGCGGCCAGGTGGCATTTTGCAGCACCAGCCCATATGTGACAGCAGTACTCCATGCACGACCGGACTTGGGCTTTATATAAGGTAAGAAGCTGTCCCGGCGTGAAGTACCGCCGCACCCTTGCAAGGACACCAAGTTTCCTTGCGGCTGCTTTGGCTCTGGACTCAATCAACCGCCCAAAGTTTAGGTTCGGAGAAAATTCAATCCCTAACAACTGAAGGCGGTCAGTGTACTCCAAGGATACATTCCGGGTAGTTCTATTCGAAAGAATATTTTAACAGTGGTAGAGCCACGCGGCAGCTATTGCTGTCTCAGGGATGGACCGGCTCGAACCAGGGTGGTACCACGATCTCACAGAATACCAGCGTGAAGTAGAGGTTTACCTCTGAGTTTCGCTGCAGATGGCTGGAATCCACCCCCCCCCCCCCCTTCAACATGGTAACAGAATTAAACGGAAGACTACTCCAGGAGGGTAAATTCCGCTCACGACTAAAACTGCTCGGGACAAGTGGACCAATAAGACGATGGTGACCCCTGTCACGCTATCCGTGAACTTTTGACTCCAACCTTAACCCTGTCCACTTCCATTTGGAGACAGCGAAGCCGGCCTTGCTCTTTTTAACCGAGACTAAGTTCTCCTCTCCGGCTGATACTTCATATATTTCCTACCCGACTTACAAATTAGAATACTCCTATGTGCCCTGCGATGGTTTACGTAAAAGTCAGAGTGGACATCTGTTTCTGACGCCTCGGCAGTCTTGAAGGTATGGACCTGTCCATCCTATAGTTGGGCGTTGACAGCGACGACCATCCCCGCGTCTATGGATGCCTCTATAGATCCCATAGCGGAAATGCCGAAACAGACTGACTCATCGACCACGTCCAAATAGCTACAGATTCGTTGCTACAGCAGATCCTATCCGCAGAGCTAGTGATCCTTGGCGATTTAACGCCCACCACTCCGAATGGCTCGGTTCACGTTCAACTGATCATGCAGGGAGATCTGTTTATAGGCATATGGTCTTACACACATGGTTACTTCGCCTACGCGGATTCCAGACGTGGAAGGTCATGCATCTTCCTTTTTCGACCTTCTGCTGACCTCTCATCCCGACGGATATCAGGTTTTCATCGACACTCCTTTGGGCTCGTCGGACCACTGTCTTGTCCGGAGTGTGGTGCCACTCACAGTAACGTCGCGTTTGCATTCTGCAGGCTGCCGCCGTGTTTGGTACTTATAGGTCGGCTAATTGAGATAAGATGTGGTTTTTTTTGCATCCGACCCTTGGGGACGGGTTTGCTTCTCACCGGAAGACGTTATTGCGGATTCTGTTGCTGATGTGGTACTTCAGGGTATGAAACTTTTTATTCCATCCTCTGTGGTACCCATTGGAGGCAGATCCCAGCCATGATTTGGTCGCTCCCGTAATATAGCATCACGATATAAGCAGAAGTACTACCGGGCCTGGGCTGATGCATCAAAGTCTTGGGATATAAATACCAGCACTCTTAAAAAACATCGGAAGAATTGGCGAGAAGCTAGCTCACCTTCCTTCGGGAACCCGTGCATTCTGGTCTCTCGTCAAGGATGTCCAAGAGGACTTCTGTCAACCATCACTGCACAGATAAGATGACTCACTGGCCGATGCTGCAAAGGAGAAAGCCGATCTGTTAGGTTCTCTCTTTTCGTCCAACTTGGCTCTCGATGACCGGGGGAACACACTGCCACGATATCCCACGATGTAAGGGGGCGACTAAATCTAGTCCAGTTCAATACCCAGAAGACACATGTTTGCACGTTTACCGCTAAAAAGAACCCCTTTGTTGTATCTCCTCAGTTTCAAAGCATTTTTGCTGCCTCGGCTAGCATCGGAATCCTCGGTGTTAACATATAGTGTGCAGTTTCGTGGTCACTTTTAAGGGAAGGCCAAATTGGCCTCTAATAATCTTGTCGTGCTCAGCAGAGGGAGACAGTATTTCATGCCGGCACATCGTTTGCAACTATACAAAGCGCAAGTTGGGATACCTCACATGGAATAGTGTTACCATCTCTGGGCCGGGGCACCCTAGTGCCAGCTTCTTCCACTTGAGCGCATCCAGCGCAGAGCGGTTCGAATCGTCGACGACCGTGTTCTTTCTGATCGGCTGGATTCACTAACGCTGCGTAGGGATGTTGCATTGCTTTGCATTGACTATCGAATTTACCACGGGGAGTGCTCTGAGTAATTGTTCGGATTATTTCCAGCCGCCAAATTTCACGAACGCACTTTGCGTCAATTTCACGATACCATCTTCACCATCTGAATGCTTGGTGATCCACCACTGCGTTTTACTAGGAGTTTTCTTCCTTGCACAAATTTGCTGTGGAATTGTTTACCACCGGCAATTTCTCCGGACCGATACGACTTAGAGACCTTCAAGAGAAGAGCTTACACCTTTTTAAAAGGCCAGCAACGCACCTGCAATTCCCTTGGTGTTGCGGTTGTTCATGGACAGCGATAGTCACTTACCATCAGGTAAGCCGCATGCTCGCTTGCCCCCTCTTCTATAAAAAAATATTATTATTCATTCATTCAATCATTCTTCATAATTTTTATTATTTTGAGTCATCTTCTGTTTCATTGACCCTGATCATGGGGTTTCTTACACCTCTTACAGTAGTGGATCATATTAAGCCACTACTATTTGATAATAGTTATTAAGCATTTTTTCCAAAAAATTTACAAAATTCATTAAAAAAAATTATTGAAATTGCGTGCTTTTATAAGCTTTCATTAAATCCCTACACAACTACTTTGAAAAAAAATCCATATTCGTAATTAAATCGTAAATTATCACCCAGAATTACATTAATTCCTGATACAATTTGCTAATTTAGGAACTGAACACTAAAAATCCCACGTCACCATCATCATTTGTCACCGGAATATGTATTAAGGTTTCTTAAAACCAACATTAAAATATAATGAAGTGCAAGTCTTATCAAACATTGAATATTTTAAAGCAATAACGACATAAACATTTAATGTCTGAGGTTTACGTATTTAGGGAGAACCATTGCGAACTATACCCCCGGCACCACCCCCACATCATTCATATTATAATAGTGATCGTCGTCAAAAGGGACGTTTAACAAATGATACGACGCACTGCTATTGTTCAACCTTTTGTTATTTTGCTTTTGCTTTTTAAATTCCAGTCACTAAACATAACAAGTCACCACCTTTTATGAGAGTATTATGATCTCTGTTCAGTTCGGTGTTTCAAGTCATATTTCCCTTTTCCTTTTGTGTTAGTTATGACGTTCTGTTTTTATGAGGTGTGTAACGTGTAAGGCTAATAAGTCACATGTTTATAATTATTATTTTATTGCCTGAGCTGTGAATGCGCGCCGTGAGCATTGGCGATGGGTGCGCCGACATTAGTTTATGTTTCCTTGCATTCTTTTCAAGCGTCCGTTTCTCTATAGAGACAACTAAAACATTGAATTAATATAACTAGTGGGCTTTAATTCGACCTTAACTCATTAATGTTTATAAAAGGTTGAGGAAAAATTTTCTTCGCATTTTATATACAAAATACAAATTCAAGACATTTTTTTTTTCAAAGTTTAATTACATTTAATTATAATATATATGTGCCATTTTTTCGATAACTTGTTGCCGTACTGTGGGTAGTGACATAATGCTGTTGTTGATATCTTGGAATTTTTGATCAAAAAGATGCGACAAGTAGTTTTGACAGTCCTCTCTTGATGTTAACCTAACACTACCCAAATAATTTTGTAGAAACATCTGAGGGTGCAAGGTTAGGACTTTATGGTGAATGCATTAAAATCAAGCTCTCTCAATTTTGTGTGGTCTGGCGTTATCATGATGAAAGACCACTCCTTTTCTGTTGATAAACTCCAGCCGTTTTTCTCAATTTCTTGCTTGAGTCTCATTAGCTGTAGGCAGTAGAAATCTGAATCGATGGTTTTGCCCGGCAGTAAAAGCTCATAATAAACGATGCCTTTCCAATCCCCTTTGACCATGATCTTTTTCGCACGTTCTTATCTTATGTGATCCACTTTTCATCACCAGTGATCAATCTTTTAAAAAATGGTTTAGTTTCATTACGTTTCAATAGAGAATCGCAAATGAGTACACGATTCTTTAGATTTATTTTTGTATAGCCAGACTTTTTCAAATGGGTCAAATGTTTTGTGGTAAATCCTTAATGGCAAAGTATCGTAAACTATATAAAATATATAAATATCGTGACTACCAATATGCCGATCTTGCTCCACTTTTTCAAAAATGGCATTGGCTTTATCCGACCAGAGCGAGCTGCATCTTTGACATCAAAATTCCCGGACTGAAAACGCATCAACCAACCTACTTACACTGCATGAAGTTCATAAACGTCACAATTTTTTTGACGCTTTGAGTTGCATTTTTCCGTTTTTAGTAATAAAACTACGGAACATATCAAATTACTTCGTTAGATTCACTCATTTTGGCGGACAGAAAAACAATTGAAAATGGCGGAAAAGTGTTTTTTTTTTACTTTATATTTTTCTTATCCTTAATGCCTTTTATGTATTGATACAACCGTAACCAAAATTGATACAAACGTATAATGATTTCTTATATTTACACGAACACCACACATTTAAATAAAACTAATTTTTTTTTTAATCTGGAGGTAGCCGTGGTTAACTATTACATTGGGACGTCATACACCTCAGTCCCCCCAGTGACCATGGGTGCTGTAAAGTGCTTGAAACGCCGGGAATGTAAAATAAGTTAATATACGCGATAAAATCCGTAAAATTAGTTTTATTTAAATGATACAAACATAACCAGCCAGATAAAAACAGTACAACCATATTTTACTTTTATTTTTACGGAGAAACCTTTTACCTGACCCATTTATTGTTCTTATTTATATTATTGTTTACTCGATTCCCGACCTATTTATTGTTTGAATCCGGAACTTCTCGATCATGAACTGCATTTACGACCACTAGCCCAACAAAGCATCATGCATCGAGTACTACATTATCAAAGCCATTACCAAAGCCAGCGACTATACCGCTGATCAGATGGTTAGTAAACCGATATAAAAACATCAACAGAATCTATGAATACCTTAATCCTAAACTATTTACGACTGTAGTTTAAAGTCTTTTAATTTTCCATAAAAAGTTTATATACAGATTGAAAACTCTTTTATTCTATTTTTAAAATTTAAAAATGTAAATAAAAACAACAGAAGAAAAAACAAAATACGGCGGCAAAATTGTTAGTAATTCGTTACGTTAAGCAAAATTTAAATTGTTCTACTGATATTAATTTATGAAAGGGGATTGGATTGTTTTTCTTTTTTAATTTAATCTTGCCGTGTGTGCTTTGTTAGCTATGTCACGTCGTCATTTGAGTCGAGACGAAATGTTACGAGTCGTGGGCATGTTAGAAAATTTTGCTATATATATCAGGAGGACCACTAGCTGCTGGTAAACGACCAAACCGTGCGAAGGAGGTTGCATGATCTTGATGCTCGAAGACTGCTACGTATTCTAGCATTGCCACGTGGCAATCGCGGTCGGTGGCTTTCAGGGGCTTGGGAGCATTTACCATGGAGTGACGAAGAATGGTCTTTGATGCTGTTCACCGATGTGTCCCGGTTTGGGTTTCATCCGGATTCATGAAGAACACCCGTTTGGAAAACTCCAGGGAGAGTTAGCCGTCTACGGCACCCTCAGGAGGTCCACTCATACCGAGGCTGGACAATCATGGTGTGGGCAGGAATTCGTCTTGGCGGATGAACCCAGCTCGTTTGGATCTAAGGTAGCATGACTGCACAAAACTACCACGTGGAGCTAGTAGAGCATGTTATTGTCCCACATAGAATCCAAATGGGCCAGGAATTTCTACGCATGCATGATAATGCTCCTTGCCATACGGCGCGGCTGGTGTCGGTCGCTCTTCGAGATCACGATATTTAAGTTTTAGATTGTCCTGTACAGTCGCTCGACTTCAATCCTATCGAGCATACCTGGGACATGTTCTAACAAAAAGCTTTGAGAGATTTCCCGCTAAATTTAACGACGGAACGGCAACTTTACGAACACTTGCAAAGATTATGGGACCTCATACCGCAGCAAGATATTGACAATTTAATTTTAAGTATGAACAATCGATGTCAATGTGTAATTAATATAAGAGGTGCCAAAACTGATTATTAATAATTAGATTTTATAAGATTTTTTCAATTTTAATTAAAATTAACAGTTTTATAAGAAGAAATGATTTTATTTTCATACTAATTTTCTACGGCGATTAAAAAAATAACATAGAATAGAATAGAATAGAATAATTTTTTATTCAATATTGATTATTACATAATTCTTATTGAAAGTCATTTTTTTATTTACCACTGGTTCGGAAAATACCTCTGTCCTGGGAAGAACCAGCAAGAAACCCAGCGGGATTTTTTTTTCAAACATCACTTAACAATAATTTAGTTTATACAATTTTAAATGATTTTTCATAGAACCAGCATGGTGGCGATCACCTTATTCCCAGGGGTTATTTTCATTCATGTATTCCTTGATATTATAATAACCCTTTTTGTACAGTTTCTCTTTAATAAATTTTTTAAACTTGTTTATTGACAAACTTTGAATATGTTCTGGGATTTTGTTGTAAAAGCGTATACAATGCCCCATAAATGAATTACTGATTCTGTGGAGTTTAGTAACTGGTATTACAAGCTTATGTTTGTTCCTAGTGTTTAATGTATGCAAATCCTTATTCTTATTAAAGCTATTTATGTTTTTATGTACATACATTACATTTTCATAAATATATTGCGATGCCAAAGTTAATATGTTTATTTCTTTAAATTTTTGTCTGAGGGACTCTTTACAATTTAGATTATAAATCGCCCGAATGGCTCTCTTTTGCAAAACAAATATAGCTTCAATATCAGTCGCATTACTCCATAGCAAAATTCCATAAGACATTACGCTATGAAAGTTACTAAAATACACTAATCTAGCTGTCTCAACATCTGCGAGACTTCTAATCTTTCTTACAGAATATGCTGCAGAACTAAGTCTGCTTGCTAATTTAGATATATGGGGGCCCCATTGAAGTTTCGCGTCAATAGTAATACCGAGAAAAACAGTGGTATCCACAAGACTCAACTCCTCCCTATTTAACAGCACATTGGTATTCGAATGTTTTACATTAGGTATTGTAAATTTAAGACACTTTGTCTTATTGCCGTTTAAGAGCATATTGTTGGCGTTAAACCAGTGTACTAATTTCGATAGATCATTATTTACATCGTCATAATTAATTAACTGCCCTTTTAGTTTGAAAATTAAAGAGGTATCATCAGCAAATAATACTATATCGTAATTGTCCCCTACAAGATAAGGTAAGTCATTAATATAGATTAAAAACAGGAATGGGCCAAGAATCGAGCCCTGAGGAACGCCATTGATGCTACCGATCCGGAGGAACCTTTACTATTGATCACGACTTTTTGAGTTCTGTTACTTAAATATGAAGTAATAAGTCTAAGCTCCAAATTTTTTACACCGTAATGTTGTACTTTCCTGATTAATGTCTCATGATGAACACAATGGAAAGCCCTGGAAAGATCACAGAAAATACCTAAGGCATCTTGTGAATTCTCCCAGGCATTAAAAATATATTTCATAAGCTCAACACCGGCGTCCGACGTCGAGCGACCCCTTGTGAAACCAAATTGGTTTTTATGAAGTAATTTATTTGTATTAAAAAAAATGTGCCGTGTAGTGGCGGTCAAGAATATCCACTACCCCATATCCTCCCGTGGGTGTCGTAAAAGGCGACAAAGGGAAACAGGCGGGAGATGGGCAGCAGCATCTTCCTGATAATAGCCGAAAGTACAATAAAGAAACTGCGGTTGCCAACCCGCTCGCCAAGCGTGGCAACTATGGCAAATACCCCCCAATGATGAAAACAACAAACAGACGGCCCCTAGTCCCCGGCGGCCCCGCTATTCCTGGCTACGGTGGCGACCATGGTAACGGCGGGGCAGGGGGTGCTAAGAATCTCCGGTGGAGGTTCGGTTGCCACCTACGACGACTCGACCTGGCAACGTACAACGCACGCACCCTGAGGACTGACGAGAAGATCGTGGAGCTGGAAGAAGAGATAGACAAGTTGCGCTGGCATATTATAGGATTATCCGAAGTCCGAAGAGAGGGGGAGGACACGGTAATCCTCGAATCCGGCAACTTGCTCTATCACCGGGAGGGTGACTATCTGTCCCAAGGAGGTGTCGGATTTATCGTCCATAAGTCTCTCGTTAACAACGTTGTAAAGATCGGGAGTGTGTCGACGAGGGTTGCGTACCTTATACTCAGAATCACCAAACGGTATTCGCTGAAGGTCATACAGGTTTACGCACCAACCTCGGCACACCCCGATGAGGAGGTGGAGGAAATGTATGAGGATATCTCTAGAGCCATGCATTCCTCCAAAACCCAATATACGGTGTTAATGGGAGACTTCAATGCAAAACTAGGCACAAGAGAGAACGGTGAGCTGAAAGTAGGGAAATTTGGAATAGGGCAACGGAACCCAAGGGGCCAGCAGCTGGCCGACTTCATGGAGAAAGAGGGACTCTTTATGATGAACTCTTTCTTCAAGAAGCGGCCCCACAGGAAGTGGATCTGGTCGAGCCCCGACGGTTCGACAAAAAATGAGATTGACTTCATTATGACGACCAGACGACAACTGTTCAGTGATGTCTCAGTGATCGCGAGGGTGAAAACCGGCAGCGATCACCGAATGGTTAGAGGCACACTGAACCTAAATGTTAAGTTGGAGAGGTCTCGTCTGATGAAGTCAACGCTCCGTCCCCCTCGTGCTCTAATCCAAATTCCCGAAACCTTTCAGCTCGAGTTACAAAACCGTTTTCAGTGCCTAGTAGACTGCAATGAAGTGGACGATATGAATGACAAGCTCGTGGAAACTGTCCATGCGGTCGGAGCTAAGTTCTGCAAGACCCGCCGCAGAAGAACACAAAAACTCTCCGATCACACTCTTAATCTCATGGCTGTTAGACGGGAGATGAGGCTACATTCTTCAACAGATTTGACAGCATACAGGCAACTGAACAGACAGATCTCCAAATGCATGCGGCGGGACTTACGCAACTTCAATACAGCTCGTATTGAAGAAGCGATCGAGCGGAACCAAGGCTCCAAAGTCTTTGCCAGAGATCTGTCTGCCAGAAAGAGCCAACTGTCAAAGCTGAAGACCGAATGTGGCAGCATCGTTTCCGGGGCACCTGAGATTTTGAGTGAGATTGAGAGGTTCTATGGGCAGCTGTACATGTCATCGTTGGAGCCAGCAAGTGTGAGTAACGATCCAAGAGCGAGTCTTATTCGACACTATTCCAAAGATATCCCGGACGTCAGTCTGAGCGAAATTAGAATGGCTCTCCAGGACCTTAAAAACGGCAAGGCCCCAGGCGAGGATGGAATTACAGCGGAGCTTCTGAAAGCGGGTGGAAGACCGGTACTTGAAGTCCTTCAGAGGCTCTTTAATTCCGTCCTCCATGGTGGCATTACACCGGAGGCGTGGAGCAGAAGTGCGGTGGTCTTGTTCTTCAAGAAAGGTGACAACGCTCTCTTGAAGAACTACAGACCGATTTCCCTTCTGAGCCGCGTCTACGTGCTGTTTTCGAGAGTCATAACGAATCGTCTCGCGCGCAGACTTGACGACTTCCAGCCTCCCGAACAAGCCGGTTTCCGAAAGGGCTTTAGCACCATAGACTACACATACCCTACGGCAAATTGTACAGAAGTCTGAGGAGTACAATTTGCCACTATGTCTGGCGTATGTGGACTATGAGAAAGCCTTTGATTCCGTCGAAATTTGGGCGATGCTGCAGTCCCTTCAGCGGTGCCAAGTTGACTGTCGGTATATCGAAGTGCTGAAGTGTTTGTACAGTAGAGCTACGATGGCTATCCGAGTACAGAACCAGAGTACGAAACCTATCCAATTGCAGAGAGGTGTAAGACAGGGTGACGTTATATCCCCGAAACTCTTCACCGCTGCATTGGAAGACGTTTTCAAGCTTCTGGACTGGAAAGGATACGGAATTAACATCAATGGCGAGTACATCACTCACCTTCGATTTGCCGACGATATAGTCCTTATGGCAGAATCGCTGGAGGACCTAAGCACTATGCTCAATGACCTCAATAGTGTCTCCCAACGGATAGGTCTTAAGATGAACATGGACAAAACAAAGATTATGTTTAATGTCCATGTCACACCTATGCCGGTAGTTGTTGGGAGCACTAAGCTCGAAGTTGTTGACGAGTATGTTTACCTGGGACAAATAGTCCGACTAGGTAAGTCCAACTTCGACCGAGAGGTCAATCGACGGATTCAACTCGGCTGGGCAGCGTTCGGGAAGCTACGACACATCTTCTCGTCAGAAATACCTCAAAACCTTAAAACAAAATTGTACAACCAGTGCGTGTTGCCAGTGATGACTTACGGAACTGAGACGTGGTCCTTCACTGCTGGCCGTATGAGGAAGCTCAAGGTCGCTCAGCGAGCTATGGAGAGGGCTATGCTCGGAGTTTCACTGCGTGATAAACTTAGGAATGAGGATATCCGCAGTAGAACCAGAGTAACCGACATAGCCCAACGGATTAGTAAGCTGAAGTGGCAGTGGGCCGGCCATGTAGCTCGAAGAACCGACAACCGATGGGGAAGAAAGGTTCTCGAGTGGCAGCCTCGTACCGGTAGGCGAAGTGTAGGGCGTCCCCCCACAAGATGGAGTGACGACCTGGTAAGACATGCAGGAAGTCGATGGATGCGGGTGGCTCAGGACCGTGCTTTGTGGCATTCTTTGGGGGAGGCCTATGTTCAGCAGTGGACTTGTGAAGGGCTGTAATGATGATGATGATGAAAAAAAATTAACAATTGATCCAAAATTATTTTTTCAAAAATTTTACTGAGAGTTGGTAGTACAGAAATAGGTCTAAAATTAGCGGGGTCCAATGTACTACCAGATTTAAATAAAGGTATTACTTTACTATACTTCATTAAATCAGGAAACACACCAGAATCGATACAAGTATTAAAAATAATAGCAAGATGAGGTGCAATTAAATCTATTATGGACGCAATAACTGTAACGGAAATCCCCCACAAATCTGCGATCTTCTTTACATCAATGGTTTTGAAGTATTTTACAATATCTTGCGGTAATACTTTTTCAAATCTAAATTCTTTTAAACAGGTCTTAAGATTCTGTTTGAGTAATGACTCGGCGACAGTTGGAGAAGTATTCAATGACTCTTTTTTTTTATAGGATAAGGGTGACAAACGAGCACACAGTCCACCTGATGGTAAGTGGTTGCTGCGGCCCATAGACATCTACATCTATCCTCTATTACAATTCAAAATGTAGATGCGTTGTCACCCGTGAGGACTAAGATGGAATGCCTCATTTCCAGTAAAAAGGGCCTCCGGCCACCTGCACTCACCAAGCGAAACGCAGAGGTAAACCTCTACTTCACGCTGGTATTCTGTGAGGTCGAGTAACACCCCGGTTCGAGCTGGCCCATCCGTGCGACAGCAAAAGCTACCGCTTGGCTCTACCACTGTTAAAAGTTGTTGTCAAGATAGGAATATCAGTGAAATGTTTCTCAAACACCGCTGCGAATTCTTGATTTGATTTAGTCAATTCATTATTAATTTTTAATTGATAGTTTGAGTTACGAGGTTGCTCTTTACCGGTTTCGTTGTTAATTATACTCCACGTCATTTTAATTTTATTCTTAGCCGTCTTAATTTTGTTGCTAATATGTAACGATTTGGCTTTGGAGCAAACTCTTTTAAACATTTTAGAATAATTTTTGACATATTCTTTAAAAGCATCGGAAGGATTATATGATCTTTCTTGGTAAAGGTCATATAACCTTCGTCTGCTTTTACGAATTCCTACTGTCGCCACTCATTAAATGCATTGCGACTGTTTCTGGAGAATGTTTTAGAAGTAAATGTTTTTTTTTAAATTCCTTGCTTATAAGGGTAAATAATCCTCCAGATTAATAGTCTGCATAGTTCTTATAAGAAAGCGATGGAAGGTTTTTTACCATGTTACTTCTAAATCTCTCCAGGCGTTTTGCATTAATAGGAACAAACACAATTTTCTCCATTTCCTGTTTTTGTGCATATAAGGTAATGAAACCAATTGTGCACAGTGATCTGAACTAAGTTTTTGAATTATTGATTTATTGATTGGTACAACACCTGTAAAAATATTATCAATACAAGTTGCACTACACCCTGCAATTCGTGTAGATTCAAAGAATAAATTAAATTATCATATAACATAATAACATTTTTATTTAAAACAAAAAAATTACGAAATGTTTTTTATTTTTTATTAAAGGCCTTAAAATAATCTATCATTCTTCCATTAACTATTATCAGATAATTCTTCATAGATTTTTAGATATTTGATGAAATATAAAATATCTGTAGATTCTGTTGATTGGGTCAATTTAATAAGTTGTGAAGTTTCGCTGTAGCGTATTATGCTTGCTACACGAATGGATCAGCTTATCTGGCGAAAAATGGTGCTCATACATAATACCATGGAAAAATAACTGCATATATTGCTATATTTCGTATTAGTGACGCAACCTGCAGACACTTTATTACAGATAAAAGATCATTCCATGTTAATCCTCGGGGCTGACAACACATCTTTTTTATAGGATAGGGTGATAAACGAGCACACAGTCCACCTGATGGTAAGGGCTGTGGCCCATAGACATCTACATTTATCCTCAATAAAGAATCAAAATGCAGATGGGTCGTCACCCGCGAGGACTAAGATGGAATGCCTCTTTTCCAGTCAAATGGGTCTCTGGTTCTCTACACTCACCATACGAAACACAGAAGTGTCAAGCTGCCATTTTACACTGGTATTCTGTGAGAGCGTGGTCCTTCTCCGGTCGAGCCGACCCATTCGTGCTACAACTATACTACTAATATAGCTGAAGCATGGCTCTACCACGTATCTACGTTGTCTATGGGTCACAGCATCTACTTACCATCAGAACAGTTATCATCCCTGAAATGCCATGTTGCCATTAAAATTTTTCTCATTACTTACCTTACGAAACACAATAGTTAATTATTCTGCTTTTCTATGAGAGCGCAGTTTCTTCTCTGCCGAGCCGACCTATTCGTACTGCAGCCATTACATCATTGCTCTACAAAGCACAGTACTTGATACTATATGCATTGTGAATTTTTAATATTTAGATTTTTTTCCTATGTCTTATAGATTCTAGTCTTGAATCAGTGAATAAGTCAGTAAATTTTTAAGTGATAAAATGGCAATTTTTAGACCTAAATAATGCAAGAACTGTAATAGTTTTACTTTGTTTTTAATTTGGGGTTTTAGCTATATAGCTATCGAAGGTTTTGACACGTAGGATGCAAGAGAAATCGGAAAGATTTCTATGGGAGGCTCAATGCGGATTTAGACCTGGAAGAGGATGCACGGATCAAATGTTTTCTCTCCGCATGATCACGGAAAAGCTTCTGGCTGTTAACCAGAAGATTTTCTGTGCTTTTGTGGATCTTGAGAAAGCATTTGATAAGGTTGTAAGTAAGAAAATGTGGGAACTGTTGCCGGGGTACGGTGTGGATGGTCGATTGCTAAGGGCTGTGCAGTCACTTTACTGTGACTGTAAAGCCTGTGTGCGGGTAGGGTATGTTTAGCGTCCAAACGGGCGTAAAACAGGGTTGTGTCATGTCTTCCTGGCTGTTCATACTGTATCTCGACAGCTGTTTACAGAAGCTGAAAGATTGGGGTGACATAAAAGTAAATTGTCTGCTGTATGCTGATGATGCAGTGCTTATTGCACCATCAGAGGCAGAACTGCAGGCATTAGTCACGTGTATGAAAGAGGAATGTGAAATTAAAGGTCTCCGTTTGAATGCTAATAAAA
Source organism: Parnassius glacialis (assembly GCA_033319125.1). Taxonomy (NCBI): domain Eukaryota; kingdom Metazoa; phylum Arthropoda; class Insecta; order Lepidoptera; family Papilionidae; genus Parnassius; species Parnassius glacialis. The sequence continues at coordinate 52,622,015 of JAVANC010000021.1, read as the reverse complement.
CTAAGGTTCTGGTATTTGAAAGGGACGAAGAGAGAACGAAGTGTGAAATATGGGTAAATCAGGAATGTCTAGAACAGGTAAATGAAATTGTATACTTGGGGAGTGCTTTTAGCCGGGATGGAAGATGTGATTTAGATGTGGACACGCGTGTCGCTGTCGGGAACAAAGTCAATGGTGCCCTGACTGCGTTAGTCAAAAGGCAAGGCGTAGTGAAGAGTGCACGCCTTGCAATATATAACACAGTGTTGGTACCGACTTTGTTATATGGCAGCGAAACCTGGGTATGCCAGAAGAAGCATAAAAGTAAGTTGAATGCAGTGGAGATGCGATCTCTTCGTAAAATGTGCGGCGTTACCATGGCCGACCGAAAGCGAAACGAAGAGATTCGCAATATGGCAGGTTTGAAAGATGACCTTATCACAAAAATTGATAAGGGCGTGCTTCGATGGTTTGGGCACGTTGAGCGAATGAGTGAAGACCGAATGGTGAAGAAAATATATAGCGCGAAAGTTAATATTAAAAGGTGTCGAGGTAGACCGAGACTAACTTTCGAAGACCATGTGAGCAAACTGCTCGAAGAAGGGAGGGTCAAGAGTACTCGGATACCTAGACGTGCATGTATGAAGAAGTTAATGAATCTGAAAGAAGCGAAAGAGGTATGTAAGGATCGTGACACTTGGCGATCTGTTCTCTCTGGCTACCCCGTCAGGGATTGTGCGTGACGATAAGTATAAGTATAAGTATAAGCTATATAGCGATCCTAATCTATAATTATCTATTCTATATCTTGCACATGTCTATCTAATAATATATTTAAAATAATAACTGTGTAAGTCTAATTATGTTTGAGTTGTATACTCTCACGGTGTACCAGCATGAAATAGCTGCTCAATGCTGCTGTGTTTTGGTTGGTTGTTGAGAACTTTACTGGAAACGAGGCATTCCATCTTAGCCCTCAGGAGTGACAACGCATCTGCATTTTGATTCTTAATCGAAGATAGATGTAGATGATTATGGGTCACACTTAAAATCACGTGGACTGTGTGCTCGTTTGTAACCCTAATTCTATAAAAAAATACCTCAGAAGAATTCGTGTACATGAATACATATACATGAAAGATGTGCATCGTTTATTTCGAACACGGCTGACCCACTCCCTTGAGTCTAGATTTTCGTTGAATCAAATTCAAATTAGCTGGCAGTTTTTTTATTTTATTTCGGCTCCGTTGCGCAGTGGTTTAGCAATGAGTTGCAGCGCTGGGGACCATGGGTTCGAATTTCGCACGGATCAAGTATTCAACAATACACACATCCTGTATTCGCGGTAACGAGGGACTTTCCACCTTCTATGAAAAAAAAGATAGCAGTTAAAAGTGCAGCACAAGACTATCCTAGATCTAGGTAAATCTAGGGAATGCTTTTTTGGCCTAGTGATCGAAAGCGCTCGGGTTCGAATCCTAAGTTGGGCCTAAAAGTAGGTTATTGGACTTTTAAAGTAATTCTCAGTAGCAGCAGTAGCAGCACGGAGTAAGGAAATTGGCGGTGTTTTACCGGTACCACTTGGTCCTGCGCCTGCTTCCTAAATTAAAAAAATAAAACTAAACCCAAGCATACCACTGCAAGACTTCAAGAAACAGTAAGTCCATTCAGCGTAGATCGGACCAAAACCAATAATTAAAAAAGCTGAAGGTACTAATCGGGGCGTCAATCACCTCGGCCCCCCGTGACCACGGGTGCTGAATAGCACCCGAAACGGCGGGAATTTCTAAATAAAAATAAGCATAATTAAACGCGATAGAATCCCTAAAAGTAGTTTTATTCAATGTATAGTGTTCGCATAAATATAAGAAACCATAAGTCAAAAATTATGAAGAAAAACACATATTTAACGTCATATTTGCCATCACTACCACAAATGCGTAAAGAGAGGTGTGAAATAGCTTAAGAATAGACGAAACTTAGTCTAGATTTCCCACATAAAATCAATTACATTAATCTATTTTTTACGAATGCGCGCGACAGTCGTGCAGAGTTTTGTTTTGGGCTTGCCAGCTCATTGATAGCGATCGACACGTGGCTGGTGGACCGGTCGCAGGACCGAGGGTCCCAGGGAAGGCACGTGTACTTCATTATTCCCGCGCCAAAATGTCCCGGCATCGCTTTGTTTGGAGATTAGGCGTGAGTGGGGTTGAAGCGAGGTATTTAGACAAACTCCCTTTTTGTTGGCGATATTTTTGTTTCGGTGCTTTCTTTTGATATAAGTCACGTGTGATTATGGAAACTTGTGCAATGAGATGTTGTGGCTTAAATTATATTTATATATTTCTGACAGTAGCTAAGAGGTTAGAGAACCTTACTATCCATTGGACAGTTAGCTCTTATTTTATATATAAAGATAGAAGGTAAACGAGCATACAGCTCGCCTGAAGTTAAGTGACATTTGTCACTCAAACATTATTAAAAAAATAACTGCACGTTTCTATAGTCTGCGTGGGATGAGTGGTGTTTACTGATCATCTGATCACTTACCGTCTGGTGGACTTTCAGCTCTTTTTTATATATAAGAGAAGGTAATTTAGCATTGGGCTACCTGACACTTGTCACTTCAATATTATTAAAAAAAAATAATGCAAGATTCTATAGGCTGCGTGAGATGAATAATTGCTGACCAACTAACTATGTGCTCGTTTACATTAAAGTTATTAAAAATATCTTAATTCTGCTATCTATAGAAATCAATAAAATTGAACTGTCTGTTTGAAATGTCGAAATAACAGCTTTTTACTATATGCATATGAAAGTATATACGGTACTTATAACAAAAACACGATTTTTATAATTTTTGTCTGTTTGTTCCGGCTAATCTCCGAAACGGCTAGACCGATTTTGACCGGACTTTCACTGGCAGATAGCTGATGTCATTAGAAGTAACTTAGGCTACTTTTATTTTAGAAAAAGAATTAGGGTTCCGCGCAAGAAGTTAAAACCCATTATATCCAATCGTAATAAATTACGCGCGGGTGAAGTCGCGGGGAACAGCTAGTCTACAATAAAATTACGTAATTCCTCAGAATCGCAAAGACTACACATAGAATAAACTTTTGAACTACCCACATTTCTCGTAATTTACGAGTTTGGTACTGCACATTAGTATGATTTAACATAAAATTATACTCAGAATGACACCTTTCATAGCTGTTGTGTCATTTATCCAAAAAAAAAAATCGATACGTACACCACCACAATAAGAGCGTACGCGAGATTAGCCGACCTTATCCCCAATTTCATCTAAATACGCGCTATAAGCCGCGAGTACAATGGTGACAAAAATAATAAATATGGCGGGCGACGCCCACCGGCACTACGGTCGCCTGTGTTTCTATATTTTTGTGTTAGGGGCCATTAATATGGGGGCGAAAAAGCGGAATGAATCCAACCGGCTATTGATACCCGCTAGCACAATGGACTGCTGTTCTAAAATAGTGTTAACGTTCCAACGAAACTTAAATATTTGTAGAAATAAATAAGCTACAATTTGAAAACCTCATAACCGCTGGGTTTCTTGCTGGTTCTTCCCAGGACAGAGGGTTTTTCCGAACCATAGTGGTGGTTTAGTATTCTTGTTATCTATCTATCTATATATATATATATATATATATATATATATATATATATATATATATATATATATATATATATATATATATATATATATATACCCACAAAAAATTAAATTGAAGTGTCTGTTTGTAATGTCAACATTACAGCTTTTTACTCAATACACATGAAAGTATATACGGTACTTATAACAAAAATACAATTTTTAAATTTATGTCTGTCTATCTGTTTGTTCCAGCTAATCTCCGAAATGGCTGGACCAATTTAAATGAAACTTTCACTGACAGATAGCTGATGTTATAAGGAGTAAATTAGACTACTTTAATTAAAAAAAATAATTAGAACGCGTATAAAAGACCTTAAACTAAATACGGGCGAAGTCGCGGAGAACAGAACGAATGGGTCGGCTCGACCTGGGAAGGACCACGCTCTCACAGAATACTAGCGTAAAATGGCAATTGATACTGCTGTGTTTCGTACGGTGAGGACCGGAGACCAATTTTACTGGAAAATAGGCATTTCATCGTAGTCCTCATAGGTGACAACGCATCTGCATTTTGATTATTTATTGAGGATAGATGTAGATGTCTATGGGTCACAGCAACCACTTACCATCAGGTGGACTGTGTGCTCGTTTGTCACCCTTATCTTATATAAAAAAACGAAGTTGACAGATACTTTGTCACCTCTGAGGACTAAGATGGAATGCTTCACAGTTTGTAATTATACTGACCCTCTATACCCTTCACACCGAAACACAACAGTGCAAGCACCCGCCTGGTGATAGGAACAAGTAAATGGCAGCGATCAAAAGCTTAGCCACAGAACTAGCGAACCGTATAAAAATTTACTTTTAATAAAAAGTGAAAGAGAAATTCAAATAATTATAAAAAGAATAAAACAATTTCATTTGAAGTTAAATTTGAAGTCGGTACTTAGACATAATATTGTGTGGGAGAATCAAATCCATATTTGTGATTTGGACAAACACTTGCACTTGTTTCACAATATTTATTTTAATAACTATAAAAACCGACCGGTTACGCCGCACGGCATCATCAGGGTACATATTATATAAGAATAAAAAAAGAGTTTTACCAAGTGACAACAATCGCAAGTATAAATTATAGCATTAAATCCCCTGACTACAGAATGTGAAATTGTTTTTCTATTTTTTGTAGCCGTTACAATCGACTTTAATTTTTGTTAAAATTGTTTTTTTACCCTTTTAAGTAAACTAAGAAGCAATATCATTATTTCAAAGTTCTCTAAATAGTTACATTAAAAACTGATCACCTTTGTTGCCATCCTTACGGATGGAATTTTTCTCCAAATTTATGAATAATTAATTAATAAAGAAGAATCATCAAAATCGGTTGGCAATTGACAAAGTACGCATAACATATGTATATAATAACAAATACAATATTTCTGTTAACCTCCTACTTTTTTGAAGTCGGTTAAAAATAACAACGTCATTGTTTTTAATTCCAATAGAATTTCAAGTTCCAAAATTCTAAAATATCTTAGTCCACAGGGGAGACAAAGCATCTGCATTTTGGTTATTAGTCGTGGATAGATGTATGTGTCTATGGGCAACAGCATCCACTTACCATCAGGTAGACTATGTGCACGTTTGTTACCCTTATCCTATAAAAAATATACAAACCATTAAAGTAATATTATGTACTCAGTGCAAGAACAGAAACCGCGAAGAAAATCAGTGCATCATTGAGGGCGCGTGGAAGGAGCAACAGAGCCTTTTTAAAGCAGTAAAGTTTGAGCCCGCGGTCTCAAACGCGTGTTGCGAACAACAAAGTCTCTTCGGTGTCTCTTCTAGTACTTAGTATATATTACTTAAATGATACACACACACATACGTAATTTTGATACATTACTCTACACCTGGAGAGTTGGATAAAAATTAGATTCAACCACAGAGTACTTTAAATTATATAACTGAAAAATCTAACCACGGATTGTGTTCTACGACAGGATACTAATCGCGCGTCGCTTCGGAGCTACTCTACGTAGTTAGGAAATGAATAATGGAACACGAACATTCTCTTACAAATTCATTTTTTACTCTTCGGAGACTTATTGCGCGTAAATCAAATCTATCATTTAATTTAGCAAATTTTTATAGTATGGTAGTTAATCCCAAGTAAGGTATTTTAAGGTTTTACACATTTTTAGGCTGACGTGTGTTTTGTAGTATTCCTTGAGGGAGGCCTATGTTCAGCAGGCAGTAAAGGGTTGTAATGATGATGATGATAGGTGAGGTATCATTTCATCTAAGTCCTCAAGGAGGGAGAAATAACACATATGCATTTTAATTCTTAATCAATTATATGTAGGTGTGGGCCGCATCATGTGGACTGCGTGCTTAATAGTCGCTCTTACTTCTATAGAAAACCTGTGTTATGTTTCTATGTGTATATTTCTACACGATTACATGAAGCACAACATTAGCGCTATACCCTTCATTACTGAATAACGCTCAAATGTCGTAACGGTTCCCTGTGACCCCTTACTTTATTTAATCTGATCTTCGTATGTCTTCGTGAACCCTTCATACTAGTAGGAAAATACTTACATTTAGTTAATTTATTTTTTATTTAATTTTATTACATTATCGCTGTATAAATATTAATTATGGTTTAGCGGTGTTTACCTGTAAGTAATTGTGCAATTAGTATAAGACTTTATTATACTCGTACATTTAGATTTAGTATGTTAAATTGTAACAATTGTAGGTAGACCTTTTTTAAATAAATAAATAAATAAATATTGAATTGGCAAAAAGTTGCTAATATAAACCATATTGTTTGCATACGGTTGTATAAAAAAGTTTTAAATTATCGTCTTTGTAAAGTGTAGGTTTTAAACTACCTCCAAGTTACGGGAGAAAATCCAAGGCTTTGAAATGGAAAACAAATTAAAAGTCGTAGTTTAGCAGTGGTAGAGCCACGCGGCAGCTTTTGCTGTCGCACGGATGGGCCGGCTCGAACCGGGGTGGTACCACGACCTCACAGAAAACCAGCGTGAAGTAGAGATTTACCTCTGCGTTTCGCTTGGTGAGTGCAGGTGGCCGGAGGCCCTTTTTACTGGAAATGAGGCATTCCATCTTAGTCCTCACGGGTGACAACGCATCTACATTTTGATTTGTAATAGAGGATAGATGTAGATGTCTATGGGCCGCAGTAACCACTTACCATCAGGTGGACTGTGTGCTCGTTTGTCACCCTTATCATATAAAAAAAAAAAAGTCCCTTTTTTATAATACGGAAATATATTATTTGAGACAATTTCTAAAATTTAAAGAAATACTGCAAAATGATCACACCTCAATAAATCTTCCAACGACGTCTCAGGTCAGTCTTAACCAAATTATTTGATATCTTACATAGCTCCTCAGTTTGTTTTAGTTCGGTCGAGGTATGAATTTGTAATGGCGCCTCTCCCGAGATTATTGCTAGGGTTAGGTACGTGGCAATTCTTAGAAGGCTATTTCGAGAGGATCTTTGCAGCGATAACGTTATTTCCAATCTACAAGCATTATATTGTGTCATCACAAATTCACACATTACCTTTCATGACTGTAGCTTTCAAAATTTTAAATGGATTTTTATAAGTTATGGGGAAAATGTTAAATATTTTTACCATCGCCAGTATGTTCCTTCTCACGGTTTTATCGTACTGTTTTTAAAGAGATGTCTCCAGTTCCTACATTTTCGAGAATTTTATTTCGTTGCACATATCTCGCAAATAGTTTTATAGAATAAAGGCGACAAGCGAGCACATAGTCCACCTAGTGGTAAGTGGGTGCTGTGGCTCGTAGACACCTACATCTACCCTCAATCAAGAATCAAAATGTAGATGCTTTGTCACCCCTGAAGAGGCTCAGCAAGGCTCTACCACGTTGCAAATAAAAAAAAATACATCGTCTACAAACTAATTCTATTCGCCTTTCTAATTGCATAATAAATTATTAGGTTTAGATTTATACCTAATTAAATGTTTAATTAAAACGGACTTTGAATTCCATTTTATTACTATAATTAATTTTTTTTATAGTAGAGAGGGCAAACGAGCATGCGGTTCACCTGATGGTAAGTAACTACCGCCGCCCATGAACAACTGCAAAACCAGGGAGGGATTTGCAGATGCGTTGCCGGCCTTTTAAAAAGGAGTACGCTCTTTTCTTGAAGGTCCCTAAGTCGTACCGGTCCGGAAAAATCGCTGATGGTAATCGATTCCACAAGGAAGTCGTGCGAGGAAGAAAACATCTTCTAAATCGCACAGTGGTGGACCGCCAATCATCCAGATGGTGTGGATGGTATCGGGAGTTCTGCCGCGATGTGCGTTCGTGAAATTTGGCGGCTGGGATTAATCCGAACAATTCCTCAGAGCACTCCCCGCGGTAGATGCGAAAGAAAATGCAAAGGGAAAAAGAAAATGCAAAAGGAAAAAAGTGATTTAATTGTTGATCCTCCTAAATTAAGAAAAACTAATGTTCAGTAATAAGCTTGTAGTTGACGACCGTTTAGCTAAGTTAGGTTACCCGACTACCACTTCGCTGATCCCAGGTCAGATTACTGGTCAGAGATAACATTTGTGCAAGACGTAAATTGTCCGTTTCCTAGTCACCATACAGCTACGAAATGGATCAGTGAGTTCACTGTTTACATACGGCCCGGTCTGGTACCTACCCCACAACTTTGCGATATTTAAAAAAATCCGATACAAACAACAACATACAACAACATGTCCGATATTAAAAGAAACTGTTCAACATAAAATAATTATTTGCTTTATTATCTTCCGATAGATGGCGGGGCTTTAGAACTATCTCGTTTTCACTAGACGTTTTTACATGGCAGACTAGCTATTATACGTGGTAGAGCCATACTGCAGCTATATTATAGTTATAGTTGTAGGACGAATGTATCGGCTCTACCAGGGAAGCACCACGCTCTCACAGAATACCAGCGCAAAATAGCAGCTTAATACTGCTGAGTTTCGTATTGTGAGTGTAGAGAATCAGAGACTCTTTTTAATGGGCCATGTTAATCGTCAGAACTGCAACAATGTCTTTATTTTGATTCTTAATTGAGTATAGAAGTAGATGTCTATGGCCCACAACCTAACTTACCACTAACCACTTACTTATCCTATAAAAATAATAGATATAAATACATAAATCAGCGATGGGAAGCTGCGTCAAAATTACTAGACGTCTAGTACTACAACCGTCAACCTGTAACCTGCCAAGTATAACGATTTAGGTAAATTCTCTTTAAAATATTAGAGGCTAATGTTTACAGAATATTTTTATAGAATTTTATGAAGAAATTGAATAAGTATTGTTTTTATATTAAAGTTAATATTTGTACCCAAACTTTTTTATTCATTCCTGTGAATCAGCGTTGTGGTTCCGCCACAACTCATGTTGAATAATGACTTTTGTAAGGTGACTTCGAATTTCAAGGTCAAATTTATTAAAGTCTCGTATTTTGTTATAAATTAATATGTTGATTTACGTCAATAGTCTGAGTCAAAATAGTATTTCTTTATTTCGCCTTATGGCATTCTCTACCAGTCTATTTCTTTATTTCAGTCTTTCTTCTTTCTTTAAATCACGATCGAGTCATGGCCTCGACTACACGTGGATCCTAAAGCCAACGCGTGGCATTATGATTGGCAGGTTCGCTTATTAGGTCTAGAATTACAATATCAAAAGATGTTTACTACAAAAAATCATTTCGCGGTGCGATTGTTTTGAAAAAGTCCGCCCTAGCAGGCGAGGGCCGAGGGCGGGCGGGCGACGGCAATCAATACAGGGCCGCACTCGGCCGGAATACTAAACAGCCGGGGCCGGCACGGTGCGTCCCAGCTCCGTGCATCCTCTGACGACTTGGCCAATTTTTTCTGTATTTAATTCAGAGACGAAAGATTTTACTTTAAATGCATTGATGAAATATGTTTACCACCCTCAGAGGTTGCGACGCATGTGTTCTTTATTCAAAGTTGGCTGCAGTTGTCCGAGGATTTCAGTAACTACTGTATATTAGCACGAATCGGTTGGCTCACCGAGGTAGAAGCATGCTCTCACAGAATACCAGCGTAAAATAGCAGCTTATTTCTGCTGTTGTGCAGTCCAGAATGTGCGAACTGGATACCCTTTTCACTTTATACTAGGCATTCCATCTTAGTCCTCAAGGGTGACAACGCATCTGCATTTTGATTCATAATCGAGCACAAATGTAGATATGTATGGGCCACAATATCCACTTACCATCAGGTGCACTGTTTGCTTGTTGTCTTGTTGTCACAGTTATTTTATTAAAAAAAAGTAAGTAGTGGTGAAAGCTAATTTGTGCTTTATGTTGCATCCTTTTGCATCTTATACCGCATTTACCATGGCTTTTGCCAGGGATTTTTTACTCAAAAGAATTGTTCAGATTATTTCAAGCTGCCAAATTCCACCAAAGCAAATCGCTACTAAACTCACGATACCATCCACACCATCTGGATGCTTGGCCGTCCACCACTATGCAATTTACTAAGATTTTTGACACCAGCGATTTTTGGGACCCATACGACTTAGGGACTTTCAAGAAACGAGCTTACTCCTTTTTAAAAGACTGACAATGCACCTGCACTTCCTCTGGTTTTGCAGTTGTTCTTGTGTGGCGGTCAACACTTACCATCAGATGAACCATATGCTCATTCGGCAAATCTTCTGTAAAAAAATATTATAAACAGTACTAGAATCAGGCATCAAAGGTAAGGTGTCAAACCACAATGGGCTATGTAAGTTTTTCGTCTATCTGAGATATGATTAGATATTTTTATATAAGTTATGATTAACCATAATGCATATAAAAGTTAATAAAAAAATATAAACATATAAAACGACAGATTCCCCTGACCCATTAATTTTTAATACTTGAAAGAACTGATCCAAGCAGTTAATTGTGCATCCATGACGTTGCTTGTTGAAAAATATGTAGTGCCCTTAACAGTACATCTGGCTTTGATACTAATAGCCCTTGACTTGAATCCCAAGCTGGGTTACATATTTGCAATATTGGCATAAACTTCTTCATTCATCAGAAGTAGTTTATTTATTACTTATAAAATGATTTGTATTCAACCCTTGATTATGTTCAATACATCGTCAAAGGGGTGGAAGCATATACAACTGTTTAGACAAACACTTCTATAGAGTCGTATAATAGAATAAAATATTAATCTTATATCTTGTGTTGATGTTATTCAAAGTACCCCGCTACTACGCCGCGTCTAGGGTTTGAATCCCAACCAATATTTATACAAAAACTTAGTTTATATATTTATACAAAAGTTTACATTACTAGAAGTATTTGCTACAAATGGCTGGCGTTTTACCACGACCTTATTTCTTATATCTATACATTTATAATCTATACAAATAAATTATATTGGAGTGTCTCTTTGTAATTTTAAAATATAATATTTTTACTATATTCATGTAAAAGTATATAAGGTACTTACAATTAAAAAAAAAACATTTTTTTTCTGCCTGTATGTCTATCTGTTTGGTCTGGTTAATCTCCGAAATGGCTGGACCGATTTTGACGGAACTTTCTTTGTCAGATATCTGATATTATAAGGAGTAACTTACGTTACTTTTATTTTAGAAAAAACAGTTAAAGTTCGCAAAAAAAATCAAAACCCATAAATCCAACCGTAATACATTTCACGCGGACGAAGTAGCGGGGAACAGCTAGTTCTAAATAAATTCTTAACATGAAAACGTACCTATTAAAAATATTAGAAGTATGAAGATCACGTCATTTAAAAAAAAACTTTATAAATATCGCACTATCTAAGCTTTAAGGACAACTGATTAGTTAAGAACTGGCGTCTGTAAATCGCGCTATTGAATTTTCCAAACAATTTAATATATAATCTGTGTTTTTTACAAATTGAAGCACTGACCTTAATACATGATATTCTGTAGTTTATAAACAGTTATGTAGGAATACACCTCGTCCATTCTCCTTGTTCAATCAATACTGCCAACAAGCCCAATGGTTAAAACAAAAATTGAAAAATAACCCGACTACGTCAAAAACTTTACTGTAAAGAATCATACATTAAGTTACTTACACAACTACGACGAATCTAACTACACTAGAGTTTAAGTTACATAGCATGCTAAAGAAATAGATATACATACTCGACTCGTCAAGTAACTGTTACCAAACTGTTATAAACATAACGCGATCCATCGTCAACAGATAACCCGTGCTTCAACACAAACAACAAAAGCGTAGCAATGGAGCACACGTCTGAGAGCCAATCCAATCATCTCAAACAGTAACTACCGAAGATAACAATCCACGAACAACCCTTGAGAATACGACCAAATCAACTTAACGTTTCATCCAGAACACCCTTGTTGACTTTTGACGTTACTACCATCTCCAATATTATCTTAGTTTACTTAATCAGCATCCGAACGCAACCGATTCGGCGCGGTCTCGGGGGCCCCTTAACCGGTTAACCGGTCCCAAAACGCTCCCCGTTCGGACCTAAAAGGGGTTTTTCCCTCATAACTGAACGAAAAGAAAATATTCCTTATCTTTTTAATTATAACGCTGTGTCGGTTCCACCGCGTCATCTGTTTTAATTCTCGACGTGTCCCTAGAGGCTGTGATATAATAAATTAAGTAGATACCGTATGATTACAGTCATAAATGTTTGTATGGTCGCTAAGAATATTGAATTGAATTGATATTTTCTAGTTCTTTACACACAATATATAGCTACAAAATTTTATTGCAAAGAGCTAAAAATATTTTTAGTATGCAATAAGTCTTTATCCAAGACATAATTTTAAAAGTTCTATTACTTTTACTCAGTTACGAAATGCTTTTTAAAGACTTGTTATGTAACAAAACTAGATCCTTCATTTCGCTGTACTAAATTAATCTCTAATACATTAGAACCCTCTTAGAAATGAGGGGAGGCCTCTGCCCAGCAGTGGGACGTATATAGGCTGTAACTTTAACTTTAACATTAGATTAAGTTACAAACTTAAAGCTTTTTGTAAAGTACAATAATGACTGCTGAATTATTATAGGTTTTAGACTCAAAGCTTACAAATAATTATTTGTAGAATATTTGTAAGTAGAGAACAAAAGGTAATATTTGTTTATACATTAAATTTGTACTGGCTACAAAATAAATTAGTTTCTCATATGTATGACGAACGATAAGTATATATTTAAACGAGAATATTTAATAAACTGAATGTTTATTGAGCGCTATTTATTTTATTAAACCGAGTCTCATTCATTGAAACAAGTTAGGATCTCTCTATTAGTACATATTTTTGTGACATTAATATTAGGTGTTTTTTTGTCTTTTTTCTTTTTAAAAAATGTTACCCCCACATTAGGATTTTCTCCTGTATCGTGGAGGCAGTTTACAAACATAAATTGCACGAGGACAAACATCCAGATCCGGAACAATTATTTGTAGGCCATACAAATACTTGTTCTGTGTTCCGAATCCCAATTCGAACCCGTGGCCCCTAGTACAAGAATTCATTGTTAAGCCACTGCGCCACGGAGCCGTCGTTACTTTAAATCCTCCCTTTTGTAAGAGGAAGGAAGATGTTCTTCAAACTAGGTATGACTAAGTAAGACAAGCTAATTAATTTCCACGTCATTATAAACAATATGATGATGATATACGGACTGATTCCCAACAAGCCAACATTATTGGGGGATATCAACTGCGCAGGAAATATTACAGTGCCGTAAAAGCACGCACTATATAATAATAACTCCCTTGTACTCTGTCTCGGGGAAAGGGGTCAATTACAATACTTGTCTACCCAAAATTCGATAAATTGTGCCATTAAATAAATATTTTTTCATGCTGCGAATTGATCCAAATGCAGAAATATTTAGGATGGAGGCTACTGAATTGATTTTCATTCAAAGGATTAAGGCGACTCTATAGTACTTTTTTATCTTTTGTAAACCTACTTAATGTAATTGCTGAGTCAAAAGAAAATAATTTTATAAAAATTAAGTGAACAGATGCTACTTGTATGCGAAGACAGAAGTCATAATAATTGAATAGTTGAAAAAAAATCATGAAGATGACACTAAACTGACTTTAAATGAGGACTTTCCAGAGATTCCATAATAAAATTTTGGAACTCTAATATCAAATGAAAATGACTATAATTTTTACAGAATCTTGAGAACACATTTTACAAATTTGTTCTTGTTTTTTTCTCCTGAACAAAATAAAACAAAATCGTCAAGTCATATTTGAGGTACATAGGTACGATCTTTTTTATAAAATTCTCCCCGCTTTAGTACTAATTTGCTAGAGATGCGGGAAGCGGGGTAACGTTTCCATACCTGAATACTGTACTACAAGAGAGCCTTAATTAACTGTTTACTATGAAACAAATTTAATAAAAGAAAACTTTACGTAATAGAGTCACGTTGCAGTGTATTACTGCTGCAGCACGATAGCCTCTGCTCAACTGGAGAAGAACCACTCTAGCAGATGATACCAGTGTAAAATGGTACCATAATTCTGCTGCTTTTCGTATGTTGAGTTATAAAAAACAGGGAACCTTTGGTGACTAAGCATTCCATCTTAGTCCCGAGGAGTGATAATGCACTTGCATTTTGATTCTTAATCGAGGATGAATGTAGGTATCTATGGATCGTATCGTCTTCTTTTACCATCACGTAAACAGAAAATCATTTAATTTACATTCCGAACTGCCAATAATGTAATGGAGATAGTCCATTTGAATTTCAGGTAATGCCACAACTTCTTAATTTTAACAACGTTGTTATTAATATTAATAGCATCAATTGGAGGATTCTTGCTATATATACTTGTAAAAGCAGTTGTAATAATGGCCCTGCATATAAAGAAAAATATGTAATCAAACAAGATTTATGTAATTAAACTATATTTTTTTTTAAATTAAGTCACGCAGACTGTGTGCTTCTTTGTAATCCTTACTTCTACAAAAAAAAAAACCGGCCAAGTGCGAGTCGGACTCGCGCACCGAGGGTTCCGAAAAAATCCGTAGGTATATGAGTTTAAAATTATTAAAAATATTTTTATTATATGATGTAACTAAAAATTTATGCTTTTCGCAATTTTTCCTTTATCTGTGCTATAATACGTTGCTTCGTGCCAAATTTTAAGATTCTCAGTTCACGGGAAGTACCCTGTAGGTTTTGACTTTTGATTCCCTTGCGAATATCGAAAATTTGCGGCATAAACGGCTGTATCTTTTGATTGCGTTGGCTTAGAAGTTTGATTTTTTCACAGCCCCAAGGGACAGTAGACTTGAGTATTTCAGCGAAATTTCAGAGAACAGAGAAATTTCAGCTTGATACCTCTACGCGTTCCTGAGAAAAAGGGTCTTGACAGACAGACAGACAGACAGACAGACAGACAGACAGACAGACGGACAACAAAGTGATCCTATAAGGGTTCCGTTTTTTCCTTGTGAGGTACGGAACCCTAAAAACTAGAAAACGTTCGAATAAGTTTATTTTAAAATAATAATTTGCAACAAGTTGTTTCGATTTATCTCGGCACAGCGCCGGCTCCCAGCCGCCGATGCGTCGGAACACCCTCAAATCTGGTGTCAAACTACATCCCATCTGTCACTGCTCGCGATGCCATAAAAACTTAATAAGCGATCCGTCACCATAAAATAACCATTAAAAAGCCGTCGGACGCTTTTAAAAATACATCAAGAAATGAAATCGGTAGTTAATTACCAAGAGACTTTGCGGATCGGGTTTCGTTAGGGTGACCGGTGGGGTGAGTGCGAAACATCTCGCGAAAATAATAAAAACTACCCTCAAAGCGTTCAATGCACAATCAGCGACTAAATTCATTTGCTTAGATCATCAAAAACGTAAATCAAACACAGACGTCTTTAAAACCTGGTCGTATTTACCCCTAACACTCGAGTTGATATGTACGCAAATATTTACTATGACGGCACATAGCAGTGTCGTGTACAGCCCGACCCTGTTCACGAATGAACGCTCGAGTGACTTCTAACGAATAATTCGGTCTCCCCGACTCACCCCGCTACACCCACGCAGGTATAGCCCAGCCACTATTTACCTACGACCTATGCAGGGTTCTCAATTTGAAATTTGCACGTTGGGTCTACGGGGCCCTCTACGCCCAATCGGAGCGCGAACTAGGGTGCAGAATTTGATTGTTAATTGCGTTCTTGTCACCGTACGGACCGACGGGTTACCTTTCGGGCTGATAGATTTGTGCTGATTGAATATTTAATTACGTCCTTCATTTTCAGTGTCTTGTTGATTAGGAGTGTTGATATTTTCGCCTTAGTTGTTCTCGTCATTGTCATCGTTGACGGTTAATTAACAATTCTGTCGTTTTTAATGCACAAAGTCATTCTACCGTAAAATTAATTTATTTTATATTTTTTTTTACAACGATAATAAGCAAACACAGTTCGTCTGACGATAAGTGTCTGCGGCGGTTTGTAGGCATGCAAAACTATTTTCGGTTTCAAACCAACAAGGGAATAAAAATACGGAGTGTTCCTTACATTTTAACTTTTTCAACCGACTTCAAAAAAAGAACGAGGTTCTCTTTTTGACCGTATTTTTTGTGTTACCTTAGAACGTTTTTCTAGGTAAACCGATTTGGATGATTATTTCTTTTATTTGAAAACTAATGCTTCTTATGTGGTCCCACCGTCCCATATAAATTTGATCAAAATCTCATCAGAAGTTTTTGAGTTATCCTTAATAATGCGTATTTAATTGACTGCGACTACATTGATGATATTCTTATTTTATTTATATTGAAGTCGGTTGTACAAAATTTTTAATTTAAAGTACCACTTCTTTTTGATCTATATTGAACAAAAATATTCTAATCTACACAATCTTTATATAAATAAATTTTTACACGTTGATACTTCACTTTTTTGAACTTGGCGATGGACACACTTTGTACTATTTCGGGGATTTTGTTGTAAAAGTGTATAAATTGCCCCATGAATGAATTACTAACTCTGTGAAGTCGAGTAAGTGGTATACCTAGCTGGAGTCTATCCCTCGTAATAACGAAACGAAAGAAGGAATACGAAAATTAAACTCTTAATAAAAAGTAAAAGCTGAATTTATTGTTTACTAGCCGGTCCCCGCGACTTCGCCCGCGTGTAATTTTGGGTTATAATTTTTTTGCACAGTACCCTTATTCTTTTTCTATATTAAAAGTAGCCTAAGTTACTGCTAACATCAGCTATATAAAGCCCAGTCAAAGTTGGTCCAACCATTTCGGAGATTAGCCGGAACAAACAGACAGACAAACATTTTAAAAATTGTGTGTTTGTTACATGTACCGTATAATATAAACTATCGTGCGCATTTAGAAAAAGCTGTTATTTTGACATTACTAACAGAAACCTCAATTTTATTTATTTGTAGAGATATCTTGTATTTTTACGAAATATCGAAAGCTCACACCTAGACGATCGTCGATAGTTACATTAAAAATTCCATCCCCTATTTTTCACCTTTCACAGTGGTAGAGCCACGCGGCAGCTTTTGCTGTCGCACGGATGGGCCGGCTCGAACCGGGGTGGTACCACGACCTCACAGAATACCAGCGTGAAGTAGAGGTTTACCTCTGCGTTTCGCTTGGTGAGTGCAGGTGGCTGGAGGCCCTTTTTACTGGAAATGAGGCATTCCATCTTAGTCCTCAAGGGTGACAACGCATCTGCATTTTGATTTGTAATAGAGGATAGATGTAGATGTCTATGGGCCGCAGCAACCACTTACCATCTCAGGTGGACTGTGTGCTCGTTTGTCACCCTTATCCTATAAAAAAAACCTTTAGAAGAGTAATTTCTTCACCAAAAATTTTTAGGGACCCCTGAGTCATAACCTAACTGATAATAAAGAAGTATTGAAATCGATTAATAACGACCTATTAATCTTTCCCTCCCCAGATGTCGCTAGTTGTGACTGAGGTAAAGTTTTTTGTTACACAAATTCAGGGAGAAAATAGTTTTAAATAATAGTTTATCAGTTTCTAGAATTATTAATACACAAAACAATTATTTGATCTTAAATAGTTTGACTTTTAAACTCTTTTTTAAATTTTTTACTTTTAGTTATATCCATAGTTATGTTTATTCATTTATAATCAAATTGATATAAAATATAACTAATAATACAGAAAGAAACATTAACCCTTACATTTCCCTAAGAAATTATCGTCCGCGCTATTAAATCTGTCAAATATTTCACCTCTTTGCAAAGTGGCGCCGCCCTAGTAGCAGAAAAATTGTGGATGACATCATTAAAGAAGTTATCGACTAACATACAAAAGAATACAGTTTTATTTAGAAAAAGGAGGGTCCCTTTTCTTGAAGTCGAGTTAAGGTACTAGACAGTCCTCACCAATCCACAATCGATGTACTAGGGACAGCGAAGCATTCCATCCTTTTGTTGTTGACCTTTCTTAGATATTACACAAAGCGATTTGTGACAGCATCTTTGGCTTTCACAACATTGGTTTGGAATTTTGCTAGCAGCCGTATTCGCTGACCGATATCATTGGGTGTTTATTGAACAAGGAAATAGTTTTTTGAATATCTAATTTATACTGTTACTTAGCGAGATTCTATCATTATTGATTACAGGATTAATACATGTACTCAGTCCACTGCAATTTGTTTTTTTTACTTCTTTGCAATTACCTAATATATTCTGATAATCATTTACAACCTATAAAAGCCCACTGCTAAACATAGGTCTCGCCTTAGATTGTCTCCTGCGGGATTTTGCTATAGTGGCCACAGGATATATTCTGATAATCATACGGGGATTCTACCTGAGTTTCCAATACAAAACAGTTTAATAACATATTTATTAAAATACGAATTGCAGTGAAGCAAGAACGATAATTCCAATAGTTTAAAATATCTCTCGCTTTTAACTTAAATACGATAATACCCTCAATACAAAAACTAAAGTTAACCAAACAAAAACCAAATGACATTCACAACGAAAATAGGAATATAATCAAATCATGCATCTCATTATAGGTCGTTTTAAATTAAGGGACAGAATTATATCCCTTTGCAAAGGCAAATAACGCCCTGGCGACTTCCTTGTTAGAGAATCCATGTGTAGGGGACAGTGAATTTAATTGAGACAGGGTTCTATTCACCATTCGAATAATCAAACAAAATTCTAACTTAAATCGCTAGTGTAAAGTTTAATTTGCATTAAAGAGGTAAAAGATTGAGAACGCGAGTGAACCAGCGGAATGATATTGCGGTGAACCAAAATGGAACTTGTTTTTAGCAAAAGGCGTCAGCTTGTATGATATGATTTGTGTATGGAAGTATGAACTAATCTCCCTCCGCGGTGCTTGATAACTCAATAACGTCGCATAATGAGAGGTCGGCCTTTGATGGAGAGTCCCCTCCCTCGTCTCCCCCGTCCAATGCTAGGGAGGTGTCGAAATCCTAATTGTAGATAAAAAGATAACTTTGACGAGCTTATGGGGGATGATAATATTGATTGGGCTTGTTTTTCTGTCCGTGAGCGTGAAATCACATAGGAATTGCTTTAAAAGCAAACGAATGCTTCATAAATATTAAAATTATCCAAAGCTATCTATTTGAATTTCAACACTTTAGTAACAACAATTTTGGTCTTTATTTTCGTAGGTTTCAGGACTCTTTTACTGTCTTTATCTTACTGCTGTCAAATAGCAATACATTTGCTGCTATAGACCACACTATTTTAAGAATAAAGGAGTGTATTATTAAAAATTGTGATTCTGCAAAGACTAAACTTTGACATTTATTCTCCAGAGATAATTAACAATTTATGTCCTTCTTTGTTTTTAAAAGCTACTAATATCCATCGGCTGCCTGATAAACTTCAGGTTGACTGTTAGTTTGTATTTCACACCAAATTTATATGATAAATATTTTTTTTATTTCTCATCCTGCTCAAAATCCACAGTTGGGCATAAACGTCTTCAAACCCAATAAACCAAGACTGGTTTGAAATTAGAGCAAGTCCTAAGCGCTAAGTGTGTAAAAGTGTTTTTCACAGTAGCCGAATTTCATTAATAATACGCTGTACGCAGTCAATGGATAAGGCTCTGACGTTCGATCAATGAAGAAAAATTTCAGAGACTGCTTATATAGAGGTCCGTATTGGCAGTAGTCCCGACTGTCTAGTAGTGTCCTTATCTATCTACCACTTTATTTCATCATAGGTGTCGAAAGAAGCGATTATAACTAAAAATAGCTAGGAAGATAGATTGATTGTTCTAGGTTTATAAATCTGTAGTGACCTACTTATAGTTCACGTGATAGTCAGTAGCTACTGCAGGCCATGGATACCTGCAGCCTACTTCAAAGAAAAAAAAACTACAGAGTCGTCGTCACCTCTGAGTACTAATATAGAATACTCTGCAGTCTGCAATTATACTAACTCACTTTACCATTCAAACCATTTGAACACATCGGTCCAATCACTGCTATTTGGCGACGGAAATGGTTAGGGTTGATACATGCCCATACGGACACATATCACCTAAATTAGTAGATTGCTTACATCAGTTGCAAATACTCAGACTAGTGACGGGACGCTGCGTTAAAATTGCGAAGCGTTTAGATTTACGATTACCAACACATTGTGACAACAGCTTCAAAGTGGACCATGCCTAATAACTTTTACGCGAGACGAAGACATCATTGGATTAACAAGGTTGATAAAGAAATATGCCTATTAGAATAAGTAATATTTATGCCTCACTATACGATCGGCTCAATGCCACTTCAGATTAATGATTCGTTGGGCTATGTAGGTTACTCTGGTTTTACTCCAAATATCCACATTTTCTGCCGACTTCCAAAACGGAGACGGTACTCAATTCGACTGTATGTTTTTTTTTTTATGTGTTACCTCATAACTTTTACTGAGTGAACCGATTTGAATGATTCTTTTTTATTTGAAAGCTGGTATTTCTCGTGTGGTCCCATATGAATTTGATCAAGGTCAGTCCAATAGTTTTTGAGTTATTCTTAATAACTCATATTGAAGTCAGCTGTACAAAATTTTTATACAATACAATACAAACACTCACGCCTGTCACCCAGAGGGGTAGGCAGAGACTACGGACTTCCATTTGGCGCGATCCTGACATACTTCTCTCGCCTCCTTTACATCCTTTACATCAAAATTTTTAATTTTAAATTATTAAGTGCAAAGTTTTGTGTGATACTCCAAACATAGCCCTCTCCATATCTCGCTGATGTCCTCTCAGTGCGCCAGTTATTCGTTATGAGTACGTTACTAAAACAGCACTTAAAATTGCCCTACAGAAGAGACGTCACTGATAAAAGACGCAAAGATAAAGTCATTGAAACTAACATTAGAATAAGGCATTCTTTCATGCATAGATTTTTTACACTTCTTGGCCCTTTTCTGTATAATCAAGTCAATGCAATTTTGTACATGTATCCATTAAAAATGGCAGATTGTAAAAATGTAATTCGTACATGGTTACAAAGTTTATCATACGATGATACGGAAAAATTGCTGATTGTTTTAAGCTAATTAAAATCTTAAGTAAATTAATGATAATATATTTTACCGAATTAATCCATGTCATCACTGGCAATACAAATTGCTGTATAATCTCGTTCTCGTGTTGAGGTATATGTATATGCTTTACTCTTTTTCATCGGCATCTAAAAGTTCACTGCTGGACGTGGGTGTCTCGTTGTGAGGATTTGCTGTCTGCTTGGGAGTCACATTAGTAATAGTGAAAGACGTCTTACATCTTTGAAGCTGATGTCCGTCGCTGGTCTAGATTCCTGTGTAAACCAGATCATTACACTGCCATTCAGGGGCAGAAATCGGATTTTCTAAAGTTTACTAAAGTCGACTCTTACGGCAACTACGTGTTAGGTCCATACATGGTAGAGCCATCCTCAGCTATATTGTGGTTGTTGCACGAATAAATCGGCACGAGCAAACAGCACGCTCTCACTGAATACCAGCTTAATGCTGCTGTATTTCGTATGGTGTGTCGAGAACCGGAGACCCTTTTTACTAGAAACAAGGCCTGCATTTTGATACTTTAACGAGCATAGATGTAGATGTATATAGGCTAAAGTATCCTATTACCATCAGGTGGACAGTGTGCTCGTTTGTCACCCCATTCTAAAAAAAAAGTTTTAGTCGTCACGTCAGCTTTGTTGCGTATCGCGAAATGACATCTAAACGAAGCCGCCGACCACGTCCCGCTGCATCTGTCTGTCACACTCGCGTACATCTCTGTTAGAGGGATGCGCAGGGGACTATTAAAATTAAAACTCCCATGATAAAACCCTTCAGCAACCTCGCCTTCGTAAGCTTTTGAATGGAATTAAGGGTTAATGCAGATCCGATTTGAGGCTTAAATTAAAAAATGATCACGCAATAAAAACATTAGTTCAAAAATGCCTGAATGATAAGGTTTTCTATAACGACATATTTTTGCGTATATTAACTTATTTTATATTCCCGACGTTTTGAGTACTTTACAGCACCTAAGGTTATGGGAGGGACTGAGGCGTTCATTTTCCGAATGTAATAGTTAATAAAGACGATGGCTTGGTGCTACCATTTGCTTGAGATGCTGCTGTGATTAATAAATTAAATCCCAACCCAAGCATACAACTGCAAGACTTGAAGATATTATAAGTAAACGCGATAAAATCCGTAAAATCTAGTTTTATTTAGATAAGGTTCTCTTTAAAAAAAGATTAGTTACAATTATCATTCAGTGGTCTTTTAAAACCATTGTTAAGCTTACAGAAATTCTGATGGCAATGAGATAGATTGGAGGCTTGCCAGTACCGGCTTACGTAGCAAATAGGGACCTCCCTAATTTTTTTGCATGCCGAGCGCAAAGCGCGTGGGTATGTTCTACTAACGCCTAAAAATCAAAATTCCACCGTTTCGTCGCATGAAATCGTATCCAGCAATCATATTACACATATAAATGATATAAAAAGCACATTGTTAGAAAGATAAATGATTGTTGAACTTATTAATATTTTTTTTAAATCGATTAATTGCTATTTTTATATAAAAAAGGGGTGTTAGTGGCTTATGGTGTGGATTTATCATGTCCCCAAGGCTTGTTAACACTATAACGTTTGTAAATATCAATTGTTTAACTCAATATATTTATTAATCTCTTCATCTATCATGTGGGAAGCCACTGAATGTAAATGGCAGTGTAATTTTGTATTGTTTAGCTATAATTGATTTTTTTCGACCCGAAAATGGCGAAATTTTCGTTGATTTGGTAGCCTCGTATAGAATTATTTCTGTAAATGGGGAGCTGCAACCATAGAGTAGTTTACTCACTAACTCAGTTGGCCATCGCCATAGATTACTGTATATATCAGTTCGCCGCATTAGCTTGCTACATTTATATTTATCTATGGTTCGCCGTCAGTCGCCGTCGTGAGTGGACATTATTTCGGTTGTTTGCAGCGGCTCAAAAAGATCGCTGTACAAATACACAATATTCGATTTCTTAAATACTTGATTATAATAATAATAACAGATTTTTTTATTACAATATTTTAAAAACACAGAATAAATAATAGTAGTACTCGTACGTACTAAAAGTAAGTAGTATCAATTTTTTTGTCATGGGTGAAATTTTCATGGTTTTCGAGGGTGTTGAAACCGATAGGGTTGTCGAAATGTAAATCCAAGATGGCGGCCGCAATATGTATCAATTTTTTCAATATGGGTGTCATTTTCATGGTTTTCGAGGGTGCTGAAGCCAGTAGTGTTGTCGAAATGTAAATCCAAGGTGGCGGCTGCAATAGGTATAATTTTTTTCATCATGGGTGTCTTTTTCATGGTTTTCGAGAATGTTGAAGCCGACAGTGCTGTCGAAATGTAAATCCAAGATGGCGGCTGAAATAGGTACCAATTTTTTCATCATGGGTATCATTTTCATGGTTTTCGAGGGTGTCGAAGACGATAGTGCTGTCGAAATGTAAATCCAATATGGCGGCTGCAATAGATATAATTTTTTTCATCTTGGGTGTAATTTTCATGGTTTTCGATGGTATTAAAGCCGATAGTGCTGTCGAAATGTAAATCTAAGGTGGCGGCTGCAAGGGGTATCAATTTTTTCATCATGGGTGTCATTTTCATGGGTTTTGAGGGTGTTGAAGCCGATAGTGCTGTCGAAATATAAATCCAAGATGGCGGCTGAAGTAGGTACCAATTTTTTCATCATGGGTGTCATTTTCATTGTTTGCAAGGGTGTTGAAGCCGATAGTGCTGTTGAAATGTAAATCCAAGATGGCGGCTGCAATATATATCAATTTTTTCACCATGGGTGTCATTTTCATGGGCTTCGAGGGTGTTGAAGCCGATAGTGCTGTCGAAATGTAAATCCAAGATGGCGGCTGAAGTAGGTACCAAATTTTTTCATCATGGATATCATTTTCAAGGTTTTCGAGGGTGTTGCAGCCGATAGTGCTGCCGAAATGTAAATCCAACATGGCGGCTGCAATAGATATCAATTTTTTCATCATGGGTGTCATTTTCATGGTTTTCGAGGGTGCTGAAGCCGATAGTGCTGTCGAAATGTAAAGCTAAGATGGCGGCTGCAATAGGTATAATTTTTTTATCATGGGTGTCATTTTCATGGGTTTAGAGGGTGTTGAAGCCGATAGTGCTGTCGAAATGTATTTAAACTACTTTAAAAAAAATACGTTTAATAAAATACGTCATTTTTAATGCGAAGGCATGCTCAATTGGATTTACCAATATATTTTATTTTTATAGTATAGGGGGCAAACGAGCGTGCGACTCACCTAATGGTAAGTCACTACCGCCAGGCGGCGGTTTGCAGTTGTTCATAGGCATGAACAACTGCAAAACCAGGGGAATTGCAGATGCGTTGTCGACCTTTAATTATGTAGTAAGTGGTCAAACCGTGTTTTCCTCTAGAATAAGGATCACGAACGAGCACACAGGTGGACAACCTGACAGTAAGTGGTCGCTAAGACCCTTAGAGATCTACACTTATTCTCGATTAAGATAACGCATCTGCATTAAAATGCAAATGCGTTTTAACCCCTGAGAACTAAGATGGAACGCTTCATTTTCAATAAAAAGGGTCTGCAGTTCTCTAAACTCACCATACAAAACACAACAGCATTATGCTACTATTTGACCCTGATATTCTGTGAGAGCAAGGTTCTTCCCCGGTTGAGCTGACTCATCCGTGATTCAACCATAAAACAGCTGCAGCATGGCACGTGAAAACGTGTGTTGGTGCTGCAAGAATATCCACTACCTATATCCTCTATATCGGGCAATCTACATGAACGATGATGATAGTGATGGAGATAGTAGCATTTAACATATTATTACGTGGGTAATTACAATTCGTCTCACATCTATGCAATGTATCACAAAGTTTCATAGACATTTCTGACTGCCACGTTACTACATAAAATACTTCTAAATTCGCGTATCTTCATCAACCAGAATAGACGTACGAAGTCAGTTTGAAATAAATAACAAAAGGGAAACATCGGTTTCCATCTGTCGCAAGTTTCCACTTAGTCTCCGTAGTCGAGTGATAAATAGCGACGCCGTCATCAAACTTCACGAGCTTTTATTATCTTTTTGACAGAGATCAGTGTTCATCAGATATATTATGATGAATCTAGAATTTATACGGTTAGCTCTTTCCTTTTGATGAAAATTGGTGAAAATTTTGGCTTAAAATGAGCACCGTTACTGATTGATTAAACTAAGCTGTTTCCAGCAAATTTAAAACTTGTTTCTTACATGGTAGAGCCATGCTGCAGCTATATTATGGTTGTAGCATGAATGGGTCGGCTCGACCGGGGTGGGACGTCGGTCTCACAGAATACCAGCTTAAAATAGCAGCTTAATGCTGCTGCGTTCATATGGTGAGTGTAGAGAACCGGAGAGCCTTTTTACTGGAAACGAGACACTCCATATTAGTCGTCAGGGGTGACAAGGCATATGCATTTTGATTCTTAATCGAGGATAAATGTAGATGTCTATGGGCCACAACAACCACTTACCATCAGGTGGACTGTGTGCTCGTTTGTCGCTATTCTATAAAAAAGACAGTTTAGTTTAATCTTGTTTTGAATTCAAATCTCATTTGTAGAAAATATTTAAGCTCTGGAAAGACTTGTATTTATCAAAATTAAACTAAAACTTATCACCTTTTTGCAGATAAGTGTGACAAACAAGCAAACAACCCATCTAATAGTAACTGGTAAATTGATAAAAGGTTTTGTGGCCCATAAACACCTTTATTTACACTCGATTAAGATAAAAAATGCAAATGCGTTGTCAGCCCTCAGGGTTATGATGGAATGATTGATACCGTCTCCGATTCAGCACGCAAAACACAGCTTTATGCTGCTATTTCATGTTAGTATTTTGTGCGAGCGTAATCCTTTCCTAGCCAAGCCAATCCATTCGTGCTGCAACAATAATACACTTCGGCGTGTCTCCACTATATATAATGTTTATTTATTTTGTTATTTTTTTTTTGTTTTAAAAAACGTTACTCCCACTCTTGGATTTTCTCCCGCATCGTGGAGGCAGTTTACATGCTTAAAGTTCACATGGACAGACATTAAGAACCGAAATAATTATTTGTAGGCAATACAAATAATTATTCCGTGCGGGATTCGAACACATGGCCCTCAGCAGCGCAACTCATTGGTAAGCCACTGGGCCAGAGATTTTGTTATGCACAAAGAAAGCCCGCCTCGCTGTGCACTCTTCACTGAGTTTCTACACTTGTCACCTACAAGTAACAATGCCAGATGTATTGTTACTTGTTCACTGCGTAAAAAGTCTCTCAAGACAAGAGGAAACACGAACACGCCATGCGAACACTCGACATTCGCGACGCCTATAAAACGCAGACGTGAAAAAAGCGAAACTGAGCCGATTCGTTCTGCCCGTCCATGGCAACAAACTGTCTTGATAGGGCGGACTTTACTAATTATTATTTGCGATCGCTAAGTGGAAGATAACATCGTTGGAAGTACAACGAAGTTCTCTTCAACTTTGTGATTAATTCTCTGTCTTGTTTATAAAGACTATGAAGAGTATAATTATAGGCTCTAAGGTCTTAGCCTTCAGAGGTTGCAACACATCAATAGCTTTCTTTTTTAAAGTTGCTGCAGGTGTCTTTGGACTGCAGTACCCACTTACCATCAGGTGGACTGTATGTGCGTTAGTCACTTCAGATTTATAAAAAACTACATTTTTTTAAATTACAGAATTGATAGCCGCGTTTGAAACTACGCTTCAGTGATTAACATCTAAACTAAAATTTGCATGATTTTCTTTTCTGAACAGGAGGTAAGTGTTAATATAGATAGTAAATCGGATACCCAAGCACAACAAGAACAAAATATTCATTCTTGCCTTGACAGCAAATTATTACACTCTGTACTGTACGCATTACGAAAAACTTATCAATGTTTTGTTTGAATGAGTGAAATATAGACAACAATTGGGTAGATATCGCATCAAGCAAGTTGTTGTCCGATGAGAGAAAGTCTATAAATACGAGTATATGCATCGGATCAAGTAGATTCGCACAAATCGTACACAATATATGTGTTATTTTTTTTATAGGAGAGGGGGCAAACGAGCATGCGGCTCACCTGATGGTAAGTGACTACCGCCGCCCATGAACAACTGCAACACCAGGGGAATTGCAGATGCGTTGCCGGCCTTTTAAAAAGGAGTAGGCTCTTCTCTTAAAGATCCCTAAGTCGCATTGGTCCGGAAAAATCGCTGGTGGTAATCGATTCCACAAGGAAGTTGTGCGAAGATGAACTTTTTTTACATCGCACAGTGGTGGATCGCTTATCATCCAGATGGTATGGATGGTATCGCGAGTTTGAAACAAATGACTTTGTCGTGTTCCAGCATGATGCTTGGTGAAGCCATGGAGAATGGGTCTGAACAGTAGCGTTGTGTATGTAAACCGGGTACGAAGCGTCAGTTGTTGCTGTGTCGGGTGCTTGGTCGTGGAGGGTAGCGGGATCCGAAGCACGGTGTTCCGCTGGCCGACCGCAGGTAGTTGGGGGCTCAATTAGTGAATTAGCTACTCATGAAAGGCTGCCCCGCCAACTGGCGAAAAATCCCAGGGTGGCCCCATCGTGCCGGTTAGCGACCGGGCGAGAGGACCCGATGGCGATCTCTGGGGGGTTCGGGCGTCCCCGCAGTCTCCAGATCAAGCTCCCATGGGCATAGTAACTCTGATAGTATCGTTTGGTTGCTAATGCAACGCCTCGCTCAACTGCCATTCTCCATCCTTATTCACTCTCAACACATAATATGAACATAAAAAAGAAAAGTAGTGTTAAACAGCGGTTGCACGTCCTCTCACTAAAATTGCACCTCACTAATATTCGAGGATTGCACTCTAATCTCAGCGCAGTCCATCACCATCTTGAGACTGCACCTACTTTTCTTGACAGAGACGCAAATTGGAAGTCCATTGAGTGCGGCGTACCTTGACTATCCTGGATTCTCCCTGGAGCACAATTTCCATCCACGTGCCGGAGTATGTGTGTACGTCCGCAATGACATTTGCTTCCAACGTCTCCAACTTTCTCAACGTCAACTTGAAGACCCCACTTTTTCGACAATCTGGGTGATGGTAGATACAGGTATTGATAAAATCGTTTATGCCTGTGTCTATCGATCGCACAGCGGTGACCAGGAGACAACACGGTTATTTGATCACCTTAGTGAGGCTGCTGACGTGGCCCTTAATCGGTATTCTACTGCACAGTTGGTCTTTCTGGGGGACTTTTACGCTTGTCACCAAGACTGGCTGTTCCCATACCAAAAGACCGACCATGCTGGAAGAGAAGCGTGGAATTTTGCTTTGATGCTAGGTCTTTCTCAGATGGTAAACGTGGCGACTAGGGTACCTGATGTAGACGGTCACACAGCAAATTGCTTGGACCTTCTGCTGACTACCGAACCAGACAGATATGAAGTACAGGTTACTTCTTCTTTGGGTACAGCTCCGGATATTAGCTCCAAGAAGAGAACTTTCAACCAGACTGCCAATTCCTACAAAAAAGCATTACGGAAAGCTAGTCTCGATCGCATTAAGCATATTGGCGCAAAACTCTCTGCCAGACCATCCGGCACTAGAGCTTTTTGGTCTCTCGCCAAAGCGGTCGAGACAAACTTCTGTCGCCCTACACTGCCTCCATTGGTAAAACCGGATGGCACACTGGCTCATACGGCTAAGGAGAAAGCGGACTTGTTCGCGTCTCTCCTTGCCAACGAATAAGGAGGTTCTTAAAACCTTGCGGTGTCTAGACGTGAATAAAGCTAGTGGACCAGATGGTATACCAGCCATAGTCCTAAAGGCTTGTGCACCTGAGTTGTCTCCTGTGTTGACACGCTTGTTTCGCCTCTCATTTAGTACTGGAATAGTGCCAAAATCCTGGAAGCTGGCCAACGTGCAACCTGTTCCAAAAAAAAGGCAGCCGTGCTGACCCTGCTAATTATCGTCCAATCTCAATTACCTCCATACTCTGCAAGATAATGGAGCGTATATTGAATGCCCGCTTAATGGCATATCTAGAACAGAATGACCTCCTTAGTGACCGGCAATATGGGTTTCGCCGAAATCGGTCAGCTGGGGACCTTCTAGCGTATGCCACACACGTATGGGGCGAGGCACTCGAGAACAGTGGGGAAGCACTTGCTGTTTCCCTTGATGTCTCGAAGGCTTTTGACAGAGTTTGGCACAATAGCCTTTTGGGTAAGCTTCCAGCGTACGGCTTATCCCCTGGTCTGATTGAATGGGTAAAGGACTTTCTGAGTGAACGTTCTCTCCGGGTCGTCGTCGATGGCTGCTCATCCGATCCTATGGCGACTAACGCCGGTGTTGCTCAAGGGTCCGTTCTCTCCACAACTCTCTTCCTGCTGCATATAAATGATCTGCTTATGCCCGGTATCTATGGATATGCAGACGATAGCACAGTTGTTGAGAGATACCAACCAATTCCTCGGGCCAGTCGGGATAGAAGCTATGGTAGAGCGTGTGAATCTCACATTACAGGCAGTCTCCGATTGGGGGATGCCAATCTTGTAGAGTTCAACGCCTCCAAAACACAAGCGTGTCTCTTCACTGCAAAAAGGAGCCAGCTCACCTTGGCTCCTTCTTTCCGAAATGTATCACTGAAATATACCGACCGCCTTCAGTTGTTAGGGTTTGAAATATCCTCAAATTTGAACTTCGGGCGGTTCATTGAGTCCAAGGCAAAAGCAGCTGCAAGGAAGCTGGGAGTCCTTGCAAAGGTGCGGCGATAATTCACGCCGGGACAGCTGCTTACTTTATATAAAGCGCGAGTCCGGTCGTGCATGGAGTATTGCTGCCATATATGGGCTGGTGCTGCAAAATGCCACCTAGGAGCTTTGGACTCAATGGAAAGGCGTGCTAAGAGGCTTATTGGTGACCCGAATTTGGTTAAACCAATCTTACCATCCTCGAACACAGACGTAAAGTAGCCAGCCTTTCGGTTTTCTACAGGATGCATTTCGGAGAGTGTGCGCAGGAATTACATAATTTAATTCCACCCTCTCCCTTCCACCATCGGACAACCAGACGTTCGGCAAGTCTCCACCCTTTCGTTGTTGACTTACCACGCATTCGAACCAAACGGTTCGCCACGTCGTTCATCATGCGTACAGCAAAGGAGTGGAATAAGTTGCCAGCATCTGTCTTTCCATCCGATTACAGTGTGGGTGTCTTCAAGGCAAGAGTGAATAGGCTTTTGTTAAGTCAGTGCGCTTCACCATTTTAAGCTACATCACCACTTACCATCAGGTGGGATCGTAGATAAGCGCTGGCTTAGTAGAATAAAAAAAAAACATAGCTGAAAAACGTTATGAGAAAACGTTTCACTAAAATAAATACTCTTCACTCACTTTTTTTTGGTCGCGGCCTTTTAAGTCGCGAGCTAATTACTGATTACTAATTACTGCTAAGTTATATGTGCCAAAAGACTAACAGTACTATCTTCATTAGAAACCTGAACATTACGTGGATATTAGCTAGTAAATTTTTAACATCTTTAATGTAATGGATTTCCGCAAAATAACGCTTGATCTTTGTTAATTAGCTTCTAATAGGATTTCAAACTAATAGCCATAGTGAAAACAGGCCAAGGGCGATAGGCTAGTTAAAATAGCCGTAAATCTTGCCGTAGAGGTGACGGCGCGTAAATAACACAGCGTAGAGAAAATAGAGTTGTCGAACGAGGAAATAATTAGTGGAACAGCGTCGAGTAGCATTCAGCCGCGAGCTGTTTCAGATTTTTATCGTCACTCCTTTTAATATTTCAGAGCTCATACACAACACTATTTTATAGCGTGTTTACTGTGTGTTACGGAAAGTGAACAATAGCTTAAAATTTGATAAAACTTCCTGCCGTGAAATGTTTTCCAGCGTTTCATGTGGTATATTTTCACGAGGTAATTATGCATTCATAATTCATAAACGTTAAATATTATTTTTGTGTACAAAACTAAAGTGACCTACGAGTGGGTACTGCGTCCAAGGACTGCTGCACGCTCTTACATAACATTAGTGTAAAATAATAGTAAAATAGCAGCTTAATGTTGCGCTTCTTATGGTGAGTATAAAGAACCGGCGACGTTTTTTACAGTAAACGAGATATTCCATCTTAGTCCACAGGGTTAACAATGCATCTGCATTCGTAGACAACTACGAATCCAGTTTCCATCAGGTTGACTGTTTGTTCGTTTCTCAACCTTATTCTATAAAAAAAAAAACTATGAAGCCACTTCAAATAAAGAAGCTACAGATGCGTTGCAACCTGCAACCAAACTGGCTTTTTATACTCTTTAGACCAGAGCACAAAAAAGCAACCACTGCTATTTGGTTTACGTTGAATTACTCTGACGACAGAATCAGGCAAAAGAGTGGTATCTACCTAGACGGACTCCGAGGCAGAAAAAGATTCCTAGCAGCTACAAAAAAAAACCTTTTAATTATTCTGTCTGCAATTGAAACACTTTCAATGCTTCAGATATAAAATTTAACTGACATGCTATATTGACACTTCTTTTTCATCTTCATCGACCAATGATTGTCCACAACTGGACATGGTACTCTCCCATTTAAGATAGAATTTAACATAATCGTAACATTTGTGAAGCGGATGATTATGATCAATGTGATCGGATTATTTATATCTTCAAAATAATTGAATAAAACTACTTTTACGGATTTTATCGCGTTTAATTAGGTTATTTTATATTCGCGACGTTTCGGTTGCTTTCCAGCAACCGTGGTCACGGGGGACTAATAAATAATTGTATTATTTTAGAAATATACCGATAACCGCACCTTATTTCCCTGTAAATTAGAAATAATACACTATCGATTAATCTCTTACAAAGAAATGAGGTCAGAGGGCACAGCCCTACATTAACGAGAGTTTAAGTACTAACACAAGGAGGTCAGTACTTGGCACGTTACATACTTTTCATATTTTAGTTAGAACCCTAATGTTTCCTTTTATATTGACAAAAGCGCCACCTACCAAGTCCAATTGTTAAACTTACACACAAAAAGATTCATGAAAATCAATGGAGCCATTTTCAAGTTCTAGCGAGATTTACGGACAACAATTGATACTGTTTTATCTCGTTTAATTTTACTTATTTTTATACCCAAAGTTTCGGATGCTTTACAGCACCCACTGTTACGGAGAGGACTAAGGTATTTGACGTCCCGCTGCCATAGTTAGCCCTATGTAACATCATTAGTACTAAACACGGTATTAAAAAAACTAAGGTTTAAGAAGATTTTATAAGGGTTATTGATAGTTTCAGTCTACGTCTAAACCATTTCAATCATTAGACAGCAACAGTCTTACTTGTTATATTAATGATAATCTATAGTTTGTATTATGATTAAAGAAGGGTCTTTCTTTTCAAAAAAGTCCCATATCTGCGACGCTAAATCCTTCGCGTAGTTTGACTATTACTAACAAATTAGTAATTTTACACGTGGTAGAGCAATGCTGCAGCTATATTAGTAGTATAGTTGTGGCACGAATGGGCCGGCTCGACCGAGAAAGGACCACGCTCTCACAGAATAACAGCGTAAAATAGCAGCTTAACACTGCTGTTTCGTATGGTGAGTGTAGAGAACCAGAGAACCGTTTTGCTGGAAAAGAGGCATTCCATCTTAGTCCTCACGGGTGACAACGCATCTGCATTTTGATTCGCAAACGAGGATAGTTGTAGATGTCTATGTGCCACAACAACCACTTACCATCAGGTGGACTGTGTGCTCGTTTGTCACCCTATCCTATAAAAAAAATAGTTCTCATATTTCCGCAGTACTACTTTCGTAAAATAGATTCTATGAGTATTTTAAGCCCAATAAGAATATTATCCTATTTTATGTAATAAATCGGTAAAGATTTCATTTCGTTTTAATTTAAGCTTTAACCATACTAACAACTATAAAATTCACGTTACCACCCACATCATCTGAATGCTTGGTGGTCCACCATTGATTTACTAGGAGTTTTCTTCCTCGAACGATTCCTTTGTGAAATGGTTTAGCACCAGCGGTTTTTCCGTACCAATACGACTGATCCCATCTTCAAGAAACGAGATCACTCTTTTTTTAAAAGGTCAGCAATGCATCTGAAATTCCCCTGGTATTGCAGTAGTTCATGGACGGTGGTCGACATTTACTATCAAATGAGCCGCATTTGCGTCGTCTCTATAAAAAAAAAATTACAACAAATAATCGGAATACATTATCGTCTATTAAAACTTAACACATCCACAGATTTACAACACCACGAGAACACAATGATTAGACAAACCAGACCGCGCACAACACAACCGCCTCATTAATAAACCCCGCAGCAGAGAGCCAACTCATAACTCAAAAAGCGAAACTGCGTTACAAACAGCGAGCTTGACCGTCGTGTTATCACACGTGTCCCGTCCACGTTAAAAAAAAACTTGGGAAAACACGAATCGAGCTCATGTTAATATTTGAGGTATTTTTATTTGAAATTTCCATTTACACGGCGCCCTCCCTCCCCCGCGTCGCCGGCGCGCCGCCCGCCCTCATCCATATTCATGAAATGCACCCTCCTTGCTACATACTTTCTCCGCGCTCACTGCGTTTGATGATTACGTGATCCAAACCACGTCTGATCGATGCAACTGACAAATAAATTGCTGTTTCATCATAGGCGAATATATTATACGTTAGTAATGTTAGAATAAACAAAGGTTAGGGCCCCATTTTACTAGAAACGGGACATTCCATCTTAGATCTCAAGGGTGACTACGTATCTGCATTTGATTCTTAATCGAATATAAATGTAGATGTCTATTGGCCACAACATCCACTTACCATCGTATGAACTGTGTGCTCGTTTGTCACTTTTATTATATAAAAAAACCGGCTAAGTGCAAGTCGGGATCGCCCATGAAGGGTTCCGTACTATCGTAAAACACGTTTCTAGTTGGGACTACCCCGTTAATTTTTAATTTATTTTTATTACTTGTTGTTATAGCGGCAACAGAAATACACAGTCTACCTATTACGGATGATGAGATACAGCTCGCTGACAGACAGACGGGCGGACAGCGAAGGCTTAATAATAGGGACCTGTTGGTTACCCTTTGGGTACGGAACCCTAAAAAGGTTTAAATTTGAGCTAACATGCAGATAACAAAACATTTATTGGACACTTGAAATGTCCAGATAAACATCTTAGAAAATTACATATTTAATATAAACAGTCTATAAACCTACTATTACTGGGACGTCTAATTTGAACTTGCAACTACAAATTTTCTTCATGCCGGCAATAAAGGTTAAACTATAAAATGTTTTTTTTTTATAAAACTGAAATGACAAACTAACTTACAGCCCATAAGATGGTTAATGGCTACAGCAGTCCAATTGCGTTGTCACTTCTGGGTAATAAGATGTCTCAGCCTGTAACACTTTCTCCCTTTTCCCCTTCGCGTGGAACACAGGAGTGCAAGCACTGCTGTTTAGCGGCAAAACCACGTTAAAGCTAGTGTTGCTGTTTGTATACTGTGATGATTTCTTATACTTACACGAACGCTGTACATTCTTCTTCGTTTTCATCATCAACCCGTAAATGCCCACTGTTGCACATGAACCTCTCCCGTAGCAGGCATTTTTTCATTCATCACAGCCTTAAAAGTCCACTACTTAACATAACACAACAGTGGCAGAGCCACGCGGCAGCTTTTGCTGTCACACGGATGGGCCGGCTCGAACCGGGGTGGTACCACGACCTCACAGAATACCAGCGTGAAGTAGAGGTTTACCTCTGCGTTTCGCTTGGTGAGTGCAGGTGGCCGGAGGCCCTTTTTACTGGAAATGAGGCATTCCATCTTAGTCCTCACGGGTCACAACGCATCTACATTTTGATTTGTAATAGAGGATAGCTGTAGATGTCAATGGGCCGCAGCAACCACTTACCATCAGGTGGACTGTCTGCTCGTTTGTCACCCTTATCCTATAAAAAAAAACATAGGCCTCTCCCATATATTGCCTGATAGAGGGGATTTCGCTATAGTTGCCATACTGGCAGTCAGATTGCCACGAACTTTCTTATTATTTATTAACCGCATTTTTTTGTATATCTCCCAGCTGCCATCTTTATGTGTAGGTTGATATGGAATAATAGATTCTCGTACGCCCCCACTATATAGCGAATAAACAAACATACCTAATGAAATGAAAGGATTTGAAAATTAAATGAAAACTCCCTTATTTTTTACGTAAATATTCTAGATCTAGATGTGTATGTATCTGACAATACAAAATGATTACGCGGGGTTAGATAACCGATTTCCTTTCACTACATTATAATATGTCAAATTTCTATGTAATTCATCTGAAACAATCTTATTGCAGGAGGTGACGGTAAACAACAGCGGAAGTGCGTCGTTCGCAGCGGTTATGACATCACAGAGGCCGGACACCGGAAGTGGGTCGCGGCACCGCACCGGAACCGGATGTCGCTGCATCGTGCGATATCGTAAGCCGAGGTTAACGACCTTAATATTAATGATTAAGGTGCTTAGAGCTAAGTAAAAATATACTACTGGTCTAAAAATAAATAAATATACATAATTTTGCAACAATATTTTATAGTAATAGAAACTTTTTATTCAATATAGATAATTAATACTTATTAAAAATCACTCATTTGTTTAATAGCCACTGGTTCGGAAATACCTCTGTCCTGAGAACAGCGAAGACATTTATTGTTGAAAAAAAAAAACAGTTTAACAATCATAATATTATGCTATGTTACACAGTTAACTACACAAAACAAATTAGAAATAGCTTGGTAGCGATCACCTCCAACCCCGGGGTTATTATCATCCATAATCCCTATATCCTTCCTATTTATTATATAGTCGTCAATAAAAACACTGAATTGTAGTAACTCGAAGGCTAATCACTACAGCAGTACGTGAGCAACCCTGGTTGGATTCCCGCCTGTACCAATTAAATTGTTAATAGCAATAGTATATGTTGATTTACCACGTGCTTGGCTATGAAGGAAAATATCGTGAGGAAACCTGCATGTCTTAGAAATAAAATATTTGAAATATGTGAAGTCCACTGACATGCACTGGAGCAGCGCCATCTTAGGTCTATGGATCACAGTATCCTCTTACCAACTACGCTAACAGAAAGTTCTACGCTATCAGAAACTTCTTTTTAAATACTAGTAATGCTATTAATAAACATTACTAATATTCCCTTTAACCACTTCTGGTAAGCTTAAAATGCTTGTGTTAGAAGTGGTTCACGACAGTAGTCGAATGGCCGTTTCGAACCCACGAAGTTTCGAGTTCGCGGTCCGGGCCCTGCCATTAGGCTACTGACGCTTCAACTGGCGGACTATGTGCCCGTTTGTCACTTTTACTCTGATAAAAATATTGTATAACTAAATTATACATACGTTACTATGTTATATATACAAACATATTCATCCATTCATTCATTACAGCCTTAAAAAATCCCTGCTGATCCTCTCCTCTCAAGTCCCATGGGACTAAGCATGGGTCTTTCCATATATGCATATTTTATATATTTGCCATACATACCTACAACCATAATATAATAATATTTTTTTTAAGTATAAATATGACAAACAATCCACACATTCCACCTGATAATAAGTGGATGCTGTGGTCCATAAACATCTATATCTATCATCGATTAGGAATTAAAATGCAGATGCGTTGTCACCCCTGAAGACTAAAATAGAATACCTCGTTACCAGTAAAAGGAGTTTTGAGATCTCTACACTCACCATACGAAACACAGCAGCATTAAGCTGCTATTTTATGCCGGTATACTGTGAGAGCGTTGTCCTTCCCCGATCAAACCAATCCATTCGTGCTATAACCACAACATAACTACATAGCATAGATCTACCAAGTTCAAAAAAAATAAACTCAACATCATGCAAAACGGCGCTTAAACAAAAATATAAGTATACAGAAGTCATTTATATTCACCTCGAAATTTCCTTTGTCATCCCCGCAATAAAAACCGATGCGCCGACAAGACGAGGGAAATCTTTCACAATGGCACAAAATGAAAGCAAAACTTAGTGTAATTAATTTCGAGTAGGTACCTACTCAACGCTTTTGTAATAAATCGTTTCATCCCGGTATAAATTTTATCCGGGAAACCGCCACAACGTTAACACGCATTTCTTCTCCTTCTAGCGTTACCAATTTGCATAATATCACATCACCTGTCCCTTTCGGAGATTCACAAATGATTTCCAGTTTCCAGGTTTTCGTTAATCACAAGCCTTAACCACCTTTCGCTGAGCGAAACAAATTTGACTCTGATTTATGTGTAATAGAGTTTAATATAAGCGTAGCCATGCGTGTTAACTCCGGGGTGTGGTGTTAGGCAAAGTTTGCCGAAATAATTTCAGTTAGATCGGTGTGTAACTGCGGCGAATAGCCGATGAGTTGTCGAGTAGGGCACACGATAAGACGCTATAATTCTTAATCTCAGTGGCTAAGAACATAAGGGTGAACAATAGCAAGATTCATTGGATCGACATGGTACGGAATGGAAGATTTCAAACATTTTTGAAGCAATTTCACCATTTTTTACTTACAAACGTTAGATGTTAGGCGCGATTTATCAAAATCATAAACAGCCTAATTATAAACTACTTTTTATTCTAATTTATTAGCCTGTAAAATCCACTGCTGGACATGAATCCAACTTCAGCCAAGTTTAAAATGTTTACAAAGATTTTATAAAAGAGGTTATTATAATATTAAGGAATTTAAGGATGATAATAACCCTCGGAAATAAGGTGATCGCTACCATGTTATTTATAATTTATTTTGGGTTGTTAATTATTGTATAAATATAATGATGGTAAAATTTTTATTATAAAAAAAGTTTCTTGCTGTTTATACCCGGGACAGAGGTATTTCCGAACCAATATCAATTTAAATATAAGAGTGTTAGAGTCACTCAGTCAATAAGCATTATTTATAACTTAACGTTAACTTTGCAGCCTATTTACGTCCCACTGCTAGGCACAGACCTCCTCTCATTTCTGAGAGGGTTTTAGGGCAAGGAAATGTCCGCCGCGCTGCCCCAATGCGTGTTAGCGAACTTCACATGTCTTCGAAATATTTTTTTCTTATTTCTCAGACATGCAGGTTTTCTCTGCATGTGGTAAATCAGCCCTTAAAATTGCAATTAACAATTTCATTGGTGCCGGTGGAGATCGAACCCGGGTTACTCGAGTACTGTGAAGCTTACAGCGAGCGCTAACCATCTGAGCTACCACGGCTCTTTTTTATTATTTTTTTATTTATTTATAATCCATATTTAATAAAAAAGTTTACATTTCTATTTCTGTATACTCTCCCGTTGTAGTCAAGGTTAGCCTTAATCGTCACAATCGGCTCAATCCTCGATAAGAATATTATCAACTCTATTATGCAAAACAAAAGTCAAAGTCGATTTGTTTTCAGTGAAAGGCCAGGTCTGTGATTATTGAACGAATATTTGTTTTATATTGCTGAATTTGAATCTTCGAAAGAGAACTCATCAACCCATATCATAATTATTGATAGAATATGCAATTAATGTAATGAATTTAAAACTGCAACTATAGCATTCAATGTAGTCTTTATTAAACTGTGTTGTGAAGTGTGGTCTCTCTATATGGAGAGACGAACTGCTCAGACACGCCGGAAGTCGTTAGATGCAAATGAGTCAAGACCGTGTTTTGTGGCATTTCTTGAGGGAGCCTTATGTGCAGCTGTGGACTTGTGAAGAGATGTAATGTTAACGATTATGACAAATTGTATGTTAATAATGGTTCATGATCTGTATTTTTTCTTTGTTCCTGAAATCGAAATGGATCAGGTCATATAATTCTAAGGACTGACAACTGATGAGGAGGGAATATTCAAGTGGTAGCTTCGTGTCGGTGAAAAGTAAAGTGGTAGCGGTAGCCTCCCACTAGAGGGAGTGCCTGGTTGATGGATGCAGGTGGCTCAAGAGCGTTCTTATATCATTCCTTGGGGGCAAGGAGGTTGCAATGATAATGACAATGAATAATTCACTTTTTATTACTAGGTATGCTATTAACATAACTAACATTTCCTTTAACCATTCCTGGTAATCTAAAAATGCTTGCGTCCAGAGCGGTTCACGAAAGTAGTCGAATGACGGATTCGAAGCCTCGACCTTTTGAGTTTCGCGTTTCGCGCCCTACCATTAGGGTACTGTCACTTTGTACTTACTACCCAAATCCTAAAATATCAACACAGTAGCAATAGATGGCTAACGTTACCGACAAGTAAAAATCATGTACGAGTTGTAGCTCCCCGATAGACGTAAATAGTAACAACGTATATTGTACCTATAGTACTTAATTTGAATATATTAATCAGAAGGCGCATCCATTCTATGCCAGCAGTCCACGTGTATTCCGATATAGGGGACCTGTACATAGCGGGTACATAGAACGCACTGAAATCAGTTGGGGACGATCGCGAAATGGATAAGTAAATGAGAGGTCGCTCTCGGGGGACGCAGCCTCCGCGCTGTGTACTTACGCGCTTTTATCTTCGCACTTGTTTCCATTCCGGGCTAAAACTGAAAATTTAGTATCTGAAAGACCTGAGTTTTAAGATTATTTATAACTAGCCATCCGCCCCGGCTTCGCCTGGAGTCAAAAACCATTTATTCATTCTTTATTCTTTAAAAAAATTGTATTATGGAGTACACACATAAATTGTACAAGGACAAATATCCCGACCCAGACCAATTACTTATAGACCGTACAAAAATTTGTTTCGTGTGGGATTCGAATTTCCGGCCCTCAACAACGTAATTCCAATTTCATTCATATATATGAATGTATGTATTCAGTATTTTTGATTTTTGTGGTCGGATGACGCTCCTTAAAAGTAAATTCTACAAGCCTATCGATATAATAAACATATATGTCGTGTAACATGGATGTCGACGGAGGGATACTGAAACAGGAGATGGGCAGCGGCACCTTCCTGATATCAGCTGAGTAAAAATAAAAAACTGCAGTAGACAACCCATAGGGAACCCCATGGTAAGCAATGGAAAGATGGACTGTGATCGTAATGGTAAATTACGGCGAGCGCTTAAAACCTGAACTACTTTCGCTTTACGGTATATTTCTATTAAATAAATTTAATCAGTGTTCAATTGTTATAACCAAAAAATCGTTACGAAATTATATATTACATTACTAGTGACCCGTCGTTGCTTCGCCTGGATAAAATCTATTCATATGGTGTAATTATGATAATCAAATAGAATTTATTTTCCGTTTTTAAAAATCTTTAAGTTTACCTATTCCCTATTCATTCGTAAAGTTTCCAAACAATCGGTTTAAACATGATGAAGATTAGCCCAGACAAACAAAAAAGAAATTCAAATATTGTTATATGTCTTAATATATAGTTTGCAAGTAACTCCCTGAGCTGGATAAAAAGCAGTTATTTCCATTTAATTTAGGCTAGAAACTTTGAAAAAAAAAACAGGTTTT
Source organism: Parnassius glacialis (assembly GCA_033319125.1). NCBI lineage: Eukaryota > Metazoa > Arthropoda > Insecta > Lepidoptera > Papilionidae > Parnassius > Parnassius glacialis. The sequence goes on along the minus strand of JAVANC010000021.1, from coordinate 52,581,067 downwards.
TACAACGTCAACGAACCGAAACACTAAATAGCTGAAAGGGATCTGCTAAACCCTCGCAACATCACTGGGAGGTGTGAACTACCCTTTAAAATAGTGAGCTATTATCGAGTGTCGAGGGATGGGAGAGCGTCCGTTGAAATGTCTTTTAGTATCTGTGTACGCTCTCCTTTAAAGGCGACCCAAGACGACGTCAACCCGTATGAGATAAATTCAATTCACTCCGTCAAATAGTTTATATTTAGGACCAGCGATACGCCCTTGCTTCGCCTGGTGTCTATTAATGAGCCGTTATTTAGACTTAAGATAATCATAAAATACCATTCCTATAAGCACCAAAAAAAACTCCAAAGTTTTCGAATAATATATAGTCAAATTCACTCCTCACTCCTGACATTGTTCTCTAACTACTCGTCTATTTTATTACTATCGGTTCAGATATTCCAAATAAGTATTAGCTCAATGAACAGACAGACAGAGAGACAGGCAGACACTGCTTTTATGATATAGGAGAAAAAAAATGATGTAATATTTAGCCATAAGGTAACGAAGTATTTTCAATCTTACACCTTATTAATAAAGTTGCGTATGCTAGATAAAATATGTTTCCTCTCCACCTTCCATTTCATCTATGTAATATTACAGCAAATATAAACACCAAAAACACAGATAAAATCCCATCGGCCTTAAAATATCGCATCCCAATACACAGCGGCGACTTCAAACGCTATACCCCTAAAATATTCCATTTGACACCCGCCTTTTGGCCCTGTCTTTGATCTCGTACCGAGTCAAATTGCAGCCAATCACAGACGGTTCTCGGTTTGATTGCTTAAGGGACACTTAATTACGCGATGACCTTTCTTTAGGACCAGCAGAGGCGTTCCGAGCCCTTAACACTCCACTGAATAGCTATTTACTGAGAGCGTTGAATTGGGATGAGTTTACAACTATTTCGTGTACGTGTTCGATTTTTACAGTCTCATTGGCTTCACAAATCTGTAGAGTGTAGTTAAATGTAGCTTTACCCAAATTTTCTACTCATTTTCCAAAATATGTCTATAATACAAAAAGTTAATGACCTCCAACCATAAATTGTATTAATAATAATTGGATCAGTAACCAAGCACACGAGAGTTTGAGATGGAATGGCCTATTTCAAGCAGCTCGTTGCACTTTTTTATATAATAAGGGTGACAAACGAGCACACAGTCTAACTGATGGTAAGTGAATACTGTGGCCCATAGACATCTTCACCTATTCTTGATTAAAAATCAAAATGAAGATGTGTTGTCACCCCTAAGGCCTAATATGAAATGCCTCGTTTCCAGTAGAAATTATCTACGATTCTCTACATTCATCATACGAAACACACCAGCATTAAGCTGCTATTTTGCGCTGGTATTCTGTGAGAGCGTGGTCCTTTCCCGGTTCAGCCGGCCAATTCGTGCACTACAACCATCATATACCTGCAGTTTGGCCCTACCACGTCATTATAATGGGTTGTGCAGAAAAAAATATTTTAAATAGTCTCCCGTCTCTACACAAAATATACGAACCACATCATAACGATGCTATTTGATACTGTTGATGATTGCGTGGACCAATTCATGCTACTGTCGCAATACATCCCAATTCGTGCTGCAGCGTGGCTCTATCACATAAAATATACGTTCAAATCAAATCAAATCAAATCTGTTTATTTTGTGAACATAGGTTAGTACGTTAAGCGTAGCATAGAGTTTAAGCACAAGTCACAGGAGATACCACCACCCTTTTAACTACTTCTGCCACCAAATAGCAGTGCGTGGGGACTGCTGTGCTACTCTGTCTGAAGGGTGTAGATAGGATAGTTGCAGGCTAACAGACATTCCATCTTAGACCTCTTAGGAGCCAACGCATATGTAGCCTACTTTGTGTTAAATCCATGGTTTGCAGTTGCCACTCACAATCAGGTGTACTTTGAATTGACTTGTGACTTCAACAGTAAAGGAGTAATAAAAAAGCAACAGTCTGCCAATGTATGCAATAATATCATACAGCAAATACATCTTATACCGTTGTAATATATTAGCCTACACAACATATTATAATATTTAGACGTAGTGATAGTCTAATTGAAGCCAACTAAAGAGTGACACATCTCCCATTGACATCTCCTATATTACATGGCGCCCCTATCAGGATCTTCTTTCTTCTACATTACATTAGTTCTTTATTGTAGACTAGCTGTTCCCCGCGACTTCGCTCGCGTTTTAGGATTTTTATGTTTTTGCGAGGAACCCTAATTATTTTTCTAAAATAAAAGTAGCCTAAGTTAATCCTTATGAAATCAGCTACCTGCCAGTGAAAGTCCCGTCAAAATCGGCCTAGCCGTTTCGGAGATTAGCCGGAACAAACATACAGACAGACAGATAAACAAAAATTTTTAAAACTGTGTTTTTGTTATAAGTACCGTATATACTTTCATAAGCAATTAGTAAAAAGCTGTAATTTTGACATTACAAACAGACACTTCAATTCTATTTATTTGTATGGATATAGATTAGTTAATTAATATTTCAAAGAACCACTGTCAAACTCACATAAAACCAGTGAAATTTAAAAAAAATATGAACTGTTCTTTTTTAATATACCACGTGTTTTTATACCATAGTATTCTTACATTATCATCCGATTCTAAGCTACGTTAAAAATTTCAAGTCTAGCTCATCGGGTCGGGAAGTTAGTTTAAAATCAATTATTAAATTCGACCCGAACAGACTCACACGAAAACGAGTTAATAAAAACGTGGTAAAAGGATTATTTAGTAATGTCACTTTTGGCAGGCCAAATTTGCAATGGGAGTATGATTGTAGATGTTACTGGTTCTCATCCACTTTCTTATTTATAACATGATTTTAATCACACTAAAGATACGAGATGTGCTAATGAAATGTTAATTATATACTTTAGTACCGCCAATCACAGGCGTGCATAAATAGTTCAGAGAAATTCTTTCTGATTATTCATCAATTCCACTAATAAATATTTAAGGACTCCTATCAGCGTCGATTAAACCGTTAAATCAGTTCCCACGCAGCATCATTAGCATCGTAAGTTAATCAGGCAGTAAGTTGTGTCGAAGCGTTGACGTCCGTCCGTCTGTCTGTGTAAACGAGCGTGCCAGACCGCTCAGTCCGACTGTCCGGCGTCGCGACAGGATGTGTTAGTTATACAGGTCGATACCATTAAGCTGAGACACTCGCGTGCCCGCACACGTATATACAGGCTGTTTGATCCCGAGTTTGGGTTGTGATCGGGCTAGAACAACAGTATTGACATAAATAATCACATTATTTAATATAAATTTCTCAATGGCTCAGCGATATAGACGACTTCATGGCGCAGTAGTTTTGCATTGCGGTGCTAAGAGACCCCGGTACGAATTGCACACGTAACAAGTATTAGTGTGGACCTTGTGAAATTTATGTCTGTAAACTGCCTCCACGATACAGGAGAAAATCCTAGTGAGGGGGTAAGATTTCTTAAAAAATAAATATGATTAAAAGAAAAAGTGCATATAAAAATTAATACAAGGTTAGTTCGGCAAATAACATTGAAGCAACATCGTTAGCAGGTTCTCAGTCTTTTTTTAATGATAGTTAAAATGTTCGCAGTTTCTTGCATTTTTTGTAATAGGCGTATTAAGTTTTTTTATAGGATTTTTTTTATATGATAAGGGTGACAAACGAGCACACAGTCCACCTGATGATAAGTGGTTGCTGAGACCCATAGACATCTACATTTATCCTCGATTACGAATCAAAATGCAAATGCGTTGTTACCCGTGAGGACTAAGATGGAATGCCTCATTTCCAGTTAAAAGGGTCTCCGGTTCTCTACACTCACCATACGAAACGCAGCAGCATCAAGCTGCTATTTTACACTGGTAATCTGTGAGAGCGTGGTCCTTCTCCGGTCGAGCCGACCTATTCGTGCTACAACTATAGGTACTACTAATATAGCTGCATCATGGCTCTACCACGTAAGTAATTGTAGACATGCTGTTGTTATGCGGAAAATACCAAAATAAGGATTTGGAGTCTCTTTATCATTTTTTTAATTATGAAAGACTTCTGAAAAGTAATAATTCCAAAATGAATATTAAATTTTCTTTTAAATCATATTCATAAATAAACTTATGTTTTTGTAGGTTGAAAGATTTCTGCACAACACGGTCCAATTTTAGAACAGGCTAAGATTCATCATGTATTTTAACTAATATAACATTAAGAATCATCCCGTACACATCTCGAGACACACAGACGGACAGCTGATGTGCAAGATCAATCCGCGGGCTACCTGCTGGACGAGTTTACATTCGCCACAGTAGCAGTGCGCCACTGTACCCCACAACCCGGCCACTGAGCCCGTTTGTTTGAGATAGGGTTGGCAAATGATCTGCATATATTTAAGACTTAAAAAAATTGTTAATGACACGAAAACTTAGATCAAAAATTTTCTATGGAAGTTACAAAGATTTTAAGGGTTCATCATAAGCTAGTTTCTTTTTCTACCGTCTTCAAAAAGAAGGAGGTACTCAATTCGACTGTATGTTTTTTTAATGTGTGTTATCTCATAACTATTTTCTGGGTTAACCGATTTCGATGATTCTTTTTTTATTTGAATGCTGGTGCTTCTCATGTGGTTCCATATAAATTTGATCAAGATTTGACTAATAATTTTTGAGTTATTCTTAATATTTTTATTGAAGTCGGTTGTACAAATTTTTTGTATATATATATATATATATATATATATATATATATATATATATATATATACACTGGCTGACCAGGCAGACGTTGTTCTGCCCTTTCCGACGACCATGTGTCCTAAAAAAAATCCTTAAATTCACAATAATAAATAAAAAACTAACTTAAAACTATCCTATCTCTTAAGTTCAACCAAACTACACACAGAAAACCAGCGTGAAGTAGACAGTAGTTTACCTCTGCATTTCGCTTGGTGAGTGCAGGTGGCCAGAGGCCCTTTTTACTGGAAATGAGGCATTCCATCTTAGTCCTCACGGGTGACAACGCATCTACATTTTGATTTGTAATAGAGGATAGATGTAGATGTCTATGAGCCGCAGCAACCACTTTTCATCAGGTGGACTGTGTGCTCGTTTGTCACCCTAATCCTATTAAAAAAAAACACTGTGAAACATTTCATTGAAATCAGTTCAATAGTTTAGGAGTTCCTCGCGAACAAATAATGTGACAAAAAAACAATCCCAAATAAACAACACGTGGTACACGTGGTGGTATACACATGGTAGACAAATGCTGCAGCTATATAATGGTTGGAGCACAAATGGGTCGACTCGACCAGGGAAGAAGAAGCTCTCACACAATACCAGCATAAAATAGCAGCTCAACGCTGCTGTGTTTCGTATGGTGAGAGTAGAGAACCGGAGGCCCTTTTTTTACAGAGAATGAGGCATTCCATCTTAGTCCTCAGGGGTGACATTAAAAATAGGTGTATTCTTAATAATAATAACGAACGAAGACTAGCCATCGGCGCAGGACAGGATTATAGTGCCCAAGTGTATGCACAATCACAGGTGCTCTCTCTATTCCCTTTTCTGCTATTCCTTAATATACTTATCTATTCTTCTGTATCATTGGGCTATTAATTAGTACACTATATCCATTCAGATTCTGAACATAAACCACGTTAGTTATTATTGTTAGCTGCCTATATTTTATACACTATATTTTTTTCTGATGGTTTTAATTATAAGAGCATAGAAAACTCCAAAACAAATGCATACAAGCTTTTTTAAGGCTAAGTGTCATTCATTGCTCATAATATTATATATTATGATGGTAGGGACATACTAGTCCCACGTACGCAACGTATGCAACGCATTATAACATCTGAACGCTTGGTTTTGTATGAAAAACTATACACTAGAAACACACTTGACTTATGCAACGCAATCACACGCGTCCGACGCAACGTTGATCTGCGATGCCTTCTAGATCGGCGTGGGAAGGTGGAGGCGATGTCAGTACGCAGTCCCACTAATATTGCCAGCTTAGTGGATTTTCCACTAAAACTGATGGTTTCAACCCTCCTTTTAGTGGAAAAGTATTGCTTTTAGTGGTGCAATATTTCTCCAACTGGTGGTTTTTTCTAGTGAGTCAGTAGAATTAAGTTTCAATTTGTGGAAAGATAATCACTTGACTGTTAAGCCACATACGTTTCGAAGTATGTTTCATCAGACATGACGTGCGTCAGACCATCCATTCCAGTTGAATTAAATCTGAGTTATTAGCGACTTTTGTGATTTTTTTTTATAGGATAAGGGTGACAAACGAGCACACAGTCGACCTGATGGTAAGTGGTTGCTGCGGCCCATAGACATCTACATCTATCCTCATTTGCGAATCAAAATGCAGATGCGTTGTCACCCGTGAGGACTAAGATGGAATGCCTCATTTCCAGTAAAAAGGGCCTCCGGCCACCTGCACTCACCAAGCGAAACGTAGAGGTAAACCTCTACTTCACGCTGGTATTCTGTGAGGTCGTGGTACCACCCCGGTTCGAGCCGGCCCATCCGTGCGACAGCAAAAGCTGCCGCGTGGCTCTACCACTGTTAATACTCTGTTGTATTTGTCAATGTTACTCTGTAATAAAAAATAAGCAGGGGAATATAATGATATTAAATGAAAAAAATCCTTTATATTTTAATTATCTTTAACAGTCATAATAAAAGTACGCTGCGGTATGAGGTTGGCAGGAAAATACTGCAAAAAAAAATGGAAATTCCGATAAGCGTTGTAAAACAAATTATACCAAAAAATCATATCAATCTCAAACCAAAGTTGATGGTGTCGCCAAAAATGATTAATCTGAAGAAGATGATTTAATTAAAAATAGTAGTTGATTAAATAATATGTAAGTAGATGTTGACTTGTTGATTTATTAATTATACCATATAGATTTATTGTGTATTTACATAGAAATTTCATATTTTGTTGTATAGAATGTAATAATAAAATTAAACAATTACTAATATGTATACCTATTTTTTTCTTTCGTAAAAAACTAAAATATTTAGTAGAACATTTAGGGATTACGAGTGTAGGGTTGCTTTTTGTTAGTGGTTTTCTGGTGGTTTTAGAAGTTGAATCTGGTGGAGAACTAGTTTACTTGTTGGCAATACTGCGTACGTTGCATACGTAGGCCAAGTGTGTACACTAACGTAGGAGCGTTACATCGCATACGTTGCGCACGTGGGTCTAGTCAGTCCCTACCATAAAAGTAAATTTTCTTATTGACATTCGATTAGACTAACTTTGTCTAATTGTAAATCATAACTAACTAATATATAATATAGTTACATCATTGTATATTAAATAACAAAACAATTTATTTGGAGCAATATAATTTAAATATAAATAATATAATGAAGTAATTTAATTGTAGTAGTGGGGTTAATTTTACCTATAACATTTGTATACCTAAGGATTGAATGCTGTGAACGAAATTTATTTTTTCAAAGATCTATTCGGTGTTATTAACTGTATTCACAAATGAAAATTAGTTTTAAATTATACAAAATAATATTGTAATTCTAAATCGACAGCCCTCAGAGCATACGAGTCAATAAATTCCTAAGCCCGTCGCGATTGTGTGCATTGAAAAACGGCGCGCATTGTCTCGCGGGCGCTCGCCTACGTTTTTTTTTTTTATTATGCTTTATAGTCTGTCATACAAAATCAGGTTGCGGGGACTTCGTTACACGTTATACAATGTTAAATTGTTCTCAGCGCGGAATTTCCTCAAGGAAATTCATTAACTCTAAATACCAATAAATATTGTTCAGGTTTCTTTTAAATATAAATTATATTTTTCTAATACAATCAAATTCAATGGATTATATTTACGGAGTGGGATTAATTACTTAAATTTAAACATTTATTTTATAAAGCACCGGTATTGGTCGCGGCGCTGAATGCGGCGTGTTCAAATCACTTACAAATAATACTACCGGGCCTGGATGTGTACTTTCAATTTATGTATGTAAACTGGCCCAACGATACACGAATAAATTCTGGTTTGGGATTGATGTTCTTTACTTTTATTAGCCCAATCTTTTTACTGCTATTACATATCTTTACTGCAAGACCGTGAACCGACCGAACCGAAAGGTTCACTACAAAAACAATTAAAAAGTCAAGCAATAAAACCAACTCTACCGTTAAATTCAACCCAACACGATATCCAAACGATCTCATTAACAAAATTATAATTGGAATTCCAGAGATTGTGCTACACAGCCGCTAAAAGCAACTCTGTGTTTCAACGGGGGGCGCCACTGGACCCATGATTAACGCTTGCGCGGGCGCATGTTCCTGTTAATTAGCTCGGGGACACCGCTTTCGCACTCCCCCTACCTAAAAAGGAGATATCAGTTGGCCTTAAGTAGACGCCTGTGTTTGCCACTTCGTTTTGTCGCTTGTACTCTATGGGACTCGGTGTTGCATTCTGTCTTTATTTCTGGTTAGTTAAGATACTCGCTTCACTAAACACATTAGTAAAGAAAAGGTACCAAATAAGATTTTGAAAGTCTAATTAAGTTAGTTATTTAATATATTATCTGAGATAATACAAATCAAATACTAATGGGGGACTAACTCCAATGATGAAAATTAAAAAAAAATGCTAATGCATGGGTGACACATAACTAGACTAGCATAGTGGTTTGTGTTTATTCTATGGAGAAGGTCAAAATATTGTAGCGAATAATTTATAATACAGAGGATTGTGACGACGAAAAAATTGCCGTGTATTGGTGGTAGAGAATCATCAACATTATCATCATCAATGATATATATATATATATATATATATATATATATATATATATCCAAGAAACTGGGTGTTGATAACATCACCCCGTTTCTTTCCATGGGTATCTTATGGCTTCCAAAAGATGATAATAAAATTATTTTGTTTACGCCGGACGGAAAATATCAACGAGTAGCAGCATCAAAGGTGCGAAACCTCTGCTTTTGCAATCGTCACTCCATCTGCCAAGCGCGACAATTCAGGTAATTCTTCCAAACATTAGGAGCGGTCAAGTCCAGCCGTGAATTATGTTTGATGAAAATGGCGGAAATGGTCCTATTTATATACGAAAAGTAAGTAATATAAAAAATCTTATAACAAATAAAAATTTTGTAGTGTATACACATGTCTACAATAAGTCCCACTTAAATAATTAAATACGTAAAAAAACTGGAATATTTACGACGCTGAGTGTACAACGCCATTGGTAGCTGGAAGTACACAAAAATTAACAACGTTTTCGATACGCCATACCAGATATTACATAAAACACATAGAACGTACACGCAGAAGCAAAAACTTGACATGGAGCTGCGAAAAAAAGAAGAGGCCAACAAATACACAATGGCCGAGAGTCTGCAGTTGTATTACTTCATTCCGCTGCTCCTGTAAGGCGGCGGCAATGCGAGCAAAAACGAAACGTTCGAAGCAACGCGGTCAACGGTAGCAAAATAATAAGAACGCACAACAAAATAAAGAAATGCCCTCGAAACAAAAGGAACGCTAGTGCAATAAGGAGAAAAGGTTTAAGGAGTGACGCGGTGTGGGCCAACTCATTGTCTTCCCGCTCGGAGCGCATTGTGTGGATGCGGTATATTCCCGTATATTTTTTATTTATAATATTTCTTTATTTAAAAGGTTTTATCCTACAAGTATCGTAACTATCCTAGTCTTTGCCATCAACTATGAGGTGGACTGCAAGTTCGTTTATCAACAGAATACTATGAAATAAACTGGGTTCAGTTAAATTTTATTCAATATTTGAAAATTGTTATCTTCATACGTATCTCCAAGAATTTGGCTGTGAAAAATTAAAAAAGTTAAATGTCAATATAGAAATCCAAAAGTGAAAACTTCTTTAGAATCGTTGTAATTTGAAAATAGATGAACCGAAAAAGCAACACTAAAAAGAGACAAACTCATACATCTATAGAATTTAGCCTGTGAGAGAATGAGATGAAATATATTGTTTCAGTGTTTTTCTGAACGTTTCACTTCTACTGTGTGAACTGCACACATATGTTTTTTTGTTTTGTAAGAATTGCTGCTCGGTACATTAACTGATTAGTGAGCTGAAGTGGCAATGGGTCGACTATATAGCTCGAAGACCGACAACCGATGGGGAAGAAAGGTTCTAGAGTGGTAGCCTTGTACAGGTAAGCGAAGTGTAGGGCGACCCCCCACTAGATGGAGTACCTGGTTAAACATGCAGGAAGTTGATGGACATAGGTAGCTTAGGACCGTGCTTTGTGGCATTCCTGAGGGGAGGCATATATTCAGTACTGGACTTGTGAAGGGCTGTACTGTTGATGATGATGGTGACATTAATTGGAAACGAAATTGATAAACCGAATGGAGATGAAAGAGATGAATAATTTAATTAGATATAAATAAGAAACAGACGAAATATTGAAAATAGAAAATGAATAAGCCCCTATCGTAGTGCCAAAACAACATTATAGAAATCCCTAGAAAAATAGTTACCGTACATTAATTAGGGTTTGTATAAAAATTAAAAGCCTCCTTAAAATGATCTTTTCTTTAAAAATAAATTCAATTAACGACCTCCAAAGATAATTTCGTAGCACTATGTTATCAAAGACACTGTTGAAAGGAACACTCGCAAGCGGAATGGCCCAAGTGCTTTATTGTAGCTTCCGATCCAAACAGCTTCTTCGTCTTTGGTTTATACCTGACTTAATAACCCTTATTACAAGGCGATGAGGCGCATAACCGATTGACACGTCTATTAATTAAAATGAACAAGTAATATGAGAGCTCCGTGACAGTATGTGGCCATTGATAAATCGGGAACAAATACGACATACTTGCAATACCAAGAAATAACGATGTTATGGAGATATTGCGATAATTCGCCATATAAAAAATACTTAAGGGTGGATACTTGAGATATATAACGCCTCGCCTAGTAGTCTGAGTACATGCTTAATATATCTAGTTCCAAATCCCATTGTGTACCAATAAAACATTAAAAACGCAAATATTTACTTTTTTATAAATGTACGGCCTGACAAAGAATTCATCCACCTAATGGTAAGTGGGTGCTGTGGCTCATAGAAAACTATTGTCAAAAAACGCCACGTTTATTTTACCACTAATGTAATAAGTTTAAAGGTCTTCGTCTCATTTTGATACCTTCCTCGAATCCTATATGAATCCATCAGACTTAGTAAGGCATCAATTATTTCTGTAATAAAGCTGATTTAATGACATTAATATTAAATAAATTTTAAAAAATGAAGTAAAAACAGGTACGACAAACAAAAATATTCCGCAAGATAAATTTTTCAATAATACCTGGTAGTGGTACCCTCCGTATTTGGTGATCTCAGTTTCGAATCCAACTTAGGTATGTATATATATATTTTATTTTTTATTTTAGCGCTCTTTACAGCTTACTGTGACTTTAGTTAATGCATTCAAATATTAAAAAGTTTTGAAATTTTATCTCAATGTTAGGTTTTCACTTACTTAATTTTATAAGAAAATATTTTCTGTTTAAAGAATTGACTTTTAATTGAAAAAAATACTTTATTAGAATTGCAGCACTACAATAGGGGAAGGGATGTGGTCATTTGCGAGAGGAAAACACATTAAGTAAGATTAATAAATAATAGTTTTAAAAAACCGCTCTTTTGCAGACAACAGAAATAAAAAATAGAAAATAATTTTCAATAAGTTTAATATAAGAAGATATTGATTACCATAAAAAATCATTTTATTGTAAAAAAGCGTGGGGTGCTTGATGTGTGCTTGATGATGTTGTAAATATATTTGTGGATACTTGTAAAATTGGCGTCATCATAAAAATATCTGTAAAAGCACCCCACGATTTTTTATTGTAATCACTATTTTCTTATTTTTGAACTTATTGAAAATTATTTTTTACTTTTTAGTTTGGTTATCTACAAAAGCGTGTTATTTCTAATTTTTTTAAACTTTTATTTATTTTCAATATTTTAGCGCGGTTAACTACAAAAGCGTCTTTTTTTATGGAACGAAGTTCTTTTACGCGGCTTAACAGTAGATTGAACTGGCAGAAATCGTATTTGTTTTATAAACTATTCCCAAATACTGAGTATTCTAGCAAGGATAATGGGACAAACTATTTAAATTATTGTATAGTCGTCAGTCCTTGATAAGTGTGCGAAGTTTCAAATCAATCCGACGTTTTGAAGGGGATGAAAATCACATTCAAAAATTCCGTTACATAGATACATACCAAGCCAATAAAAGCGGGTTAAAAAGGAGCCGAAGAAGACGTTTGGGTTAGTTCCGAAACAGAATTAGACCAACAGGTATATATTATAGTTTAAACTTAAAATTTAGGGCCGAATAAATGTGTAAGCAGTAATCTGAAAGTATTTTATTATACTAAAATAGGGCCTAGATTAATATTTTATTCTGTCTAGCAGTATGTCTGGGTCAATTTCCTAGAAAAGACTACCACATTCTAACCTATTACAGACACTAAGCAGTAGTTACTGTATTCAGTGAAACCATGGACCAGTTTAATTACTGTCTCTGAACTATTTCATGGTGGATCCGTCCATGCATCATTTTTGTCTGAATTTCGGAAGATGTGTTCATTGTTTTATGCCACTTTATTATTATAAAAAATCAAATTAAAAAGGGGTTAATATAATAAAGTCTCAATGCTGGGTATAGAATTTCTGTTAATACACACATTGGTCGACTTCACATGTCTTGGAAATATATAATTTCTGGGGCATGCTTGCTTTCACACGACGTTTTCTGATGAAATTTAGCTTGTGTACTGTAACAGCAAGCGCTTAGCCCCTGAACTTCCACGTCTCTTGTACGCGTAATTACGCGTTAAGATACATTGCTGACAATTTTTTTGTAGAAGTGCAGTTACACGTGGTAGAGCCCTGCGGCATCTGTATTATAGTTGTAGCACGAACGAACACACGACTCGACTTGGGAAGAACCACGCTCTCACAGAATACCAGCGTAAAACAGCAGCTTACGTATGGTGAGTGTTGAGAACCGGAGACCCTTTTTGATTGAAATGAGGCAATCCATCTTACTCCTCAGGGGTGGCAACGCGGGCTGCGGGCTGTTATTGGGCTGCGGGCTGTTCGAAAGAGATACCGCGGCTCCGGAACGTAAGGGCACTGAAGGAACACGGATGGTTTTTAGTCAGTAAAAGTCTGACACTCCCTTCCGCTCCACCCAGAGCGAAAGGCTTCATTAGATGATTTTCCATCCGCAAAAATAAAAAGGGTGGCAACGCATTTGAATTTTAGTTCTTAATCAGGGATAGATGAAGATGTCTACGGGCCATAGCATCGATTTACCATCAGGTGGACTGTCTGTTCGTTTGTCTCCCGTATTCTACAAAAAAAATAGTTAAGTCTAGTTGCAGACCGCTGCAGCACACGTGACGCCCGAAACGGGTGTTCAGTCTACACCGACTTCTACATTACAATCGTCGCGCCAACCTGAGCACACGTATATCATAAATCAGTCGATGTGGATACAGTCGAGCACGAATTGTCTATAGAAGAATATATGCAGTAATTAAATTTCATGCGGTAATGGTCGCATTGGAGTCATGCCCAAGTAGCACGCGAATATCTGGACAATAAACTACGGTTTTTAATGATTATTTCATAAACTTTTTGGTTTGCAATTATGAACCAAAAATTCTACACACATTACCTTTCAGTTAAAGTTTTGATGCAAAATCTCTTTTAATATTATTTTTATTCCAAACCATTTTAACGTGGAAGACCCATGCTATAGCTACATTAGTAGTATAGTTGTAGCACGAATGGCTCGGCTCGACAGGGGAAGGACCACGCTCTCACAGAATACCAGCGTAAAATAGCAGCTTAATGCTGCAGTATTTTGTATGGTGAGTGTAGAGAACCGGAGACCCTTTTTACTGGAAAAGAGGCATTCCACCTTTGTCCTCACGGGTGACAACGCATCTGCATTTTAATTCTTTGTTGATGATAAATGTAGATATCTATGGGCCACAGCAACCACTTACCTTCAGGTGGACTGTGTGTTCGTTTGTCACTCTATATTATTAAAAAAAATAACATTATATTGCCCGAGTGTATGTGCAAGCACAGGTACACTCTCTATTCCCTCACCCTCATAGTCTGATTGGACGGCAAGCCCACACGACCGGAGAGAGATCAGGCGCAGGACCAACGGCTTTACGTGCTTTCCGAGGCACGGGGTGCAACACCGCCAATTTCGGACTCCAGGCTGCTACTGAGAGTTTCTTGACAGAAAACCTCAATAACTGATTTTTACGAGGTAGTCCATTATGTAATAAAATTAGGTAATGTTAAAGGATACAGTGATAAGACCCTTTTCAAGTACTTACTCATATGGCACATAGTTTTCTTTCTTTTTTTATAGAAGAGGGGGCAAACGAGCATGCGGCTCGCCTAATAGTAAGTGACTACCACCGCCAATGAACAACCGCAACACCAGGGGAATTGCAGATGCGTTGCCGGCCTTTTAGAAAGGTGTAAGCTCTTTTCTTGAAGGTTACTAAGTCGTATCGGTCCGGAAAATTCGCTGGTGGTAATTGATTCTACAAGGAAGTTGTGCGAGGGAGAAAACTTCTTCTAAATCGCACAATGGTGGACCGCCAATTATCCAGATGGTATGGATGGTAACGCGAGTTTTGTCGCGATGTGCGATGGTGAAATTGAGCAGCTGGAATTAGTCCGAACAATTCTTCAGAGCACTCCCCGTGATAGATGCGATAAAATACGCAAAGAGATGCAACATATCTACGCAGTGCCAGTGTATCGAGCCGATTAGAAAGAACTCGGTTGTCGACGATTCGAACCGCTCTGTGCTGGATGCGGTCAAGTGGAAGGAGCTGGCACTGGGGTGCCACGGCCCAGAGATGAGAACAGTATTCCATGTGTAGCGGTACACGCGCAAACTTGTGTCTTCTGGGGATTGAACTGAACTAGATTTAGTCGGCCCCAATCCGAGACTTTGTTAACCAAAGACTCGACTTCAGACACAGGTTTGTCCCGGTACTCGGCGACGTTTTCCCGAGAAATATTGGCACGGCCGGTATATAAGGCATCACCAGTGCTGTCGTCTTTTCGAGAGAACATAAAAAAATATATATAAAAAGTTGTTTTTCGATAATTCAACTACTTGTCCAAACATTATAGATATGCAGGTATTTTTATTTAATTAGAATACAGATGAAGTCTCGAGTAAAAGCTAGCAATATTATATTTGACGGGCGAGATGGAGCAATTCTTTTGTGGGAAAATCCCATAATACAATGAGAAAGAAATTAAAGTATAGTAGTATAGTATCCTTTAAAGACGAAATTAAAAAAAACTACTAGCAGCAGATTTTAACATTACTAATAATCCCGATAAAATGAGCTAAGTTGCTTGTGCTAGTAGTGATTCAGGATAATAGTCGGATGGCAGATTCGAACCTACGACTTTTGAATTTCGTAGTTCGTACCTATAATTATTAAGCTATGTTCTCTTAAGCTATTGTCATTTTAGCAGTAGGAAAATACTGTCACTAGGTTCAGCTTCAAAAATGCAAAATACTTTTACTGTGTAATCTAAAATTTTATTGATATTATAATACGTGCGCGAATGTACAATGTGATTTACACAACTCCGGCTCTGCTCCTCTCATATCTCTCAGTATTCACTTACTCCGGAACATAGAGCTATCTGTTCGGTTAAATACGACAGTACAGATTTTGCACTCCTGGACTTGTAATTTTTAAACGTTTTCCAATAATAATAACAAAAAAATAATTATAATTAAATATCCTCCAGAGCAAAATCAGGTTGTTTATAGAATGAGGGTGTGAATGGATACTGTGGCTCATAGACATTTATCCTTATTTAAGAATCAAAATGCAGATGCGCTGTCACCCTCTAGGATAGAGATGGAATTCCTCGTTTGCAGTAAAAGGGTATCCGGTTCTCTACACTTACCATGCGAAACACAGCAGCATTAAGCTGCTATATTACGCTGGTATTCTGCGAGACCGTAGTCTTATCCTGGCCGAGTCGACCCATTCGTGCTATAACCATAATGTTGCTGCAGCGTGGCTCTATCACATAGAATCCCTCCTGATCTCTCTCATGTCAGACTATAAGAATGAGGGAATAGAAAGTGCACCTGTGCTTGCCCACATACTCGTTTACTAGAATCCTGTTTGCGCAGATAGCACATCTCCTTTAAGATTGACCGCCGTACCCGAAATTCGGTCTGGAAAGCATTATACTGATATAAAGATGCTCATGATAATATTTTTTTTATTTATATTAGATGTAAGGTGACAAACGAAAACACTGATGGACAGTGAAAAATGTGGACCATAGGTAACTTGCATCTTTTCTTAATTAAGAATCAAAATGCAGACGCTGTCACTCTTTCGGACTAAGATATAATATCCTCTAGACCAAATTTCGGTCACAGCGCTCAGCCTTATCGAAGACTAGCCATTGGTGCAGGACTGGTGTATGCGCTAGCACAGGTGCATTCTCTATTCTTTAACACGACCGGAAGAAATCAGGCGCAGAACCAACGGCTCTACGTGTTTTCCGAAGCAGCGGGTGAGAGACCGCTATCTTCTTCACTCCGGGCAGCTATTGCGAATTTTTTGCCAGAATAACTCAATAACTAATTTTTTGCCCCGACCGAGGATTCGAACCCGAGAGACGTCATGATCAGCAGTCGCATTTACAACACTAGACCACGAGTCACACTAAGATAATATCTAGTTGACAGTAAAAAGGGGTCTCTCAATATACGAAACATTGCACGTATAATACTGCTATTTTACGCTGCTGCTGTGCGAATTAAAAACTGGCTTTCAATAAGAATTACATAGTCTATATTGTATTTAAAAGAGGACGTAGTCCTTAAGGACTGACCCATTCTTGCTCCAGCTACAGTACGCGGTATATTAGCACCACCACGCCAAAGTGGTAATTTCAAAAGTTTTTTTTTTAATATGAAATAAACCTAACAAACTAACAGCATAGCAAAGTGGCGAAGCAATCGGCTTTGTAGCGGTTTCTAACGGTTGCCGTTGAGCAATCAGTTTCAAAATAGGAGGTTCAGATGCCTGGGTGATCAGTAATCGATTGCTGAAAACAGAATTTGAAAATTCGAAACCGTTCTCGAGATAATCGTGGGATAATCGTTTTAACGGTGGTAGAGCCATGCAGCAGTTTTTGCTGTTGCACGTATGGGCCGGCTCGAGCCGGGTTAGTACCACGACCTCACAGAATACCGGCGTGAAGTAGAAGCTCTGCTTCTGCGTTTCGTCTGGTGAGTGCAGGTGGCCGGAGGCCCAATCCCCCCCCCCCCCATCAACATGGTAGCGGAATTACACAATAGACTACCCCAGGAGGGTACCAGTAGCCCCGGAGAATCCCTCGCTGAGCATCCACGACCATGTTATTCCAATCCTGAGCGTGGGTGCTCAGGCTGCCCCGCGTATTCTGGGGGGGGCAAAATTCCGCTCAAAAACATAACTGCTCGGGGTAAACAGAGCAACAATACCAAGGCGACCCCTGCCACGCTATCCGTGAATTTCTGCAACATCAGGGGACTTAACTCTAACCTAAACGCCGTCCACTACCATCTCGAGACGGCGAAGCCGGCCTTGCTCTTCCTGACCGAGACGCAGGTTTCCTCTCCGGCTGATATTTCGTATCTCTCCTACCCTGGGTACAAATTGGAGCACTCCTTTGTGCCTCGGGCTGGAGTTTGCGTGTATGTCAGAGAGGACATCTGTTCTCGACGCCTCGGCAGTCTTGAAGGTTCGGACCTGTCCATCCTTTGGCTACGCGTAGACAGCGACGACCATCCGCGCGTCTACGGGTGCCTCTATAGGTCCCATAGCGGTAATGCCGAAACAGACCGACTCATCGACCACGTCCAAATGGCTACAGATTCCTTGCTACAACAGGTCCCATCCGCAGAGATCGTGATCCTTGGCGATTTTAACGCCCACCATGCCGAATGGCTCGGTTCACGTTTAACCGATCATGCGGGGAGATCTGTTTATGACTTTGCCTTGGCATATGGTCTGACACAACTAGTTACTTCGCCTACGCGGATTCCAGATGTGGAGGATCATACACCTTCCCTGTTGGACCTTCTGCTGACCTCTCATCCGGACGGATATCAGGTTTCCGTCGATGCCCCTCTCGGCTCTTCGGACCACTGTTTGATCCGGAGTATGGTGCCACTCACGCTCCCTTCGCGGTTGCGTTCTGCAGGTTGCCGCCGTGTTTGGCATTACAGGTCGGCGGATTGGGACGGAATGCGGTCTTTCTTTGCATCCTACCCATGGGGGCGGGTTTGCTTCTCGCCGGATGATCCCAGCGCTGTTGCTGACTCTGTCACTGATGTGGTGCTACAGGGAATGGAACTATTTATTCCATCATCTGTGGTACCCATCGGAGGCAGATCTCAGCCTTGGTTTGGTCGCTCCTGTAAAACTGCATTACGCAGTAAGCAGGAGTGTTATCAAGCCTGGGCTGCGGCTTCGGCGACTCGGGATGTAAACACCAGCACACTTAAAAAGAAGTACAACTTCGCCTCCAGGTCCTTCAAAAGAGTTATTGCCAAGGCAAAGTCAGAGCACATAGGCAGAATTGGCGAGAAACTAGTTCGCCTTCCTTCGGGAACCCGTGCATTCTGGTCTCTCGCCAAGGCTGTCCAAGGGAATTTCTGTAAGCCATCACTACCATCTCTGCACAGGGAGGACGACTCACTGGCCCATGACGCAAAAGACAAAGCCGACCTTTTAGGCTCCCTTTTTGCGTCCAACTCGACTCTTGATGACGGGGGGAAAACACCGCCGACCATCCCGCGGTGTGAGTGCTCTATGCCGGATGTGCTGTTCTCACAGCGCTCGGTTCGCAAAGCACTTCTCTCCCTGGACATCCAGAAGTCGAGTGGGCCTGACGGAATCCCCCCAATTGTGCTGAGGACGTGTGCTCCGGAGTTGGCACCGGTCCTAACGCGTCTTTTTCGGTACTCCTACTCCCAAGGCGTAGTCCCGAATTCATGGAAGACAGCTTTTGTCCACCCGATCCCTAAAAAAGGCGACCGCTCAGACCCGTCCAACTATAGGCCTATCGCGATCACCTCCTTGTTCTCCAAAATAATGGAATCCATTATCAACTGCCAGCTCATCCGGTACCTTGAGGATCACCAGCTGATTAGTGACCGCCAATACGGTTTTCGTGGGGGTCGATCAGCTGGTGATCTTCTGGTCTACCTGACCCATAGATGGGCGGAGGCAGTAGAGTCCAAGGGGGAGGCGTTGGCCGTTAGTCTGGACATTGCGAAGGCCTTCGATCGGGTTTGGCACAAAGCGCTTCTCTCGAAGCTCCCTTCCTATGGGCTTCCCGAGAAATTGTGCAATTGGATCACCAGCTTCCTTGCAGATCGGAGCATAAAGGTTGTTGTAGACGGTGCATGTTCTGACTACAAGCCTATTAACGCTGGTGTTCCACAAGGCTGTGTGCTATCACCAACGCTGTTTCTTCTGCATATCAATGATATGTTGCTAACTGGTAACATTCATTGCTATGCGGATGACAGCACTGGTGATGCTCTATACACCGGCCGTGCTAATATTTCTCGGGAAAACGTCTCCGAGTACCGAAACAAACTTGTGTCTGAAGTCGAGTCTTTGCTGGACAAAGTCTCGAACTGGGGGCGACTAAATCTAGTCCAGTTTAATCCTCAGAAGACACAAGTTTGCGCGTTTACCGCTAAAAAGAACCCCTTTGTCGTATCTCCTCAGTTTCAAGGCACTCCCCTAGTTGCCTCAGCCAGTATCGGAATCCTCGGCGTCGACATATCGAGTGACGTGCAGTTTCGTGGTCATTTGGAAGAGAAGGCCAAATTGGCCTCTAAAAAGCTTGGCGTGCTCAGCAGAGCGGGACAGTATTTCATGCCGGCACACCGCCTGCAACTTTACAAGGCGCAGGTTCGGCCTCACATGGAATACTGTTCCCATCTCTGGGCAGGGGCTCCCCAGTGCCAGCTCCTTCCACTTGACCGCATACAGCGCAGAGCGGCTCGAATCGTCGACGACCGAGTTCTTTCCGATCGGCTCGACTCATTGGCGCTGCGAAGAGATGTTGCATCTCTTTGCATTTTCTTTCGCATCTACCATGGGGAGTGCTCTGAGGAATTGTTCGGATTAATCCCAGCCGCCAAATTTCACGAACGCACATCGCGGCAGAACTCCCGATACCATCCACACCATCTGGATGATTGGCGGTCCACCACTGTGCGATTTAGAAGATGTTTTCTTCCTCGCACGACTTCCTTGTGGAATCGATTACCATCAGCGATTTTTCCGGACCGATACGACTTAGGGACCTTCAAGAAAAGAGCGTACTCCTTTTTAAAAGGCCGGCAACGCATCTGCAATTCCCTCCCTGGTGTTGCAGTTGTTCATGGGCGGCGGTAGTCACTTACCATCAGGTGAGCCGCATGCTCGTTTGCCCCCTCTACTATAAAAAAAAAAAAAAAAAAAAAAAAAAGACAAACGGACAGACGGACAGATGGACAGACGGACAGACGGACAGACGGACAGACGGACAGACGGACAGACATCGTGAAATCAATAAGTGACTTCGCAAGCTTCGCCACTTAATAATTGGATCTGTATTATTATTCTTCTATTACTAAAGAATACGTCGTGTCAGACTTTAATCTGCAGTTTTATTTCGGTTAGTTGAAGCGGACGCGTGTTTCGCGGAAGTCCTAATGAAGTTCTTAATTGGGTGGCGCGCGTGTGTCCGCGCCCTTATCGACTTGCTTCTTCTTGTTTGTATGATCGATTGCTCTGTCGAAGGCTCGTGTACGCCTGGATGAAATCCGTCTCATATTTTATTACTATTTACTCGGATTTTTTAAAAGTACGTTATGTTCGCTTGTAAATTATATTTGTAATTTTACTTAGGTTACTTTTTAACCGACTGCACCAGAAACAGGGTAATGTTTTTGAGTGTTTGTATTTATGTATCTCTATTTCTTTGGCTTGCTCTGTAACCTAAACGGCTTGGTCGATTTTAACATATGGGGTATCGTTCAAATAATGAGCCTTAGTTGTGAAGGGGACAAGGTATAAAAAATATATTTTTAATAAATTAAGTAACTAAGTGGTAGAGCCATGCTGCAGCTAGATTATTGATATAATTATAGCACGAATGGGTCGGCTCGACCAGAGAAGGACCACGCTCTAACAGAATACCAGCGTAAAATGGCACCTTAACGCTGCTGTGTTTCGTATGGTGAGACCCCTTTTTACTGCAAAAGAGGCATTAAATCTTAGTCCTCACGGCTGACAACGCATCTGCATTTTAATTCGCAAACGAAGATAGATGTAGATGACTATGGCTACAGTAACCACTTACCATCAGGTGGACTGTGTGCTCGTTTGTCACTCTTTATAGAAATAAAAAAAACTTATTTGATGTGATAACTTCTTTAGAATCACTGTAATTTGAAACCTGATGAAACGAAAAAGCGACGCCAAAAAGAGACAAACATATACATCTATAGGATTTAGCCTGCGAGAGAATGAGATAGAATACAGTATCGAGTTTTTCCTATTTATCTCGGTCTTTTTTCGGAAGTTTCACTTCTACCTCGTGTGAACTGCGCACGTTTTTTTTTAATTACTTTGTTAATCATTGGGCTTGTTAAAAGTAACCCCTAAGATTCCACGACTCTAGTATTTAGTAACTAAAGAGTTGTAGCTTATGATATAATAATTTATATTCTATTGGAGTATATACTCGTAGAATATGTTTTTTAAGCATTTTTAGAACGTTAGTTTTTTATTATTTATGGTGGGTAATTAAAAAGTGGTCCCTCTATACGTACTCACCATTATTACCACTAAGCACCACCACCCACCGCTATGATTTTTTATATTCTTTACATAAATACTAAACATTTAATAAATCTATTCTATCGTGTTTAATTTGACGAATTTTTACTTGTTTTTTTTTAATATATCTAAATTTTATTTTCTTATTTATTTTCATTCAACCAATCAAAAGAGCCAAGGCCCATGGCCTATCTATTAAGATATTGGCTAAGGCCCAGTTAATACACCATTTAAATATTTTTATTATTTTTGTCAGCACTGTCTTTCTATGACCGAACCCGGAGTAGGGCAGACAGTTAATGTAAGACACGGGACCTTCTCCCTTGTTTAATTTCTTGAATTACTTAATTTTACATAGATTAAACAATTTTGATACAGCCCTGACCATTGTATCTTTATACCATGGTACTAAGTAACTATACTTTAATAATAGAATCAGGCGTTACTATGCGGGAATCCGTTCTATTAAAGATGTTAAAAGTTAAGTGTATAAGTTTCACAGTTTGCGAGCAATTTGCGTTCGATCCCCGTCAGCACTAATAAATAATTAATTGCAATAAATAAACTTTGTGAGGAAGCTGCATGTCTGAAATATTAAAAAATATTCGAAGACATGTGGAGTACAACAACTCATATTGAAGAAACATGATGGATTTTTCCTTGAACTAACACCCTATCAGAAATGCGAGGAGAGTTGTACCGGTATAAGGACCGGGGTAGGACCACGCTTTCACAAAATACCAGCGTAAAATAGCAGTTTAATGCTGCTGTGATCCGTATGGTGAGTGTAGAGAACTGGAGACAAGTTTTACTTGAAACAAGGCATATCTTAGTCCTCAGGGGTGACAACACGTCTGCATTTTGATTTTTAATTGAGGATAAACTAGTCTATAGGTCACATAGCGGCTTAATGTTGCTGTGTTTCGTTTGCTGAGTGAAGAGAACCGGAAAGCAGACCGGAGAGAATTAAGCTTAAATCGCTCTGTACCAGTTCTGACTAAAATATAAAGAAATACGGAGCACTGCGTACATTCCAAGTGATGCATATATAAAGCCAAACTATGCTCAATTTATTGTAAGAACACGCACTCATGTTCAACCATATGATTTTAGGTGCATGCGTCCAGCAGTCAATTTTACGGGCTGCTAAAGAATGAAAGAAGAGCGTTGTGCACAGGTGTGTGTTAAGAATTTAAGCATGATTTTGGCATAACTTGTAATTTTTTTTATCCACCTAATGGTAAGTGGTTGCTGTGGCCCATAGACGTCTACATCTGTGTTCGTTTGCAAATTAAAATGCAGATGCGTTGTCAGCTGTGAGGACTAAGATAGAATGCCGCTTTTCCAGTAAAAAGGGTATCCGGTTCTCTACACTCACCATACGAAACACAGCATCATTAAGCTGATATTTTACGCTGGTCTTCTGTGAGAGTGTGGTCCTTCCCCGGTCGAGCCGACCCATTCGTGCTACAACTATACTATTAATATAGCTGCAGTATGGCTCTACCACGTTTAAGCACTCCGTCTATCTATCTTTGTTGGTCAGAGGTTACCAGTCTTCGATAAAAGTCTTCGATTCTCTTCACTAGACGTAATATAGTAACATTAAGCTGCTATTTTACGCCGGTATTCCGTACAAGCGCGGCCTTTCCCCGGTCCAATCAATGCACTCATCCTGCAGCCATAAAAAACAGCGTCGCTCTACCATGTAAACTTACGTCCATTGTACACGAAATCTTTTAACAGATTTAATACAACCTATAAAGTCGTATACATTTCATTGCTAACGAAATATTCATAGCATGTTTACAACGAAAATAATTCACTTTCATGTCCGCACATATTACGCCAGCTAGAACGCTGTGAATGGGCGCCATGGCTTTTACGGCACAAGAGTAAATAAACGAACGTTATCTGAAAAAACTCCGCGCACGCAAAACGGGCATTACGAAACAACTCCTCAGCGTAGCGGTGATTCGATTCCCGACGCAAATGGGAGAAGCGACCGGCATAAAATCAATCGACGAGCACGCGAGCTTTAACACAGGAATAATGTAAATTATTGCTCATAAAAGTGTCATTTTCGACGTACCCGTGACGTCACGGCTTTGAAGACGCCCCGCAACGTGCAAACGAAACTCGCCCCTAACTCGAAACGCAATACCTTGCAAATTTGAACGTTGATGACTTCGAAAATGGTAGGGAAAATCGTTTATGAGTACACATCTCGCTATATTATCTTTGTAATCAGAACTTAGTTTGGATGTCTGGTGAAAGCTATCATTGCATACAGACAATAAACGTGTCTTAAAGGACGCGTCTCAGCTACATGTTTTAAATAGGACAAAAGCTGTCAGGGCAGTAAACCTCAAACGTCGCTTGCAAATGTGTGCGTAGACGAGGGCGCGCACACAGATGTCCTGAGACGGTAATTTACATACGGAGCGCAGGTCCGAAGCGAGAGGGAAAGCCCTAGGGATCGGCGACTGAAATGCGAACGAAAGAGACCACTATACTATTGTCCAGAGGTAAAAAATGGAAAAGTGGGCGGGGGATTACATTATAGTAGCGAAAGTAATCGATATTCAGTTTTAGTACGCGGCTGTCAGGACTGCACTGATGCAGCCTAAATACGCAAGGTGGTTAGCGGTTAGGTCACGGAGGGAGTCAGGTGGCACGTGGGTCTTTATAGGGATCCGCTAAGAGGATTTTGATGTGGTTCCACAATGGCTTCTTACGTTAAAATTTAAATTTTTTAAATGGTATATTTATTTAAAATCTTTATTACACATAAAGTGTACAATTGCATACAGGCTTTATTATTGTCGGTTCTACTCCAGTCGAGTCGAGCGATTCGTGCTACAACCATAATATAACTGCAGTGTACCTTTATTACGTACAATTTACACTTAATTATAATAGGTCGGGGAAAAAGTTTCTTCGTATTTTGTTTGTATAAAATTGAAGAAAAATCTCTTTGGTTGTACGGTTTGTATCTGGCTGGTTTTAATATCAATACATAGAGGACATTAAGAAAAAGAAAAATAAAAAGTAAAAAACACTTTCTCACTATTTTTTCAATTGTTTTTCTGTCCGCCAAAATGAGTGAATCTAACAAAGATATTCGATACATTTTGAAGTTTTATTACAAAAAAGAAAAATGAAAAGTAAAAAACACTTTCTCGCAATTTTTCAATAATTTTTCTGTCCGCCAAAATGAGTGAATCTAATAAAGAAATTCGATACAATTTGAAGTTTTATAACAAAAAAGGGGAAAAATGCGACTCAAGCCGTGAAAAAAAATTGTGACGTTTATGGACCTAATGCAATGTTAGTAAGAGTAGCACAAAGTTGATTCAAACGTTTTCAGTCCGGGAATTTTGATGTTAAATATGCAGTTTGCACTGGCCGCCCTCATACGGATAAAGACGATGCCAGTTTTGAAAAAGTGGAGCAAAATTGGCATATTAGTAGTTACGATATAGCCATAGGAATTGAGAATTGACCACAATACAGTTTTGACCCATTTGGAAAAATCTGGCTATACAAAAAAACTCGATACCGGTACCACACGAGCTCACTAAAGAAACCTAATGAATCGTGTACTCATTTGCGATTCTCTATTGAAACATAATGAAACTTAACCATTTTTGAAAAGATTGATCACTGGGGATGAAAAGTGGATCTCCTAAGACAAGAACGTGCGAAAAAGATCATGGTCAAAGGGTAGTCAAGCTACACAGACTGTAGCGAAACCCGGATTAATACGCAATAAGGTGATGCTGTGTGTATGGTGGGATTGCAAGGACATTGTTTATTATGAGCTTTTACCGCAGGGTAACACCATTGATTCGGATCTCTACTGCCAACGACTAATGAGACTCAAGCAAGAAATTGAGAAAACGACCGGAATTGATCAACATATATGGATCGGTCTTCATCATGATAACCCCAGACCACACACTTATGGCCACTGAGCAAAAATTTAGAGAACTTTGTTGGGAAGTGTTAATGAATCCGCCACATAGTTCTGACCTGGCACCCTCAGATATCTACCTGTTTCAGTCTCTCAGAATTTTTTGAGTAGTGTTAGGTTAAGATCAAGACAGGACTGTCAATATTATTATAATAATTATTACCTACAAGATGGCAACAAGTTACCGAACTAAATGGTGTATATATATATATATATATATATATATATATATATATATATATATATATATATATATATATATATATATATATATTATAATTAGATGTAATTAAACTTGGAAAATATATCTTGAATTTGTATATAAAATACGAAGTAACTTTTTTTTTCCGACCATATAAAATAATCTACAAACACGTTAATTACACCTACAAATATTTTTATTTATAGAAGAGGGGCCAAGGATAGCATACTGCTCATTTAATAGTTGGTGACCATCACTGAGCAGGAACACATGCACCTGCAACTTGCATGCCCGGTATATTGGCGTTTCAACAAACAATACATTTTTTCCAATGTGGAATGGGAACACCACATACGTGTTAATATCGTCAAAATATATAATTTTTTTACCGCTTTTAATCACGACTATTACTTCCTTAACTATTGGAGTTTATCAGCTATCAGTACCTGGGTTTTGTGTAAAAAGAATTAATAGC
This sequence comes from Parnassius glacialis, assembly GCA_033319125.1. NCBI lineage: Eukaryota > Metazoa > Arthropoda > Insecta > Lepidoptera > Papilionidae > Parnassius > Parnassius glacialis. Next base: position 52,554,354 of record JAVANC010000021.1, on the reverse strand, counting down.
AGTCCGGAGACAGGAAGTTAACGGTGTTTTCGTGCTTGACCTCTCTCCGGGCGTGTGAGTTTTCCGTGCCATCGGACTACGAGAATGACTTAATGGAGAGTGCTGATACTATAATCCTGATATATGAATGTGACAGACGCTCGTACACTATAATCCTATCCAGCGCAGATGGCTAGTCTCCTTTGAAACTGGCCGCCGTGATCGTAATTCGATCTTCAGAACTATATATGTAGTTTTTATATTTTTAGGACATGTAAATTTATATAATGATTGCTAGACACAGAGTCAAACTTTTAAAAGGCCATAATAATAAATAAATGAATAAATATTCAATACCCCTACAAATCAAAAAACCGTTCAAGCTAAACCTCCGGACAGGGGACACCTCAATTTATTATTAATACACGATAGCAAAGGGTCAATGGGGTATCAAAGATGCAGCGTTTAGGGTAAATGAAGCGTAGGATATTTTGCGCATAATTTCACAAGCTGGACATCGCTATCCGGGGCCCGCCGGAACGGCCTGGGAATGATAAAACGTTTCCCGTCTATTTTCTTTAGGTCAGATTAATAAGGTACTTTCAAATAGTTAAATATCATTTATTTTAAAGAAGGTGATAAACGAGCACACAGTCCACCTGATGGTAAGTGGATATTTATAACTGATTAAGATGGAATGCCTCGTTTCCAATAAAAAGATTTTCCGGTTCTCTACACTCACCATACAAAACAGCAGGATTAAACTGCTATTTTACGCTGGTATTCTGTGAGAGCGTTACCCTAACCCAGTCAAGCCGACCCATTCGTAACCATAATATAGCTGCAGCGTAGATCTACTACGTTAAAACATATTATATTTATACATTTCGGATGCTCTCTGAACGAGTTCACAAAGGCTACCTTGTTATATATATGTTTTAGTTTATAAACTTATTATGCCTAAGATAACAAAAGTATGACTTATCTATCGTATTAGGGCAATCCTGTAATGATAGTGTGCACGACGCAAACAGCGTGATACAAACAAAAGACATTGTAACCGGCACTAGTTGCACAACCTAGGAGCAGTGGGCATGACGACGGTGTAATTATCAGGCCACGCCTCCGGTTCGACAACTAGCTGGGGTTGTGCGGAAGAACTGGCGCAGCCTTATGCGGGATTTAAAATATAACTTTGTGTAAATAATTGTATTACTTATGTTGAACGATAAAAAATAATGTTATATTATAACTATGTTTAAGGTTGAAACAGAAACAGAAACAGAAACTTTTTTATTCAATATAGATTATAAATAATACTTATTGAAAGTCACTCTTTTGTATAATTACCACTGGTTCGAAAAAAACCTCTAACCTGTTGAGTTGTAACTATGCAATAACTCTCCCAAATAAAGGCACCGTATGAACAGGGAGAGTTAGCATAGACTTAAAATGTAAACTATAATTATTAAATATAGTAAATATTTACTTTTTAATATAATAAATATATTAAGCCATTAGGCACATAAGATAATGACCAAAGAGCATGTTATCGTGACGCGGCCGCGGAGCAAATGAAGCCACGCGCACCGCGCCACGACGTTTTATATTTATAGTGCTGAGGCGCGGGGAAGGATCGTCCGCCTAAAGCAGCTGAAAATTATAATTTAGCACTGTAAATAAATAAAAATATTGTTATGTACACCTTAGTATAATAAGTAGTTGTAAGAATATTATATAGTTAATTATGTTTGTTAGCTCGTAAGTTTATTGAATAAATAAAGATAGGCGCGGGGGTGAGGCAAGGGTCCGCTGGCCAGCAGCGGCCAAATCATATAAAAGACGGGCCGGCCGCTAGGGTCGGCAGTCGCTCTCCAGCCACCGAAAAGGCACCAGCAAGAAAAGAAAGTAAAAGTTCCTCCTCACCGCCGCTTGCCTCCAGTTAAAAGCAAGACCAGCGCGTTTTATTCCATTTTTCGCACGGCGTTACGGCGATCCGTAATATTAATGGTCCTTCGAGAAGCCGGATTACTAGAAGAAAAAGACAATATCGGTCTTGGTATTGCCGGAAGAAAGAAGCAAACCGCAAGAACGAAAAAATAATATTGTAATAAAAAATGGTGATTACGCGTAGTAACAGCGGAGCTGTTGGATATCAAAGAGGATATCACCTACGAACGCGCCTCACCGAAAGTACTAATCGGGCAAGACAACTGGCACCTCATAGTGTCTAGAAAACTGCGCGTCGGCCGTCGAGACCAACCAGTCGCCTCATACACCAACCTGGGCTGGGTTCTGCATGGCTGTCATAGCTCATTGACGTCGACGGTCACCTTCTGCGGCAGACTACATCAGAGGGAAGATGCACCACCGATAGAAGAAGAAATAAAAAATTATTTCAAATTGGAGTCACTGTGCATCGAGCCGAGAAGACCGAGAGAAGATCCCGAGCAGCGAGCCATGCAAATATTGAACGAAACCAGCCAGAGGTCAGCGGACGGCAGATTCGAGACAGGGTTGTTGTGGAAACAAAAGGACTTCCAAATACCAAATAATTATAAAGAAGCGGAAAGGCGCCTGCACACATTAGAGAAGAGGCTCGACCGAGACAGCAATCTCAAGCTACAGTACGAAGAACGCATAGAGAACCTCTTCAACTCGGGTTACGCAGAGCGCGCGCCAATGCCACCGCCGCAAGGAAGGACATGGTATCTGCCACACTTCCCAGTTATCAACCCTGCGAAACCGAACAAGCCGCCGAGATTGGTACACGACGCCGCAGCGAAGACAGCCGGAATATGTCTCAACGATATGCTTCACTCGGGGCCCGACTTATTACAATCATTGCCCGGAGTGATCATGAGGTTCCGACAGTATCCGTATGCAGTGAGCGCCGACATAAAAGAAATGTTCATGCAGATTAAAGTGCGCAAAGAAGATAGAGACGTTTTACGTTTCTTGTGGAGAGGCAAGCGGCGGGAGGACCAACCGGAGGTATATAGGATGACGTCAATCATCTTTGGAGTGACATCATCACCATGCACAGCATTATACATCAAAAATAAAAATGCTGAAGAACATGCTGAGGCGTACCCAGAAGCTGCGGTCGCCATAAAAAGAAACCATTATATGGACGACTACTTGCAGAGCTTCCACTCTGTCACGGAAGCTCAGCAAACTATAAAAGCAGTCGATCACGTCCACAAACAAGCGGGATTCGTACTCAGCGGGTGGACATCGAACGAAGAAAAAATAATAGAAGAAATAACGACAGAGCATAGACAACACGACGCGACCGTGTGCCTGGGCGGAAAAGAAACTGAGAAGACGCTAGGCCTGCTCTGGCATGTACAAAGCGATCATATTGGATTCAATACTAACAATATGAAGATGCCTGCCGACGTAAAAGAAAAACAACGCTTGCCAACTAAACGAGAAGCGTTGAGCGTCATAATGGCATTATTTGACCCGCTGGGGTTAATATCACCGGTGACCACCCCAGCGAAGAGAATATTTCAAGACACATGGCGTTACAAGGCGGACTGGGACGACCCTCTGCCAACAGAATTAAAAGAAAAATGGGAAGGCTGGATTACTTCACTTAACGCCATAGAACAACTAAGAATACCGCGATGCTACGATTACAACCCGGTGTCGACACGCCAACTACACACATTCGTCGACGCAAGCGAGGAGGCCTACGCAGCAGCAGTGTATTGGAGGACGGAGCGAGCAGACGGCAGCGTTAACATAGCATTGGCCGCCGCCAAGAGCCGCGTAACACCACTGAAACCAGTCTCCATACCACGGCTCGAGTTACAAGCGGCACTGCTGGGAGCTCGTCTGGCGCAGACCGTGGTCGATGAACACGATGGCGACATAGCGGGCAAGACATACTGGTGCGACTCCCGTACTGCACTGGTGTGGATAAGATCGGAGCCTCGCGCGTACAAAGCTTTCGTCGCTCATCGCCTGGCGGAGATAGAAGATACAACCAAAAAGAACGAATGGCGTTGGCTACCGTCTAAAGACAACGTGGCAGACGACGCAACCCGAGCCACACCAGATAGGTTCGACGACTCGCACCGATGGTTCCGAGGGCCCCCGTTTCTGCAGCGTCCACCGGCAGAATGGCCGCAGGAAGAGAAAACGACACAATACGACACCGGGGAAGAGCGAGAAATATGTAGCATCGCTGTTAAAAGTGAAGACTCGCCAACAACACATCTTCCACAAATAGGAAGATTTTCTAAATGGATTCGCCTCATAAGGGCGACAGCGAGAGTCCTCCTATTCATCGACATGTGCAGACCAAACAAGCACGTGGTGAAGGCTGGGCGTAAACGCAACAAAGCAAGACAAGGTAGCGACCCTGGCTGGCAGAGAACAAACAAACGTAACACCCCCGCCAAGGAGAAAAAGGCGACTCCTACTGCCTCATCGCTTGTAGGAATACCGGCCGCTTATCATATGAGAGCCGAACAACTGTGGGTGCAAGCCAGTCAGCGAGAAAGCTTCACGAAGGAGCTCAAGAGGATCACCAGCGGAAGTGTGCCGGGAGGCGACGACAAACTAGGCCACCTGAGCACATACATTGATGAAGAGGGGACCCTACGCCTTAGGGGTCGAATAAAAGCGGCATCAGAAGTGGAGGACGACATGTACGACCCTCCCATATTAGACGGGAAGCACGCGTACACTCGTCTGTACATAGCACACGTACACGAGAGGCTGCATCACGGAGGCGTAGAAACAGTTGTGAACGAATTGAGACAGAGATTGTACGTAAGAAAAATACGTCCAGTAGTGAAAACTGTCATCAAAGGATGCCTACCGTGCCGTCTAAGAAAAGCCAAGCCTGCATCACCGTCTACAGGAAACCTGCCGTCCGCACGCCTCGCTCATCACGCACGTCCATTCACATACACCGGACTAGACTACTTCGGGCCAATAGAAGTCACAGTGGGACGACATCGCGAAAAGCGCTATGGCGCGTTATTTACCTGCATGACGTCGCGAGCAATACACATAGAAGTAGCCCACTCGTTAAGCGCAGACTCAGCCGTGTCGGCGCTTAGGCGTTTTATGAGCAGAAGAGGATGCCCAAAAGAAATATGGAGTGACAACGCTACGTGCTTCAAGGCAGCCGACAAGGAGATGGCCGAAGCAGCACTCACAGCCCTCGAGCACGAAACCACATGTCAACAGATTGTGTGGAAGTACATACCGCCATCAGCACCGTTCATGGGCGGCGTATGGGAGCGAATGGTTCGCTCCGTGAAAGAAGCCCTACGCGTCACCCTCAACGAGCGCTATACCAGTGACGAGACATTGGGGACCCTGCTCGCCGAGGTCGAAAACACTGTCAACTCCAGACCCCTCACACACGTCTCAGTCGATCCAGGAGACCCTGAAGCCATCACGCCGAATCACATCATCATCGGTCCCAACTCACACGTACCTGCGCCGGGGCACTTCAGCGAGAGTGACGTGACGGCCCGCCAGCAGTGGAAACGAGCTCAAGCCCTAGCCGACGTGTTTTGGAGAAGATGGGTTAAAGAATACCTGCCCCTACTCCAACACCGGCGGGAGCCCAGCAGCATAGGAGTATCGCCGAAGATTGGAGACCTAGTCATCATTTGTGACTCCAATCTACCACGCAACACCTGGCCCAGAGGGAAAATAAGTAATGTATACCCTGGCGTCGACGGAGAGGTACGAATAGTGGACGTAACCACCGGCAGTGGGCATGTACTAAGAAGACCAACGAAGAAGATCGTCGTGCTACCAGAGGGATCGCAGCGTGGCGACGGCGGGAGAATGTGCACGACGCAAACAGCGTGATACAAACAAAAGACATTGTAACCGGCACTAGTTGAACAACCTAGGAGCAGTGGGCATGACGACGGTGTAATTATCGGGCCACGCCTCCGGTTCGACAACTAGCTGGGGTTGTGCGGAAGAACTGGCGCAGCCTTATGCGGGATTTAAAATATAACTTTGTGTAAATAATTGTATTACTTATGTTGAACGATAAAAAATAATGTTATATTATAACTATGTTTAATGTTGAGTTGTAACTATGCAATAACTCTCCCAAATAAAGGCACCGTATGAACAGGGAGAGTTAGCATAGACTTAAAATGTAAACTATAATTATTAAATATAGTAAATATTTACTTTTTAATATAATAAATATATTAAGCCATTAGGCACATAAGATAATGACCAAAGAGCATGTTATCGTGACGCGGCCGCGGAGCAAATGAAGCCACGCGTACCGCGCCACGACGTTTTATATTTATAGTGCTGAGGCGGGGGGAAGGATCCTCCGCCTAAAGCAGCTGAAAATTATAATTTAGCACTGTAAATAAATAAAAATATTGTTATGTACACCTTAGTATAATAAGTAGTTGTAAGAATATTATATAGTTAATTATGTTTGTTAGCTCGTAAGTTTATTGAATAAATAAAGATAGGCGCGGGGGTGAGGCAAGGGTCCGCTGGCCAGCAGCGGCCAAATCATATAAAAGACGGGCCGGCCGCTAGGGTCGGCAGTCGCTCTCCAGCCACCGAAAAGGCACCAGCAAGAAAAGAAAGTAAAAGTTCCTCCTCACCGCCGCTTGCCTCCAGTTAAAAGCAAGACCAGCGCGTTTTATTCCATTTTTCGCACGGCGTTACGGCGATCCGTAATAGATAGTAATAAGTGGATGTATAATAAATAAATAAATATTTGCGATCTGCACCGCGTTATAATGATGATCACCCAGTAAATCTTTTTTTTATATAAGAAAGAGCAAATGAGCATGCGGCTCACTTGATGGCAAGTGACCAGATAGGTAGGTAGGCGCTTTTCTTGACGATCCCTAAGTCTTTCATGTCCTTCGAGGTCGATGTCCCCTAATAACCTCAGAAAATGAGCTATAAACTATTTCTAATATGTTTAAAAAAAGTCACATTATATTTTTGCTGGTTCTTCCCATGACAGATGTAATTTTCCGAACCAATGATAAATTAAACATAAAACTTCGGCCAAACTATGGCGTCCCACGCGGGACGCGGGACGCGAATCTACGCGATTCGCTCGCTCGCTTAGCCTCTCAAACTGGGGGAATCCCGCACGTCATTAGTTTTGATTTCTCAATAAGAAAACGTGTCTTTTGACATTGAAGCTGAGGTTTTGGTTTTTATTATCATTAACTGAAGAAGAATTTCAAGATGTGAGGAAGAAAAGAAGAAAATGGGTTCATGAGCTGAGTACTCAACGCACAGAATTTGGAGAGTTTCACACTTTGATTTGACATAACGAAAAGGTAAAAAAAAAACATTTTATATATATTTTCGTATGCCGGAAGAATGCTATAATGAAGTTTTATTGGTTCTTATCAAACAAAATATACGGAAACATACGTTGTTCGATTCTTGATAAAACTTCCCATACCCTTTTTCTTTTTTCCTATTATTTTTATAGTCTTCGTGGCCGAGGTCATATAGTATATATACTTTTTTTGTAAAAATAATTCAAGGTTCAACGGCATTTCAAAAAATCATGCACTATCCCGTGTATATTTCGCTGCAGAATGTGCAACTGTTCGCGCCAATGTGAACACCTCCATACAAGTTAGCCGACGCAATCAGCGCGAGCGAATCGCGTCCCGCGTCCGGCGCGGGATTCGCCTCAGTTTGGCTGAAGCTTTAGAATTGTTTTCAAGAAGTATGAAATTTAAAAAAATTCTGATTCTATTTCTACTTCAAATGAACTCTTTACGAATTGATGCGGAGGTTAACAGAATTATGATTATAAGAAATGTTCAAATATGATTTCCGACAAAAAGCAGTCTCTAATTCAATTTAAGTTGATAAAATCCGTAAAAGTGATTTTATTAGATACCTGATGATAATTAGTAGAATCAGGCGTTACTTTGCGGAAATCCATTATATTAAAGTTGGTAAAAATTATTATTTTTTTTTATAGAAGAGGGGGCAAACGAGCATGCGGCTCACCTGATGGTAAATGACTACCGCCGCCCATGAACAACTGCAACACCAGGGGAATTGCAGACGCGTTGCCAGCTTTAACACTAAGCATCTTGAAGTTGGTAAAAAATATTTTGCCTACATCCGCTCAACTTTGCGGTGGCTGGCTCTATTTCACCTAAGGATGCCTCTTGTGGAGGTGAAACGCGTGTCATATTGTCGTTGGTGGTATGTCTTTCCTAGTGTAGTGGTGTTGCTATTAGTGCTGACGGGGATAGTGCACCTAATTAAGGAAGGGCGAGAAGAGCTCTTCAAACTCGGTACGTGTCTTTTTTTTCATTGAACGGATGTTTTTTACCAACTTTAAGATGTTTAGTGTTCGTATCTCTAAGAAATCTTTATAAAAAATAGTCTTATCATATGATCATCAGAACATATATCATAGTCCACTCCTGTAAATTTTCACTCAGAGTATCGACCATTTGTGGTTGTTGCCACGCTTGGCAGGCGTATTGGCAACCATATTAGCCTATGCCTCGGACCTATGTCACTGCTTCTCCCCGCCGGTCTGGATATTTATAACTCGACATATCAATACGGGACAATTAGGTATATCGCTGTACATCGGAGGTCATCGCATCTACCGGGTGTTTGCTTTATCGGTTAACTACTTGTTATATATTCATCATTATCGTCATCATCATCATCATCATCATAGCCTATCAAGTTCCACTGCTGAACACAGGCCGTCCTTTCCCTCCCTAGTTGCCAAGTTCGGGTTGGGTGGGTTAGCAACCTCAGTTTTTTTAATCAATTTTTAGAGAGATGTCCATTTCCTGTTTCAGTATCGATCTGTCGACCCTTACGACACCTGATGACATGTTTGTTATATCGATAGGAACGTAGAGTTTACTTTTAATGAGCGTCATCTCACTCATAACTTAAAAATACCCAATCTATGAATATAATTATGTGTGTAAAAGCGTCTCTCTGTAATATCGACATTACTACTTTTATCGAGCTCAGGGGGTTATTTCTATGCCATTAAGACATGAATAACTATATGTTAAACTTTTGTCTGTCTGTCTGTCTGGCTATCCGTGCTAATCTTCGGAATGGCTGAACCGATTGTGTTGAAACTGATAGAGTGTACTCGTAATGCTAGGAGTGAACTAACAGTGGTAGAGCTACGCAGCAGCTTTTGCTGTCGCACGGATGGGCCGGCTCGAACCGGGGTGATACCACGACCTCACAGAAAACCAGCGTGAAGTAGAGGTTTACCCCTGCGTTTCGCTTGGTGAGTGCAGGTGGCCGGAGGCCCTTTTTACTGGAAATGAGGCATTCCATCTTAGTCCTCACGGGTGACAACGCATCTACATTTTGATTTGTAATAGAGGATAGATGTAGATGTCTATGGGCCGCAGCAACCACTTACCATCAGATGGACTGTGTGCTCGTTTGTCACCCTTATCCAATAAAAAAAAACTAACAAACAAATGAAAAACAATCAAAAACTTGGGATTTTTTTTTGAGAAATAGAAAAAATTATAAATAAAATAAATGGTCTTTGATGATTATAAATTTATATAACGATATTAATAGATCCTACCCTGGCAAAGTCTGGAACAGATCACTAGTCATAAAGACAATTTGAAACAAATAATAATAATAATCTCCTTCAAACCTAATTTCGGTCCCGGCGGCCAGTCTCAAAACAGACTGGCCATCTCAGCAGGACAGGGTTATAATGTAATATATGAGATAGAATGCACCTGTGGTTATGTATACATTTTATTATAATACGTAGGTACAGGTGCCATAGGTGTCATAGTCCCATGGCACGGTAATCCGACATGACCGGTGAAAAATCAGGCGCAGGACCAACAGCTTTATATGTTTTTCGAGGCACGGGGGTGAAACACCGATAACCTCCTGACCCTGGGCTGCTACTGAGGATTTCTTGAAAGAAAACCCACTAAATGATTTTATGGTCCGACCCAGTATTCAAACCCGGGACCACAAGACAAACGAGGCAGTCAGCAATGAATTGAAACAAATAATTTAGTGACATACATGTGACACACTTGCAACTTTCTACCTCTACATACCAGTACATGTGAACGTGATACTCGTATAGCAAATCTAAATCCATATTTACGTGACGTAACGGCGCCTCGCGTACGGGAGCAGGGGAATATTTATATAGTGATAAAATCCATTTACGACGAGTACGCTACAATGCGGGACGAACAAACTTTATTTCCATAGCTTTCATATCTAGCAGTGGAGCTCGAGACGCGCTAGGGATGTGACAATGTATCGATACTTTGAAATTGCTAAAAATTATATTTCTTTGTATAATTCTATTTTTTGTTATTATAATGTTGAGATATTCATGAACGATAATAACCTCTGGGAATGCGCGGATTGCCACCAAACTCTTTCCAATTAATTTTATGTAGTTATTTGTACTCGTAACATAATATATAATTGTAAACTGTTCTTTTATCAAATGTACCGCTAAGTTTCTTGCTGATTTTCGTCATTACAGTGGTATTTTCCAAACCAGTGATAAGTTAAACATAAGACTGACTTTCGTAACAATTATTTTAAATCTACATTAATGTGTGTGTGTGCTTTTTTCTTTTTTGCGCCCAGAAGCAAATGAAAAGGGCTACCCCGTTAACGCGATTAGGTGGTGAATGCTTTATGCATACCACGACAGCCGGCTGTCGTGGTTATGTGGGACTCACTGTGTCTACACTACCTAACAACCCTAAGTGCACCCACTAAATACCACCCATGGGACTGGCATTGGCTTATTAGGCCTTTCTGCCGAATCGGAAGCGACCCTCTTTTGGAAAAAGAGGGCGCAGGTGTGTGTGTGCGTGTGCGTGTTTGTATATGTATACATTCATGTGTATATATACATTACTGAACATAGGCCTCCATGATAGATCGCATTTTTTTACTTTTTAGTTATTGATAGAGAGACGCTGCTGACCAACTCCTGGTTTATTTCTCACTGTCGCCTCTTACGACACCCACAGGATGACATGGCGTTATGATATTTTGTTACAACGCCGCTACCGGTATCAGATATATTATAACAGTCGTATGTCATGTAAGTTTGCATGCCTTCCAACCCGGATTATAAAGGTTTTTATCTGTATTTTATTTTATTATGAAGCAACAAAGAATCTTCTCTGTTAAATGATAATAAAAATAGGTACGAGGTTGGTTCATATATAGCAAGGGTAGAAGAAGACCTTTTCTCTCTAGGAGTCAGTCTGGGCAGGTATTACACGTTTAGCTATTTCTGCCGCCAATAGCATTGCTTGCACTACTGCATTTCGGCCTGAAAGATATAGAGAATTAGTATAATTAATTAAAAGCTGTGCCGTATTCTATCTTAGTCCTTAGAAGTGACAACGCACCTGCAGCCTTCTTTGTTTAAAGTTGATTTTTTTATAGGATAGGGTGACAAACGATCACACAGTCCATCCGATTGTAAGTGGTTGCTGTGACCCATAGACATCTACATCTATCCTCAATAAATAATCAAAATGCAGATGCGTTGTCACCCGTGAGGTCTAAAATGGAATGCCTCTTTTCCAGTAAAATGGGTCTCAGGTTCTCTACACTAACCATACGAAACAGCAGTGTTAAGCTGCTATTTTACTCTGGTATTCTGTGAGAGCGTGGTCTTTCCCCGGTCGAGCCGACGCCTTCGTGCTACAACTATACTACTTTACCACGTATAAATATGTATTTATAGTATATGGTACCTTTGTCTTTATTTTATACCATTTCACTCTTCACTAATAAAGCATTTTTGTTATTTTTATACATTTTCAATGATAAGGTACATAATTACTTACAGTTTCTTGTAATTACTTTGTATGATAACAGTTTTTGTTAAAACCTTTATAGTTATTTAATTGATTGATAGCGACGAAGACGTAAAGGCGCAATGAAAGTTTAATTTATTTAAAACTAGCAACCTGTCCCGGCTTCGCCTGGGTAGGATCTATTAATTTATTGTTATTTAGATTTAAAAAGTAATAAGTTTTACTTCAACTGCTCGTAAATCTTACAAGCCTTCGTTTTTTTTATTGATTGCAAGTATAATTGGACTGCAGCAGTAATTTATCATCATCATATACATTACACCTTTGTAAGGTAGTTTGCCGGTTTACTGTTCTAAAATAAATTATTCCTTAAAAATATAAGGTATTTTATAAATATTTCAAAATTTTATTCCCATCCCTATCTCCCGAAGCCACCCTCAGTTTTCCCTTCAATTTTCTTTTTTTCTACGATCTCCACTCACTTAATTGACGAAGAATTTTGATTGGTCCGGGTACACGGCATATTTCTATGCATCCGCCGCGACGTCGCATATTTTCCTTTTTTTTTCATTTCAGCCCAGCCTCATTTATTATTCCGCTCTTATTTTAATGGTTAGGTTCGTTATTGTACGTCCGTCGAGCTCTCAATAATATTTTCGACTTTAATTGCTGCCTGTGCCTCCTCTTCTGTTTCCGCTAGAGAATTGTTGACTGAAGAGCTCACGATGGTTTGTGTATTTTGGATATGTATTTTCAACGGGAAAATATTTTCGGTTATTTTTATAAGTTCCCTGGAAGCAATGAATTGTACAAACTAAACAACTACCTTGGTATTTGTGATCTCATTTAGTCAAAAATATATGTTTTTTAGTTGCGAGTTTTATGTGGTGACAGCGTAGAAATTACCATCATCCCATCATTCCATGAATGTCGAAAGCAACTAAAATCAGTCGACAAAAACACACTGCAACACCATTCACACCATCTCGTAACTTGGCAAACCAGCACTGTACATTTACAAGAAGATATCTTCCTCACATGACTTCTTTGTGAAATCCGCTACTGCCAGAGATTTTTCCAGGATAATACGACTTAGGAAACTGCAAGAAAAGGGCCTACTCCTTTTTAAAAGGCCACACCTTTTATGTGGTAGAGCCATGCTACACTATAATATAGTATAGCATGGGTATAGTATTGGTCGGCTCGACCGAAGAAGGACCATGCTCTCACAAAATAACAGCTAAAAATCGCATCTCAATGCTGCTGTGTTTCATATGGTGAGTGTAGAGATCCAGAGACCATTTTTACTACAAAATAGGCATTCCATCTTATACTTCAGGGGATACAACGCATCTGCATTTTAATTCTTAATCGAGGATAAATGTAGATGTCTATGGGCCACAGCATCCACTTACCATCAGGTGGATTGTGAGCTCGTTTGTCACCCATATTCTATTAAAAAAACCTGCTATTGATGAATTTGAATAACGAGCTCACAGTTTACCTGATAGCAAGTGTATTCTACACCACATCTGCAGGCCACGGACACCTATATCAGCTATATAGTGGCATATCATGCCATGAGTGTTTCTAAAGGCAACAGAGGATTTCCTGGCTACCACGCAAAATTCCCCCTATTAGCCAAACCCATGAGAGTCCAAAGTTGACTACCACTACTACGTAGTGGACTCCTTTAAAAAAAACCTCCACACTAAGACCCTCTCCTGTATCGCGGGGCTAGTTTACATACAAAAATTTCACAAGGACAAACAAAATCTATGGGGGAGGCCTATGTTCATCAGTGGTTAATAGGCTGTAATGGTAACAAGGACAAACATCCAAACCTGGAACAACAACTCGTAGGCTATACAAATACTTGTTGCAGGATTCGAACCCGCGGCCCTTAGAGCTGCAACTCATTGCTAAGCGACTGCGTCATAGAGCCGTCTCATTTATGCGTTGTGTTTGGATAGGCTATAACGTTTATGAAGACACTGGACATTAAAAACAAAAACATTTTTATAAGTATAGCAACTCCCATTCAAACGAGATGAAACAAAATAAGTTAATTGCGTAAAAAGCAACAATTCAATCGATCAGCAATTACTCGTCAACGGCGGTGCGTTTGAATGGGACCTGATTAAACAGTACGGCAACGGACAGTTCTGACAAAATGGCGCGCTTGTTGGGCGAGGATGGCCCAACAAATTTCCAGAATGGCCGGCTATTCAAACGTCAAGCCGTGTGCATTGTGTTGCCGTCCGTGCACCAGGCTCGCCAAGAGTCGGGGATATTCTTTCGCTAGGCCGTATCGATTGCTGAACAAAAGGCTGCTCCGTCTCAGTTGCCTGCGTTGGTTGCTGCGGCTTTATCGTTATTACTTGAGTTATAAAATCTGCAAAATTTATATTTTAAAAGTAATTTTATACAATACAATAAATCTTTATTTCAGGCATCTACGACTTAACAATTAAGAATAACCTTTGGCCATAGTACGAGTATAAAAGGTGGCGTGTAGCGTGCCTTGGGAAGGCAGTGACAGATTCCAACGATGGACTTGTGAACGGCTGTAATGATGATGATAATATGAATAAAATACTATTTAGAGAACTTTCTTCTTTAGCGCGTCCCACCGATACCTACCCCAGAGGGCCAGAAATCGGAAGCGAGGAATTTCTTTTTGTGTTTTTCAGGAACCTACATTAGTACATTCTTAAGGCATGTTTCATATCACCGTTTTTTAAGGTCATTTGGCATGAATAAATTTTGAAATTTGCTCTTGTGTGTGTATATAAGCGGATTGGTGAGTGCCAAGCTGATACCATCGCACTGGCAACACTGCACTCCATCACCACCATGTGAAATTTGGTGTTCATGATTTCTGACTAGGTTTCGCCATTAATATAAAACAGTTTTATAAAAATACTTCCCGCAGCACTCTTGTTACGTATAAATTACTATTACTATATTCTGGTAATTCTTCACATTCAAAGTCAAAGTTCAAGTCAAATATTTGTATTGAATGGCTTTACAAAGTACATTTGAAAGTCAAATGCCACGCTATCGCTTCAATAAGTCCCTACTATGTGGAGACCTTGTGAGAAGAAGTGACGAGAAACCCACAATTAGACAAATTTCTTCACACAGTTACAATTTGTCGATAAATATACATAAGTAAAAACAGTCTAAAGAAGCTCATTATGTGATTGAGTGACAATCTGATGAAATATGTTGTGAATGGATACAGGTGTCTCATGACCTTTCTTTGTAGCAAGCTACGCGGTGACCTATGTTCAGGTGTGGACTTGTGAAGAGCTGTAATGATGACGACGATGATATTCTTTTTTTTTTTCTTTTTTTTTTCTTTTTTTAAAAAACGTTACCCCCACACTAGGATTTTCTCCTGTATTGTGGAGGCAGTTTACAAACACAAATTGCACGAGGACAAACATCCAGCCCCGGAACAATTATCTGTAGGCCATACCAATACTTGTTCCGTGCGGGATTCAAACCCGCGCCCCCCAGCGCAGCAACTCATTGCTAAGCCACTGCGCCACGGAGCCGTATATTCTCTGTCAATGTTAAATCTCCATAAGCATCATCTATAAAAATTAATAATTTATAGTAAATAATTTACATTTATTTTAACAGTGGTAGAGCCACGCGGTAGCTTTTGTTGTCGCACGGATGGGCCGGCTCGAACCGGGGTGGTACCACGACCTCACAGAATACCAGCGTGAAGTAGAGGTTTACCTCTGCGTTTCGCTTGGTGAGTGCAGGTGGCCGGAGGCCCTTTTTACTGGAAATGAGGCATACCATCTTGGTCCTCACAGGTGGCACCGCATCTACATTTTGATTCGCAAACGAGGACAGATGTAGATGTCTATGGGCCGCAGCAACCACTTACCATCAGGTGGACTGTGTGCTCGTTTGTCACCCTTATCTTATAAAAAAAAATTATGCGGCCAAGCAGCAAAGCGCACACTGCTTTGTTCCGGGTTCGAAGTGTAGAACTGCCGGACCGGACTGGACCGGTCCGGCCCGGTCCGGCAGTCTATGGGGCATTTCGTCTTATTCCTCATAGGTAACGATGCATCCGTAGCCTTCTTTATTGGAAATTTGCTGCAGTAGACACCATCGGGAAGGCCATTAATTCTAACTTCAATTTAATAAAAAAAGCTATGTTCTCTAAGTTTCTTGTCGGTTCTCAGCACACATCTCTTTTGGAACCGGTACATTTTTAAAACCTTTAAATAAGCCTAAAAAAATTAGTTACTTTTGATTTACTTTTGGCAGCGCGGCTTGCTATTCCCAGCTCCATAACTCTCTCAGAATTTATTTTTATAGAAGAGGGGACAAGCCAACTCACTTGATGGTAAATGTCGACTGCCACCAATGCACAACTGTAACACCAGGGCAATCGCAGGTGCGTTGACGGTCTTTTAAAACGAGTAGGCTCTTTTCTTAAAGGTCCCTTAATCGTATCGTGCCAAAAAAATCGCCAGTGGTGAACGATTTCACAAGAAGAAGAAGTCGTGTAATAAAGAAAACTCCTAATAAATCGCACATTGGTGGTATCAACCATCCTGATGGTGTGGATGGTATCGTAAGTTTTGTCGCAATGTTCGTTGATGAAATTTGGCGGCTGGAATTAATCAGAACAATTCCTCAAAGCACTCTCCAGCAAATGAAAATAGGTGCAACACCTCTTCGCAGCTTCAGTGAATGAAACTGATCAGGAAGAATTCGATCGTCGACAATTCGAACCGCTCTGCAATGGATGCGGTCAATGAAAGGAGTGTTGGACTATTGTGACGTATGTAGGCTCCTTACTGTAGATTACTTTCTTTACTAAAAGTTGTATTTTAAATACATCAATGGAGTGGAATAATTTTTTAGCTTCTGTATTACTCTCTATCACAATGTGGGTGTCTTTAAGGCAAGAGTGAATAGACTTTTTTAAGCTAAATCGGTGCGCTTTTCTATCGTCGGCTATATCTCCACTATTCATAAGGTAGTAGTCAAGCAATAGCTTATAACAGATAAAAAATATGTGACAATAAATATATTTTCCTGACATAATCACGCATGTCACTCAGAGGGATCGGCAGATACTACGGACTTCCTTCTAACTGACTTTGTCATTTGGCACGATCCTGACACACTTATCTCGCCTACTTTACGTCCATACAGCAACGCATACATGCTCGTCGGTAATGGGTATTATTATATTATATTTACCAACTAAACATAAAAAACCTTTAAAATATATTAATCAATACGCTTTTTATATTAAGATAATATATTTTAGTCCCGTGTAGTGGCGGGTAAGAATACCCACTACCCCATATCTTCCCGTGGGTGTCGTAAAAGACGACAGAGGAAAACTGAGGCAGAAGGTGGCCAGTAGCATCCTTCTAATAACAGGAAAACAGCAATAACAAACTGCAGTTGCCAACCCGCGCGCCAAGCGTAGCAACTATGGCAATATATCCCCCATTATCAAAGTTACTAAGAGACGGCCCCCAGTCCTCAGCTGGCCCCCTAATCCTGGCTACGGTGGCAACCATAGTAACGGTGGGGCAGGTGGTGCTAAGAATCTCCGCTGGAGGTTCCGTTTCCACCTAAGATGGCTTGACCTGGCAACATATAACGAACGTAGCCTGAGGACTGATTGAGCCACGCATTCCTCCAAAACCCACTATACGGTGTTGATGGGAGACTTCAACGCAAAACTAGTCACAAGAGAGAACGGTGAGCTGAAGGTAGGGAAACTTGGAATAGGGCAATGGAACCCAAGGGGCCAGCAGTTGGCTGACTTCTTGGAGAAAGAGGGACACTTTATGATGATCTCTTTCCTCCAGAAGCGGTCCCACAGGAAGTGGATCTGGTCAAGCCCCGAAGATTCGACAAAAATGAGATTGACTTCATTATGACGACTAGACGACAACTGTTCATCGATGTCTCAGTGATCACGAGGGTGAAAACTGGTAGCGATCACCGAATGGTTAGAGGTACACTGAACCTAAACGTTAATTTGGAAAGGTCTCGTCTAATAAAGTCAATGCTCCGTCCCCCGCGTGCTCTAATCCAAAGTCCCGAAACCTTTCAGCTCGAGTTACAAAACCGTTTTCAGTGTCTAGAAGACTGCAATGAAGAGGACGATATGAATGACAAGCTCGTGGAAACTATCCATGCGGCCGGAGCTAAGTTTTGCAAGACCTGCCGCAGAAGAAAACAAAAACACTCCGATCACACACTTAATATCATGGCTGTTAGACGGGAAATGACGAGAGATGAAAAATTTCAGTAGTTTTGACAGCATACAAGCAACTGAACAGACAGATCTCCAAATGCATGCGGCGGGCCTTACGCAACTTTAATACGAGCAGTATTGAAGAAGCGATCGAGCGGAAACAGGGCTGCAAAGTCTTTGCCACAGATCTGTCTGCCAAAAAGAACCAACTCTCGAAGCTGAAGACCGAGTGTGGCAGCGTCGTCTCCGGGATACCTAAGATTTTGAGTGACATTGAGAGGTTCTATGGGCAGCTGTACACATCATCGTTGGAGCCACACGCAAGTATAAGTAACGATCGAAGAGCAAGTCTTACCCGACACTATTCCGATGATATTTCGGACATCGGTCTGAGCAATATAAGAATGGCTCTACAACACCTTAAAAACAGCAAGGCCCCAGGCGAGGATGGAATTACAGCGGAGCTTATGAAAGCGGGTGGAAAACCGGTACTTGATGTTCTTCAGAGGCTCTTTAATTCCGTCCTCCATGGTGGCACTACACCGAAGGCGTGGAGCAGAATTGTAGTGGTCTTGTTCTTCTAGAAAATAGAATAGAATAGAATAGAATAATTTTTTATTCAATATAGATCATGTGTAATTCTTATTGAAAGTCATTTTTTACTTTACCACTGGTTCGAAAAAACCCTGCGTCCTGGAAAAACCAGCAAGAAACCCAGCGGGACTTTTTTTAAAGCAAATTTTACACTAATGGTTATACAAACTATATAAGTACAAAATTTATTTTATAAACAGCTTGGAAGCGATCACCTCATTCCCAGGGGTTATTATCAACCATGTATTCATTTATACTATAAAATAGAAACTGGTATCACTAGCTTGTGTTTGTTCCTAGTGTTTACAGAATGCACATCACTTTTTTTACTAAAACTACCTTTGTTTTTGTGAACATACATTAAATTTTCGTAAATATACTGAGAGG